>OY728136.1:1233680305-1236180305 GCA_963277665.1 Viscum album | reverse complement strand
TTATATTATTTTTATAATAATTTTCAAAATAAATATAATAATTAAAGAAAACATTATCTGAACAATATCTATTTTAATGTTTAATATAATAGGCTTTCGAATATATTTATTACTTAAATTCTATAAGATAATATCCAATTCTACATGGTTGATTAGTGGAAATTTTTCACTCTATTGAGATAACATGACCTTGAAGATGGCTTGTAGAATATTTGGGATATATGTCATCAATGAATCTACACTAAATAAAGATCAGAAATAGTATGCCATTACAAATTATCCATGTCACAACTAAAGAATAAATTATTTATACATTACCAATGAATGTTATAGAGAATAATTTTATTTATGGAGATATTTTCTATTATTAATGGAATTCATATGTTAGGAGCGTGGAGTGTTCTATCCTTTACATAAGGCATTACATGGTGTGTAAAAATAATTTCTACTATATAATTATTGGACATGTTCCCTTCTGATTGGATAAATATATTAAATAATTAAATATATAGGTGACCTTTCCATTATAATAGGTTCCCATTTTGACAAGTCATCACTGATAATAAAATTGAAATGAGTAACTGCTAACTCAGTCTCTATATGAAGCAAATACAATGAAGACTCAATTTTATCATTTATCTGGGGATTAATATCCAACAATATCTCTTGAGATCCTAAGATATGTATTATAGGTTTACCATTCTTGTTTTCCATGTTACACCATAATATTTAAGAAATGAAAACAATGTTTGATATCGTATTCGACATAAATCATCGAGACCAAATGACATGTGATTTATATCTATCAATGATATACTAGGATTAATATTGTAGATATAAATATTATTCACGATGTAATGACATATATATATATAATAAAGTTCTTACTGTATTTATTTTTTAAATTGTTTTTTGAAAAACTAAATCATTTTCTAGTAATGTAATTACATTCTTCAAAATAATGTTATCATCAAAAAAAATATCATTGATTCCTATAAAAAAATTATTCTTAATTTATTGAATATAAAAAAAATTATATGATAAAATTAAATAAATTATTTTATTGCAATATCATAATTTATTTTGGGATAAATTTTTGAACTATATGTAAAATTTGGATTTTACATTGAATAATGATAATAATTGTTTTACAAAAAATGATATTTTATTTAAATAATACAAAAATTTTAAATGTTATATTTTTATTTGAATAATATCTCACCTAATATAACAATTATTATGTTTTTTTAATAAACACAATTTATTATTATTCAAATTCATATCATATTTTAATGTAAGAATGCATTTGTGTTTAAAAATTTATTATTATTCAAATTCATATCACATATGTGGGATTTATTATGAAATAAATATTCAATATTATATAAATGGGGGTTGATAAAATGGAATTTAAAATTTTAATCAGAAAAATTGAAGTGTTCTAAAAATATAAATATACATTTTTACTGTAATGAATAGTGAAATTATTAAAAATAAATTAATCCATTAAGAAGAAAATAGATTTACTAGAGGATAAAAAAATATTTGGTTAAAAATGACATTAATAAATTTCTATAAACTATTTCATATACAAATTATGACCATATGATGTAAAATAATATATAATATTCCCTTATCCAATTTTTTATGTTCCAAACATGGGTAAAACGTTTTCATTTACAAAATTACAAGGGTACCACTCACCTTGGATATAAAAGGATTCCACCACTCCCCTCTTATTCCCAACATCAATATATTTAGGATAATCTAATATATAATGAAATCAATTCCTCCAATCCATATAGTTAGCTTATAATCTAATGTTTTTTTAGAAATCCATTACCTAAATACATTATGTATTATCCTAAATTGGTGGTATGAGAAATGGTCCAAATCAAAACTAAGTATTTTATTTTATTTCCCCCTACACCACCATGCAATGGTATTACAAAATGACAATATAATTATAAGAACTATATCCTACAAAATTCTTAGTTATTTTATTAAAATAATAACCTCAATCCATCTCATAATCCCTCAAGTGAGATACAAAATCATCATTCATATTGATGGTCGAATACCGCCTCATGACCCTCTGTAGTTTTTTTTCATAATCGCCTCACATGGATTGTAGTAATGATGAATTTAATTTATATACATTATATATATATATATATATATAATTTTAATACTTATATAGTTATGATATCTAATATACCTTGTATTTTTTTCTTTTATGGGGGATACGATTATGTATTTATTCTATATAGTGAATAACCTTATCATGAAGCAATGTTATTTATTTTTCACTATCTGCTTAAAGGGAAGGTAATATATATAATATTTATTTATATATGTTATATAAGTAAAATAATAATTATATTAATATAATATTTATCATTATGAAAATATAATATATAAATTTCATTCATACACTAAAAAGTGATGACTTCATTCATGTATGTTTGGAATACTACCTGAATGAAGCAATGTGACTGCTATTTCCTCAGCAAACAAAATGGATGAAACATATAACTAAATATAAAGAAATAATATTCTTTATATAATACTATTGACATTATATAATGAAAAAAATATTTCATACCTCATTTCGATAATTATTGTCGAAAAATGGAGATGTAAGTCATGATTTTGTATGGTTTACCATCTTAATGATATTAATGTACTTCATTTTATCAAGACAGTGTTTCATGATTGGTATTAATATTATATTTTACAAAAAAATATTATAATTATGTAAATATTATTATATTTTATTTTTAATAATAATGACATATCTTACCATGTCTAATACACAAAATTCATTTGCAAACAATGAACCCAACATCCTAAAAAAATCGACGTGGACATAGCTGATTAACTATTAAAATTAGATGTTATAGATAAATTAAATAAATTAATTATAAATAATGTGTTAAATAGTTAAAATGTTTTTAATATATAAAATATTTTAAATAATATTTTCATAATGTAGTCAAAGGAAAATCATGGAATGTTTGGACAAGATGTAAGGATTTCTCAAATTACTTTTACATCATTAAATCATATTCCATAATCAACAATTTTTTTTGTTAAGTGTTGAATATTCTTTCAATTTCACTATTTATTTCATGAATTCTTTAAATATCATGGTATTTTTTTGTCAATTTTAATTAATTTATGTATGGAGATTGAACTAAATGTTATGAAGTGGTAAAGATTTTTTTAACTCAATTTCATTTAATTGGTTCATAAAACATCTTAATTGGATACATTATTATATGATTATTTTTGAAATTATATATGAATTATATTATTATATATTTACAATTTTTTTTCATTCTATTAAATAAATATATTCATTTAATAATTCTAAAATTCAATAATAATATTTCCATAATTGTTATTAGACAAAAATTTCCTTTCATTGAGTAATATTTTTATGTTATGAACTAATATATATTTCATGAATTATATACAACAATTTAGAATATTATATCATAATAGAACATAAGTATATGATATTTAATATTTTTATGATTTTATTCATTCATTGGGATTACAATTTATGAGTTACCAATGGGAATAAATCTTTTTTCAATATCATATCATTTAGAATTGTTTATGTTTATGTTACATTAAAGAAAATTATAAGATATTATTTTTTGAACAAAATATATTTCTTGTACACTATTTATGAATGTGGTTAAAATATTTGAATTATATTTCCTCATTTGTTATTAAATAAATATCGTGGAATTCATTTCTAAGTGATACTAATTGTGTATTTCCACTTTAATCTTCTATTATTCTTTTCTATATTGATGTTTGGTAATATAAATCTTAATTTTATAATAAGAAAAAGTTATAAAAATATTTTATTTTCAAAATACTTTTTAATGATATTTTAACATCTTTTAGAATATTTTTTAATGAAATTTAATAACATTATTTATATGGGTTTATTTTGACTAAAATTTTTAAAATGTATTGAAAATAATGTTAACTTTTTAAACTTAGGAGAATAATTTATTTTCCCACTATCATTTAAAACATTTTTCTTGGAATTTCAATTTTTTTATTACATGTATGTCCTTAAAGATTATTTTGAAAATATATAAATTATTTTTTCGTTTTTATTTGTATTTTTAAAAATTAAAACATTATTTTCCAAAAGAATGTATTTAATGATCATTAATGGTATTTATGTTTATAAACATCAACATCAATTTTTTTACTAATTCTCTAATATTGAAATTTTAAAATTTTATAATCCTCGTTATTTTACTAGATATATTAATATTTTTTCATTAATATTATTATATAACTCATTTTTTTCCAATTAGTTATTCTTATTTAAAATATATATTTAGGAATATTATTTCAATTATATGATCTTATTTTATTTCCAAGAGATCTATATGGAACTAATTTCATTTTCATAGGTCAATAATTTTCAACAATATTATTACAGAATGCATTTCTATTCAATGGTTCATTCCAGCCATAAATAGGTTGTGATATGACCTATTTCTTTAACATGAGTTATAAAATATTTAAAAAGAATAAATCAGTTTCAATGAGTTTGCGATGAGATAAATTAACTATGTACATTAGTCATGATGTGGTTCATGGAATTATTTATAATGTTTGGTGTTCTATTATAAATCATGGATGTACTTTTTTTATAAACCATATAAATGTGGTTATGTTAATAACTAAATAAGGGTGGTTCCATGACAATCCAAGTAAGGGTGGGTCCATTTTATCCCATCCAATGCATTGGGTACATCATATGTTGAATTTATCCGTATTTGATATTTATTTTATACAAATTATATGTTAATAGTTATCCCAATATACCAACACATTTTATCTATTCATTATTTGGGGAAATAGTGTTTTCAATGAAAATATTTATATAACATCGATCATGATTATTTATTATGATGACTATATTGTTTCTATGG
The DNA here is from genome assembly GCA_963277665.1 of Viscum album. Classification (NCBI taxonomy): domain Eukaryota; kingdom Viridiplantae; phylum Streptophyta; class Magnoliopsida; order Santalales; family Viscaceae; genus Viscum; species Viscum album. The sequence continues at coordinate 1,236,175,335 of OY728136.1, read as the reverse complement.
ATTTATCCCATGATTTCATGTTTTATGTTCTATGTATTAAAGGGTATGAATATTATTATTTTTTAATTATGCACATTTATTATGTTATAAAAATTTAATGAACATATTATTCTCACAGATGAAATTTAATTGTTAACTCTGATGTTTCCTTTACTAAGAAGTTTTTGACAACCCTATTATGATTAATTTTAAATAGGTTTACAAATATTTTTTTGAATGAGATATATTATGAAGGTTTCAACATATATTTTTATGAACAAATAATTAGAAATAAAAAAATCTTGTTTTGGTGGGAGGTAATGTCCATCAATAATAACTGACCCATAATGAACCCATGATGTTAAGATATTGTCTAAATTCACTAAAACATTAAACCCAAATTTTATTTGGGAAAGTAATTGACCAGATATTTATTTTCAATGGATTAATATATAGATTTATAAAAAAATGACAAGTTTATTAGAATAAAAAAAATTCATGTTTCATGTTCTTGATTCATGATTCAGGAGTGCACATTAATGGAAGTATGAGTTTCTATCCATGGAAAATTTTAGATAAATATTTAGATTCAGATCCTTTAATGTGATTTTATCAGATGATTTAATGATACTATATTAGTTCTATAATATTATGTATGAAAAAAATTTCAAATCCAAAAAAACCCCAATTTATATTTATGTGAAGACATCTTGTGCTGATTTCATAAGTTTTAGTATATAGTTTACTACATTGATGTATAGGTAAAAAATTGTTTTAGCATGAAGTATAAATTTTCATTTTATAGAAACAATGTTAGGAAATATGAAAATATAATGGTTGTGTTAGAACTGATTGGTTCTAGAAAATATTAGGAGCATGAAATCATAACGGAAGGGTTATAAGGGTGAAACACTACCACTGGCCAAAGTGATATCCTAATGAACATGGGAATATTTTATGGATTGTAATTTCAATGTTCTGTGATAATCATTGATGTTATTCTGGATGTATGGTGATTTATTTATTAATTTTTTTGGTTGACCTTTGGGGTTTTCTATAGAATTTTTTACATCAATTTTTTAATTCGTCAAATGATGTTTTCTAAATTCTGGGAAATACCATTAAATATTCCAAACAAATCGGCATTGGTATAATTATAATTATAGGGTAAATGTATTTTTAACTAATTTATGATTATGTTATCATCAAACAGATTATTTTAATATTTCTTGTACCAAAAAAATCATCTTTAATACTAATCATTTGGAATAAAGATGATATTTTGATGACATTGAAATGGTGAAATTAAACTTAAAATGTATGTATATTCCCTAATTATCTTATTCTAGATGGTAATATAAATATTATACTCTATTATAAGGATAATAAGTTATATTTTTCCCCTATACCATCATTTATTATGAAATCAATAACCACTTTCAAACAAATTCAATCATTGATTTTGTGGTTGTTAACATTATATTGATAATTCAATTTATTTTAATAAATTATCATTATCACAAGAAATAGTGATTTAATCCTTTCTCCCATGTCAAAATATTCAATTATTACCAATGGTATCTTAATTAGAAACCAATTTTGTGTCATTACATGTTTTCTTTTAATATCTTTTAAACTCTTATCAATAGAGTGTTTTATTAATCATTTTACAATATATGTTTCCAAAAAATGGTATTTTAAAAATACAACCACTAATTTCAAATATTATACTATAATTCGGAATATAAAATATATTAAAGGAGGTGTATTTAACATCATGGTATCCTACAAATTAATAATATGTTGGATAGTGTATTTGACATGAATCCCTCATATGAAACGATCTAGGATATAAATATATATTTTAAAAATTCCATATAATTGGTGGGACTAAATAATGTAAACTAATTTATGATATATATATATATTTCGTACTGAATATAAATCATTGATAACATTTTCGTAAAAACAAAAAAAATTATAGTATTGTAATTTTATTTATAATAAATATAACTTCTTTGAAAATGTTTTTTAATGAATTTTGTGATATAATAGTAATAAGTTTTTGGAAATTTTCGAAAATCTAAATGATCAAATGAACATTAGTTTGGAAATTTTAATATTAAAAATTATTTTTTAGGAAATTTCATTTTAGAATTTATTTATCGTTAGACGAATATTGAAAAATACGCATTTTTCAAAAAAAAACTGTCATTTATTTTCTAAAAATTATAAAATATAAAAGAAGTCATTTATTTTTTACTATTATATTATGTGTAAAAATATTATTTATTTTATTTATCCCAAATAATTTTACTTAATCATTTTTATGTTGTATTTTTTTGTATGTTTTTTTAGCCTAAAAACAAGATCTCTGTGGGAAACACTTTAACATTCATATTTCTATTCACTTTAATTAATTAAAATACCCCATAAAAAAGACTGATTGAAGTTAAATTTATATATTTTATATATATATGTATTCATTTAAATTAATAAAATATAAATTACTATTTATACAGTAAATATGAAAAAAACTTTTCCTGGAAAATCACTCGTCTTTAAAACCCAAATTTTCATCCCATCTATGTGTTACATGTTAAATATAATTTTTCTGCTTTAGTGAATTGAATTTGGTAGAATGGATTCAATAATTTTAGTTATCGTAATTTAGGTTATATATAACTTTATACTAAATTGTATACAATAATAAATAGATAAAATATTAAAAATACAATATCGTGTTTATGTTTAAAAAGGAGACATCAGGCGTTAAAATGAAATTATAATTATCAAAATGAACAAATATTTTTAATATTCACTATATCCTATAATATATTGACCTTAAAATTTTAAAAAATACATAATTAGAAATATTGGACTCTTCTGGATGTGAAAGCGCGGGTCATCCTTTTTTTTATTCAAGAATTACATGTGTTCCACTCACCTCCCTTATAAAAGTATGCCATCCCCCCTCTCATATTCACCCTTTCAAAAAAAAATTGGTTCAGACAATCAATATCCCATTTGGATCCCAACATCAATACACTCATTATTGTGTCCTCATTTTGGTCAAAAATCCTTTATAGAGACAAATTATTTTTAATACAAAACAGTTCGTTAACGATTATATAAAATTCATAACTATGCATTTCTGTTTTATTTAATTTTCGACCTCATCCAAATATTAATTATTATAATATGATAATTATAGTATATTTTTTATACTCAGAAGTTCTTATTATAAATTCATAACACTAATATGTATCTTCATCAATCCAATGGAATACGAAGTCATCATTTTTGTGTACGGTAGAGTACCGTTTCAAATATCAATGCTACTCATTTTCAATCATCGCTTCTCAATTCTTGTTTTCATGAATGATTTAAAGTATATATATATATATATATTATTGTTCAAAAAAATATAATTATTAAGTTATGATATCACATATACTAGCTTAAATTCCATTTCTTGGGAATATGATAATGTCACTAATTTGTACGACGGACTACAACCTTGTGCAACAATGTTATTCGTTTTTCACTAGCGATTAAAATTGAAGGTCAAAAAGATTATCTAAAAAATATGAGATATCAAATATATAATAATTATATTAATAAAATATTTATTATTAAGAAACATTAATATTTATTTTTCAATTTTAAACAAAAAAATTATAATGTCGTTCATGTTCTTGTAAACTACAACCTTCAAAGAGCAATGTGAGTCACGTTTCCTCACCAAACAACATGAATAATATATATAATTATATTTAATGAAATAATATGTTATATATGATATGATTGTAATTTGGGGATGGAAAAATATTTAATACCACATTACATATCAATTTTTGAAAAATGGAAGTGTTACTCATGAATATATATGACCTACCATCTCCATGATTATAACATACATAATTTTGAAAAACCCTCATTTATGATTGGCCATGATTTTTATAAGATTCAAAAAATTTATAGTTATATCATGATTCATATTTTATAATTTTTTGAAATAAATTCAACACACTAATTATTATAAATGAAATAAATTTAAATTAGTAGTTTATGTTAAACGTAATATTGAGTTATAATATCTTATATGTATTAATTAGTTTGGTTGATGTCATGTGATTTACGCATGGCTGAGTATTATATAATGACATAATACTATTAGAATTATTATATAATATATCACATAGATATTAGTATTTAAAGTGTAAATAAGATTAACTAAATTATAAATATGTATATTTTTCACATGTTAATTTCTTATTTATTGGTTATATTTAAAATAAGAATCACTTAATAGAATAAATATCTTTCTGAAATAAATTTATTTTTTTATAAAGGATGTATTAGTTTCCCTATTATTAAATGAAATAAAAAATGTTTTTTTTTAAATTTAGAATGTTCATTTGAAACAATAATCATTATTTTTTAGAAAAAATATAAAAAGTTGCATATATTGAGTAATTTGAATTCTTCTTCAGATGTTTAGTTGTTTGGTGAATTTTGAGAGATTTGGGATTTCAATTGAAAATTTCATTTTAATTTACATAATTTATAATGATAAATTATATTATAAATTTATTTTAAATCAAAAATATATAAATTATAAAACAACTAATCCAATTTTTGTCATTTAGATCATTTTCATGTAGATGTTTGATATACAAACATTATATAGTTTTTAGAATTTTAAAATTAAATGCCAACATTATTATCACATTAATGGGATTAATATGAAATTAATTTTTTACACTTATGTGTATTTAATTTTTAAAAATGGATCCCTTATTTGGAATCTGAATAATTTATAGTTTTATATAAGGTAAAAATATTATTTTAACAAAAAGAGCATTAAATGAAATAAAAATTAATCATGGTAGTTAATGTAAAATTTGATTTATTTGGGGATTAAACTAGAATGATAAGAGTGAAAATTACCATCTTTTTTTCTTATTTATATGTAATGATTTAATTTTTAACATTTACGTAAAAAAAAATTTAAATATATTAATTAATATTATCTTTAAATTTAATAAAACACGCATAATATTCTAATTAATAAAATGTAAAAGGTGATTATTTTCATTATTTAAATATCTATAATTCGTTGGGATACGAAAATAGCCACAATTGTTTTGTTATAAGAACAATTTTTAATGATAAATATTTTTTATGCTAATAATATTTGTTTAAATTTATTATATTACAAAAATATTTAAAACAGTTAAGAAAATAAAACACACTAATTATGTATTTAATAATAATATAAAATAAATAGTATTAAAAATATTAAAAGTGAAGTAAATTAACTAAATTATTATGTTAAATTAGTTTTTTATTAGAATATATAATGTTAGAAAGGTGCTATAATAATAAAATCAAGTTATATATCTTTCATGATATTTTTAATATTCAAATTAAATGAATAATAAAAAAATTACATTAATGTTATTTAATAAAAAATTATTTTTATTAAATGATCTTAAATAACTATAAATCCAATATAAATCCATTTTTACTAAAATTATAATAAATATTTACAATTTTCCATTCATAGATGATTATTTATTTTTCAATGAAAATATATTTAACCCTAATTAGAAATTAAAATATTTTTATGTTGTTAAGGTTAAATCATTTTCTATACATTACATAATCTTGTGTTTAAAATAATTTTCAACCCAAATAATATTTTCATTTTATAATCTTTATTTAATATTTATAATTAGTTGTTATAAATTATATAATTAGTTTCAATATCATTTAGTATTAATGATAAATTTCCTATGTTAGAAAACCATTTCCTATAGTGGAAACCCAAAACGCTAAAAATACGGAAACATAATCGATAAGTATTTTTTAGTAACGTGTTTATAATTTTGTGGTTATTGTTTTAATTAAACATATCATCCATTAAAATCATTAATTAAATTTTTTTAAAAACTATAGGTAACATTGAACTCCCAATATTTAATACATTCTAGAATCTATATGAATTCCACTCATCCCTAAATATAAAATGTCACTCACTCCTCCCATTTTTTCACCCTACTAAATCCATTTGGAAAGTCCATAAAATTATTTAATAATATTAAAAAAAATACTTAACCAAATATTGAATAATTATAATGGTATTAAATATAGACTTTAAAGGCATTATTTAAAAGCAAAGGAGAATACCTGAAGAAGTGGTAATTTTCATCAATGACCATTTTTTTTATTTCATTATCCACCTCGATCATTTTTCTTAAAACATGATGATAAAATACATTTATTATATTGAATAAATTTTGATATGTTTATTACAATATTAGGAAATTAAATAGTCTCTACTTCTTTCAAATGGGTTATGAAGTAATCAAATATGTGTACGGAGGACTACTACCTCTCAAACTGATGTTGTGCTTTTTTCCACTAACACCAATCAGGGAGGGGTATAATAATGGATCTAAATTTTATATATGATTTATATTTACATTTAATATATATATGACATATTTATACATATTTAATCCATATAGCATGAATAACTCCTTAAGTTCCATTCTATAGGAGATATGACAACGTCACCCATGTTCATGGAAAACTATCACCTCGCCAACAGATGTGATTCGACATTCACTAACTAAAAAAGTGAGAGGTGATAATGATAATTTCAATCATTATATAATATATAATAAATTTGATATTTAGATAATATTCATCATACTTTAATGAAAATATATCATTTTATTTTTTTATGTCGATATATTATAACATCATTCTTGCACTTGTGCACCACAGCCTTCACGATACAATGTGAATATCATTACACCACTTGAAAAAAAGATAAAGTAAATTTCTATATAAAATGACATATTTGTTTTCGTTATAATTTATTAAATATAATCAATTTATTAACTCAATTCCATAATAAATGTTGAAAAATGGAATCCTTACTCATTCGTGCGTACTACATACCTTCTCATTGATGATAACACACTTGTTTATTTCTAAACCATCATTCGAGGATCGGTATAAAAGTAAAATTGAATTGAAATAATGATAATTATTTATTCATACACATTATTTAGCTTAAATAAATTTAAATTGTTAATAGTAAATGAATCATTCAAGATGAAATAGATATGAAAAACAAGTCAACTAAAACATGAATAAATAAAAATAATAAAATATTATTTATGAATGGTTAAAAATGTTTTATTAGAGGACCATATATGATATTTTTAATATTAATTGAATTATATTATATGTCAATAAAATTTTGAAACTAGTATACATGATGTTAAATCATGTTTAACCAAAACGAAATATATGGTAAGATATTTCATATCAAATTCTTTTCATTATGGAATACTGTAATGTTGTAAAAATAATTTCAATTATATGGTGTATATAATGACCATTGGACATTTAAGATCCTGAATACTTCATAAATACTTGAATTTTATGTTTCAATTTGAATTATTTATTCTATGGGTAATTTAATTAAATTTTACAATATGGAATGGGATTTCACAACTCAATTTCCAATCATTGGGACTAACTTTTAAATCAATGATTATTTCAATCCTATTGTATAGATATATTGACATTTGACAATCTATTTTCATTTGGGAGTATTTATTATTGAATATTTATTTAAATATAATTATATTTAAATTTCCTATTAAAAACAATTATTTTTATTCTCCTATGATAATCCATGGTAATTTCAAGTAATTTGACCTTATTTTAATAATTGATACATATAATAATTTACAATTTTTTATAAGAGGATCATGCATTATTTTTCTCATTGGTGAGGAATCGATTACTTTTCAAAAATAATTCTTTTATAAATAAATTATAAAAATTATTTACCATTAAAAATAAAATTTAATTGAAATTTTTACATATTTTAACTCCTTAAATTTTTTATTAATGGAGGATTATTTATTTATCAAAAAAATTCCAATTTTAATTTTACTGATAAAGTGAATAAAATATTTATTTTAACTTTTAATTAATGAGATTAATTTATAACAATCATGATTGCCGACCTATTGTAATGATTGTTTAATATGTTTTAATTTTTATTTAGAAATAAGGGTGATTTAAAAATGTTTTTCATTAAAAAAGTATAATTTTCTCAAGAATTTTATAATGATAGTTTATGGTATGCATGTAAATAAATTACAAAAAACCATTATTATTACTCAAATGGGTATATATATTGTTGATAGCATCCTTAATCTTACTATATATGGTTTATAATCAATTTAGCCACGAAAAGTATTGAAATTCATTACAATGAATCATTTTATTCTCAATAACATTGCATTTAAATATTTCTGTTCTTGGGGTCATTGGAAATTAAATTCTCCCTAAATATACAATTAATTTATGATGGTTAAGATGATTTATTTAATTATACATCATTTCTATATAAATTTAACAGTATGGATATTTTCTTGATTAACTAGAGTAATATAGATAAATACATATCCATTTTTAAATATGTAATTTTGAGGACAAGGAAAATTATTCATTATTTAAATCAATCATTTGATATATAAGGAATTTTTGGTTAGGTATGGCATGCGTTGGGTACCTTGTAATGTAATCCATTCAATGTATCATTAGTATCATGACAAAAAAATAGACATCCCCTATGTTTTTTTATTATTTATTTTTTATCTATATTATGAAATCTAATTATAGTAGTATGGATTATACCATATTATAAAAGTTCGTTATGGTAAAGGTATCTCGTAAATGGGAAAAATGACATTAAAAAATTAGGTTTTCCTTCATTCAGATTCAGTTATAATTATCCATGATATTTTCACCATTATATTATATTTGGATTTACTTTATATTATATTCATTGATTAAATGGAATTTGTTTTCTGTTATTTTGAAGTATTTATTGATATTTTATTATCCACTTATTTAAATTAATGCTTTATCTATTATTTACCCTCCCATGTTGATTATGATTATTGATTCCTGATATTTTTCTATTATGCATAACTATTATTGTTCATTTATGATCACCCATACTATATTTCTATTCACATGAATCCATGAAGCGAAATATGTTTAATATGAAATGATATGATACAAGAAATGATTTTATTATTATAAAAAATTTTGGTTTTTATTTTGGTAATAAATTGTAATTCAAGACGCAATTATTTGTCATGTTTACAAATACTACTAATCTATTTGGTCATTTGTGATATTATTCCTTATATGGTATGTCAATGTAGAGTATTATTGAACTATATTTCTAATTTTGGGTTCTCGAATGATATGGTTCATAACTAAATATATTTTTTATAAACCATAGGGACATGATTTAGGAAAACCTAGATAATGGACCACAACATTGTGATATACATTGATGGTATGTACAGAAGGAAAACATAAAGTCATGGAACACAATATATTATGAGCTTATTCCTATTAAATACATCCCTTTCTTGACATTACATCTGTATATGGTTTTAGAAAATAATTACATAGTTGAAATAAATCCAAAATGTTCGAACTAGGCATGAATCATTCATAACTAGGAAAAAAATTATCTTTACTACACAACTTGTTTGACATTGATTTGGGATATAAATAACATAATTCACATTTTTCTTAGAAAGTAATATTCTGGAATTAATTAGATAAAAAAATTTATGTCCATGATTAAATGATATATAATGAATAGTCCTCTGTGGAAACAAAATGAATGATGTAATTATGTATTTGGTTTCAATAATTTCAATGTATATGTATTTTTACTAATGGTATTTTGGTGATAATAAGTAATAAAAAATAATCATTGGGTTAAATTTTATAAAATACCATGTAATATTTTACATAAGGCTTGTGGATAAACTAAATATTTTATTATTTTAAGGTTCATTATAATTTATTTCTTAAACACCCATTTAAAAAATTATTGTTGGAATTTTCCATGATTATAGATATTTTAGGAAAAAATTATGGAGTGCTTATGTTTTAGTTGAAAATTTTATTGAGGAATAATGAATTTAAATTTTCATGAAATAATAGTAATATTATTGATAACCATTTGGTTTAATATGGTTATTAATGACATTATAATAATAGTCAAATAATATTATTAAATGTTTTTAAAAGAATACATTGTTTGAAAATCAGTGGTAAATCAGTTATTTAATGGTTTTTTTATTTTATGTATGTATATAATATTTTTTGGATCATTATAGTAATTATAGTAGCATGGTTTTATAATAATGGAAACCTTCATGTTGGGTGACAACAATTCACATTTTGCAAAGTGGTTGTTCTAGAACCCATCACTGAAGAATGTTAATGGTTTTTCTTCTACCATTGGCCAATTTTTTTTCCTAATTAATATGTTCTTGTTTTTTAAAATAAATATTAATGATAAACCGGTGGTGTTACTTTTGAGTTTTAGTGAATAATTTATTATAATGGATTACTTGTGCTGTGCATATTTGTTTTGGATGACAGATGGTGATAGATAAAAAGAATTTTTTATATTTTGTGGATCAGATTATTTGTTAAAAGTAAATTTTAGTTCTTTATGCATAAAAATTTTATTTTGGGATTATATTGAAATTTATTAAGGGATTATTTTGAAATTAAGTAGAGAAAAACCAATGGTTGAAATTTTACATGGGAAATAGAAATGTATCAAGTTAGTTTATTTCCTTATATTCATAAATAGAAAAATGAATTCCCCAAAATTCAAAAAAAATTATTTTGAAAAATCAAGTGCGTTAAATTAATATTGGATTACTGATATTTTCTTTTATATCATTAAAAATTAATATATTTTAGGAACTTATATTTCTATTTATCATTCACTTTTAGGTGATCAATGACCTGAATCCCTCTCTATAATTTTTTATGATTTTCCTCCATATTTATGTATTCACATTCCTTCTATGTTTCCATTATTTGGAACCTATTTATATGTTATTATAGATAACCATCATACATATTTTACTATGTTATTAAGATGATTGTATATAAAATTTTTTATAATAAGGGTTTTACAACAATGGTATTTCAAAATTTCAATTCCTTGATTATTGAGATCAGGATTGAATTATGAGGAAAAAATTAAAATAATGTTGGGAGAATATAACACCATGAAAATTATAAAATTATAAAATTTTATTCCATATCATATGTTGCACAAAATACATAAATTTCATGCACTCTACACAATAAAAATTTTCTTCAATAATTATATCATATTAATATTTTGTTTCAATGTATATATATATAAATTTTATATCAATTTCTCCAATTTATTTCATTGGAGTCATTTTAATATTAAATATACATGTTAATACACTATAAACTATGGATTAATTTCACTTTAAAAACTAGCTTTCTCATCATGTCAATGGGAATTAATTTAAATTAAATTTATATACATATGAGAATTTTATTTTTCCAAATAAATTCCACACTTTTATTACTAAGAATATCATATGGTCTAATATATTGTATATAATTTTTTAACAAAATGAAAATTGAATGTAATAAAAATTAATTTTGGGTTTATGGTAAAAATTCATTTTTAGGGATTAAACGACATTTATAATAATGACAAATTCCCAAAATATTTTTTTTATTTTTATTTAATGATATTATTTTGACATTTTACATTAATTATTCTGAAATATATAAATTAATTTTATACTTTCCTTCTAATATGAAACTTATATTATGTTATGTAATTAAAATAAGAAAAAATATTTATTACTTTTTAAATATATACAGCATTTGGAAAGGAATAAAATAATAGGTGATTAGTTATAGAAATTCATTAAAGTGGTACATTTTTTATTAATAATAATTAATTATCTGTAATTTAAATAGATTAAAAGATTACATAGAATTTTTTTGAAAGGCCAACTTGGTAATTATTTAGTTAATAAATAAATAAAATAATTTTTACATACAATATTAAAAGTGAAGAAAATTGATTGAATTATAGTAATAAATTAAGTTTTTAGATGAATATATAATGTTATATATGTTTGAGAATAATATATCATGATTAAATAATTTTATGTTTAATATTAAAATTCAAATTAAATGAATAATTTAGAAATTGACCTTATTGGTATTTTATAAAAAATTATATTTTTTTATATTATTTATAATTTATAAATGTCCAATTTTATTCCATGTGATATAAAAATGTTATGAAAGATCAAAAATTTCACTTTATATGATCAATTTTTCTTTTATAATGAATATATTTACCCCTATTTAGTAAAATATAGGTTAGTGTGTTATGGTTAAAAAAAAATTGAACATTACCACCGCTTATGTTAAAAATAATTTTAAACAAACATAATTAATTCATTTGAAAATTTTTATTTCATATTTATAATAATTGTGTATATTTTTAAAAAAAACTAAATTTACTTTAGTCTTAAGGGATAAATTACCTAGTTTATAAAACCATATACTGTAGTGAAAATAAAAAATGTAAAATAGTATGGAACAAAAATTTTATGGAAAAAAGGAATGAAATGTGTTTCATTATTTATTATACATATTTGTAGACCACATAATACATCTAAACCATTAATAAACAATTTTGGACAGTCTTTGTAACTCATTAACCACTCAGTAGTGAATACATTAGTATATTTACAATAATGGAACTCCTCCTAAACATTAAAAGGCACTCACTTAACTCACTTATTCATACTAAAAATGCATTTTTCTATAATATCCAACCTAAATCACTCATCAAATTCTATCCCATCATCCATGAATCCATATTTTTGAAATAATAACTTTTAAGGCTTTATTTCTATCATATAGAGGATACTAGATGAATGGGAATTCTTTATTTCATTCTCCACCTCCATTAATATTACTAAAAAATTTGATTAATTAACCATAAAACCTTCCATATACTAGGATGTTTCTATAATAAATTAATTACCTAAAACCAACTCCAATTTCAAAAAATGGGTTATAAAATCGTCGATCATTTGTAGAGAGGACTACCACTTTACGACCTGATGTATTTTATTTTTCTATTAGCACCTCTAAAAGATGGGTAAAAATATTGGTATAAATTTTTAATACATGATATATATATATTTAGTTATACCTTTATATTAATTTTATATTATATAATTTTTTAATTTTTATTTTGTATGAGATATGATATCATCGCTCGTGTGCACGACATAATACCGCATTGTGAAGCGATGTAGTTTGTCTTTCAATAACGCTTGACATGGAAGGTAATAATAAAAATATTAATTTTTATATTTCATAAAATTAAAATAATTAGAATATTAATTACCTATTGACTACTATGCAAATATAATATCTCTATTTATATATTTACATTAAATAGTTATAAAATTGTTTGTGTACGTGTAGAATATCATATTCACAAAGTTATATAACTCTGTCCACCAACAAACCAAAAGATGAAATATATAATTATATAATTTGTTATATAATATACCATGGTATTTAAAGGAATTAATATATTAATTAGATCCATTTCATAATGATATTGAAAAATGGAAGTATTACTCATTCGTATGTATGGCTTACCATCGACATGATGGTTACATACATCATTTTTCCGAACCAATATTCATTGGTGGTTTTAAAATTAAAATTGAATTAAAAATTTGATTATTATTTCAGGATTATTATTCTATAGATGGTATAACTACAAGATATTCTAATGAACTATATATTTCATAAAAAATTGCAAGAGGAAATAACCTAGTTAACATACAGAATACTGAAAATAACACAATATATTTAATAAACATGTAATGAGATGTCCTAAAAGAGTCATATAAGACATGAAAAATTTTAATATGGATTCAATATTAGTTAAAATCATTTTTAAAGCCACTATACATGTGGTTAAATCACATTCATCTAAAAGGATGCATAATGTAATGGAATTCTCCTCAATATTTTTTCATTATATATTATTGTATGATTTTCCACCTACTATATTTTAGATTGTGTATATACATCCCATTTGAAATATAATATCACTAATATATAATTATTATTTTCATTTTAGGTTGAAATTTTATTTATTTCTTCTAGGCGGGATTTTCATTAAATGTTACTTGTGGCATGTAATTTCATAACATAATTTCTATTCATTGTGTTTTACTTAAACTTCATTGATATTGTCATTCTATGATTATATATATATATAATTTCATTAATTAAAATTTTATTTGTATATATATCCTTTATGATTATTTTTTCTTTAAGAATATAATAAATACATCTATTATTTCCAAATCAATTTTATGATAGTTTTAGCATTTATTTAACTCAAACTAATTATGATTGTATACTCTTCGAAATCATTTGGTGGAAATTAAATAAAAATTTTCAAATAAACCAGTTTAATATAATTATACTCTACTTATTCAAGATATATTACATTAATATTTAGTTTTTTTTAATTTTTACCTAAAATAATTAATGAAATTTTATTATCATAATTAGAATTCATTTAACTATTCAACCAGGAAACTATTTTTCATCACAAACCATGTATTTTAAAAAATATTTAATTTTTTTTGTTACATTTAAAAATGAGTTTTAGTGTAATTTTGACCAATTATTTATCATTAATTTTCATTTTCAGGTGAATAATATGTTTTTTCAAAAAAAAACTATATGTGGATTTTAAAGAAAAGGTGAATGAAAACTGTGTTTTAATGTGTACGATCTTAAAATAATTTCTTACTGTTATGATAAAGAAATTTATTAAAATATTAATATATAATTTAAAATAGAATTTTTCAATGAAAATTATTTTCAAATTTTTTTATGAAATATTATTTTCTAAAAAAGTATCATTAATTGCATGGATTTTCAATGAAAATTATGAAAGAAGAATATGTTACTCCATAATAGTTTTTAATGGTATTTTTATGGTATATTGATTCATCAATGAATAAAACAATTTATTATTAATATAAAATTCATATATTTTGTTCATTCCATCATTAATATTCTTCTAAATGTATTGTGATCACTATTACTATGGGAAGTAATGGTATTCACATCCATGATTCATTTTTGTCTTCAATAAGCTTACCAATATATGTTCTTTTTGTTATGATCATTGGAATTTAAATTTACCATCAATATTAATATTACTAATCATGGATAGTTTTAATTAAAAACTGTATATAATTTATAAAAAAGATGTTCTACATTGATAGTTATTTGATTATCTCTGAAAAATTGATAAATATTTACCTTTAATAAATATAGATACATGATGATAAAGAACATTGATTATGAATTAAATCAATTATTATATGTGTGAGGATTTTTTTGGAAAAGACTAAAATGTTTTGGTGAGTGGTTAATCCAGGGCCCCTATTGAATAGATTGTCTCATGAGATAAAATCAAACAGAAAACCCCAAAGAATTTGAATCTAATATATAAAAAAAATTATTTTAAAAGGTCTGGAATTTATTATGATCTACACTATCTTGTTAATGTTATTGATGGGAAATGTATAATTTATTTTTGAAAAATGATATCAAATAAATAATAATTTCATGGGTTTAGAATCAGTTATTACTCTCCATGATATTTCAAATATGATATTACCTATATATTATATTCATCATAAATTCATCAATTAAACTGATTTTTTTTATTTTTTCACATCGTCATATTGATTTTTCATTGTCTATTTATTTAAATGGAATGTGTTCTTATATATTTACCGTTCCTTGTTGATTTTACGTGATGATTTATGATATGATCCATTACACATTATCATTAATGATAATTTCACAAAATCCCAATTTTGTTTCTTTTCAACAGAAACCATAAAGGTTATATTACTTTATCCATAAGGATATACATGGGGAATAATTTCACAATTAGAAAAATGTTTTAATATGACTATTCAACATAAATTCACAAGTCATATATTTATCTTGTACATAGTGACTATTAATGCATTCTTTCCATTATGATGTGATTTCTTATATATAATGTGAATGTTATGTTCTATGGAAAAAAATATGGGATTTTTGGGGTCCGATTTTATAAAATATTGATCTCTTTAACCATGGTCAACATGTGAAATCTATTTTTAAATAACGAACTGAATGTTTTAAAAACACAGAACGGGGAAATAAATAATTATGTACGAAATAATATCATTATAAATAAATATAATAAATCAATTATTTATAAGGTGTTAAACCTAGATCATGATATTGTTAAATCAAATAACTTATATAATATTATAATGTATATGTTTAAGGCCACAAATCTAAATTATGGACTCATGATAAGGTTTTCCCATCTAATTTTTTCTATTATGATTCATATGCGCGATTAACCACATGTTTTTATTGTTTAGTGCATATATGTATATTATATTTTTAATATCACGATTCATTTTACACCATGGTATTATCAATCTAAAATTTAATTTATCAATCCAAGGGTGTTAACAAGAATGCTATAAAGTTGTGATAATATTCTTAAATCAATTTCATTAAATTGGTTTATAAAATATATTCATTAACCCTACTATGATATGATTGTCTGTGAGTAGATCTATAAATTATTTTATTATATATTTTCTATTTTTGATGGATATAAATTTTATAAATACAATATTTTCATTTAATAATTATAAAATAAAATGCTTTCAATTTTTAAGGGTTATTCATCTCAAATTCTATTTCTTTGAGACATATCATTATGATATTCACTAATATTCATTTTTGAGGTGTATATATTTACCAATTATATATTATATCATCAAAATACCAATTTTAGTGTTATTTAATATATCATTTGATAGTGTTATTTCATGGGTCTTACTATTGAAAAGTTTCCACCGAGGAAATTGGTTTTTAGTTATAAACATCATTCTATAAGGATTTTTTATATTAAAGTTACCATTAGAGGAAATCATATGATCTTCCTTTCGTGAACAAAATATATTTATGATAAATTGGTTAGGAATGTGTTTATGTTGTTTTATTTCTATTTCCTCTATATATGATTAATGAAAGAACCATAATGTAAATTAAAATTTATATTTTCCATGATTTTTATTATATCATGTATCGTTCTCTTCTAGATACTCGATTTCTATAAATTATTAGAAAATTTAAAAAATTTATTTTATATAAATTTGTTTTTTTACGCCCAGTTTACATAAAATTTTACCGTCTTTGAAAGTGATTTAAAATTAAATTTCATAACATTTTCCAAATGGGTCACTTTTATTCCCCTTTTTGAAATGTTTTTAAACTAATATTTATTTTAATTAGTCTTTACATGAACAGATTATCCTCCAATAATGTAAATTACATTCCATAAAGATTAATTTTTACGATTCTAATTTTTTTAGAGAAAATTCTTTTCACGATGTGTGTACATTTTTACTTTTAAATGTTATTCCCAAAATAAAATTTTATTTTCCTCAAAAATTATTATTTTCATAGTATTTCTATAAGTAAACATAAAAAAACTTATAGTTACTAATTCTCTTGTAGGGATATTGTCTTATTAAGAAATATATATTATAATATTGAATAGATATGATTTATTTAAATAGAATTTTATGTAACAAATTTATTTTCTAGGTGTTACCAATATTTCAAAGATATTTTTATATAACTCGTTTCATTACTATGGTTTAATCATTCGTTACTGTGATTTTTATGGAACCTATTTCATATTCACTGGTTAAACAAATTCCAAGGAGATTGGTATGTAACCCATTTCTTTCCATTATTTAATATATTTCAAAGATATTATTATGGAATGTTTTTCTTTTCAATGTTTTAATCATGTTCTAAAAAGTATAATGGTTATTTCAACCTGTATATGTCAAAATAAATAATCTACATTCTTTATTCAAGAGAATGTTATTATATATGTTTTATAATGGTGGATTGTTCTTTTACAAACCTTGGATATATAGTTAAGTAATAAAAATAGATTTGTCCTTTTATTATTAACTGAATATCAGTGGATAGGTGATAAACCAAGTATATATGGTTTTGGTATTTCCCTATAATTAATTAGGTACTCTTGAGAAATAATTGAGCCATATTTTCTATTCCATTTATAAGAGTGATGTGATGAAAATGTTCTAGAGATAAATATAAATTTTATTTACGCTTCAAAGTGTGTGTAATATTTCTTATAATAAATATATTTATGTTATTTCTCCTGCATTTCAATTATGATGTATCTTCCCATCATTAAATAAATATGAAATTATTTCATGTTTTATGATCTATGTATTTATGATTAAGAATAATATAATTTTTTACACTTAAACATTAATTATTTAATCATACAGTTATTCATTTATTATGCTTACTGGTGAAATTTAGTTTCTAATTCTTATGATTATCCTTACATAGAATTTGAGATTTCACTTATTATGTGTCATTTTCTCTAGGTTATTTAAAATAATTTTGATGGAAATATGTCATAAGGGTATTATCTAGAATATGATGATGACATAGAGTTAAATATAAAAGTGGTATAATTTGAGATAATTTTCATTGTTATGATATCGTTCATTACGAATTCATGATGTCAACAGTTTTTCATAATTATCTGAAATTTTAAATCTAAAATCCCATTAGAGATGTTTGTGATCACATATTATCTTTTTATGTTGTATATTTTGGAGTAATAAAATTTGGCCACCTTCACTAGTATAAAATATGTATGTGTTATGTTCAGGAATACAATTTTGTATCATTTAGTTAATTTTTAGTGATTTAGTAGTACAAAAAATTATGAATGAGGATTTTAGGATAACAAAACTATTTTTCCATGAGAAAATGTTTGAGGAATAGGTCTTGAAAAATTGAAAAAATATAGGATTTCATATAATTAAAATTAAAAAATATAAGCCTATAGAGAAATGTGGATATGAATAATCTTTTTTGGATATAATTAATCATTTCTAAATATATAAATAAATTTTTCTGGAAAAAATCATTGGAATTGAAAAGTTTTTTAGTACCACATCTTACATGATTCAGTGGAAGACATCACAAAATTCAAGGCACAGTGATGATCATTCATTATATGTATCCGTCACTCCATGAATTTTTTTTTGACATAGTGGAACTCTTTTAAAGGGATGATTACAATATAAAGAATGGAATTTTGAAACAATAATCATTTTCAAAAGGCAAACACTACCAACCATCAATAAAAATTTTTGTTTCCATGAATCCAACTGACATTTTATCTGAGTTAATATATAAGTTATGTGATAATAAGGATTTCTACTAGAAGGAAATATTCCCCAATAAGGATAGCACACTACGGGGGAAGATATCATTTGTTGGTGAAGTTGATGGATGGGTTATCAGGATATTTATGATCAATTATGATGTTAGTGAACATTTTCCTCTATTTCTATATTTGGTAGATCATTGTTTCACTATTGAAAAAACATCTTCATCTATGCACTGAATTCTATATAGTCCACTAGATAAAAATACCCTTTTTGATGGAACAAATAATAATAGCATAATTAGTTTCAACATGGCTGAGTAAAACATCATGTGCAAGGTGTAAATCCAATCCTTTGATAATGGACGATGCCTCCCTAATGAGGGAATCCACATGTTTGATAAAACCCCTGAAGGAAAAAATAATGAATCCATTCTTATCCTGCACTAATCTCTCCCACCCCATAAAAAACCATTAATTCATTTACCATCATTACTGATATTATAACACTATAATGAGGGATAAAATTCACCAAATTTCCTTTTCTGGATGTTCTATGATATTTGGATATTTTTTGATTTTCTAGCTATGAACAAATTTATTGAAAAGGAGTGATCAAACTGTTTGATGATAGGTATCAACTCAATGACCAAGGATCCTACCCTGACCCCAACTACTAATATCATAGTTTAAATCCCCTCATGTATGGACTAGTTACATATATTCCAATTACATCTACATTAATCAACCAAAATCAACAACCACATTTTATGCTCGTGTAAATTACATTCTCTATCGTTGAACCAAGAGTGAATAAAAAACCATCCAAATTTTCACAAACCTCTACCACTAAAATAAATGTGTCCCCTCTCGACTAAAGAAATACACTCTACATCAATGAATATTTTAGAGGTTGTCCGTTCCTTGGAGATGTTGTAATAGTTTTAGTTTATGGATTATTTTGATTTTCATGCATCATTCTCCTCATTGGTAGATATTACCTGCGTATGAATTCTCAAAACATGGAAGTTAAATTTCATAGGAATATAACGTCTCTCGAGGATACCTCCCCGTGCATTATGGTCGGTCCAAGGATGTAAAGCCTTATGATATGATTTTTTCAATAATAACTATATTAATGAATTAGTGAACACCATATTGTAATTTTACCCATTGATAATATATCATGTACAAGACTCATATAGTTGTGTTCTTAGAGTGGTGAGGATGAAAGTAGGGGAGAAACTAGATTGATATAGTGAGATATCATGTTCTTGAAATCCTAGGAAATAATGTATACTCTTTATCGAATTAGAATCCCAAAATAATGAAAACCACACCCTAATATCCGATGTTAGTGTTGATGAAGAAACATTCCAAAAATTTATCTTTTCATATACAATGAGAACAATAATGAGATCCCCATGAATATTCCATAGAACACATATTATACTACCAAAGGATTAGATGTACCTCTATAATTCCATACTATCATCATATCTGTTACAATTATAAATGAGAGAAAAATTTTATGTATTCATACATCTTTGTATAATTTTGTGACCATCATACCAGTTATGTTTATTGAATAGAAATGCTATAGTCTTGGGAGAGGAATAACTTAATGTCTTTTAATATCATTTGAAAATTAAATAATCTAATAATGGTTCACTATTTTTTTCATGAGCTTAAATCGGTGATGAGAATGTTCAATTAGGTTTAGAGAAACCCATTGAATCTGTGTTGTTCTATAAATGAACATCATATGAGATCAATTTGGTTAATGGTTGGATAAGTCTTGTTAAATCGCTATATATTATATTATTTTTTTTGTAATTAGTGTTGGAATCCATTTTTCATCACCATATTTCTTATTCACGGATATTTAATTTTATTTAACAATTCCATTTACCATCTAAGTAATGTATTTCTTTACAATCCATATTTATAACATCTGAGATATTTTATTTCACAGAAATAGATTTGAATAGTATTCAAACATCACCTATACATTTCATGTATTTTTATGAATTCATAAGAATATCCTCATATGCTAAATCCAAATGTGAATTTGAATGATACACTATTACATAACTCTATTTTTTCATAAAATTCTCTACATTACTGGTATAATAATATTAAATATTATACTATACATCGTATTTTATTTTTTCCATCCATGAAAATAATACAACCTATCAATGTGGTATTATTTATCCTTAACACTATTATTCAAAGGATTCCAATTCATAATCACGTGAAATTAAACATAATATGTCTGAGATGAAATGATTAGTAAGGGAAATTAATTCATATTCAATAATGAATAGAAAATATAAATCAATATGTAAATTTATGTAATTGATAACACTTGTTATTCAAGAAACTAGGTAAGGAAAACATAATATGGAATTGTAAGAAACTGATACACATGTCAAATAACCAATGAACGTAAAATGAAATGCATCCAAATATATGATGACACAAAATTTCATGAATGAATAATCACTGAAAATAAATAAGGATAATTATAAATTATTGGATATCAAAAATATACCACTGAGGCTTCATTATAAAGATATAATACATTAAATTCTTCATGATAAGAATTTAATACTTTCAATGACTAATACAAACAATATAATAAATTAAATTGATTGTGTGATGATTGTAATAATGTAAAGGATTTATGGAATGAATCTAATAATTTAATGGTGTCAATCAAAGAACATAATATTTTCAACACTTCATTCCATAAATCTAATATTATCAATGTGAACACCATATGAAAAATGAGATGCATTTTAGGAAAAGAACATATCAATGTATCATAAAATGAATATTAAAATTAATTTACAATAAATAAATGATAAAAATATATAAAATATTTCAATATAATGTTATAAAACACAAATAATGTGATATTATAATGATATTCACTATGAATATTGTCAGGGAGAATAATATTTAAACATTCGAAAGTGTCCCATATCACATTAAAATTTTAAATCATAATCTCCATGAATAAATAGCGTTAAAACAAATATATAATGTTGTTAGAATAAAAAGATTCATTATATGACGTGTTGGAGGGAAATATAAACACCATTCAAATGAAATTGGGTGTAAAACTATAAATAATTCTCAATGGAATGTAAATTGAGATGAAATCCCATGCCATAACCTCCCTTTTTTTATTTGTTATTTATTATCTTTTATAGTGGTTTAAAATACATTTGTAACTTATAAAATAACTATAATAATGTTAATAATATCACAAATTAATATATTAAAATGTTATATAACCTATTTGTTAACACACTATCATAATTTTAACAATTTTGGGTTTTAATTGCTTAGTTTTCTAAAGTATATTTTGAATTGTGATTAGATGTTCCAATTATTTAAATGTTGATTAAAAAATCATATTAATTTAAAAATGACTTAATTAATATATATATTCAGTATATATATGTATTTATAGTATTCCATAATATTTGGAGATTATAAATGATGTTTACTATTCATGCAGATGGAAGATTGTAAGTACGCATGAATGATACGTTCATATAATTTTTTAATAAAATAATGAAAACTTAATGATAAATATGTATATTATAGTTAAATTATCATTAAAATTTTATATATGTTATATATTATTATTAAAACAATCATTTATATGTTCCATTTAGGGCATTAATGAGTCATATCACTTTGAGTGGGTGATAGTCCATACTTTCTCAAAAGAAATTGCCGTATTTACACGAGGTGGAAGGCATAAAGGTATGCTCTCAATAAAAATTACAGAATAAGAAATACATTATAAAAATAAAAATTATCTTATATAAATATAGTTTGCATCTAGTGGCTACGATGATAAGTGGTAAAAAAATTAACTATCCTTTTTTCAGGAGGTAATAATACCACATTCATATAAATATTGTGTCTGTTTCAAATTAGATGGAGTTTTGAATAATAGTACATTGAATTAATTTAATAAAAATTACCTATTATAAATATTATATAGGTTATTTCATATAATCATGGAATAAGAATATTTGAATTGGTGGATAATTGAAATAAAACTAAAGAGCTTGGGGAAGTTTGTTACCTCTAATCAGGTAACTACATTCTCATTTTACCAAAAAGATTATTTGGATGGAATTATTCAAAATTGTAGGATTTAGGATTAATATAGGGATTTATATGATCTTTTTCCGAGGATCTTTTTCTGGAAAATGTGTCTTGAGAGGTTATAGTTATTGGTAGAGTGATTTCCTTTTTATAGTTGACGAAGACTGGAACTCTTATAGATACCAAAACATATTCACTAATGGGAGGTCTACCATATATTAAGTTTCTCAAAAAATTTCAAATAATGGATTAAATTGTAATCATGGTCGATGATAACCTCCAAAACAAAAAAAAATATTTTCATTATAATAGTTTGGTTCCTTAACATCAACGATTCCCCAATTTTTTCATTTCAGTTATTATCCAACCATATTGATCTCTAGTATAATTAATTTAACCAATAAGGAAAAAATCATGTGATATTTATTAACAAATAGATATCAAATTAATTATTAATGTGATATTTAATTAATAATATAAAAACCCATATGTTTTTGGAGTTAATTTTAAAACAAGAACATGTCACAAGCTAAACACTACTTAAACACGAACCATGTTAACAATATTTTTATATTATATGGGTTAATACGTTAATTATAAAAGATAAATTTAACCATAAATTGGTTATATAGAATATTTATTAACACTTGAAATCACTAGGAAGGATATATTATTTTTATTAATTTTAAATCGTTTATTAAAATAATTTTTTTTAGAAAATAACAATAATGTCTATTTTGACATAATCGATTTAATTTAAATTTTAGAATATATAAAATATATTAGAATTAATACATATTAATATTAAATATATTTATCTTGATATATTCATATATAAAACAAGTAATCACGGCAATTGAAACAATATACATAACTTCTAATATTTATAATATCCTTTATTTTAAATTTTATTAACAGAACAATCACCATGTTGTCGTTTCTTATGACTTTTTAGTCTGTAAATCAAGTGTAAAATTTAATGTTAAATTTTTCTGATTAAAATAACAGAATTATATATAAAAAATATTTGTATATCCAAAAATAATATTTTTTATATATCTCATGGATTTATAAATGATAATGTTTTGGAAAGATCCATTTCTATCCTTTTCCATACCTAAACTTTTTTATTGGGAAAATACTTTAAATAATATCCCAAAAACCTATAAAATTAAAATCTAGTGGGTATATGGTTGAAATATAGGAATACAATGGAATTTGAAAATTTTTCCAAGTCATTTTGGTCAGTATGATTAAGGTTTAGTCCCCTTTTATGCATAATTTAACCTTAATCACCGATAATAATTTCAATCACATTCACTAAAATTTTTGGTCAAAACATATATCGATCTTGTTAGAAAAAAAATTTTATTCTGATTGTAACCATGTGTGTCCATTTTTAAAAATTCAAATCATATGAGTGGGAAAATTAATATTAACACAAATCATGCAGGCATGGTGTGAATGCATGTTTTTAAAGTAATAATGATCAACACTTCAGTTTGTTTTCATATATAATATAAATATAAAAATGATTCTGATGACCTACATTGGATAAATATATGAATAATTGAACTACTTTCCCCTTAAATAAAAATTTAAAATATAATTCAATAGTATTCAATATTTAATGTAGAAGGTTGTTATAACTAATCTTCCGTAATTTCTATTATTCCTAAAAAACAATGTTTCTCAAAAAATTTTCTTAAATCCACCCTATGATAATACCAAAAATATTAATTAAATAATGTTGTTAATTAAATAAAATTCATAAAAGTGTAAAAATTTAGTTTTAAAATAAGTTCACCATTAAAATGTTATAATACCCTTTCTTTCATGTAACACAAGATAATTTAGTTTAGTGTACAATGTATGTTTAAAATTATGTTGCATATAATGAAATATATAAAAAAATTATTTCATTTTCAATTTCAATCATTGTAATTTCATGGGGAGTTACATTATCCCAATGATATTTAAATTATGTCCTCAAAATTTAATATTGATCTCAGTAATCAATGGGATAATATTTGAAAATAAACTATTGTTTAAAACACACCCCATAAATGAAGATAATATCACATATTCACAATAATAAATAAAGAGAAATAACATTTTCATGTAACTATGTTCCCTATTAGAATAACATATTTGGAAAATAGAAACATGGATAACGAGGAAAAATCTACCAATCATGTCTTAATGTAGAGTTCTATAGAATATTATTAGGGGAAAGCAAACAATCACAAGGCTATAAATCCAGAATGATATAAGCGACCATTAGATTTATCAGAAATGAAAAAACTAGGAAATAAATTAGGTTTCGAAATAATTTTTACAAGAGGTGAGGAATTATATCACTCTCTACGAATATATGTAACTATACTTACTTGGTACAGTTTTGTAAGAACAATTTTATCCATTGGTCATCCCTCGAACTATTTCTTTATCATCTATTTAAAAAATATTCATCCAAATGTGACGCAAAATTTTATTCTTTATAATGAAATTAAAATTTTAACATAATCCATATCATTAATGGTAATCATTTCCAAAAAATATATGATTCAATATAATAAAAATCAGGTTATGGAATTTATAAGCTGATATTATCATTAGCCTTTGACCAACATGTAGAAATCTAAATTTTTAAATTCTAAACATATGAATAACTTCATCATCTCCACAAGAAATATTGTAATAACTTGATTCACCATAAAAACATATTATTAAATATTATTATTCCTTATTCATTATTTAGGAAACATCTTCTTGGATATATTCCTTATATCCAAAAGTGATGTAAACTCCCTCTGTGATAGAATAGACAACTTTTCAAAAAATCATTCATATTTTCCATAGTAGTTAGAATTTATCCAAAATAATCATTGCATCGTCATTATATAATCCTCATTGACATTTTATGGGCATTACTTCTCTCAACCACTTGTTTTATAAAAAAATTATATTAATAATGAATAAATTATCATGGTACCAATGAATATATAATCTCAATTCCTTAATTAAAATTTTTGTAGTATAAACCTAATATATTTAATAATTCATATAACTAGTAAATTCCTTATGAAATATTTAAAATAAATTATTTAATCAATCCATATATAAAAAACCGATTATACCACTTCATATTTAAGCCATTATCATGGCTACCACATCCAATTACTAAATACCACTTTCCATTCAAATTTAAAAAGTTGTCTCAACATCATAAAAAATATATCCATTACTCATACAACCATGATGATTCTATTCATGAGAGTTATACATGGTACACCATTTTGCATAATTACTATTCATTCTACACTTAATGCATTAAACCATCGATGATGTCATAAGGAGGCCAACATTCACATCCATTTCATAAAAAGAGATCTTCATTTTTTCCTTTGTTGAAACTTGATTTGTTTCCTCCTTTTCCAAAGTCACAACATCTTCTTGATCATCAAAGAGAATCACTTCAGTGATTATTTCCAAATTATTGGAACATAGGACACTAGAACTTATTTAATCAAGATTATACATTATCAAAAATCTCAGCGAACTCATTCTTTCTCTTCCATAGTGAGTCCATTACTTAATTAAGGTATATTTCATTAATACTATTCTGTGAATGTAAATTAGTAATGATAACAAAATAACTCACCCTAGTGTTCATTCCATTTAAATTTTAATTAGGAAATTTTCTATCACATTTAATGTCAACCAAGATACTACTAGTTCACTCCATTTCAAAAAACAAAACATTATAGGGGCTCAACACATATCAAAATAGAAAACCACATAATATATAAAAATTACTTATACGATTCCAAAATCATGGATCGAAATTATTTAATCAATGAACCCATTGTCTTATCCAAGGCTTTTCATAGTCATATTCTATTTAAATACATCTTTATGTTTTTTAAATAAAATATTAATTATCAAATTCATATCCCTCAACATTATAAAATGAAGTGGACATTAAGTTATGTTGTATTGTACAGTGTTTCCTCGAGTCATTCCTAGAACACCTGGTCAAAGTTTATCCAGTTAGTTACATTTGTGCAAGAACCACCTCCACTTGTAGTATCTAGACATGGCTGTATTTCTAGGAATCCTTATATAATCTCCACCTTACAAAAGTTCTATTATATTATTCTATAAATTTTCTCAATGTTTATCTAAGGGTTAAATTCCCTAATCTATGTTTACTAAATCTAGTTAACAGTGTTGTTCCTACAAACTCTCTTTACTATAGTTTATAATTCCCTGACCCCATAAGCACAGTGCGAGTACGTTATCTAATTACATTGGCATGATTTAAAGAATAATATCCCGAGGGACTAATCAATTTAATAGTCATGGAAATCCATAATACAAACATGATACCTATAATACATTAAAAAATTCAAAATAAAAAACATGATAAATAAATAATGGAATCATTGGATGACTACTCAAAGGATTACTCTACATAACCTAGTAAAAGGAAAAATAATAGCTGTGATCTAAAATGATCTATAAGGGAATGTAGTGTAGATGTAATAAAAAATCGATAAGAATATATCAACATGGATATGTAAATATCTAATAATAAAATCTATTAAAATTACTATATATAAAAATTTATGATGGAAATGTATTAAACCAAAACACATTCCATTTAATCAATGAACTAAAAATTAAATAGGTACATAGATATGTCGACGATACATATCATTGATGAATAATAAATATAAATTAAATTAGAAAAATGTATATCTGTTGTATATTTATAAAATATCATCGAGTCATCATGTCGTGAATCTAATAATTTCAAGGCTTCATGCTAAGAATATAATTCTGTCTAGGATTTTTCCCATGATTCTATTAATATCATGGCTTAATTCAAATAATCTAATACTTTTAATGATTCATAACATGAATATAATACTTTACGGCCTCATTCCATGAATCTTATACTATAAATGTGAACACCATATGGAAACGATATGCGGTTTAGGAAGTGAACATATCCATGTTGTAGAATACGGATATTCTAGTAAATATCTAAAAAATAATTATTATAATAAATATATAATATTATGATTATATTATAAATCTCAAATGTAGTGAGAATAAAAAGATATTCATAAAGAACATTATTTTATATATTAATCATTAAACATTCCAATGTTTCCCATACCAATTTGAAACCTTTAAATAACATCCCCATGAAAGAATAAAATTAAAAGAAACTTATACAATCCTTTGAAAAATTATATTCATGAGACAACAGGTCATGTGAAATATATAAACAATACAAAAAGAAACTAGTTTCATAACTACACATAAGTCTCAATGAAATGTAAATTGAGACAAAATAGCATTCCTTAACCCTCACTTTTGTTGCCTTATATTTTCATTTATTTATATTGGTTGAAATATGTTTTTAACATATAGTAAAACAATATTCCTTTTAATAATATCTGGATGAACTACTTACAGTATTTTATTTCCCATTTGTTAATAGACATTCATTATTTTATCTATTTTGGGTGTCAATTTTCTTGGTTTTCTCACGTATGTTTTGACATGTTATTTATTTTTGGTATTCATTAGATCATGAATTCATCATATAAAGAATAAAAAACATGAGTTCATTATGATATATATTATATATGTGTGTGTTTATAGTTTTAAATAATATTTGGATACTATAAATGATGTGCACCGTTCATGGAGATGATAGTTTGTATGTACACATGAATGCTACAATCATTTCATTATTGTATTAAATGAATGAAAAATAAATTATACATATTGATATTATAATTCCAAAATCATATAAATTTTAAATATATTACATAGTATTATTATATCTATCCTTTATACAGTTCATGTATGTCATGAATGAGTCTTATCTCTTTAGGTGTAATAGTCCACACTACCTCAAACGAAATTATCAAAGTTACAAAATATTGAACGAATAAATATATTTTATAAATAAAAATTAATGACTCATAATTAAATTATAAATATGATATATATCATATATAAACAAAATTTACATCAAAATTTCCACCATGATCTGTTGTAAAGGAAAATTGAAAAATCATTATTTGAGGACGTAGTATTTCGTCATATCTATAAACATTATGTTTGTTACCCATTAAATATATGTGTGTATAATTGTATGTCAGAACCATTTCATAAAGAAAATTAGTATATTATTGATATTATTTTTGTTATATAAATTTCTAATATAGATATTTTATGGTGTGGGTAAAGCAAATGAAACTAAACAGCTTGAGGAAGTTTTTTCCATATTTATGAGGTAACTACTTTTTTTGTACCAAAAGGAATACTTGGATGGATTTATTACCAATGTATGGATAATAATATAAGGGTATTTATTTTTTGTATTTATTTTTTTATATATTTTTCAAGCCAAAATATCTTGACACCTGCCATTATGGGTTAGAGTTCTTTCCTTTTTATAGTGGCTGGTGAGTGTCACACTTATAAATAACAAATGATATTCACTAATTAGAGGTATACCATACCTAAAAGTCCTAAAAATGAAAAAAAATAAAAGATAATAATTGAGTAATGATCGATTGAAAATGTAACCACAAAAAGAAAATATTTATTTTAATAATTTGGTTCTGTAACATCTAGTATTCCTTAATTTAATCATTTTGGTTTTTATTTAAGATTATAGTTTTCTAATAAAATTAATTTACCTATTAAGAAAAAAATAGTTTGATTTATTATAAAATATAGTTCCAATGAATTATTAATATTATTTCTATTTTATAATATAAAAAACCCATGTTTTCTGGAATATAATTTTTAAACAAATGCATCTAACACAGTAAAACACTTCTTAAACTCAGACTGTGATAACATTTTTTTATTGTATAGGGGTCAGTATGTCAATTATAAAAAAATATTTCATCCATTAAAAGGTATTATTTAATTTTTATTAACAATTAAAAATCATATGGTAGAATATATGATTTTTATAAATTTTAAATAATTTATTAAGATATGTTCTATTGTAAAAAAAAATTAATGTAAATTTTAACATTGTATACATAATTTTAGATTTATAATATCAATAAAATTTTCGAATTAAAATATATTTATTTTAATCCAGTGTAAAATGGTATATTTTTCTACAAAATTAATTAATGATAATAATTAAATCAATATATTACACTTTTAATATTTATAGTTTCATTTATTT
The DNA here is from genome assembly GCA_963277665.1 of Viscum album. Taxonomy (NCBI): domain Eukaryota; kingdom Viridiplantae; phylum Streptophyta; class Magnoliopsida; order Santalales; family Viscaceae; genus Viscum; species Viscum album. Next base: position 1,236,144,700 of record OY728136.1, on the reverse strand, counting down.
TAGTAAATTATTAACTAAATAATCACTATGTTGTCATTTGGTTACAATTTTATGTAACTAAATAATGTATAAAATTTATAGATAAATTATTATATAAACAATAACCCATTTATATTTTAATAGAATACGAAGATTATAAATATATTTTATTTTATATATATGAATGTTTTATAAATTATAATGTAAAGAAAATTCGATATTTCTATTTTATTCTTACATAACATTATATATAGGGATATTTTATTTACTAATTTCATAATAACCCATAAAATTTGAATGATCAGAGGATTTATTCTAATTATTTTCATCTAATGTCTTTTCAACAAGATTTCATGTCAATTTTTCCCTTTGATTATGTTTCTGTCCTTTATTATGCTTAAATTGACCATAATCATCATAATTAAATATAGTCACATTCACTTATATTTTTGGTCAAAAATATAGATGATATTATTTGAATGAAAATATTATAATTACTAAAAAATATTATGTATGTTTTGAAAAATTAAAATCATAGAGTGGGAAAATCCTGATTAATGCTAGTCCCCTTGATTTTTTAAGAATGAAGGTTTATAATTCTAAAATGTTCAAACGTTCAATAAATTTATATATATAATTTATATATATAATTGTTTCCAATGATGATAATTGGACTAATATATTAATAATTGAACTATTGTGACATTAGAAACCAATTTAAAATAAAAATTAATAGGAAAATTAATTTAAAGGAAAATGATATTTTTAACTAAATTACATTAATTTTCACTATTCATAAAAAGGATGTTTCTCTAAAAAATACTAATCATTCACTCTAATATAATTTTGAAATTTTAATTTAAAAAATTGATGTTCATTTTTAAAGATATAACTCATAATTGATTCAAAATTTAGTTTTAGAATTTTTTATCCATTAAAAGGTTGTAAAATTCAGTCTTGCATGGGACATAATCTAATTAAGTGTTGTGTGTAGAGTATGATTTTCATTTTTTGGGTATAAATTGAGGTAGATAAAAAATTTATTGTATTAGAAAATTAAACCATTGTAATTTATTATTGTGTTACATATACTTTATATTGAAATGTTATTTATTTTATTTAAGGACCATATTATACCATTGATTCATTACATTTAATTATGTGATACACCCAATAATATATAACATAAAAAAATGTCCTTTGCTAATGGGAGGCATGTTCAATGACCACTAAAAAAATATGTCTTATATTAAAAGAAACATAAGTCTGAAATGAATCATCCTTTGATGTATTCTAATCTATAGAACAAGAATCAATGGGATACCATTTATACTTTTTATTTTTACTCACTCTCAAGATGTATTATATATATATTTTTCTAATTATATATAATGTTTCTCTTGTATCATCTCTAAAGGATCACATATATTATAGATTTAATTAATAATTTAGAAGTATAAAATCTACCTAATCGATGTACAACCATTGAAAAATATTGAATATGATATGACATGTTCTTTTTAGGAAATGAAAAAAACAAGGATTTCATCCACATTCCATAATCCCACCAACATAATTGAAATAAAAACCATTAAAATAAGATAAATATATATATTTCTATATTTATAAAATGATTAGTAACTTTTAACATGATTGTAAAAAAATTTAAGTACACAACAAGGACTATTTGAAAATGATAATGTCTAGTATTTTGTATAATAATGTGTAAAATGATTGAAAAATATATGGGTTGATTCATTACTCCTTTTAAATATATAAAAAAATAGAAAAATATATATATTAAAAAATATAGATCAAGATATCAAAAATCATAATAAAGATAATATAATAATTCTATATTATAGTTTCGTTCCTCTTTTAGGATGTGATGATACTGAAAAAAATAGAACTATCTCATTCACCTAATTAGAGTTCTAGAGGAAAATTAATTTGGGTGAGTAATATTTAAAAGAAAGAAGATGTTATGAATAGATTAATGAAATATGGAATATAAATTACATTAACAACAATGTATAATAGTCTCATTTGTCTTAATATCAGGAGTGTTCATGACTCGAGCGTGCTTGAACAAATAAAATTTTAACAGAAAGAAGTTATCAATATACAAAAACATCACAATACATGTAGAAGATTACATAAAACCATACCGGAAATCATGAAAACCAAATACAATAAACATGCCAAAAAATCATGTAATTAAATGTTTATATTTTAACATCTGTTGTCATAAAATATGTCATCTTAATTCCTTCATGATGATTATTGAATATAAATTTAGAATACATAAAATATTTCTTAGAGTAATTTGAATATCAGTCTTGGTCAACTAAATTATCTACCATTATAAATATAAAATTGATTATTGTTAATATTATAAATTCTTAAAAATATGTTTCTCTAGTTAATCCAATTAGAATTATGGTTTCTATATACACAACTCTGATTTACAACACTACCAACTAATATTATCTCAATATTTTACTAGGTAATATACCAATAAATGAACTTGACAATTTTAAATTGTAATATTTGATTTTTTGGCCTTCTTATAATGTAATTGAACTTCTCATAAAAACATATGATATTCTTGAACATTTCTTTTAAATTCCTTAGACAACTGATGGAATAAGAAAATCTATGAAACAAATTCATAACAATAATCATCCACAAGTTTTTCTAAGATACATAAAAAATTAAAAAATATAACAGATTGAAATCAATCTAATAGTATTTACATTAATAAAAAGTTCCATTGTCAAAGAATATAAATATTTAATAAATTGAAAATATGTAATCTCTTATATTAAATTTTTCATTTATTAGACATTTACCAATGTATATAGTTATATCATTGAAGGTTCATGTAGATCATCAATAATATATTCAATAATATTTTTTAATAAGAGGTTCTAAAAAAATATTTAATTATCATAAAAAAATTTATAAATCGAATCACATATATGCCAATGTATAGTAACAATCATGGTATAACATGTATTTTTATTTTATTCTGAATTACTTTATAATATAAAACCTATATATAATAGTTGATCATGAAATATAAATTTTATATTTTTTTATCTTATAACATGATAATTTTATTTATAATATGATTACATCAATTGAATGTTAATAATATGCTTATTAATTATTCCTCAAAATGAAGAATATTTCAAAAGAAGATGAGTAGTGAAATAAAAACTAAATTAAATCATGTATTGAAATTAAAATGTCTTAGAAAATCACCACATAAGATAATTTTCGAGTAACACATATATTATATATGAACTAAGTGATTCTTAGATACTATATAGTTATAGTTTCTTTATTATAAATTTATATAGAATTTTATTCAATCAGAATAATAAAATATTATATAACACGTAATTTCTAATGATTTATGAAATGATGGGATGTGGACTATGATAAAACCAATAAAATATTTATGTTAACATATATATTATAATTTTACATTTAATTTCTTTGTACATTTAATATTGGTCTTGTTAAATAAATTTCAAAATGGAAATCTTGATTGTATTCACTAACAATGTTTTCATATTACTAACCTAGATGAGGTTTTCAAAATAATGAAAAATAAAAAAAGTATATGATATCAATATAGAACCATTAATCTAATAAAGTTTGTCTTTTGATTATGTAATTTTTATTTTTATTATGAAATTTGAAAAATAATAATTACAAATTAATATAATAACTATGATTAATACAATTTATAGAGAGTATTGTAAAATCTCATGTTTTTGTAATATATTCCTCATTAATCAAATTTAATTTTCATAATGGTTTTTATAAGAAAAATCACGGTGTATAAACATACACAGAAAAACTGTTAAACTGTTTTTATGATGTCTTTTTTTAATTTTTTAAATTACAATTTTTGTATTTTTTAGGTATATTTTTAGGGAATTTTCCTTAAATGATATAATTATCAATGTATAGTCAAAATGAGTTTTCATAAAAAATTCATATATCATTATTAAATGAATTAAATTTAAAAATATCATTATATTTTCAATCTATTAGTAATGTGATAAATCATCCAACTAGTTTAAATTATAATCATCATTTAATATAATTATGATATAACTAAAAAATTTGTTGTAATTTGTTTTTCCAGAAAATGATTTTTATCTAACATTATTAGATTATTATAAAATTAATTTTGAAAGTAATAGGTATTTAATTTTATAATATAAATTCAAAAATAGGAATAAATATTATCACTTTTATGAAATGTGGCCCATATGATTTTCAGAATAATGAATAGTAACTATGGTAAAATTTATCACCTCGACAAATTGTGATTGGTATAATTTCCAAATATTTAATGATTCAAAAAGATTCAACCTATGTATTTTTTTATTATATTAGCATAGGGTAATAATATTCAAACTAAGATCAAATGTATGTAACTTTAATTATGTTTTCCTTTGATAATGACATTTATATTGTCGTATGTAATGAAAATGAATAAATGTCAATCTACTGATGTTAATATCGATAAAATTTATAAATAATATTTAAAATAGGGTTAGTCTGATTAAAAGTGGATATATTAAATAGTAGTTAATTTTTTATCATGGGAATTTATTTTCAAATTTTAGTGATGAAATAACTACATTAAATGCTTACACAATGTCAACTTAGTGCTTGTTCAAGTAGTATAAAGTTCGTGTAAATGACAGTAGAAACCCTAAAAAATAATTTTTTTGAGTGAGAAATAATACTAAATAAATTTTAAAGATATATATAACATATTAGTGATGCGTTAAATATACATATTCCAGTTGAATATTTTACATGATGAATTTAATGTAAAAATAAATGAATATTATAGAAAATAAAATCAATGATTTTTTTATTAAATAATATTTTATTTAATTATTAAAAATTAATATAAAACATGACCTAGGGAAATTGGATGTTATTTTTTATCATCCCAACCTGGGTGCCACGCTATGATTCCCCGAGTTGGATATCTGAATGACCACAAAAGTGCCTCCCCATACACTAGAGGTTTTTGAATAGAAGTGTGGGACTTGTAAGTCATTCATGGTGTGACGATACCCTCATTTATCAAGGTAAGATGATAATGGAAATAAATAATCCATATAACATGGAAATCTTACTAGAAAAATACTCATTTGACAAGATAATGAAACGTGAAAATAATACTCAACTGAAATAGAAAACGAGGTATATCAATATCAATGTCATGTGGCTAATAAAAAATTAAATGTAATTTTTCTACAACTCCCCATGACGGTTTTGAATCTTGTCTGTTTCCCTCCTCTATGATCTACCCCCAACCATCCACCTATCTGCGATAATTTTCCCTTATCCAATCATGCAATAATATAATCTATATGGGTATCGCTTAGGCATCCCAAATAGGGTATGAGTACACATCAGTAGGCCACCAACAACGGTGTTTAAAACTATCCATGTCAAAATATACTGCATGCAGTTCAATAAGGAGATAATTATAATGCAATAAGAATCCATTTATCATATTTTCATTTATTCTTATCTAACTACATTAAAATTATATTTCCCAAGGATACTGATACCTCAATACTAACTTCATCTCATACCGGCGCCCAAAGGGTTGCCTATGCAATACCCTTTCATAAAACCTTCTCTAATCCAATGGTCAAATTTATAAAGGTGATATGATATCTCAGTACCAAATTCAACTCATTCTAGAGATCGAATAATCTCATGACAGACCATTATATGGGGTGAAATTATTTTCATTCATTAATTTCACATTTTAATGCAACATTTCCAATGTTACAAACATAACAAACATAAGAAAGATGATCGTGTTACCATACTTAATCCTAAATAGAACAACCAGGTTCTCATCCATGTTAATTGTAATAATAACGACCCTGTTACCATGTATAATTATAAATTTAGAATTACTATGTTCCCATTCTCTTAACTCATATCTATAATTACCATGTTACCATTTTTACTTCTCAAATTAGAATGACCATATTCCCTATCATTATTGCATAATTCATTTACAAATTAATTATACACCCCAATCCCATTAAAAAATTATCAATTAGTTAAACACATCCTATCCATTAAATAACTCAATAACTGACTAGGTTTTTTTAACCATTAAATATTTCATCAATTAATTAATCAATATCACAATAAATTTTCCATAATTAATTTTCAAATTTTTTTTCTCACATTAATATCAACATTCCACAATTAATCCGATTATTAATTATCTACATCATATTACTGAAGGCACAAAATTACTCAATAATTAATTATCTCAATATAGACATTTCAAAATATCAAAATTAATCCCTTGATTTATTATCTCAATTAATAACTCATCCTCTGATAATAAATTTATAAAAATAAATTTTCTAATAGGTCATCCACTTAGTCTCATGATTGATACCACAATAAATCACATATTTCAACAAGGCTTCGATAACTAAATAAGTCAATCTAATAAACCCAATTCAAGAAGATTATTTGTTAAAAGATGATAGAAATTATAAAATCAATAATATACATATCAAATCCATGAATATGGAAATTATATTTATTCAACACACCACAGTATATTGACAGAATATTTCGCAATAAAAATCCCAAAAATCTGAGTAGCCCAACGACATTGTTATGTTTTCTGGATCAAAATCCCTAAATTGAAACCAATATCAAAGAAATGAAGGTCTCATAAATATAGATCTAGAACAAAAATATTAGATATACATATGACCTTAAGATTATATCCAAGGAAAAAAATTATATCTTCTATGAAAATATCATTGAAATATAGAAAACATAATCGAAGAATCATTGAGACCAAATCCACATACCAGGAGAATAGAAGATCTTCAATTCAAGATTTAGATCATGAATAACGATGTTCTAATGGACTTGGAATCTGTCTGGGTCAATGGAAGAATCTTCTATTTCCCATAGAGAAGTAAAATATCAAGTTAGGACTGTATAAAAGGTGAAAAAAGAATTAATGTCTGGAAACTAGTGAAATCTATAATTTTAGGATCTAAATCTCGGCCCATGCACGGTTTAGTTGCTCAGTTAGACAAATCCAATGCTAACTATGCATTAGCTATTTCTTTAAGGGAGAACATTAAATGACTTTGTCACAAGTCCTATCTAATTATGCTTTAACCTTATCTAATAATCTATCTCTTTAATGTACACTTTCCACAACCATTCATCCATGAAGGTTTCCATTATATGAAAGAAATGTGATACCTCTTTCAGTTGATCCACAATGACCCAAAGAGATTCATTCTTATTACGAGTCATTGGAATACCCACCAAAAAACCACTATTATAGCATCCCGTCTTTTTATAACATAACTTTTCATTCCATTACACGAAACTGAGGATCTTTAAGGTTTAGTGTCTTGGAAACAAGGAACATAAAACATGAAACAAAAAAAACATTCTTCTTAAACACTTGAAAGGATTCTCCTCATGTTCACCCTAGGCTCATTACTGCATCTCATAACCTAGGGACATACATCAAAAGGAAGGGTGAGCAGAAGACCCAGCAAGGGAAACAAGTGAAACATTTTACATATGAACTTGAGATACATCAATAAAGTCATGAAAAGAACTTTAATGCATGAAAATGAAATCATGAGGCATATCATAATAAAAATAAAACTTTTTCATAACGTGAAGATGTGGCTACATCATTTAACATAGACAATCATGAACATATCACCATGGTCCATCCCCAAGGTGTCATTTTAAAATTACCAAGATTATTCACCAAGGTATCGTGAAAATTGTAATCTCTAGTGGTTACATCATTACCCAATGCATTGGAGCGCTATCAGGGAACACCCTTAAATTTGCCTTTATTATCATGTGATCCACATATATCATCATCAAACATTTCATAAATAACCCATATAGCATAAAATAAATGGGTTTCATTTCATAATCATAACGTTTTAAAAACTGCTTTAAAGACATGATCTTTACGTCACTTTAAACCCACGGAAAGGGAAAGAGGGTTTCATGTATGTAATTCCCAGAATTTAAAATAGAACATTTTGATATATATGTGAATACCCCTATAGAAATAAGAGCTTTGAGTATTCACTTTATAAGATAAAATAATTTTTAGAAAAGAGAGAGAGGCATTTTGAGACGAAAATTCTGCAGCATAACGGCTATGTTACAAGGTTTTAGAAAACATTGAGAAGAGAGGGGACATGGGTCAAACATTAATAAATGACCCATAAAACAGTAGAGGTACAAAATATAAGGGATTTAAGAACATGGTAATGAAATTTGAAAATATACCATATGAAATGAAGAACATGAAAGGAAGAAAAAAAAGATTTCTCTTGTGAGAATTCGGCAGCCTAACGGCATCACTTAAACATCAACAAAATTGAATTGACAAGGTCAAATAGGGTCTCTAATAATATGAACATAAGAGTCCAGTATGATAGATATAGATATCATACCCCAACATAATAGAAAGGAACTTGAAATAATTGACATGAAAGTAGAACTTCAAAACGAGAATGGTGAAGAACTACTTAAAAATTCGGCAGCCTAACGGCGCCACTTAAACTTCAACAAAATACTGAATTGAAGAGATCAAATGGGGTCTCTCATCATATGAACATAAGAGTCCAGTATGATAGATATATAGATCATACCCCAACATAACAAAAAGGAACTTGAAAGAATTGACATGAAAGTAGAACTTCAAAACGAGAATGGTGAAGAACCACTTAAAAATTCGACAGCCTAACGGCGCCACTTAAACTTCAACAAAATACTGAATTGAAGAGATCAAATGGTGTCTCTCATCATATGAACATAAGAGTCCAGTATGATAGATATATAGATCATATCCCAACATAACAAAAAGTAACTTGAAAGAATTGACATGAAAGTAGAACTTCAAAACGAGAATGGTGAAGAACCACTTAAAAATTCGGCAGCCTAACGGCGCCACTTAAACTTCAAAAAAATACTGAATTGAAGAGATCAAATGGGGTCTCTCATCATATGAACATAAGATTCCATTATGATAGATATAGATATCATACCCCAACATAACAAAAAGGAACATGAAAGACTTGAATGAAAATAGAACTTGAAAACGAGGAAGGTGAAAGAATCCCTTAAAAATTCGACAGCCTAATGTCGGCACTTAAACATTCTTAAAACGAATTGATGAGAGAAAGGGGGGGTCTCTCATCATATGAACATGAAATAGGCAGTAGGATGAATATAAAAGAACATCCTCCAACATAAGAACATGGAGTATAAATGAAAAGACATAAAAGAGATTACTTGAAAAGAAAGGGAGAGGTCGGATCCCTTACCTTAAAATGTAACTCTTAAACCTCAAAGGTTGGGACCTTGAGGGCTTGGGGGAACCTTGGGAGGACTCCTTGGGAGGTAATGAGACCAGAAATTCGTTGGGAATGAGTGGGGAGTCGAATGGATGAGAGGAGGCCTTGGTATTTATAAGGAAAGTGAGGGGACAAGGCATTAATGGCCAAGGGACACCTCACATGTGCTTTTCTCAAACCCATGTGCTCTCCCTTGTCATTTATCATGGAGTTAGGCCACATGGGGCCCCCAAAACAATAATTCATCACCCTTGGCCGGCCAACCCTAAAAAGATCTCATGACATCATCATGACACCGCTATGATGTCATTAAACATACCGAAACCCTAAAACTTTATTTTTACTATTCACTGAAAATTCAACTTTCTCAGAAAAATCCCAAAATTTCACATTAACCAAATATCAAATGCTCTGATTTCAAAAATAAAATCCATTTTATAAAACTAATTTTATAAATATTTTTTATTTAATTTTTAAATAAAAAAACTATTCATCGAAAAGTCATTTTTTTCAGAAAAAACCCCAAAAATTACCATAACATAATATCGATGCTCTGAGGTCAAAAATAAAGTCATTTTTATAAAAATAATTTTCTAATTATTTTTAATTAAATTTTTAATTAAAAAACACTATTCACCCGAAAAAAACTAATACTTGAATAATAATTAATGAAACCGTTATTTTACTATTTTATTGAATCACATTACTTAATCAAGGTGCCTAGATTATTTTAAAACTTTCTTTAAGTGAGATTACTAATCCATTTGGTCATATTACTAATCCTAATAATAAAATCACTATTCATAATTTATTATTCATCAAAAATCAAGTTGATCTTATTAGACTCTAAATTTAGTACTGAACATAATTGTAGAAGACCATTTTTTGAAAATCATTACACATTTTTAATTATTTAGGGTTTACATAAACATATTTAAAATATCCTTTTTCTAAAATTCATCAAAAATATGCATACTATATTTATCCGGTCATTTAAAAATTCATAAACATCATCATAAGAAGAAATCCCAATTTTTATTTAAAACAAGGATTACACAAGGTAGTTACGGTCTCGTTACATAACCCCTTATAATACCAGCATAGGACCTAAGAGTAAGGTGTGCTAGGGTGATAGAAGCTTGGGGCGGCTCAGTCAACATTGCCCGAGTAGTAATTTCTATCAGTTTGAACTTCTCACGAAGGCGATTTCGTTCCAGCTTCACATGATGAAGTTCGGCTTGGATTTGATCCAGAGAAAAGCTCAGTTGTGCTACCTCCTTCCCAAGCTCTGTTAGATGGGCTTCGATCAGTCCAAGACTACTAGGTGAGGCCATCGAATCTTCTTTCTATAATAATTAACCAAGATTACTTATATTTAGAGACAATAATCAAAACATTTTGTTCACAGCGGTCATGTTGACCGATGGTTATATAATAGTCAAAACCCACTGATCTCATTTTAATTATAATCATGTTTATCAAATAAATCATTTTTGTTGAGTATAACAATAACACATAAAATTAGGAGACAAAATTTATTTAAAAATTTCGGGTTGTTACAATCTTCCCCCCTTAAGAAATTGTGTCCTCGCAATTTTAAAATTGGGTTTTGAAATTTCATTGAATGTCCCACATCGGAAAAGGAGTCAGTAAAACTATTACTTTAAAATAAAGAAAGGGAAGTACAATGGTCACCCGAGTTAACCCACACTAGGGTTCCATGTAGGAAAACACGGACATGGAGGAAAAAACAAAGGGTCAAGTTCTGAGGGAGAGTGATAGAGAACATGATTAGGAGAAAGTTAACCATGAGAAAATCCCAAACTTATGATGTGTGTAAACGGTCTTTGATTACCTAGTTGGAAACGTAAACCAACAACATTGTTGTTTTACGTTTCTTTTCATAATTTTGAGGATTTCATAGAACAAAAACATAAGAAAATATACCTACCTTCAAGTAGAGTTTCATCCGTTAACAAGTCCCTACCAACACTAATCTTTTCTCCAAATGATGAGAATTCAAAAACACCTGGTCTCATAAAAGCACAAGAATCATCTTCTATAGAATCACATAATCTACAAAATATTAACTATCTATTTCTTCTATCTTTAAACATTATCCCAAAAACAGAAAGGTTAAGGTAAAACAACTCTTCAAAAAGAAATAATCCCATAGGAATGGAAACTACTTTTAAATCATCAAAGTTCCATGGTACTACCCAAAGTTCATCATAGACCATTCCATAAATAACAGTCCTTAAAATTCCTCAAAACAAACCAAACTAAGATTGAAACCCAAATACAATAAGGATTTTATAACATAGTCTTCCAAAACAACTTCATTGTTCATCTCCAGACAACATCAACCACTCCTAACATCTTATAAAAAAGTAGCTAACCTAAACATATTTTACCCAAGATAGGTTAGTCATTCCCATAAGTAACCTAAATTACTATAAGTTCACCTTAAATTCATCGATTCTTCAAAATATAAGTCAACCTTACTCCTCAATGAAAATACCGTAGTAATCTATTTACCTCAGTCAAATATGGTTCCTAAAATAATGAACGTCTTCCAAAATAATAATCATATTTTAATCCCCTAATCATCCCTGTCATATTAATACGAAAATCATCGCATTTCCTATCACATTGGTTGTCGGAACATGTTCTTCAATTTCCCACCATTAACTAAGAAGAGAAAGCATAATTAGGGGCTTAAGTACTTAGCTAATAATCATGAAAAGGAACTGAAAGCATATAAGGATAACTTGTATATGAAAGGTATACCCTAACTTGTGATCTCCTAGGTTCCCATCTAGGTTATGAATGATCATATATTCTTATGTGAACCTTTATTTTATTTTATCTTTGTTCCTTTAACAATGGTTCATACCAAGCTTATGAATTTACCAAAACATATCCCCCGGGAGTGTCGTAACCAAGAGTGCAACAAGGCCCGTTGCCTTGTACCAGTTCCCGTTCGAGTCTAGCTCAAAGCGGTGTTTTCGGGTTTTACCCCTATGTACATCTGTGCCAGAGCCACCTCTACCTGCTCATATCCAGACAGGGATGTATTTGCTTGGCAACCCCTTACTCAATACTCACCAAAATTCCAGGAAGATTTCCTATATTAAACTTTTCTATAGGGTTCCTCCTAGAGTTTTCATATCCTAATTTCCACAAATAACTAAACCATCCTTTGATACCAACTATAGCATCCCGTCTTTTTATAACATAACTTTTCATTCCATTACACGGAACTGAGGATCTTTAAGGTTTAGTGTCTTGGAAACAAGGAACATAAAACATGAAACAAAAAAACATTCTTCTTAAACACTTGAAAGGATTCTCCTCATGTTCACCCTAGGCTCATTACTACATCTCATAACCTGGGGACATACATCAAAAGGAAGAGTGAGCAGAAGGCCCAGCAAGGGAAACAAGTGAAACATTTTACATATGAACTTGAGATACATCAATAAAGTCATGAAAAGAACTTTAATGCATGAAAATGAAATCATGAGGCATATCATAATAAAAATAAAACTTTTTCATAACTTGAAGATGTGGCTACATCATTTAACATAGACAATCATGAACATATCACCAAGGTCCATCCCCAAGGTGTCATTTTAAAATTACCAAGGTTATTCACCAAGGTATCGTGAAAATTGTAATCTCTAGTGGTTACATCATTACCCAATGCATTGGAGCGCTATCAGGGCACACCCTTAAATTTGCCTTTATTATCATGTGAGCCACATATATCATCATCAAACATTTCATAAATAACCCATATAGAATAAAATAAATGGGTTTCATTTCATAATCATAACGTTTTAAAAACTGCTTTAAAGACATGATCTTTACGTCGCTTTAAACCCACGGAAAGGGAAAGAGGGTTTCATGTATGTAATTCCCAGAATTTAAATTAGAACATTTTGATATATATGTGAATACCCCTGTAGAAATAAGAGCTTTGAGTATTCACTTTATAAGATAAAATAATTTTTAGAAAAGAGAGAGAGGCATTTTGAGACGAAAATTCTGCAGCATAACGACTATGTTACAAGGTTTTAGAAAACATTGAGAAGAGAGGGGACATGGGTCAAACATTCATAAATGACCCATAAAACAGTAGAGGGACAAAATATAAGGGATTTTAGAACATGGTAATGAAATTTGAAAATATACCATATGAAATGAAGAACATGAAAGTAAGAAAAAAAAGATTTCTCTTGTGAGAATTCGGCAGCCTAACGGCGTCACTTAAACATCAACAAAATTGAATTGACAAGGTCAAATAGGGTCTCTCATAATATGAAAATAAGAGTCCAGTATGATAGATATAGATATCATAACCCAAAATAATAGAAAGGAACTTGAAATAATTGACATGAAAGTAGAACTTCAAAACGAGAATGGTGAAGAACTACTTAAAAATTCGGCAGCCTAACGGCGCCACTTAAAATTCAACAAAATACTGAATTGAAGAGATCAAATGGGGTATCTCATCATATGAACATAAGAGTCCATTATGATAGATATAGAGATCATACCCCAACATAACAAAAAGGAACTTGAAAGAATTGACATGAAAGTAGAACTTCAAAACGAGAATGGTGAAGAACCACTTAAAAATTCAGCAGCCTAACGGCGCCACTTAAACTTCAACAAAATACTGAATTGAAGAGATCAAATGGGGTATCTCATCATATGAACATAAGATTCCAGTATGATAGATATAGAGATCATATCCCAACATAACAAAAAGGAACTTGAACGAATTGACATGAAAGTAGAACTTCAAAACGAGAATGGTGAAGAACCACTTAAAAATTCGGCAGCCTAACAGTGCCACTTAAACTTCAACAAAATACTGAATTAAAGAGATAAAATGGGGTCTCTAATCATATGAACATAAGAGTCCACTATGATAGATATAGAGATCATACCCCAACATTGTTAGGTCGGAAAAAACAAGGGAGTGAGGGAAATGATGGGGGTGAATTGCCTTTTAAAAAATTGATTAACAATTTAAAAATCAAAGTATAAATGCAGCGGAAATAAAGAGGCAAGACACGCAAATTGATAACGGAGTTCGGCCAAAAACCCGGCCTACGTCTCCGCTCCCAACTCAACCGTTGAGAGATTCCTACCGCTTGCTTTTCAATGGTTTTAGCAAGAAACCCACTAGGCTTTGAGGTAGCACTAGGACCTATTACAGCTTGCTTTTGTGGTTTAGCAAGAACCCACTTGCTTTTGATGGTTTAGCAAGAACCCACTATCCTTCTTACAGGTGAAGGATAGCTCACCTTTTTCTCAAGCTATTTAAAGGAAAGCTTGGCAACCTTGTCACACCTTAGTGGTGATGTGAAACCCAAAGAAAAGAGGGGATGAGAAAATTGGGAGTTTGTAGGCACAAACTCAAAGTTAAGCTCAAAATAAATAAAACACGAAAAACCGTGATTGGGAAGACTTGGGTGCCAATTGGATGATGGAGTTGATGTAGCGTGCTTTCCCAAGCTTCTTGAGGGGGCTCCTTGGATGTGGAAGTTGTTGGAGCTATTGGGGTTCCCTTGAAGGAAGTCGCCGGAGGTATGCCGAATGATCAACAAGGTGTCCGTGGGCTTCCGTATAGTTCCGGGTGGTGTCCGGGGCTTCCTCAGCCTTTATTTATAGGCTAGGAACCCTTGGGGAGGCTTCGGAGCCGTTGGAGAGGCTAAAAGAGCCGTTGGGAGCCAAGTGGGCCAGCCTGGTCAAACTGCAACGACTAGTTTGACTGGCTCCACCGGCTGGCCGGTACAGTCCCACCGGCTGGCCGGTGTGTGCAAAAAGGCATAGGATTCTTGTCCAGGGGCCACCGGCTGACCGGTACATCTCCACCGGCTGGCCGGTGCCTTGAAAGAGAAGAAGTGTCTTGATCCAGGCTCCACCGGTCGACCGGTGAGGAGCCACCGGCTGGCCGGTGGAAAGACAGTAGGTCTCACTATTTGTGCTGGGTGCCACAGGTCGACCGGTGGCAGAGCCACCGGTCGACCGGTGGGAAGGCAGTAGCTTCCACTGTTTGGTCTGGATGCCACCGGCTGGCCGGTGGTGAAGCCACCGGTCGGCCGGTGGACTGAATTTCAGTCCATTTCTGCCTCTTCCTTGGTCAACTTCTTGGCAATCAAATGCCTATCAACACAAACACTTAAAACACAATGTTAGACAAAGATGAGAGTGATTGTGATCATGAAAATTAAACCTTGAGGGGTTCGAGAGGTACAACAATCTCCCCCTATTTTGATGATCACAATCACCGAAACAAACAATGTAAAATACTAAAATTGAAAGGAAATACTAAGCATGATGAAAATGATTCTCCCCCAATCAATCAAGAAATTTCTCCCCCTTTGTGATTATCAAAATAGAGTGGGGCATAAAACTTGATTGAGGGAAAAATTGAAAATCACGATTTTAAACCAATTGAAAATAATACCAATTGTTTGAAAATTTTGAAATGAAAATTGAATAACAGTTTGAATTGAAAGTTTTGAATCAAAAACAAATTCGATACCAACTGTTGGAAACCAATTGAAAATAGAAAATTTTAAATTGAAATGAAAAAGAATTGAAATTTGAAATTTGAAACCAAATGTAATTTTTGAATTTTGAGATTTTGAAAATGAGAAGGTTCTCCCCCTAAATAAAAATAAAGAATCACCGGGGAGTGGGATTTTGAAAAGAAACAATTTTAGGCCCGGAGAGACTCGCAAGGAGGGATTTTTCAATCCAAACTTGTCTCATGGCGGGTCTTCTCCTATAAAACTCGTCACTATAGAAAATAGACTTGGGTTGGCCATACCGGGCGTTTTTACAATTACACTCATAAATGAGATGCCCGGTTTTCTTGCAATAATTACAAAATTTGTAATCGGAGCTCCCCCTTACAAAAACAGTTTGAGCATGGGAGGAGGAGGCTCGGTTGGTATAGCCAAGTCCATTGGTGGTTCGGGATATACGTTGGGAACCAAGTATATTTTTCAAATTTTGTTCACCTTGGGTGAACTTGGCTAGGGTTTCTCTAAGGTCTTTGATGGTTGATTCCATAGAATCAACATTTGGAAAATTTTGGATTTTAAGGGTGAGTTCCTCCTTCTCTTTGAGAAGTTGGTCTTTTTCGGAGGAAAGCTTTTTGAAATTCTTTTTCAAAGCGACAAATTTTGAAGATAAAGCATGAAAACCTTTTTCCAATTGATCTCTTGCGTGCGAGAGTTCTTCATAGGATAAATGATTTAAAGAATTGGAAGAACTAGAAGACGAGGAAGAGGAAGAGGATGATGATACCTCATGATTTGCCATTAGGCATTTTTTACCTTGGTCGCTCGAGGAGAAGGAGGAGAATGAAGAGGTGGAGCTATCACTCCATATTTCCTTTGAAGCCTTCTTCTTCTCCTTTTTCTTGGCCCTTTTCTTGTGATGTGGGCAAGCGGGTATGGATTTTGCCTCGGGTTCTAGCTTTCGAGTGGGTTCTTGCTTTTGAGCCGGTTCTTGCTTTTGAGCCATGCTAGTACCTTCATGGTTTAGCTCTAAACATTTCCAAATATCATGTGAAGATGTGCAAGAAGAAATATGATCAAAAACATTTCTATCTAACCCGCAATGAAGAGCATTCATGGCTTTGCCATCAAGCTCGAAATTTGCAATGTCGGCGGGGGTCCATTGAGATTCATCGGGAGAGGAAAGCGTAAAACCATGCATGACAATTTTAAAAATTGGATAACCAATGCTTTTTAAAAAGGTTGACATGCGGGTTTTCCAAAAAGTATAATCGGCTCCATCAAAGAATGGAGCACGATCCAAAGAATGACCTTCGAGAGTTTGAGAAGAAGAAGCGGTAGAAGCCATCAAAAAAATAGGATCTTTAATTTGAAACCGGGTAAGGAATTATTCAAATACTCCCTCTGATACCAATTGTTAGGTCGGAAAAAACAAGGGAGTGAGGGAAATGATGGGGGTGAATTGCCTTTTAAAAAATTGATTAACAATTTAAAAATCAAAGTATAAATGCAGCGGAAATAAAGAGGCAAGACACGCAAATTGATAACGGAGTTCGGCCAAAAACCCGGCCTACGTCTCCGCTCCCAACTCAACCGTTGAGAGATTCCTACCGCTTGCTTTTCAATGGTTTTAGCAAGAAACCCACTAGGCTTTGAGGTAGCACTAGGACCTATTACAGCTTGCTTTTGTGGTTTAGCAAGAACCCACTTGCTTTTGATGGTTTAGCAAGAACCCACTATCCTTCTTACAGGTGAAGGATAGCTCACCTTTTTCTCAAGCTATTTAAAGGAAAGCTTGGCAACCTTGTCACACCTTAGTGGTGATGTGAAACCCAAAGAAAAGAGGGGATGAGAAAATTGGGAGTTTGTAGGCACAAACTCAAAGTTAAGCTCAAAATAAATAAAACACGAAAAACCGTGATTGGGAAGACTTGGGTGCCAATTGGATGATGGAGTTGATGTAGCGTGCTTTCCCAAGCTTCTTGAGGGGGCTCCTTGGATGTGGAAGTTGTTGGAGCTATTGGGGTTCCCTTGAAGGAAGTCGCCGGAGGTATGCCGAATGATCAACAAGGTGTCCGTGGGCTTCCGTATAGTTCCGGGTGGTGTCCGGGGCTTCCTCAGCCTTTATTTATAGGCTAGGAACCCTTGGGGAGGCTTCGGAGCCGTTGGAGAGGCTAAAAGAGCCGTTGGGAGCCAAGTGGGCCAGCCTGGTCAAACTGCAACGGCTAGTTTGACTGGCTCCACCGGCTGGCCGGTACAGTCCCACCGGCTGGCCGGTGTGTGCAAAAAGGCATAGGATTCTTGTCCAGGGGCCACCGGCTGACCGGTACATCTCCACCGGCTGGCCGGTGCCTTGAAAGAGAAGAAGTGTCTTGATCCAGGCTCCACCGGTCGACCGGTGAGGAGCCACCGGCTGGCCGGTGGAAAGACAGTAGGTCTCACTATTTGTGCTGGGTGCCACAGGTCGACCGGTGGCAGAGCCACCGGTCGACCGGTGGGAAGGCAGTAGCTTCCACTGTTTGGTCTGGATGCCACCGGCTGGCCGGTGGTGAAGCCACCGGTCGGCCGGTGGACTGAATTTCAGTCCATTTCTGCCTCTTCCTTGGTCAACTTCTTGGCAATCAAATGCCTATCAACACAAACACTTAAAACACAATGTTAGACAAAGATGAGAGTGATTGTGATCATGAAAATTAAACCTTGAGGGGTTCGAGAGGTACAACAAACATAACAAAAAGGAACATGAATGACTTGAATGAAAATAGAACTTGAAAACGAGGAAGGTGAAAGAATCCCTTAAAAATTCGGCAGCCTAACGGCGCCACTTAAACATTCTTAAAACGAATTGATGAGAGCAAGGGGGGGTCTCTCATCATATGAACATGAAATAGGCAGTAGGATGAATATAAAAGAACATCCTCCAACATAAGAACATGGAGTATAAAAGAAAAGACATAAAAGAGATTACTTGAAAAGAAAGAGAGAGGTCGGATCCCTTACCTTAAAATGTAACGCTTAAACCTCAAAGGTTGGGACCTTGAGGGCTTGGGGGCACCTTGGGAGGACTCCATGGGAGGTAATGAGACCAGAAATTCGTTGGGAATTAGTGGGGGGTCGAATGGATGAGAGGAGGGCTTCGTATTTAAAGAGAAAGTGAGGGGACAAGGCATTAATTGCCAAGGGACACCTCACATGTGCTTTTCTCAAACCCCTGTGCTCTCCCTTGTCATTTATCATGGAGTTAGGCCACATGGGGCCCCCAAAACAATAATTCATCACCCTTGGCCGGCCAACCCTCAAAAGATCTCATGACATCATCATGACACCGCTATGATGTCATTAAACATACCGAAACCCTAAAACTGTATTTTTACTATTCACTGAAAATTCAACTTTCTCAGAAAAATCCCAAAATTTCACATTAACCAAATATCAATGCTCTGATTTCAAAAATGAAATCCATTTTATAAAAATATTTTTATAAATATTTTTAATTTAATTTTTAAATAAAAACACTATTCATCGGAAAGTCATTTTTTTCAGAAAAAACCCAAAAAATTACCATAACATAATATCGATGCTCTGAGTTCAAAAATAAAGTCATTTTTATAAAAATAATTTTCTAATTATTTTTAATTAAATTTTTAATTAAAAAACACTATTCACCCGAAAAAACTAATACTTGAATAATAATTAATGAAACCGTTATTTAACTATTTTATTGAATCACATTACTTAATCAAGGTGCCTAGATTATTTTAAAACATTTTTTAAGTGAGATTACTAATCCATTTGGTCATATTACTAATCCTAATCATAAAATCACTATTCATAATTTATTATTCATCAAAAATCAAGTTGATCTTATTAGACTCTAAATTTAGTACTGAACATAATTGTAGAAGACCATTTTTTGAAAATCATTACACATTTTTAATTATTTAGGGTTTACATAAACATATTTAAAATATCCTTTTTCTAAAATTCATCAAAAATATGCATACTATATTTATCCGGTCATTTAAAAATTCATAAACTTCATCATAAGAAGAAATCCCAATTTTTATTTTAAACAAGGAATACACAAGGTAGTTACGGTCTCGTTACATAACCCCTTATAATACCAGCATAGGACCTAAGAGTAAGGTGTGCTAGGGTGATAGAAGCTTGGGGCGGCTCAGTCAACATTGCCCGAGTAGTAATTTCTATCAGTTTGAACTTCTCACGAAGGCGATTTCGTTCCAGCTTCACATGATGAAGTTCGGCTTGGATTTGATCCAGAGCAAAGCTCAGTTGTGCTACCTCCTTCCGAAGCTCTGTTAGATGGGCTTCGATCGGTCCAAGACTACTAGGTGAGGCCATCGAATCTTCTTTCTATAATAATTAACCACGATTACTTATATTTAGAGACAAAAATCAAAACATTTTGTTCACAGCGGTCATGTTGACCGATGGTTATATAATAGTCAAAACCCACTAATCTCATTTTAATTATAATCATGTTTATCAAAAAAAACATTTTTGTTGAGTATAACAATAACACATAAAAATAGGAGACAAAATTTATTTAAAAATTCCGGGTCGTTACAACTATCATGTCGTCCCACTTCTACTCTGGAATAAAAAATGGTGGTAGTAAACCTCCAGGTCATTGATTCTATGCCTTCACCTACAGACAAGTGAAGAAACTTGTCACAAACCATAATATCTACATTATCATTCCTAGCCACCCGAAATGTCATCATAGGACATGTTACATTTTATTTACACCTTGATGCACCACCCAATTTGAGGTAGTAAATTCCTGATTGAGCTCCTCTTACATGCTTGTTGGTACAACCACTTGATTCCGCACATAGATGTTATCATCCTCATTTATCAACCTGTCTAAAGATGTATACCCACCATAAAATATTTTCCTCAAAGATAATCACTATGGATCCTCATACTCTCTATTCCAGATCTGTATCTATAAGATACACTCTACTACAACTAAAACCTATGTCATCTTTTAATGACTCTCCTTAACCACTACATGCATTTTATCGAGTAAGGTCATCATATTCCACTCCTCCCTTGACTTCTAAACCATATGTGTCCTTGTTTTACTTCTAAAGGTGTCAAACACACTATTTTTATTCCTAGGAATATATTCCAATTAAAAATAAAAGGTCTTTATATAATTCATTCTTCTCTACTACCAAATATTAGAATTACACTATGAAAATATAATAATTAAGATCATGTGATTAATATAAAAATTAAAATTTTCTCCCAAAATATTGTGTCACCAACACATCAAAATGTTACCTATTTATTCTATCATGAGGACTTGTGTAGGATAATTTGATTCATAATTCCTCAACTACTGAGGCCCATACGCCAAAACTCAATCTCACTACATCAATACAACTCCATGTCTGATCCCAAGTTTGTCATAATCAACAATATACTCTTCACTAGAATTAGTTAGGATCAATATCAGTGCCAATGTCATTTTCTACTTAAAATCATAAAAATATCTACCACAAGACTCTGACCATTCAAAATTTAATCCATTTTTTGTCAAACCCAATAGTGACTCTAGAAAATGGGAAAGGACTTGGATGAACCCCTTGTAATATCCAGTTAATCCCATAAAGCTTCAAACATAACAATCATTCTTGGTATGATCCTAAGAAACTAGTTCATGAACCATATCAGGGTATACTGAAACACCTTCCTCAAAGATGATATTCCCAAACAAGTGTACCTGGTCAATTCTGTCACAACCCATCCTCGGGACCCGAGCCGTGACTACCCCAAGCCCGCCTCCCATAGGCCAGGGGATGGTGACTAGCACCAAAGGCACAAATCCTGACAAAAAGGGGAAGGCATTGCCTTTATAAAGTAAACAAACACCACAGAGTAAGCCAAAAAAAGTAAACACTAAGTAATCACAAGTACAAGTAAGTGTGGAAAAGTAAGTGGGCCATAATACAAAACCAAACTGAATGTAAAGTACAATTGGAAATGAAGTACAACAACTGAAAAGCAAAGCAGAAACACAGATCCATCCACTAGAAATCCCAGCTGAAGGGTGGGTACAGATAGCCTCCTCAGCTCCTCGGGTCCTGCCGTCCGCCCCGTGTACATCCCGCCCAGTGGTCCGCCTCCAGGTACCGACTCGTCATGATTTCCACCTCCGGGCACCGACTCGTCGTGAGTTCCTCCACCTGGAACAATCCATCTCTACAAGCCTCAACCTCGATTAGGGATGTCCGTCATCTGTAACTAACACAACATTGTACGGGGGAAGCATGTGCAGGGGTGAGGATATGATACTAAGTAGGGACCCCGAGACCTCCAAAGGACTCCCAAAAACAACAGAGGACATTCCACAGGGAATGCTACAATCACGAAGTAACATACAACACTACTTAGGTATATGCCCATACATATACCTAAGTCATCAATTCCAGTTTGGCTCCATCATCTGAGCCCATGTTCTATCACGTCCACATAGGATAGTACAACCCAATCCACACAAGAAAGCACAACCCAATTCACATAGGAAAGCAAGTCAATCATATCGAAGACAATGATTGAAAGTCAAGACTCATCTCACACAGGTATACTTTTTCGTAAGATAAAAGAGATGATCAGATGTAGCCACTGATTTATCTAAGATGGGACCCACGTAGGATACAAGAACAATAGTACTGCCAGACCCACGAAGGATACAAGAAGAGTAGTCATCACCGTCGAACCCACGAAAGATTCCAGTACGGTTGTCTTCACCATCAAACCCACAGAAGATTCCAGTATGACAGTCTTCATCGCTGAAACCACAGAGGATTTCAGTACGATAGTCTTCACCGTCAAACCCATGGAGGATACCAGTACGGTAGTCTTCACCGTCGAACCCACGGAGGATTCCAGTATGATAGTCTTCACCATCCAAACCACAGAGGATTCCAGTACGATAGTCTTCACCGTCAAACCCACGGAGGATACCCGTATGATATTAATCACCGTCGAACCCAAAGAGGATTCCAGTACAATAGTCTTCACCGTCGAACCCACGGAGGATTCCAGCACGATAGTCATCACTGTCAAACACAAGGAGGATTCCACTATGATAGTCTACATCGTCGAACCCATAATTGTTGGGGAACTCCTCCTCTGTCGAGTACAGTGGGCCTGCCGCTACATCCAAGGGCTTCCCACTGACCTTGGACTGCTGAAGTACTCCACATATCGAGTACTGTGGGCCTGCTGCTACAACCAAGCGCTTCCCACCAAGGGTCTGCCACTACAACCAAGCGCTCCCCCTCAGAGCCTACATAGGAACTCTTTCTGTTGAGTTCCAAGGGTCTGCCACTACAACCAAGCGCTCTTCCACCATGGGTCTGCCACTACAACCAAGCGCTCCCCACTGGGCTATCGAAACACTACGAGTCGGTCGATTAACAGTCGTCAAGTCTCAGCCAGGTCTAGGGTTTTCGCACACAACACACTTGTTTCTGGGAGGGTCTGCTCCACAAGCCAAGGGGTCGATACATCAACTAACACGTAGTTCTGAGTTGATGTATCCCAAAGTTCCATATCGACATAGGGAACTCACCATGATAGACGGCAGGTCAATCGGACGCCCGATCTGAGAGTTATTGGCTTTTTCGTTCCAGAGACCCGGTTGGATTTTTATGTCAAACCATCCCGACCGCACTCCAACTGCACCCAAACCTCGAGCAGAGTAAGCCAAAAGGTCTGTCTCACTAATAGGAATCCAACAAAGTTGACGGCATGTCAATCGAACGTCTGAAGCTCAAGTTGTAAGCATTTCCGCTCCGAGGGCCCAGTTTGTTTTGTGTTCGAACCAACCCGGTCATACCCAAAGTTCTACGAAAACATTAGTGTAATATAACTAAACGACCGTCTCGATCCAAGGATCCCAATGCAACTGACGGTGCGTGGTTATCCGGCACGGCGCGATGGCCCCACGGCCCGACTCCGTCCGCGAGTTCATTCGGCCACAACGGTGCTGCTCGACGGCGCCACGCTTCTTCTATGTGATTCTCCATGTTCCTGCACAGTGCCATTTCACCGCGCTTCCTTTGTTCGTGCCCCAACAATAACAACAACAAAGAGGGAGGATGGTCTTCCGTGTTCGTGAGGTCCAACCTCCTCCTGTTATAACGATAACAGGCGGCCCAAAAAGAATAAATACCCTCGTCAAGAAAGCACAAAAATTAATCCATAATATTTGAACTCAATCCCCTACCTCAATCAGTTGTCAAACAATGGTCTTCACTGAACAATGATGTCACGGAAAATGGTTTGCGGACGATGGAATTGCGAAAGACGGCGTTGCAGTTCGATGCTCTGTAAGCGTCGTCGACATTCTCATGAAGAAGGATGCAGTGCGTCGTCGTTCGTCGAAGAAGGCGTCTGTCACCTGCTGTGGAGAGGAAATAAGACAGTTCGGTGAACTCCCTTTGCAGTGACAGAGTGCTTTGTCATAGACTCGGAGTTCTTCGCGTTGTTCGATGAGGATGAAGATATTCCTCAAGAGCGCAAGAGTCCTCTCCTTCTTTCCGCACAACAAATCAACCCCCTATAAAATATGTCAAGTCTTATTTTATTAACACGCACGCATGCCATTACTTTGAAAATAAAAAATAAACTCATCCAATTAATTCACCAAATTGTAGAGTGTTTAATAATCCAAAATAAAAGAGAGGGTTTACTTTCCATTTAATTAGGATGTGGGTGGGTTACAAAAATAAATGCATGAGAGGGAGGTTAAAGGGATTTGAAGGGGTGTGGCTCATGGGGGCCCCACTCCACTAGTATCCTACATATAGAAGTTAGGATGTAGTGGGTCCCATACCAACCCCCATGCGTAGGTTTAAACTACTTAGAAAAGAAATAAAAATTGTAGCACAATATTTTATTTCATTCTTTAGTTAACCCATTTATTTAGTAACCTCACCCGAGCAAACCCAACTCCAGTAATTGTGTTACTAAAAAATTTTCGGCATTGCGGTTTCATCGGTGCCCTTGGATTTTGATTCCGAGCACTGGTTCAAATGTTAGGAAAACCCACTCGTTCGTCCACTGAACATACCAAAGCTAATATTCAGAAATTGATTCCGGGCACACCGGGCCCCGGAATCAGGTTCTGTCCAAAACTACGTTCTCGTAAAATCCGAATGAAAATTAAGAAAAAAATTTCCCTTCAAATTTAAGGGTCTTTACATTACTCCCACCTCAGGTCTTTTCAATCCCGCAAAGCTATAACACAAACTAGGGGAACAAAAGTGGTACTGAGCATGAAACTGAGCCTCATGCTCCCATGTGCTCTCCTGGAGTTTCCTGTGCTTCCAGTGAAAGCGCACATGTGGAATCGACCGTCCATGTAGGACCTGCTCTTTTTGATCCTCATTCTCCACTAGAACCTCTATGATTGTTGCCCCATCATCGATGTCCAACTCCCTGCAGTCGATGATGTGTGAAAGGTCATGTACGTATTTTCTTAGCTAAGATACGTGGATGACAATGTGAACCTTGTGAAAATAAAGTGGAAAGGTCAAGCGGTAATCCACCTCGCCAACCCTTCTGAGGACCTAGAATGGTTCGTTGAACTTCGGAGATATCTCGCCACCTCGGTTGCATCTCTGTAAACCTCATCGAGGTGATACCCGTATAAGAATGTGGTCGCCATCCTCGAACTCTAGAGGCCTCCATTTCATGATTAGAACTGAAACTAATGAACTCCTACAGCCACGAGGGTAAGGTTGGTCGACTCAATAGTGACCGACCGTACCCTCATATGCATGAGTTTTTCTTGTGCTGCCTGAGATTTCCTTTTTCACCGACCAAGGAAAACCCATCCTGACATCTGCCTAATACCGTTAATTTGTGCACGAACTGTGATTGCCCAGTCCATACTCAAACTAACGTCGTAAGGCCTCAACGCTGCCACTAAGAGGTCCAACCGAAACTCTCACCATAAGGGTCAGATCCCACCATCAGCTTAAGTGTGATTATTGAGTCTCCTCCCAGTGGTATCTCCAAACGTGAGGGTCAAGTTATCCGCTTAACCAGAAAATCTTGGTCTATGACAAGATTAATTGAAGGAAGGGATGATTCGTGTCAATGTCTTGTTGTTACGGCTGCTTGTGGAAGACATAGATGGAACTTTGAATCATCCTTAGATACCTTTCAGTCACACTCCCTGACCGCATGTAGCTACTCTTTCCCCTGCCCTCCAGCTCCATGAGCCTAGAAGGGATTGCAAAGGAAGGTGGTTGCAACATGTTAAAATGTTCACCACCACATGCTGCTCTCCTAGCTCCACTTCCACGTCTGCTGCCCTATGGATTCATCTGTCCTTTTCACTTCCTCTACATGAAACATTTTACAAGCCCAAGTCTCCGAGAATGGAACCCGTTTCCTGCTTTTCCACTTCTAACCATCAAAGACTTCATCCATTCAGCAACATAAATCTCAACCAAAAAGGTTCTTCCTAACACCCTAGAATATGTAGGAATGCATAGAAAAAGAAGTTTTGGCTCAGATGTCCTTTAGACAAACCTCACTAGGAAGTTCGAGCCCTGAAGCACCGATTGCATCATAGTCATCGAGTACCAGGAATGGTTTGGTATACCCCAATGAATTCTCAACTACCAACACATCATCCTGTCGAAGCTGTATAAGCTCTAGGAAACTCTCAGACACCTCCTCAAGCCAGTCCTCATCCTCCTGTGAGTCGGTCTTGCCTTGGAACTTTAGGGATATCTGGTGTTTAAACATGTAAGGAACTAAGCCTACAAGTGTCCTCTACCGGTACCACCGGTAGTGTCTATTTTCCAACAGGTAGTGAAGTAGCTGACACACTACCCAAAGATACTATCTTAGGCATTGGTCCATATTCCGAATCGTTTTCACTATACAAACTAACCCCAAGGTAACTCACTGGAAAACACAAGTAGCTAAGTCCACTACCCGCTCTACTAGTGACTAAATTAGGTGTAGAACTCTAGAAATCACCTCCATCCAGTCCAATGCTACCTGGGAACTGTCTCGCCTCAAAATCTTGGGGGCCTATGCTACCGAACGGGTGGTGATGGAACTGGTACACCACCCGAAGGTTTCAACATAGTAAGAGGTCCCCGCACCAGAACCTCATCTCTCAGTGGGCCGCCATCTCGTACAATACTCGGAACCCTAGATGGCTGCCATCGGGGGGGCCATCCTGAAAAGAGACAGGTGTGCCACGGTCAAAGATTTATACCTGGTGAGCTGACACAAAGTAATCACAAATAAATCTTTTGAAACCCACATGCAATCAGTTTTTTCATGCACTGAGTCAGAAATCAGAAGTCAGGGTCCTGGTGTACGGATACGTCGGCCGCCGCACCAACACTGGACTCCCTGGACTGATAACCACACCCAATACCCTTAACATTATTGCTTCACATAAAAGAAATATTAGAGTCCTGAGTTATGAAGTAGAACCGAACTCCTCTGATACCAATTTTTCACAACCCATCCTCAGGACCCATGCCGTGACTACCCCAAGCCCGCCTTCCATAGGCCAGGGGCTGGCGACTAGTACCAAAGGCGCAAATCCTGACAAAAAGGGGAAGGTATTGCCTTTATAAAGTACACAAACACCACATAGTAAGCCAGTAGAAGTAAACACTAAGTAATCACAAGTACAAGTAAGTGTGGAAAGGTAAGTGGGCCAGAATAAAAACCCAAACTAAAAGTAAAGTACAACTGGAAAGGAAGTACATAAA
This sequence comes from Viscum album, assembly GCA_963277665.1. Classification (NCBI taxonomy): domain Eukaryota; kingdom Viridiplantae; phylum Streptophyta; class Magnoliopsida; order Santalales; family Viscaceae; genus Viscum; species Viscum album. The sequence continues at coordinate 1,236,116,950 of OY728136.1, read as the reverse complement.
CTGAAAAGTAAAGTGGCAACACCGAGCCATCCACTATAAATCCCACCTGAAGGGTGGGTACATATAGCCTCATCAACTCCTTGGGTCCTGCCGTCCGCCCCGTGTACGTCCTGCATAGTGGTCTACCTCTAGGTACCGACTCGTCGTGATATCCACCTCTGGGCACCGACTCTTCGTGAGTTCCTCCTCTGGGAGCTGTCGAGCTCTACAAGCCTCAACCTCAATCAGTGATGTCTTTCGTCTACAACCAACACAACGTAGTGCAGGCGAAGCCTATGCAGGGGTGAGTATACAATACTGAGTAGGGACCCCGAGACCCCCGAATTTCTCCCATAATCCAAAAAGGATATTCCACAAGGAAATACACAATCACGAAGTAAAATCCAACACTACTTAGGTCTATGCCCATACATATACTTAAGACATCAATTCCAGTTTGGCTCCATCATCCGATACCAAGTTCGATCACGTCCACATAAGATTTTACAACCCAATCCATACAGGAAAGCACAACCCAATCCACATAGTAAATCATGTGAATCATATCGAAGATAATGATTGAAAGTCAAGAATCAGCTCACACAAGTATCCTTCTTCATAAGATAGAAGAGATGATCAAATATAGCCATGGATTCATCTAAACTGGGACCCATGTAGGATACAAGAACAATAGTACTGCCAGACCCACGTAGGATACAAAAACAGTATTCATCACCATCGAACCCACAAAGGATTCCAGTACGGTTGCCTTCACCGTCGAACCCACGGATGATTCCAGTACGATAGTCTTCACCGTCGAACCCACAGAGTATTCCATTATGATAGTCATTACCATCGAACCCATGGAGGATTCCAGTACGATAGTCTTCACCGTCGAACCCATGAAGGATTCCAGTACGATAGTCTTCACCGTCAAACAGACAACGGATTTCAGTACGATTGTCTTCACCGTCGAACCCACAGAAAATTCCAGTACGATAGTGTTCACCGTCGATCCCACAGAGGATTCCAGTATGATAGTCTTCACCGTCAAACCCACGGAAGATTCCAGTACGATAGTCTTCATCGTCGAACCCACATAGGATTCCAGTACGACAGTCTTCACCGTCGAACCCATAGCTGCTGGGGAACTCCTTCTATATCGAGTACAGTGGACATGCCGCTACAACCAATTGCTTCCCACTAACCTTGGACTACTGATTACTCCACCTGTCGAGTACTTTGGGCCTTCTTCTACAACCAAGCGCTTCCAACCATGGGTCTGCTGCTACAACCAAGCGTTCCCCCTCAGAGCATACAGAGGTACTTCTTCTTTTGAATACCGCTTGTCTTCCACTACAACCAAGAACTCTTATACTGTGGGTCTGCTGCTACAACCATGCTCTCTCCACTGGGTTTTTGAAACACTCAGAGTCGGTCGATCAGCAGTCGTCATGTCTCATCCAGCTCTAGGGTTTCCGCACACAACGAGATCGTTTCCGCGAGGGTCCGCACCACGAGCTAATGGGTCGATACATCCAATGACACGTAGTTTGGAGTTTATGTATCCCAAAGTTCTGTCGCGACATAGGGAACTCAGCTTGACAGACGGCGCGTCAATCAGACACACTGTCTGAGAGTTATTGGCTTTTTCGTTCCATGGGCCCAGTTGGTTATTAATTCAATCCAACCCAACCACACTCCAAATTCATCCAAACCTCATGCAGGGTAAGCCAGAAGGTCCATCTCACTAAGAGGAATCCAACAAAGTTGATGGCACGTCAATCAGACGTCCATAGCTCATGTTATAAGTGTTTCCGCTCCGAGGGCCCGATTGGTTTTTTATTCGAACCATCCCAGCCATACCCAAAGTTCTCCGAAACCTTGAGTGTAATATAACTAAATGACTGTCTCGATCCAAGGATCTGAACGCAACTAACGGTGCATAGATTGGATGTCTGAAGACCAATATATGGGAAAATGATTGAAAACAGTACGAAATGGGGAGTCTGGGCCCGGGCCGGCCCAACCCCCCCCCCCCCCCCCCCCCCGGCGGGTCGGCCCGAACTGGGCGACCAGACCCGGGTCTGGGTCCCGCCCAATAGGGCGCGGCCTGACCGGCGCGGCGCGGCGCGGCAGGCATGCCCCGGTCGGGGTGGCCCGGCCTGGTGCAACCGGTTGGCCTGGCGCGGGCGCGGCTCGCATGGCTAGTCAGCTTGACCATTATAGCTGAGCGGGAAACAGAAATGGGGGAGGGACATTGCCCCAATTTTTGGAAACCGCGGCCCCCACGTGGGGCCTCTCCCTTGCCAGCCTGGGGTTATGACCCCCGACTCCTCCATTCGGCTGGCCCGACGGGTCGGCAGGTGCCGCCGCCACAGGCCCCCACGGTCCCGCTCCTCCGAGGCGCCATCGGTTGGTGGATCTGCCTGCCGTTCCCTGCTCCGTCGCGGCCAAAGGCTGCAGCCTTTGTTTGGTCAGCACGGCGTGATGGCGTCGTGGCCCCGCTCCGGCCGCGGTGTCTTCGAGGTTCTCCGGCACGATGAGATGGCACCGCGTCCCTTCTCTGCGGCCCGACTCTGGTCGCGGGTTCGTTCGGCCTCAACAACATGTCATGAGGGCTCCGTGCTTCTTCATCGCGATTCTCCTTCTTCCCGCGTGGTGCCGTTGCACCGTGCTGCCTTTGTTCGTGCCACAACAAGAACAACAACAAAGAGGGAGGAGGGTCGGTCGTGTTCGTGTGGTCCGACCTCCTCCTACCGTTATAACAATAACATGCATCCCAAAAAGAATAAATACACTAGTCAAAAAAGCGCAAAAATTAGTCCATAATATTTGAACTCAAATCCCTACCTCAAGGAGTTGTCGAACGATGGTCGTCATGGAACAACGGTGTCACGGAAGACGGCGTTGCATATCGATGATCCAAAAGTATCTGCATCATTCACCCAAAGAAGGATACGACATGTCGTCGTTCTTCGAAGAAGGCGTCTCTCACCAGCTGTAGAGAGGAAAGAAGATGGTTTGGTGAACTCCCATTGCGGTGATGGAGTTCTTCGTCGTAGACTCGGCGTTCTTCTCATTCTTCGACGAAGATGACGATATTCCTCAAGAGCACAAGATTCCTCTCCTTCATTACGCACAACGAATCAACCCCCCCAATAAAATATGTCATGTCTTATTTTATTATCACACACGCATGCCATTAAATTGAAATTCAAAAATAAACTCATCTAATTAATTCACTTAAATGTAGAGAGTTTAATAATCCAAAATAAAAGCGAGGGTTAACTTGCAATTTAATTAGGGTGTGGGTGAGTTACAATAATAAATGCACGAGAGGGAGGTTAAATGGATTTGAAGGGGTGGGGCTCATGTGGGCCCCACTTCACTAATATCCTACATAGATATGTTAGGATGTAGTGGGTCCCATCCCAACCCCCATGCGTAGGTTTAAACTACCTAGAAAAGTAATAAAAATTGTAGCAAAATATTTTACTTCATTCTTTAGTTAACCCATTTATTTAGTAACCTCACCCAAGAAAATGCAACTCCAGTAATGTTGTTCCTATGCAATTACTGGTGCTGCGGATTCATCGGTGTCCTTGGATTTTGATTCCGAGCACCGATACAAAAGTTAAGAAAACCCGCTCGTTCGTCCACTGAATATACCTGAGCTAAACTTCAGAAATTGATTCCGGGCACACCGGGCCCCAGAATCAGGTGTCATCAGAAACTGCATTCTCGTAAAATCCCAAAGAAAATTAAGAAAAAACGTCCTTCGAAATTTACAGGTCATTAAAAATTCAAAAAAAAGACACTTAGATAGCATTCTGTATAGAGGATGCACTCTATGTGTAATCATGGTGATGTCAAGATGTTTTCCATGATCATCATCAGTCGGGGAGTACACCAAGATTTCATCCAGAAATACCACCACTAACTAATACAAATATTGATGAAATAGCATGCTCCAAAAATCCATAATAACTAATAGTTCAATTTTAAATCCTTATAGCATTACAACAAAATTATAAATTCCGTACATTTTTTTGAAATAATTCTTAGGTATGTTATATTCCTTCACACTCAAAAGATGATACCGTGATCTCAAATAATTATTTTAGAACACAAAAAACAACCATAAATTGGTTAAATTGATCATCAATACATGAAAGTGTATATCAGTTCTTTCTATTTGTTTTGTTTCATCTTTTGGTAATTGAAACAGAAGCATAAAATATTACCAGCCTTTGTGAAAAAAAACTGGTGATCCCCAAGGCTACATACATGGATTGACAAATCCCTTGTCCTTCAACTCCTCCGACTGAGTCTTAATCACTTGATGTATAATATTTTCATTTCTATAATGTAGAATTGATACCGGATCAGTCCCCAACATGAGCTCAATAGTAAATTCAACACCTCTCTCTGGTGGAAGCCATAAAAATATATAGGGAAAAACCATGAAATAGTTCCACTACTTGTGGAAGGATTTCATGACTAACACCCCCATCATCTAGAAACAGACTAAAAACATGGGTTGTGAGATCTCAATATTTATATGTAATTGAAACTGCTCAGCCTTCCTGGATATCCCACTCTTAATGATGAATATATTGGTCACCCTTTAGAGGCATAAATGTAACTCTCCGATGGTAATCATTGATTCGTGATCAATATGCGACTATATACTCCATACTAATAATAAAGAAAAGCTCCACCATGTCATGAACATATCAATCCCATAGTAAATAATATTTTCCAATATCTAGTGGGAATCACTTGAAAGGACATATATTTGTAGACTATACTCCCAATAGTGTATCTATAGTCATTACCCCACTCACAAACACCATTTCCAGGATCAAATAATTAACATATTTTGTAGATAAACTGAATCAGGGAACCATTATGAAAAAGTCACTAGCTATAGTAGAAGCTACATGAATTGTATCTCTCACTATTGAGGGTCCAAACTCACTATCCACAACTGTGGACTATATTTCATGTAACTATCTTTCCCCTATTCCATGTGATGTTGTGTAACTTCCTTGAGTAGCATCGCTCATATAATGTTGGGGATCCTACCCAGAAGCACCACATACACTACCTCTATAACATCCTCCTGTAGAACTCCAACTGGAAGCCCATTTTGGTATTGAATATTCACATCCCATAATCTTATTTTTTCTAACTTCTCCTTCAATACTGGTCTTTCACTGCATCTTGTTGAATTTTTATAGGTGTCCAACCTTTCCATAAGATCGACAATCTTATAGTGGTCCAGAATAGTGTCTTCGATAGTGTCCCTTCAAACCACACTGATGACAGATCACCTACATAAGTTCATATCCAATATAACCTCTATTTTGTATATTGTGAATCCCACTATCTTGTCTAGAGTTTTCATGATGTATCTTTCTACACAACAGTGGTCGCTCCTCCTAATCAACCCGTGTCAAATTCCAATCTGACACTAGAAGCCTCCCTTAAGATCCCTTCAACAATGGTAGCCTAATCTACCACTTCCGTAAACATCTTCAACCTGATAATATTCACCTGAAGAGTAATCTAAAATTTAAGTCCATCCTGAAAATGATTCACCGTAGCTGCCTCATCGCATACTAATGTTGGAGAAAATCATTATAGATCTATTTATTGTCCATTATAGTCCATCACTTATATTATCCCCTATGTTAGATATATGAACTCATATTATTTATCATGACGTAGCGTTTCTGGATAAAAATTTTCCAATATCCTCTCCAAGAATTCAATCTATAACATACCATTAGTTTTTCTAGTTCACGACTTAATTTCCCATCAGAAATTAGTTGATCCCTATATAAAATAATCATCCAAATCGACCCTAATATCATACAGAGTCTCCAAATGGTAATGTATTGTCTCTATGGACCCAATAAAAAATTCACCTCCTTCAGCTCCATCCATTCTAGTAAAAGATATATTGTTTTGCTATGGAATCTCCCTTGAAAACTCATACAAACATTTCACAACCTACCCTTGGTATCTTTTCATGAATTCCATGAAGAAAGAGAATATCTCTCAAAACTACTCCCCTTCATCTTCATCCAGCACAATCAGTTCCTTATATTTCTTAAATGGATAAAATTCCTAGGCATTCCCCACAGTCGTCGCCTCAATAAGTGTCATGTGGGCATACTATGTACAAATCAAAACACACTTATCATGAATCATAACATAACCATATACAATTTACATAATATGAAAATAATAAAAACTATCCTTCCCCTACCCACCTCTCCACACTATCAAAACTGAGGTGCTACCACTACACATAACCATCCTACATGTAGGTTTTGGTTAATAAGGGTAAAAAAAATATCATAAGAATTTTTCACAATTATAAACCCAATTATTCTAATTTTTCATCATTTTACAATCTTTATTAATTCATGTAAGGCTCAATTTTTTAATTATAACCCCACAAAAATAAAAAAAATTATGTTCAACCACATACCCATAACTTTTTTCTCTGTGCATGCCTAAAATGATGAATGTCACAAAAACCCTAATTTTCTATAATGATTCAAGCGACTAATCTATCATTCCATTTTGGTCCCCCAATCAACACTAAAAATTCACATAAACAATAATAACATCACACTGCATGTGCATCACCCAATGTGAAATAACATTCAATTGTAAAATAATACAACAATCCCACCTTGAGTACTTGGGTTTTCCCCCTTACATTGATTTTCATCTCCCACGAATAGGCTCATTAAAAATCATCAAATCTTCTTATTATCATATCAACCATTCTCGATATAGTTAGATAAATGAAGAAGAATGAAAACTAGACCTCTAATACCACATTGTAATGTCCTGATCAGGGTACCACACTACAATTCCATAAAATGGTTCACCAAATGACCTAAAGTGCCCCCATCCCCATATACTAGAGGCTTACGAATAGAAATAATGCTCTGGTAAGTCAATCATGGGGAGACTATACAATTATTTTTCAAATTAGGATTCCATCCAAATTAAATAAGTAATATTTGAAGCATATATAACATGAAAAATAATCGTGACACTAGATAAACAAATGGGAAAACAATACTTAAATTAAAGGGAAAACATGTTATACCATCATAATTGGCAATTATCTAATATAGAAGTCAAAATAATGACAGTACAACTCCCTTAGGAGTTCTTGAGTCATGTATCATTCCTTCCTCCAAGTTTCATCCCCAATCAGCTACATATCCTAGGGCATTTCCCTTATTGAGTCTCGAATCAATATAATCTATTTTAGGAACAACTAAGAAACCTGAATAGGGTGACAATACAACTCATTATGCCACCATAAATTGTTTTTGAAACAATTACGATGATAATATTGTTCATTTAGTTTTATACGGAAATATGTAAAAAACTATAATAAGGATTTTATCACATTTTCATTTATTATTCTCTGACAACATTAACTCTATGGTTCCCAAGGATACTAGTACCTCAAGACTAACTTCATCTCATATTGGATATTTTATGTTTCCATAGGCAATACAATAAATTAATACCAGCTTCTTGTTGACACTCAAAGTATTAAAGATGCTATGTTATCTCAGTACCTAATCCAACTCATGTTGAAGATAAAATATTCCTTTTTGAGGCCATAACTCAAAGTTACATTATTTACATTCATTAATTTTACATTTTAATGTTGCATTTCCAAGGTTAATAAAATAAAAAATTAATTTATGATGACCATGTTACCATGCTTAATCCTCAATTGAATGACCATGTTCCCATTCTCTTTAATCATTAGTATAATGACCACTTTTCCATGTATACTTCTCAATTTAAAATTACTAGGTTATCATTTTCATTACATATATGTATGATGATAATGTTACAATTTTTACTTCTCAATTTAGAATGACCATGTTTCCATTATTTATTACATAATCAATTTACTAATTAATTATACACCCCAATCCCATTAATAATTCAATAATTAGATAAACACATATATTACATTGGTTAACTCAATGATTAAATAATTGTATTACAACATTATTAAGTTCATCAATTAATTATTCAATATCACAACTCTTATTCCATATTTAATTTTATAGAATTAATTATCTCATTATAATCTTGATGTTATAGAGTTAATCCCTAAGTTAATTTTCATGATTATATTATCATAGGCACATAATTAATCTATAAAAAATAATATCAACATAGATATTTCAAAATCTCATAATTAATATCAAAATTAATTATCTATATTATAATACCAACTTCTTATAATAATTTTCCCACAATAAATTATCAAATAGGGCATCCCCTTAGTCTCCTGATTGGTACACCAACAAATCACTTATTTTAAAATGGCCTCGATTATTGAATAGTAAATCTAACAATCCTAATTCAAGGAAAACATATGATAATGGATTCTAAAAATTCTACAATCTTTCATATACATATCAAATTCATGACTACGATAATTATATTTGGACCACACACCTCAGTTCATTGACAGATAGTTTCCCAGTGGAAATCCTCCAAATATGAGCAGCACAACAATGTTTATATGAGTTTTGAATCTAAATCCCAAAATCAAAATTAAAACCAATGACATGAATATAACATAAATCTAGAGCTATATCCACAATTAATGATCTAGATCCCAACTTATTGGTTTTTATCGAAGGTAAATAATGATATATTCTTTGAAAATATCATGGAATGGTAGAAATATGAATGGGGAAGCATTGGATTGAATTCCACATACCCGGATATGAGATGATATTCAATTTGGGATTTTGATCTCATTGATCAGTGTTTATAAGGCCTTGGAATTCCTCTGGGTCAATGAGATAACCTTTATTCTACCATTGAAAGCTACAATCCGGTTTTAGTGCCACATAAGACATGAAACAAGTCATTAAAGGTTAAAATAGAGTGAGGTCAAAAAATTTAGGATCACACTGTCAACCCCTAACATGGTTTGGTCACATTATTAGACAAAACGTGGGCTTATCATGAGTGATCCACTGCTTCAAGGGGAACTTCTCACAGCTACCTCACATGGCATGTCGAATCATTACTTAACCATGCCTATGATACTACCTCAAAAACCATTTCTCATACGGTTTCTCATAGGTAGCCAATCTTTTTCTTCAAACCGTGCGCTTACGATGCACAACCACTTTCCCCAAATTTTTATTATACTTCACCCAAATTCACCAGAAGCCATAACTCCCACCAAAGGTTATTACATAAAAATAGAATTTTTCTAATACCATGACAAAAATAACTCCACAAAATTATGTGATTGTACATATATGGTCTAAATTATCATCACTTTTCTATTTAATATCCAATTTCACCCATATATGTAAAATTATAACCCTTTAATATTGTAATAGTTTTTCTCACAATTAAAGTAAAAACTTTTCAAAGAAGGCATAAATAAAATATATATATATTAAAATTATATATAAACCTATGAAAATATTTTTATATGATTTTATTACGACTGTATCTTTCTTATCCTTTAATCCAAGTCATTTTGGAACTACATTGGAATGAATGGGAATTTATTATATTTTAATATTTTGAAATAATAAAATATTTCCCACCCCCACCTCAATTATAAAAAGACATGTCTTTCCTCTTTTAGTTAAAAAAATTGTGAAATATATAATACCAACAATATGACCATTTATATTATAATATTATTTATACATTATTTTTAGGTCATGGTATTTATATAACACTTTTATGAGGGACATTAAAAATGTATTTAAAGGAAGTATACCTAACAAGAGATAATTAACACATGCCTATCATAGGGCATGGAAAAACAATTATTTCCTGTATTAAAATGTAGTAATGAGGTTGACCTTGAATGTCTCCTTAAGAGGAGTGCCCAAAAAAACGGTTTGTCACTTTAAAATGAGGATAAAATTGTTGTGTTTTTTAAATTAAACATTAAATTAAAATGATTGAAAAACTATGATATTAAAAAAGGTGATTAGGTTGGGGTTGGTTTCCTAATTGTAATTCTATCCTTGTTCAATTTAATTAAAACCTATTCTTCTTTTTAGATTGAAGTGAGTTTCCACAATCGTTTCCTCTCACTTCCTTGGTGAAATTATGATGGTGAGAGGAAACCTTACCAAGATCTCGGTTTGGTCAAATCTCCTTCCATTTATAAAATAGTGGTATTATATATACATAATTGAAATTGGCACTACCCAATCGGGTTTTTTATCCCAAAAAATCAAAAATATTCACTACACCTTTTACACGTACTGACGATCGTCGAGTACTTCACCACTAATCCATGGTCTATTCCATCGTATATAAACTAGAAATCAGTGGAGGGAGATTATGATTATTTTACCAAGGAAAAAATAAATAACGGAATTAATATTCAAGAACGATCTCACTTGATAATAAAATCATCTATAATAAATTGAAAACAACTTTGAAGAAGAATGAAATTTATTCAATTACATCCAAGAACTCAAGCATTACAATGTAGAAAACCAACCATACCTCAATCACTCCAAATGTTTAACCCAACATGGTAAGGCTAATCGAGATGAATGGGGAATAATAATAAAATACAATACTATGAAAAATAAAAGAAATAAAAGCAAATTCTGAGATGTTCTTCTCCTTGGTGTCCCAGGAGGAATGGGATGGAGAATGGGATGCTTTGAGAGGGTGGTACTCTCTTCATTTTTTAGCCATAATTTGTCCCCCGGATGTTAATGCATTGTATCCAAATTAAATGACATTTTCACGGATGAGCCCTTCTAGAATGTTTTTCACAATACCCTTGGACGTGTCCCCACAAAATCTCAGTGTATATGTACATGTAATCCGAGAGTTATAGTCGTTTTACGCTGATAATTTATTCTGTCCAGTCAGACTCTCCAAAACATAATCCTCCGGAATAGGGTGCTTTAATGACCCCATAAACGGCCAATTAACACAGTTATTCCTTCAAGAAAGATTATCCAATACTCTTTTTGAGTCCACCCACAGAATTTCACAACATATGGTCCCACCATGGATGTGTTATGGAGCCCACACCAAAACTAGGAAGAACGGAAAACAATTTTCTTGTGCCAAATTGTGATCTTCATTGAAGCTTCCTTATGGACGATTCAGCATTTAGTCTAAATGTAGAAAATAAAGCCACGGATCTGTATAATCTGGAAAAGAAAGACTTTTTCAATTTGTATTAGTTTAGATAAATTAATGGCCAAACTACTAAAATAATTTAAAACTGATAAAAATCCAAAATGGCCCATTTTTACTATTCAGCTCAAAATGGCACCAATATCATCAAAATGAAACAATTCATATTAAATGAACACTTTTGTGGTTTTAATACAATGATATTAAATATAAATTCATTGAAAATATTTTCTCTATCAACTGCCCCACACTTAGCACTTGGACTCCTGGACAAGTAAAAGTAAAATCAAATCAAATCCAAAACACATATCAATGAGATCTAACAAATAAATTTCATGAAATAAAACTATATCATGCCTCATAAAAAAATTATTTCTTGTTCTCCATTTTAGATTTTAATATATTTCCACTTCATTTATTATCACATGCACACAAAACACCAACCTCACGTGAATATTCTCTCATCTCACAAATGTAAATGATGAACACGGCTTTTCTCATCCTAACTCACACAAGAGTTACCATAGACTTGATAAATTCATACTTATCCACCCGATGTGATTCAAGGACATTTTTTCTCATGAGGACATTTTAGGGTCGTTCTGTAGCTTCTGGTTGGTAGGATTTAGATGTTAAAAATTTTGAGGCCGAAAAAGGAGGGCTTGGCTCTAATTGAAGAAAAATTGCATGATTCTAATTTTCACTCAAATATGGTCTCCATATCTTCCCCTTTGTAGAAAATAAGCTCCATCCTCATTCAACAATCTCAGGATTTCAGCAGTAAAAATTTCAATATTTTGTAACATGATTTTTCTGGAAAGCTCCAGATAAGCACAACATTCTTTTTTTTACATCAGAATCTCTAGAGAGGCACAACTTCTCTTATCATGAAAGCTCCACAGAGGCACATCTTCTAAAAACATGAAATATTCAGTAGTAACATCAACACTTCAACATTTTATATTCCACCAAAACTATCACCAAATGAGGTAGTACACTACAAGACATCTTCCCCCACACTTAAGTTCAACTAGATCATGCACTTTCACTTCAATAGTAGGTTGGATAGGGAAAATTGGCATGTAATGTGGCTAACCAAACAGGCAATTCATGTCTACTGGGGGATACAATGAAGGATAAATGAAAAGGTGGGCCATAATGAAAAAGATTATTTTGAAAATGGGGCTTCAAACCAAATAAATGCCTCAATCATTTAAAACACACGTACCCCAAACCCTCAAGTTTTGAAAGGAAGAAATCAAATTATAATTAAATCAAGCATGGTATGGTTTCTCAATAAATGAGATGAATGAAAATAATATGACAAAAAAGGTTCATAATCCTCACAGGAATGTGATATCATAGATATAGACAGTGAAATATGGCATGGGTTTCAAAAATCAGTGTACTTTTCATGAAATTCCAAATGATTTGAACCTGAAACAAAAGTACTTTAAGAATTCATTTAAGCTTAGTTTCATGAAATAGATTGGTTTAATCACTGAAATGGGTTTCAAAAATGTTATTGATAGTCATTTCAGCTCAAAAGTTTCAGAAACACACCAAAAATTGAAAAATAATCACACAAAAATTTGAAAACACACAATTTTTTTTATTTTTTTTGTGAAAAAAAACATCAAATGAAAATCATATACTACAAAGGTTACCCCCCCCCCCACATACTTAAATGATGTAGTGTCATCAATGCATTCATGTGGATTTAACATGTAAGCCAATTTGAAAATGAATCACAACAAGCATGAAAATTTAAAGGAGAGGTACGACCTGACTTATTGGAAATGAAACGTTAAGATAAGCTCTTAAGTGTTGATCTTTGAAAACCTGAAAATGTAAAAAATGATAACATAATAAATTTATTAAAAGAAATTAAAATAGAAATTGAATAAGAAAAGAAAGATAAATCTTGGTTTAATCCCCCAAGTGGGCCATGGGTTTTGACTGCATCCAGAGGGGCAATTCCAACTTTTATCCATAATATGTTGGTGGATGAAGCTTCTTTGATTTGAACCACCACATGTGGCTCTTCCCAGCTAGAGGTTATTTTTTCTTGTTGAGGAGGACTCCATATAAATAGTTTACCAGATCCTCCCCGTTCACAATTGGTTCATATTGCATGGCAGGGGTAGGATAAAGTAGGGAACCTCCACTTCCATTGTTGCTACTTGTTCCACTTTCTTCTTCTCTTCTAGTACTCCCTATAATGAATATTCAATGTCATTAGGGAGCATAAAGTGTTCCTCAATAGGTGTATATTTTTTCCCATCTTCTATCAAGGTAATATAAGGATTGATCAAATCTGCAAATTCAAAATTATATGGATTGATGCTCAAATAGAATTGAATGAAATCATAAATGGTAGGTTTCATGGAAGGATCATCTCCCTGAGTTGGTTCTGGTTTAATCACTTCTTCAGTTGAAAGTGCCTCTTGGAGTTGAAAATCAATGGATGGAGGTAGGTAGTCGTTCTCCTCTATCTTGACTTCAAATTCCACCAATTGGGTGGGGACTTCTTTCAATGGTGTTGGCTCTTCTTCATTGCATGGCTTGGGGAGATCAATCATCTCCTCACATTCATTCCATAATTTATTCAATTCTTGTTGATCTGCCACATTTGTCTCAATAGGAAAGTCATCCTCCTTTTCATATATCTTAGGTAGAATTGGTTGAGTGAGGATGAATGAGTCTTCAAGTACCCCGACATTTACCTCCTCTGGTTCTTCACTGATGAGTGGTGAAATTTCTTCCACCACTATCTCAGGTTCATTCTCTGACTCAGGGTCAGTTTTATCCATCATTACACGAACATAGTCCAATGTCCATTCCATTTTCCCACCCAAATCATCCAAATTATTACTAATCCTCTCAAACCAGTCATTGAGATCACAATAATCAATTTTTGGTTCTTGATATTAGACCTATTAGTAATCATCCCATGCATAAAATTTTGAATTTGAATACATCATGGAAAAAAATAATTTTTTTTAAATAATTTTTTTAATTTGAAAATGTCAAATATTTACAAATAAGTTGTGACACTTCCTCCCCGGAAACAACGCCATGTTTGACACATTCCTGTCATAGGGAATGGAAAAACAATTATTTCCTAAGTTAAAATGTACTAATTTGGTTGACCTAGGACGTCTTCTGAAGAGGACTGCACAAAAAAACGTTTTGTCACTTTAAAATGAGGATAAAAATGTTGTGTTTTTGAAATTAAATTTGACATTAAAATGATTGAAAAACTATGATATTAAAAAGGGTGATTTGGTCGGGGTCGGTTTCCAAATTTTAATGCTATGCTTGTTCAATTTAATTCAATCCTCTTCTTCTTTATTGATTATAGTGAGTTTTCACAATCGTTTCCTCTCACTTCCTTGGTGAAATTGTGATGGTGAGAGAAAACCTTACCATGATATCGGTTTTGTCAACTCTCGTTCCATGTATAAAATAGTTGTATTGAATATACATAATTGAAATGGTAAATACCCAATCAGGTTTTTTTTATCCCAATCAATCATGAACATTCACTACACCTTTTACACGTACTTATGATCGTCGAGTACTTCACCACTACTCCCTGGTCTATTCCATCGTATATAAACCAGAAATCAGTGGAGGGAGATTATGATTATTTTACAAAGGAATAAATCAATAACGAAATTAATATTCAAGAACAATCACACATGATAATAAAATCTGTTATAAGAAATTGAAAACAACTTTGAGCAAGAAATAAATTTATTCAATTGCGTCCAAGAACTCAATCATTACAATGTTGAAAACCTACCCTACCCCAATCACTCCAAATGTTTACCCCACCATTGTAATGGTAATGGAAATTAATGGGGGAGAATGAGGAATTAAAAACTATTAAAAAGAAAATAAATAAAAGAGAAATATGAGATGTTCTTCTCATTAGTGTCCTAGGAGAAATTGGATGGAGAATGGGATGCTTTGAGAGGGTGGTTCTCTCCTACTTTTATCGCCAGAATTTGTCCCCCCGGATGTGTATGCGTTTTAGCCCCATTAAATTACATCTTCACCCATTGATCCCTTTTCTAATGTTGTTCATAATTCCATTGGCCACGTCCCCTAAAATTTCAGTGGATTTGGACATGTATTTCGATAGTTATGGACGTTTTACTCTGAGCATTTATTCTGTCCAGTCAGACTCTCCAAAACACAATCATCCGGATTAGGGTGATTTAATGACCCCATAAATGGCCACTTCACACGTTGATTCCTTCAATAATGAATCTCTAATACTCCATTGGCGTTCACCCACCGAATTTCAATACATGAGGGCCCACCATGGATGAGTTATGGAGCACACACCAAAACTAGGTAGAACTCCACACAGTTTTTTGATCCAAATAGTGAGCTTCTTTGGAGCTTCCATATGAACGATTCATCTTTTAGTGTAAAAATAGAAAGTGAATCCATTGATGTGTAAAATTCTGAAAAGAAATAATTTTGCAATTTGTATTACTGTAGATAATGTTATGGCCAAGCTATATAAATAATTTAGAACTGTTAAAAATCCAAAATGGCATATTTTTACTATTTAGCTCAAAATAACACCAATATCCTAAAAATGAAACAATTCATCATAAATGAACACTTTTTTGGGTTTAAAACGATGATATTAAATATAAATTTGTTGAGACTATTTTCTCTATCAATAATCATTATGATTAACTCTTATATATATATATATATATTCATATAAATACTTAAAATCATAAGTAATCTTATTAAAGGATTATCTAGTGTACAAAAAATCAAATTCAATTTTTTTCAGATATGGGTACAACCATTTCCGTCTATTTTCTATTATATAAAAATTGAAAACATTTTTCATTCGTACGTTCAACATACCATCTCCACATATTGGTATAATTCAATTTTCATCACCATAATAGATGGATTGTTATAGAGATGTTTATAATAAATAAATTATTTATTAAAGAAATTATTATTCTTCTATAATAAAAATAGAATATGAAACTAATTTCTTTCCAATTAGTTTCAAAATAATATCATTGCTCGTGTATACATGTGTAATACATCCATCATGAAGCGATGTAATCAATTATTCATTCTCCATATAGATGGATATTTGAAACAATATACTTAATTACTATATATGATATATAGTATATAATAATTATTCTATAAATGTGATTATTGTTCACATTTCATTAATTCCATGCGTGTGATGGCATTTTTTTATTCGTATATATGATATATCATCTTCATGAGAGACGTAATTAATTTTTTATTCTAAAAATGATAATGATTAATATATATATATATATATATTTGTGTGTGTGTGTGTGTGTTTAATACTATGTCATCATTGAAATTATAGATTATTTAGAATCATAATGAACTTACTAGACGTAAAACAACTTACCCAATATTCTCATTCATATTGAATAAGATAACTCTAAGAAAAAATAATGTTAATATCAAATTATTAATAAATTGTGGTTGAAATATTATTCATGGATCATATAGGTATTTAATTGACCTTATTAAAGTATTATAAAAAAACATTATATATTATATAGAATTATTTCCATGAAATAATAACTTTGTGTATGGTATTTGATCTCAATTTCTACTCTATTAATACATTTCTTTGAATAATAAACAATTTAATTTTTAATGGTGTATATATCTAATGATATGTTTAACGTGGATATATATTTCTTCAGGATTATTAATATATATATTAAAATTTACTCATTATTTGGGTTTTAATTTAACATTTTATATAGTGATAAGGATTTATTTTATTAATTTCATTTTTGGGATTTCCTTTATTTTTTTTTTGAAATAATATTTTACTATAACCATCATTAAAAACATCTATTTTGATCTCCTATATATATTTATCTGGATTAATTTTTTACTGAAACTTGTACTCTCTTTTTAACATGAATAAAAAAAATAAATCCATAAAATATTAGTCAATCTTATTCATTTTTTATACGGTATATTTTTTGTCCTTTTAAATATTTTTAAAAATTATTTTGTACAAGTTAATCTTACATAGTAAAATTATTTATTATATAAATTTATTTATATATTGGATTATATTATAAAGTTTAGTTCACAAGCTATCCTATATACCACAGTATACTTATAACTAGATCATTCCTTACATAGCCCGAAGGGAATTCCCATTCCCCATGGGTTTGCGATATTCACCAAGAATCAGACAATCTGATGGTCGGAATGAATTTTCCACAAAAACATATATAATTAATAAATAAAAATCAGTATTCATTAAATAAAATCTCCATAAGGAGAACTATACCATAAGTAAACTTATTTTAAATAACCCATTTAACAACAAAATGTACCAAAAAAATGATAAAAACTCATGTCTTAATAGACACAAATCTCCAAGACCAAGGATCAGCAATAATAACAACCTCTAATTGGAGCTTCACCCTTTCTAGATCTTGGATGATGATAATCCTAAAATAGTTTATGGTACATGTAAGATATTATCTGAAATTCATGTACGATATCAAGAAGGTTCTCATACTAAGATTCAATAAATAATTAAAAAAATAATTCTTTTGGTATTAAAAAAATTTATATAGAATTTCAAGAGAATATTTAGAACAAATAAGGAACCTATTTTCAAATTATGGAATCAATTTATAAAAATGACTTAATAATTTTTAATATAAAATTGTTTGTATAAATTCATAAAGATTATGTCAAATAGTTTACAAAAAATAATGCCATATTCTTCCAAAAAACAAGATGCAAATTAATCATCCAATAGTTATGATAGTTCCATGTTATGGGATCCTCACACATATATATAATGAAAAATAAATGTTATCATATGTTCCTTCATCACTGGTAATGGAGGACTGACCAACATCCCACTAGTGATATAACCATCCAATCATTTTATGTTAGAAATGTATAGAGTCAATTTGGTGCAAGCTCATTCTGATTCTAGCATGTTTTCTCTAAAAACTCACTAACATACATAGATTTCCTGTTATCAATCAATTCTAAATAAAAAGAAATTTATTTCTGAACTGTTTGAATGATAATTCAATACATTTTCCATTTAAGTGTCACATTATCAATTTAAAAACCAAAATTGTATTTAATCAAATCAGTCATTGTTTCTTTGATTAAACCAAATGTATTATAACAAAACAATTTAATAATTTTTTGTTAAATTTAAATTTAAATTTAATTTCAAAAATAAATTTCGCAATAAAATTTCTTTATTTATATTCCATAACCCATATTCATTAATTCAATTTTCTAAATTTATTTCAATTTCCACAAACACACACTAAGTCAATGAAATTGGTAGGTTTTCCAAATTTTAATGAAAAATAAAATCCCAATGCCCTATTAACTGAAATTGGGTTATTAAAAAACTAAAATAAAAAATTAATTTAAATCAAACATTTTAATATAAATCAACAAATTTAGGGTTAAAAAATTGGAAAATCATAACAAAACCACCTACCTCATGATAATGATATCACAAACCCAAAATCCCTAGACAAGAAAATCCAATGCAGAATATCGATAATGAAGATATAATAATCCATCTTATGTTCACAATCGAGTTTTTTTGGATTTGATCATCCATCAACATAGAGATATATTTGTCCCTATATCGGAGAGAAGATAGATATGATGAAATAGAATAGGGAGAGGAATATTATTTGGAAAGGGCTAAACAATGTTTTCTTAGCTTCAATCAACCATAGAGAGGGGTTGGATGAGATGAAATAAGTCACTTAAATCCCTCGTAACCTTATAAGTCTATAGATATAATTGAGTACCAAAATGGGGTCAAAATGAATGGGGGGGGGGGGGGGTTAGTTATTTTTTATTAATTATTTGATTAATTAAAATATATTTTAATGTTTGATGGTTAAGGCTTCACAAATTTTAAAACATCCAATCCTAGTTGTGCACCCCTATTGATGGGGTCTCACCAAATTCTCCTGATTGGGTGTATAGTTTTTCTATCCATGGTCCATCCATGAATACCCTCACTATTTTTGATTGCTAGGGTTTCACCACCAGGGCTCTTGGATTGAGAGAATTGGGAACTAGCCAAGAATAGCCCAAAATCATACCAAAAGTTAAAAAAATTCACTTGAATCACCCCAAATAAAAAATGGATGATAGTATGTTCTAAAAATGAGTTTAATAGTGACAATATAATAGGAACATGAATTGACAATATACCCACAATATAAATGTTATCCCCCCAAAAGTCCTTTTAAGAAGAATCAATGTCAAAATGATAAGGCCCCTGTTGTCTCATTGGTGTCACTCTCTCCCAAGTATCATGTGTATCAGAACTATGATTCCACATTACTCAAACCAAAGGCTTCATCCTCCCATGAATTACCATAAATTCAAAATCAACTATTCTAACTTGATTCGTAGTCTGGGATAAATCAGGCCAAATATGATGATCACTCTGGCCTATGATATGAGATTGATCATAAAGATTTTTTAATAGTTGTGATACATGGAACACGTAATATTTTTAAATAAACTAAAGTTGAATTTTTAACCAATAATAAAATTTCCCCACCATATCACCAACCTCGAAAGGTCCCACAAAATTGGGACTATATTTTTCCTTCCTCCTATAATATTTAAAAACAAAATAGGGTTAAGCATTCCAGAACACATCCCCACCAAATAAAAATTTCATTGGTCTACTCTGATTAATATTATAATAACAATAACGACTCTATTTTGTCAACATTTTATGATGAATAGATAGAATCATTTTTTCGTCTCTTGAACCATACAATATTCAACTAAGGAACATCCAACAACCATTGGCCAACATAATAATGATTTATAAGGAGACTATACAAGGCCTTAAAAGGGGATATTATTGTCATGTATTGGTGACTAGTGTTATAAAAAACTATTAAAATACTTAGATGGTAATTATATTCCAACCAAAGTAATCAATTCGTTCACATAGAACACCATAATGAAATTTTATAGCACTTTCTCTCTATCCATCTAACTCATGATGGAATTACATGCTCAAGTGGACCTAAGATCCTAATACCTCACAATGGACTCACCACAAACATTATGTTAATTGAGGATACCTATTGGAGACTATAGAAGATGGAACTCCATAAAAATTAATAATATATTTTATTTAAATATTTCATAACTCCTCTACCTTGGATATCTCACGAATAGGTAAAATGTGAGCTAATTTAGTTAACCAATTGATTACAAACCATGCCTCATTTCATTTTCACTTTGTATGTGGAACCCCAACCAAAATTTATTTGTAGATCTTATCCCACATACATTTTTTAACTAGTAATGTTTATAGAAAACATGATGGGATCTGGTACTCAAATTTCACCTATTAGAACATATAAGAATGAGAAGAAAACTCAACAATGCTCCATATCATATATAAACATAAAATATATTCCAAATTTGATAAATACTATTCCTGTTTACAAGGTTCACTTCCCATTTGGAATTTTTAAAATCCTGTATTACAACATTATTGACTGATAAAGGTACCAAAAAATGATTCAGATAACATAGAATTACCTCTATAGTGACTAGCCAGTCCACAAAGGTCCCTCCACAATAAATAGAGTCAATAATTTTAAGTAACGCATAATCAAGATGATTATCCTAAAATATGAACTCCAAAAACATCATATGTTAATTGAAGACATGTTATGGAATCCTGAGCCCCAAATTCCTGGACTAAAAAATTCAACTATGAAAAAAGATCCATCAAATTCCACTCTCTATGTTATTCATTCATTGTCTGAGTAATAATATTCCTACTTAAAGAATCCATGATTACATACAAATTTTTCTGGTTATTAGAAATTTAAAATTCAAATAAATGTTGTTACTCCAACCAATTACTCTGGAAGGGAATCATATATTTTTTTATTCTACATATAACATGTTCTCGTGTGGTCAGAATACACCATAAACCATTCTCTGAAAAGGTAATGCTGCCAACTCCTATGGGTGTTCATCAAATCTATGAGTATGATGTCATGGGATGGAATAATAATTCTATTGAGGCATAATGTGACTAGAGATAAAATGAATCACATGATCACCCTTTGTAATATAACAACCCAAACCTCAACAAGATGCATCCTAAAAGACAATATAGCATTATATCGCATATATAAGTGTCAACACCAGTGCAAGATGCATTATATATTTTAGTTCAAGAAAAATAATTCTAATATTTTTCATTTTAGTAAAGCATTACACAATTTTGAGTTATTATATTCCACATATTATAAATCATATAGAAAACATTAATGAACAAGTTATAATATATTTCCAAGACCAAAATGATTTGAATATTGAATACATTTCAAGGATCCTTCCATGAAAAAACATCTTTCACCTTTTATGGACGAACTAAAATTCCATGTTCTATCACCACATTCCTCAGAACATTACATCAATATTCCAGAAATCATTTTTTGAATTAATGGCATAAAATCGATGATTTATCAACATTCAAAAACTGGTCTCACATGAAGAACATGATCCTCTTCAGATGATCAATAATCAAGGACATTATCCCCTAAATAAAATTGGAAATCTATTCAAATTGTCATTGTATCTCCTATTAATTAATTCCAAAAATACATTAGAAGAATTGGTTAGGACAAACAGCCAGACAATGTACTCATAATGGTCATACCTTCTCTAAAAAAAGTTTTTCTAAATGTAATATTTTTTTTACCACCAACTGATGGTAACTAGAATGATGATTAATCATTGAGAATAACTAAATCCATTTCAAATAGTCAAATAGATCATCAATTTTTTGCAACATATACATTTTATTTATTGATAATCAATTTTTTTTGTAATAAAAAGAAAGGTTATGAGAACGATCAGCTTTATTAGAAGAGATATCCTCAATCTACCAAGGTTACACACTAAAACATATTAATAAATTCAATAAACGATTGTCCAATTGTGTCGTTGACTATTTCATTTTATCTAGTTCCATGAAATAAGAAGGAATATATATTAGTTGATTACTAAGAACTAAATTGATATAAATCTATACATCCCTTATTGAGGTAAATCCATAGATGTTTGATGAAAAAACTAAGAAACTCGATTACAAGTTGGGGGAGATCTCAATTCAAATATTCCCACTAGTAAAAAAGTGAACACATATATTAATGTTCAAAAATATAGATAAGATGGTCTACCTATACTCGAACTTGGGACCCACTCTCAATGAAGGAAATAGAAAAACTCATCGGGCGTTGTAAAGAAGATTCTTCATATATCAAAATCATTCCCTGATTTATTGAAAATGAACCAATTCATCCCAAATATGTCATCAAGAGGTTTTTATTATAGAATTAGAAAAACCAAAGAAATATAACTATATGATATATAATAATCACATGTAAGACTAAAAAGATCCTCCTCTACCTATATTATATGGGGTGTAATAACATCCATAACAAAATGTAATATATTCTATAGAAGATTAATCAGATGCACAATATAATTTGTTATGAAAAATTAATATGTACCAGGGATAAATAAAGAATCCAATTATGATGAAGACATTGTGATGTATCCTATCAAATTCACTAGGCCAATATCTGATTCTTATATAGACTCTTCAACTATGTGAATAAGCCTCATCATGGATACTTTCAGTTAGTGACCTTTTCATAGTGAAGCATCTGATTTCATCATTTTATATGGTAGGTTCTAATGATCACATGCCACTATATAGAGTGAAATATATATGGTATAATATATTCAAGTAACATGATTGTCTACAAGAAACAGATATCATCGGTTCTTCAATTTAAACCCTCTTTTACCTCCATGGAATTCCACATTGGTAGTGATTCAAAGTTAATCGTCTTCGAACTGAATGATGCCTTGAAAAATCATTCTGTTAATAACCATGATGAGAATCATCATGATTCCACTTCCCTTTAGAGTAATTTATAGAATAGTCAGTAGGAGGAATGTAAACTAAACTCAACCATCACATTCCAACCAAGTCCATTTGATCCATAAATTCTTTATCTTTTGCATCACCATAACAGGTAATCAACAACAAAAAATTCTATGAAAAATAATAAACTGAAGTCCCATATCGAATTGTTGAGCCTTTGTTTTCAAATTTAATAAAATAAACAATGAAAACTATTTAAAAATGGAAAATTGGTTTTCAAACTCGTTGATTATCATGCCTTCATAATAATGATTTAAAAACACATTAACATTGATAAACAACATCGATTTTGGATATAAATGTTCAATGAAAAAAACCATGGGGTATTTACACTTTCAGAACTCAGGCTTCTTAACCATCAATATAGTGTCCCACAATGTCCACCTCGGTACCTATAACATGAAGATGTAAATCATCGCAATTATTTCATCATGTTTCTCCATGAACTCAGACAAATTTTGAATAATGCTCAACCAATCCCCAGCCTCTTTAAAATCATTGGATATTTCGAATGGTGGTGGATTCTTCAAAAGGAACTACTGATCCAAATTCAATAGAATTTCTCGATGATGTTCCAAAACAAGATATTGATTGGGTATAGGTTGTGGTTATTATCCTTGAACATGGAGATTATTGACAATCACATATTGTAGGATCGGGACTATGATGGGGTTTTATCACTATGATTCATCTGTAGCTTCCTCTATGATCCAATTTTAACATCTTCTATGAGGCATGGTGTTACAGAACATCAACAAGAAAAAATTGAGATAACATATTTACACAAAATCATATCCAAACATGAAATTAATATTAACATAATGAACACAAAATTTTTATTTCATCCTATCCAAATCAAATACTGGGATTTGGCTATAACAAATCCTAAAGGCATTTATTCCAAAACAACCCAGGAGACTTAATGCCCATTATGGAGAGAGATGTATGTGCAATTAGTAATAAATTCCTCCTGTGTCTTGAAAATATTACACAACTACATACATACATTAACTAATTATTCATAACCTACATAATTGATACCACTTTAAAATGAACAAGCTTAGATCCACTGGTACCCAGATAACCATGCTGATCTTGTAAAATCCCAATGGGTGTTCTCAACCCCCATGGGTGGATGAAATTATCCTGGAATCAATAAATAAGATAGTTGGAACTAATTTACCACAAAAAAAAATTATTAAAGATATATAAGCCATTATACATACAACAAAGACTCCATAAGGTGAACATTACCAGAAGTCAAACAAATATAAACTACCAAATGTATAACTACATTTACCTAAAAATAAGATAAAACCACTTATACTGATGAAAAATAATCTCAAAGCCCAAAAATCATAAAATATAACCACCTCCACATTTCACTTTACCCTTGATCAAATCAAGAATAAGATAATATATATACACATGAAGGCACAAATAGGGTTTTAACTACAATTATAGAAGGGTCTCGACGATGATAATATAATAAGATTTTAAAATTAACTAACCAAATAATGTTTCCAATTTTAAATAAGAATGTATTTCATTAAAATTTAATATTTAATAAAATTCATTCTTTACATTTGAAATAATTCCAATACATTACAAAAAAGGAATAATAAACATTTTATGTAAAAAAATAACATAAATTCATAAAACATTTATAAAATTGTTTACAAAAAACTGTTGAATAATTTTCAAATAAAAATTAATGTCTAAAACGGTCATCGACAAGGTGGTACTATAGTCTAGTCCATTGTATCCTTAAAAAATTATATAATGAAAATATAAATTTGATCACATATCGCATTGTCACTGATCAAATTGGACTGAACAATATCCCCCCATGGATAAGTCAATACAAACATTTTCTGTTAGAGTTGTAAATTGTCAATATGGTGGTAGGTAATTCTCATACTAGTATGGTTGTCCCTAATAACACAAAAACTACCAATTATTTTATATTCTAAATTAATAACCAATAATGGGAAATATATTTCAAAACATTTCGAAATAAATTTCAACCCAATTTCAATTTCAATATTCCAATTAAAATTTAAAATCCAAAATGTGTTTTTAATAAAATCATCATTATTTTCTTGGATAAAACAAATAGTTTTCTCTAAAAACAATTTAAGATATTATTTAGAAAAAATTATAGATAATTTCACCAAATCATTTACACAATTAAATTTCCCTATTTAAATTCTTTAATTAAAATTCCAAAAATTAAATCTCACATGTATCCATAAAATTCCACAAACACACCACAATTCAATAGAGATTGTGGTTTTCCATAATGTTATGTAAAATAAAATCCAAATCCCCATTTAAAATGAATTGACTTTTTAACAAAACAATTGAAAAAAATTTATTTTAAATCAAAAAAATTAATTTCAATCATGAAATGTAGGATTTATAAAATTGGAAAATCATAATGCAACAAACTACCTCGGAATCATGAAACAGAAAGACCTATATGGTTAATAGTAATAAATAATTTCATAGACCATGATTTGAGAATCAAAACTATAATAAAGATATGAAATAATGGGGTATATATCCTCTATCTAGACATAGATTTAATAATCCCTATGTAAGAGGGATGAGATATCAGGTGAATGAGAACATTAGGAGGAAACATAATTGGAACATTTCAAGTTAATATTTCCTAGCATCAATCTATAATGAAGAGAGTTTGGGGGAGAAAAAATTGGTTCTCGAGAGCACTCAACACACTATAAATAAATCTAGCTCAACTAAGTCATGATCTAGGGTAAAAATATGGATGATTGAATCTTTTTTTTAAATTTTATATTTTATAAAAATACATAGACATGGTTATATGAGAAGAGAAAAATTATTATAATGTTGTGTACCCATTATAATGGGGGTTTTGGAGTTTCTCTTTGTTGGGTGTAAAATTTTCCAAACTATGCACCAACCATGAAAACCCTCACTCATTCAGTTTCAATGGATTCCATAGTAGTAAACACAGTTTTGGAAAACCATGTGCCAACTCTTCACTACCCAAATGTCCATAGAAATTCCATAGTTTTACCAAAATCAACCCTAAATAGAATTCAACCAATGTTTTATCAAATTATTTTTTAGAATTACATATAAATAGTAACATGAATTTTTAGTATAAAATGAATATTCAAAATGATTAAATAATTGTTCATTTTAATCATTATTTTATAAAACAATTGAATGATTATTTTTATAATATATTACATTAATTGATATTACACCCTCTATAACCATTTCATGATATTTAGCTTCTTCTTACAGTATTAAGTGGTTTTAAAATGAATCATATTGAATAAATGTTTGTTTTAAAATTTAAATATAATTTTCATTATATCTAAAATTTACATGATTTTTTTAAGAAGACTATATTTTTTATGAACTAATTTTCATATTTTATCAATTATTAATTTGGGGGTCATTAATTGTGTCCTAAAAAATTTGACATTCTTATGATCATTTAACATTACATTTCTCTTAAATATTAATATTCTATTTATTATTGATACAATTATTTAGTATACAATATACCATTTATAAATATGGTGATTTAATTTTAATGTTATTTGATACATTACAGAATTACTGAAATTTCATATTATTTTCACAATTCAGAAATCATTTTATAAATAATGTTATTTAAATAAATATATAGATCATTAAAATTATGAGGAATGAATTGAACATGAAATTAATGGTGGGGATTAGTTATTGATAACACCTAAATTTGTCAGTATTTCTCATGAGAAAAATGACACTGATAGGGTTATTAAATAGGGATTTATTTTATAAATTACAATTGATAAAACTATCATGTCCCATGGATGTAAGGATAATGATATCATGATGCTATATATTAGGACATTTCACATTTGGAATTTTCCTTTTTTTTTAATTTATTTGTATTTATATTCAATATTACTACATTCAAATTATGTGTGGATTTATTTTCAACTCATGTTATTGGATAAAAGAAATCTTTTTTTAAATTTTACTATTCATACTAATCATGAAACATTTAATCATGATAGATTCAATTGTATGTAACCCTTATGGAGTGTTTTATCTCACACATATTTTGATTCTATATGCATATGATTTGATGAAGTATTTTAGTAATTATATCATGGTTTTGATAATTTTTCCATTTCCATTTTATAATATTTCCACTGTATTAGGTGAATCATGTATGAATCTTTTTCCCCTGTCTAATAAACTAATCTATCCTAGATAATTAGGTACCTTATATCTTATAACAATGTAATAAAGTAGAAACTAACATTACATTAGTATAATTGGGATTCATATAGATAATATACTATTAATAATTTGATGAAACAATTAGGAAATATATTTCTAATTGACATAGCTAACATTATACTTACAAAAACACCTTATTGTATTTTTTATCGTTAACATTTGAGGGATTTTTAATTTATGGATAAAAATTCTCAATGATTCTTAGATAAATTTTTTTTTATCATTATTTGGATATGGATATATTGTTTTGAATTTTAATCAACACACATAGATAATGAATGGATTACCCTACTAAAAAAACTAGTGTTATATTTAATAACACAATGGCCATATTATGGTAGATGAATTTTATTATGATGAACAAAAATACCTATACGAAGAAAAAAATTCTTCCAAAACATGATTATACAATGTTATATTGCTTTATTTTTTATTATAATCTTCCATTTTTAGGATCTAATAATTCATTAGTAGCTGGGAAGTGGGTAGTGGACCTCAAAAGAATATTTTTGTCTTTAGGATTTAGTGATTATTAAAATGTAATTATAGAAATATATTGTTTGGAATGATTTGTTTATCAATAATAGACATTGATATATAACAATAAATATGATGAATATATATATAACCTATAAAAGAGGTGTTTTATAGTGTTATTATATAAGAAAAATTTCCCTCGAGAATAGTGAGATAAAATATAAAAGTTGATACTGTCATTAATGAAAAAGTATTAACAAAATATGTGATCTTTTATGAGGATAACCTTATATTATTATCTAGTAATTATATAGAATAAAAAAAATAATCTAGAAATAATTATTGATTATATTAATGAAGAGATTAATCCATATATTTAATTTTAATTAATGTCTAAAAAAATTCTCCATACGATGATATAGTATAAACACCACTAATGAAATAGAATGAATTTTATTAATAAAATATATTAAATTTCAAGAAATATGATAATTGGTTGCATTAGTGGCATGAAAAATAGAATACCTAAGTGAAGAATAAATTAATTAATTAATTACCATCATGTAAATATTTTTAAACGAAACATCTTAAAAATTGAATGATGATAAAGGGAGTTTTTATCATGTGTAAAGAGAAAGATAATCTAGATAATGAATATAAGGAAAAAATATTACACATATATCAATTAAATTAATTGTATCATTATTTTTTACTTTTTATACTACATCCCCAAGCCTCAAGTAATCTTACCATAGAATAATCCATGGTTTTATAGTGAAACATATGGAATTAATATAGTTGAATAAGATTTTCTATGGGATGTAGTGACGTGTAAACTTTTCTTCTAATCGTGAATTTATTTTGTTTTATTTTTTTGGGTTTTCCCACTCTTTTTTATATGAATCATTTTCATGGGTTTACATATAATCAGCTAAATTATTATATTTTGAGTTGGTAGTAGAAACTCAAAATGGTTGGTTGATCTCAAGATTGCCTATAGCTCATGTCCAGTAAATATATATGGGAATGTGTTTATATAAAATTTAGTTATTCATTCTCTAGTTAAATTTGATATAATATTTTTAATATGTATTCTCTCTAACTATAAAACCAATATAAATATCTTAGGAAGAAATATTCTATTTAATATTATAAATCACCATACAATAGTTGATAAGTTAGAGGATAAACCTGAAATATGAAGGTAAATTACTCTTATGATATGGGTTTTAATACTTAACAATGAAGGTAATTTATAATTAATGGATGAGAAAAAATATAAATTTATTATTTTGATGATGACCCTGAGGATAGGGAATATTCTTTACAAATTTACAATATATAAATTTTGGTGAATATAAGTATCATTATTTAGTAGTATAATTTAACGTGAGTGTATATAGATGATTCATTCAAAGAAGGATGTTATTAAGAAATATCATAGACAACCCATGGTAACTGATATATGTATATTTCATTAGATGGTTGGATACAAATTACTCATTGTTAGAAATTTCCCATTAGTATCTGACCCTCTATCCATGTTAATATATAATGAGTTATTGTGTATGTGGTTCATAGATGTGTGATGAATTTCAAATAAAAAAAGTGGATATTATTTAGAGCACATGTACTTTGATTACCTTATAGTGGAGAATGATTTTTGATATATAATTATGAATCAAATAAGGGGAACATATTAATCTCCTTGAAGAATTGTATTTTGATAACTTCTTCATTATGTGAAATGGTAATTCATAAGTTGAATAACCTGACTCATGATTTGGAGATCAATATTTTAATCTTTATATATAATAGATTGAGGAATTGTATTTGTGGAGAAAGGTGAGATTTAGATATTTGTCATTAAATTTTGAATTATATATTTAAAATGAAATAGTTTTTACGAACTAGTGAATATGGTTGTTTTTATCAGTGTTATTGACAAATCATCACATTACCACCCTTACAAGGAAAACACGGTGGTTGTTTCGTTAATTTTGGAAGATAAGGAAATATTATACACTATAAGGACTGAAAGTAGTCTAATATTTATCAATTTTAGATTCAATATTTTCTTATATTAAGGAATTTATAAATGTATTCTATTCCTTACAAGAATGGACAAACACCCATTCATGAGAGGATTAATAGAGTATAGTTGGAAGATGTGGTGTAATGTCCCGATTTCGGAAGCCGCCCAGAGACGCCCCGTACCTGGTTGGTCAAATGGCCTCAAGCACATTTCCCCTAATGCCAGAGGCTACTGAATAGTATTGTGGGCCATGGGTGTGATAGTGGGAAAAACAAGATTCTCATTGGCAGAGTAACATAGCGGAAGTAAAAAATGGTAGTAACAAAAGAAGTAAAAATCATGAAAAAGTGAACAGGGGAAGACTGACAGTAATAAACTAGAGCACACAAATGTATATAAGGTTGATGCATGATACGTATGTCTAGTAAACCAATAACAAAAAATCACAATTCTAGAATACAATCAATTCTAAACAAATTTAAAAATAGAAAGACAGATAACAACTCCTCAGCATGGAAACCCTCAGCTAGGACCCATTCTCTCCAGCTCCAAAGAAGTCAAGTACGTGAATTAGAATAGAGTTTCCATTTTCTATACCTACAGCAATATAATTTGTTTGGGACCAAAATAAAGGGCCAAATAGGGTGTGAGAGTAAATACCAGTAGGCAAACACCCCATGATTTTTTCCGAACTTTCTATGAATATATGGTAGGTAATAAGTAAAAAAAGTTGGGAAAAAGAAAGTACTCAACTGAAAAAAATCTGCAGTTTCAATGCATTCAATTTCATATACCAGGAAACATATAATTTAAGTAGGTAATCACAAGTAGGTAACCCTCTATGAAGTACTCACAGCCTATCCCCTATGGTTCAAATTACAAGGATATAACAACAACTCTTGGAGGAAGTACTCACAGTCAATTTCCTTTATAGTCTAATATATATAAAGAATCTATGAATAAGCACTCATAGTCAATTAACCTCATAGACAAAATTGATTAATGACTCTCTGAGAAATCTCTCATAATCAATTCCCCTTATAGTCAAATGTGATTAACAACTCTCTGAGGAAGCTCTCACAGTCAATTCCTCTTATAGTCAACTACACCAGGTTCTCACGGCCTTGTGTAAATCAATCGAGCATGATAAGGAAATACGACCAAGGTAACCCCCAATAATTACATGGATAAAAATTATACAACATATCAGCATGTCAGAATACAATTTACACCATTCTACAAGACCAGGCATGTTGAAAACATCAAGGCATCCTAACAAGATAAATAGGGCCAAACGGTCATAAACATAACATGCATGGGAAACCACTTCCAAAGCATAACAATTGAACCAATTAACATTCAATTAACCTCTAAAAAATCACACAATCCTAGAAGGAAATTAACATGGCTAAAACAGTAAACAAACAATACCTCATTCAAGGGTATTGGGAAATTATTACATATAGCTCAAATACTTTCAATAGAGAGGAACAAACAACCCACCTCAGTGTTGGGAGATCTCTATACATGAACTTCAAGCCTTGAATCACCCAAAAAATGGTAGATATACAAAAAATATCAAAATTATTAACAGAGGATAACTTGATAAATAGTAGGTATCATGGAACAAATCTCTAGAAGAAGGAAGATCTTCATGAGGCGATCTTAACGCAATCGATAGTGGTCGAATCAGAGATCATAAGCTCGGTCAGGGGCTCAGAAGAAAATCACGACCGTACAGATTATTTTGGATTAACTAGGTTGAGAAGAAGGCATTTTTGGTGATTAGACGTGACCTCAGTTGATTTTATGGGAAAAAATACACGGTCTGTATTTTGGAATAACATGGTGTGTACTTTCCATTTTCATACTCTTCTTTAGGCGGTCTCCAAGTCACACCCACATGGTCTTTTGTGGGGCTATTACATGGCTAGCACATGTCTTCATGCAGAAACCGAGTACGCGACATGTACTCATAAAGTACACGACGTGTACTTCAAAAAATTCTATAAATTCCCCTTAATCTCAAAAAAAGACAAGAAATGAAAACATTCCTCAAATGAAGATAAGGGTTCTTACATGTTGAATTACCAAAAAATGTGAGTAATTTTACTAAATTCAACAATGATCGTAATGGAATGATAAGGTTTATAAACCGAGTATGTGTTCCATCAAATACCATACATAAATAAGGAGTTGTTATATGTACCTCATCATTCACCATTCATTATAAATACTCAATGTATGTAGATATGAAGATATTTGAAAGAGTATTTAATGGTTTTATATCATCAATTAATATATTTCACAATTTTTTATCTTGATTCTTGAAGTGTTATAATTTTATATTGGAAAGTATTTATTAATAGTTTTTATAACAATTAACCATACAAGAAACATAATTTCTAACATAAACATTAATTTCAAAAGTGGATTACTCAAAAAAACTAAACAGAAATTTTATATTTGAGTAATTATTAATTTAATCATAAAAACAATATATTTTATCAATATTTGAGAAAATATTTCTATCGATCGGAATAATTGGTTATTAATTAATGATATTTTGAGATTATTTAAAGTACAAAAAAATTATATATCTGATTGAGAAAAGATGTTTACCACAAGGATATTGAAAATCTTTCAATGGTCTCTCGATATAGTGTTGTTTTTATTTTACATACCATCATATGATATATGTTTATTTTTATAGGACCATTAATTACTCTTTAATACATTTTGAGATATTTTTATATGGATTTCAATGTCGGTTGGGATCAATATACCTTTATGGACTAATTTTCATAAAACAATAACATTCACATAATCATTAAAATGAATCCTTTTAGATAACCCTATGAATTGATGTTCATAACTCTAAAATTTAATGATGATGTTGTAGAAATAAATCCATTGGGATTTCATCTAGCTTTGGAAATAGACGATATGTTTAGTTCTATTTATAATCATATAAAGGATTATCAATATTGAAAGATATGAAATGTTATAAATCATGGAGATCAATATTTAATTGTTATTGATAAGGTATTTCTATGAATAAATCTATGGATAAATATTATGTGATTTGAAAATAAGATGATATTGTGGAAAAGGTATATAAATCCCTTTGAATACATTGATCATTTCATGATGATTTATTTCAATACGTGGTGCTCCTACTGAATCAGTATTATGCTCATGATTTGTTCCCCATATATCCCATGGAAAAGTATTTTCTAAATCATTCACATTTATTGAACATAGAGGACATACCTCTAGATAATCAGCCTTCTAATATGGAACAACTAGTATAGATTATAGATCATATAATGAATTTTCAATAAAACAATACAACTCATCTCGTCAATGTTTTTGGGTGAAATCCTAATATTAAAGAAGATACATTGGATCATATTAATTTTATTTTGATGAATACTCTACGATTTTTGTATATTAGTGATATTATTCAAAGGATTTTTTTAGAAAATGTTCATATAATGTAAAACACCATAGATTTTGTTATATATTCCACATTAAATAAAAATAATTTCATTTATTTAATGAATTATATGAAAACTTGTGTGAAAACCCACTAAATGATATTCAATTAATTTAATGGTTTATTTTTATCCTTTTTAAATCATCATGTCAAAATAACCTTGTATTCATATTATTTGGGATTTTTCTAAAAAGATTTATTTTTCAGTGAATAATGAAAAATATTTTTTACGAAATATTATTTATTTTATTTAAATAGTGTTAATTAACAATATTATTTGATTTAGATTTTATATTTTACTAATAAAACAAAAATTTCATACTCAACAATGAAAAATTTTCATCAATCGGATATATGTCATTTTTTGGCGTTAAAACCCAATTATCTTGGAAAATATTTTCCCCCCATGTTTGGATTTATATTTAAATTAATATATACATCATTTATAAATATAATTTGATAAAATGGATTCTATAATTTTAATTTGTAAAATTAAATTTGGTAAACAATTCCCATTTATTTGTAGGCTTTATGGATTGTAACTACGGAAATATTTATCACATCATTAAAGCGCAAATCTTGTAATTAAGGTAAAAAATATTATTATAAGAATTATAAATTAACCCAAAACATGATTTTTTTTTCATTTAATGAGGTTAATTCAACAATTTTCATCATAAAATCAAATATAAAGAATTTAAATTCCATTTTCTTTTAATAATTCCATTTACAGTATTTTAATTATAGAAATGTATAAAATCTCAATCTCCTGAATTTAATATCTCCAATTTTTTTACATAATGATGAAAATAGTATATGTTATATTACAAATGTTTTTTTAAATATAATTAATTTAATTATACTTTTATTTTTTCAATAATATTAATGATGAAATAACTAGCATTTATGATTGCACAACGCTGACTCAAGGCATTTAAAATAAGTAGAAAAATAATGTTAATTATTTTTAAAAAACTAAAATTAATATGTTATGAGAGATTAATAGTTAGCCAATAATTATATATAAATAATTTATTAGGGGTTTTTTAAATTGTTATTTTTAAATTAAAAATTTCTAATGTGGCCTTCTACATAAAATTAAATGAATGGAGTAAAAATAATATTTATGCCATTTTATGAAAATTATATTATATTTTATTTTTAAAAAATAAAAAAATCATAAAATGGATCAATTTAGAAAATATATAATCAAAATTTTAATCCCTTAGGGATTCATTGCCCAATTTGTTAGTTAAAATTAATATAATAACCTCTAAATATTTAAATTTATATTACCATAGTTGTAGAAAAAATAGTTAATGAAGGGGTAAATAGGAATGATAAAAATTAAAATGATATATAGTCATATTAATATTTTATAGTATTATTTTTTTAGTATCATATCATATTTTTATTATATTCCATGAACTTTTGGAGTCAATTTTCAATAAAGGTTCCTTTATAATATTTTAAAATTTTGAAAAATTATAATGTACCATTCCCCAAAAATATAAGAAGACACAACATCAATCATTTCATTACAGTACATTGAGAATAAAATCTCAAAAAACCCATTACAGAATACCATCTAAAATTATCATTTCAATATTTATTGTAATGTATCTTCTTAAAATTTCATTCCAAGTGTCCATAATAAGGGATTTAAAATAAATTTATTTAAAAAGCCATAATCATCTTGATTGAATCATTAATGTTTATATAATATATACAATCCTATAAATATTTTATAATCATCCTAAGGTAATAAATATTATATAATAAATAATTTATATGTTATCAATAACATTGGATAAAACACTTTTATCTTTTTCTATTATTCTTAAAATAGAAAACAACACTTGTCCACGCGTTTGGCATACCCTCTCCATGTGGTGGTGTAATTTGTTTTTCATCAATGCATTACAATGATATTCAAATAGATGATTAATCAACACGTATGATATTTATGTCTAATTATTTATATTTACATATAATATAATATCTACCCTCTTACATTTCAATCTAATATAAAATGATAACATCGCTTATGTGTACTTGTTGAATGCAAGCTCCTCGAATTGATATACTATATTTTTCATTTTCTCTTTACATGGATGGTAACAATGGTATGTTTGATTAATATAAATTATATAATTGATATTATTATTGTTTATGTAAAGTGATTTTTTGTTCAACATTCCTTCCATCCATCAATAAAATAAAGAAAACCGCATTCATGCGTACATGCATGTTACTGTCTCGATGAACGATATTATCAATTTTTCTACTTATGCATTTTATGGATGAGTATAAACACATATATTTATATAATGAATATATATATAATAATTATATTATGATTAAAAAATATTATATGATGTATCCATAACCAATGTAAATGTATAATAACAACTGAGTTAAATTTATAATGAAAAAATAGATTAACCTTGAAAATAAATATTTTCATAATGAATTATTAATAAATCAGTTTTGAAAAGTTGTAATTAGTTTATATATTCCAATATATATTTATGAATCTATCATTTATTGAATTATAAAAAATTAAAATTTATTATAAAAGAGTTTATATCACTTTCAAAATAACATGAACATGAGGTAAGTGATTTCATCCTAGTTTCCCCTCTATTGATGAATATTTTCAATTATGCACCTATATTATTTTATAAAGATTATATGCGGATTTTTTTATTTACTTTAAATAAATTTAAATTTAATAATGATTATTATATTCTAAATTCATGTTTTCTTTTTCAAGAGGATTCAATTAAGATGTTTGCAAAGAGGTATGGATAATATTTATATTCTCATTTTTAGGATTAGCATTATTTTAATTAAAGTTAAATTATAATATATCAAACAGATGATTCATATATATTTGTATCCTAGGACTATATAATGATTTTATAGGTTTTCTTCAAAATATTCTTCTATTTTTATCTTATATCAAAAAAAATTATTTCAAAAAGAAATGATCGTCTTATTTCATTTTTAGTTGGGTTAATATTTTCTTCTATGTAAATAGTTTTAAAATTTAATCTTAAACATTATTATTTTTTATAAAATCAATTATATATATAAATATTATGCTATATATGAAATTTTCATATGCATTAAAAATAATATTCCTAATTTTTTCATCTGTTTAATTATTAACATTCTATTAAAAAATTTGTTTATTTATTACCTCATATACGACATTGTTATATTTTCCCAACATTATGACCATTTTATAATATTTATTATATTCATCATTATTACTATTATAATATAAATAAAAATATTTTCAAGATATTATATTTTTTTATTTTTTTAAAATTTTTCTAAATCACATAATTTTAATACAAATTCTACATTTCTGAATAAATAATTGATTAAATTTAATTTCTTATTAATTTCATGGTCATTAACTATCTCATAAAAAATTCACCTTATTTGGATCATTTGTAATTAAATTTATACTAAATAACTATATTCATTGTGTCATATATATTATTATTTACTATAATAAATACCATTTCTATATATAGGCTTATGAATTGAAATATAATTTGATATACTGGGGAGATTCTAAAATTCAAAATTTGTTACTCAATATAAAAAATATATTGATATAGCTTTTTTTGAATAAAACATAATATTAAATAAATGATAAACCTCGTGGAAATTTATTAATATGAGGGAACATTTTATAGATATCTCCATGTTACTTCGAAAGGTCTTATGTGATTAACTATTTTACAAACAATATTAATTGGATTATTAGAGTACACATATTAATCAGTAAAAAAATCATGTAATAAGGAATCCATGGAAATTATATCATGATGTCTAAGATAATGACAAAAAATATTTATCATTTCCATCATTTATAATTCCATTTTTATTTTAAATAAATTCAATGCATTGATAATATTCATGTAATTATTTCTTGTTCATGAAATTGATTAAATGGAATTTTTTTAGCTATTAAACATTACTAATTATTATTCCTTATATAATAATGATATATTATAAAATTGATAACCATTATGATGGGTTTTATCCCAAAAAAATTCATATATTACTTTCATTTTGATATAAAGAAGGAAATTATAAATAATATCAAGTATGGATAATTTAACTTATTCTTTATTTTTTATATTTCAATGCTTATATGTAAATAATATATATCTCTAATTTTACATGACTACTAAAATAATAGATTAGGCTTGGAGTGATACTATGAATTGCATTCCATCATAATATATTAGATACTATATCTAAGTTAGTAGTGTTTGGGTTTCTATAAGTTTTATGGTCTTACTGAAATTTAAAGTTCATATATAATGGAAAAAATATTAAATATTTATTTATTATTATTTCTTGATAAATAATGACATATTGAATAATCCTTTATTTTAGGGAAATATATATGTACTAATTTTTCTAAATATATTCATATAAAATGATAACATATCTTAATAGACATTGTACAAAAAGTGAGATATCGAAAAGTTCAACATATGATAATCTATTATCTAATATAGGATTAATATTTAATGACTATTTTAAAAATAAAATATTAATTGAATAAAATATTAAATATAGTCACACATCCACTATAGAAATAATAAATCATTCATGTCATTAAAAATATGAATTTTGACTATATCATGAATAATTCCACGATAAAAAGTGGGTAAATTTTTTAATAATATACTTATTAGTTCAAAGAATATATATTTTTTGAATATAGAGGGGATTATGAATATGTAAATAAGTGATAATTATATTGTAGTGAGACATTTTATATTTTTTTATCTGATTTCATAGGTATGTAATTGAAAATGACTATTATGAAATTAAAAATGTAATCTCTTATCAAATTTGAATAAAATAAAAATATATTATTTAATTAGGTATATATAATTATGTTGTTTGGAAATGATTTATTACCATATATCTTATTATTTCAACTAACAAATTAATTCATATAAATATATATTTTTTGATAAAACAATCAAATGTATTCATAAGAAAATATATACACCACACTAATAGAAAAATTATATTCTATGGATATTTCATATCTTATGGTATTTTATTAATATTATTTAAGTAATTATATTCATAATATCCATAAAATGTTATAGAGTTATACCAATTAATAATTCTATAAATTGGTTGAAGTATTAATATCGTGTATTGGTTATGTACCAAAATAATGAGTAATAGAATCTTGTACTAGTGTATGAATGATAACTATTTTTTTCATATAACCATAAATATCATATTCATTTCATTACATAACAACGTATACCACATTATATATAATGTTTTATAGAAAAACATAATTTATAGTTCCCTATAAAATATTTAATAATGTCCTTAAAATATACTTCACATCAATAGGTTATAGTGGTCCCTAATATAATATGAATGGTTCAATTCCAAGAATGTATTATTAATTTTATTTAACATTATCTATATTCAAATATATACGAGGACATAATTGATATATAATTTAAATTTTATATGGATAATAAGAATTTATATTTAATCTAATGAATTTATTTCACACATGATCATAATGAAAACAGTCTCTTTATTTAAAAATATGTAAATCTCACATACATTGTATCTCACTATAATTCCAATATTTAAGAATTTTCAAGGTTCCAAAGATATGGGATCAATATTAATATTGATTTTAAATTTAGTTAATTTCAATGTCTATATCCTTTTATATTCTAGGAAGTCCCATAGCTTTGTAGAGTTGGTGCATTTTTAATAAGTTTTTATGATTGTTTTCTCAATTTCTATGAATAATTTTGTACTTCTAATAATAATTAAATTACAATAATCATAAATTATATACCATGAAGATTATATTTATCATAATTATAAAATTAAATATTTAATTAATAAAATATTAATATTATTAATAACACAAAATAAATATAAATATATACTAACAAGTAATCACATGTAGGAGTTATTAATATTTTAATGATATATATTTGACATGTATGATCTAATAAGTTCTATGATACCTTTGAAATTTCAAATTAATTTAATATATAGTTATTTATCTATAGGATTTTTTATAATTTTTATGCTCCATTCATAATATGGTTTAATATAGAAAAATAGTAGAAATCATGATTGATGTGTGGATCTAATGAATGTGAAATGTAAATTCGTTATAGTTTATTGAAATTTATTATTTATATTTTTAATGTGGATTGTTTTATCAGTGAATGAAATTTGATTGAGGAATTAGACACCTAGAAATTTATTATATATATATTATTTATACATTAATGTATTTATGATATTTTATCAGGTCCATGATTTAATGTAAACCTAAGTATAGTTCCTTAATTAATGATGGATAAGATAGTTTTTCTAGAAATAGAAGTGGATGATATGTTAGATGGTTAGGATAATCGGAATTTGTTTAGTGAGGGTTTTTATACTCCTTGATCATTGGGATGTGAGTTATATTTGGATTTTTTATCACTGGTTGATATCCTACCATTACCGTTTACCAATTTTATCTTTAATTATAGATTATTTATATATCATTTCAACCATTAATATATATACATTTTTCTTTCAGGTATACCTCTCAATTGGGGTGTTTTGTGTTGAGTCTAATAAAATCGTGGAATAATGAATAAAAATATATACATAATAAACCCATCTGAATGAGAGTTAATTATCATAATTATATAAAAATGGAGACCATTAAATGGTTTGTAATTTATTGGGTAAATTTACTAAAATTCTATAAACTCTATGTTACATATTAAATTATTCGATAATAAAAATAAATAATGATTAAAATTAGAGTTTAAATGGTTTATTATGGATGATCTTATTGAATGATTACATAATGTATATGATGAAAATAAATGGATTTTACTTTTAATTGTTCATTATCAGTATTTACATAGACATGGGAGTGGGGATTTCATATGGGAAGATTATTATATAATATTATTAATGTTTGTTGTTTCCCAATTTTTTGTTCTTGGTTTTCTGTATCATTATGTTTATAATTTATTATTCTCCACCACCTATGCGGGAAGGGTCTGATGAATCCAATATTATCCATTATTTTTTTGTTTCCCAAATATCTTTTTTAGTGTTTTAAATGTATAAATACCCTCCCCCCAAACACTCACTCTTCTCATATGATTGTGTAGGTATGCATAATTGGGTAGAGGTTGTTATTGTATAGGTTATGTGATCATATGAGTTGAGATAACTCTTTGATACAATGTAAATGTTTGTAATGGTTTTGGAGGATCGATGTAAAATCATATACTTATAATATGGTAGTAACAACATTATTTGTTATAGTAATATTATTTCAAAGTCTATAACAGCTTTGTGTGTAGTGTTATTTATGTTGAAAGTAAATGTTTTAGTACATATGACATAGTTATGACATATTCTATTGATTTTAATGTGATGGAAAACATTTGGTTCATGATTTGATGATCTATATGATGTATTAGTTGTGTTGATCATATGGTTTCAAACATAGGTAGCATTAATTATGAATATATTGAATCATGAGGACATTAGTTTTTGTGGTTAGGGATATTGAATTAAATTGATTTTTATAGTCAGGTAGGTTTATTTAAATATATTCTTTAATAGGATATGATTATTTTATTTTCGACATATGGTGGTAATTAATTGGTCATGTTGTGAATAATAATTTTATATATTGGTAATTATTTATGTCATGACCCATCCACCGGGGTTCGTGTTGTGACTACCCCAAGCCCACCTTCTGTGGGCCATGGGCTGTCGACTAGCATCGGGAAAGGAATATCCCTAAAATCGGGAGGGCATTTCCTCTAAACATGTAGACTCACCCAATCCAAACACACAACATGATACAAGAAAAACATAAAATATAAATGAAATCGGGTTTGTAAAGAAATTAAAGGGGCCATAATACAAACCCAAGAGGAAAGTACATGTAAAACTGAAAAAGAATAGCTCCTGTGAACACCCACCAAGGACCCTATATGAAGGGTAGGTACAGCTCTCAAACGGTCTTCCATGCGGATTGTCTCGTCTAATGTCCACCTCCAATCAGCCTCCAGTATGGTACCCTCAACATCAATCTGCGTTGTTCGTCACTTCAATAAGACACAGTAAGGTGTGGTTGTATCCCATGCAGGGGTGAGTATAATGATTCTCAGTAAATACCCTGAGTCCCTTGTTGGTATCCTAGAGTTCAACAATGTAAAAACCACAAAGAAATAGTCATCAAAACTTCTAAGTTATATGCCCTTACATATACCTATGTTATCATGATATAAAAATTTAACCCCATGAAGGTAGATGTACCATACAGGGAACACCACAAAGTTAAAATTACCACATAGATACACCACGAAGATATAAGTACCACACTGGTACACCACACAGATGAATACTATAAAGGTAAGGACTCATATCACACCATGTATTAGTCAAGTATATAAGTACAAATGATCCTCCTTGAATCCATTTCTTATTATTCTATTAAGAAGCAATGTTGCTGACTATACGGAGTCTGACCCACCTAGGATCGATACGTAACTAACCCCAGCAGTGACCCACACAACATCTGACCCACACAGGATCAAGAGGTAAATAAAACCTACAATGACCCACAGAGGATCTAACCCACACATGATTGATAGGTATCCAACCCCCACAATGTCCCACACAGGATCTGAACCACACATGATCAGTATTCGCTGAACCACATAGGATTGCTGAGCGCCGACCCACATAGGATCTGACCCACACAGGATCGGTTTGCGCTGACCCATAGAGGATCGCTGAGCACTGACCCACACAGGATAGGTATGCACTGACCCACATAGGACCGCTGATTGCTGACCCACATAGGTTTCGACCCACACAAGATTGGTGCTGACCCATACTGGATCACTTGGTACTAACTTCAATATGATCTATCTTTATCTTCCGCCTCCCTGCCAGCCACTGGATTCCTCGTACCCGGTTCGCTCAAGTTCTATAGAATCTGACAATGAGATATCAATTGTACCAAGACAACCACTATGTTCTTCAAATGATTAACCTATTGAACCACCAAGTCGTAAGGGTTCCAACATGACCGACGGTGCGTCAATCGGACGCTCAATCAGTGAGTTATAAGCATTTAGTTCTGGGCCCCCGATGGATTTCGGTTCGATCCAACCCAGACATACTACAACTGTTTCCAAAAATCAAGAGCATTATTCCAAAAAGGTTCATCTCTATCCAAGGATCCCAAAACCACATATGGTTCCCCAAACGGACATTTGGTTCTACATATATATCCCTTTAAGTGTTTCTGGGCCTGGCTGGACCCGGATCCGGTCATACCCGGTCGGACTGACCGAGACCGACCCGGTCTGAGCAGGGCCATGGTCGTGTCGGCATGCTGAGTCGAGGTCCAGACTAGTCCTCTAGGGGGAGGGATGCATAGGTGGCCCGCAAGGAGGTGGCCCAGCCGCGGGTGGTGCGACCAGTAAGGGGGGGTCCGCCCTACCCACCACTGGGGGAGTGACACCTAGTTTTCCAGAATGACTGAAGGTCGTCCTATATTTTTCATAGTGTCATAACAACGTGGTATATGTGACCGTCTAGAGAGAATCATTCTTATTCATTTGAGATCGGCCGGTGTGACGACCTAATTCTACAGCATAGCGCGATGGCGAGCCACTCCACCACCCACCATCGACCGATGTGTCATTCGCCATCCTCTAGTCACTGCAGCTGATGAACTATGGGGCCCTTTTCTCACCATTAGTGTGCGACGCCGTACCACACCTCCTTAGTGACCGGCCTGTGTCAGCCGCTCCGATTACCGTCATGTCTTTGATCCATGGCCTCCTCTAGAGGCATGCATCTATTCACTATCCCCAACGTAGTCTGTCGGTGTCACCATGCAAGGAGTCTTCCATGGTGGCACAAGGACAGATAGATAGAGGAGGGTTTGGGGCATGTTCATTAGGACCGCGCCCAATATGTTAGCTTATAAACATGATAGTGATTAAGGTTTTATTAATCAATTGAAATAATGAACATTCTAAACCCTACAATGATACCCTACAACAACCTTCCACAAAAAATAATGTATCGTGGATCAACCAATTAGTCTGTTGGTCTCTATTATTCACATTAATCAAGAATATGGAAGAAGAAAATATTTAATATGTGTAAATGAAAAAAACCCTACCTTGAAATGTCGGAGAATCATCTGCTCTTGTCGGTGGACCATGATCATAGTTCCGACGATCGGCTCCCA
The DNA here is from genome assembly GCA_963277665.1 of Viscum album. Classification (NCBI taxonomy): domain Eukaryota; kingdom Viridiplantae; phylum Streptophyta; class Magnoliopsida; order Santalales; family Viscaceae; genus Viscum; species Viscum album. Next base: position 1,236,073,065 of record OY728136.1, on the reverse strand, counting down.
AAGACACGACTCACGCGTTGCCCATTGGTCGATCGATGTCGTATGTCACTTCCCAATGGGTTGGCTTCATCTTCTAATGGTCTGGAATCACGATGTTCCTTTAGGAATTCGCTTCTGGGTGAAACTCTCTAATACCCCTTTCATAGCTCTATATTTATAGGAGAGGGCATGGGTAAGTAACGATGGGTGGAGTTAATGGGGTTTATTAATTAGGAATATTCATAATTCCCCCCAAAATTGTTGTAACTTAGATTGGAGGGTAAATCCATTTGTTGGCTTGAAACTTCTCTGGTCCCACATTACCTCTTTTCCATTGGACGAATAAAATAAAAATAAAATGATTATTTTATTTTATTTATTCTATTAAAAAGTTCCAAATACTATCTTTCCATTGGACCTATTGTGGTTGATGTGAAGTCTCTCTTAATAAAATCTTGGAACTATAGATTAAATGTTTCCCTTTAATTTTTACTTCGTTCAAGGGTTCTAATGTTAGAAAATGTCGCCCATGCCTTTACTGAACGTACCCAAAAAAAAGTTAGGAAAATTAATAACAGTCACCCTCAACCCACGCCGGTCAAGGTTAGGCTCTGCCTATGTGAATAACAACCCATTGATATCAATGGTACTCTCATATCATTAATCCGAGTTATCATTTAGAAGTTATCAAATTCTACAACAAAATAGTTGTCACCAAATTATTTTATGTACGGCCAAAAACTAACTTTCACTAGTGGCCTGGGCCAGCCATGATTAGTATCTTCTTGAGAAAAACACCCTCATGAGTTGAGCGGTGATCTATAAATTTTAATATGTGTTACCATTTGTATGTTATAAAAATTTGAAAAATAAAATAAGTTTATTTAATTATTTTATTTACGGTTATGCCATTTTTTGGGTTTTCTCACCGGAGGCCTGCGCTGACCAAACATAAGTCACGACTTTGGTAATCTCATCATCCTAAACGCAACGATGCGCTCAGATTTCTGTTTTGAGCAACTATTTTAATGATGTTCCATTTTTTTTGGAAAACTGCTTACGCGCACTATCTAATGCTTAAAAAAACATCAATGTATCATTACAGGCACTCCGAGCCTTGTAATCGTGCACTATCAGATTTCGTGGTTTTTAAATATTTCGTTATAATAAAAATATTATACATAATTTCTAGGACATTTAATTCTCCCCACCTTAGGGATTCAAGTCCTCGAAAGGAAAAACAAAGGCAAAATAATCAAAAGAGGGAATTGAGCAAGAATCTGATCCTCCTGCTCAAATGTGCCCTCTTTGAAGTTATCTTGTTTCTATAGTATGCGCACCAAAGGTATTGAACCCCCATGTAGGACCCAATCCTATTGATTCTCAATCTCCACTAGAACCACCATAAACGTCACCCCATCATCGATGTCCAGCTATCCATGGTCGATGATGTGGGATGGATGGTGCACGTATCTCCTCATATGGGATACATAAAAGAATTCATGAACCCTCTCCAACTATGGTGGATGAGCCAAGCGGTGTGCTACCTCAGCAATCCTCTAATGTATTAGAAAAGGACAGATAAATCTCAGTGATAACTTGCTACCTCGACCAAATATCTATTGTCCCCACTGATAAGAGACTTGAAAGAATACATGGTCTCCTTCCTGGAACTCCAATGGTCTCTATATCCTATCGGCATAAGACTTATGCCAAGTCTGTGCAGTCTCCACTTACTGACAAGTGAGACACCATGATACAAATTTTTCCACTTCTTTCTTCATCCATGTCCAATTATACTAACGCTGGAGGTCCTATTACATCTTCACCGTACCAGGATGTACTGCCAGTGGGGATGTATTGAAATCCCTCAACACCTCCTCGATTGAATCTTCTCCTCTACCTAGGTTGTCCTTCGACCGTCTAATGGTCATCTATACGGTGGTTCGGGCAGTCACATGCCATGTGACCCTGCCTGAAACACGAGTAACACTGCTTGATCCTCACCAGTACTACTATATCTTGATAACCCCGCACCCCCGACCATTTATCATGTGGTCATCAATCTGTAGTTCTTGTTCTCTTGAACCTCTATGTCACATGTCTGCTGCCATCTACCAATGACTATGCTTCGTGTCGTCTGGTGGTGGGTCTCGCTATCAGTGACTACTCATAAAGGATGCTATCAACTGAGAGTGCTCTCTCTAAAACCCCTACCTACATTGGGATGCTGAGAGAATCCATCGATGCTTTAATCTCCCTTTTGGGATCCTGATCAATGGTCCGGGCCTTGAAGAAAGGGTCTCACACTATGTCTGTAGAGTAGCATGTGATGTTAGTGAACAATGATTAATACTATGCAACGATCATGTTACCCTATTGTATGCTTAGAATCTCTTGTATACACACATTATGTAAGGTTGCTAAGACGAACTCATCCCTGAAAACTCTCTTGAAGTCCTCCCAGAAGAGAGTCACCTAATCTTGAACCTGGAGAATCAATCTCTTCCATCGTATCACTACTTCTTGAAGAAGACTACACGAAAGGATCACCATTAGATTTACGGGTGTCCCTACCAGTCGAAAAGTCTGACCATGGCCTCCAGCCAGTCCTCAGCCTCCTCTGGATCTGTCTCGCATCGTAACCTTGGTGGCCTCTAGATTTGAAACTCGTGAAACACGCTCTAATGGAATGCACCCACTGCTGTATGGGATGGAGGCATCGGCTACCCAATGGGTAATGGTGTTGCTGGCACACCATCCGATGGTACAACTGCTGAAAGGGGACCTTCACCAAAGCCTCATCGCTCGGTGGGCTATCATCACATACTCTACCTAAAACCCTGGCTGACTCTCTTCATGGAGGAATCCTGAAAAAATATGTTCCATGGTCATTCTGCTATTCTGAGTGAGATAACTCTATGATATAATAGAGAAAACTTATAAGAAACATATGCAATTAGTGTTTTCATGCGCTGTGTCTAAAATCAGAATTCAGGTTCCTGGTGTATGGATACATCCACCGCCGCACCAACACTGGAATCCCTGAACTGAATCTACACTAATAACACTTACCAATATTTCTCCACATATAAAATAATAGATTCCTAGATCTTCGGTAGAATCAAACTCCATAGATACCAATTTGTCTTGACTCGTCCCCCGGGCCCGTGTCGTCACTACCCCAACCCGCCTTCCATAGTCGAGGGGATGTAAACTAGCATCAGAAAGGAATATCCCTAAAATCAGTAAGGCATTGCCTCTAAACCTATAAAATAAACCAAACCAAGCACATATGAAGATACAAGCAAGAAGTAAACTATAAAGTAAACAGGGTGTGTAAAGAAAGTAAAGGGGCCAGAATAAAAGCCCAATTGGAAAGTACATGTAAAAGTAAAAAAGAATAGCTCATTTGAACACTTTAAAAAGACCCTACCTGAAGGGTATGTACAGCTCTCGAATGGTCATCCATGTGGATGACCTTGTCTAATGTCCAACTCTAATCAGCCTCCAGTCTGGTACCTTCAACCTCGATTAGTGTATTACATCGTCTACACAAGAGACAACATGGTGCAGGCATAGCCTGTGGAGGGGTGAGTATAACTGCACTTTATAGGGACCCCGATACCCTCATTGGTCTCCTAGAGTTCCAAAACGGAAAAAAAACAAAGCACAATGAAATAGTCATCAACACATATTAATTATATAACCATACATATACCAAAGTTATCAAGATATAAAAAGGTTACTTCATGAAGGTATATGTACAAAATAGGTAACACCACGAAGGTAAAAGTACAACATAGGTACACTAGGAAGATATTAGTACCACATAGGTACACAACACAGATGAATACCATGATTGTATAGAATCATATCACACCAGGTATTAGTGATGTATAAAAGTACATATGATCAGTCGCGAAACTAGATCCTCTTATTCTGTCAAGAGGAACTGCTACTAACCATACAGAGTCCAACCAACACGTAATCGATATGTAACTAACCCCCACAATGAACCAAATGGGATCTGACCCACACAGGATCAATAGGTAACTATCCCATGGGATTTACCCACCTAGGATATGACCCACACAAGATCGCTATGTTCTGATCCACACAAGATCATTGAGTGCTGAACCACACTGGATATGACCCACACTGGATAAGTATGCGCTGACCCACAGAGAACCACAAAGCACTGACCCATGTAGGATTTGATCCACACAAGATTGGTATGCGCTGACCCACACAGGATCGTTGAGCACTGACCCACACAGGTTATGACCTACATAGGATTGGTGCTGTCCCACACCAAATCGCTCAGTACAAACCTCCATATGGTTTGTCTCCAACCTCCGCCTCACTCCCAACCGTTGGATTCCTCGCACCCGGTGCTCTTGAGTTCCGTTGAATCCACCCTCGAGATATTGTTTGTATATCAACTATCACTAGGATCAGAAAAGGAGTAACACAAAAAACTACCATGTAGTAAGTGTTCCAATGCGACAAATGGTGCGTTAATCAGATGCCCGACCTGTGAGTTATAAGCATTTTAGTTCTGGGGACCCAGTTGGATTCGGGTTCGATCTAACCCAGTCGTACTACAAATGTCTTAAAAACTCAATAGTATTATTCCAAAAAGGACATTATTGACCTATGGATTCTAAAACCACAAACAGTTCACCAAGAATTCATTGGGTTATCAAGATATGGTCGTTTATGTGTTTTTGGTCCCGGTTGGACCAGACTCCGGTCTGACCCAGTTGGACTGACCCAGACTGACACAGTATCAGGTGGGACACGGCAAGCGTGGCATGCTGGGTCGATGTCTGGCCTGGCCAGCAAGGGGCTGGCCTGTAATGGCAGACCACAGGGCAGTGACCCGACCGCGGGTGGCATGACCGGAAAGGGGTAATGCCCAAGCCGCCACTAGGGGAGAAACCCACGTTTTTCCAGAACAACTGAAGGTCGTTCGAGCTTCTTCGCAATCGCAGAACCAAGTGGCACCACAATGTTCCCCCACCAAACCCAATGATTTGTGTCCTATATATTCTGTTGTGGTCATCCAGTGTGTTGGTCGACTTCTCCAGTGGTGCGTGACGACGCGCTTCTCCCCCACTCGTGGATGGATGATGAGTTGGTCGTTGCGGCTGAGAAGCCGTGACCCCCTTTTCTCATCAGCAGTGTGCGACGGATCGCCATGGATTTCTTACATGGCCCCCCTTATTGGCATCCATTGACGTGTTATTCCCAACGTAGCCAGACGGTGTCACCATGTTGGTGGCCTTCCCTGGAGGCGTAAGGATAACAAGATAGTAGAGTGTTTGGGACAGGTTCATTAGACCTGCGCCCTCTGCATTAGCTTGTAAACATGAGAGGGATTAAGTGTTTAATAAACAATTGAATTAACCAACAATCAAATCATTACAAAGATAACCTACAACAATCTCCACAAAAACGAATGAATCACACATCAACCATTTAGTATACTGGTTTACGTTATTCGTATTATTCCAGAACATGGATGAGGAAAACATTTAATATCCATAAATGAATAAACTCCCTACCTTGATATTTCGGAAAATTGTCCGTGCTTGTCAGTGGACCGTGTTCTTAGTTCCCCTGACCATCTCCCAAATATGACACTTGCTCGTTGCCTGTTGGTGGTTCGGTGTCATTCGTCCCCTACCCCAAGGTCGACTTTGTCTTCTAAAGCTATGGTGTCATGGTATTCCTTCATCAATTCACTACTTGGTGAATCTCACTGATTCCCCTTCCCTAGATCCATATTTATAGGAGAGGGGAAGGGTATGTAATGATTCAGGGATTTAATGGGGGTCATTATTTAGGAAACTTCTTAATTTCCTTCAACGTTGATGTTAATCAAATTAGAGAGTCAAGCCATTTATTGGTTTGACATGCCGTAGGTCCCACATTACAACTTGTCTATTGGAGGAATAGAATAAAAATAAAATAATCAATTTATTTTATTTATTCTGTTAAAAAGTTCCAAAAACTAAATTTATCTAGGGACCTACGGAAATCGAAGTGAGTTCTCATTTAAGAGAATGTCACTGATGCAGATTCAACGGTTCCCTAATACTTTTAATCCAAGCAAAGGTTTAACAGTTAGAAAATATCACTTACGCGTTTATTGAGCATACTAGAAAAAAGTTCAGAAAATTAATAACAGTCACCCACAACTCGTGCCGATTGTGGTAATGCTCTGCCTAAGTGAAACACACCCCAACTAACCCAACGGTACTCTTGTATTTTTAATCCGTGTTACCATTTAGATGTTATGAAATTTTACAATAAAATAATTGTCACTTAATTATTTTCTTACGTCCATAAACTAACATTCACTAGTGGCCCGGCTGGCAAAGGTCAGTGTCTGCCTAAAAAAACATACCCTCGCGAGTTCAGCGGTGGTCTCATATTTTTAATTTGAGTTAAATTTTTTGATTTATAATAATTTTAAAAATAAAATAACCTTATTCAATTATTTTATTTATAGTTATGCCATTTTTGGGTTTTCTCACCGGAGGCATGTGACGACCAAATTTAAGTTGCTCCTACGGTAAACCTGTCATCCTTAACGCAACAGATCCCTCATATATATGATTTGATGAATTTTTTATGACATTTTCTATTTTTCATGAAAAATAATTATGCGTGCTAACTAAATCTTAACAAAATTTCAAGGGATCAGTCTGGGTACTCTGGGCCTCGGAATCGTGCACCGTCAGATTTCATGGTCTCAAAATAATTCCATGTAATAAAAAATATATACAAAATTTCTGGGACATTTCAATTAAATTCCATTTATTTCATCTTTTTATTTAGTATTAATATTTGTCATTTTTTCAACAGATTTTTGGATGGATTATACTTAGTATATATATAACGATCACCCTATGTATATATGAATATTATTACAGAGTATTAGAGATAGTGGGATTTATAACATGGTGTTACTAGGATAATGCAGTAACATCTATATTTTTTAGGATTAATTATTTATTCAATGGAATTATTTTTGGTTTTACATATATATTCCTATGTATTTTATGTAATTAAATTCATGAATTGTGTTACATATATATTTATATGTTATGGAGTTATGTGTTTTTTTACCTTTTCTATCTTACTATTAATTAATTATATTAATGGAAATTCTTTTAATTTTATTGATTGTATACCGATTCTTACATTCCCTATCTAGGATGGATGAAATAGGTAGATATGGGCTCATCAGGAGTACATTCAATTGCTTTAGGGTTACTATTTGAGTGGGAATATAAAAGTGTGTTACAATTATAATTATATATATATATTGATGGATATTATGTTCTTATATTTAATGAATTAAATGATGGTATGGTCTTGGGGAGGTTATTAATTTTTCCTTACAAATTTATGTAAAGATTTGGAAAAAATGGTTTGTTAAATAGGATTTACTAGGCTTATTTTACGTGTTTTATAAGGTATTTTTGCTGGGACACTAACATGTATACATCATATTCTCACCCTATATGTATATAAATGTTTTTATGGGATGTGGAATATTGAGGTAAATTTAATTTGGTGTTACTATATCTGGGGTGTTTCTTCTTGAATTTTTAGGGTTCTGGATCATTTCAAATCATTTTAATTTTATATAAATATTGTTTCATTTGTTATATATCACATTAAATTTATGTATTGAGATTCTCATCAACAGATATACATAGATGATTTTTAGTGTTCTCTCCTTATTTATTTTATTCATAAATTATACTGGCCTTAGTTACTCTAATATAATGGATTATAGAAACTTATTGATATCGTCAATCCCATGTACTGTTAGAGTCATACATTATGTTTCATTACTCGTATCTCTTTACTAATATCCCCATATGTGTATCTTCATATGTTGGGAGTCAAGAAATGTGTCATAGAATGGGAAACTAGATTCATGATGGAAACCATAATGAATCTTCGATTTGTGTTATATATTGTTTTCGTACATCATATGTCTAATTATGTTAAATATATTTTAATGATATAAATTATCAACATTTTAATAGAAAAGAGATATATATGAATCATTTATTATGATTTAATTTTGTAATAAAAATCATAGTTTATTGAGTTTATGTATTGACCAAGACTTTTCTCTATGAGGTTTTCTTCTTAAATTATTTCGGGGTCAAATTTTAAAATATTTTTTAATAAAAAACTCACTCAGCCTATAAAAAAATGAATGTCACATGTGTACAATATATTAAAAATCATAGGATAAATACACCCTCTGAAATATAAACCTATGTAATGGGAGAATAATAACATTTAAATAATATAACTCCAGTGATATATTTTTATTTTTTTCATTTCATAGACTTATCACATCCAAAAAAATACTAAAAATGGAATAAATTTTCATTGAATAAACAAACATAAAAATAAATTGACAACCTCCAGGGAAATTGTACTCGATGACGACTGAAGGTTATAAAGTGGAATTTATAGAGATTATAAATTTAATATTAATATTATAGTACTAATAGTACAATTGTAATAGTTATTATCCATTAATAATAGTAATTGACCTGTGAAAATATTGAAATAACTATAAAACTATATTTTATATAAATAAAAAATAAATATAATTAATATAAGGAAAAATAAAATGTTTTACATTAAAAAAATGTTTATATGGGAAAATTGTAATTAAATAATTATGTATATTAAATTAAAAATCAATATTTATATACTTTTTTTAAAGTTATAACTAAATATTATAAAATTTTATTTTTATAGCATTGAACATTTTTTATAAACCTAAAATTAAAACTAGACTGTGATTTTTTTTTAGTATTTTTATAATATTTTTTAAAATTTAAAAAAACAGTGAATAGTTTTTATTTATATAATATGATATATAAAATCATAATGATTTTAATATAATTTGGTAGTTTATAAAGAATATCAAATGTATAAATATTTATTTGATTTTTTAATTTAATAAATGATAAATGAAAACTTTCTTATATAACATTTTATTTTAAATTGTGAAAAATAAAAATATTTTAAATAATAATGAATTTTTTTTGTGAATTGTTTCATAAAACTGTATATTATAATAATATAACTCAATTACAAATATTTTTAAATTAAATTTTTTTGATTCGAATAATTATTATCTACTATTTTCACAACATTCAATTTTATTTATTTTATTCCTCTAAAATAATTACATAATCATTATTTCATTTAAAAAGAATTTCTCCCCTTTCCATAAAAATAAACCCCTTCTACATCTATTCTACATTAATATGAACCATATACTCTATAATATATCCTCCAAAATCATCTCAATATTCTTCTAAACATATTTTATATGTTTTATTTCATGTCAAATGACCACTGTAAGATTCCATAAGATGTAATATAAAGAAGCACCCTAATGAAGTTAAATTTTCTTATCACACTTCATTTATCTTATCATTAACTTATTATACCACATGAACCCCTATAATAAATGTACAATAATATTAATATTGTATTATAATTCTAAAAAAATAATTATATATCAAAAAAATTATGAGTTTTTATTCTCATTATAATATTTTTTTAAACATCAACCACACCAAGGTGTTTTAACCCACATATGTGATCGATGATGTTTCGTGTCACTTCCTATATTAAATATAATTTAAATTGATATTACACTAAAGATATTTTTTAAAAAAATGAAATTATGAATTTATTTTTATTCATTAACTATACAATAATAATAATAATTTTAAAAGAAAATACAAAACTACATATTAAATTTTATTTTAATGAAATATATTTTTAACATAAATATTAACTTTTGAAATATTTTTTAATATATGATACATGTAACGATACATTACAATAATGAAAAGAAATATAAAATTAATTTTTTTCAATTTAAAGTTATAAAACAATGGTATGAGAACTGAGAACTAGTATCATAATAATAATGAAAGTATAAGACCATGACACATAATTCTTATATGTGTTATTTTCTATCCCTATATCCCAAACTCTCATTATTCATAGAAACATAATCTTATATATTCAATTTATAGTTTTCAACCATATGTTACTATGTTATTTTCAATCTCATGTCTAATAATGTGTATTTTTAAATTCCACATTTGAATCACTTCATTAAATAAGAAATTATTGAATAAATATTATTCAATTTAATATTAATTCTTCATTTATTACAATTTTCGATTTATTATTCTATGATTTAAAAAATAATAATTTTAGGGATAAATATTCTAGTCAAATTCCCACATTAAATAGAACTATATGCCTTCATTTTTTTGAGGATTACTAAACATTTCAAGAATAATATTTAAAAGATCGTTTATTTTAACATGTATTCACTCATCTTATTGATTTTACCTTAAACTAATCTCCATATTCATATCAAATTCATATTTATTCAATTATTAATTTACCTAATTATTTAGGGACTTATATTATTAGAAATAGTTTCGATAAAAAAAATTATACATTGAGAAACGATCACATTTCCTTATTGGTTATTTTTATTCTTCTTATACCTTATATATTTTTCTTCATACATGGGGGCATATAAAAGAATTATTATTATATAATAGGAGGTACTAAAATATAAATTTATACCAATATATATTGTAATTCATTGATCTAATCATATACCATTTATGGTTAATATAAAGATAGCATGGTACATTATTTTATGATTCCATAAAAGTGAACCTCAATTTTTTATTTTTTGAATAATTTAGAATTAATATCGTCATCATGTTTTATCATTATATTATAATTCCATTCCATATATTCAAGGTTTTAATGTATCTTCTAATAATTCTTAAGTTTTATGAATAAATTATTGAAGATGTGTATCGAAATATATTTATTATGATTACATACGACATGGAATTTATGGTCACACATTTTTTTTAAAGGTCCCTAGGATAAGCAATGTAGTGATGGGTGAATTATGATATTAGGTTCAAATAGTAATAATGGGTAATAAATATTATAAATATTTTTAAAACAATATATAAAATCTCCCAAAATTAAAAAATACTATATTTTGAGATGTTTTATTTTTAGCTTTTGTTAAATAATATGACATAGTAATATGTGTGTCAGATATAGAATATTATAATTTGTATTAATGATTGGATTATAAATATTTGAGAATTATATTAAAGGCCCAACTGTAAAATTCTACTTAACTGAGATATATTGAAACATAAAATTTCATAGGAAATTATATATGTGTGTGTGAGATAAATAAATTATCCATATTTGTTAATTATTTTTCTTCTATACAATTAAAATTTTAATATTTCAACAAAAAAATCATTTTCTACGAAATTGGATAAAATTTGATGACACATGCTAATATATAATATGATAGGTAATGAAATTATTCCACTAACGAGATGTCTTATGTTATAGGATTTAGATTATAGAACCACACGATGGTACATGCCCAACAAAGTCGTGTTTGGAATGATAACATAATCCATATAGATCACCTTGATTATCCAATGAGAGAAAACATTATTATTGATTAATAAATTGCATAATAACTACTATAGTTTTCGTGATCTATTAATCCAAAACATAGGGAAGATTTTTATACATATATTGGGATGATATGTTGAGAACTCTAGTTCATTGATCATCAAATAGTTATTTTGGTTTTATATCACATAAAGGCTTAATGCAATCCGTTTTTAAAATGTATTATAAATAATAATATAAACATTGGTGATTCTTTTATTGAATGAGATTTATTGAAAACACATATTTCAATAAATATCTCCCTCACACACTATACATATAAATGGAAAGGGTGTTAACTTGTTTAATGTATACTTATGATAAAATAATTTCATCTTATATGGAAATAATCACAAGTATTTAAATTTATACATTGTATTTTTAATTTAAACTAAATATTTGGTTTATGGTTTTTATGTTGATGTAATAGATTAATTTTAATATATTTATGGAGCCTTGTATTTTAGTTTTGAAAAGTTGTGTAATGTATCGATAATGTGGAAATAATGAATTGTGAATTTCAATTATCTCATGGATATTAACATAACAAGGGATTAAAAAAATATTAAAATTAGAGTTTTATGTAATAAATATAATTGACAACAAAAGAATAAACTACCCACCAATCATTAAAATTGGAATATAATCCTTGGAAAATTTATTAATGGATTTTCAAAATGCATAATATATGGAATAGATTGGTATATATCTGACAAACGATAAATCCAATAAATATATTGATATAATTATTTAAATGTCATCATTTTTTTGGATTCATATAAATTCTAGTTTTTTTAATTTATTTGCTAAATTATTCAATCAATAGAAGAATATATATATATATATAATTATTTTGTTTGTATTTATTATATAGTTTTATATATGAGTTATGTTTAATTAAATTTAAATTTAAATTTAATTAAATTTAATTATAACTATTAATAAACATATAATGTTTATCATAGGTTGAATTTTTCATGTTTTTCTAGAAGTTTCATGTTTAGTGAATATGTGAAAAAGTGACGATTTTTACTGACCTCATGTTTTTATGTCAATAAATCTAAAAACATGAGTTATTTTTTAATTTATATTAATATTCCATAAGTTCTATATTATTATGAATAATATAAATAATTATCTACTAATCTAAATAATGTATTATTATTTTTTTAAAATATCATATTTATACATATAAATAACATTTTATAAAAAAATGTTTTCCGTTTTGATTTGTACAAATATATGAAAATAATTCATTTCACATTAAAAATTATTTTTTGAAAATTTGATTCAATGTTTTATATAATGAAATTTAATTTTTTTTAATATAGTTAATTACAAATTCATTAACATGAATAGTTTCAATTGTACAAATATCTCACTAAGGTGGAAGGGTAAATCCAGAAAAATAGAAAATCCAAAAAGATATAAGGAAACCCAATGTTATATAAATTTTTATGGGATGATGGTATTTATACAATTCTAACATTCAATTTCATTTTAACTTGTTTAATTTAAAAATACCCCGGAATAAGACTTTTTCTTTTTAAGAAACATTGAACAATTACATATGTTTCACTCCTGAATGTTATAACAAGTTTTTTAATCACCTCCCTTTATGAGATCATTTTAACAACTAAAGTTCATAAAATTACATTAAAAATATAACTCTAATGTTCCTCCCCATGATATATTGGTTAATATATATCAAAAAATATAAAACCCAGAAGGATTAAGGTGTAGGTTAAATGATGATTCTCAATTAAGAGGAATTAATCTTAACCGAGTCTCTTCATATTTATTTAACCCACTACATCCTCCATATCTTCCTCATACATTCAACAGAAATGAAAAATGTGTGTAATGTATTCTAAAATATTATTATTGTTATTGTAAAAATCTATTCATCTTATTCCCTATATTATAAAAAATGAAAACATTTATCTTATATATAGGTTGACTCTCACCTTTAGGAATCAATTTGTTTCATTATTCATCTATCGAATAAATCTCTTTTCAAAATTATGTAGTATATGATTATATATGATATTTATTAAATATTAATTATTCTAAATATATATTATTTAAAATAACATCAATACCTAACAGTAGTTTTAAAATAATAAGGTTTCTCGTGAGTCTTTGTGGACTACCACATCCACCAAGCGATGTTATTCAATTTTTATCTCCTCCTTACTAGATTAGTTATAATCAATTAATGAGTTATTAAAAATTTTATTTATAATACATTTTTTATTCGATAATTTAACATATTTTCAGCTTTATTTATTTTACATGTCATTGATGAATTAATTTATTATTTGTGAGCACATACAAACTATTGCTTCGATGAAATTATGTCGATAATTTTATATGGACTGCTAACAATAGTTATTTTAAATGTTTTTTAATTTAATTAACATAATAATTATAACATTTCTATGAAACTATAAAAAAGGCCTATTGTTATGGTTCAAAACTGTAGCAATAGGCCCTAAAACTGTGGCTATTATTATTGTGGTAGCAGGGCCTGGCCTGTTTACATAGTGTTAACAGTATCAAAAAGACTTAAAATATTAGACAATGGTGGTTGACATATATCCATGGTTTACAATGTTTGTAATAGCCTCGGTAAATCGTGGAAATAACATAAATAAAAAATTTCACTAACGAGTTTTGATGCATGCACCTCCCCTTTGCGATCTATCATACTCACCACTACACTGGAAAATAATTTGGTTGTATATATATATATATATATTGGTATATATATTAATAAAAACTATGGGAATAGCTTCAACAACTTCGCGATAGGGCTTTTTCCCAACTATGTTGCAGAAATTGTTGTTCCCGTACAAGCCCAATAACCCTCGAGCCACGATTATGGAGAACTATGGCTATAGAGATTTGAAAAAAAATTACTATAGCCATGGTTTCAAAAATAGGTTCCATAGGCCAAAAAAATTGGTTATAGGCCATATAAAACATGATGACATCCTTGATTTTAAAATCGTTGCTCTAGGTCTGTGTTAGTTGATTCATTTTCTAGTTGTGTTAATATTGTGATGATAATGTAAAAATTATCTCATTCCCCATGATAAATGCACTGATATTGTTTTAATTTTATGAACATATATTCTTAAAAATCTCCATACATGAACATTCCCATTTTAATAATTAATTAAAACATGGTAAAAGAGGAATAGAATGTATAATGATAGTGAAATGAACATGAAACAATTTATTAAGAAAGTTTAAAAATTATATTATTTTATTATTATTAAATGTATACATATGATTGAATTGATTTGTGACTATAGATATGATATTTTACCATTAAAATGGGTATTTTATTGATTTAAAATCATCCATCCTTGTATACACGTTCATTATAATTTTTGATGATTTTTTTAATTTATTATAAAAGTCTTTAATTTAATTTTTAAACAATATTTGACATTTTTAATGATATAATAAATAGAAATATTTCCAAATATTTCCTTATTAGACATTTTCATCTTCTTATATATGTATATAAATAAGGTTTTCATAATGTATATATATTTACCTACATTTCCTAACATTAATTAAATTATTTATTATCAAGATACCTATACAAGTGAACATAAGTTTTCAGGTAATATTTTATTTCCAATATTTGGTTAATTTTATAATCTTAATATTTTTTAATAAATAATGATATTTATCACTATGGTTTTTTAAAATTGATTGTATATTGAGGATGTGTTTTGATTATTTTCTATAAGTGTATATAATGAGAAATGTATTATTTTTTAAAAAATCAAAAATATGTACTTGTTAATTAAATATGATGATGTATCATAATAATGTAGATCATTATAGTGTTTGAGACTAATATACCTCCCCAATTAATTTTATTAATCAATTAGTCTTTAAAGAAAAAAATGAGGGTGAAAACTATGTAGGATTCTCATATTTATTTAAATGGACGTTCATTCATCCATACTCAATTAAAAGTGACTAAAAAGATATATGAATATGATTCTTCAAGTTAATTATATTATTCTAAAAAAAAATTGTTTTATGGAACTTTTTAAATTTCATAAGTAATTAAATGGTTAAATTTTTATGGGTTTTTTCCAAATAAATGTTTTCATGATTTTTTTCTATCCATAGAATTTATTTGTAATTTTATATTTTGATTATAGTGGGGATCAATGGTTTTTAGAACATATTTAAGTTCACTAGTGAAACAGTTTTATTTTTGTGCTCAAATTATTATCATAAATACTATAAATTTCTTCATGAGTTTTTCTATTTTTCAATATAATAATGGTGTTTTCTTACCTCCCTAATAGTACATTTAATTTTTGATCCATTATTTACCAAATAATTACATTTTATCTAATAATGATTTTATTTTTTATGAAGCTTATGATTTTTTCTTTTGTGACTCATACAAATAGAATAAAAATATTTTTGGATGAAACATGGGTGTAAATGTAATATCAGGATTCTATTATGGAAAAAATTACATTATATCAAAGTGTACATTTTTTATTTAAAATTTGAAATTTATATCTTAAAAACAGATTTGAAATAATCATGGAATGCTAGGAAAATTGAACCCTTTTAATAAATCATGTAATTATGTGTTGACTATGTTAAGGAAAAATATAGTTGGTAATATAAAAAATATTTGGATACATTTTAATGACATGGTAATGTTAAAAAATAATTAAAAGTTATCGTATTTTATTTATTTATGTTGATTTGATATATTTTCATATTATATATGTATATTAATTTAATCTATTCCTTCTCAAAAAATTTCATCCACATTGGAAAAATGGTAAAAACATTAGAAATACTACTAGGGGATAACACCATTACTAATCAATAACCTATAATGGTTTTAATTGATATGATTTTATATTTTTTTATTCATATATTACATGGTTTTAATATAACTATCATGTATTGTGAATAAATTTTTGATATAGAAACATGTTTTTGATGGAGTTAATCATCAAATATCACCCTCTGACATTCGACGGGTCTAAAAACCATGTGAAATATGATGGAGGATCTGTGTTATGAAAAGATTATTTTATGGTTTCAGACTAACATAATATAAAAAGTAAACCCTTTCTATATTTCATTATAATGGTAAATCCTACTGATGGTGGTCTATGATTACAAATACATTGGAAAATGATGATGTTAATTCCATTATTTGAAAATAAAATAATGATATTTTTCATGAGAAGTATTTTATTTGTTATATTTATCCTATAATGGAAGTAATATATATATTTTTAATGAAAATAGTTGATCGATCAACCACCATTTATGAATAATATATTAATTAACCCTCTAAAGAAGCAGTGGATTTTTCTTTTCTCTTTTATATTATAATTTATATATTTTAAGGAAGTCTAAAAATAATTTTTTAAAGTATGTTTACCTCACATGTATTTAAATTTTATGAGGAATTTTTTTGTGATAATATTTTTATGATGGTGTCTACTACCAATTATATTATTTTTGAACAAAAAATTAAGAATGGGTGAATGTAGAAATAAATGGGGATTTATTTTAAAATATATTTATAGTAAATTCCCTACCAAATTATCATAGTTCTATAAAAAAAATTAAAATTTTTGTTCAATAGGATGATGATATTTTTAATTATTTATTAAGATTTGAAATTTGTATTCTGACTATATGTAAAAGTATTTCCAATTATACAAGTTTTATGAAAACCACTAGTCCTATATCAATGAGATGTTTTAGTTTCCAAATATTTAGTTTCTACAATAATTCATATTTGAATTTTGTTAATAATGGTTTATATAATCTAGAACTATAGTAAAAAGGAGATGAAAATATTTTTTATATGACTATATAATATGCTAGCCCACCAAATGTAGTGTTTCAAAGTACATTATATATTTATAAATATTATTCCAATATAATATTTGATTAAATTTCTATGAATTCTTTTATCAATTGGAATTTTTTTTGTAAAATGGAAATAGTATCTCAATAAATAAATTCAGAGATTATACTCAAACTACGTGATGTTTGTACGAGTGAAACAATATTTTTTAAAACCGTCATATTATTCATTATAGAATGGATTTTCTATCCATCCAAATTGTAATACTGATTTTAGAATTGTATATTATTGTTTTTAAGGATTAGATTTCAATTTAACAATATATGATTGATTACAGGAATAAAAATTTTATATTCACTATTCATATTGAATTTCTATTTGTATATCAGAATGCATTAATACCTTTAATAATATAAATTTAAGGTGAATTATATGTTCATGGTGAGAATAAATGTTATCATTCAAATATTATATAAAATATATGAAGGATTAAAATTAGTGATGTGAAATGAGTTAATGAATAATTGATGCTATTTATTGAGGAATTATTTGTGTTTTTCTAGATCAAAAGGTAGATTTTAATGTTAACTTATTGCCTAATGAAAACAAATTTTTATAACCATCTTTTCAAATATAATGAACTGAGTTGTTAAAATTTAATGGGATGTTAAAATATTGACCTGATAATGATTTCATCAACCTAATCACTTCAGTTATGGGAGATCATATTAAATTTGATAAAATTGTGGCTCGTTCCATGATATATTTCACGTATTATATAGAACTCAATAATATCATTGTGAAGGAAAATAATTTGTTGCAAGATATAGATTATTTGATTGATTTTCTTTATGAAACTCAGTATTTAATAATGGTGATGTGAGGTTGGGGTTTCACCAACAAAAGTTAATGTAATATAAAATCGTAGGATTGGATTTCATAAAAGGTATGATCATTAAGAGTTTCATGTTTTTTTTCATTTCAAAAAATTCTCACACATTATTTTTTGATTATATGATAGGAGTATTACATGAATATTTAGATAAATACGGTTTTTTAATTGATGAAATTCAGGCTTATTCTTCAATTTATGATAAACAAGAGGGACACATAATGATAGACTTTATCACTGTATGTTTTTATAGTTTTATTCAATATAAATAAATTACAACTCTTAATTATAAAAAATTATTTTCTATGAAATATTAAATATAGTGATATAATAACATTTTATCCACATGAAACTAATATATTTTTTTTATTGAAATAAACAATAAATGTAATTTGGATTCGATGTCTTCATGGATGAAAGTGTTAACATAGATGGTTTTTTGAGAATATATCAAGGTTATCTATAACAATAAGTATATTAAATAAAAAAGTAATGCAAATAATTTAAATAAAAAAATATGATGAATAATTCTCATATTTTCAATTAGTATTGGAAAATTACATATTTTTAGCCTTTCCCACAAGAAATGGTGAATTTATAAATTATAATGTCACTTATTTGAAAGGTCCCATTTGTGTATTAATTCAATATGATTAGGTATGTTCATATGATTTGTTTTCATTAAAAATCATAAGATGAATTAACCTATACAATTTCATTAGTATTCAATGATTATTTTTACTCAATCGTTTCGGAGGAATGTATTTTATGTGGTATTGTGTGAAATATATACATCCCATAATGGTTAAAACAATATATTCATGATAAATAATTTAAAATGATCCACAGAAGATGGTTCAAATTTATAGAGGATTCTGAATACATGATTCATTATCAATATAGAAAAGAGATCGACATAACAAATTCCCTAAGACAAAATAATAATATTTCATTGGAAATGATATGTTCAAAACGTTATCCTTTGTATAATGATTTATCATATTTTATCTACAAATTATGAAATGAATAACATCATATTTTTTTGTTCAGGTTTCGATATCGAAATCATTTGAAGAATGAATGGAGGAGGTCTGGAAGGTTGTTCATGGTTTTTTAGAAATTCTAGAATAAAAAAATAATGAAAAACATCTAAACATTAATGTACAAATGTACGGTTTTGTTGGATTGGTATGAGGTATTGTCTGTTAAGGGGTTCATAGTTTAAGAAGTAATTATTGACATATACTTATATATATTTGTCTTCCATTCATCCAAGAAGTACGAAAAAGTATAGTTTCATTAAGAATATAGTTGTTGGGATGGAATTAATAATGATTTTAAAATATCTACAATGAAAAGGTTTTAAATTTTTACCCTATTATATTGCTGGAATTATATTGACGATAGTTTCCAAGTAACTCATATCATTTTTGGATGTGTTCATGAATATTATGATACTGGAACTACATATTTTTTTGGGCTAAAAAATGGATAAAAGAGGGTAGGCCTTATGAATATCTCTATACAACAAGGAGTATGGTTTTAGAGTGGTGGATCGGGTAGAACCTTTTCAATTCTACTTCTAATTCGGGGATCGATACATTGGCGTTTTTGGACTATGGTATATCCATATTTATAACACGATGCATACAACATAGAGAAAATGTTAGGGTGTAAGAAAGAGGTAAGAATGATTTTGATGAAGATTACATTTCAATTACAGATGTGTAATGTATATTACACTGTTTCATAGCCTCTGCATAGTTTTAAGGGCTATATAGTGTAATCGATTTCTTTTCATGGTAGTTTACTCCTATATCAAAAAGAATTTTTGCATTTAATTATCGATGGATCTTTGTGGCTGGTTAGGCCAGTAAGGTGTTATCATGTTTAGGGGTCATATACAAACATAATATTCTCATACATGGGGATTACATCTTTCTAGATGAATATTTATTAAATTATAAAAACACGCGCATGGGAACATTAACACATTTGTTCTTTTGGAAACATGAAAACATAATCATAAAACATGCTAAAATATCTTAACATTATCAAAAAAAGATAATCTATATTCGTACTATTTAACATAATACCCTACATAAAATAGTTATTTGTGTCCTAGGGAAAGGAAGCATAAGAAATGATAAGCTCAAATTATCAGAAAGGGTATAGAAGGGCAATATGTAAGCATGTAAAAATTATAAGGTTTAGAGAATATATAATAACATTGTAAAATGATATCCTACGTATAATGATAAAATAACAAGAAGCATGGAATAAATATTATCCTCTCATAATACATGAATCATTAGGAAATTAAAAAACATGGGCTATGAGAGTATATCATTCGATTAATACAAATATTATTTAAATACAGGTAATCATAGAATATATTATGTCAAGGATTCCCACAAAGACATTCTTAACATATATTTCATATGTTAACCACCCTTGTGCCTTTATTGGGATAGGTGACCTCTTGTGTACCCTCTGTCATGCTTGTTTTAACCACCATTGTACCCTTTTATTTAGTGGCTAACCATTTATCTAGGACACACCATTGTACCCAATGGAATCCCTTTCATTATAGTTTAATGGGTTGACTCCAAAATCAATCTATGTGGACAAATTATATTAGTGACCTACTTCACTCATCATTCAATGCATTCCATATTTATGTGTTTTCACTCCTGATTCTATCCCTTTTTATAAAATTATATTTATTAATAAATTACTAATTCATAAGAGAGATATATATTTTTCACCCATCACATTAAGAACACTATATTGATTTGTGCCATAATATGGTAAACTTTCATCATATCATAACCTATCGAATGAAATTTTTATCATAAAATATTAATCATATAATAACCTATAGAATATATAAATGGTTAATAATAATTTCATAATATCATATCCAATTAAATGAAAATGGGGTTATAATATTTTTATTATGATATCACCCACGGAAGATACACAAGTTTGATAAAAAAATTCTACCATAAAAATAAAAAAATAAATTGATGAATATATATGGTGTCCTTCGATAATATCACCAATAAATAAAATACTATATCAAAGTATGTAAGCTTATATTGAGAGTTATTTTGAATGTTCCCTTGATTATTTATTACGGAAAATACCAACTCATAGAAAATAATTTTTTAAACAGAAAACATAAAAAAACCTTATTCCTTAAAAAAATTAATACATTGAAATTAATGATTAAAATAATTTATCAATTTTTTGAGTAATATATCCTTTATTTTTTGAAAAATTCTTTTAAGAGATAAAACATTTTTGAATCTCCTTTCTTTGAAAAAAACCATGAACCAAAAAAAGTACTAAAATCTATTTTAGACATTATTTATAATATAAATTATCTTCATAATATTTTTCAGATGAAATTATGATAAAATATCATTTAAAATAATTTCAAAATGTTTCTATAAATGATTATTTGTGAATGAAAATAGCTTCTCGACTGAAAATATAAATATTCTTATAATTTACAAAAAAAATATCTTAATTGTGTTTAGTACCAAAGAGTGGATAATAATATAATTACATGAAGATATCCTAAATAACAATGTGAAAATCAAATTCATGATAATTATTTGGAGGTAGATTATTATATATCAACAATGGAGACTTAATCCTAAATAATCCCGATTAATGGTGAGATTGTAAAAAAACCTCATTACCACATTGATAAATTTGAATCATAAATTATCTAATAGAGTAACATAAAATGGAACATAATAAATAACGATGGTGAGTAAATTATTTCTATTTTATTTCAATGGGGTAGTATATACACCTAATGAAAATTTTAGTTTCATTACATAAAATACGTCACAAAGAAGGTAAATTGAGACACAATTCCCATATAAATTTGTCAAATATAGAACCATAATCCCCATGAATTTTGAATCCCATTATGTATATGAATATAATAATAATTTATACTTAAATCATCATAATATACTGTGTTAGAGAACCTATACACCATATATAAAATGTAGGTGGTGAATATATGTTGTGTCTTACATAGGTGAAAAGTGATGCATAAATCCCTTACTACTTATATAACATTTTATGTAGTTATCCAGGAAATAAAATCATTAATTAAAACCATAATATTATTAATAAATCAAATTCATGATATAAAATTTTAAAGTTAATTATATTCAACAAAAAATGGTGAATATGGTAAAAGACTTATATAAATAAAAGCGATACAAGAAATCCCCTTTTCTTAATTATTAAATGTCATCATAATCATAAAATCCTATTTTATATTACATATAATATTGTTATATAAGTATAAAAACAATATTAACATATATAATTCCATATATTGCTTACATATGACTTTATATTAGCAATTTATTAACAATTCCATGTTAAATTTATGTTTTGGGTAATAACCACTTTGTTTCTCATACATGGTTTGACTTTTTATTAATGAGCCTATTAATTAGATCATGATTAAATAATACCTAGAATTTATACCATGATATAAATATCATATATATCATTTATATATGTATTTATATTAATCCCTTAAATTTATTGACATGAAATGAAATGCCACTTTATTGGAGACTTTAGGTCGTAGGTATGCAAGAATGTTGGATCCATTATAATATTGTATTATAAAAATTAAAAGTAAAATACATATTTATTATTATTCCTATGTAATCTTTAATATAAAACAAATATTTATATATTATTCTCCATTAATACATTCTTTGTAATGCCTGAACTAATAACATCGCTTCGCTATGCTCTAGTTCGCCATACACCCGAACTATGTTATTTCATTTCAACAAAATGGAAAGAAAAGAAGGTGTATATTATATAAAAATTCCAGAAGAATTAATAAATCATAAATATTACTTATATTATATAAAAATTGTATTAATATCGTTATTCAAAACAATTAGTTTCATTAATGGAAGAAAAAAATGACATCGGTTTGGGAGGTGGTAGTCAGTTATACAAAGAAACGATGATTTCATAACCCATTTGATTGAAGTGCGTGTTGTTATATCTTATACCAAAAAAATAAGAGCATATATGGGTATTTAAATTATTTAAGGAGTAATATTTTCATGATTGAAAAATTTTATGTGTTTTGAAGATGAAATAAAAGAAAACATTAGTTGATGAACGTTATATCAACTTCAAGTATTTCCTTTTGGTTTAATCCAAAGAACTTACTTGTTTTTAATTCATTAAAAATTAAGGATTTATTATTAGGTTATTTGTTTAAGGAATTTATTTTTTAGATATTGGTCGAAAACAATTTCTTGATAGTTGTGAAGAATGTGGGATAGTGTGTGACCTTTTATTGTTGGAGAGGTGTGTAATTATTGAAAATACTCAAAAGTATTTACTGTTTGAAGGTATCCCTTTTATCAAGGGGCTCTAAAATTGGATAATAATAGATTTCAAGGTTTATTTGGCTATCAAAAACCTCCAACACATTAAAATAAAATATTTTTTACAATTTTCATTCTTAACTTCAATGATTCCTTTTTTTACAATTTTGGTTTTTATCAAGGTAAATATTTATATAACCAAGGGAATCTATCTATGAAATAAATTACTGTTTATTAATCATGATTTTTAGAAAAACATATTCTAAAATATTAATTATTATTATTTAATTAAAAATCCTATATATTATTTAAATTTATATTAACAGAAGAACACATAATATGCAAAATCACTACTTTAATTATAACCACCCTAACATTTTTTTTAATATATAAGGATCAATATATTAATCATAAAAGTTAAATAAATCCTTTAATGAAGCATATAATATATTTATTAAAATTTAATAATCATTTTTCAGAGTAAATTATTTTTTGGTCATTTTAAGTCACTTATTAATGTATTATTTTTTTTATAAAATATCATTAATGACAATTTTGGTATTAATTAATTAATTTTTTTATAAATATCAATACATGGATTAAATTTGAATATATCTATTTCATAACTATATAACATGATATTGTACTTTAGTAAAACCCTATCATTCAAAAAATTCATACTTTTTTAAAAATACAATATTGTGTGTAACATGAGAAATATACAGAGTTTAGTCTACCAAAAAAACACTATATTTCTTATAGGACACAATTAAATTGATTTTTCATATAAAAAATATTAACATGGTCTCACATGTAACATAATACACAAAAGTAGATTAATTTAGTTAAAATAAATAATAATTATTATAAACTAGGGGAGTTCTAGGTCTTACAACATAGTGAAATTACATTTTAGGTTAGATGGGTTATGGTCTGGGTTGTTGCATTATGGTATGATGTTAATCTATATGGGTATTAATTCTAAAATCCTCTCTGGCCAGATCACTTTTTCATTTTTTCTCTCATTTCTTGGTTGATAAAATTTTTTCCGAGTAATTAAATTATCACCCCTTTTAAGGGATTTCAACACTATATTAAGAGGATTAATATGTGCTAGATTATTTGAGTTACCCTCTTCAATACTCTTGTTATCCATCATCATAATTGTTTATAAAAATATTTTTTGGGGAATGTGGTTTTTATGGTTTTTATTGAGACATTTATGTTTTTGTTTTCTTATTGTATATAATGACTATTTTTCTACACATTGACTTTTGGTTGTGTGTTTTCTCTTTATTTGACCTTTCATACTGAATCTAAAATCACTCCACGAGAATGGGTATGTCTTGTTTCTTATGTTTTCTATCATTATTGAATGTTTTTACAAAACATTTATCTATAGTAATGTAGTTTTCACCTAATATATAATGACAATGAAATGTTTAATTAATATTTAAGGGTAATCTAATGATCAACGTATTATTAAATATTTTTAAATGGTATAATTAATATTATATGTGATTATTATACAAAAAAAAGAATGGATATTGGGAGCATTTTTTGGTAGAAATTGATATATTTTATGGAGACCTTTTTTATTTATAATTATGAAAACACCATTAATAAATTTATAACCACATAATCTTGGATAATAATTTTTTTCACAAATTTATTTATCTCAAGTGATAATTCAACTAAAATAAAAAAAGATGATGCAATGGACCACCATTTGATAAATATAGAAACTTTTATGTTGTGAGGTGTAAATTGTTATGGAATATTAATGTTTCATGTGTTGTTGTGGTGGGTGGAGATGATGTGTTTTTGTGTTTCCAAAATTTTGGGAGGTTATGTGTAGTCGTGAGATGGTGTCATAATGTGATTATATGTGGGTGTGTGATGTGGATAATTACTGTAACTTGGAATGATAAAATAGGTTTGAATACTTTTTATGTGTGGGATGTTTCACATTTGATATTGGTAAATTTGCTTACTTTTGTGGAAATATGTTAAATATGACTACTAGGTAATACTGGAGTCAATTGGTTAAGGATAAAGTGACATTTTATTGGTTGAACGTTTAATGAATGAATGAGTAATTATATGATATGATGGCTAGAATTCAAATTTTTTACTATATATATGTGATGTGATATAGTATCATAGGATATGTGTATTACGATATAAATTTTTAATAAGATATGTGATGAGATGGATTATGGTTGG
This sequence comes from Viscum album, assembly GCA_963277665.1. Taxonomy (NCBI): domain Eukaryota; kingdom Viridiplantae; phylum Streptophyta; class Magnoliopsida; order Santalales; family Viscaceae; genus Viscum; species Viscum album. The sequence goes on along the minus strand of OY728136.1, from coordinate 1,236,047,105 downwards.
GGTCATACAAGGTAGGAGTTGGGAATATGTTATATGTCTTTTAATAAATGATAACAAACTACCCTGGATATGTGTCTATTATGTGATATGATGTCTGATGTGTCTATTGGAATATGAGATGTAATTTTTTGGCTAACTTATATGCATGAGTGTTATGATGTGATTATGCTATAGAAGGGTGTTGAGTGATACAGTATATAAAAAATTTGGGAGCCCCATGGAATACGATGTATGGGTGTCAGAGTAGAAAATGTGTTGAAAATCTCTGTGAGGTAACCTATCATAAATAATATTGATATTATGTTATTATAAAAAGATGTTTCATTTGGTGTACAAGCCTTTGTGTTGTTTTGGATTAGTGATATGACATTTTCGCAGGTTTTTGATTATATTGTTTCCTCATGGTTACTTTTTAAGCATCTTTCACATGTGAAAACGTGACATTGGTATCCCTACAATGTTTCCATGTATGATGAACCAATGCATAAAAAATATTTAGTGTTTTCTAATAAGAAATTTTGGATAATATGCGAAATTTCTAGCTAGGGATTTTGGATGTTGTTATTCTATTATGATTGATTTTGTTTTCAGTTTTATTTTGGAGATTTTACCTTTTTTAAATTTATTTTTATACAATAATTATGGTATTTTTTTGGATTCATGTTAATATTAATTCATGGAGTTTATTAAAAATGGATACCATATCAACCAACCATGCATATATTGTATAGGGAAATACATCCCATATTGAAATTTGTATACCATTAGTGATGATATTCCACCCTGGACCAACATGTGGTATGAATCATGGGTCACTATATCTCTTTCATATTTTATGGCCTATGAGGGTACCCATTGGGAGGAGGGGTAATAAAATATAGACGTAAAAGGGTGATGGTTTCCATATATGATGGAATTTAGGGTGAGGTCCAGAGATTATTTAATGGGTTAGTATGGAAATATAACACGTTAACAATGTAAGATGACATAGTCTAGGGACACCAGGTATGAAATATATTTTTAGGGACCCTAATAAACAATGGAAGAGGTATGAGCTAAATTAATGACCTATCATAGTTAGACCTATTTTGGAGTTAAATAACTACGATTTATTTAACAATAATTAATAAGCTCGGTTATTGATAAAAATATGATTACATGGGAAGGATAAAAAATAATTAAAATAAATAAATTAGTTCATAATACATTTGTATATTATACTGATTATAATATAATTTTTTTGTTTCTATTATGGATCGTAGCCATCATCCACATACAGTTTAGGTAGTATTTGATTAAGAGGATGATCTATTTGATCATAGTATGTTTATTCTGTAACAGAATTATAATGATTAGAATAGGTAATTTTAACACCCCATGAATTTGAAAGTGTATTTAATATTTAATGTGTGAAACACTAAGTCTCTAAAAATCTCCACTTTGTTATATCCTATCTAGTAGAACTACATTTTCCACCTCTAGGATTTTAATTTTGGAAAACAAATAAACAAGGTTGTGTTCAGTAGGATATTTAGAGTATGATACAATCAAACTACATTTTTTCATGAATAGTTACTTGACCTTTATGAATAGTAAGACAACCCTTATGAATAGTTACCACACCAATGAAAGTATCAATAAAATTAATACGACTTATAAATAAAATATAGTATTTTGAAAATTAAAAATTATATATTTGTATTTTTGTTTGTAATAAATATTTAATTGAAATTATAAATTAACAAATTAATCAAATTATTTCTCTTAAAAATTTATCCCTAAATAATTATATATTTTTTCTCTTATTTTAGGATAATTTTATGAGACCTTAGTTATTTTTTGAACGTATTATAATATCATTTTAAAATTTATAATCTATAATTATCTAGTAAAAAATAATTTTATTTTAAAAAAAAATTCACATATATTGAATTTTTTTTAATAAAATTGAATTCATTTTTTGCTTCTAAACATCAAAAAATGGTTGTGGTGATTGTTTGGGATTTTTCTAAAATACATCAATTTTAGATGAATAGTAAAATATGATAATTTACGATAAATACTAAATACATTATTTATTGAGTCATAAGTGATGTAATGATAATTTAAGACCAGTTAGATTAAACTTGAATTCACATATTTCTGTTCATGTTGACATGAATCAATACTATTGGTTGTCTTTGAAAATATAATAAAATAATGGGAAATCCCTCCTCTCATCCACTATAACACCCCCCTCCCCCTTCTTTTCACCACTATAAATCCTTCTTCCTTCACTAAATTATACTAAAATATACTCCCAATAACCTTTGTCACATCTATCTACCCTTAGCCTCATAAATATAGCAAAACCTATTCCCTAAATAGGCTCTCAGTGATGATTATTTCAATAGATAAATTCCTCTTATCATTTCTTTTATTTCACGTTCCTTTCTTTTCTTCTTTTTTATGAACTTATTTTAATCCAAATGTGGTGAAAACTCTAGTTCCATACATCTACTATAATTTTGTTATTATAATGGATTAATACTTAATAATCACTCTTTACCACTTCTTTTATACTCGAAATGATATCACAATCTGATATGTGTTAATTTATCACATTTACAGACGACCTTTTTTCAACTTCTATTACTGTCTTAATTTCTGATCATAAACCAATTTTTATGGTTAATCCAGACTATAATATATTTATTATAACTTATTTATGTATTTTTATTATATTTTACACAAGATATTAATTTATAAATCAAAATGAGTTCATTGTGATAAAAAAACCGACAATTACCCCAATGTATTGTCCTTAATATTTTATATAATTATTGTTATTAAGTCACAATAACCAAAAAAACTTAATAAAAATGTAATCATATCATTATTCAGTAATAAGATACAACCTATTTTCTTATCAACCATTCCCACTCAACATTTTTATAAATATATGAATATAAGTATAACGAGTATGAAAACCAAGGTAGAAAACACTCCCAATCATTGAAAATTGAATCTCTTAAACCATATAACAGCCATGAATGAACCTTATAAATTAATAATAAATTTATTAAATTTATAGTGGGTTATTTAATATTAAATTTATAAACTTAAATTTTATTATTCAGTTCATTACTATTATGTGAGGAACACCTTCAGACTTAAGGTAATGGTTTTCCACCTGAACCTCTATTTTCTTTCAGGTTACTTTTATTATATATTTACCTCAATTGAATTTTTATTGATTCATATATACCCCTATTAATTTATATTTTAGTTATATATATATATTTTTCAACTAGAATAATACCTTCATTTATGGGGAGTTATGTGTTTTAAATTGATCCTTAAAAATTATTCCTAGAATACAAACCTGTTTCAATGGAATTTCACGAATTCTTACCTATTTTCAATGTAACCCTATAATATGTATTCTGAAATGATTATTTTATTTAATAAAAAACATTATATTATGAATGAAAATATATTATCTATCTTCTGGTTTTAGAAAAAAAAAAGTCTAAAATATATTATCATTTTGATGTAAAAGAGTATTTATCTCAATAATTACACAATTCTTTTATAAAAATCATGTTATTTTATTCAACACTCTTATTGATTGTTATGTATAAACGAGTCCAACTGTTATTGATATACTCTTCCATATATTTTTCTAATGTTTTATTGTTATCTTTACTATGGATTTTATATCTTGAAATCATTTACCACATTACTCAGAATGGTTAGTGAATATATTTAATAACTCAGGAAAGATAGGTAAATTTCATATTTTATTTTCAATGTTAATGAATATGTTGTTTATGATTATTGTTGTTCATGTGTTGAATTAATTGGACATATTATATGATTGGGGGGCCTTTATATCTCTTCGATGCATTAGTAGGTATCATGTGACAAATAGATATGAAATTGGTTTAGGCCTTTACCAATTTTAGATCTGGTTTTGGCCAAGGCCTTTATAATTTTTAGATATCGTGGCCAAGGCGTTGCGAGTAGGTTTTTGAATTTTTGTAACATGTATTCTCCTAAGTCAGAATCTATATATTCATATATCATGAGGTTATTCGAATAGTATAATACCCTAGATTATGTTTTATAATGGAAATATTTACTCACTTAATATTCCAACGATAACATTTTCTTGTTTATATTTAAAACAATATTTTTCTCAATTATTTACCATACCTAATGTTTATGTTATCTTTTTATTATTTTTACCCTTAAATAGCATCTAATCTCACCAATTATCATGTTTTGTTTTTTCCAATACATGAAGAGGTATATTATGATTGACCTGATGGGATAATATTAAAGTGGTGGATGTTCCCAACAGAACATATAGGTCATCTTTAATTTCATGTTGTAATGTTGATCTTATGTGTGTATCATGTTTCCAAATCTACTAAAAAATCATACCATTAGGATATGACTTTCTTTTAATCATTATAATGTAATGAAATAATGCACACTCTTCGGAAAAATTAGGTTGGGTCTATAGAGTTAGTATCATATGAAGTTTAGCAGATAACGTGCAAACTAGATTAAAAAACATGCATTAGGGAACAAACCCATAAGATATTATAGAATGATAAAAATATAAGAACATCTAGGAATTTTTTAAGGAATAGATTATTTGGATATTTCTAAATGTATATCCTTTTATGAATACTACAAGTGGATGTAGTTCTGGCACATATGTACCTAGTAGTGGAAACTCCGACAAGGAGTTTCGGGCATGACATGAAATATCATGGTTCAAGATAATGGTAATTATTGTGCACCTTGTTTTACACTCATGGGGAATATTCTTAGAATAATTCACATTTTTATTACAACCCAATTTTATGGATTAAATTGAAAATATTTTATCAATTAAAACATGTTTATGTTTATGAGATTAGTCATGCATTTGATTTCAATTTATAATATGTATTTTTTTATAATTTGGGATAGTAAATTATGATTCATAACCTAATCTAGTCTGTGTAATTATTTATGAATAGAACATAGTGGAAGGAATGGAAATGCATTAGCACGTATATCAAATGTAGGGATTTACATCCTGTTCAAGATAATGATTTTGGATCTAGAGATACGTCTAGTGTAGAGCATCTTATAACGTGGAGCATCCAGATCTATAATGTGGAGAAGCTATGTTAGATTTCATTATTCATCAATATACATTATCCTTTAATAGGACTTCAAACCCATTCATAGTGGAAAAGTGGATAAGTTCCTTAGAGAAGATATTTATCACCATGGGAGGTAACGAAAGGGAGAAGGTTTTCATAGAAGATTATCATCTGTCAGGAGATGATGATAAATGGTGGTTACTAATTCAAAACAAAAAGGAGGGAATAGATAGAAAACATGGAATATAGAGTATTTGAAGAACTTTTTTTATATATATACATTCCTCATGAACATAAAGATGATATAGAAAGGAAAATTCTGAATATTAGGACAATGGAAGATAATAATGTTGCAATTTGTGAATATAACTTCAAAAGGATATAAAGGGATATTGTTGACTATATATGTAATCCAATTAGAAATATTGATTGATTTTTTGATGTCTTAAATCTATTAATTTGTTAGGTGCTGGTCAGTAAAACTTTATCATCATAAGAAAATATAGTCTCAGGTGCTATCATGATGAAAAATTAATTCTCCAAGTCTTATTATTTTAAAGGAAATAAAGAGAAGAAGAGGGTTTCAGAAGAATATAGAAAATGAAATAACGAAATCAGGAATAAGGAATGGGTTGACTTTACCCCCTATGATAATTCTAGAAGGAAACATCCTACTGCCTCCATAAAAAGAAAATGGGGTGTTCTAAATGTGTGGAAAGAAATGCCATCATGTTGGTCTTTTCATGGGTAAGAAGGAAGATATCATTGTTCAATGCTATAATTTTAGGGTGATGGGACACTGTGATAATGATTTCAAAATAGTTAATGAAATGTACCTCTAAAAAATCCCAGGGAGTAGGTAAATCTTATTTGTACATATAGTATACCATCTACTTGATTGCAATGTAGTTCATTTTTTATAACATTACTTAATGGATGGAATTAAATGTATAATTAATATAAAAATTTGATAATTGTTTGATAAATATTTTTTAATAAATTATATAATAATTACATCATTGACCACAATCAAATTGTTGTAGTCATCTTAAAATTACTTTCATTAAAACATCATAACATCCCTTGGTATGCATAACTATTTATGTAATTGTTATGGCAAGGTAATATGTGACATAAAGGGAATAATGAAAAATAAAACATTTTTCACAAATGTAAATAATTAATATATGTTCAATACTTAGTATGATAAATAACATACGTGATGAGTTGGACTCAAGGATAGGGACAATATAACTGAAATACCATACAAACACACTGCCCATTATTCCATATATAAACATTATTTATTCCATAAACATGAACATAATACCAATCCAAATATTGGGAGCTATAGTGTATTTTTGGATTAGGAATATTTCATAACAACATAAAACATGAAATACCAAAAATTATTGAATACATCATTTACATGACCACAACATTCTTTTATGCATAGTAATGCATGGGATAACCTGAGGAGAGACATGAGAAAATAGTGATCTATAAGGCCCAGTAATGAATTAAATAAAAAATAACTTGAAGAATAAATTATATATTTTCAATTAATCATATCAATGGAGTATAATAGAAACATGAACAAAAAAGAATGATATAACATGATTATCCTATAATGGAAATGTTGAAACAACATAAAACTATGCTACATTAACATAAAGTAATCTGGTATACCCCTATCCCAACATGGTGAAAAATACATATAAAAAAATTAGGAAAACCATATATCAACATGACTTATCATGATACTAAAAATTACCCAATTCATTAGTCAGATATCAGGATGCACCCTTCACAATCATTTCAATCTCAGGCTTATGTTTTCCACATTGATCATAAAACATGGATTCATTCAACATACTAATATGTTCCATGATTAAGGAATATAGAATTAGTGCATTTATGTGACCATTTGAAATGTATATGTGGATACTGTTGAATTCCCCGGATAGAGGAATGATTATGGTATTCACTACTTGATGATTTTTTCATGGAAAATCACACAGCTATTTTGGAATCATAATGGCATCATATAGAAATTCATAAAATGGGTTGATGAGAGGGAAAAGTGTTTATAATCATTTATACATGAAAATGTACAGTAGGGGATCAGGTAACATAGTATCCCAAAATTTTACTTATAATTCTAGACACAGAATAAAAAAAATTAGAATGGAAATGAGAAGTTAGAAATCTGTCACATAATTTTGGTATTTTAACGGGTGGGTATAAAAGATCATAGGGGGATTAATGGTAGTGAAAGAAATATATCGAAATCTATCCATCAAATTTAAAGTAATTAGGTATGGAATAAAATATCCCAAATCATTAAAATGATCATTAAAAGGCATGACATAAATAGGTTCTTGAAGAAAAAGGAGTGAGGGAGATCTATTACAGAAATTTGGCATAGTAATGGTTGTATAGAAAAGATCATAGATTGGGGGCTTATTGTGAGTTAAAGGAAGTTATAACCACCTATACATAAAATGGAATATTTTGGGATAATGTAACATTCTAAACTAACATAAAATTATGGAACCTATGATGCATAATATTAAATAGGAGGTTTAATAGAAGTAAATAGAGGGGAATCCAATATGAAATTTCAACATTGTAAAGGCTTATGTATGGTTCACAATGGGGGAGTATAAATAATCCATAATTGAAATAAATGAAAATAAAAAATAATGGAATGGTTATAAATGAATGATATTATAACCTATTGAAACTATAATAACTACCTTTAGATGAGAAGCTCAAATTTTAAAGGAGGGGAAAGAAAGAATACCTTACATGGACGTGTGATATAAATGTTTTGGATGAGGATACTTCATAGTTTTTGGTAGAATTGGGAAGAAATTAGGGAGTAGGGGAAGAGGGTTGTTGAGATTTAATGAGATTCTATAAATTGAAATGGGGGCTTGGGCAGGATTATATAGGAATGGATGTGGATTTCTTTATTATTTTGGTTTTTTTTACACGACAAAATAAGATTTTCAAAAAAACACCCCATGGTTTTTCCTATTTTTAATATAAAATGTGACTGGTATAAATTAATTTATATGAATAATGTATAAATATATTAAAATATCTCCCATTCTTATGTGGAGGTCTGTGACACTTTCATGGAAAATATTTTAAAATCTGAAAATATTTTATATATCTTGGAGGATTTATTAAGGATTTATAAAATATATAAAACAAACCCAAAATTAATTTTTTTAATGTAAACATATATTTTTCTTGTGATACATTTTATTGTATTATTTTTTATCCCTATTAGGTCATTATAATGGCATAAAACACAATATATATTTATACGGTATTTATTTTTTACCAAAATATTTTATTGTCTCAATATATTATGAAACATTAACCATTGGATAATTTAGACATCCTAATTCAAACTATAAAATTAATTTTATTTAAATATTTTTCTAAATATGTTAAATTTCAATTTTAAATTAAAAACTGGCATTTATTAGAAATTGTTTGTTTTTGAAAAAAATAGTTTTCAGAAATTAATTAAAATTATATTTGATTTCATAAAAATTATATGATAATTTTATTTAATAAAATTAATTTAATAATATAATTTTTTTCAATAAATAATTTATTTCAAAAATACACTAATTCTTAAAAATAGAATTCTTAATTGAATATGAATATTAACAAAAATACTATTTGAGCTACAAAAATTATTTACGAAGTAAAAATATTAAAATGAATGTATATTAATTAGTATATACAAAAATAATGCCCATAATCATAATGCTATGGTATAGTTAAATATACTTTTCTTAAACCAACATAATCCTTAAAAATATGGTGAGTAATAGTGGGGCTTTCTTGGGCCCGTTCGGTGAACAAGGTTTGGGTTCTGATCTCGATAAGCTTGAAAATCTCCAATAAAAGGTTTTGATCGTCCTTAAGTTGTTTTATCGTGGCTTGGGAATGGTCTAGGGAAAACCCTTAAAATGATATCTCCTTTAGAAGCTCTTATAAATGGGACTTATAGGGTATGATCCTACTAGTTGAGGTCATCGCTGACATTGTCTGTGTAAAAAGAATTTTATAAAATAGTATATTTATACTCTACATGTGATCACTATTAAATGGATTTATTATCAACTGTAATGATACTTAATGACCATTTAAATCTAATTGGATATAATAATACTAAAGGAGTTACTTTTTGTTCTATATCCATGAGACATTTAATAATTATAATTGGAATTTTATTCATAAATGTTTAGGTGGTTATAACCTTCTACCCTTAAAAAACTCCAGTCATGAAATTTCATTTTACACATTAATATAGTTGAGGGTATCTCTACTTCATTACATCATGTGGTTCCCACATTTCTTCTCCAAACATGTGGTTTCTCCCTGACACATTGACAAGGGGTATCACCTTATATCATTGAACTTTTTATCAGAAAAATATAATCTTAATCAGATTATCCTTATAGAAGTGGTCATTATCGAATGGTACTACCTCAGTATTGAGTACATGTTATGGGTCATGTATGTGGTCCCTCAAGAGTGATACAAGGAATGGATCATGTACTTGATAAATGTTTTATGGGAGTGCTAGTTTGTATTCCACTACTCTGATGCAATCATGGATCTTATAAGGTCCAATGTACCTTGTAATATGCTTTATCTTCATCCAAAATGACATAAATACATTCCGTAGAGATATGTATCAGAATACCATGTCTCCCACGTCAAAATCTAGGTCTCATTGATGATTTTCAGCATATCTCATGTGTTGACTATTCGATGCTTTGATGTGATGGCTGATAGTATTAACGTTATCCACTATTTCTAAGACCACATACAATCCTAGAAGTATGTGTTACCCAACATCAACAAATCATGATTGTGTTATTCACCTCTTCCCATAAAGGGCCTCATAATTATCCAATTCAATTCTTTAGTGGATATAGTATTTGTAAGAGAATTCCACCAAAGGATGATGTTATTACCATCCACCTATGTGCTCGATTTTGAAATCTCTCAACAATTAATCATGTGTCTGGATAGTTCGCTCAGATTGGTCAACATTTTTAGGGTGATAGGATGTGCTGAAGTTTAACTCATTTTTAATATTGTATTGCAGACTATTCTAGAACATATAGGTGAATCATGGATCTCTATCACAATCAATTTATTATGGTACTCCATGAAGCCTAACCGTACCTATGATTTATATCTATACCAGTTGATCTAATAAGAGATCCCATCGAATTGTAAACAAGTGTGAAGTGTTTTTATGATAATAAATAGCAACCTTGATAACATTGTTTTCTTTGGATGTCTTCTGATGTTTGGTTGAGAAATACAATGGTGATGGTTTCCCATTTTCATGTTAATATGGGTATTTTTTGAATTATCCCTTTAGGCATATTCTTATCATCCATATCATGCTAACATTCCGAGAACATCAGGGTAAAATTAGTGATCTCATTTTTCATGTAATCCCACAAATAGTTCTCTGGGAAATATCAATACATCATAGTGTATCCTATGTGAATAGATAAATTATAATTATGTGAATTATCCAAAAGATCTTTATTTAACAACATCTTTGAAGGAACATATAGTCTCGACCAAAATATCACAATTCTTGCTTCATTAACATTGATACCTGAGGATTTCCATTTTCTCTTAGAATACACATTCTTTTAAATTCCAAAAAATTCTTTTTGAGAATCCTTTACCCTTTCCAAAAGTTAGGGTTGAGAAATAATTTAAGATATTATTGATGATGATTCTTTCTTTAATATCCCCATTTGGTCTTCATAAAATCAATGAATATTGGACCCTTTTAAATTCTCATAAATGATATAATTGATGGGTCTTTTCTACATAGAGCATTAGATATAATGTTCTTTTTCCACGGTTGTAATGGATTGTGTAGTCTTAATCCTTGATGACCTATAAACATATTATTGGGCGCATATTTATCTCTTTCTATTTGAATAAATATTTTATAATTTTGTGATCCATATATATTTCATGCTTATTTCAAAAGATATAATGCTTCCTAAATATCAATGAAAAGAGCATAGCTACAATCTCTAGATCATGCGTGGGATTAATTTTCTCATGAATTTTCAACTTCCTTGAGGCATAGGTAATGAATTTTTCATTTTTCATTAAAACACAACCAAGTACCTTCTTCAAAGCATAACTAATGATTATAAAAATATCAACAATTATGGGTAGTATGATGGCATGTGTAGTGACAAGCGTCTTAATCAACTCAATGAATCATTCTTCACATTGATCATTATAAAAAAAACATGAACCCCATTTGTGGAATCTTGGTAAGAGGGTTTGAAAATCATGGGAAACTTCTGAAAAATCGGCGATAATATCCAGGAAACCCCCGGAAGCTAAAGATATCCATCACCGATGTCGACCTCTACCATCAGTCAATTTATATTTTTTTGTAACGATCTATAGATATAAAATTACATGTTATTGTATTCCATAATAATGTTATTTCCTTAAACCATAACTCACACATGTTTTACATTTCATAGAGATTCTCCTTTAACAAGGTCTATATAACAATGCTCAGATGCTTCTCATGCTCCTCCTTGGTTTTGGAGTATATTATAATATCATCTACAAAGACATCAACGAAGTTGTAATGGTAATATTTGAGGTCATTATTATCAAGTCCATTTTAATTTTTTATAATTAGTTATTCAGAATAGCATAGCTATGAAATAATAATTCTCAAAACTGATAGGAATAGTAGTCTTGGGGATATCCTCTTTTTTCACCATAACTTGGTAATATCCCTATTTCAGATCCACCATGGAAAGTAATGTTCTATACATAGTTGAGTCCAAAATTTATCAATGCACGAAAAAAGGATACTTTTTATTTATCATGATTTTTTTGAGATCATGATAATCAATGCAAAGGCACATTGACTGATCCTTCATCGTGAAGAATAAGACCAGTGCACCCCATGATGAATAATTTCGACATATAAACACATTAGCCATATTATGTTGTAGTTGTTTCGGTAGTTCTTCAATATCTACAATATCTATTCTATATGGAGTTTTGGATATTGGAAACGCCCCTAGTATAAGATTAATCAATAACTAAAAATCTCTTATATGAGGAAGACCCAAAAATTTATAGGCATGTCATCAAGGATTGTTCTTTCGTATAATCCATAATATGAGAATGATATGACTTTTAATTGGTAAGTAATATCCATGCTTGAGATGATGTTTCTAAATAAAACTGATCCTCCTCCTTCCACTAATATAAAATTGGGGATTGATTCACCATGTAGAGGGTGATTTCCCTCTCATGGAAATCAATGATTCATCTATATAGGGAATTCCAATCCACACTAAGAATTGTATCCAACTCCCCCAAAGGGAGAATAATGAGTTTCACCCAGATATTCAATCCAAAAATTATGACATGGGAAGATTTATATACATTGGGTGCTATAATTTCTCATTTTTTGTTTTCACCAACATCTTTACTTCCATTAATTGTGGTGGTGTTTGGATTATTCCACGAGACATTGGAGACATAAAAGAATGTGTAAACTATGGAAGATAAAAATGACATTAAAATTCATGATTTTTGTTCTACATTATCCTATATATAACATGGGATGAGTACTTATAGATAGTTGAACATATAAATGGAAATATAATGAAATTAAAGGGATATCATAAAAATTATATTTTTCTATTTAACTTATAAATTTATAAGCTTCAATCTAATTTATCCATGATCTACTTCCTAACATATATTCCTAGGGGATTTTTTGCTTTATAAAGGTTCATTCTAATCTTATTAATTTACCAAAACAAATCCGTTGGGACTGTCGAACCAAGAAAGTAGCAAGGACTATTTTCACGAACTATTTCCTCCTCAAGCCTAGCTCAATGTGATGTTTTCAAGTTTCAACCCTAGATACATCTATGTTAGAACCACATATACTTGTCTGTATCTAGATATGTATTTATTTTCTTAATAAACCAATTAATTTATACTCCCTAAAATTTAGGTATTATTTTCTTATACTTATTTTTATCTATAATCCTTTCACAAATTTTTCTAATCCCAATCCCAAAAATAATTAAACCTATCCTCTGATACAAACTATGACAACAATTCTCTTTATTAAATATTTAGAAATGATTTATTACATAAACATTAAATTAATACATCTATGAAGATTGAGAGGTCTAGGGTTTTTGTGTATTATCAACATTACATGACAACATAGAACATGAAATACACATTTTTATTGAAAACATATTTTACATGACCACAACATTCCTTTATAAAAAGCAACATATGGGTTAACCTGAGGACATACATAAGAAAATGGGAAGCTATAAATCCTTGTATGTGAGTAGAGAAGGATTAATATGAAGAATACAATACATGTTAGGTAATAGGAAAATCAATGGATCATAAGAGAAAAATGACCATAAAGGCATGATATAACATGATTATCATAAAATATAAATGTGGCAAAAACTTAAAACACTACATCATTATCATAAATGAATTCGGTAAACAAAGTCCCAACATAGTGAAAAAAGTTATATAATATAATTAGCTAATACTATGTCCCAACCTGAAGTATCCTAATAAAAAACATTGCTCAATTCATTGGAGATTTATTAATATGCACCGTTCATAATCAATTCAATCTCATGATTAAGTGTGCCACCTATATCATATAACATGGATTCATTAAAAATAATCATTTATACCCCAATAAAAGAATGTGTAATTAATTCAAGAAATAAAACATTCTTTATGTAGGTGTTATTATAGATAAATACCCTTAATATATGCGTGGGTATGGTATTCACTACCTGCTGATTTCAGCATGGAATATCATGGGGCTATTTTGGCAGGATAATGGTGTCATATGAAAATTCCTAAAATGGTATGACTAGAGATAAAAGAATATATATAATAATTTAATAATAAAATGTATAGTAGGGGGACCATGAAACATAGTATCCAAATATGTGAAATCGAGTTTTAGATATATAATATAAAATAAATTCTTGAATGGAAATGAGAAGAGAAAAATCCCTTACAAAGTTTCTAAATTGTAACTGGTGGGATTAAAAGATCATAGGGGGATTAGTGGGAGTGATTGGAAGATTACACCATGTATAAATAAAATGTAAAATAAAGAGTTATAGAAGATAATATCCCAAATCTGGAAAATGACAATTAAAAGGCATGACACAAAAGAGGTTCTTTGAAAAAAAAGAGAGAGGGATATTCCTTAAATAATTTTTGTCATAGTAATGGATGTACATAAAGGATCATTGGTGGGATTGATGAGAGTGAAAAAAATCTCTCATAATATATACCTCAAATTTACAGTATGGGATCATGGAACATCATAATGGAATACAAAAATGGATCCTAAGTTGTATAATATAAAAGAGGATCTTGAATGGAAATGATGAGAGAGAAATCCCTTAATGAATTTTGGCATAGTAACGACTAATGTATTGTTCCAAGTTGGGGATGATAAATTATACCTCATTAAAATAACACAAAATGTATAGTAATGGAAATATTATAAAGGAATGACATTATAACAAGCTGAAATTATAGGAACTACATTCAAAAAAGATTCCTCTGTTTGAAAGGATGATTGGAAAATGATGATCCCTTATGGGGATATGTGATCCCAAAGGCTTGGGGTAGTCTTCTTGGGAGTGTGGGGACACCTTGGGAGGACACTAGAGAGTATGGGAAGAGGTTGGGATGGCTTCAAATATATTCATTGAAGAAAAATTGGTTCATGAGTGGGTTTATATCAGAAAGGATGTAGATTTCATTATTATTTTATTTTTGGACCCAACATAATAAAATATTCAAAACTACTAGCCATACCATGGTTTTTTACAATGATTATGGAAAATATGAGTGTTGTACATCTTATTATAAGGTTAAGGTCCTAAAATATTAAAATATTGACCATTCTTATGTTGAGGTGATTCAAGCATTCAAGTAAATGATTTCGAAATATTAAAATAGTTTATATGTCTTGGAGGTTTCACTAAAGTTATATAAAATAATTCAAACAAACATAAGAATTAATTATTTTAAATTAAAAACAAATATTTTGTTGATGTAATATTTTATATTATTTTATTAAACCACTATTGGGTCACCATGATGTCATAAAACACATTATACCTTAATATAGTATTTAATTTTTACCCAAAAATTCAAATGTAGTAGAAAATTATGAAAATTCACCATTAGGTATTTTTGAAATCCTTATTTGAAAAATAATATTCATTTTTTCTAAATAATTTGGTAAATAGGTGAATTAAAAATTTCTAAATAAAAACTGAAATATAATAAAAAATTTATGGGTTTTGAAAAAAAATAGTTCTCAAAAAATAAAAAAAAAAATTGATTTGATAATTATTATACGAAAATTTATATTTTATAAAAGTGATTTAATAAAAAAAAATTATTAATGAATGATTTTATTTAACAATCCATCAATTAATCACAATTGATTACATAATTGAATTTTATTATTAACAAAATGATATTTTTTTCTATAAAAATAATTTACAATGTACTAATAATAGAATGAAATTATATTCTTTATTCTATAAAAAAATAATTCACATAATCATAATGTTATAATCGTGTAACATATCCCTTTATTATACCAAAATACACCCTACGAGTATGGTGTCTATGAAGGTGATTTCATGGGATTGTTTTGTGAATATTGTTTGGGTTGTGTTCTCGATGATCTTAAACTTCAATCATAAATGGGTTCACTCAAGATTATATTGTTGGAACACAGCTTGGGCTGGATCTAGGTAAAATACTTGAAATGATATCTCCTTCAAAAACTCGGATAAATGCGATTCATATGGTATAGTCCTACTGGTTAAGGCAACCACATCATTTGTCTCTGCCAAAATAATTTGTTAAAACTCTATATTTATACTATGCATGTGATCATTATTAAATAGTTTTTTTATCAATAATAAGGATACTTTACTGTTATTTAAATTCTATTGGATATAGTAAATAAGAAAGACTGCAGGTGTTTTTTCTATCCATTAGACGTTTAATTAAAATTATTGGTATTTTATTCATAAATTCTCAGGTCATTAAATTCTCCCCCCTCAAAAAATTTATCCTTTCAAATATCCTTTTTCACACATTAAAAAGGAGAGGGTACCTCTTCTTCATCACATCCTATGGTTCCCATGTTTCTTCTTCAAACATATGGTTTTTCTACAACACCTTGACAAGGTGCATCATCTTATTTTGTATAAATTTTTCTCTATGATATAAGACTCTCACTGGATTCCCATCATATAATAGATCATTCTCCAATGGTACCAGAAATATATTGAGTAAATTTTATTTATCAGGTATGTACATCCTCAAGAGTGGTTTATGGAATACCTCTTGTACTTGAGACAAGTTCGGTGGGAGTTTTAGTCGATATTCCACAATTATAATACAATCAAGGATCTCAAAAAGAAATTATGTACCTTGGAATATGTTTTACATTTATCCAAAATCTAACAACTCTATTCCATGGAGATAGGTGGAGGATTACCATGTCTCTATTATCATACATTATTACTCATTGATGATTATCAACATATCTTTTTTTCGACTCCAGGAAGCATTTATGTGATGTTAAATGGTCTCAACCATCTCCATTGATTCTTTAACCATTTCCATACCTAGAATTGCATCTCTCCCCAACATCATCCCAACATGTCGGTTTTATTAAACTCATCCCATAATGGACTTCATAAGGATCCATTTGGATGCATGAGTGGAAACTGTTGTTGTCATAGAACTCCACCATAGGAAGATGTTGGTCCCATATTCCTTTTTAGTCTTTTGAGAAATCTCTCAACCTATCCTCATGTGGCTGGATAGTATTATAAGATTTTCCACTAGTTCGAGGGTGATATGCCATGTTGAAGTTAAAGGCATTATTTATATCATATTAGACATTCATCTAGAACATATAGTGGAATAATTGGTCTCAATAAAAAACAATATATAGTGGTACTCCATGAAACCTTACCACCTATATGATATATATCCATACAAGTTGATCCAATGAAAGATCCTATAAAATTATAATGAACTCCACATTCTTTTTAACATGATTCACAACAACTCATATTGCATTGTTTAATTTGGATGTCTTCATAAGTAAGTGACAATGTTCATGGTGATGTTTTCCCATTTATATGTTTGTTTGGGTATTATTTTCATCATCCCCTTAGAAAATTTCATCTTATCCATCACTTCCAGACATATTTGGAAATTTGATGTATATTCATTGATCTATTTATTAATGTTATCCAACAAATAGTTCTCCTAGAGATCTCCATACATCATCTAGTTTCATAGGTCAATATAGAAATTAAATCTCTGTGCATCATCCAATAGTTGTTTGTTTAACAATGGATATGATGGAACACATAGTCTAGAAACAAATTTCACAAGTCATTGTTCATTAACATTTAACTCTAAGGACTTCCCTTTTCTAATAGTTTCGACTTTCTTCTGAATTCCCACATCATATTTTTGAGAAACAGTTATCCTTCCCAAAATAGAAGGTTGATAAATGATTTTTTAAAAGATTGATTATATTCCCTTTTTTAGGATTCTCATGTCCATCTTCATAAAATAAAATATTACTGTATCCTCTTCAATTTTTATCAATGATAGAATTGCAGGGTACTTTTTGACTATAGAATTATCCCCATAGTTCTCTTTCTCAAGGTGGTAATGGATTGAGAAGTAAAAATCCAAGAGGAGATCTAACTATCTCTATCGGCTCAAATTATGCAATTTTTTGTGGATTTGTATTTGGGAATTTTGAAATATGTATGTTTTCTACTATTTTCCTCAAGGAGATAATGTCGACAAATTTCTAAATGAAAAGATCACAACATTCATCTCCATATAACATGTGGGATAGTCTTTCTCATGAATTTTCAACTACCATGAGGCATATGCAATGCCTTTTTTATTCAGCATCAACACACTACCTAGGGACTTTGTCGAAGAATATCAAAATATTACAAAAAGATCCCCACTTATGGGTAGTGTGAGCTCATGGGATGTGACGACCCTCTTCATCAACTCCACGAATCATTCTTTACCTGTATCATTCCATGAACCCATGACTCCCATACAACTAATATTGGTATGACGGTTTGAAAATCAGTGTAAAATGTCTCAAAAATCAGTGATAATATTAAACTAACCCCAAGAATATATGGATATACATTATAAATGTTGGACCCATTCATCACTCAATTGATTTTTTAAAGGATACTCTAATATCCTATTGCTTGTGTTGATATGAATGAACAATGGTAATTCCTTGAACCATTACTAACATTTTTTGTTCATTTTATAGAGCTTTTCCTTTCACACGGTCTGTAGCATAGTGATCATATGCTCTTCATATTCCTCCTTGGTTCTGGATTATATTAGAATATATTTTATAAAGACTACCAAAAATTGGAAAATATAATATCTAAATAAACTATTATTCATATACATAATGGTTTATGGAGATTTAGGGAGACTTAATGGAATTAATATGAACTTATAATACATGTACGTCATAAAAAATCATTCTTGGGTATGTCCTCCTTTATCACCATAACATGGTAATATCCTGACTACAGATCCACATTAGAGGAGTATTGTTCTCCATGTAGTTGATCGAACACATTATCAATTAATGCCAACAGATATTTTTTCTTTTTCGTGATTTTTTTATGCACACAACAATAAATTAAAAGGACTATTGACCTATACTTATTCATGATGAAGAGGATTGGTGCACTCCATGATGAAGCACATGGGAGTATATACCGTTTATATATATTCCCCTGTAGTTGTTTCTTTAGTTCTTTAAGATCCCCAACAATAAATCTATACTTAATATTTGATATTAGAAATTCCCTAGTAATAAGATAAATTGAGAATTAAACACATCTTCTAGGAGGATTTCCATAAAATTCCTCATAAAAACATCAGTGAATTCCCTCACAATAGGCATGTCCTTGAGAATGGTTATTTAATTATACTAAATCATCTAGAAATGATACGTGTTCTCATAAGGAATTAATATCCCTAGATTATATGATGTTGCTAAATAAGATTCATCATCCTCATTGAACATTTATAGAATTAGGGGTCGATTCACTATATGGAGAGTAATTTTCCTCTCATAGAAATTTATATTTGCTCTGTACAGGTAAAGCTAATAAACAACATGAATTTCATCCAATTCCACTATAGGAATTATGATAAGGTTCTCTGAGATGTTCAATACACAAATTGTGATAGGGGAGGAGTTATACATATACGATGCTATAATTTTCCCATTTGACATTTTCACTAACATCAATACATCTATGCTTTGTGGTTGTGTTTCGATTATTCTATTAATCAATCTGGATATAAATGAATGTGTCGAACTATAAATGACAACTCTCGCATAAATTTTTTTATCTGGTTCACCATAATCCAATGTATTCTTAGGGATTAGTACTTATAAAATTTTGAACACATAAAGAGGAATATGATGGAATTAAAATGATATCATATAAATTAAATTTATCTCCTTATAATATTAATTCATATGATTCGATCAAAGTTAACCAAGATCAACATCCAAGAATATATTTTTAGGATAATTTTATTTATTACCATAATAAAGGATCGTACTATGTTTATGAGTTGCCCAAATATTATCCACATGGAGTGTCAAACCAAGAGTTCAGATATGCCCATTATCATGATCTAACTCCCGTTTGAGTCTAAATCAATGTAGTGTTATCAGTTTTTACACCTAGAGACATCAATGCTAGAGCCATATCTACATGATTGTATGTAGATCAAGATGTATTTGATTAATAAACAACTTACTCTATAATCAAAAAAATTAAGGTATTTTTTATTATACTTATTCTAATCCCTAAGGCCTTTACTAGAGTTTTATAACCGTAATCCCAAAAAACAAATAAATTTATCCTGAAATACCAACAATAACAACCCTTCTCTTAATTACATATTTGAAAATGATTTATTACATAAAAAACAACATCATACGACTCATAAGTTTGAGTGGTATAGTGTCTTTGGGGATTAAGAATAGTACATAACAACTTAAATCATGAAATACACATCTTTTTTGAAATCAACTTTTACACAACCACAACATTCTTTCATACGTAGTAATGAATGGATAACCTGAGGACATACATAAGAAAAGGTTCAGCTATATATCCCATTAATGGAGTAAAAAAGGAATAATATAGAGAATACAATACATTTTAGGAAATAGTAATATCAATGGAGAATAATAGTAACATTAACATAGAGGCATGTTATAGCATAATTATAATAACATTGAAATTTGGCCATAATATAAAACACAGTATCATTAACATAAATAAATTTGGTAAACCACTATATACACATGGATGAAAAAATTCCTCTAATGATATTACGTAAAACCATTTCGCAACATGATAAATCATGATACAATATTTTAGTCTATTCATTGGAATGAAATCAGGGCGCACCCTTCATAATCATTTCAACCTAATGCTTAATTGTGCCACATAGATCATACAACATGAATTCATTAAACATAATAATTTATTCTAATATTAAGAAATATTTAATTAATACATGCTACCCACCATTATATAATTACGTGTGCTTAAAAATGAATAACCCTAATTGAGTAATGTGTATAATATTCATAATATTATGATTTTGGTCTTAAAAATCATGGTGCAATTTTTCTAGCATAACGACGTCATATGAAAAATCATAAAATGGTTTGATGAGAGAAAAAGGGTTATATAATCAATTTTACAAGAAATTGTTAGTATTTTATCATGTAATATAATATTTCGACATGTGATATCAAATTTTAGATACATAATATAAAAGCAATTCATGAATGGAAAAGAGAGGGGAGAAATACATTACTGAATTTTGACATTGTAATGGGTGTGAATAAAAGATCATAGGGGTTTTAATTGGAGTTAAAGGAAGATAACAACATTTATATATAAAATTTAAAGTAAGGGTGTATGGAAGACGTTATCCCATATCAAGAAAATTGAAATTAAAAGGCATGACATAAAAGATGTTCTTGATAAAAAAAGAGATAGGTATATCCCGTATGGAATTTGGGCATAATAACGGGAGTACTGAAATGATCATAGAGATGATTTGTTAGAGTTAATGGAATATATCATCATATATACATACTGTAACGTATGGGGATCATGGAACATCATAAACCAATATACAAATATGGAACCTATGAAGCATAATATAAAAAAGGATCTAGAATGTGAATGAGAAGAGAGAAGTCCCTTACAGAATTTCAGCATAGTAATGACATAGGTATCCATACAAATGGGGTAAGATAAATGATCTATTGTTGAAATAATGAAAATGTTAATTAATTCAATTATTATAAAATAATTAAAATTTATCCACTTTAAATCACAAGAATTAATTCAAATAAGATGATTATGTTGGAAAAGAGAGGAATGTGAGGATCCATTAATAGTATTTGTGATAAAAAAGGATTCAGGGAGGTTTATTAGGAGCATGGGGGACCCTTTGGAGGAATATAGGGAGTAGGGGAACTGGGTGGTCCGGCTTCATTGATCTTGAGTGACGATAAATGGAATATTGTTTTAGTTTATATTGGAAAGGGTGGTGATTTATTTATTAATTTTGTTTTGGACACTAAAGAACAAAGTATTCTAAAACTCAAACCATGAAATGGATATTCCATTGGTTTCTAGAATATGGGAGTGCTATAAATTATTTTATAAGGCTATGGTCTGATGATATTAAAATATTTCCATTTCATAGGTGAAGGTGAGTCACAATTTGAAGTAAATGATTTAAAAATCTTTAAATGATCTATATGTCATGGAGGATTCACAATGAATTTGTAAAATAAATCAAATAAACCTAAAAAAATATATTTTAAATTATAAAAAATTTATTTTTCCAAATATAAATTTTTTATTATTTTTTAACATCACTATTAGGTCATTATGATTTCATAAAACAAATTATACATTTATACAGTATTAAATTTTTACCAAAAAAATCTATTGTCTCATAAAATTAAGTGAAATTAACTATTGTATAACATAGACATCATTATTGGAAATATAACACTCATTTTATCAAATTAATTTTCTAAATATGTGAATTTTAACCATTAAAATAAAACATAACATGTATGAAAAATTGAAGGGTTTTTTCAAAAACAGATTCAAATCCTTAATAAAAATTAAATATTAATTCATAAAATTTATATGATAATATATATAAAATAAAATAAAATTTGTATTAATATTTTATTAAAATATAATTTCATTCAAAAATTCATTAATTCTTCAAAATAAATGTTTAATTGAATTTGAATATTAACAAAAAATACAATTTGTTCATTAAAAATAAATTACATTGTAACAATAATATAATGAATGTATAATAATTATTACATACAAATATAAGACACCTAATAATAATGATATGATCTTATTACATATCCATTTATAAAAAAAATTCTCCCTAAGAGTAAGGTGTGTGATGGAGGGGATTTTATGGCGTCATTCGGTGAACATGGTTTGAGATGTGATCTCGATGAGCTTGAACGTCTCCCATTAACAGTTTCGATCTTGCATAACTTTTTGGATCTCATCTTGGGATTGATCTTGGGAAAATCCCATATATCACATATCCCAAAAATTTTCCAATAAATTGGATTCATAGGTTACGATCCTACAAGTTGAGGACCTCACATCAATTTTGTTTTCTAGAATTAATATATAAAACCATATATTTATAGAATTATTGTGATCACAGTTCGATGACTATATTAATAATAGTAATGATACATAATGGTGATTTTAATAAAATTGGATATAATAAATCAACCGGAGTGTATTTGTTTATATCAGTAAGTCATTAATTAAAAGAAATAGAATTTTATTCATAAATAGAATTTTATGCATAAGGGTTATGTCTGCATGCACCATTATTTCAACTCAATATTATTTTTTGACAAGCATCATTATAGGAACACCTAGGAAAGTTGTCTTGAGTTAAGTTTTTTAACTTGACCCTTTTACCGTTATTGGGAAATTGGCATGAAAATATTGAATTAATTAACGATGGAATTGTGAAATTGTGGTTTTAAAGAATAATTAATTGTAGAATTAATTATAATATATTGATATCATATATTTTTTATAATTAATTTCAAAATATATAATTAGTTATTAATATTATTATTTGAGATAATTAATGGTGGATTTAATTATGGGATTATGATATATTGAAAAAGATTAATCAATTATTTAATGAATTAATGAAACTAATGTATTAATTAATTGAAGAATTAATTTATATGTGGAATGATATTATTTATTGTTTGAATTAAATAGAGTGATTAATTAACTGAAGAATTAGGTAATGCAGGTATAAATATTATTTAATTTTTGAATTAAATAAATTGCTAAATTGGATGAAAAATATTGTAAAATGATGAAATATGGTAGTAAATGAATGTCTACATGATAAACTTGAATAACAATATTTTGTTCCCACTTGTTAACTACGAACTGGGTTTAGGATGGTTATGGGTAGTGATAATGCCTCAGTTTTGAACGTGTTGTAGGGAAAAAGGAGGAAAGACTAGTAATAAAGGATTTTTGGTGGTATTCATCAATGAAATAATTGATTACTTTTAATTAATGATGATCATGTCCCCTGCTATGACATCGTTTTAGGTACACTGAGAAATATCTGGCATTTTTCCTAGTTAACTGAATGTGTTTTTGTTAGATAGAGGGTCCCTTGGAGGTTTTTCATATGATTTTGTATATATGTGCAGATTGATGGTGTGAGGTAAGCCATTCAAAATTTACAGATGAGTTTCTTACTATTGGCCACAAATAGATAAAAAATATGATTGTTGGGAAACATAACATGAGAGGTTAATGAATATCCAAATGTGGGAAGACGGTAGGAACCTTTTTTTCTTCAAGGTTCAATGGATTACAAATCAAGTATGAGCTGTTATATGGTGGAAAAATTGTACGATATCATCATTTTTTTAGGTATGACTCTGTTAATTTTTTGGTGATGATGGGTTCCATTTTTTTAAATTAAAAAAAATATTTATCAAAAATATCATAAATATGTTAAACGACTAAAAATTCCTATAAAAATATTATAATATTCAATAAAATATATTTTTATTTTATCACTGGGTTATGTGTGTGATTACAAGGCCTGAAAAGTATCCATGAAAACTGAATAAAAATATATGAAATATAATATATTTAGCACACACTTTTTCTTCAAAATAATTATATATATCTAACGGTTGTGTTTTAAGGGAAATCTGAGACTAATGTTGTTTCTTGAGAAGGTTTTTTCTTAATGAGAGGTATAAAAATTGAAAACATCAGTTATTTAGACATCTCATTGAGTAAAAATATCCTTTTTATATTTATTTATTTATTTAATCCTTTTATTGTAATTTTGAATACGTAATATCTCTCAAATGGTGTGTCATATATGAATTCTGAGAGTACTATTGTGTCCAAATTAAGGTGATTGAACTAGGTGTGGTATAGAATTTATAAACATTACACATTTGGAAATTTGGCTCATAGAAATTACCTTTTTATATTTAATTATTCATTTAATCCATTTTTTCTATATTAAAATTATAATATCTCTCAAATAGTATATCATATGATAAATCTAAGACCACTATTGCGTCTAGAATGAGGGATTTACCATATACATGGTATAAGCTTTATGCGTGATGGACATTTGATGATATTTTAAATCTTAAGAAAAATGATTAATTTTATTAATTTAATAATTAATCCAAAATTAATGATATTAAATGAATAAGTGTATTATCTTTTATAAAAATATATATTTAATAATAAGTGTGTTATTATGAATAAAAAAATATTAATATTTATAAGTGTGTTGTTATTATTATTTCAAACCAAATGAATGATAAAATACAAGTGTAATTAAATAATTTTTCACTTAAAATATAATCAGTGTTTCTCCACATGTGAATAATTGATGTTTATAAAATTAATAGCAATGAAATTATTTGTCAATACCAAAATACATGAAAAAGGGGTATTAAAATTAAAATATTATATATTATCAAAATTTATTGAGTTTAATTAGATAAACATTTAATGGTGAATGATACTTTATAATAATGATATTTATTATTAATATTATTATTAAATTGAGATAATAATTGTTGACTAAACACTGTTTCAGCCATAAATTTTTTGTATGGTGTCAGAATCACAAACAGTCAGCGGAAGCATGACCCAAAAATTGAGGTGGTAATTTCAAGACCAAAGATTAATATTTAATTCGGTCTTATGTTACATGTCCATGAAACTCCCAATATGATGATGGATTGATGTGTGAAATTAGCCAAATAGATTAATAAATAAGTGATAGAATTAAAAAATATAACAAAATTAATTATTCTATAAATATTTGTTACATGATTTTAAAAGAAAAAAGTTATGAAATATAATTGATATGAAATGGGAATTAAAATCATGTAATTTTGACACACATCATATTAATTGTTCATATATAATGTTGTATAAGCCTTCGGACTCACGTCACCTCCACTTATTTTCTTTGGAACCATCTATTATTCATTGTAAAGCCTCCATGAACCTCCGCCTTGGACAGAGTGTCATTGCCACAACTACATCTTGGACCGAATCTGCATCGTGAATGACAATATTCGATAAAATAAAATCCATGTACCTCCCAGGTTTTTTATCTAAATCTAGTTCTTTTCCACCTTCATATAGAATCCTCTTCATATTCGGGTTTTCCTTTGGTGGGTGTTTGGCATCACCATTCTTAAGGTAGGTGGTCTAAAATTAAAATCACATCATATTTATTATAAATTATGTTTATGTGATTGTAAAGTTTCAAAGGCTCATTTAGAAATTATAATTCCATATTGAATTAATTAATGTGGTTCATTAATTAATATAGGAATTGGTGATTTGAGTTAATAATAGAAATTATGTAATGTGGCTAATTTATTTGTAAAATTAATTCTCAATGAATTTCATTAGGAAAAAGCTTATAATTAGTTGATAAATTAATTATGGATTTATTAAGACCATAGATCATTAATAATTAATTATAAAATTAATTTATATTAATGGTTAGAATTATGAAATTTTGATTCGGTATAATTAAATTTTTAAATATTTTTTTCACTATGGAGATTGTTGAAATTTATTAATTTGCATTATGGTTACTGAATTTAGTGACTTCAAATAATTAATTTATGAATTAATTATGCATTTATTGAATTAATTGAGTCATAAGAATTAATTAGTGAATTAATTATTGTGTTATTTAATTAAATGAGATGGAAAAATTGATTTAGTAATTAATTAGTTTTATTAAATTGATTACGATGGAATAATTAATTGTCTAATTAATCCTAGATGTTGAGTTAGTTTAATAAATAAATAAATTTAAACATTTTATGTGAACAATTAATCACTTACTTAATTAAAGATATTGTGTTATAATACATAATTATAGAATTAAATAATGGTTTTCATGTGATCATTTAATATATGAATTTATTGAAAGTATTGAGTTAGATTAATTAATTGTAGAATTTATTAATTGAGATGATGTGGACAATAAATTTTTGAATTAATTGAATGGAGTGAATGTGATTAATTAATTTAGAATTAATTAATGAGATTTGGAAATAATAATTAATAAGTGAATTAATTGAGGGGATTAAGTTAGTATAATTATTTTTTGAATTAATTAATGGAAATGATTTCTATTAATTACATTAAAAATTAATTAATTTTTATTCATCAGATATTGAATTGATATAATTGGATAATTAATTGATGAATTAATTATGAGATATTGATATTTCATAATTTATAAAATTACATTTGGAATTATTTATGAAATATTAAATTTCAGATTGAGATAATTAATTGATAAATAAATTATGAGATTTTTGAGTTTTTTAATTTAGATAATTATTTGATTAATTCGTTATTATTAAAAGATTAGTTACCAGTTTGGTTAATTAAAGAGATTATTGTGATTAATTAATTGTGGCATTAATAAAGGGTATTTATGTGAAGACTGGTTAGTGGATTAGAAATGAGGGTAAGTGAATTAATTAATTGATAAATTAAAGTGATGTCGGTGTATGTTGATTAATGTTGATTAATCTTTCTGGATGTTCTGATATGATTATGTTATTATGAGGTTAATAATTGATTAACCACGATAAATGAGATACATGCGATATGTGTAAATGGTTAATTATGTATTATTAAATGGTTAATGGTTACATTCTCATTCATCCAACTATTGTGAATGTTACCATGGACATTCATGGGGTGCGTGAGTATGGAATAGTAACATGGACATTCATTGGTGCGTTACGGTGGAATGGTAACCAGAACATTCATGGGTGTATTAGTATAGAAAGGTAACGTGGAATTTCATTTGGTGAGTGGGAGTGGGAATGTAACATGAAAATTCAAGGGTGCATGGGTATTTAATGGTAACATGGGCATTCTTGGGTGTGTGTGTAAATAATGGTAATATAGAGATTCAAGTGTCTATGGGAGTTATGGAATTGTTGCATATTAATTCCAACAGGAAGTAAATAATAATGGTAACTTATTCATTCTCCTATGGGGTTGAATAAAGAATATTAATTCATGTGATTAATGATATAATTATGAATTTCAATGCATTCATTTATTTAACTTCATTCACTTACTATGGACTGTATTTGTCTTAGACACCGTTGGTGGTGGCCTGCTAAGTTTTGCACACATTCTATTCGGGATTCCTGATCAATACCTGACTACACATTGTTGTTGTAGGATAAGTGAAAAGAAAATTATCTAGATTAGATAGCTTATTGGGGATGGAGCATGGATAAGGGAACTAGACGTGGTATGGGACACAATAGGGAGTCTTGGTCTCTTTATTTTCTGGTTTTTTATTTTGACACTCACATTTTCATGACATGTTACCCATTTAGTTAAGTACTATATATCTATATTTTCTTACCTTGTGAAATTAGTATTGTTAAGAATATATATGCTTCCACTATTTATTTATTTACTTATGGTGGTCTTTTACTCTGATAAGAGAGGGTATAGTCTCCCGAAGACTGACTTACCTGACCCTTTTAGATAGTCAACATCCTATGGAGTATGGGGAGTCGCACCTGAGGTCATGGGGTGATTTGGGTCGGTTCTCCTGGGTGTGGAACACATGTCAGGATGTTATACTTTTATATCATGAATTATATTTTATTCATTGTATTTGGATTTCAATTTCAATCCCCTGCCTTCTATAGTGTTTTATTCAAATTATTGTTAATTTTTATGTGTTTTGGTTGGTCTACATTCTAATTCATTGAGGAAAAATAAATTTTTGTGTACTTAGATTCCCTTTTATGGTGTATTTACTACACATGGATGTTTATTAATTTCTATACTTTTTTTTCATATGATTATCTTGGAAAATATTGTCCCTTTTTTCACGTATCTATTGGTTAGTTTTATTCCATATTAGTAAGGATTATTAGTAACTAAATTGTTTTCCATTGGGTTATAATTATTGTTTTGATCATATATTTTAGAAAAAAATCATCCCATTAATTGTATTATGTAGTATTATCTTTTTCTGTGGGGTAAATTCATACCAGAAATTACCATATACAAATATTTCACAATTCATTGGATATAATATTTAAAATCCTTAATATTTCTCTCTCTAGTTTACTTATGCTCATTTTTTCTAGTATTGACTTAGCTATACGCCCATTACTCTATAAAATTTTAAAATAATATTTTACAAAATTAAAATTGGATGATGACCACATAGAATGAATTATATTATATTGACATAGGGAAATTTTATGGCATTCTGAATATTTAATTTCTAGGATGGTTAATTATTTAAATGATGAGAATTTATATAAAAACGGTAAACCATTCTTCTATAGTGGGTTATGATCTTATTATCCATTTTGCTATCATGTGGAAATGTGTGGGTGTACTATGTTTTTTTATTCCAATTAATATTATTATTGAAATTTTGGATATTTACTTTTTACCATCCAACTTCATTATATGGATAAGTTTTCATCATTTTAACACATTTATTCCACTAGTTAATATGGTTGATATTATTTGTGATTATTAAATGATTACATTGGTAGATAATGTATTAGTATTTTTCAATCTTATTTGGATAAACTTGTCTTTATTTCTTAATATATTTAATAACAAATGGTATAAATAGTCACAAGTACCATTCTGGTTAATTCATTGGATTCTATTAGGTGATGGGTGGCGAATGGTATTATATAGATCCTTGATAGATCAATGGAATTCATGAAGAAAAACATGTTTGGGAATTTTGGGAATGTATTCTATACATAAGAAGATGTATTTCTTTTAATTGTGATAAAAAATAAATTTATAGTTACAATCCCTTGAATGAATGATTATGATGGATGACATTAAAAATTCAACCAAAATCATATTTTTTTATTTATATACATGTTTTAGTTTATATTAAAAGATAAGATATCTCTTATATTTTAGATTATTATGGATTCATCATATTTACATATTCCATCAAAAATATTTTTTATATATTGTTTCAATGATTTATTCCGTGAAATATTTTCCCTATTTGAGTATTTCAGCTCGCCTACTATTATGTTTTTATTCCTCTAAGTTATGAAGAAATAATAACACATGATATAACAAGTAGAATAACATTTTTTCAATATTTTTGGAAGAAATTATAGACATGATATATATTAATTTGTTTTTAAAATGGAAGGAAAATTTTAAATTAGTTAAGATGTATTGTAATTAATTTGTTTAGGTTTATTCATAATTTTCTAATGATCTAGAGAAAAAATTTCATATGATTTCATTATATTTAATATTTATTTAATTTTATGTAATTATGAAAACATTATCATTAATAATATATAGTTTTAATAAAAAATTATTTTTATCATATGTTTTATGGAACAAGAAACCTGATGGAATTTCCAAATCTTTACATATAGAATTGTTAGAAAATTACCCTAACAGAATGTTATATAAGAAAAAAATTATCCTATTATATACTCCCAGGAATAAACCATTTTATTCCTCATGATCTCTAAATCTCATTATGACATGGGTCATTAATGAGGTACCATTCCTCTATGTATATTATCTTGATATTATATTTCCTTACTATTTGTTTTACTTTGTGATTAGTCATTGTTGATGATGGAAATTGAGATTTTAATATTTAGTTTATAAGTTATTTTATATTTTTATTCATTTAGAATTAGTATAATAATATAAAATATTTTATATGTGGATTCATGGAGGGTCACATGTAATTTATGAATTAATCTCCCATAATATATATATATATACTATTTTATATGTCTTTATGAGCTGGTTAGTGATTGATAAAGGTGATACAAGAACATGTGGTCATTCAGCATCAATCATAAATCATGTTCATGACATTAAATATTTTTTAATTCTATTTTTATTTATGTTTTTTATGATAATAAATTAAATTATTGTTTATAATATATTATGCAATTGGGTAATTTTTTAGGATTTAAATCTTATAACTTATTAGTAAATTTACATATTTTTGTAAATTCCTCCAATTTTTGTGGGAATATTTCAGCAATAATACTCATCTCCCAATTGCCTATATAAGGTTGGGTTCCAGGTTCATCAATTTTCGTTCATTTGTGACCTAGGTGGGGTACTAGTAAAGTATGTCATGAAATAAATATGATTATTGTCATGTTATAAAAAATTAAATAAAAAATAAAAAATATTTTTTTAATTCGATATTTCAAAATATAAATAATTTTTTTCAAATAGGGGATAAATTTAGATATTTCATTATATTAAATAATATAAATTTTATATTTTTAAATATAAATTTAATAACAAATAAAATTTTAAATTATAGGGTATTAGGGAGATGAGTAACATGTTACATGTCCTGATTCTAAAACCTTACTGGATAGAAATTTATTTTCTTTCAATTAGGCCATACCTTATTTATTGTATTTTAAATTTTATCTTATAATCCTTAATGACATATATCATCAAAAACAATTATTGTTTCCTGGTCTTGAAGTAAGGATGAGGTTCTATGGAACCAAATACCTAAATTATGTATCCAAAAAAATTATAATTTATAACCCATGAATTTGATGGTAATTGTTTCATCAAATTTAAATATTATTTATTTATATAATGGACAATATTTATAATAAAATTAAAAATATATTTTAATATTATGTTATTATTTTTCATCCCCAATCCATTAGATATATATTATATACACTTCTATATCAATTTCCTAATTTTATCTAATATGTTTTCTGGCCTTATATGATTTATGTGATTAAGTAACAGATAAAAAATTAGTACGATAATAAACATAAATTACCCTTTTATTTTAATATAAAATATTATTTCAATCACAATTCATAAATATTATATAATTTTTCTATAACATTTTGTACCATATCATGTTGTTAGATTGATTCTCGTATAAATTAAATTTTACATGTTTTCACAAATCATTCCTTCAATATATATATATATACATATATTTTCATTATGTAAATATAAACTGTGGGTTTCAAGGTATTTCATCAAACATGCATATTTTAATGAAATTCCAAATTTATAAACTCAATATAAATGTAGATCCCAATTGATTTGAATAATTTGAAAACGTTTTGATTAAAATAAATATCACTGGGGAATTTAAAATCAGTTCAAAATGGATCTGTAATTTTAGTGTATGAAAATTATAAATCAAAAATAACCACGTAATTATTTAGTATATTATTTTTTAGTTGATAATAATATAAACAATTTTGAACGACCACTGTAAATTCTATGTTATATTCATTTTCTTAATAAAACTATGAATTAAATAAATACATAAAAATTAATGGAGGGATATTAATTTTGATTCCAAAAATATCAATAAATTTTAAAAATTCATATTTAAAAGACCATTATTAAAAGTGTATGTATCTAATAATATTGATATTTCATAAATGAATAGTCAAAAAAACATTTTTATATTATATATTATTGTAAATTTATTCATAACCCAAGTGACCATTACATTGCTTAACGATTCTAATAATATATTACACTACATTATCTATGTCAATTTATTTAGTAGAAGATAAAAAATATCATAGTGTTCAATGAAGGATGAAATAACTTTGATATAGAATATTACATGCACATCTCTCCAATAAATATTTGGATGTAATATTACATATTATTATATATCAAAATTGAAAAAAAATAAGATATGGGATTGGGTTTTGTTTCTTATATGTGGCACATATTCTCTTAATACTAAAAAATATTATGGAGACATATTAATAAAATACTAGTTAATGACTAATATCCTTCTGTAAAACCATTATTTACATCTACTTATTTTTATATATTTTTTTCATTATATTACTAAAATAATGACACTATATGCCTTTCTTTGAATTAATAATTATAATTAACTCTTAAATCATGTCTATTAATGATGAAAATATTCAATAGAAATGGCGTTACCTCTATAGGAATGAAATAGATCATGTCTGATATCCATAAGATACACTATTATAAACATATAATTATGAAAACATTATTTATCTCCATGTATCATATATATAAGGCTATAATACCAATGTATCTGATATTTAATTAAAATAAGAGATATAGTATAATTAAATAAAATTTAATAAATGAAACAAATAATAAATTCTCTAAATTAGAGAGAATAATTTTTATTCATATATCACATGTGATCTATCAAATATTACGGTAAAATATCAAGGACACCATTTTATAATGGAAATCCATTTTATCATTACCGCACAATTTATGTGATTCTTATTTTTTCATATTAGGAATTTTCATAAATCCACATGGATAAAAATAAAACTGCAAGATTAGAAACATTCCAAAATAAAAACATGTTAACTCAACCTTAAGGGTCAAAAAAAATATATAAATGTATGAAGATAATCATATATGGTACATTTTCGACCATAATTAATTATGGTTAATATTTTACAAACAAAATGATGTATATTAATTACATTATGTGTCACAATCTATGTGGTATACCTTAGTAAGTCATCCAAAAATGTAACATGTGTATCTTACTAGTGAACCATATTTCTTTATTCAATATCTAAATCATGTTTTACATTAAATATTTCCAAAAAAACTAGATCATTCAATTAAACCCTTCTATTGAGGATTTAGAGGTGTTTTCTTTGGTAGTGGTTTTTATCATTCATTTGAAATGTGAAATTATACCATAAATGAATGATCATATCCTATAAATATCAATAATTATCAAAATAATTATATATTTTTGAATTCTAAATCAATATAATATGTGGAAAAAGTATTATAAATAGTTTCATCAATATTGACGGTTTAACAACAATTTTTTAGAAATTATCATTGAATGTGATGGTGTAAAATCTTAACATCAACATTATAAAAACAAACCTGAAATGTTAATCAGAAAAACAATTTAACATTTTTTATCAATAAAACCTGTCACAACACCCTCTTTATAAATATTCCTTTCCTGAGTTGGAAATGAGGGATGAGAGGTAATGACCCCCAAGCCCCACCACTAGTAGGCCCCTGTGTGGTGACCACCATCAAGGGTAAATAAATATCACGAAATGTGAGGCATTCCTTTTTTATAGTAACTAGATACAGTGATATGATTTATCAACAACAAAAAAACTCTAAGAAATATATAAAATAATTCCTAAATCCATCCCACGTGAATATTTAAAATATAACTACTACAAACCTAGATTCTCAAATGTAAGTACCAAATATAATTGGTTAATCATTTTAATTTAAATACAAACGTTCAACATAAAAAACATAAAGCATCCAGGGTCCATCACCCATGAAAAATCAAAGGAAAAAACAACCATGATATTCAGTATGATACCATATATAATACAGATCAAATGGGAAATAAAAATCATGATCATCAACATTATCTTCCAAAAACATATTTAATTACATTATATTAACTTCCCAATATTTTCATCCAATTAAATTTAAAAGGATACATGGGTACACCCAACATACATGAAACACAAATTATCAAAGACTAAGGCATCCCTACTTGTAGGAATAGATTATTGACAACTCCTCCATATGCCAAAATAGGGGGTGTGTATGGTTCCAGGTAAATGTGATCTAGGGGTGAAACATAGACTAATGGAACCTCATGGAAGAATGTTGCTATGAGTCTAATTATCAAGATATAGGGGAGTAAACAATAAATGAAGGGTCTCATCATTACAAATTCCATATACTAAATTTATGGTGAAAATGGTTTCAAAGGACATTAAAGACAGACCGTAATCAAACCCATAAATTTTAATCGTTAAATGTCTTAGTGAATTTTTAATAATAAATACATAAATTATATCCTTTGAAATGGTCTCAAAACATTCACAGATGGTTTTGAAACTCATTTTATATTGAATAAGATGATAAAGGGGTGAAACTGGATGAACCAGTGATAACTAGAATTTTGACAAACAGTTAGGAATTAATCAACGTTGGATGAGTCACCAATGAGACCTACAGATGATGAATCACCGATGTGAGATACCAATGACGTTTCATATATGCGAGTCACTGACGAGGCCTACCTTCATTGACCGACCTTCATGATAGACTGACGCAACCTACTGATGCCATCTACTGATGCCATGCACTAACACGACCTAATAACACAACCTACCAAATCCCACCTACTGATTCCACCTTCTGACGCCTCCTACAGACTCGACATATTGATACCACTTACACCTACCAAAAACACCTACTGATGCCTCCTACTTATGCCCCCTACTAACACCACATACTAAAGACACATTATAATTCCTCCTGTTGACACCACATATCGATTCCATCAACAGATGACACCTTCCAACACCACCTAGCCATGCCACCATCCATTTAAAAACATGATTTTTAAAACAAATCATGAAATGAGTTTCCATGGACAACAAAACAACATAAACACTAGAATTTGATGGTGTAATAGACCATTGAGTCCAGAGACATTACATCAGATGCCTATCAAACTATTCCCATCCTCGATATTTCAAAACCAACCTAGATGGAAAAGAGGGGTCCAGACAACCATCCTCGTGAGATACCTATCAAGGATCCAGCATACGTGAAACACTTCTATGAAAACAGAGTTCAATAATAAACCACCATGTGATTTTTTAAAGTTGGAGTGGAACCTCAACATCCCAGAACACATCCTATGACTTCTACTACCCCAACTAACCATAAGACACTCCACACAAGAAAAACAACCATTCCATCACGAACAGACTCCCCATCCAGAGACATAAATTTGGGAATGTCTTCCTCCATTTCAAGTTATTATCTGCTCCAGGTGGCACTGACTCACCCACATGGTTTTAATCACATCCCCATTACTGTGCCTCGATTAAAAGTCAGGTAATCCTTTCTTCATATGTTAGGATTTTGTTACATGTTACGTAATAAAGAAACAACTCATGACATAAAAATGGTTCATAAATTACATAATAATGAATGAAATCTCAATTAAAAATATAGAACAACTCCTAATAATGGGAATTATTATTCAATGCACATTCCCATGTATCATCTTCTGGGACACCATGCTTCCACAACACCGGAACCAATGGAATGGTCCATCAGCATAGCACCTTATCTCGTTGATTCTGGATCTCTATTGGTAGCTCCAAAAATTACGCATCATCGTTGACATCAAACTCTTCCCAGTCAATTCCATGAGAGTCATCGTGAAGATATCAACGAACCGTAGAGACATGAATGTTTTCATGTAACTTATCCAATTTTGGGGGAAGTTCCAACTAATATTCCACCTTTCCAACTCACCCTAACACTTTTAACGGTTTGATGAACCACATATAATTATTCTTCCACTGCCAAACCTCTGCTTCCCATGTGGAGGGGATAAATTTATGAATATGTGGTCCCCAACATCAAACTCCAAGGGCCTCTTACTAATATCAGTATAGGACTTCTTCCAGTCTTGTGTTCCTTATATCCTCTCATAGACAAGATGAACCTTGTTTGTATTTATCTTCACTACATAGAGACTAAGAACATAGGCCTCCCCACCTTCTGTCTTGAACATGGGTGAACAACACAGAATTACATTCAATGATTTGAATAGATCCATACCAATGGAAGAGTGATATCTATTATTTTATGTGAACCCTACCATAGAAAAGTTAAACTCTCAAGATCTTTCAGACTCCAAGATGCACATTCTCAACATATCCTCTAACATGTAACTCGTATGATCAGTCAACCCATCTATCTGATGGTGGAAGGTAGTTCCGCGGAATATCTATATATAAAAAGAATGTTCTGATCCCTTCTATAATCACTATGTAAAATGTGAATCTATATCTGATATGATTGATCTCAGAACTCCATATAGCCACACCACCTCTTCTATATACCTCTTTACCAATGCACCCACTTCGTAGAACTCCTAAATTTCTATAAATTGAGAGTATTTCGTCATTTAATCCATCACTACATATATTGTACCACATCCACTCTATGAACAGGGTAATCATGTGAAAATAATTAAATAAATATTTCATCCCATATCCTATTGGGAAATTATATGTGCCGTAAAAAAAACTTGGTACATGGTGCTCAGTCATCCCCTGCTAGAACCCTACGCAATTCGCCACAGACTCTTCTACCACCCGTTTATTCTTGGGCCCCCAAAAATGTTCTCTCAGGCCACGATACATCTTATAATTTCACAGATATATCAATAAGTGTGAGCTATTAAAGTAATAGAGCACTCCATCTCATATATGCATTAGAAATAATAGTTTCCCAAAAACAACATCTAATTCTGGAAATCCTTTGACCGTCCCTCTAGTGAATCACTCTTGTCAGCATGAGCACACATCACCTCTGCCTTCAAGTCTCCACACTAAGGCTCAAACGCCTCCCTCATCAAAGATGAGTGATCTGACATTGATAACAAGAATCCTCTACCTCCATCCATTTTGGCATCTATGTTCATGGAAGGGAACTCCTCAGTCACCTTCAATGTGTTTATAGATTCATGAACAACCTCCTTTTGAAACTTTCTTCTCAAAACATCGACCAAAAAAATCACATTCCATGAGTTGTAAGAGAAATTGAAATTTTAATCTGGGAGAAACTCCATCCACCTCCACTTAAGAAATTTCATATCTCCATAGAAAAAGATATACCTCACCATATTCAGATCCATGATGAATGAAAAGAGCTCCCCCATGTGGATATGTCACCACTACGTCAACAAAAACATCAAAACTTCTAGATTGATATAATCGGTTTCATAGTTACGTTCGTGGGGGAAATAACTACCTAGATTGATAATAGATCCCTCCTCTTTGTTTCACTAGTACTCATACCCATCCTAGACAAGAACCATCACAAAACACTTCAAACTATACCCATTCTTTTAGAAACTATAGCACTGATAAAATTACCTTTCATGTAGCTAATTGTTGGCTGACACTTCTCACTTCACATAATTTCATGGTCCTTTCTGGTCTAATCCCTTAGTAGAGTAAAAACTCAATAGAATTTGGGTACATATATCTAGTAATGTCCTTATATAATAATGAAACTACAAACATAAAAAACATTCATGGGTGTTTCCTATGAAATAAATTCCCCAATCCTTGATGGTCCTAGTGCTTCAACCATCTGTGACACAACATTTATAAGGAAATGTACCTATCTTATCCAAAACACTAACTTAAGAAACATCCTATAGATTTGGTGGAATCAAATAGCCTATAAAAATATACTAAGATGCTCAGTATGATCCTCCTATAACATTGAGTAAATCAGTATATCGGTAATGAATATGATGATTAACCAGTCCATGAACTCACAAATTATAGAGTTATTGATCCCCATAAACATGGATGGTTTTTTCGTAATACAGAATTACCTAGAAAAAAACTCAAAGATCCCATACATGAACACAAAATAAATCTTCATGATGTCACCCTCCTTCACCCCCACCTGTGGATATCTAGATCATAGAACAATCTTAGTGAACCACCCTTCTCCACTTAGCTGGTCAAAAATGTCACCTCTCCTCAAGAGAGGGTAACTATTCTTGACAGTTACCTTATTCAACCACCATTTTTCAATACATAACCTTATACCACCATCCGAATTTTTTAGAAAAAATACTGGAGAACCCCATTAAGACAAACTAGGTCGGATAAATTCCTTTTTCATAAGGCCATCAACCAGAATTCTAAACTCTCCCAACTCTAAAGGTGCAATCTGATAATGACCCATCAAAATTGTAGAATTACTAGGATTAATGTCTATCAGAAACACATTTCCATGTCAAGGGTGTAGATTTAAAACCTCTATGAAGAAGACATCCCAGAACAACCCAATAATTCTAGGAACAACTTCCATATCAGTATCCACTAATTCCACTGATAGCTTGGACAACCTATAATGAAGGGGTCCCATATGCCGACTGCCTGTCTGACAACTCTGCTTGCCAAAAAAATCCACAATATGGCCATCCAAGTCTAAAAACATGAATATCCTCTAATGTAGTTGATAATAGAATGCATAGAGTATAACTAGTCGATTATAAGGATGACATCATACTGTACCATCTATTAAAGAAAGATATCCCCATTGGACTAATGAGGCTCCACCATCAGTCTACATACCGACCCACATCAATAAGGATGGTATGATCTTCAAATGGAACACTAAACCCTAGGGGCATGTGGAGACTCTCTATTTCTAGTCCCAAAACATGGGCTAGACTGTGGGAAAAAAGAATGTAAAGCTCCTCAATCAAACATAGCATAAGAAAGAGTAATGAACAAACTAGTCATACCTCAAACGATCTCCAGCCCTACTGGAATTGCGACCTCAGTGACATGTTACTAACCATGCCCAATCCATATTCCCCTCTACAGACGACCTCCTCCATCACCACACATGGGTCTAGGTGCTTGAGAAATACCCAAAGGTCATCCTCTACTTGCTCCACCTCTACTTAGTGGAGCATGAGGAATTTGTCCCTACCGTTGCTGCTACCCTACCAAAAACAACTATTGAAAAAGGCTCTATACCTTCTGTAACACCCCACCCCTACCTCATGGGATTGAGGAGGCAATGAGGGATACTTGGCATTAAGCGACGTTCCCGAGACACCAAAGGCTAGAAATAAAAGGCGAGGGCTTCAAGATCAATTTGGGGAAAAATTTTCCCTGAAGACCAAACCAACAACTACGATGTAATCAATTTCAAACCAAAACATGTATTCCCAAAAGACAACCAAGTTGTTCTACAATACATCCCAATACCAATACAACCAACCATATTAGAGTGAAAGAGGAAACTAAACAACAAGCACTACAAGCCATGAAAACTCCATAGCTCCACACCCAACTCCAAGCTACATGCTCTTCCAAGACATCACAATGAACCACTAAAGAAGGTTGATGCCTTACCATTTCCCATGTCACGATACACAACATCTGCAAAGACACCACATTGCCAAATAAGGGGGTGAGTAATAAAACACAGTAGGATTTCCCCAAATGACAACCCTACACATGCCACTAGTATAAAACCATTAGCCTATTTACGAAAACCGTTTATATAAAATAAACCATAAGTGACACCATTCTAATAAGCCTAACATGCCCTTACCCAGCCATCACACCCAAACCAAGCAAAAAAATGAAATCCAACCAAACAATCCACGACCTTTCCAATATTTACCCATTAGCACAACAATTCCATCTTGAAAATCAATGCACAATATAACAACCATACAACCAAATGGTGGAGCTACCATCCAACCTGTTCACCCATTCACACGAAGCGGCACTTCCCATCCACATATCCTCGATGGTGGCCCTTCTATCCACTATCTGACCCCTCTTTATAGTGGTACTTCTTGCCACATCCACACAACATCCACAACAAGCCAAATCCAAGAATATATCCTACCTAGGACACATCATCATGCAATCAACTCATTCCATTGCATATCAGTCCACATCAATAAATCACCTATTTATTGAAAACCATTTTCCATGCCAAACACTATTTCAATAAAACACCCTTTTATTGAAAACCATTTCCATCAATAATTTTCAAAAATCAACCATACCATCCCATTTTAAAATAACCATTTTAAAATCCACAATGAACGTATTTCACCACAAAATGCTCTAGTTCCAAAAAAAAATCCCCAAAACATCTCCCGAGGGATTTTCCACCGATTTATCACACCAAAACACTATTAATTTCAAGCACAAAAAATTAATTTTAACAAGGAACCACTAGTTCTAACCAAGTGGAGTCGATAGAGAAGCCACCAACCTTTAGGGATGTCGAGAAATCAACCCACAATCCACCACACCTCAAATCCAGCGAACACACAACTGAAACCTCTCTAGATCACCATCCCTATCCATTACATGCCACAAAATTAACCTCCAAGGCAACCCGAACCCTAGATCTACACACAAAACGTGTAGATATAGAAAACCATGTAAGAGAGGGAAGTAGATCTAGTGGAAAACACATGAGAAACAGGAGGAGAGACTTAGACTGGATAAACCAACTTGAAACCCCCTTCGAATCACATCCAAAACATGTGGGAGGTCCCCTCCAACCCTTGAGAACCGAAAATCCCGAGTGAGGCTCGAGTGGGAGAATATTTGGAGTGAAATGAGGCAATATCGAGTAATCTGGGTTTTATAACCCTAATTTTAAGTGGCTGCACAGTTTGGAAAACCGTGCGCTAACCGTGTGCTCGCCACTGCCTTGAGAGCCAGGGTCTGCACAGTTTCCTCGCATGGTTTGTCGAACCATGCATAGGTCGTGCGAGACCTACTGCCTCGAGAACACTGGTCCGCACAGTTTCATAGGGAAGCCGCATGATTTCCTCTAACTGTGCTCAAACTGTGCACCCCTTTAGCATCCTCCAAACACATCCCAAACCATTCCAAACCCTCCCAACCTCTTCCCAACTCATCCCGTGTACTTTGAACACATAAATATCATAACCAGGGCCACATACCTCAAACCGGTGGTGCTACATTCTCCCCCACCCCATTGGACTTTCCGTCCTCGAAAAGTATTGAAACTTCCCTTTAATGAAAGAGCTCAGGCCACTGCTCGATCATCTCATTCTCCCGCTCCCAAGTCTCCTCTTTAATCTGACCATGCTGCCACAAAACATGAACTAAACCGATGCTTTTACCATGATATATTTTCTCTTGCCTATCCACCTCCCGCACTGGAACATGCACCAACGAAGCATCCAGTTCTAGCTCAACATGATCCAATCAAATCACATGGTCATGATCCTACTGATACTTTTTCAACTACGAAACATGATACACATTGGGCGCCGCACTGATCCTCGGTGGCAAAGACAAACGATAAGCCACCTGACCAACCTGCTCCATGATCTCAAAAGGCCCAATATACCTCGAAGATAACTTTCCCTTCTTCTCAAACTGATGATTTCCGAACATATGAGAGATCCTCATGAACACATGATCACTCGCCTCGAACGACAATGGTCGTCGATGATGATCTGCATATGATTTCTGACGACTCTGATCCATCTCCAGTATCTTCTGGATCAACATGATCTTCTTCGTAGTCTCCTAGACAAGGCATAATCTAACCATCGAAGACTCACCCTTTTCCACCCAACATAGTGGAGAACGACACGGACACCCATACAATGCTTCAAACGAAGCCATCTGTATGGATGCCTGATAACTATTATTGTATGAGAACTCAACCAACAACAAGTGCTCCTCCCATGAGCCACCAAAGTCAATGAAAAAATCCCACAACAAATCCTCCAGAGTTTGTATCTTCCTCTCGGATTGACCATATATCTGAGGGTGATACGGCGTACTCATCATCAACTGTGTCCCAAGGGATTTCTGCAAGGATTTCCTGAAACGATATGTAAACCATGGATCTATGTCTGATACAATCAAAACTGGAACATCATGCCTCTTTACCACCTCCCGAATATAGATTTTGGTTAGATCGTTCACCGTATGAGATTCACAAATCGGGGTGAAATGGGATGACTTTGTTAGCCGATCCACCCTCACCCAGATGGCTTCATGTTTTCTAACCATTCTTAGGAGACATATAACAATATCCATCGCTATCTGCTCCCACTTCGTGACTGGGATTGGTAAAGACTGCAACATTCATGCTGGCCTCTGATGCTCTATCTTGACCTGCTGACAGGTCAAGCATCTCGAAACAAACTCAACCACACATCTTTTCATACCATCCCACCAAAACTGTGCCTTCAACACTTTATACATCATCTGAATTCCAGGATAAATACCCCACCTAAAATTATGATACACCCTGAGAAGATCCTCCTAAAAAGCCACTAGTACGACCATCCGATTCCAAAAATCGAATCCTCATTCAATTGTCAACCCTCATTGGTCTCCCCACAATTGATTCTCAACCCCATGGTCACACACTCAGAATCTGATATATGTGCCTCTCTAACCAGGCCAACCAAGCTAGGAATCAACAACACTAGAAATAAGACTTCTCTATCCCTCTGGTCCTCACATTCCAACCACATATCAGCTATAACTAACATCAACTGCAACTGTTCTGATGCCAGTTTCACCACCTGAGCATATGATTTTCTACTTAATGCATCTTCCACCAAATTTCCCTTACCGAATGTGTACATCACATAAAAATCAAACATCTGGAGATATTCCATCTATCTCATTTTCCTCAAGTTGAATTCCCTTTGTGAGAAAATTTTCTTCAAAATATTATGATCTTTATATACCGTGAAATTCTCACTGAACAGATAATGATGCCATACTGTCAAAGCATGGACCACTGCTGCCAACTACAAATCATGAGTTGGGTATTTCTTCTCATGCACTCTCAACTGCTGTGATCCATATGCAACCACATGATTCCCTTACATGAGAACGCACCCCAACCCTGATCCCAATGCATCACAATACACCACGTACCCTTTTCCCGGTTCTGGAAAAACCAATATTGGTGTAGATGTAAGATGACCCTTTAGCTCTTTGAAACACTACTGACACAGCTCATTCCACTGGAATAGACCATTATTCCATGTCAAAGATATCGCAGACGAAACCAAATGTGAAAAATCACGAACAAAATGCTGATAATACCCAGCTAGACCAAGGAAACTCCGCATCTCAAACACATTCTTTGGTGGTTGCAATGATATAACATCCTCTATTTTTTCCAGATCCACTGAAACAACTCATTCAGAAATCACATGGCCCGGAAAACGAACTTCCTATTTCCAAAAGTCACACTTTGACAATTTGGCATTCAACTGATGATCCCTCATGATCTCCAGCACTGTCGCCAAGTGCTGCTCTTGCTACACCCTTATATTTGAATACACCAAAATATCATCTACAAACTCTAATAAAAATGAATCCAGATATCTCTAAAATATCAGATTCATCAATTCCATAAACACCTCTGGTTCATTCTTTAGACCAAAGGTCATAACCACATATTCATAATGGCCATATATTGTTCTAAAATCTGTTTTAGATATATCCTCCTTCCTCACCCGGAATTTATGATATTCCAACCTCAGGTCGATCTAGGAGAACTACTGGACTCCCCTAAACTAGTCGAACAAATCATCAATTCATGGAAGTTTATATCTATTCATTATCGTATCTTGTTTAAGTCCATGATAATCAACACATATCCACAAGGTTACATCCTTCTTTTTCACAAACAACGCCGGAGCTGCCCATAGATATGTGCTAGGCCGGATAAACCCTTCGCTTTCTAACTCTTCGAACTGGACATTCAATTCCCACAATTCAACTGGTGCAATCCAATAAGACAGAAGGGAGATAGGACTGGTCCCTGGAAAAAGATCTATCATAAACTTCACTTCTCTTACGAGAGGTAACCCAGAGAATTCATCAGGAAGAACATCCATG
Source organism: Viscum album (assembly GCA_963277665.1). NCBI lineage: Eukaryota > Viridiplantae > Streptophyta > Magnoliopsida > Santalales > Viscaceae > Viscum > Viscum album. The sequence goes on along the minus strand of OY728136.1, from coordinate 1,236,002,552 downwards.
ATCTGATCCACCACTGCCGGAGGAACACTCTGCTCAACACCCTCTACTGATTCCAATGACAAAACCGCAAAATAATACAATAACATACCCACTGTTGGTGCCAAAAAAACCTGTTGCACCCTACCTTTCATGCTTCTATCCTCTAAAGAGATGTCTAACGCCATTGTGTGTCGTAAAATCCATTGTTCGCGCATCACAATCAATGTGGGCCTTAAACTACACCAGCCAATCCATTCCCAGGATTACATCATAACCATCCATCTCAATAATTGTGAAATTCCACAATATCTCAACCTCGCCCAAAATGATACAAAATTCTCTACAAAAGAAGGCTCGACACTCTCTTCGACCCAGAGGAGTTTGATGTTTTAAAACCGAGGGCATCATTTCTACCCTTAAACCCATCAAATCAACCACAAGTGTAGTTATAAAAGAGTGTGAATCACCCATATCAAACATCACTTGTATGAAGGTAGAATTTAAAAGAATAGTACCTCGCACAATGGATGGTCTCGACTGATCATCCACCAGAACCTGCTCAACTCCAAACACATGTTTGCTTGCCACACTATGCTCTTTATTGCTCTGCTGAGGCGTCAGGGTATTCCGAGAATCACCATTTCCAACTTTACTCTTCTGACGAGGGATGTGCTGCTATCTTCGTCCCGTCAAAGCATATGACATTTGCGATCCCTAAGGAGTCTCACACACACCCAACCTTGGATCATTCAAACAATAACACTGTAGATACCCCATCTTCTTACAATTATGACATGTTTGTGGTTCTGTCATACAATCCCACTAGATGTGGCTCGTAGATCCACACTAAAAACATCCTAGTTTTCTCTGGGGCATCGGAGAAGATTCACTAATCTTATCGTCAGATTATATGTCATACTCACATCCTGGGAATAAGGTACCCTCCGTCGCTTGAACCCAGAGTTAGAGTTCCCACTATTCACCATGGTTACCACCATGCTTCCTCCACACGGAGTGTAACAACCCGAGATTTTATAAGATACATTCTTTTTAATTTCATTCATATCTTCTATTGTATGACACACCAAGATTATCTTGTGCTTTTCGCAACACTGTAATAGCTTGCAGTATACGCAACAGTTTTCTTGGCTCTTGTTACACACAATTTCAAGTTCATTTGATAGAAGTTATTCTACGCAACATTGAGTGTATACATATATATATATGTATATTCAATGTATAAATAAAATATGGTTGGATTATGTTATACACAACAACAAAGGAGTTGTGCACTACATGCAACCATGACTTGGCTTGTATTACACGCAATCACGACCTTCCTCGATAGCGTGTGTTGTACGCAATACCGGGTTTTACTAAACAATGATATATTATTATAATATTGTTATGAACTAGCCATTATGAATAGTGTTAACTAAATTTATAATTTTATAACATTATTATTCATCATACACATTTCTAGAACATGGTATAAGAACAAAATAAATTTTTTGGGTAAAATAAGTATTTTTAAAAAAATGCAGTTTTGCCACCTTTTGATTGCGCACCCACTTTAAATATAGTTTTTGACATTTTTATAATTTCATTTTGAAAAAAATAAAATTCTTCTTTTGAATCAGGATATAAAAATTTACATTAGATAAGGTTTGGATATTTTTCCGATAACTTTCATATTTTAATGAATAGCAAAAACATGCTATATTTTAATTAAAAACAACTTTTTTCATCGTAATATCTTATGTTGTTAAATTATAATATTGAATGGTTTTAAAGTATAAATAGAATATATTTTTAACATTTAATATAATGCATGTCATTAGCATTGCCATTACCTTGAATTCGTAGGTTAGATCAATTCAATCTTTTGCAATGTTTTAAAGAAAAATCCATTTTCTTTCGACAACGGGATTAATTTTAATTTAATTTCTGCAACTTTTGTGTATTGAATTTGGAAAAATGGATTCCATATTTGGGATCAGTGGATCCATATTATGTTAATAAGCTAATTTTTTTGGGAATTATGAATAGTAAGTACGGTAAATTTTATTTACCATAGTTAAAGGTAAATTGGGTAATTAAGGGTAAATATAATATTTTAAAATTACCCTTAAAAATGTCAAAATCCTATTGGATGACTACAAGTAGACCAATATCACCTAAGGGTGGGATTGGATTCATTTAATTAAATTTTTTCAAAGAAAATAATTTAATTATTATTATTACCAAAGAATGTGACAACATGTCACTTTCATAAATCTTATAAGTAGAATAATTTTAATCTAGTGATAAACTTCATGAAACTTCGGAAATGAATAGTCCTAAGAAATCTAATTCAATTATATACATCATAGGAATTTATTTAGTATTTTTAGGGATTAAATAATTATCATATATTATGACACAATGATGATGTAGTAATTGTCTTATTAATGAAATATTGACATAATTGATGTTATAAATGCCCAAATAAATGTAATTTGAGACTTTTTATGACTTAAAATAATTTTCTATGTTAATATGACATGTTATTGTTGATTTATGTATCTTGGTTCTAACTTATCATTCTGTTATGAATTTCATAAAAATCATGTACCAAATAGTGTCAAAATTGACATAAATTTGTTTTTAAAATAAATATTATATTATTAATTGTTATTTTATTCATAAAAATCTAAGGTTCGGCCAAATGACTTATATAAGATTATATATATTAATAATAAACATCTTGGGGTTCGTTTGGCTTGATATAGTAAGTTTATTAACCATATAGTGTAAGAAAACAAAAAGACACGGTAAAAGTTAAATTATTTAACTTAGGGTTAAATCTAATTGATAAGGTTAAAATAATAACCTAAACTTGTCTAAATCCTATTGGATGAGAGGATTTCGACCCATACCTGCTTTAGGTTCGAAATAAGACCCTTTGGAACCATTATAAACCTAATTTGACCTTAAATATAAAATATTATTTTTAGATTTTCCTAAGGTGCCCCTCTCCTCCCTTATAAAAGGGAACCTCCTCCCTCTCCTCCTCACACCAATTTGAGCATTCACGATCGGCCAAACCCATGCCTAAATCTCTTCTCCACTTCCCTAGTATCATCCTAGAGGTCCTGGTCTTCTTCAAAGACAATATATAGTTCTTTAAGTGGAGGTTAAGTGAAGGCGTGTCAAAAAGAGGTAATATCCATTACCGATATTTTTCAATTTCTTTCTTCTTAAACTTCTTCTTATTTAGTTGTTTAATGATAAAGTAAAAACATAAGTATTTATTATATACTGATATGTTATTATAAATATGAAACAACTCTATTTAACCTTCAATCCATCCTACGGAAAAGGAAATCACCGCATGTGCGTACGTACGGAATGTCGTCTCCACGCCATGGTGTAATCTATTTTCCGCCACCACCTTAATTGGATGGGTATAATGGTGTAATGAGTAACTATATAAGATTATTATAAAGTTATATTGATACTTAAATAGTATACATACACTTCAACACAAGTTCACGATCATGAGAACGATGTCCTCGCTCGTGCGTACGTACGGACTACCTTCTCCACGACGTGATGAGATTCATTCTCCAAATTAACCATTCATGAATGATTATAAAGTATATATAATGAATAATAATGAAATATATGACATGTTAAATCTACTAGATTTATGTATATATATATTAATGTCATCTACTTACTTCTATTCAAGACAATAAGGAAAGGAAAACAGCGTTCATGCGTACATACGGACTACTGTCTCCATGAACGGTGTGTTTCATTTCATTTATCTATCTATTATATATATATATACTGAATATATATGATATATAAATAATGTTTTATATTCTTGAAGTAAGTAAATCATGATATAAGTAATAATAATGTCAAGAATAACAAGTCCAAACACCTACGATAAATGAAACGATTTTACCCAAAACGCTTCTTTAACATGGAATTTACAAAAGAACGGGTAATATAAATTCATAAGTGAACCATATATGATATAATAACAATGAATATGATTCTTTAATAAGTTAATGTCATTATTTAAATTATTATACAGGAGGTTCGGATACGTACAAAGCATATCAGACATAAGGTAAGGGAAATATCACAATCTCATTTTTATCCAAGATTGTTTATACTTTGGAATTTACTAGGGTGTATTGTAACATCCCAGGTAATTAAAGAATAAATAATTTTCATATTTATTAATATTAGAGAATTAAATATGAATTTTAATTAAAAGGGGTTGCTATGTTCGATAGCGTACCCGATACGCAACGATGAGTTTCTTTGAAACTTACGTAGCACACTAGTAATATAATAATAGTATGTTAGTTAACAAGTAGCCGTTGTATTGGCGGGAATGGATAGAAATAACTAAAATATGATTATATATGTTTTTATGTGTTTTTATATTTATCCAATAAAAGATAAAGGCTTAAAATATGGAAAGAATTCAATTTTAGGAATTTATACCCTAATTTTCATTAAGGGTTCACTTATCACCTTTTAATGGTGAACCGTCATTAAATATAGTTTTGATCACTCTTATACATTCTTTTGGACCAAATAAAACTTTTATTAAGAATCGGGACATCAAATTTTACTTTGTGTAATTTTTGGTACCTTTCTGATAAAGTTCATTTTTTTATGAATAGTGTAAAATGTTGCATTTTAATTCAAAACCTCTTTTTGATCTAATTTATTTATATGATTAGATTATCTTTTGAATTGGTTTTAAAGTGAAATTAGAATATATGTTTACCATTTTATCCAATGGTGGTCATTGGAATCAATTTCGATTTGAAATTAGACTTAAACTGGTGTCAATCTTTTGATACTTATTGTTTTGTAAAAACACGCTATTTGCTCTGGCAGCGGGAACTAATTATTAAATTAATTAATGTGACTTATATGATTTGAATTTTGTAAAATGGACTTCATTTTTGAATTCAGAATATCAAATATAGCTTAGGGTTAATTTTTGGTAATTTTCTGAAAAACTTCAATTTTTGATGAATAGTGAAACCACTAAGTGGTAATCAAGCAAACTGATTTTTCAGTTAAATGAAATTTTACCACTAATGTGTACTGAATTTTGAAAATCCGACATACATGGTTGTCATTAAGAAGTAAAATGTGGTTCAATGATATTAAAATAATTTTTTGGTGAATAGTAACTTATTAAGTTTTTAATCGCGATTAGTGGAAATTAGTGTAGTTTAAGGAATAAATAATACTTTAATAATATAAAATGACCTAGACACATGTCCCAACATCTTTGGTTGTGTCATGGCCGACCAAGACAATCCATGGCCAAACTTGGGGACCCCATGTATCCACTTTTGTTGGGAAATGGCATAAATTACTTTTTATTTAATGTAAAAGTGAAAATGACACAAACATAATATGTTTTGCGAAAACACTTTTTAAGTGGGGTTATACAAGTCCAAATTTTGATTATAAATATTCAATGGAAAGCTAAAAAGATTTCCTACATCATAGTAATTTTTTTTATAATTTTTAGACATTAAATGAATTTAATTATTTACGACATAATAATGATGCAGTGATGACATCATTATTTGACGATTTAAATAAAATGGAAAGATAATATAAAATCTATGAACTACACATGTCCAAAACCAATTGGATGAGTGGATTTCGAACCCTTATCACCTTATCCACAAATCCTATCAATTTGGGACCTTTTAAAACCGAAACACATTTTCAAATTAAGTTATATTTCTTTACTTTCCAAAAGTGCCCCTCCTCTCCTCTTATAAAAGGCCCCCACCTCTACCTCATTTCACACACTCTTCAAGCCATTGGCTCGGCCAAACCCTGCCCATTTGCTCTCTCCACATCCCTCTCCTTATCCTAGAGGATTCCCTTTGGGAAGAATCTTTTCAAAGGAAGCCTTTAGGCTCAAACCAAAAGGAGTTACACTTTTTAAGGTAATTCTTTCTCTAATGTTCATTTGTTTTATTTTGCTTCTCCAACCCCCTAAACTCTTTTTATTTACTTCTTTTGTAACAACACCAGTATCTTCAATATACTAGGATGTTGTTATAAGATTTATTTGAGCTACACTTCCACACAACTACATAAAATGGTTAAAGAACATAAGGTTTCCGTGGATGGCGAAATTCTACCTCCCGAAACGATGATTGTTCAACACTCATTTAACACCTTCAAAGGTGGCCATTATGATGTCACTATTTTTATATATGATATATAATATGTATATGTTTTCCTTAAGCTTCTGTTTTTCTTCATTTTGGTCATACTTTATGGTTTCCATTATGGGTAAACACGATATCTTCATTTTAGGAAGTGCGGACTACCGCCCCCTCAAAGTGATTTGATTCGTTAATACCATGTGTGGGATGTGTAAAGGATAAAGTTAATGATATTATTCATGATGTTATACTGGAATTATAATATACCTATATATATCATTATCATTTATTTCCATTAAAGTATGAGATAGAAATGAAAGTAGCGTTCATGCGTACGTACGGACTACCGTCTCCATGAACGGTGCATTTCATTTCTTATCCCCAAATGTAATGTATTATTAAAAGTACATGTATATAATGGATATATATAATTAATGATATATCTAAATGATGAATATAATTCTGGAATTAAAATATACATACCTCTCATTTAGTTTTAATTCCGTTAATATGACAAAGAAATGAAAGTAGCGTTCATGCGTACGTACGGCTTACCGTCTCCATGAACGGTGCATTTCATTTCTTACCTATAAATGTGATGTAATATTATAAATGAATGTATGTACTGGATATATATGACATATATGATATCTACATCATGAATACTATTCGGGATATAATGAAACTTTGACCAAATTAACAACATGTAAGTGTAAGAAGCCTATTTTTGACTTAAGAACCAAATACCGACAAAATGAACATTATTAACTTAAATGATTACATGATGTTCATAACATGGTATAAAAGGAATAATGAACTTGGAAAAGATTCATAATCAAGTAGAGATTAACTAAATTTCATTATTCAGGAGTTTAAAGAACGGTCGGGTCAAGTCAGATACGAGGTATGGGAACTTCTTAACCCAATTTCCATTCTTTGGGTTAATCTCCTACTTCCAAATTATGTCATTATATTATTATGTCGTATCTTGTATTTGTACTTTATTTATGTGTACTTATAGTGAATACACATAATGTATCTATTTTATTTTAAAAATTATCTTTGTATGGGACTTTGTCTCAATCTCCTTTCATTGAGGCATATTTTATTTTATACACAACTTTCTTTTATACGGTGTATAAACCCCTTTGACTTTTACGTTTATTCAAAAGGAATCTTTTTTTTATACGAAGCGTTTACTAAACGACAAAAGGGAATGTTTTTGTCGTACGTATGCGGCGAAAACGACTTCTCCACCGTCGTAACCGTTATTTGAGTTTCGGCTTCCTCTACAAGCCATACCTTTTTAAAAAAAAAAATACCATGTTTTACTTTGGTATTGAAAATGGTTTTCATAATGTTTTTATTATATCAATGTGTTGTATTGATATCTCGTGATTGAAATTTGGAAATGTTATGTTTCCTTTATGCATGTTTTATGTGATATGATTATGTTATGGTTCTTGGGCATTATTATGAAAACGGGTGGTTCCGTGATAAACTAAGGGTGGGTGAGCCCGTTATAGCTCTCCAATGCATTGGGTAACGCGAAGGAGTGAAACGTTAAGGTTTCTCTGAAGAGATTTTAGGGAATATACTGTGATGGGTATTCCAAACGTAACCAAGAGGGTTACTCCCTACGTAAGAATGTTATGAATGCCTCAAGTTACCTTTATGTCTTATGATTTCTATGATTTATTCATGATTTTATGAGGTATGTTAAAGTGCCTATGTTTTATGGGTAAAGTATGATTTCATTCTTATTTATATATGAACTCATGTTTCCTTTCCATGTTTTTTTTATAACCCATACTGAGTTTTTATGCTCATCCCAAGTTTTTGAAATGTTTTTCACAGGTCAAGGGAAAGGTACATGATAAGATGATAGAGTTAAGGATGTGTCAAGAATTAATCCATGTTTTATTTTAAAAGTGTGTTCCATTGATGGGAATGAAGAATACTATCTTTATGTAACCACTTTGTTTATATGTGGAATGTAATGCAAGTCTTATGATCTAATTCTCTAAAACTCTAAACCCGAAAAGATCCTCAACGTGTAATCTTGTAATAACTCAAGATTAAGTAAGGTTTAAGGCTGGGGCCTTATAGTTGGTATCAAAGGTCGGTTTAGACAACTTTAGGAGTTAGAAAAGTGTTAAATTATAATATGATTTAAATGATATAGCATTTACAGATTACCATGTTGCTTCTCCTAAGATATTTCGGTGTTCAGAATGGTTTTCCGCAGAGGAAACAAAGCAGCTATGTTGGGACGACATCAGGAGGAAGACAGCCTTCCAAATCAGCAACCTGAGATGGTCGGAATCGGAACTGAACAGTTTGTTGCAGTGATGGCACAGTTGACTCAGGCTATAAATGGTGGTGGTATCCATGCACGAGATCATCCAGATCAACCGCAGAGGAACATGTCAGTGGTGGAACATTTCATGAGGCAACATCCCACATCATTCAGAGGATCATCTGACCCTGTGCTAGCTGAAGGGTGGATTAAAGCACTGGAGAAGATTTTTGATGTCATGGGGTGTTCAGACAATCAAAAGGTTAGTCTTGCTATTTACCGTTTGGAGGGTGAAGCAGATCAGTGGTGGTCTATGGTTAAAAATATCAGGGATGCCGATGAGATTGATGCTCTTGACTGGGATGAATTCAAAGGTATGTTTCTTGAGAAGTATTTTCCTAAGGCTGTTCGACTTAGGATGGAAAAGCAATTCTTGGAATTGAGGCAAGAGGAAGACTCAGTGGCTTCCTATGAAGAAAGGTTCACTCGATTGGCAAGGTATGCTCCAAATTTTATCCGAGACCTTGATAGTAAAATCAATCGTTTTTACTCAGGATTAAAGCCAAAGTATCGAAGGGCATTAGCTTTTCGTGAGTTTAAAAGTTATGAAAAGCTTGTTCGATGTGCTGAGAAGGTGGAAATGGAGTTTGCCGATGACCAAGTTTTCTATAACAACCAGCAGAAGAAGAGACCGAGGTGGCAGGAGAAAGGTAAGAATTCTTCAAAAAGTCTGATGGTAAGAGAACTAAGTTTCCAGTTTGTGATAAATGTGGCAAAAGGCATGCTGGGGAATGTCTTCTGAATTCTGGAAAGTGCTACCGATGTGGTAAGATGGGACATAAGGCTTGTGATTGCACTGAAAAGGATCAAGGTGAAGGTAAGAATAAATTTGATTTACAGTTAGTGAAATGTTATAAGTGCAATGAGATGGGTCACTATGCAAACGAGTGTCCGACAAGGAGCTTGAGTGATGGGAAGCAGTTAGACTACAAGTAGAAAGGGGTGGTGAAATCCTTTGCAACTACTTCAGCAGATGTTGGGCCATCGAATGAAGTGGTGTCAGCTCCAGGGAGCTCAGTATTTTTCGAAGATTGACTTGAGGTCGGGGTACCATCAGTTGAAATTAAAAGAAGCAGACGTTCCGAAGACTGCGTTCCGTACTAGATATGGCCATTATGAATTTGTAGTTATGCCTTTTGGGTTAACCAATGCACCTACTGTATTCATGGACCTTATGAATAAAATTTTCCATGAGTTCTTGGATAAGTTTGTGTTTGTGTTTTGAGGTTTGTGAAGAGGTTATGTGTGCCTTGTGATTCACAGTTGAAGAGAGAGTTGTTATGTGAAGCTCATAGTTCTCCGTTTTCAGTTCATCCGGGCAGTACTAAGATGTATAGAGATCTACGGGAGTATTACTGGTGGGATGGAATGAAAAGAGATATTGCTGAATTTACTGTGAAGTGTTTGACTTGTCAACAGGTTAAAGCAGAGCGGCAGTTACCGAAAGGGATGCTTCAGCCTTTACCAGTTCCAGAGTGGGAATGAGAGAATATATCCATGGACTTTGTTGTTGGATTACCGAAGACATCTCGAGGTAATAATGCAATCTGGGTTATTGTTGATCGCTTGACTAAATCTGCTCATTTCCTTTCTATACGAGATACTTTCTATCTAGATCAACTTTCCCGTTTGTATCTTAAAGAGATAGTCAAGTTACATGGAGTTCCTCTCTCCATTGTATCGGATCATGATCCCAGGTTTACTTCTAACTTTTGGAAAGGCCTTCAGAAGTCGTTGGGTACTGAATTAAATTTTAGTACAGCTTTTCATCCTCAATCAGATGGGCAGTCAGAACGAACAATTCAGACATTGGAGGATATGCTGCGAGCTTGTTCTATGGATTATCAGGGAAGTTGGGACCAACATCTTTCTTTGGATGAGTTTTCATATAATAACAGTTTTCATTCCAGTATACAGATGGCACCATTTCAGGCATTATATGGGAAGCGGTGTCGAACTCCAGCTTTCTGGGATGAAGTGGGTGAAAGAAAGTTGATGGGACCAGAATTGGTAGAAGAGATGGCAGAAAAAGTTCAGCTGATTCAGAAGCACATGAGAACAGCTCAGAGCAGGCAGAAGAGTTATGCGGATAACCGGAGGAAGGATCTATCTTTCGAGGTAGGTGATCATGTTTTTCTCAAGGTTTATCCTTGGAAAAGTGTGATGAGATTTGGTAAGAAAGGAAAGTTGAGTCCAAGGTTTGTTGGACCATACGAAATTCTGGAGAGAGTTGGATCAGTTGCATACCGAGTGGCTTTACCTCCGAGTTTATCTCAGGTACACAATGTTATTCACGTTTCGATGTTGATAAAGTATATGCTAGATCCATCTCATGTTTTGAGTCCAGAGGTAGTACAGCTGGAAGAGAACCTATCATATGCGGAACAACCGGTCTAGATTCTTGACCACAAGGAGCAAGTGTTACGGAATAAAGTGATTCACCAGGTAAAGGTTTTGTGGAAAAACCACATGATTGAAGAGGCAACGTGGGAATCTGAAAATGCTATGAGGGTTAAATACCCCCACTTATTTTGATAAGTGAATAAAATTGCGAGGACGCAATTCCCAAAAGGGGGGAAGGATGTAACATCCCAGGTAATTAAAGAATAAATAATTTTCATATTTATTAATATTAGAGAATTAAATATGAATTTTAATTAAAAGGGGTTGCTATGTTCGATAGCGTACCCGATACGCAACGATGAGTTTCTTTGAAACTTACGTAGCACACTAGTAATATAATAATATTATGTTAGTTAACAAGTAGCCGTTGTATTGGCGGGAATGGATAGAAATAACTAAAATATGATTATATATGTTTTTATGTGTTTTTATATTTATCCAATAAAAGATAAAGGCTTAAAATATGGAAAGAATTCAATTTTAGGAATTTATACCCTAATTTTCATTAAGGGTTCACTTATCACCTTTTAATGGCGAACCGTCATTAAATATAGTTTTGATCACTCTTATACATTCTTTTGGACCAAATAAAACTTTTATTAGGAATCGGGACATCAAATTTTACTTTGTGTAATTTTTGGTACCTTTCTGATAAAGTTCATTTTTTTTATGAATAGTGTAAAATGTTGCATTTTAATTCAAAACCTGTTTTTGATCTAATTTATTTATATGATTAGATTATCTTTTTAATTGGTTTTAAAGTGAAATTAGAATATATTTTTACCATTTTATCCAATGGTGGTCATTGGAATCAATTTCGATTTGAAATTAGACTTAAACTGGTGTCAATCTTTTGATACTTATTGTTTTGTAAAAACACTCTATTTGCTCTGGCAGCGGGAACTAATTATTAAATTAATTAATGTGACTTATATGATTTGAATTTTGTAAAATGGACTTCATTTTTGAATTCGGAATATCAAATATAGCTTAGGGTGAATTTTTGGTAATTTTCTGAAAAACTTCAATTTTTGATGAATAGTGAAACCACTAAGTGGTAATCAAGCAAACTGATTTTTCAGTTAAATGAAATTTTACCACTAATGTGTACTGAATTTTGAAAATCCGACATACATGGTTGTCATTAAGAAGTAAAATGTGGTTCAATGCGATTAAAATAATTTTTTGGTGAATAGTAACTTATTAAGTTTTTAATCGCGATTAGTGGAAATTAGTGTAGTTTAAGGAATAAATAATACTTTAATAATATAAAATGACCTAGACACATGTCCCAACATCATTGGTTGTGTCATGTCCGACCCAGACAAGCCATGGCCAAACTTGGGGACCCCATGTATCCATTTTCGTTGGGAAATGACATAAATTACTTTTTATTTAATGTTAAAGTGAAAATGACACAAACATAATATGTTTTGCGAAAACAATTTTTAAGTGGGGTTATACAAGTCCACATTTTGATTATAAATATTCAATGGAAAGCTAAAAAGATTTCCTACATCATAGTAATTTTTTTATAATTTTTAGACATTAAATAAATTTAATTATTTACGACATAATAATGATGCAGTGATGACATCATTATTTGACGATTTAAATAAAATGGAAAGATAATATAAAATCTATGAACTACACATGTCCAAAACCAATTGGATGAGTGGATTTAGGACCCTTATCACCTCATCCACGAATCCTATCAATGTGGGACCTTTTAAAACCGAAACACATTTTCAAATTAAGTAATATTTCTTTACTTTCCAAAATTGCCCCTCCTCTCCTCTTATAAAAGGCCCCCAACTCTACCACATTTCACACACTCTTCAAGCCATTGGCTCGGCCAACCCCTGCCCATTTGCTCTCTCCACATCCCTCTCCTTATCCTAGAGGATTCCCTTTGGGAAGAATCCTTTCAAAGGAAGCCTTTAGGCTCAAACCAAAAGGGGTTACACTTTTTAAGGTAATTCTTTCTCTAATGTTCATTTGTTTTATTTTGCTTCTCCAACCCCCTAAACTCTTTTTATTTACTTCTTTTGTAACAACACCAGTATCTTCAATATACTAGGATGTTGTTATAAGATTTATTTTAGCTACACTTCCACACAACTACATCAAATGGTTAAAGAACATAAGGTTTCCGTGGATGGCGAAATTCTGCCTCCCGAAACGATGATTGTTCAACACTCATTTAACACCTTCAAAGGTGGCCATTATGATGTCACTATTTTTATATATGATATATAATATGTATATGTTTTCCTTAAGCTTCTGTTTTTCTTCATTTTGGTCATACTTTATGGTTTCCATTATGGGTAAACATGATATCTTCATTTTAGGAAGTGCGGACTACCGCCCCCTAAAAGTGATTTGATTCGTTAATACCATGTGTGGGATGTGTAAAGGATAAAGTTAATGATATTATACATGATGTTATACTGGAATTATAATATAACTATATATATCATTATCATTTATTTCCATTAAAGTATGAGATAGAAATGAAAGTAGCGTTCATGCGTACGTACGGACTACCGTCTCCATGAACGGTGCATTTCATTTCTTATCCCCAAATGTAATGTATTATTAAAAGTACATGTATATAATGGATATATATAATTAATGATATATCTAAATGATGAATATAATTCTGGAATTAAAATATACATACCTCTCATTTAGTTTTAATTCCGTTAATATGACAAAGAAATGAAAGTAGCGTTCATGCGTACGTACGGCTTACCGTCTCCATGAACGGTGCATTTCATTTCTTACCTCTAAATGTGATGTAATATTATAAATGAATGTATGTACTGGATATATATGACATATATGATATCTACATCATGAATACTATTCTGGATATAATGAAACTTTGACCAAATTAACAACATGTAAGTGTAAGAAGCCTATTTTTGACTTAAGAACCAAATACCGACAAAATGAACATTATTAACTTAAATGATTACATGATGTTCATAACATGGTATAAAAGGAATAATGAACTTGGAAAAGATTCATAATCAATTAGAGATTAACTATATTTTATTATTCAGGAGTTTAAAGAACGGTCGGGTCAAGTCAGATACGAGGTATGGGAACTTCTTAACCCAATTTCCATTCTTTGGGTTAATCTCCTACTTCCAAATTATGTCATTATATTATTATGTCGTATCTTGTATTTGTACTTTATTTATGTGTACTTATAGTGAATACACATAATGTATCTATTTTATTTTTAAAATTATCTTTGTATGGGACTTTGTCTCAATCTCCTTTCATTGAGGCATATTTTATTTTATACACAACTTTCTTTTATACGGTGTATAAACCCCTTTGACTTTTACGTTTATTCAAAAGGAATCTTTTTTTATACGAAGCGTTTACTAAACGACAAAAGGGAATGTTTTTTTCGTACGTATGCGGCGACAACGACTTCTCCGCCGTCGTAACCGTTATTTGAGTTTCGGCTTCCTCTACAAGCCATACCTTTTTAAAAAAAAAAAATACCATGTTTTACTTTGGTATTGAAAATGGTTTTCATAATGTTTTTATTATATCAATGTGTTGTATTGATATCTCGTGATTGAAATTTGGAAATGTTATGTTTCCTTTATGCATGTTTTATGTGATATGATTATGTTATGGTTCTTGGGCATTATTATGAAAACGGGTGGTTCCGTGATAAACTAAGGGCGGGTGAGCCCGTTATAGCTTTCCAATGCATTGGGTAACGCGAAGGAGTGAAACGTTAAGGTTTCTCCGAAGAGATTTTAGGGAATATACTGTGATGGGTATTCCAAACGTAACCAAGAGGGTTACTCCCTACGTAAGAATGTTATGAATGCCTCAAGTTACCTTTATGTCTTATGATTTCTATGATTTATTCATGATTTTATGAGGTATGTTAAAGTGCCTATGTTTTATGGGTAAAGTATGATTTCATTCTTATTTATATATGAACTCATGTTTCCTTTCCATGTTTTTTTTATAACCCATACTGAGTTTTTATGCTCATCCCAAGTTTTTGAAATGTTTTTCAGAGGTCAAGGGAAAGGTACATGATAAGATGATAGAGTCAAGGATGTGTCAAGAATTAATCCATGTTTTATTTTAAAAGTGTGTTCCATTGATGGGAATGAAGAATACTATCTTTATGTAACCACTTTGTTTATATGTGGAATGTAATGCAAGTCTTATGATCTAATTCTCTAAAACTCTAAACCCAAAAAGATCCTCAACGTGTAATCTTGTAATAACTCAAGATTAAGTAAGGTTTAAGGCTGGGGCCTTATATGTATTTTATCATCCACATCCATGTTTCCTAAATATGTAATATTTATATCCTTATACAACAGTTTATATCCAATTTGACCCTTCGTTGAGTTTTTAGTAAAAGATATGAAAGGAAGCTTTTGTTGTTTTTCATATGAGGTACTTTTTGACTTTTCCGACAAAAGTACGAGAAGAATGTTTTTTAACTTATACGACATGAATGGATTTTTAAAACATTATTTCCAAGAAGCATCCTTTACGAGTTTTCATGTTTATTTTTAATCAACTTATTTTAGTTTAATGTTGTCTGACATATTAAGAAAGGAAAAATGTTTTTGAAGAAGAAAGGATATTTTCCTCAAGAATGGAGTTCAAGTGTTTTATCTAAAATATTTTCCATCTAAGATAATTAAGGGTTCTATTTTTATCCCTATTATTACATTGATTTGATTATGTTGTGATGGAATTATTTTTATGAATTCCTTTATCGTATATGAATTGTTTTATGATGTCGTGATGTTTAAGATTCCCATTTTATTACATGGGTTATGAAATGATGTATGGTTTATGATTTTGTGGAACACATAAGAATGGTATCATTATGAGATGGGTGGGACCTATATATCCCTCCAATGCATTGGGTAAAGATTTTAAATCTCATGAGATAGACATTGATGGAACGGTAGGTTATACCGGTTCAGTGAAACAGGACTGAAACGAGGAGTGAACTAAGTTCAGAAAGGGACTTTGTCCACTAAGATAGTCTTGGCAATGAGTCTTGACTAATAAGATATGATTATCTATGATTATGTGTGTATGCCACAAATTTTCATCTTTTAAGTTATGATTATTGGGATTTCATTTCACTACTATGATTTATCCCATGTTTTGTTATTATGATCTCTTTTGCAGGTTAAGATTTCCAAAATGTTATGTTCTTATGAATATGATGTGATTGATTTTTATTTTCTTTACCCTTACTGAGCATTTGAGCTCGCCATTTTATGTTTTATTTTCCCCAGGATATAAAGAAAGGTTTTAGGTAAGAAAAAAAGGGAAGATCTTTATTGGGAGATGTTGAAGATCTTTCACCATGATTAGAATATTTTATTCCGAGTTTCATAAGACACTAAACTATTACGGTCCTTGGGTGTCTGTTTTTTTTATATACTAAGTATTTTGAAAAATTTATGTAATGTCTATGTAAGTCATGCTACGGGTCTCTACAGTTGGTATCAGAGGAAAGGTTTAGTCAACCTTTGGAAACTATGATGTGAGAATGTTAGTGAGATCCCTAGAGATATTTCTAAGGTATGTCTAGGGATGTCCCTAAGGATAAGTATACGTATTGGATATAGTCCTAGAACTATGGTAACGATCATAGAATTTAACCTAAGATGTTTGATATTGAAGTTACTCCCCCTTTATTATGATTTTTTCATCTAACACTATTCTTTTTGGGTTTTAGAAAATGGCTGGAAACAAGATGATTCACGATAATGGAGGATATGATGGACAATGGAATGATATTCTTCATGAGCAACCAAATGAAATGGGATTTGGAAGTCCAAAAATCATTATTATGCAGAATTAGCAATCACATAATATGATCAATAAAGTAAAATTTGGTAAGTTTCTGGGCTTGGCTAATAAGAGAAAGATGGAGTTTCATGATGATCATAGAGGAAATAAAGTTCAATTTCCCCTATGTAAATCATGTGGGAAGAGGCATGAAGGAGAATACTTCAAAGGAACTAGAAGATGCTTTGGGTGTGGAAAAGAAGGACACAAAGCCAGTAAGTGCAAAGGAAAAGGTTCAGTTAACACCAGGGATGAGGATAATGGTATTGCTACGACATCAACAATAGTTAAATGTTTTAAATGTGTAATGTACGGGCATTATGCAAACTAATGCCCTAAGGTAAAGTATCATGAAGAGAAGCAGTATAGTCGTATGGGTAGTATTTATGTTGATGCTGATGAAGAGACTACAAATGATATGTGAGATGAAAGAATTGTTGAAGCTCGGTCAATGGTTTAAGAATGAAGTGGAATGATTACATGTTTATCATGTGTAATGTCGTATAAGTAATCTCATGATACTATGGAATAAAGAGGCATCTAAGGATTGTTACACTGTTGTCTTTCCTTGAGTTTTGAAAGTGTATGATTAATGGTACCAGTATCCATGAAAGATTATTCATATTTTTTTGGAATGTAGATGATATGCGCATAATGAAGGGATTAGGAGAAAATTAAATGTTTGATAGTATTCATGAGCTCATGACTGATATAAGGAAATAGCTATATCATGGTTTGAGTATATAGAATTTTGGTTTTTTGGTATGTGGAATGCGTTAACTTTTGACAGAACTCATGATTTTACTATGATTCAATGGGTATTCATTTTTCAAGATATTACATGATTATGGTATTCACATGACTGGAATGTGACGAACAAGATATATGAGGGATAAATGATGGCATTCACGTGATCATTTTCTCTATACTATGATCTTGGACCTAAGTATTTTGGATAAGCCTAAAGATTGGAATGGATTATGTTGGACATAAGTTAGTATTGTTTAAGTATAGAACCTTTTTTCAATAATATTGATGGGATGATATAGTAATGTAGTTTTATAAAAAGGACAACCTGCAGGATGGGCGACAGCCCATCACGTCAGACAAGGCTGTGGGAACCGAACCCACAACCGAAGTGCGACTGGCCTTTATCTCCTTCCACTGGCCTACAGGAAGTCCATGGTTAGTATAAACTAGTTTTATTTTATTAAGCGGGGTGATATATGAAGTATAAGTTCATTTTTGGAACCATATACGATTAATCTAACCATAAGATGGACTTATAACTTTTTCTAACCTTTTGTTTGAAAGAGATGGAATGACCCATCATTCTATCACATGATCTGCTAACATATCATGAATAACAAATTCAACTTCATTTTATTAAGGGATGAAGTGGAAATTGTTCAATTCACGAATAACAGTGAGATTGTACCAAAATCATGCAAGTATTTCTTTTAATTCATCAATTTTAGGGAAATGATCTTGAAAACAAAAAAAAATTTCCTAGTTCCCTTATATCCGATTAATCAGATGGTACCTTAGATCATCACAAATCAATAAATTTGTGATTGTTGGCTTCTTCATAGCCATGTTCTCTACCACAATCCATCAGAACATGATGATTATATTTCTCTTCCATATCCATATTCTCACCTATGTGGAAACCCAGTGATTAGTTTATTTGGGTAATCGTTACATTTCATACTTTTTTTTTTAAGTTTGGTTTTGGTATTCCTTTTTACGATGTGGGTTCCTATTAATGAAACTTTCGAATAGTAAACCATTTATAACCCCGACGAATTTCAAGGGCGAAATTCATTTTAAGGGGGGTAGAATGTAACAACATGAGATTTTATAAGAAACATTCTTTTTAATTTCATTCATATATTCTATTGTACGACACAACAAGATTATCTAGTGCTATACGCAACACTGTATTAGCTTGCAGTATACGCAACACTTTTCTTGGCTCTTGTTACACACAATTTCATGTTCGTTTGATAGAAGTTATTCTACGCAACATTGAGTGTGTATATATATATATATATTCAATGTATAAATAAAATATGGTTGGATTATGTTATATGCAACAAAAAAGGAGTTGTGAACTACACGCAACCCTGACTTGGCTTGCATTACACACAATCACGACCTTCCTCGATAGCGTGTGTTGTACGCAATACCAGGTTTTACTAAACAACGATATATTATTATAATATTGTTATGAACTAGCCATTATGAATAGTGTTAACTAAATTTTGAATTTTTTAACATTATTATTCACCTTACACATTTCTAGAACATCGTATAAGAACAAAATTAATTTTTCGGGTAAAATAAGTATTTTTCAAAAAATGCAGTTTTGCCGCATTTTGATGGCGCACCCATTTTAAATCTAGTTTATGACAAGTTTATAAGTTCAATTTGACAAAATAAAATTATTCTTTTTAATCAGGATATTAAAATTTACATTAGATAAAGTTTTGATATTTTTTCGATAACTTTCATATTTTAATGAATAGTAAAAACACGCTATATTTTAATTAAAAACAACTTTTTTCATCGTAATATCTTATGTGGTTAAATTATAATATTGAATGGGTTTAAAGTATAAATATAATATATTTTTACCATTTAATATAATGTTTGTCAATAGCATTGACTTTACCTTAAATTCGTAGGTTAAATCAATTCAATCTTTTGCAATGTTTTAAAGAAAAACTCGTTTTCCTTCTACAACGGGATTAATTTTATTTTAATTTCTGCAACTTTTGCGTATTGAATTTGGAAAAATTTATTCCATATTTGGAATCAGTGGATCCAAATTATGTTAATAAGCTACTTTTTATTTTTTTGAATTATGAATAGTAACTACGGTAAATTTTATTTACCATAGTTAAAGGTAAATCGCGTAATTAAGGGTAAATATAATATTTTAAAATTACCCTAAAAAATGTCAAAATCTTATTGGATGACTAAAAGTCGAACCATATCACCTAAGGGTTAGATTAGATTCATTTAATTACATTTTTTCAATGAAAATAATTTAATTATTATTATTACCAATGAATGTGACAACATGTCACTTTCTTAAATCTTATAAGTATAATAACTTTAATCTAGTGATAAACTTCATGAAACTTAGAACATGAATAGTCTCCACAAAGATAATACAATTATCTACATCATAAAAATTTATTTATAATTTTTAGTGATTAAATAATTATCATTTATTATGACACAAAGATGATGCAGTAATTGTCATATTAATGAAATATTGACATAATTGATGTTATAAATTTCCAAATAAATGTAATTTGATACTTTTTATGACTTACAATAATTTTATAGGTTAATATGACATGGTATTGTTGATTTAAGTTACTTTTTTCGAACTTATCATTCTGTTATGAATTTCATAAAAATCATGTACCAAATAGTGTCAAAATTGACATAAATTAGTTTTTAAAACAAATATTATATTATCAATTGTTATTTTATTCCTAAAAATCTAAGGTTCGGCCAAATGACTTATATAAGATTATATATATTAATAATAAAAAACATGGGTTTCATTTGGCTTGATATAGTAAGTTTATTAACCATATAGTGTAAGAAAACAAAAAGACACGGTAAAAGTTAAATTATTTAACATAGAGTTAAATCTAATTGATAATGTTGAAATAATAACCTAAATATGTCTAAATCATATTGGATGAGAATATTTCGACCCATCCCCACTTTATCTTCGAAATAATACCCTTTTGAACCATTATAAACCGAATTTAACCTTAAATATAAAATAATATTTTGAGATATTTCTAAGGTGCCCATCTCCTCCCTTATAAAAGGGCACCTCCTTCCTCTCCTCCTCACACCAATTTGAGCATTCAAGCTCGGCCAAACCCTGCCAGAATCACTTCTCCACTTCCCTAGTATCATCCTAGAGGTTCTTTTCTTCTTCAAAGACCATCCTTAGTTCTTTAAGTGGAGGTTAAGTGAAGGCGCGTCAAAAAGAGGTAATATCCATTACCGATCTTTTTCAATTTCTTTCTTCTTCAACTTCTTATTATTTAGTTGATTCATGATAAAGTAATAACATCAGTATTTCTTATATACTTATATGTTATTATAAATATGAAACAACTCTAATTAACCTTCTATCCATCCTACGGAAAAAGGAAATCACCGCGCGTGTGTACGTACGGAATACCGTCTCCACGCCGTGGTGTAATCTATTTTCCGTCACCACCTGAGTTGGATCGGTATAATGGTGTAATGAGTAACTATATATGATTATTATAAAGTGATATTGATACTGAAATTGTATACATACACTTCGACACAAGTTCACGATCATGAGAATGATGTCATCGCTCATGCGTACGTACGGACTACCGTCTCCACGACGCGATGAGATTCATTCTCCACATTAACCATTCATGAATGATTATAAAGTATATATAATGAATAATAATGAAATATATGACATGTAAAATCTACTGGATTTATGTGTATATATATATATGTATGTCATCTACTTACTTCCATTCAAGACAATAAGGATAAGAAAACAGCGTCCATGCGTACGTACGGACTACCGTCTCCATGAACGGTGTGTTTCATTTCATTTATCTATCTATTATATATATATATATACTGAATATATATGATATATAAATCATGTTTTATTTTCTGGATGTAAGAAAGTCATGATATAAGTAATAATATTGTCAAGAACAACAAGTCCAAACACCTATGATAAATGAAACGATTTTACCCAATACGCTTCTTTAACATGGAATTTACAAAAGAACGGGTAATATAAAGTCATAAGTGAACCATATATGATATCATAACAATGAATATGATTCTGTAATCAGTTAATGAATTTATTTAAATCATTATACAGGAGGTTCGGATACGTAAAAAGCATATCGGACATAAGGTAAGGGAAATATCACAATCTCATTTTTATCCGAGATTGTTTATACTTTGGCATTTACTGGGGTGTATTTTATCATCCACATCCATGTTTCCTAAATATGTAATATTTATATCCATATACAATAGTTTATATCCAATTTTACCCTTCGTTGATTTTTTAGTAAAATATATGAAATGAATCTTTTTTTGTTTTTCATACGAGGTACTTTTTGACTTTTTTGACAAAAGTACGAGAAGAATGATTTTTTAACTTATAAGGCACGAACGGATTTTTAAAACATTATTTCCAAGAAGAATCCTTTACATGTTTTAAATTTTATTTTTAATCAACTTATTTTAGTTTAATGTTGTATGACATGTTAAGAAAGGAAAAATGTTTTTGAAGAAGAAAGGATATTTTCCTCAAGAATAGAGTTCAGGTGTTTTATCAAAATTATTTTCCATCTAAGATAATAAAGTGTTCTGTTTTTATCCCTATTATTACATTGATTTTATTATTTTGTGATGGAATTATTATTATGAATTCCTTTATTGTATATGAATTGTTTTATGATGTCATGATGTTTAAGATTCCCATTTTTATTACATGGGTTATGCAATGATGTATGGTTTATGATTTTGTGGCACACATAAGAATGGTATCATTATGAGATGGGTGGGACCTATATCTCCCTCTAATGCATTGATTAAAGATTTTATATCTCATAAGATAGACATGGCTGTAACGGTAGGTTATACTAGTTCAGTGAAACAAGACTGAAATGAGAAGTGAACTCAGATCAGAAAGGGACTTTGTCCAGTAAGATAGTCTTGGAAATGAGTCTTGACTAATAAGATATGATTCTCTATGATTATGTGTGTATGCCACAAAGTTTCATGTTTGAAGTTATGATTATTGGGATTTCATTTCACTACTATGATTTATCCCATGTTATGATATTATGATCTCTTTTGCAGGTTAAGATTTCCAAAATGTTATTTTTTTATGAATATGATGTGAATGATTTTTCTTCTATTTACCCTTACTGAGAATTTGAGCTCACCCTTTTATGTTTTCTTTTAACCCGGATATAAAGAATGGTTTTAGGTAAGAAAAAAAAGGGAAGATCTTTATTGGGAGATATTGAAGATCCTTCACCATGATTAGAAGATTTTATTCCGTGTTTCCAAAGACACTAAACTATTACGGTCCTTGTGTGTCTGTTTTTGTTATGTACTAAGTATTCCACAAAAGTAATGTAATGTCTATGTACGACAAGTTACGGGTCTCTACACGGAGCACCCAATAGATATGACTTAGCCACAAAGGCTCTATTCACCATCTCTGTGTAATCATCTATACACACTACCGCTATCTTTGAATGGATTTCTTGCCTTAATCCTGCTTCAATGATTATTGCCTTCAACGATGTGCTACCTACCACCTCGGGTGAAAACCGCACTAAGTTCATAAACATAGCAGCATACTTCGTCACCGACATAAGCTCTTGCTTCAAACTGAATAAATTAGTCGTACACTGAATTTTGAACGTATGTGGGTAGAAATATTTATTAAAAAAATCATCAAAGCCTTCCCACATCATACCCTGGTCCGTCCCTGCTTGGACTACTGAATCCCACTACAGAAAGGAAAGATCTTCTAACATATACGTAGCGAACTTCACTTTTAACTCTACCGGAGTTACCAATAACTCGAATATCTTGTTCATTATATTCGACCATGCTTCTTCCCTTTTTGGATCTGAATCACCACTGAAGATGGGTGGATTCTGCTTTTGAAACTGAACTGCATGATCCACATGCCTTGGTTCATCCACTCTATTTTTACTTTCCACAACTTGGAAAGATTGCACAATACTTTGCACCAGCTACTAGTTCACCTAAGGCTCAGGTGCTACCACATTATCAACAGCCTCCTCTGGTTGGTCTCTACGACGCCTACCTGATTCCATTTCTATAAACCGAAAACAAACAACCATGAGTCTCACTTTTGTAGACATCATGAAATCCCATCTCAAATCACATTACACAACACTATCACAACAAGGCTTTCCATCAGTTCACATTTCCGAAGGTTCACCATTTTGAAAACAAAACCATTTTCAAAATACAAAATTTATTTACAATACGATTTCACACAACAACCATTTCTTAATTCATCCCATATATCATTATACCCCAATGAAATATTAATCCTAGTGGGATGCCATTTCTACCATGCATTCCATGCTCATCTCATTGGCGACACCCAAAGCAATGAGATATTCAATGCCTATAAGTGTCTCCAAAACACATATGTACCAAAATCCCTGGTAACTTGAATTTCATCATAAAAGGGTTAATTATGTCCTTTTATGCTATACATTCCATGTTCAGAAGATCCTATGCCTCGCAACCATTCGGAATCAAGGAATGTAACAGAATGAATGTCAACAACAAATCCTAGAATCAACTCGAAGGGACTGAACAAACTGATACCACTTGTAACACCCATCACCTACCTCATTGGCTTGAGGATGTGGTGAGGGTTACTTGACCTTAAGAGATGTTCCCAAGACGCCAAAGGCAGGAAATAAATGTCGAGGGCTTCAAGATCAAGTTGGGGAACAATTTTAACTGAAGGCCAAACCAACAACTAAGATGCATGCACTTTCAAACCCAAACATGTTTTCCCAAAATACCACCAAGTTGTTCCACAATACAACCCAAAACCAATACGACCAACCATATCAAAGAACAAGAGGAAACTAAACAACAATAACTACAATCCATAACACCTCCACAACTCCAACCCTAGCTCCCAGCTCCATGCTCTACAAAGAAATCACAATATACCACTAAAGGAGGTTGTTGCCTTACCTTTTCCCATGTCATGGTACACAACATCTGCAAAGACACCATAGATCCAAAGCAGGGGGTGAGTACTAAAACTTAGTAGTATTTCCCCAAATGACATACCTACACATGCCACTAGGATAAAACCATTAGCACATTTATATAAAACAATTTATATAAAATATATCAAAATTTCCACCATTCTCATTAGCCAAACATGCCCTTACCCAACCATCACACCCAAACCAAGAAAACAAAGGAAAGCCATCCAAACAATCCAGGACCATTCCAAAATTTACCCATTAGCAAAAAAAATTCCATCTTGCAAATAAATGCACAACATAACAACCATACAACCAAACGGTGGAGCTACCGTCCAATCCGTTCACCCGTTCACACTAAGCGGTACTTCCCGTCCACTTATCCTCGATGGTGGACCTTCCTCCCACTATCCATCCCCTTATTATAGTGTTACTTATCTCCACATCCACACAACATTAGAATAAATCCAAATCCAAGAATATAACCCACCAATGTCACATCATCATGCAATCAACTCATTCCATTGCATATCAATCCACTTCAATAAATAACCTATTTATTGGAAACCATTTTCCTTGCCAAACCCTATTTCAATAAAACAACCTTTTTATTGAAAACCATTTCCATCAATCATTTTTACAACTCAACCATAACAACCAATATTAAATCTCCATCTTAAATTCCACAACAAAATCATTTCACCACAAAACCCTATTTTTCCCAAAAATCCCCAAAACATCACCCGATGAATTTCCACCAATTTCGCACATAAAAACATAATTAATCTCAATCACAAATAATTAATTGTAACAAGGAACCACTAGTTCTATCCAAGTGGATATTAGGTTGATGAATTAACATGTTTAAATTGTATAATTTAATAATATATGTATAGTAATTTCATTATTCAACAAAAGTAATCATTTTTTTGAAAAATTATTTTCATCACTTATTCATCTTCAAAAAAGATGATACATAAAGATAAAAATAGTGGTAATATGGAATAACCAAAAAATGTACTCAAATATAGAGGAAAATTTTTTATAGTTAACTTTGATGATAATAACTTCTGTTCCAAATTCCATACATTTTATTACATGCCTCGTTTTATAGAATCATTGTAGGAACCGTATTTTATACACTAATTGATGTTCAGATAAGTAAATTAAGAAATAACTTTTACGTAGGTCTCTAAGTGTAAAATTGATTAACATAAATAGTCATTCTTCCAAAGGCTCATATATTATAAAATTCTAAATATTGTATTTTTTCAATTATAGTAGACATTTTACAATCAATATATAGAGGTATTAATTAATGTGTTTATCCTTTGCACCAGTAACGTCGATAGATTTTATGAAAATATTGAAATATATTTATATTTTTGGTATTAAAAATGATATATAAAAAATGGATAAGTATGAGTTTATATATATATCTACATAAAAAAAGATTTTATTGGGTCAATAAGATGATTCTTTTGTAATCTTTTTTTATTCATATATAAATTTATTCGTTAATATTTTTCTAGTACAAAATACCTTAATTATTGTTTATTATGAAAATTATCTCCAATAATACTCACAAATAGATACAATCTCACAGTTTTTATCCTAATACATCATCAATGGGATGGTATCCTTTATTAGAAGAATATATGAATGTTGAAAGAACCTAGTGAATTAAGAGCCATGTCAGGGATGACCTATGAAGTGGATCCACATGACCATAAATATACTCCCATAAATAATAAAAATCAAGAAAGGGATAGAATTTCATGAAATGTAAAGGATATTAATGACCCTAAATAAGATTTTTCTAATAATATTTCATGTAATTAACAATTATATTTCATTAATATTAATATTTATTTAATATTCCTATGTAATATTAAATTTAAAAATATTATTCTAGCAATCCCTTCATTATAGAGTGGAATAGGGGGGAATTATTATTAACATTAGAAAATATATTCTTACCATTGAATTAGGAAATCCGGAAGACCATGTCTTTGTAAGAGGTATAAGAAGGGTGTCATATTTAAAAATGTTTTCGACCATGCCCCTAGTGTAACTTCTAATGTGGTTAAATATATAGAATAAATTAACAATTTGAATAATGATGTATGTTAAATTATTAATTAGATGTAGGGTAGGGATAAATGATATGTATCAGTTATTATTAAAAATGATTGTATCCAGAAGCTTGTAGTACATCCAAGTAGCCTTCACTGCGTTCTTACCAGATCTAACACCACCTCATTCAAACTCGATGGTGTTCTATGAGTTTCATTTTTGGTATCCTCATCTACTTGTGATTTAATATATAATTATACATATTCACATTGATTACATAAATCATCATCATTTGAAGTTGGGTTACATAAAATTAATGGTACATTATATTATTAGACCTACTATTCATGTGTTTCTTCCTAATAAGGATGTTTCTATACTTGTGTATAGTATTTACTTTTTTAATTTGGCCAGCTAATCAACATCATAAACTATCAAATAATTTATGATTTAATTTTAATTTTTCAATTATAATTAAATTCAAAATAAATGATAATATATTTTTAAACATGCCTTGTATAAGAGTATATGATATCAATGGAGTTAGAATAAAAGAAATGAAATTTTTGGATTTCAATACATTCTAATAATCCCTTGGATAATAATTTGTTAAAAAAATTAATAAATTATATTAATATATTAGATAATTATAATAAATTTTGAATGATTAATGATAAATGTAGAAGTTTCTATGCCATAGTGATTTTTAGAAAAACATCATGGATATTATATAGGGAGATCAACTCATTGTACATTTATTGAAGTTATTTTCCATTTAATTATATTATATTTATTAAATTTTTTCATTATTTTTTCAAATTTTATATTGATATAAATTATTTCTCTTCTAATTGTGGTTTTACATAGTAATTTCATTAAATATGATTTTACTGCTTTCTATATTTTTATCAAAAAAATTACCTTTAAACATATGATTACAATTTTTAAAAAGAATTCAAAATTGAATATAATTATAAACGATTCAATAAACTTTACACCTTTATTTCTTGATGGGTAATGATAAAATAAATAACTACAAAGCACTATTCATTTTTCAATTATCAAAGTTGAATATTTTAGTTTTATTATACATTATTTATTATCAGAATTCTCTAAACATACATCTGTTTATATAGATAATATTTGAAATTATATTAAGAAATTGATTGAATATGAATTGTCATTTAATCCATTAGTGGATCAAGTAAATATTTAATATTTTATTTTTCATGTAAATTTCTTTTATATCATTACATAATTGTATTTTCTTAAATACAATATGTTTTTATTTTTAACATGTGTTTTCATTTACATAGATTCATTATAAAAAAGGGAATGTTGTATATTGATATTGTGATCCACAATATATTAATTATATTGTGATGAAAATAATAGAAACATATTTTAAAAAGGTTATTTTTATTAAAATAATAAAAATTGTATCAAATATGTTCTTTTTTAAACTCATAACTCATTATTTTTTATGTTTTTTGGGATGTTACTTTTTAGAAATCAACCGACCTAATATTTGAAAAACATATATTTTCACAATATTTTTTATATATGTATAATTCAATTATTTATCCTGATTTATTTTTATATTTTTCAAAAAATAAATCGATGTGTATAGTTAATTTTTTGATATACTATATTTTATATATTTTTTCCATATTAGGATTTATCTTCTAGTATTATGTAATTTATCATGTTTTTATAGGATGAGATTTTCTTTCAACGTCGCCTTTATGAAAAAATAGTATGGAATACCCTAGTAAGGATTTCAAATTCATTTTTTACTTAAAAAATACATCAAAATAGGAATTTAAAGACTTATTGTTTCAAAATTGATGTTTAATTCCTATTATATATTGCAGCTCCATTGAATTGGATTCTATAAAAATGTTGATATCAAAATTCCACTTTAATTCCCCTTTTGTGACAGTGTTCAATGTAGGTTTTTCTTAAACTGGCATGTAATGTTGTACAATGAATGTTAAATTTATTTACATCGATCATAAAAAAATTTAATGGTTGTTTTTCCAAAGTAAATTTCATTCGAACTCAGACTATATTAAGTACCTTAGATGTAAGTATCATCATAATTAAATCATAAGTAAATTATATTCTAAATTTTTATGTCATATAAATTTTATTTTGTCAGGATCCACTACATTATGATATAAATGCAATAAAAAACTATTAATATCAAATTTATTATTCATTTAAATAGTAAAATGGAACATGAAAATTGTGTGATTAGTTTTACTAACATTTAATTTTTAGATACCATACATTTTAATGGAAATGAAATCATAATGTATTTATACTGTCTGAAATATGTTAGAAAAATAATGTGGATATGTATAGAACATATAAATCCAAACATATTACTGCATAGACTATAATATAGTAATGTATTCATATTATAATATTTATTTATCCACTATCATTTGTAATTTTTTTCTTTATATTGTATACATAACATTCATAAATATTATTTAATTAATAATTAAATATTATGGAATAAAAATTACATTACGAAGAGTATATTGAATTTAAATAATGATGGATCAGACCATATGGTATTACTCAATAATGTTCATTATATATTAAATATATAATTAGAGGGAGTGACTGACTTCATAAGATGAACACCTTATAATTCATATATTTTCAATTTTATGGGATTAGCAATCCTTATCCTTTGAGCCTTACCTAAAAAATACATCATTTGATTTAATTAATAACACAACCCCCCCCCCCCCCACCTCAATTAATCCCCCAATAATATATATGGAAATGTATATATATGTTTATAATGTGAACCTCCCCAAAATATTAATCCTCTAATATTGAAAATTAAAATATGATGAAGCTGGCCACCAGTGTCGCACCAACTATTGGACACGGATGTTTAATATGCACTGAGGATATAATCACACAAAAAATGAAATAATTACCATCTAAGAGAAAAATTTTAAGGGATATATGATAGAAAGAAACCATTCATATAATTATTAGATATATATAAATTAAAACCCATGTATATACTTGGAATTTTTTAGAGAATATAATCATCTAGAGTGAAGATATAAAAGTACCAAAAAGTAAACACACCAATGACCATGAAGCTTAAAAATATACTCAGAAACCATGAGAATAAAATATCTAGTTGAATATAAAAACTAATCTTAATGAAAAAAAATTATATAGGTGGGCGAGAATAATAGTGTACTCTTTATGATCATCCATGAAGCCTCTAGTCCAAAACACAAATAATGAATTCGAATGAAAAATGAATATTAGTTAATTTTTTAGCACTTAAGTATAAATAAATTGATTATATAATAAATATGGTTATATCTCACCTTTTAACTCTTTGAAATGATTATATATTATAATAATAAAACCGCAAGGGTACCTAGAAATCGCTTCCCCTCTAGATTGTTTCTCTACCCTAATGTTGCATATCATGAGCCATCTATGTCCAAAATAAACCATCATGAAAACACGTACTCTATGTATCACATATTGAAACCTATGGATCAAAACAACACATCTTCCCAAATCACATATCCATATGTTAAACATGTAGTTTATCAGAGGCACCACAACCAATATGATTTTTATCATACATTTGGTACTACAACTTACATAATCAAAGCCTATACATCGAGTATGGTAAAAAACATATTTAAATTTCTATAAATTTAGTACATTTAATAATCATTTGGATATTATATCCATAAATAAATTTTTCTCAAAAATAATCTATCCAATATGTCCCACTAAAAACATATATGGGAAACTAAAAATTGTTCATACTATCACATACTACTATCACGAAAATAGAGTAGTGCCATATGGGTTATGCAGAAATCCTTCCACCCACAAGGATATTGGGGAAAGAAACCACGTAATTTCCATTATGTTTTAGTCACCCTACATACATGGGTGGGGTAGAATATAAAATATGTAAAAATACAATATATATTATTGATGACAACCAAAGAATAAGAAAAACATAAACCAAGTATCCACTATTATTTTCTTCAATAGAATATATAGAAACAACTATTAGTGTCTTTCTATCCTATAAGGAAATAATAATTAAATGATATGAATTATATTACTTCATCACTATTTAAAATTTCCTTTAATTATTTAATTCATTACCAGTTAAAATAGAATTTTTATTATATTACCTTAATCATCAGTTCATTCAGAGTCCCACAATTAATAGTCCTAACTATGTCTATGGTTTCACAAGATTCAACAGTATCATTTCAATTATAGGAAGATCCAACCCCATCATTTCATGCATTTATTAATAATTACTATCATTCCATAAATCCATGTATAATAGGAAACAACCTATTCTATAACAAGAGAAATGCATACTATGTTTATCCAGCTCCCTTATGAAATGCGGGATGGAATGTGGATAAATCAGGAAACATCAAAATCATAAATTTATATGGACTCATAGAAAGAAAACATATTTAATAATC
This sequence comes from Viscum album, assembly GCA_963277665.1. Classification (NCBI taxonomy): domain Eukaryota; kingdom Viridiplantae; phylum Streptophyta; class Magnoliopsida; order Santalales; family Viscaceae; genus Viscum; species Viscum album. The sequence goes on along the minus strand of OY728136.1, from coordinate 1,235,971,315 downwards.
ATGTATGTGGGTAATGCCACCTTAAACACATTCCATAATCTCGAGTTCCATCACTGAAACCCACATACCTATACAAATTCATCTCCTCACCACATGCATCAACAAATACCACAACATCACACCTACCCACCCATATCTCATTAACCCCCACTAGATCATACGTCCTATGCTCATAAAATATCACATATTAAGGATACAATCCATATCAAATTATAGGTATGGAAAATATTGAGCATATTTAAATAGTAATTATAATCCTTGAAAACAATGATCATAGTCTTCATAAGAAACTGATCTATCACAATCACCAACATAAGGAACTCAGATTATATAAAAAATTAGTAAAAATCAGACACAATGTTTTATAATTTTCAAATTAGATAAATTTTGTTCAATATGGGATTTACTGATTCATTATTCATAGTTTCCAACAATGCAAATCCTATAAAATCAGCTACAACAAGCTACCAAATTTTCTTAATATTCTCTCTAAAATAAACCATGTTTCCTCAAAATAATAATAGAGTAATTTTCAATTAAAAATAATTTTTTTTATTTCAAACTTTAGATTCATAATAGATTCATGTTCTTTATCAATTACACTATCATAGGGATTCACATATTCAATTAAAATTTCATACTTCCATTAATTTTATTACCATACAATCAAATGAATCTATAGATTCATTAAAATTTTCTATTATGTTTCAATGATAGTAAAATTAATTCCAAATTTACCTTTTTAATCAGTTTCATCAATTTCAACTTTCAGAACCCATGAAAAAAATGATATATAACAAATTGTATAGGATTTACAATATCATGGATATTAATTGGAGTAATATTATCATTGTTTAAACATACAACATGTGATCTCTACAACAATAAACTAATTATATTTAATTTAATCCACTTTAATTTTTATTATGTTCAACTACAACATCACCAAAAGATATATATCATGATAACATTTTGATTTCATGTAAATAATAAGGAGAAAAATTGGGCCACAACCAATAATGAATGTTTCCAAAATCATTTCAACAAGACGATGTCGTGACATCAGATGTGACATGATACCACTGAAAAATATTGTGCACCTGACTATTGACAACCTTTAAAAACATAAAATATTAGAATCCATGAAGATGGAAGTGATTCTTCATGGGTTACTAAAAATAATTTTAATCTAAACTACAATACTAAATAATGGATTGGATTGAGGGTAAAATGGGTCATGAACTATAGACAAGTGGGATTTCAAGATCCTAATTAAGATTGTAATGGTGATTAAAATTATATACACATCAAAGAGCCATTTAAAATCTATGAACATTAAATAAAATGAGTATACAAATTTTTTACTCTGAAATGAACCTTAATTCCCTCATTTGTTTCTTTGAAACAAATTTACACTAGAAACATAAAACCTGAAAAACTGAAATTTTTTGAAAACCATGAACTTAATATAGCCTGGTGGTACCACCCGCTTCAATTTCAATCTGGTATAAATATATTCTAATATCATCTTATATCATCACCCAATACTACAAAACTATGTCTAATACGATATTATATGACGAAAATATGCTACAACTATTTTCTACTACTAGAATTTAGAGTTTTCTATTACTACTAACTACTACAATCGTATTATTTTTGAAAATCCAGGACAAAGTGTACTACTACCAGATATAACCAACCAAATACCACTAGTATATTTTAAAACAAAACCACATGTATTAAATCCATATACTACTACTAGTTTCTATGATCTGACTATGTCTAATACTATGAGATTATACCACTATCTGCTACCTCTAGATAGTGTTTTCTACATCTAGGTTCCAATATCTGACATTAAATAGCCTTTTTGGAAACTAATTGATTTAGAATACTCAAGGAAAAAATAGGTTAGAATATAGGTAATTACATTACACACCTCCAAAAAAGTATTATTCTTAACAATTATTCCAAACAAATTGTGAAGGGAAAGGAAAGGATCATCCTGACAACCACCATTTGAGAAACATGAAAAGAGCCTATCTGTGACAAGACCTCAGCCCCATATATCAGTTGAATAATAAGAAAACAATTAAAAAAATCAATTTCTACTATACACTATTATGAGTGTGATACCTCTGAAAGAAATCCAAGGACGTAAAAAAGAACTAAAAACAACCTATTTGATAAAAAATTAATCACCAATATCCATAAGAGATCAACATTACAAGGGAATATCATAACAATGGATACATTGGGGAACTAAGCATTGGTTTGTGACTCATGTTCCGAAGTATTCTCTTTCATGTCTTACTGTTGACTATGGGTCATGAACCGAAGGAATAGAATGTCTATGTGACACCTTCTTCTTGTTATATGGAATCTCTATATGAAACAACACAAAGGTCACATTATCGTCAACATTGATTTAAACCAAATTTGTGATGTCTTACTCATTATAACCCAAACATAAATTCAATTACATTTTAAAAACACTATGTATCAATATCATTTATGTTATATGTTCTATCTAATACACTATTTCCTGAAAATCTGTCAAAACCGTGAAAGAACAAAAAATATTAGGAGAAATTTTACTTCCATGACTAATTAATTTCTTTAGTATTATGTTATGTCACCTTTATGAACACATTATATCCAATTTGGAACTACATAGGTCTCCTCCTATGATCATAAAATTATTTCTAAAGAACATATGTGGATTTTTTTACCTCAATAATTTCTAGAACTATCTCTGTTATGTCTAATAATAGCTTTTGGAGGAGAATTATAAAATAAATGAACCTAGTCCAGTACAATATAAAATGGAAATGACATCCATATAAATATTCAAATTGATCTATATAAATAGAGTGAAAATTATTATTCCACATTAACTTGACCATTGTATGTTTCCTCATCCAAAAAACACAAAAAACTATAAAATAAAAAAGAAACATATATTTAAGAGTCTCGATACTCTTCTCTTTCTGACCATCCATATATAGATGAATATTAGTGGTAAGTAATAAATGATATCCAAAATTATATTGGAAACCACTCTACACCCAGTAGGTTAAATGAGGATCATGTTATAAGATGAGAAACCTCAAGACCTCGTCGAGTCTCACAACCTCATCCATGTACTTCCCTGGAAAGACCTTTACTAAGAATGACTACTTGTCAACTATAATGTGGGATAATTTTAAAAAAATACATTATTACCATTAAATAATAAAAAATTTCCTAGATATTTATTTAAACCGCTGCAAATATCCATTTAAATGTCCTCCCACTCTAACTAAGGAAAATCTAATGGATGGAGAAACATGTACAGAATATTGTTTTCTACCTTCAACATCATACAGAAAAAAAATTGAGTCACAAAATATATATCTACCCACTTCATCCCATGCCACTAAAACTAACCTACAAATTCTTGCTACATATTTTTCTCTCTGATATTTACAACCAAGAGGGATGTATGTAACTCATGAAGAATAATATAATCCATTTCCAATGGAATGAAAACCCTATATTGAAACAACTCCCAATGTTGTTCATCCTTAGAAAAAACATTAAGGTTATATCCTAAGATAACATTATCTATCTATACCTCTACGTTAAAATCCATGGGTTGGTAATCATCCATATTTTCAACCTTATATGACTACATTGTAATTTGGTAAAAGAAAATTCTACCTTTAACCTATCACATATCAAGATTCATTATTATTATATCTTTTATCACTATCCCATAGTTTCTATATTCTATTATATTTTCACTACATAACATCTTTACTATTTCATAAACTATAACATTACACATAAATTATTTTTATGAAAATTTTAAAAATTTATATTACAACAGTTGTAACCACCTTCACTGATGCATGTTCATATTTGATTGCGACAAGACATATGTAAAGACCTGGAAATTACATGTAATTGTTGTTAATTATATGGGAATATTATGAGTCTGTGAAAATTGAGGTCACATGATTCGGTGGCCTGTAGTGCCCATATTTAATTTCTGAACATTTGTTTCTGGTGCATTCAGTAAACGTGCAAGTGGGTTTTTGAAATTTTTGAACCATTGCTCGGAATTGAAATTTGAGGACACAGTTGAGCTCCCAATGCTGGTATTCGATTAAGAAAACATTCACACTGACCGTAGTAGGTCAAGGGTTAAAGTTATTTTTTTTTATTTTCATTGAAAAATTAAAATAAATTAACATTACTTTATTTTTGAAATTCAATCATCTCTAATTGAATTTGGTGGTGGGGACAACCCAACCTATGAGCTCCCTCTATAATGAGGGAGGTGAATCTTGGGTTCTTTTCTAATTAATTGTGCCAAAATAAAATTAATTAATGTTCAAACATTAATAGTATTAATTAACATTACATTATTAATTTTCCATTTCACCTCTTGGTTGGGGGATTAGTGGGAAAAAATAGCTTGAGAGAATTGTAATGAAATAATCTCTCCAACTACGAACACTTTCTCCAATGAAGAACTCCATTGAAGGATCCCCAATGAAGATCATATTCAACAATGATGAACAAATGTCCATATTTTCCTCTCCTTCACCGAATTTATGTCTCGACACCTCCAATGAGAAATCGAGGTTGGGAATGTTGTTTTGAATACCCCTTAGCATGCTATTTTCAATTTTCTTTATTTAAGAACAATTATTCCTCTTGTAACCGTTCTAACGTGGAGGGTGGGCGCCAAACGAACATGGCCCGACCTCTCCGTAACCTTTTTGGTATATAATGGTATTGAATCTCTGGAGACGTTCCAAGGCGAGTGCGGGAGTTTTCATAATGAAGAACGTGCAATCGGGCACACCCGGTGACCTGAGGTACGTCGCCGGTAACCAGTGTTAGCGACAGGAAATGGTGGGGCTCCGGAATGGCGGCCAGTGGCCGGCACTACAGTCGGTCATGATTACATAGGTGGCCCAACCACCCTTCTAGAGAAGGGTAGTGGCGTGTTAGTCATGGAAGATCTAGGTCAGTGGTCGGTGCACGATCGGTCATGTGAAGCTATAGGCGGTGTGCGACCGCGCCACCGGGCATGAAAAAGCTACAACATGAGGCTGTGACGACGAAGGAGGGAGGCCAGCTCACTGTCGGCCACCGAAGGAGGCTCAACATGCGACCGTTCCACACTGGTGAGTGGGTCGTCTAGCCATCCAGGGAGTCGAGCAGGACCCCAGGTCTCCTGTTCCATCTATCAGCGCCATGTGGCGCCAACCGGTAGGTTACCCAACCCGAACGACCTTGTTGTTTGGGGTGCCCAAGGGGTACCACTTCCTTGGGTGGCAGTGAGGGCAGACCCCACCACATGCCCACCCAGCCGTGGGCCCATGTGGGCCAGGCTGGACCCAGCTGCTCGGGTCGGACCTAGGGTCAGACCCTATTTGGCCCAGGCCAGGTTGAACCGGACCTGGACATGCTTCGACGCTTTTTCTCACTACTTGACATAACATGAGATACTGGTGCCTGTTTGATGAACCGTCTGCAGTTCTGGGAACTGTATATTGAGATGGACCATTTGGTATACCCCATTTGAGTTTTGGATAATGTTGAGATATGGCCAGGTTGGATCGAACAAGAATCCAACCAGGCCCTCGAGACTAAAAGGCCAATAACATACAGGACGAGCGTCCGATTGATGCACCGTCTATTTCATTGAAAACCCTATTACTTGGAAGTACATTGGGATACTTCCTCATGGGTCTTCATTACAGTCGTATTATCGACTTATGGATTGAGAATCAGACACTTCTGAAATCAAGAGAGCTTAGTGCGGGAACCATGTGCCTGGCTGTAAGACGAGAAAGGGAGCCTATATGGGTTTATGCCTAAAGATACTACGTGGGTCTATTCTTTGGTATCCTACATAGGTCAGTGCTCCAGTATTCCACTTGGATCTGCCCAAGGAATCTATGTGCGATTACACTAGGATCCAGTCTGTTGTACTAAGATCCTATATAGGTCTGACGATTTTGGATCCTATGTGGGTTTTCCTCTTAACAGAGTAAGGTGATTCAGAAGATGAATATAATCATATTTTCTTCCATGCCTAAGTTATTCTTGATGTGAGTTGAGTCCTTACATGTGTTTCAGTCATCTGTGTGGCATAGTTTTGTTATGGATACCTTCATGGTGATACCTTTGTGGTATTATTCTGTGTGGAATTACCTTTGTGGTACTTACCTTCATGGTGATTCCTTTCTGGTATTATTCTAAGTGGTGTTACCATTATGGTAATCATCTTCGTTGTATTGCCTTCGTGGTATTCTTTCCTTCGTGGGACATTTGATATTTGTGATTTTGAATTTGGATTTGTGTTTCCTCATGATTGAGATGGGTTTACTCAACAACTTAGGTATATGTATGGGCATATACCTAAGTAGGTTTGTCAGTTGTTTTCATGCATTGTGGTTTATTCTTTGTTCATTTTGTGAGACCTTCGAGGGTCTCAGGGTCCCTACTGAGTATTGTTATACTCATCCTGGCACAGGCTACGCCCGAACCTTGTTGTGTTTGGTGCAGACGACAAAAATCATTGATCGAGGTTGAGGGTACCCAGATTAGAGGTAGCTCAGATGTGGAAATTAGATGAGGTGTACCACAGTGACGACCATTCAAGAGATGTACCTACCCTTCAGGTAGGATCCTTGGTAGGTTTTTACATTTCTTGTTCCAGTTTACTTGTACATCCCAGTTTTCTTGTACATTTCAGTTGGAGTTGTATTCGGGCCCTTTTTCATTTTGTACACACACTATTTACTATATATTTTTACTTCGTGATTGTATCCTGATTTTTTCATAGTTGTTTGAGTTTATAGGTTATAATGTCAATGCCTTTCCAGTTTTAGCAAATACACATTTTGGTACTTCTCCCCAACCCCTGGCCTATGGAAGGCAGGCTAGGGGTAGTCACAACATGTGCCCCGGGGGACGGATTGTGACAAATTGGAAGTAGAGGATTCGGTTCTATCATAGAAAATTGGACTCTAGTCTTTTAACGGAAATAGTGTTATGCGTTATGAGTGTGGTTATTAGTTTAAGGAATCTAGTGTTGGTGCAGCAGCCGACATATCCATACATGAGGACCCTGATATCTGATTTCTTACACAGTGTATGAATACACCGATGGCATGTGTGTTTTGAAAAGATTCCTCTGTGATTTCTTGAGTCACCTCTCTAGGTATAACTGATTGACAGTGGCACATATTTGTCTTCTCAGGATGCCTCCACAAAGACAACCATCTGGGTTTCCATGAAGAGCACATGATGACAGTCCACCGAGCGACTTGGCCTCAGTGCATGTCCCTTTATTAGTAGAGGCACTAGCGGAGGCACTAGCGGTACCATTACGCATTTGGCCACTGATTCCAACAACCCCAGCAGCGGAGAGTGCATGACTATTGAGCATGATGCATGAGTTCCAGAACCATAGTCCACTCAGGTTCAGGGGTGAGACGAACCCAAAGATGACTAAAGATTTGCTGGAGGCTATGGTGACAGTCTTCCGACTGGTAAGGACACCATCTGATCTCATATTGATCCTTGATGTCCGTCTTATACTAGCAGCAGTAGAAAGATTGTAGAGAATGATGCTCTAGGTTCACAATGAGGTTACATTTTTCTAGGCATACTTTGAGATCCTGTTTCAGGCATAGTTTTCCCCAGCGACACTTCGTGTAGTGCGCATACAGGAGCTTCTTCATCTACAGCAAGGCAGCATGACTGTTGCTCAGTACTCATTGAGGTTCAACGACCACTCATGCTACTCCACTGATATGGTGAAGGACCCATTTTTCTAGGATCAGGACTTCAGGAAACGGCTCATGTAGGAGATCATGGCTTTGATGAGTTATCTCAACATTCCGACACAAGCGGGGGAGTTTGAGTGAGCCCTCATAGTGGATTGTTTTCATGATGAGCATTCACCAGCAGCGATACCCACCACTGGGAATCCCATAGCAGAGTCTTATTTATCTAGAAGCATAAAGATGTCACAGAGGTACAAGAGGACCAGACCTATAAGTGGACGATCATAGGATTAATGGTCAGTTTTGTGGGGCACCCATGATAGAGCCACTCATGCGAGGATCAGGTAGTGTTACGCAAGAGGTGGGAAGGGTATCAAGGCTCGTGACTGCCCATCCCTCTATACAGATGATGAGTAGATGGTCGAAGGGACACCCATGTAGAGACAGATGTTCGACCGAGGCAGTACGTAGGGATCTGGATGATGTGGTAGAGGAGTTGGCCGTGTAGTTGGCGGTGTGCGACAATTCAAGGTGTTACTACCACCACCACCAAAAGGTCCACCCCTACCATAGGGAGCAGGTCGACAGGGGCTAGCATACTCCAGGTAGCTAAGGACTATGACCACAACACTCCATAGATGATACGAGGTACGATCTAGGTCTACTCCACCTTAGCTTCAGTACTTATAGAAAAAGGTTCCATCCATTCATTTGATGCCACATCCCTTGTTCGGAGCTCATAGATTATGGTGGAGTCATTGGCTCGATTCTTACAGCTAGAGAGTCCTACGAGAGAGGATTCAATGATTACACACTAGTGCCAGCAATGTGTGCTTACTCTAGGATACGAGAGCATTGGTTGGGATCTGCTAGTAGCGGCTTCAAGGCCTTACGATGTCATCATGGTTATGGGTTGGTTATCTACATTCCATTCCAAGATAAACAGTATTAGGTGTAGTTTTCGGTGTGTCCGTACTATTGGGACTAGGTTTACCTTCACCGATTAGAAGGGAGACTTTGTAGCATAGCATGGCCTTAACCGAAGGAGAGTGCAGCTGATCCCTCCTATTTTGGCTAGCCATACCCTTGGAGAAGTTGATGTGGAGAGTATGAGTTATTCTATAGTAGTGGACCAGTATGCAGATGTCTTCCCTAATGATGTTTTGGGTCTACCTCCTCATAGAGAGGTAGACTGTTTCATTGACATGTACCCAACGATGACACTGATATCTATACCAGCGTATCGGATGGCTCCCGCGGAGCTTCGTAAGATGTGGGTAAAATGGAGGACTTAAAGGAGAAGTGGTTCATCCGAACCAGTGTTTCTCCTTAGGAAGCCCCGATTTTGTTCGCCAAGAAGGCAGATGGGAGCTTGAGACATGGTTTTGACTATCGGCGCCTGAACCAGGTGACCATGAAGAACAAGTACCCACTTCCAAGGATTAACAACCTCTTTGATCAGATGAAGGGATCAAGTTGGTTATCGAAGATAGACATCAGGTCAGGCTATCTCCAACTAAGAGTACGAGACAAGGATGTGCAGAATATGGCTTTCATATATCAGTATGGACACTACTAGTTCTTGGTTATGCCATTCGGCGTGACCAACACTCTAGCAGTGTTCATGGGACTCATGAAAAAGATCTTTCTACCATACCTTGATTGCTTTGTAGAAGTCTTCATCGTCGTCGTTCTGATATATTTGGCTACTGAGGAGGAGCATGCCTATCAGTTTCAAGTAATTATGGACACCCTCTGGCTGCACCAGCATTATGGTAAGCTCTCGAAGTTCTACTTCTAGATCTGAGAGGGTCACTTTCTGGGACATGTCATATCGGAGGCTGATGATGTGGTGGATCCAGCAATGTTTGATGTGGTACATTATTGGAAGCCACCCAAAAGTGTGATGGAGGTAAGAATTTTCCTAGGACTGGCCACCTACTATATGAGATTTGTTCCATATTTATCCAGAGTTTCATCACCTTAATCAGTGTTGACGAGGAAGGGTAAACCCTTTGTGTGGTCGGAGAGATGCCAGTGGAATTTTTAGTAGCTGAGGCAGTGGTTGACTAGTGTCCCCATACTGAGGCTTCGAGGGGATAGATTTGGGTACCAAATGTATTGTGACACTTCATGGACCAGGCTCATATGTGTCCTAATACAGGAGCGATCTGTTATCGAATATGGTTCTTGATAGCTAAGACAACATGACTAGAACTATGCTTCCCATGATTCTAAGTTAGCAATTGTGGTGTTCCCTTTGAAGATTTGTTGACACTATCTTATGGTCGAGTATTTTACGGTCTCCTCTGATCACTGGAGTCTCAAGTATATCTTCTCCCAGAAGGATCTGAATATAATGACCCATAGTTTACATACATTATTAATACATCAAAATTGAATCACAATTATTACAACATATAACAAATCCATGAAAGGACCATATATTTATAGTGTCTTTAGAAACTGGGAAACACAAACAACTGGTTCATAAAGCATCTACATTGTCTCCCATTTATTTCATCATATCTAGAGTCCCTTTTGGCATATCCTACTTAATAACCTTCTTCCTGGCCTGGGGGAAAGAAAACATACAAAAGGGTGAGCTCAAATGGTCATTAAGAGTAAACAAAAGAAAAATCAATCACATCATATTCATAAGAACATAACATTTTGGAAATATTAACCATGAAAAGGAATCATAATTTCATATCATGGGATAAATCATAGAAGTGAAATGTAATCCCAATACTCATAACATAAAACATGAATCATTGTGGCATACACACATAATCTGTAGAATCATTTTTAGTAGTCAAGACTCATAGCCAATACTATCGTAGTGGACAAAGTCCATTTCTAAACCGAGTTCACTCCTCGTTTCAGTCCTGTTTCAGTGAACCGGATTAACCTGTCATTCCAGCCATGTCTATCTCATGAGATATAAATCTTTACCCAATGAATTGGAAGGAGATATAGGTACAACCCATATCATAATGATACCATTCTTATGCGTGCCACAAAATCATAAATCATAAATCATTGCATAACACATGTAATAAAAATGGGATTCGTAAACATCATGACATCATAAAACAATTCATATAAGATAAAGGAATTCATAAAAATAATTCCGTCACAAAATAATCAAATCAATGTAATAATAGGGATAGAAACAGAACACTATATTATCATAGATGGAAAATAATTTTGATAAAACACTTGAACTCCATTCTTGGGAAAAATATCCTTTCTACTTCAGAAACATTTTTCTTTCTTAACATGTCATAAAATTTTAAACTAAAAGAAGTTGATTAAAAATAAACTTGAAAACTTGTAAAGGAAGATTCTTGGAAATATTTATTTAAAAATACATTCATGCTTTATAAGTTAAAAAAACATTCCTCTCATAATTTTGTCGGAAAAGTCAAAAAGTACCTCCTATGAAAATTGAAAAAAGATTCCTTTCATATCTTTTACTAAAAAGTAACTGAAGGTTAAAATTGGATTGAATCAATTTTAGGTGGATGGAAATAATATTAAATATTGAGAAAACATGGATTTGGATGATAAAATACACCCCAGTAAATACCAAAGTATAAACAATCTCGGATAAAAATGAGATTGTGATATTTTCCCTTACCTTAGGTCTGATTTGCTTCGTAAGTGTCCGAACCTCCTTTATACTGATTTAAATAATGTCATTGACTTATTCCAGAATTATACTTATTGATATGATATCATATATGGTCATATTCTTAGCTTCTTATTAGTAATATTTCATTGTTACTTTTTATTCAGGTGTTTATTACTTTTTGTTCTTATGCGTGTTTTGTCGAATAAATTCTTATTCTTACCTTTGGGTTATAGATAACTCATTTCCAGAATGGTATTAGTGTGCTATATTTCATATTTATTCATTCAATGGATTTATATAATAATTATGCAATGATGATCATATAGAACGAGTCGCATCACATCATGGAGACGGTATTCCGTACGTACGCAAGAGCGATGATATCGTTCCCATGATCGTGGAATTGTATTGGAGTGTATGTATACTATTTCAGATTCAATACCAATTTATAATAATAATATATAGTTATTTATTTTCACCATTATACCCATCCATGTAAGGTGGTGGTGGAAAATAGATTACACCATGGCGCGGAGACAATATTTCATACGTACGCACGCGCGGTGATTTCATTTTCCGAAGGATGAATAGATGGTGAGATAGGGTTGTTTCATACTTATAATAACATATCCTTATATGAGTGATACTTTTGTAATTATTTCATTATGAAACAACTAAATAAGAATAAGTGGAAGAAGAAATAAAGATGATAGAATCGGCAATGGACATTACCTCTTCTTTGAAGCGCCTCTTTGAGACCTCCTCTTAGGGCACTAAAATTGTTCTTTGAAGAATAGAAGGACCTCTAGGATGTTTCTTGGGAAGTGGAGAAGAGAATTTGGCAGGTTTTGGCCGAGCATGAAGGCTCAAGGTGGTGTGAGGAAGAGATGGTGGAGGTTCCCTTTTATAAGGGAGGAGAGGGGTACCTTTTGAAAAACTAATAATATTATTTTATTATAAAGTAATATTCGAGTTTTAATAGCTCCAGATTGATTTATTTTGAATCTCGGGTGGGTATGGGTCGCAATCCTCTCATTTAATAGAATATAGAAATGTTTAGGTATCTATTTTAACCTTATCATTTAGATATAACTTTATGTTAAATAATTTTACTTTTACTGTGTCTTCTTGTTTTCTTACACTATAGGGTTACTAAACATACTATAACAAGCCAAACGGTCCCCAATTTGTTTATTGTTAATATATATAACCTTATATAGGTCATTTTTCGGAACCTTAGTTTTTTGAAATAAAATAACAATTAATAATATAATATTTGTTTTAAAAACAATTTTAGGACAATTTTCACACTATTTGGTAATTGATTTTTGTGATAATCATAACAGAAATATTAGATCGAAAAAAGTTAATTAAATCAGTAATAATATGTAATATAAACCTAGAAAATTATTTTAATTCATTAAAAGTCTTATATTACATTTATTTGGGTATTTATAACATCAATTGTGTCAATATTTCATTAATAAGATAATTACTGCATAATCATTGTGTCATAAATAAATTAAATTATATAATGTCAATAAAATACAAATAAAATACCATTATGTAGTATATTTTGTTAGCTTTCTAATTAATATTTATAGTCGATTTAATCTTATGTATAACCCTATATTAAAAATTATTTAGTTATTAGACTTTGATTTTAACTATTTTAACCCTTCTTTAAATAAATTAGTAATAAATGTCCTAATCTAATCCATGTGGTCAAAAAATGGTCAAATTTTATTCGTAAGGTTGTTTTTGGCCGAATTACAATTATCCAATAGAATTTGGATATATGTTAGGGTAATAATAATAACATTTTTATCCTTAATTTCCCTATTTACTTTTAACCGTGGTAAACAAAATTAAAAAGTTACTATTCACCAAAAATTATTTTCATCTCATTGAACCACATTTTAGTCCTTGATATTAACCGTGTCTCTCAGATTTTTGAAATTTCACTCAAAGAAGCATTAAAATTATGTTTTATGTAAATTTGCAAATTCTCATAGGAGGTGGGTAAAAGACGGTGAAAAGTTCAATAAAATTTTAATATATCTAAAATTAATATAAAATGACTCCAATGAACTGCATTGTACATATATAGGTATTATGTATAAATTTTGACCTAAAATAAATTTAAATAAAATAAATAATTATTTAAATAAAAAGTCGGTTTTTAAATAGTAACCTATTGTTTTCACTATTCATCAAAAATTGATAGTTTTCAGAAAAATACAAAAATTTCACCCTAGGATATTTTCGATATTCCGAATCCAAAAATGAAGTCTATTTTGAAATATGAAATTTATAAAATTTCAAAAAGTGGTTATTACTATTCATAACGGCTAGTTTTAATAATAGTTTAATAGCATATCGTTGTTTAATGAAATTAGGTATTGCGTACGATGAAAGCTTTCGAGGAAGGTCGCAGTTGCGTGTAAAGCAAGCCAAGATAGTGTTGTATGTAGTGAAAGATTCATTTGATGATTTATATAACATAAAAAGAAAATATTTCTTATAAATGTCTCGGGTGTTAGATTCTACCTGCATTAAAATGAATTTTGGCCTTGAAATTTGTCACTTTGTAACAAACAGATGAGGATACCTTTTCCTCATCATATCCTCAAGCTCCCATGTAGCCTCTTCTAATTAGTGGTTCCTCCATAAAACTTTCACCAAGCGAGTGGTCTTGTTCTGTAGGACTTTTTCGCTACGATGCAGAATCTCTATCGGCTGTTCTTCATAAGAGAGATCTTGTTCTAGCGGTACAACTTCTGAGCTGAGTACATGTGAAGGATCAGGTATGTACTTTCTCAAGAGAGATACATGGAACACATCGTGAACTTGGGAGAGATTCGGTGGAAGCGCCAATCGGTAAGATACCTTCCCAACACGATCCAGTATTTTGAAAGAACCGATATACCTAGGGCTCAACTTTCCCTTCATTCCAAATCTCATTACTCTCTTCTAAGGAGATATTCGTAAGAACACATTGTCACCCACTTCAAACTATAGGTCATTTCTTCAGTTGTTGGCATAATTTTTTTGTCGACTCTGAGCTGCTCTAATGTGTTGTTGAATATATCTGACCTTTTCTGCCATCTCATCAACAAGATCAGGTCCTAATAACTTTATTTCCCCAACTTTATCCTAGCAAGTTGGAGTCCTACATTTCTTTCCATAGAGAGCTTCATAAAGATCCATCTGAATACTGGAGTGAAAGATATTATTATAAGAAAATTCCACCAAAGGTAGGTGTTGATCCCAACCACTTATAAAATCGATAGAGCAAGCTCTCAACAAATCTTCTAGAGTTTGAATTGTCCACTCAGACTGTCTTTCTGTCTGAGGATGACACGCAGTTTTGAAACTCAACTCTGTATCCAGAGTATGCTAAAGACTTTGCCAGAACATTGAGGTAAACCTCGGATCCCGATCAGATATAACAGAAATTGGTACTCCATGCAATCTTACCACTTCCTTTACATATATCCTGGAATGCTGAACCAGATAGAAATCATCTCTAATAGCAATGAAGTGTGTTGAATTTGTAAGACGATCAACTATGACACAGATAGCATTATTTCCTTTGGATGTTTTTGGAAGTCCAGTGACAAAGTCCATAGTGATGTTTTCCCATTTCCATTCTGGTATGGGTAATGTTTGTAACATCCCCTTAGACTTCTATCTCTCAGCTTTAACTTGCTGATGAACCAAGCATCGAGAGCCATATTCAGCAACATCACTTTTCATGCCATCCCACCAGAAGTACTCTTTCAGGTCCCTTTACATCTTCGTGCTTCCAGGATGAATAGAGAATGAATAACTATGAGCCTCATCCAGTAGCTCCTTCTTTAATCCTGGGATGGGAGGAACACAAACCCGATTCCTGAACTTTATTATCCCATCACAATCAAGGTTCAATTCAGGAATATTTCTCACCTTCTTTTGTAACTCTACATCTTCTTTCTGCTCCTCTTTAATCTTCACATGTATAGATAGTTGAACATTCAATTTGGAAAGATACGATTTTTCCCTTTCCATTATTATTCCAAGATCTATCCATTGTAAATCCATAAATATTGGATCTTTTGTGATCCTCATCATGGAAAAGCTAGCATGGTATTGTCGACTTAATGCATCTGCCACATTGTTTTCCTTCCCAGGGTGGTAATGAATTGAGCAGTTGTAATCCATAATCAGCTTCAACCATATTCTTTGGCGCATATTCAACTCCTTTTGTGTAAAAAATATACTTTAAACTTTTATGATCGGAATAAATATGAATCCATTCTCCATAAAGATAATGCCTCTAAATATGTAATGCAATGATTACCGCAGCTAACTCCAAATCATGATTTGGGTAATTTTGCTCATGGATATTCAACTTTCGTGAGGCATAATCTATCACCATATCATTTTGAATAAGAACACACCCCAATCACTTCTTCGATGCATCACTGTAGATCACAAATATTTCTCCACTACAATGAAGTGTGAGGACAGGTGCATTGGATAACCTTCTTTTCAACTCCTTGAAATTAACTTCACATTCCCTCGTCCAAACAAGCTTAACTCCTTTCTGAGTCAACTTGGTGAGTGGATTAGATAATCGTGAAAAATCTTTCACAAAACATCGATAATATCTAGCCAAACCAATAAAACTTTGGATCTCATTTACTGTTGTTGGTCTCGACCATCTTTTGATAACCTCTGTTTTGCTGATTCCACAGATATCCCCTCTTTTGAGATTATGTGACCCAAAAATGCAACTTTTTGAACCCAAAATTCACACTTGGTAAATTTTTCATAAAGCTTCTCCTTTCTCAGGGTCTTCAATATAATTCTCAAGTGATCTTCATGTTCTTCCTTACTATTTGAATAGACAAGAATATCATCTATAAAGACTACCACAAACTGATCAAGATAGTCTCTAAAGACTCTATTCATCAGATCCATGAAGATAGCATGGGCATTAGTAAGACCAAATTGAATCACTATAAATTCACAGTGTCCATACATTGTATGGAAAGCCGTCTATGGTACATCCTCCCTTTTGACCCTTAATTAATGATACCATGAACGAAGATCAATCTTAGAAAAGTATTGAGCTCCGCATAGTTGGTCAAATAAGTCATCAATGCATGGGAGAGGATATTTGTTTTTGATAGTGATCTTGTTAAGTTCTCGATAATCAATGCAGAGTCTCATTGATCCATCTTTCTTCTTAACAAACAGAACAGGTGATCCCCAAGGTGACGCACTAGGGCGTTTGAATCCTTTATCAAGATTATCTTGGAGTTTCTTCTTTAATTCATGCAACTCAATTGGGTCCATTCTATAAGGTGTCCGTAAAATAGGAAAAGCACCCGGTACGAGTTCTATTGAAAACCCAACTTCACGATTTGGTGTAAGACCCGAAAATTCCTCCATAAATACATCGTCAAAATCCAATACAATGAGCATATTCTTAATCAGGAGTTCCTCACCAACCATTTGAGATAAATATCCTTCATTTAGTGGAATCAAGACCCATAAGATGTAAGAAGTTTCCACTGGAAGGATATGTTCATCATTGCATCGATAGACGATCATAGATTGATCTGGAATATGAAATGTGACTTCCCTTCATTGGGAATTGATATGAGCTCCATATAAAGAAAGTCAATCCATGCCATGAATTAGATAAAATTCCACTATAGGAAGGATCAGAAGATTAGCATGAAGCACTTTCCAACGAACTTCAATCAGAGAAGAATAATAAACTTTTGATGCGACTGTTGTTCCATTAAGAGTTGTCACAAGTAAATCAACATCTAATTGGTGAGGTAATATGGTGATACCCTTATATAATTCTTCAGAAATAATAGAGTGGGTGGATCCAAAATCAAATAAAACATTTCCTACTTTAGAGTGGATGGTAAGTGTACCTCTCACCACTTCGTGGTCGTACTCCACATTACCGATAGTAATTACATGTGACATTCCTTTGTCTATAGCCTTAAGAGTTTATTGACGTCGATCATCATCATAAACCCTTGGATTTGATCATTGAATGAAATAATGCCCCATCTCCTTGCACTTGAAACATTGAAGTATAGTAGGTTCATTTTGTGTATCCCTTCCTTTGTTTAAATAATTAGACATTTTCTTCCCATTATTTCGACATTCAACCGCCCGATGACATTCTTTTCCACACTTATAACATTTGCTTGTCCCCTTAAGAAAATTTTCTCCATGTTTCTTTCCACACTTTGAGGATAAGGGAAAACACATCTTCTTTTTAGTGTGCTCTTTAGATTTTCCTTTGAATTCCATTTTCCTCTTCTTATCAAACCCATATGACTGATAGGTTACTCCAATATCCATCTCAACTTTGAGAGCACATCGAACGATTTCTTCGTAGCTATTGAAGTCCCTTATGACTAACACCCTTCGAAGACTTTGTTTTAATCCACTAAAGAATCGATCGATCTTCCTCCCAGGTTGGATAAAAATTATGAATGCTTAC
The DNA here is from genome assembly GCA_963277665.1 of Viscum album. Taxonomy (NCBI): domain Eukaryota; kingdom Viridiplantae; phylum Streptophyta; class Magnoliopsida; order Santalales; family Viscaceae; genus Viscum; species Viscum album. Next base: position 1,235,953,365 of record OY728136.1, on the reverse strand, counting down.
CTTGAAAGTCTTGTAAAATTTTCTTCATAGGTACCAACAGATTCATCATCCTTTTGCTTCAGTTCAAGAAACTCCTTCTCCATCTTTGTTCGAAGAATACAAGGGAAGTACTTATTGAAAAATAAGTTATTGAACTCATCCCATTACATGGACTCAATTTCATCCCTTTGCATCGTATTTTTAATAAGATTCCTCCATTGATCAACATCAGCTTCCAAATGATACACTGCTAAGATGACTTTATCATGTTCAGAATATTGAAGAACTGAAAATATCTTTTCAGTGGTACTGATCCATTGTTCAGCCACTAATGGATCAGAAGACCCACTGAATGAAGGTGTACGCTGCCTCATGAAGGATTCAATAGAATTTTGCTCCTTCCTTTGCTCGTTTGGAAGTCCTGAATGATTCATATCTTGAGAAAGTTGTGTGAGCATGGCTAAAAAAATTTCATTCCAGCTCCCATAACGCTTGTTTACTCAAGGGGAAAAATCATTGCATTTCCCGTCGCATTCCGCATTAACGTGGTTCCTTCTGGTTCCATCAATAGACTTAAACCAAGAAGAATCGTGTGAGCAACACTAATTACAATAGGAAAACCACATAATCAGGAATAAAATTTTACACTTAATTTCTTATCATAGGTTATTCATGGCCATTTCTAAAACACTAAGATTGTGTTCTATGCTTAGACATATCCTTAGGTTTCTTACAAAGGCTTTCACATCCTAGTTTCTAAATGTTGACTATACCTTTCCTCTGATACCAACTATAACGACCCATACTTTACATACATTTTTAATACTTCAAAATTGAAGCACACTTATTAAAACATATTAAAAAACCATGAAAGAACCGTATACGTATACTGTCTTTAGAAACTGGGAAAGATAAACAACTAGTTCATAAAGAATCTACATTGTCTCCAATTTATTTCTTCATTTCTAGATTCCCTTTTGGAATATCCTACATAATAACCTTCTTCCTGACCTGGGGGAAAGAAAACATACAAAAAGGTGAGGTCAAATTCTCAGTAAGGGTAAAAAAAGAAAAATCAATCACATCATATTCATAAGAACATAACATTATGGAAATCTTAACCTGCAAAAGAAGTCATAATTTCATATCATGGGATAAGTCATATAAGTGAAATTTAATCCCAATAATCATAACATAAAACAAAAATCTTTTTTGCATACAAACATAATCATATAGAATCATTTCTTAGTATTCAATACTCATAGGCAAGACTATCTTAGCAGACAAAGTCCATTTCTGAACCGAGTTCACTCCTCGTTTCAGTCCTGTTTCACTGAACCGGATTAAACTTCTGTTCCAGCCATATCTTTATAATGAGATATAAATATTTTCCCAATGCATTGGAGGGAAATTATAGTTCCCACCCATATCATAATGATACCATTATTATTTTTTTCCACAAAATCATAAATCATACATCATTGCATAACCCATGTAATAAAAATGGTATTCTTAAACATCATGACATCATAAAACAATTCATATAAGATAAAGGAATTCAAAAAATTAATTTCATCATGAAATAATCAAATAAATGTAATAACAGGTATAGAAACATAACCCTGTATTGTCTTAGATGGAAATAATTTTGATAAAACACATAAACTCCATTCTTGAGGAAAATATCCTTTCTACTTCAAAAACCTTTTCCTTTCTTAAAATGTCATACAATTTTAAACTAAAATAAGTTTATTAAAAATAAACTTGAAAACATGTAAATGATGTTTTTTTGGAAATAATGTTTTAAAAATCCATTCATGCCTTATATGTTAAAAAAATTCCTCTCGTACTTTTGTCGGAAAAATTCAAAAAGTACCTCGTATAAAAAATGCAAAAGATTCCTTTCATATCTTTTACTAAAAACTCACCGAAGGGTAAAATTGGATTTAAAACATTGTAGGTGGATGTAAATAATATTACATATTGGGAAATGATGGATTTGGATGATAAAATACACCCCAGTAAATACCAAAGTATAAACAATCTCGGATAAAAATGAGATTGTGATGTTTTCCCTTACCTTAGGTCTGATTTTCTTCGTTAGTGTCCGAACCACCTGTATAATGATTTAAATAATGTCATTTACTTATTAAAAAATCATAATCATTATTATGATATCATATATGGTCATATTTTTAGCTTCTTATTAGTAATATATCATTGATACTTATTATTTGGGTGTTTATTACTTTTTGTTCTATTGCGTGTTTTGTCAAATAAATTCTTATTCTTCTCTATAGCTTATAGATATCTCATTTCCATAATGGTATTAGTGTACTATAGATCATATTTATTCAGTCAATTAATTTATATAATCATTATGCAATGAAGATCATGTAGACCGAGTCACATCACATTGTGGAGACGGTATTCCGTACGTACGCACGAGCGATTATATCGTTCCCATGATCGTGGAATTGTATTGGAGTGTATGTATAATATTTTAGAATTAATAACACTTTAAAATAATCATATATAGTTATTTATTTGCACCATTATATTCATCCACGTAAGGTGGTGGTGGAAAATAGATTACACCACGACGTGGAGACGGTATTCTGTACGTACGCACGCGCGGTGATTTCATTTTCCATAGGATGAATAGATGGTGAAATAGGGTTGTTTCATACTTATAATAAAATATCATTATATGAGTGATACTGATTTTATTACTTCATAATTAAACAACTAAATAAGAAGAAGTGGAAGAAGCAATAAAATTGAAAGAATCGGTAACGGACATTACCACTTCTTTGAAGTGCCTATTTGAGACCTCCTGTTAGGGCACTAAAATTGGTCTTTGAAGAATACCAGGACCTCTAAGATGTTTATAGGGAAGTGGAGAAGTGAATTTTTCAGGGGTTGGCCGAGATTGGAGGCTCAAGGTGGGGTGAGGAAGAGAGGGAGGATGTTCCCTTTTATAAGGGAGGAGAGGGGCACCTTTGAAAAAACTAAAAATATTATTTTATTATAAAGTCATATTCGGTTTTTAATAGCTCCAGATTAATTTATTTAGAATATTAGGTGATTATGGGTAGAAATGATCTCATATAATAGAATTTAGACAATTTTAGGTATTTATTTTAAACTTATCATTTAGATTTAACTTTAAGTTAAATAATTTTACTTTTACCGTTTATTCTTGTTTTCTTACACTATAAGGATTATAAACATACTATAACAAGACATACGAACCCCAAGTTGTTTATTGTTACTATATATATACTTCCCTAAGTCATGTGGTCTAACCTTAGATTTTTTGGAATAAAATAAAAATTAATAATATAATATTTGATTTAAAAACAATTTTATGTCAATTTTGACACTATTTGGTAATTGATTTTTGTGAAAATCATAACTGATTAATTAGTTCTAAAAAAGTTAATTAAATCAGTAATAATATGTAATATTAACCTATAAAAGTATTTTAATTCATAAAAAGTCTCAAATTACATTTATTTGGGTATTTATAACATCAACTATGTCAATATTTAATTAATAAGATAATTAATGCATCATCATTGTGTCATGAATAAATTATATTATTTAATGGATAAAAATTACAAATAAAATACCATTATGTAGGAAATCTTTTTATCTTTCTAATGAATATTTATAGTAGAATTTATCTTATGTATAAACCTATATTAAAAATTCTTTAGTTATAAAACATTGATTTTAACTATTTTAACCCTTCTTTAAATAAATTAATAATAAATGTCCTAATCTAATCCATGTGGGCCTAAATTGTCATATTTTATTCCTAAGTTTGTTTTTGGTAGAATTAAACTTATCCAATAGAATTAGGACATGTGTTAGGGTAATAATAATAACATATTTACCCTTAATTTCCCTATTTACTTTTAACCGTGGTAAAAAAAGATAAAAAGTTTCTGTTCACCAAAAATTATTTTCATCTCATTGAACCAAATTTTAATACTTGATATTATCCGTCTCTCTAGGATTTTAGAAATTCCTCTCACAGAAGTGGTAAAATTATGTTTTATGTAAATTTGAAAATTTTCCTAGGAGGTGGGTAAAAGACGGTGAAAAGTTCAATAAAATTTTTATATATCTAAAATTATTATAAAATGACTCCATTGAATTTCATTGAACATATAAAGGTATTATGTATCAATTTTTACCTAAAATAAATTAAAATAAAATAAATAATTATCTAAATAAAATCTCGGTTTTTAAATAGTAACCCCGTGTTTTCACTATTCATCAAAAATTGAAAGTTTTCAGAAAAATACCAAAATTTCACCCAAGGCTAATTTCGATATTCCAAATCCAAAAATTAATTCCATTTTGAATGATGAAATTTAAAAAATTTCAAAAAGCTGTTATTACATTTCATAACGGCTAGTTTTAATAATATTTTAATAGCATATCGTTGTTTAGTGAAACTCGGTATTGCGTACGACGCAAGATTTCGAGAAAGGCCGCAGTTGTGTGTAAAGAAAGCCAAGATAGTGTTGTGTGTAGTGAAAGACTCTTTTGATGATTTATATAACATAAAAAAAATATTTCTCCTAAAAGCCTCGGGTGTTACACTGAACTTGAAACAATGATGTTGGATTCTGTTCCTCCAGGACTATGACTTTGAGATATTCTATACTATTGTGAAGGGGAACATTATATTAGATTCACTCAGCCGATGATCTCATATACAAATTCTTGCTGAGGTGACAAAGCAGTTGGTTTCTTTGATGATATCCTCTGTGGATCGAGATGGAGCAGCTTTTCTTCAGTCCCTTCAAGTCATTCCCCCACTCCTCCAGCGAGTCAGGGAGGCACAGCCAGGGGACACTAACAGTGAGGCTCGACGTGCACAGATATCCACCGGACATGCACCTGGTGGACTTTCTGATGGTGGGGAGCATGTCATCCTTTTAGGAGGACGTACCATGGTACCAGTGTCCCTTCAGAAATAAGTTTTGAGAGAGTTCCACACATCCCCTGTAGAGGTACACCCCACTGTGGAGAAGATGTACTAGGACCTCCGACGATAGCACTGGTGGCCTGTAATGAAGAAAGTAGTAGAAGAGTTTGTCTCTCGGTGCCTCACTTTTCTGCAATTGAAGGCAGAGCATCACGTACCATTAGGCTTAGTTCATCCCTTAGATGTCCCATAGTGTATGTGGGATATGATATCCATGGACTTCGTGACATGACTCCCACTTATGTCCAGGGGTGATGAATTTATCTGGTTGATCGCTGAACGACTCACCAAGTCGGACCACTTCCTACAAATCAGATAGTAGGTTTCAGTAGAGATATTGGGACACCTCCATGTGTAGGAGAATGTGCGGTTACATGGAGTGTCCTTGATGGTTGTCTCTGATCATGATGCATGTTTCAATTCCCGTCTTTGGAAGGGGGTGCATGAGGCTTTTGGGGTGCAGCCTCATCTGAGCAACGCCTTCCATTCTCATATGGATGCCCCGACTGAGTGGACTATTCAGACCCTCTAGTACATGTTGTGTGCTTGCGTCCTTGAATTCAGTCACATCTAGGAGGATCACTTGCCCTTGGTGGAGTTTTCATACAACAACAGTTATCACTCCACCATTGGGATGGCATCATTCGATTCACTGTACGGTCGACCATGCAGATCACCTTTGTACTGGACTGAACCAGGGGAGTCATCACTCATGGGACCAGATATAGTACGGGCTCTCATGGATAAGGTACAGATTATCAAGGAGTGGATGAAGACTGTACAGATCAGGTAGAAGTCTTATGCCGATAGAAGTTGGAGACCTCTAGAGTTTGAGGATGGTGACCACATCATTCTACAGGTCTCACCAAGACGAGGTTTTCAATGATTTGGCCAGGGAAAGAAGTTATCTCTGAGGTTCATCAGACTCTCTTAGGTCCTCAGTATAGTTGGATAGGTGTCTTACTGCGTAGCAAATCACCCCAGTTGCACCGGGTGAACATCGTTTTTGACGTATCCCAGCTGAGGAGATACGTACATCATCCTTCACACATCATTGACTGGGGTGATATGGATATCAACGATGGGGTGACCCTATTGGAGGTTCCAGTAAAATTGAGGATCGATAAGAGAGAGTCATTAATGGGTGATCAATACCTTGGGTGTGTGTGTGTTGGAAGCACGAGAATCTCCAAAAGAGCATATGGTAGTGGGGGGCTCAAATTCATGCTCATTACCCCCCCACTTGTTTTTCACGTTTTTGTTTTTTGGATTTCAAGGATATAAATCCCTAAGGTGGGGAGAATTTAAAGACCCAAAAAATCCATGTAATTTTTTAATTATATTGTAATATTACGAGTATGTGAAAATTAACGGTGCATGATTCTGAGGCCTGGAGTGCTAGAAATGAATTTCTGAACATTTTTTCAGGTACGTTCAGTAAATGTGTGAGAATGTTTTTGTAACTATAGAACTGGTGCTCAAAACTAAAATTTGAGGACACTGTTGAGCTTGAAGCGCCATTATTCACTTAATGAGACCTTCAACTCGACCATAGTAGGAAACGGGTGAATTTAAGTTTTTGTGCTTTTCATGGGAGAAAATAAAATAAATTATCTTTATTTTATTTTTGAAATTAAATCCTCTCAAATTGAATTGGTTGGTGGGGACCACCTGAGCCTTGAACATCCTCTTTAATGAGGGGTGACTCTTGGGTTCTTTTCCTATTAATTATGCCAAAATCAAATTAATTAATGTTCCAACATTAATTTTATTATTTCACTTAACAATATTAAATTGTAATTTTTCCTCTTTTTTGGGGGATTTGGTGGCAAAGGAGAGGTTGGGAGAATTGTGAAGAAACAACCGCTCCAAGGGAGAACACTTTCTCCAACGAAGAAAGTGGTTGAAGGATCCCCAACGACGAACGTCTTCAACGATGCTGAATCGACTTCCCTCTTTTCATCACCTTCACCGACGTCATACTATGTTACCTCCAATGAGAAAAATATGTAGGGAATGTTTTCTTGAATATCACTTTCCATGTTCTTGTCAATATTTTTGATTTATGCACAATTATGCCTCTTGATATCATTCTAACGCAGAGAGTGCGAGCCAAACGAACACGACCTGACCTCTTTGCATCCATTGTAGTTTATGATGGTATTGAATCGATGGTGATGTTCTGAGTTGAGTGTGAGAGTTTTCGAAACAACGAATAGGCCAATAGGGCGCGCCCAGTGACACGAGGAACATCGCCGGTAACCCATACTGGAAAATGGAATTAGTGGGGCTCGGGAATGGTGCTCTGAACTCTGGCTGGCTGCGATGAGGTTAGTGGTGTTACTATGCTGCCAAAGAAGGGCTGTGGCCCATCGGTCATGGTAGAACTAGGGCGGCGACCGCCTCGCTATCGCCCGTTAGAGGGGGCCGACACGTGACCGTGCCGGATGGGTGGGCTGGCCGTCCAGTCAGCCAGGAATCCGAGCGAGACACCGGGTCCCGTGTGCTAGTTGTGGCGCCACGTGGCTCCGCCAGGTTGGCTTCCCAACACAAACGGCCTAGCCGTTTGGGGTAACCAAGGGGTGCCTCTCCCTTGGAAGGCGGCTAGGGTGAACCCCACCCTAGGGCACCCAGCCATGGGCTGGTGTAGGAAAGTGGGCCACCCAGCATGGGCAACCCATCTCAGGCCGCCCAGTGGGACAGTTCGGACACAGGGCCAAACCCAGGTCGGCCCAAGCCATGTCAGGCCGGGTCGGTCCAGACCAGGACTTGCTTCAACCCTTTTCCACTCATTCGGCTATAACATGAGCTATGGGTGTCCATTAGATAAACTGTTTGAGGCCCCAAGAACCTTGGATCGAGATGGTCTTTTTCATATACCCAATTTTAGTTTTGGATAAATATGGGGTATAACCGAGTTGGATTGAACATGAATCCAACCGGGCCCTCGAGACTAAAATGCCAATAACATGAAAAATGAGCATCTGCTAGAAACACCATCTATTGCGTTGAGACCCCTGTTATGTGGCATTACTTTGGGATACTTCTTAATGGGACTTCATTGGAGTTGGATTATCGACATGTGGCTTGAGGAGCGGACCCCCCCCCCCACAGAATCAACTTAACTTAGTGTGGGAACCCTGTAGCTGGTTGTAAGATGATAAATGGATCCTATGTGGGTATGTGCCTCAGGATCCTACACGGGTCTATGATTTTGGATCCAATGTGGGTATGTGTTCCAGTATTTCACTTGGATTTTCTCTAATAATCCAAGTGGGATTACTCTAGGATCCTACGTGGGTATGACGATTTAGGATCAAATCTGGGTCTGCCTCTTAACAGAGTAAGATGATTTAGCAGTTACATCTAACCATCTATACTTTCATACCTATGTTATACCTGATGTGAGCGGAGTCTTTACTTGTGTGGTAATCATCATTTTGGAATACTTTTCTGATGCATACCTTCGTAGTGATACCTTTGTGGTATTCTCCTGTGTGGGGTTACGTTTTGGTACTTACCTTCTAGGTGACACCTTTGTGGTATTCTTCTGTGTGATGTTATCATTGTTGTACATACCATTGTGGTGTTACCTTCATGGTATTCCTACCATTGTGGGATAGTTGAACTTTGAGATTATTAGTTGGGCCTTGTGTTTCCCCATGATTGATATGGGTTTACTCGACAACTTAGGTATATGTATGGGTATATACCTAAGTTGGGTTGTCATCTGTTTTCATGGTTTTTGGTTAATCCTTTGTGGATTTTTTGAAACCTTAGAGGGTCTCGGAGTCCCTACTTAGTATCGTTATACTGACCCCTGCACAGGCTACGCCCGCACTTTTTTGTGTTTGGTGAATATGACAAACAACATTGATTGAGGCTGAAGGTACGAAGACTAGAGGTTGCTCAGAGGTGGACATTAGAAAAGGTGTACCACAGCGACGACTGTTCAAGAGAAGTACCTACCCTTCAGGTAGGATTTTTTGTGGGTGTTCATTGGAGTTTTTCAAGTTTACTTGTACTTCACAGTTTTCTTGTACATTCTAGTTGGGATTGTATTCCGGACTTTTTTATTTTTATAAAAACACTGTTTACTATATATTTTTACTTTGTGTTTTTATCATTCATTGTGATTATTTGAGTGAGTTTACAGGTTATAAAGGAAATGCCATCCCAGTTTTTGGAATACGCCTTTTGGAGCTAGTCGTCAGCCCCATGCCTATGGAAGGTGGGATTGGTGTAGTAATGGCATAAGCCCTGGGGTAAGAGTAATGAAAACATATCTTAGGATATTATGATTAGTTAATACCTAAAAATTATCACCAATGAGGTAGTGTAACCACATATCCAAGGAAAAAATACATATTTCTCACCTAATATCATGTGTTTTATTGTAACTGTAGTGGGGATATAACAGTATACTCTTATAAGAAACAATTGATTTTCCTTTACTTGAAAAAATTTCATTTTAAGATGTGATCTGTTATAGAAAACTTCAAACTGAACTCCCTATTCTAGCTGATGAAGAATTGTAATTCTATGAAATCACCATATTTGGTACTCAAAATCCACCTCACACTACTCAGTACAAAAGATAGTAAAATAATTTTAAATAAAAGATATCAAAGAAATGAAAATTTAAAACAATTATTATATTAAAATACTATATTATTCCTTAATGAAATGGACTCTCTGCACCTCTATTACTATCTTGTGGGTTTCCCATGAAACTATTTAATCAAAATTCTAAAGATTTATAGAAAATCACTTATAGGAAATAATATTAACAAGGAAAAAAACATCATGACGCTTAAACTCAAACATTGAATACTTCTCCAATAGTTGTAGATAGTGAAGAACACCCAAACTGAAACCCAGAATCTCAATTCTATCCTCCTTAGACATAGATTACATAAGTATTTCATTGATTTATACATCTATGAACATTACAGATACACCATGAACATTGAATTTTACAAATCCATGAACATTATGGGAGAATTATCCACAATGAACAATATCACAAAGAAATTGTAGTGCCTATTAATACATCCTTGTGTAATCCTTGGAATATCCTCCACATTAACTTGCATATGATGATATCATGTCCGTACATTGATCTTTTAGAACCAAATATCTCTATTTAGTATGCCGAATAAGTCATCAATATTTTATCAAGGGTAGTGTTTCATTACCGTCTCATAGTTAAACTAATGATAATAAATATAGAGATGAAAATTGCCATCAAACTATTTTATAAAGAAAATTGGTTCATCCCATGGTGAACCACTCAAGTAAAAAACCACACTATAATAGATCATTGAAAATAATCTTAGCTCTTGTAACCAATGTGGTTCCATCTTATATGGATCCACTGATATCATGGATGATCTTGGCTATAATTATATACCAAACATGATCTCTCATGATAGGGGTAATTGCACTACTTTTTTAGAGAAGACATTAGGTTAATCCTCTAAAAACCTAAGAAACATTGTTTGATGAACCAAAAATAAACACACCAATAGTTTGGAAAACAATGACAATATTGAGAAAAATGACATGCCACCCATCAGAGGGAGTCCCTTGCCAATGAACATGTAAAGCTCTATATTTTCATCACAGAACTCAATACTTCCCATTAATAAATCAACGTTCTCCTACACTGAATACACATAATCTACGCTAAGAATGATATTGAATTTCTATATACATAAATATTGGAAGTCTCCTTAAGAGAGTTACTTCAATAGCACTACCGTAAAGACAATACATACTTCATATGGGTCTTCCCAACCACCAATTTGAGTAGTAATAACCAACTGAACTGTAAGTATATCCACATATATTATACATGTAAGGATAAGGTCAGTTGATATGAATTAGTTAACAGCTATTGAATTTGAAAAATCGTGCATCGATGTTGAAAAATAAATGGTGTCTCTAATGATATCTAGATCACTATAGACTTCCAACACTAGAGAATGAATTATACAATTAGCTACTCTCCCACCACTCTGACCCTCATGAAAGTCACCACCATAGTCACATTCATATCTCTGAGGAAACTGATATTCATAGGTATATTCTATTCTCACTTCATCCACTCTCTACAGATCCATAGTCGGATCACCCAACTACTTCTAGGTTCACTGAAACTAAATCAATTGAGGTACATGAAGTGGAACACCTAGAATAGGAAATATATTCTAAAATTTCATGAACAATCACTAATAATAAACTTATAATAACCTAATAAAGGCACATGTTTGATCACCTATTACAAATATGGGAGACATCTCCCTTATTTAAATGATATAATAAGTATTGGTCCCTACCACAAGCTTGCCAACAATTATTCAATATAAGATACTAGAAACCCGGACCAGAACTCTAATTAATGTGGAATAAAAATAAATCCCTAATGATGATTATTTTTTTCTATAAAGCATAGTTTAATTAACCTATGCACATTACACCACCTAATGAATTGTTAAAAAAAATGTTCTCCTGGAAAATTATCTCTTGACGAAAATCCCGATCGAAGTTCCTCAAAATATCCTAATCATCCGGAAAATGCTCTAAATATATTTTAGAAGGATCATGAAATAAATATCAATCTCCCACATACTTGAGATCCCTTATTTGAGGGTAAACACCTCCCAAAACTGGAATCCTTTAAATTATAATAGTGAAAGTATCCTCAGAAATGGTATACAAAATTCTCCCTCAAGTCATCTCACTTTTCACAATCTCTAAGGAACATGATCTATTGCATCCTTTCTAATCCATGAAGTATCATCATGGATAATGAAATGTATTTCTCCATCCAATAATGAATCTAAATGAAAGCTATCTCAACCTCTACTAACCATTCTTCTATAATTAAATCTGATACTGATAGCGAATTCTTAGGTTAGCTTTTTTGTTCAAACTGTTTATGTTTCACATTCCATGTTTCATCATCATTGACCACTACTCTATAGAGATATTTTGTAACATCCTACTGATCATATTCAACATGAACCTGAAAATGTAATCATCCTTGAGCCATGGATGCAAGAAGAAAAAATAAATAGAGTATCCAAAACTGAAAATATGAAATACACAACATAATAATTTAATATTTTTTACCTTTTTTAATGTTTTAACCGATCTAACCTTCAACAAAAATCAAGTAGATGCATAAATAATTTTGATTCCTGATACTTTTTTAGGCCTCTACGCAACATCAAATATTAATTTGTTTAGTATGTTTGGTAAATATAAATATCATTGAAATATATCATGAAGGTTCTTTAATACTTGTTTCCTAGACTGTCGCCCTTGAATACATCCCTTAATAAAAATAAATAACACTCTATCAAAACTAAACCATGTGGACTCACCAATTCCTAACTCAAATATTCCTCATATCCTACAACATAGACCTTTGATGCAACTCTGTCATTACATATTCCCTCTAAAGAGTGTCCATCTTAATCCCAAATTTGGGAAGTATGAATTTTACCATTCAATTCCCAGCTCCAGTAAAACATATGTTTGTGATAGGTTCCTTGGTTATAATCATACAAACAAACGTGAGGTATTAATATTGATGAAAAAAACGTAATGTATATATATAACATATATACACCTATATAATTATTCTCATATATATATATGTATAATTACACTATGTTAGATTTATGTAATGTTTTATAGAACATGAAAATTATAAATGGAAAATAACAAGTACAAATAATTTAAACTCGACATCAACCAAAATGTTTCAAATAATCATGCAGACCAATGAGAATTCAATCTAGCCCAATATCCAACATGATCCAATTGAGATGAAAAATATTTTTTATAAATGGGTTGTGAGAGTATTATTATTCTCAATAGGATCCAACCTATACCCAATCTTGTAAAAGAAAAATAAGTCTTGATAAATCCTAGTGATAAACAAGAGAAACTTACTCATCACAAAAATAGGTATATTATGTTCCCATCATCACCATGGATTTATCTTACTATATAATGCATACAATAAGTCATATGTTGTAATAATAAAACAACACAGGTAACCAGATGAAACTTCCCATCATTTTTGGTACTCTACCCTGTTGTTCAACATCCCTAGCCGTCTTCCTCTGAAATAATCCATACCAAAGACACATGGGATAACTATCACAACATGATCCTCATGCATCAAATCACCACATAATCACATCTCAAATCACTATATAGTAGTCAATTAGTTTCAATGATCCACTATGGCATGTCTTACATGTATCAAACATTGGGTATTATACGTCAAGTCATCGTAGTCCACACACAGAGTAAGGATCCTTAGGCCATCACAAAAAAAACACATCATATCTATAATAATCATTTTGAAACTACATATAGATATATATTTTTTGAAATAAAAAAATGAAATTATATCCATAAACACATATATATTGGGGAATAAATTCCATGTATACCAGTTCATATTAATGTTAAGAATATATATTGGGATAGAGGCTTTTGTCATCCATTAACACACCATCTAAAATATTGTGGAAAACACACTCTTAGAGTCCACTAACTGTCAATTAATCTACAAAAATGGGTGGGGCATAATTCTAAATCATGAAATATACAAGATATAATATATCTCACAACCACACTATATGAATAACTTATCAAATGCTTCAATACATTAATCTCCACTCAGAAATGTGGATGCTACTACTAGTTGGTAGATATCATATTACCACATAGGAATTTATAGTGATTCACTAATTTAATTTTTTCTATATCATTTCCTTTTGTTAATTGATTCATTTACAATAAATAACAAAATTATATTTACATTACCATAACCATCAATACAAGATTATTCCATATAGAAATAATCCAATCCAAGCCCATGGTTTCTTATGATATAAAATAATAATTTTTATTCCATAATTTACCAACACAGTGGGTTCATGCATTTATTAAAAAATACTACCATTCGATAACTCTTCCTAATATAGGAAAAATCATATGTTTTAATAATATAGATACAAAACCAAAAATATAATGGTTCCAAATGAATTTAGAATCGAATTTATTTAAAATAAGTAACCTAACCATCAACATTATAAATAGATTCATAACAATAAAGAATATGAAATTATCACACACATGAGTAAGCCTGTTAATCATCATCTCATGTGTCATCCTCACAACCCACATGACTATAACCAATGTTTTTTCATAACAGGAATCAATAATTTGTACTACTATAGTTCTCACTACATATAACTCAACATATATTCTATATTATATCAGATTTAATTTCAAGGGTAACTTATAAATCATGTTATATGGTAGAAAAAAATATGTATATTCATCATGGAAATCTTGGTCATAAAAATAAGTCACACTATACACCCATAAAACATGCCTCTCATGGTTCCCAATATATGGAATTTAGTATTTATAATAAATGGGAACTATAAAAAATAATCATTAATCATTAAAAAAAGTCCATTTATAAGTTCATTTTGAATTATACGATTTATTATTCTTATGGTTCGACTATGGGAAACAAATGGAATTATATAAAAAAAATTTCAAAGTGGTCAAACATTATTTCTATAATAAGACATATTTACTCTATCTATGAGAAGAAAATTTCGAAATTAACATTCATTTTTATTATTTTCATATTTTACAAGAATTAAAACATCCATTTAATTACAATATACATTATTAATTAAAATTATATTGTCACATAATCAATCATACTTGCATCTGTTTTACAACCATAAAATTAAAAGTATTAACTAATTCATCAATCATTCATCTTAGGATTATTATCCAACCATGTTAATTTTGTTCTTATGTTATTTTTTAATTTTATAAATTAAAATACAATATTCGTTATGAAAAACATAATATATAAAGACATGTATAGATAGAATACAATTTAAAATATCATAATGAAAACTATTATCACAGTGAAAAAAATGACATGTGATCATTGGGACTATAAATAAATTTCGTTTTAAATATTTTTATACATTTATTCTGGATAATTCCACCATCTCTCAATGATTTAAAACATTATAAAATTTCAATTTACAAAAACAGAAAAGAATAAAAAATTATCCCCCTACATGGAAATGTATTTTCAAAAAATGATTCAACAAGAGGATGTAATAGCCTTAAATGCAACATGTTGTGGCTGAAACAGTGTGTCAATATGACAATTGAAATGCTGAAAAAACAACAGCGAAGAACCAATGTGGTGATTGTGATCATACATAGTTCATGAATAAGGCTGGTTGATCCGTTCTAGATGAAATAAATAAATGATTGTAGAGAATAAAACCATGTTATGTTTAGGGGACTGGTGGGATTTCTATATCATGACACCATTATTAAATATGAACTCCATTGAATCCATGTGGGGATATATTTTAATTCACTATAAATTAATGAATCATATTTCAAAAATATCCTCAATTGAAAGAACCATTAATTCATTTAATCATGGATTTAGTAATAGATTATATAATAATGTAAACCAAGAAAAACTATAATTTTTTTAAAAAAATAGATACTCGCTACTATCAGTATCAATCAGCGGTACTACTTCAAGCAGTTACTACCAACATTAACCACTACCCACTATGCCCACATCTACCACCATCCGAAATTGTCAGATACTACTACCATCCACTACCGTCACCTAGAACAACTAGATGTTACTAAAAGATAATACCTCCTACCATTAGTTGACATCTCATGCTTCCTACAACAGTAGGTACCACAAGATACTATCTGCATAAATAAGGCAAAAAATACAACCAATAGTTTTACTATGAGCGAGTACCCCATTTTTCTACCTCCAAAATAATATTGGTACTACAATCTTCTACCACAATTTTCTACCAAAATACCATTTATACTACCCTATGATGCAACCAGCAACCACTACCCCTGGTTGATACTTCTAGATTAACCACA
Organism: Viscum album; assembly: GCA_963277665.1. Taxonomy (NCBI): domain Eukaryota; kingdom Viridiplantae; phylum Streptophyta; class Magnoliopsida; order Santalales; family Viscaceae; genus Viscum; species Viscum album. The sequence continues at coordinate 1,235,937,389 of OY728136.1, read as the reverse complement.
CAACCTTCAGCTTCTAACACCAAATTCCAGAACCAATAGCTACAAATTTCATTCAAAATTAATTTTTTCTCTTAAATTCCAAGTAAACCCAATGTACAATTGTTCATAAGAATTATGGAATTACATGTATGCACACAAATTTTTGATGAATACAAATTCCCCATCCTTTTAAAAAGTATACCATTATGAAATCTGTGACACTATTTGATCTATGTAAAATAAAATATATACCAATTTTTTAACATCATGATATTTTAAAGTGACATTCTATTCGACAGTATATACAAAATATGCCACCAAACCTAAATGAACTGCAAAATATTATAATGTGAATGTTATTGTTATAAAAATTTACATGAATTTAAATGAAAAAAATTAAATTAACCACATTATGAAATATATAAATTTTTTAAGAAATTATATATTTTTTTATTAAATAATAGAATGAATCATTCTATTTTTATATAAGTCATATCATTTTAAAAAATTTCATAAAAACATATTTATATTACTTATTATGGGAAAATATTTTAATGAAATTTGTTTTATTTTTTGAGGTTTTATTTTATAGAGGGGAAATAATTTTTGTAATTTATAACATCAAAATAATCATAATTTTAATTCAATAGATTGTATTTGAAAATATATATTTTCTATTAAAATATGAAAAATTATATTTTTATTGAACACATTAATTTTGATACGTGTATATTCAAAAATTAACTTTTTTTAAAAAATAACTTTCAAAGAGAAACTAGTCATCTACTATTATGAATAATAATAATGAATTCATTAGAATAAATTTATTCTTAAATTTTCTATAAAAATATGTTTATAATTAACAGGTTGTTTTTTTTCAAAACTATTTTTCTTTATTTTTTCATTTAGATCATAAATTAATTTCATCCACTAATAAAAATTGAACATTAAAAAATGAATTCTTTATTTGATATATTGGGGGTCCAAAATTTTAAAATTATACCCTCTAATTTTTTATAAAGGTTATTTGTAACCATAGTAAAAAATATCACCATTTTTGGGGTAAATTGGTTAATTAAGGTAAAAAATAATAAAATATGAACTAACGGATAAACCTAATAATTACCTTGTATGATATTATGAGCCAATGTATACATTTTCCAAAAATGCTTCTAAAATATTTTTACATGGTTATATATTTCATTTATTTTGAAATTACTATTATTTATTTAAAAGATAATGTCAAAAATCTCATTTTCTATTTTTAATAAATATATAATTATTTTATTTGGATGAAAAAATAATTTCTATATCTAAATATTCATTTTAATGATAAAAAATTTCAAACATGTTAATTAAATGTTTTTTAGTTATTAAATAATCACCTTCCATTATTACTCAAAGCCAATATATTATTTAATCTATTAACAATTAATGGAAATATGATTTTAAGAATATTAAAGGTAATATAATTTAAAATCATTATGATTCCTATACAAATTTATATTATGATTATAAAATTTAATGGATGTGTGAAAGGATTATATTATAAATCATATTTTTTAATTTTATTTTCAATGTCAAATTAATTAAAAGGTTCAATCATAAACATTAATGATACTTTATAGTAAATAATATTTAATTAATGGATTATAAATTCAAAAATAACCCTATAATCAACCACGTGATTAATATATTGTTGAAAGTATAAACCATTGTCCATTTTTTTCCCAATGTTTCTTTTATAATTAAAATAATGACCCCTAACATGTAGAAACATTTTTATTAGGGTGATCATAAGTAATGTTAAAGTTGTGTTAAAAAATAATAAGTGTAAATACATCACCTAAACATGACCATTATTTTTGTTGAAATGGTTTTTTATACATAATAATATAATATAGTAATCTAATAACTTTTAAGTAATTTTATTTTCAATATAAACTTATATTAATTTAATACATTATGAAATTAACAAAATTTCCTTCCCTCACTAATAAAATGGCACCCCCAGTCCTCTTCAATGCAAAATCCACAAGCATTTTTGGATCATCCATTCCCTACATTATTCCATTCAGAACATTATTATTAAGATTATAGATATCTTATATTAGAATAAATATCATCTTCATATGGATTAAGGCATAATAAATAGTGGTTTTCTTAAGAAGATGTATAGATTCTAGAAAAAAAAATTTATTTTATTTCTTCTTCAACCTCCTGAAAATAATATTGAAACATTACAAAATAAAAACATAAAAATCTTACCTATAAATATATGGTTCCATGTTTTTTAATACCCTATGTCTCACTCCTCTTCCATAAAAATGAAAATTAAGTGTTCATTTTTTTGTACAACATATCACTCTCTTACGAAGTAATGTAATTCACTTTGCATAACCCTATTTAATGGACTATTTTAAAACAAAATATTATTTATAGAAGTTATAGTTATTTAATGATTAGTATTCTGAAGGATATATAACAATCACCTCTATTACCATATTCATCGTACGAAAGTCATTTTGGATATACAAACTGATTACTATAAAAACAAAAAATGTGGACATAGTTGATTATGTAATTTTGTACAACATGGTAATGAATAAAATAAAATGAATAAAAAAATAAAAAATTTTATTATCAAAGATATTAATTAATATTATTTTATTTTTTAATAAGACAACTAATGTACATGATGCGTCAAACATGAGGTATGATAATTCATCTCAATTTCTATTCATGGAGGTATATTTTAATGGTATGCACAAAAATTCTATTATAATTTTTATAAACATAGATTTTAAAGGTTGTATCATTAATTATCCAAACATAATTGTATATTATGTTGAAATTCATATGGTTTTTTCTAATGGTATTTGAATCAAATTTTACCATGTCGTAATTTTTTTCTTAACCCCACATTCGTTCATTAGGTTATAAATAATCTTAATTGACTATGTTATTCCTAAAATGACCACTAGTTTTTTAATATTTTTCTTATAAAATTTTTCTATGGAATTATATTTTTTAAATTTATTTGGATCATTAGTTAAACACTCACTCTTAATATATGATCGTTATAAGGGATTTCTCATCTCCATTTTTTTCAATGACTCATATTTCAAATACAAAAAAATTTCCCTTCATTAGTTTTACATAATTCAAATTTGATATGATATAACTATATTCTATTTGTATTTGTTGTATTGAAGTATTCGTTTTAGTTTGTTTCAACCATGGTGGTTATGATTAAATTGATACCAAATCGGTAAGGGTTTATTTTAAAATCATATCATTATTGGTAATTTTTTATGATAACATCTCCAATGGGGGTGTAATATGATATTTCTATCTCCAACTGAAAATCATACCTTATTTTTTTTATTTAATTATATGTTTCTCATTCATTTTCACATTATATCTACTCAGTATATCAAATCAATTCTTTCAATGAAAACAGAATTTGTTTCCTATTTGGTTGTGAATCATTTTCTACCATGTCCATATTTTCTTGAAAAAATTTAAATAATGATTTAATATTATCAAATAATTTATTACATAATTTTTATTCAACATTCAACATTTTAGAATATGGTTTAAATGTAATATTATTTTCTTTTTTGAATATGTAACTTCTGAATTTATAATTTAAATGAGAAAGGAGTAATTGTTTTAACATACTAGTGAAGAAAAACTTTTTCACTACAATGGCTGATAAATGCCACAATTCCATATTTAATACATTCCATGATTAGTTCCAAAAAATCCTAATATTTTAGAAATTTTTAAATATATATTTTAAAAGATAAAATGTTATTTTATTAGTCATTATTTTAATAATATTTTATTATATTTCTCATCCTCAATTTCAAAAAAATAATTGTACTATTTGTACTGTACTACGGATATGTTATAATGATACTATCCTTATCCTTCATCTATATTGATTATAATTCGTTTCATTGGGGAAATTATTATCATTTAATATTATAGTTTTTCAATATGAATCATTATGTTGATTTTGATATTGAGACCTTTCACATGATTAACGAATTGTACTTAGAATGTGATGTGATGTTCCTTTTATATTACCTCAATGAATAAATATTTCTAATGAGAAACCCTATATTGGTTATATAGCTGGGATCTTATGGATTATGTTAGATGTCATGGAATGAGGTCATGAGTGTAGTTTTGTGTGGTCTAACATTATGAATTCAATCATTACAACTTATGTTATTAATGTTTGTTGGATTATTTGAATAGTTATGATATCCATGGTAATGTTTCTAGTAAATGTGATTGGTTATATGGAATTAATTGATCATTGTATATTCCTTCCATAATATTCTACGTTATTGTATTATTAATTAAATTAAATTTTTTTAGTAATTTACCCTTTCTTATTGATTAGGTCTTATTTATTCTATGAGAACATCCATTTTAAATTACCTTTACAAAGCATCGGAACTAACATGTTTTTTTTCTTTAAACATGATTCATGATAGTGTGTTATTAATGATATGCAAGGAAATTATAGAGAAAATAATTATGTTCTAAAGAAATTACTATATTGTATTTTCTTATTCGAATTTTATTGTTCTGGTTTTTATAAATCTAATTTACCAAGTCTAATAAACTGTTCATTTTATTAGGATACGACAACTAGAATATTATGACAATGTAATGGTGTTACCCAATTTTCCATGCTACTAGATTTTGGTTCTAGACAATGTATAATTTTTTTTCTCTCATTAAAATCCTTAAAATATTAATATTAAAATAAAAATGATCAAAAATTAATTTAAGAATGTCATTAAGAAGATATTTTACACCATAATCTTGTAATAATATAAATAACAATGTAATATCTCTATAATAATAATATAAATAATAAATATCCCTATTATTGATGAATTCAATATATATATTATCATTTACAATAATGATATTCAAATACGAGAAAACATATGTAATTAATCAAATGTATTGGTTTTAATTATTATAGTTTGGAAAAACCATATTTTCTCAAAATACAATTAAATATTATATATAATTTTCCATGAAAACAATTTTATTTTAAATTGTGTCTTTTATCCAATTTTAAGTATTTTTTAATCATTTAATGCATCAATATCATGAAAATGAAATAAATATTTTCTCAACGACACTAAAGAGAGGATTTCATAAAATAAAATATCACAAATTCTTCAATAAGTTTATGCCACTATGTGAGAATTATATTTCCTGGAATAATCACCATAACCTTATAAAAAACTAAACAATAAAATATTGTCATGTCCGGAAGGGTATTCCAAATCCCCATGGAATGGATAATAAAAAAAGGCATAAAAATTGAGACTGATCAATTATTCCATAAGAATACTCAAAAAACAAAATAATCTGAACGACGCTATAAACAATCAATATACTAATTCAATCAACTAGAGAAAAACTCATAAAAGTAAATATATATATAAACTAAATATAATATTAGAAATAGTAAATTATTATAATATATATATCACATTCTCGTCAATTCATAAATGTTACTGGAAATTATTCTATCAATTACGCCTATATCTTTTTAATGTTTATTTAATTTATCATAGACCTCGTAAAATGATGTCTACCAATTCCCAAAATCCAAAATTATGGTGTGACAAATAAATGACATGTAATGTTTTGCAAATATTTCCCTAAAAAATTCATATTAAAAAAATGAAACATGAATAATTTTTAATAAATCATGGAATGGTAAAAAATTCAATTCATAATAAAATATACATTTCCAATAATTTCTACAAAATGTATAAATAATCCATCATTGAGAATTATAATAAAAAAACATTAATAATCACTTCATTTTATACATTATTTTCAATAATAGAACAGTAGTTATAATGTTAAGGTTTAATTAAATCATGTCTAGAGGATTCTCATGCATCTAAATTAATTTTTCCTCCTTGTGTGTGGACATCCCTAGATCATGGGCCTTGTGCGAAAAGAATATTACCCCCATTAAATAAATAACCATTCCCAATCATGTTTAAAATATCAAATATCATTATTAAATAGTTATATATATATAATATATTTTTAGAGTTCTTGTGTTGGAATACCTACTAGAAATCCCAGTCGCACATGTCCTTTGAGTAAATTAATAATTCGAGTGTATGTATTTCATTTATATCAATCTCATCTAATTTAAATAAATCTCATATTGGTTAGAAGATAAATTTTAGAAAATAATTTTCATTTCAAATTCCAAATAATCATTATTCAATTATTTAATAAGATTCGTCATCAAATCCCATATTCATTTAGAATAAGTTTTGTAGAAAATAGAAAGTTTATTCTGAAATCCATTGTAAATATATTTCATCAAAAACACACCATTACATTTTTTAAACAATTTAAAACTATTAAAATAATATATTCATTGTCATTTGGAAATCTATTTCAAAATAACAAAAAAAATGTTTACATTAATAATAATTTCATTGTAAGACAAAATACCTTAATTGTGATCTCATTAAACAAAAAATATGCTATTAAACATTAGAGGGAAGATAGGATATAACCAAAAAAATAATGGATCTGAGAGAAAATATTCTAGAATAACTATATATCATTCACAATATTGATAAAAATAAGAATTTATAAAGAAATTACCTTGCTGATTATTAAATAATTAAAAATTAAAATCATTGAGTCATATAAATACGTTAAATTCCATGAGGGTGCTATAAGAATACTAATTATTTAGAATCACATACCATAGATATAACATTAATACTTCCATTATATATGTTTTAATTAGAGAATATTTGATCTAAAAGATCAATGAATAATGATATTTGATGGTCACTTACCTACAAAATTTCGGATCCAACCCTAAATTTTCCATAAAAATGGATCCCTAGAGGGATAGGAGTCCAAAAATTCATCAAAGGGTGTCTCTTTCTTTGAGATATTATTCCTCCATATGTCGAATGAGATTAAATGGCTATTTTGTCAGTCATAATATCCAAATGGAGATCAATTTATTAATGGCTCATGGGTTTTCAACACAATGTTTCTAATGATGTTCCAACCATGTTCTTTTTTATAGGCTATAACATCATTTACATAGTTTGGACACATGGTTGTAGAAATTGTCTACCTGTCATGAAAAACCTATTTAACTTGGGTCACATGGTTTAAAAGGAATTCCAAATGCATTAGACAGAATTTGAACACTCATTAGGGATTCCATATTTCCATGTATGGTTTTCAAGGAATACCAACATAGTCATCAATATTTTTTTGCTATATATTAATAGGAAAAAACCACTTAGAAATAAAAAATACATAAAAAAATCTACGGAAAATATCTAATAAAAATATGTTCAAATGTACCTAAAATCATGTGTCGGGATGTTACATTTTACCCCATCATTAACAATTTCATCCCCTATAATTCCCCTATAATAAGAATAGTCTATAGATAAATAATTATACTATTATCCCATCATCATCTCACAATACAATGAATTATAAAAATAAGAACCAATTTTCCATTAAACCTAAATAAAATTAACAAACATCCTAGGAAAAAATATTATTTAAAAATAAAAGCATCAGAAATGGATAATCAATAACAATTATATCATGTTCCACAACAACGTTATCCCAATTAAAAATTGTTTGAAAATTTAGAAAGATAAATTTTGAGCTTTGATACATGAAACACACCATATCTCTATGTTATTTGGGGTGGTAAATGAAAATGGTAATCTATATTCCAAATATTCCCCAAGTCCTCACACAGTCCCATGTATCTTTGTTTTAACATGTACTATATTTCAATACTTTAGGGAAAATGATTCACATTTAAATTCAACAAGACTATGAAAATATATTAGAACACTACGTGATTTTTATGATAATACATACATGATTTACAATAGAATTGTGTTGTAACCATATTATATTGACTAAAATGGATCATTATTATATTTTCTTGGACTAAACTATATCCCACAAGGGAACCCTCACCAATCGATTACCAAATAGTATATATTTACACATTAATACATAAAATGCCTAATTGGGTGAGATTTTAATGGGCTAAACATAGCCATTTTCCTATGAAAACTTAATTAGGCCCAATTTTAATTCATATCATCCTCCAATGACATAGGTAAAATCATGGACAATTCCATCCAGAATCTATATATCATGTTATAAGTAACGATATATTTGAGGATGATAATAATTTATCATGTTTTCTTGTGATCTAATAAACTCTTAGTGGAATCACAAAATACAAGATGGAAAACAAGGTTCCATATCAAAAATATTTATAGGACTAACTCCATGAAACATTACCAAGATCCTTTATATATTTATTTCCCAAATCACTAGCATTGGTTTTATTATATATAGGAATAAATTGATCCAATTTAATAAGTTTTTCAATCTAAATATATATTAAATTATTCCCATAGTAGCATGTGGAAGCCCTACAATGAAGTAAATTTATATCCCTTCTTTTATCCATGTCATATTATTTGGGTTTGAAGTACAATTATAGGCTTTTGATTATCAACCATAATATGATAATAGGTAGAGGCATGTGAAAAAATATAATTAATTGTTTATTAAATTGTCATAAGATATAACATCTCATATCATAATATATCTTCATCATGATTGGGTGTACTTACTCATGTTATTGTTGAAAATAAATAATCATATCATTCCTCAGGTGAAACATCACAATATAATGGTCTATGATGTAGTAGATTCTCTCTAGTGATGAGGAAATTTCATTTATGGTCTCCCCACCATATAAATTATACCTAAATCTTATGAAAATATCAACAAGATTCAATTCAAGAATAATAAAAAAATCAAGAGATGATTTCAATTGAAAATTTTTCAAAACAACCTCTTTTTACATATACTAGAATCCAAAGTGCATGTAAGAAAAGAATTATATAAGAATGCACTCCTCTAATTATACCTTCATGTTCGAAGATGGTATTTTTCTATATAATATAGTGACAAAATAATTCTCATTTATAGGGGTTAAGGAAATTTAAATATGAAATTATTGTAGTTAATCCACCCATAACCACTTTTGATGATAAAAAACATCAAGAATATATTTTGAAAAAAATTTATCATATCATATGATAATCCATTCCCCAATAATGTAATTCAACAATATCCTTATATAATTCATAAAAATATTTAGTCAAAGATCATGTGTGGGATAGTTCTCATAATGAGTATTAAGATGTAATGAAAAATAATCCACTGTGTTATTACTTTGAAGGATAATTCAATCCATACTGATCTTATAGCATCTGAAAAGACCACATTTACCACCCAACATATGGAAGTGTAAAAATGATTCATAAGTGCAATAAAAACTCAACTCATTGAACATAGTTAGGTAATTATAATCTAAAGCAATATTCACTGTCTTTTGATTGATATAATTCAAAAAATAATCTATCTTGGACACATATTTAACAAACACGTGATAATACCCAAATATGAACAAGAAGATATTAATCTCAATGAATATCAATGTTTTATCCATAATAATGAAAACCATCAGCTTTTCTATATAAAATATTATATTTTTATAAGAGGTAATGTATCTTAAGAACTTCCCCCCCATGAGTCTATAATCATTACTTTGATTGAATGTCATCATATTTATGATTCCATTGGATATCCAAAATTACTCTAAAATAATGTATATAACTATCCTCAGTTTTATAATAAACTATGATGGAATCTAGGAATACCCCTTGAATGCATGTAGATACTAGGAGGAAGTCATATTAATAATTTCCATAAACAGGTTAAGATTATTAGTAAAACCAAAAGTAATATCAATATATTTTGTGTTACAATAAACACTATTAATGATATTATAATAGATATCAGACTATGTGATCCTAATATTGCATTAATTAGAACAAATATCAATCAAAGGGGACCATATATCACTTTTCAATTGATAAAATAAATTATTAATATGGAATAACTGAAACTAGTTCTATGCCATAACATGTTTTAGTTTTAAGTAATAAAAGCAATTATAAAGGATCACTTGACCCTCTTAGTGATGAGAATAATTTATGCTCATTGTTTCATGATATGAAATATGTTTCCATTTTTCATCAAATCAACTAAATGGGTTTTCAATCCCTTTAGTTAATATTTTATGATTTGGTAATATGGAATATTAACACATTGTGTACATGGACCCATGTTAATAGAAAGAATTTCCACTCTCACTAAAGGATATCATGAATATTTATGATATAAAAACGTCTAGAAATTTATTTTCTACAAGATTAAATTAACTAAAATATAAATCATTAAATTTTTCAATAGAATATATAGATATCATTATTATATGATCTAGAATAGGATTGCTAGATCAACATGACAACCGGTCTGATTGACCCTATAAATCATGATACTCCCCAATGAGGGAAGATGACACATGATGATGTTAACAATCAGTCCAATATATAGGAGAAAAAATGACACATTCTTATAATGACATAATATAAATCATTTAAAAAACCAAATATTCCTAGATTATTTCAACCAAGGATAATGAAAAATCAAAAGAGGGGAATTAGAGATGCTTCTCATCCATTGTCCCAATTAGAATCATAATTTACATTATATAAGGTATATTATCCATCAAAAGTCAAAATGGATTCATAGTATGGGTAGATATTAATAAATGGGAGGAAAAAATATCAAAAACATCAGTGAAAAAAGAAAGGGTAATTGTAATGGTACATTATTGTAACACCCTATTATGCTTTTGAGGAACTCCCATGTTGGTGCTTCATTTATCATCACTTTTTGATTGAATTTTAAATCATCCCTGAGATGGAGAGCCTTTTTCAGGAAAATTATATAATGTTAACTATTTTATTTTTATTTTTTAAAATTCTCTTTGGGTATTAATATTTTAAAGACATAAAGGGGTTATTCCCATGATTAGAGAGTGCTCTAAGTGGAGTCCTTGAGTTCTTTTTCTTATAATCTTGTGGTTTATGTAGTCTATTGGGATATTAGACACTATGTTAGTCCATTACACATAAGATAATGTTCTCTAGGAAAATTCCATCAAACATTTTTTGGGTATGAATGGTTTACACACTATGTACATGGTTCACATAGTGTACTATCAAAAATAATTTTTTATTAAAAATGTGATGTGTATTTCAGAATAATTGAGAATCATGGATGGACAATTTGTAATGGGACTACATGTAATATAATATTTATGATTTCATATGTTATGGTTTTTTAGAGATTATTTAATATTTCATTTGTCACAACTGTTCTCACTCTCATCCTAGAAACTCCCTTGGGATATTTTGAAGAATTCCAACTCTTCTGAATCACATAATTCACTGAACAACCATAAGTGTTGTTTGGAGGACCTCCCTAGGTAATATTTCTTTGTAGTTTTTATTTCCTTTGGTTACAACTATTTCTTTGGATATGATTTGGCTATAAATTCATGATCTCTTTTTATTTTCTATTGTAACATTCTCTTTCATTTCATGCCTCTTCATTTGATGGGAGATCTCATGGTTTCTAATAACCATTTTCAACGGTATTTAGGATTAAAATGGATTGATATATTTCTTTCTAGATAATTTGATAATAAAATTAACCAATTTTATTATTTTGGTATATTTTTTTCAATTATTCAGTGATTTGATGTTATATGTGAATTAAATAGGATTTGTTGGAATAATTCAATTATTTATTTTTTTTCATTGAAATATTGTTTCTTTGAATTGTGAATCAGTTTTCAGTCATAGAATTATATTTTCTTGTTTTTCAGATGACTTATAAAAAATTTAACACGCTTCTGAAAATATATTTTGGCAAATGGAACATTGGTACGTATAGATGTGTTTTTAAAAAGACTTGTGTGTCTTTAGTGTATGCGACCACACATGGAGATATTATTTTTATATAGACAATCATAGTTGGGAATTGATAGTTTTTAGATCAATTTTAATACATGTTTATGATTTTGGATGTCTATTAGTAATTTCCCCTACACTAAATCCCAGTATGAGGTGCATTTTTCTTTATGGTTATTTATAAAATTGGTTTTCATATCCTGGATTTCTTTATATAAATTTTTATATGTGGTTGTGTAACATAGATATTCATGATATGTTATTTCAAGTATATGAGTTTACTAGATTTACACCAGATGAATGTATTTTATATACTATTAAGGTTACTTTAACTTATTACATTTCTGGTTTTGTAATAGGAAATGATTTTATGGAAAAACAATGTTAAAATTATTTAGCAATGAATAGAATTTATTAAAATTATTTGTAGAAATATTTTTTAGTATATAGATCTCTTTTATTCTTATTATAAGAAATTTTATAGAAATTGTAGTGGTGTCATACCCAACATTGTTCTCAAATCATACTTTTTCCAATTAGTGTATGTAGATGTTTCATTGATGGATATAGGTAAATGAAATGAAATCATTTAGATATTTGACTTATCTATTAGTATTATTATTTATAACATGGAGTTTTAGAGGAGACTATTAGACACATAGTGACTTTTTGATCTTAATTTATTCATACTTTTTGGTTTAACTACACTGCATTCTATTGTATGGATTCATATGTATTTTTTTATTCAAAATAATACTCCGGTTGTATGTCTTATTTCATTTTATAAAATACCTGTTTATGTTTTATTTCTTCACCTCACCATGTGAAATCTGACTCTGGTGGATGTCTTGGTTGTCTCAATATATTGTATTACAATTTGTTATCATAGGGATGGATCAGACAGAATTGTACTTATAATACCTTATTATGGTTTTGTGTCATTTGTAGAAAGGAGTTAGGACTTTTGGAATACAAATAGTGTGTGCATAAAATGGACCTTAAAAGCTCACTGTTTTTACAGAACTCTAGTTAAAATGGGTGTTTAGGAAAATTAAATAGGTTTAATGCTTGTGGTTTCTAATAATTTTAATAAATGTATAGAATGATCATTTAAATTGATCTATTTTTTATGATGTTTTATGTTTATATAAATCGTTATTTCGTTGTGTTATTTTTTTAATTCATTTATTTGAATTCTAGAATTGGTCTAATTATTTCTATATTGGGTTCATGATCTAATTGGTTATTTTATTATGTTATTTTAGAATTCCCTTGAGAAGAGAAATTTCAAATCCAATGGAGGAATATATGGGATAGGTTCTATAGGTGAATCCTTAAGTGGACCTTTCCTTGGAAGATGACATTACCCACTCTAATCAGACTCTAGCTGATGTGGGGTTCAAGAACTCAGGAAGTGTGGTGGATAATGGTTTTGAGTTTACATAGAATAATCCACCCATATTATGCATGAAAGAGGAAATTAGTAATATAATAAATTTAATCATTAGATTGATATGATCATCAATATCGCGAGGACTGTATTTTATTCAGTGGTAGATTTTTCACAAACGTGCTTGAGGGACAGGGATGGGGATGGTGGGAATCTATTGTAAATTCTATGTTTCCTGAGGACATATCTAGGGATTCATTAAATAAAATCATTATCTTATAGTTTTACCCATACACATTACATGAGTAAAATACATTGGAATTTTTTATCATGGATTAGTGGGAGAATACCATTATGATGTACTCCACTAGTTTTATAGAATTAGTGCTTCTAAAAATGATGCTTCTTAGTATGGAAAACCTGATGTCTTGAACATTTGAGCTACTATTGAGGCTTGATATATAGTCAATGTTTAGTATCTTGTTCCTTTAAACAAATGTGGAGTTAGTAGAAAGTGAATCTTTTGATGAGGAAGATATAGTAGGGATGACCAGTTTGGGTGGAGCTTCTGTTGCTTTAATCATTAACCACAATTTGTATTGTTATTTGAAATGGAATCACATGGGAGGTCAGTTCTCTTTAAGACCAATTTGAGGTGCATTTCTATGAAAGAAAATGATTTTTTTCTATCAGTGTGGGCGATTTGGTCATAACGTGACTAACTATAGGGATAATTTATGGAATTTTCATCATAGTGGATTTTATATATCAATATAAAGAGTTTTTGTGAATTGATTTTCTAGGTAATAAAGGGAGGATCTAGTCTCATAATGGATTAATAGGTTATTAATGATTCTTATATGGGTTTTTGGTATAATCCTCATGTAGGGAGAGTGTTCATTGGGCTATGAATGGACTTATTTATTTGACTAAGAAGATGTAAAGTGAATCTGATGTAGGGATATATACATTCTGAGATATGGTGTTTATTTCATCTTTAATGACGTTATATTTATTTAATACAGATGAAACTAAATATTTATTTTTTTAAAATTAAATTTGTTGTTTTTCTTTTTTGTTCAGACCTTATATCATACATGATGGATCATTCTAGTCCTTTGGGAAATAATTCCAAACATCGGTTTATATCTCCGGTGTGTCGGGTGATGATATCAAAATTTGAGGAAGAATTAGAATTCATTTTTCAAGACATGAAATCATTGAAATAATTATCAACATGCATTTTATTATCAAATGTAATGACAAAATAGTGTATAATCATCTTCAGGTAATTCTCTTTCCTTCCAATGGGATCAATCATGTTTTCAAAGGTGAGTGAGACTCTAGATCGGTAATGGAAGGTCAGGTTATTTCTTATGTTGGGGTAATCTTGTGTAAGTATTCATATTTGATTTAAGATATATTTTATTCATTTTTGGGTGTTCTACTTAATTTAGTGGTAATTGGGCACCCTATGGTCTTTCTAGATTATTTTCATGTTTTACTCAGCAGAGAGTGGTTGAGTTTACTAATGTACTTCTCCCTTGTATGATGCCTATTTCGATGACATAATATTGAAGGGAACCTTCTGAGTTTGTGGAACATATAGTACATCCTAATGACTTACTTGTTATATCATTTATTCATCCTACTACGTCACCATAGACATTTCATGTATTCTTTTTTAATAAGAAACGTGAGATAATTGGAATGTGTGTTGATTAATGTAAGTTAAACCAGGTGACCATTAAAAACAAATATTATTTTCCAAGGATCAATAAGATTTTTAACATTATTCAAGGGGAGTTTTGGTTTTAATAAATTGACTGGTAGTCAGGGTACCACTTTTTTGTGGTCCTTTATAAGGATATACTGAATAAATTATATGGATATGACACGAGCATTTATATGTTTTGGTTATACTGTTTAGTTTCACTAATGCTTCTATGGGGTTTATAGCATTGACAAAAATGATCTTTTATTTTTTTGGAGAATAGATGATTTATTTGTGTATTCAATTTTAGAGGAGGGGAACATATACCATTTCGATATAATTCATCAAACCTCGATAGAAAATATTCTTTATACTTAACTCCCTAATTATAATTTTGGGATTCAAGAAGTAAATTTTTTGGGAAATTTGATCTATGAGAAGGAATTCCATGTGGATCATAAAATGAAACATGAAGTTATTTCCTTGGTGAAACCTTATTATATGTAAGATCTAAATCATATTCATGTTTTCTAGATACAAAATATAGTTTATTCAGGATTTCTCAAAGCTCGCATCTTTAATGAGTACATTAACATGTATGTGTTTTATGATTGTAATAAATGAAAACTTTCAGAAAACTTTTGAGGATCTAATGATAAGGTTTACTGTGGAAATATTTTTGATAATCTAGAAAATGATATGGGTTATGATGTTTTCTGTAATTATTATGGTAAAGGATTTGGATGTGTCATGTTGTAGTGGAAATATTTTGTGAAGTATGGATCATGTCTATTATTAATTAACAAGAAAAACTACCTGACTCATGAACTTAAGTTATCAATGTTTATTTATTCAATAAATATGAGGCGTCACTATGTATTTAGGGATTTATTAATATTTTATTCATAACATAAGACACAAAAACATATTTTAACTCATATGGACTTGAACATGTAATAGAGGCACTAGGTATAATTTCAATGGAATTTTGATTTTGACATTTTATACACCCCATGGTAAGAAAATATTGTTGTATCTTCTTTGATAATAAATTTACAGACCCAATCAATGAAGGAATTAGTTAAACAATGGTAGCTTATGAGTTTTTTTTCAATATGATCTTCATAGTTGAATAGTTTGGTGGATATGTGTTCATGGATTCAATGATATTTGGTTCATCTATTGATGATAATTATTTTTTAATGATATATCTTGAACTATGTTAAAATAATATAGTGATACACATTATAGTGGTGTTGCCTCAAGTGAGTGGTTTGGAAATCCTAGTAGTGCTTTTTTATTTCGTAGAAGATTATTTGTTCCATTTTTCTTGTTGTAGGAAATGATATAAATTCAACACTAATCTGGCCAGTCTGTGTACATGGGGGAAATCAATATGCTTCAAAAATGGAGTTTTCGAAAAAAATATTAGGAGATAAGGTGGTATATTTCATATTTTTTCATGATATCTTACATTTTTAGAATTAAGGATGATCTCTTGAGACATTCTAGTTTTTTATCCCTTACACATTCTGTTATAGTTGTGGGATAATACTTACATGGAATTTCTATTAGTATTCCCTTAAATAATAGTGGGACAGGTATGGTCTGGTTGATCATTGATTTACTCATGAAATTAATGAATTTTCTAAATATCAAGGTGATGATGAAGCTGGACTAGCATGGGGGATTGTATTTCCATGATAATGTGATACATCAAGGGGTTCCCTCTACATTTGTTTTTTATAGGGACCAAAGGTTTATGACAAGGTTATAGAATAAATTAGAATATGTGATGTGTAGCAAGATTATATTGGGCATGGATTATCATTAGATGACGTATGTATATATAGATAGGGTGATCTAGGATTTTTTGGATGATCTCTAGGCTTTTGTGATTGATTTGGAGGATCGTGGGAAAATAACTTGGATATGGTCAAGATTTCATTTTAAAATAGTTATCTTTCCTATATTAGAATAGATGCCTTTATTGATTTTGTAGGTGTCCATTTATATGTAACTCATTCTCAATAGAGTCAGTATAGTATTCCTTGGTTGGGGAAAGTCGCATTCAGGATATGACAGATATTTTCAGTTTATAAGGTGGAGATTGATCACGACATAGAGATGTAAAAAATCTTAAAAGGACCGGCTTCATTATCTTATAGAAAATAAATATGGTGATTTCATTTTCCCTAATGTTTCACCATTCATGGTTAATTATTGGTTGGTTAAGAATGTTATGTTGGAACTGAGGATTATGGGCCGCTTTGAGATCATATAATGACTTTGGTAGGTGTCCAATCGGTTGAAATTTACAACCGGTTTGACATTTATCCTGGATATTTTTATTATCTCGCAAAAAGGAGGTTTGTACAAGATCCTTCCCATCTAATTAAATTTGATGATGTTAATATTGACACTAAAACCAATTTTTTTGAGAATCTAGTAATGATTATGGATTACAGAGATCAATTTATTTTGTTGAAAAATGATTCATCTAGTCCTATTAAATTTACTTGTTGATCAAAGAACTAGAAGACATGGGAGATGGAATTTTTGATGATGAATAAGTTTCCATAATTTTTTTCATGTACCAAAATTTGATCTATTTCATGGAGAAGAATGTATATATGGTGGTGATATTGTAACTCTCAATTATTGTTTTCAGATACTCGCTTGTTTATTCGATGTTTATCATTATTTTTGGGTTTTTTTCTGGTATCTGAGGGATAGAAGGCCTTTTATGGTGAGAATGAATTATTTTTTAATGTTTTTTATTTATTTGAAATAATTGAGTATACATATAAATATGTCAATGAATTATAATATGTCATCTAATGATTAGATAATGATATTAGTGGTCACATTGAGTTTGTAAAATAAGAACTATAGATTATATAATATGTAAGGATATTACATGGTGTGAATTGGTATTACACATTGTGTTATGTTTTCTATGAAGATTCCTGGAAATTTGATTTTGGTGTGGAGGGTTTAAATGACCATTATTGTTTTCATGTAGTATATTTCCAAAAAACATATTTTAAATAGAAAAACAAAATGTATTATGGAATAATCGATATTTTTGAATTACATGAAGTTTAATAGGATTATATTCCATGAGAGCATTGTAGGTTGGGGTTTTAGGGTGTATCATGGATAATTTATTATTTCATTTGTTGCAACAATTTATCTTATAAAATAATAATCTCCCCCGGATAATTTTGTAGACCTCATAACCTTCTATTTTGCTTTGTTTAGTTATCGTCCATTTGGGTTATTGTAGTGCACCTCTTTGGGGAAGTGTTCCTCATATTTCTTCATTTATTTACTAAAGGACATTTATTTGGATATTATTTGGATTCAAATTCATGATGAAATATTTTTTTATATTTGCCGTTTTCTTTTTATTATCATGCCATTTTTTTAATGGCTGGGATCGTGGTTTCTAATTACTATTGTTGATGGAAACTATGTTTATACCATATAGAGGTATGTTTTTCTAAAAAATTGGATTTATATTGGTAATTTATTTTCATTCTTTGAAAATACCTTATGGTAATTCATTGAGTTATGTGATATTTTCATTGATAATGATTGATTAGAATAGTAACTGTTTTAATCAATGTTTTTCTTTGAAGATGTTTTTTTTCATTTATAAACGGATTTTCAAACACGGACAAAAATAAGAGTGTAATTGAAAATTTCTTATTAATTTTTAAGCATTTTTTGAAATTGTGTTTACCTAATTGGGGAATTTGGAACCTTCGGTGCATCTGAAAACATACATGGGTATCCTTAGTGTGTGTGACACCACTATAATGTAACCTCTTTTATAAAGATAGAAAATGGAAAGGATCAATATTGGTTGGATACAATTTTATTTCTATTTATATATTGTGTTTGTAGTATGTTTTTTCACATATTTTATAAACAAATATGGGGTTATTTTAAATTTTTAGTATTTTATCACACTTTTTTTATCAATGATTGTTACTTACATGTTTTTATGGGATGTTGTATCGTATAGCCTCTCATTAGTTGTAATTTTATCGATTTGGGTTAAATATATTTCTTCTAGATAAAATAATGATATTTCTAGTTTATATATCTGAGAAAATTCATATTTATGGTTTGATAATATGAGATAATGTTGTGAAAATCCAAATGGAAAATAATTTAAAAATTAATTTTATTTAAAATGATTTGTGAAACAATTTTTGTCTTAAAAGATTGAAATTTTTCATTCATGGTATTATACAATGTATAGAAAATTTGGTGGTATCCTCTTGGATATTTTCTCACTCCATAATTTTTACTTTTGGTGGTTATTTAGGATTTATTTTAGGATAAAATTATTAAAAAGGGAATCTTATAACATGTCATCTTATCCTCTTCTATTTCCCTTCATAGAAGTGTGGGTTAGAGGTGATTATTTATAACATGGAGACTCTTGGGTCTTCATTTATTCTAAATATTGAGTTCATAAACAATTTTCTAGATTGTATGGGTTTGGAATTATTTTTTATTCTTCTTTATACTACTAGTTCCATGTCTTTTTCATTATATAAAAGGCCTTGTTCTATTTTCTATATTCGCCTAATCATGGGATAGTCTTTTTCGGTGTCTTGTTAGGTTTACCCAGCTAAGTGTGTTACACTCGTTCTATCATTAGACACACATTATCTTCCACCAGATACACATATTATGTGTGAAGTTACTTCATTCATCTTATATGCAACTAGGATTGTATTGTTCTCAAAGCATCTTACGAAACTTTACATCGTCGTATTGTTGAATATCCTATACCACTTCATAATCTATTAAATACATGTAAAAACATTTTCTTGTTCTATAAAATACCATACAATCTACATATATTTGGAACCTTTTTCAAATTCATTCTTTGTGTTCTCATCCTTTCCACATTGGGAATAAGCGAGTGATCTCTTACAAGACACAGGTGTATATTTTGAAGGTGTCTAATATTGAGGACCACCCCTAATTTTTTCACCATTATACTCACTCAATATAATTTTCCCTATAGGGGATTTATTAATGTTTCCATTAGGGGTATAATGAAATCCATAAAACCGTATCATAACATTTAGATTAGTTTCTGTCACAAAAAATCTATACAGAACATCAATAGAATTGATAATCATCAGTATAAATATAAAATATCTTAAATTTGGTTAAAGTAACTTCTAAAACAAGCATGCCTTCAGGATCATATTTGATATTACCTAAGGTTTAATGAATGAATGTTATAATAATGATTGGAATAATGAGTCAGTGTCCAATCACATAGTTGATGGTCATGAAATTCCATGGACTTAGGACAAACATAGAATATTTATTAAAAGGATTCATGAAAAGTTTCAAGATATCTTCACACTACATGTGTCATTCATCTTTTCCAGAACAATGAAATTACACCAAATCCTACTTGGTCACCCATTTTTAAATAAGACACCTATAACCTAAATGGAATATTCTATATCTAAGAACATGATGAATCTATCAATATTTCTAAAAAAATATTATGCCTCCTATGGGTCAAAAAATCCACGGAATGATGTTGGATTAAAATGATGAAATTATTTAGAATATTCTTTCAAATAATACAATTGAGGATCGACACAAAGAACGTAAATGAAGATAAGTGAAGATACTTTCTAGGTTCTTCTATATCATACAATACAACTTCTTTCAGAACTGATCAACAGGAGTGTTATCTTGATGTGGTTCATCACTTTCTCCTTCATAAATCCTAATAAAAGAATTTTTTGGGGAATGGAACATCATGGATTCGATGTGATTATTCATTACATGGAGACTTTTGGGTCATTATTTATTCTAAATATTAAGTTCATAAACTATTTCCTAGACATTATGGGTTTGGATTTATTTTTTATTCTTCTACATACTATTGGCTCCATGTCTTTTTTCATTATATATAAGACTTTGTTCTATTTTCTATATTCACCTAAACATGGGATAGTATTTTTCAATGTATTGTAAGGTTTACCTGGCTAGGTGTGTTACAGTCGTTCTATCATTGGACACACTTTATCTTCCACTAGATACTCATATCCTGCATGATGTTACTTCATTCATCTTGTATACAACTAGGATCGTATTCTTCTGAAATCATCTTAATGCACATGACATCATCATATTACTAAAGATCCTATACCACTTCATAATCTATTAAATACAAGTAAAAACATTTTCATGTTCTATAAAGGACCATACAAACTACATATATTAGGATCCTTGTTCTAAATCATTCTTTTTGTTCTCATCCCTTCCACATTAGGAATAAGCAAGTAATCACCTACAAGAAAATGATGTATTTATTGAAGATGACAGATATTGTGGACCACCAATGATTTTTCCACGATTATACTCACTAAATATACTTTTCCCTGTAGAGGATTGAATAATGATTAAATTCAGGGTAGAATGGATGCGATAAAAACCCTATCATAACATTTAGATCAGTTTTTTTCACCAATGATTGATACAGAACATCAATAGAATTGATAATCGTCAGTATAAAGATAAAATATCATTAATTTGGTTGAATTACCTACCAAAATATACATTACTTCATGATCCTATTTGATACTACCTAAGGTGTAATGAATTAATGTTATAAAAATTATTGGAATAATGAGTTAGTGTCCAATCTCCTAGTCGATGGTCATGAATTTCCATGGAATCAGTAAAAACATCGAATATTGATTGAAAGGATTCATGAAAAGTTTCAATATTTATTCCCACTACATGTTTCATTCATCTTTTCCAGAATAATAACATCCCAACAACTCCTACTTGGTTTCCCATTTTTAAATAAGACACCTATAACCAAAATTGAATCTTCTATCTTGAAGAACATGATAAACCACTAATAATTTATAAAAATATATAATGCCTCCTATGGGTCAACAAATCCATGGAATGATGTTGGATTATAATGATTAAATTATTAAGAAGAATCATTCATATCATACCATTGAGGATCGACACCAAGAACATAAATGAGGATAAGTGATGCCATTTTCTAGGGACTTTTACATCTTAAAATACATCCTCTTTGAGATTTTGATCAACTGAAGTGTTATCTTGATGTAGTTCATCACCTGCTCCATCCAAAAGCCTAATAAGAGAATTTTTTTGGGGGAATGGTAAACCCTAGATTTAATGGACAATCATTGAATAATTAGTCAATATACATATTAATAAAAACTATTATAATCAAATTTCAACTTGGAAAAAATCCAAGATAAATTTTTTTGGAATTATTGAATAAGATTGAACGAAAACTCAGTAATTATTTTTCTCAACCTCTCATGGTGACAAAAGGATTGTTAAAATGTGATTTATCCATAACTTCCATCATAAACTAAACATTATGTCTAATAAATCATATCTCATGTCTACCAATATATCCCAAACTGCATACCAATATCCATGAACGGACTTTCCCAAATTTCATTATTATTTGATACAACCAATCCAGGATAAACTATTAAAATTTTACAATAATCAATATTGACATGGTAGGAGTAGAATTACTGGTTCCTAAATTACATGAAACAGAACATTAGAATTACGAATAAAGAAGAGGTAATTATTTCTGTATAAAAATAACTCCAAATATAAAAAGAATCTCGACGAAACCATAAATAGAATGTTTTATATTACAAGGAAAAAGATAAAACTCCACAATGTAGATAATATCATAAACTAAATAAAACATCAACACCATTATCTCATCATAAAATTATTATCACATTCCATTCTTATCATTTCCAACTACCCAAATCCATATATCAAGAAAAACCATGTACTTCACGTTGTCTTTTACCTCAGCGTTTTTCATGATGTTCAGGCACTATCTTCTAGATATTGAGGATTAAGAATATTCATTGGGATGTGTTAGGATTGATTAAGTTTCTACATTATCTTTTAATACTATTTGTTTTGTTACAAAATGGGTAGATTCATAAATAATATATTACATTTTCTTTCATAAAATTCCAATATGTATAATAGATATTACCCTTTTTGGCATATAAAACATTTTCCTAAGAAAAATCACATACCTAGAGAACCATTTTTAATTTATTCCCATGACCCATTTCATTAAATTAAAAAAATATTATAGAATATTTTTATGATATATGCCCGTCTTTAAAAATCACTACATCACCATCAATAACTATAATTAATACATATCTTAAGAACATGATGATCCCCTATACAAAAAATATATTTTTATGTTACTTGGAATTAATTTATTTCAATATCGTATTCCTTAAAAACATTCCCTCCAATCATAGTAACTATTTTACCTTCTTTAAATGGTCATAATTAATCATATTTTTCTTACACAACATTACTATCTAATGGGTTTCTACTAAAAAATTAGGAAAAATCCCAATTTTTAGTTTCTGTTCATACTAAAAATGAAAATAATAAATTAATATTTAATTAATATATAATCAATGAATATTATAATTAAATTTACAGTAAAAAAAATTTATAATGAAATTTATTAGATAAGCCTCATATCATGAAAAGTACTGAAATATAAATTAGATTTATCCCAAAACGAGTTATTATTAATTGTCTTCATATATATTATAATATGAATTGAGTTAAATATGATGTTTTTTGTTTTAATATAATTACTAAAATAAGATATAGAAATGTGATATTGAAAAATTAGTGAACTATCCAAGTATATTGGTTATAAACTATTTTATAGATTATAATTTTTCACTATGTCCCTCTTGATGGAGTGAGTAGTAATTGAATTTCACAATCCCTTCATGAACAATATATTTATAGATCATGTATTATAAACAAAAAGTTTATCATAGTATTTTATTATTAATTCCATGATATTTCCAAACATAGATTTTTTCCATTTTATAATATAAATGTTTCATATCTATAGTCTATAATTAACATATAACCATACCGACTAAAATTTTGGTAAATTATATGAGATTATCATAACCACAAAGAGATTTAAAACACACTAGACCATATACATCGGTATATATTAATCAAAAATACCAATACTATAGTTAAAAATTTTTATATAAATGGATTATTATCCATCATTATAAGAAAATTAAATACTAATTTATGAAATTATTAAAAATATAATTATTAAAATAATCAATCCATAAAGAGTAATAGAAAACTAATGTAATTGTTTTTTCATGGAAATACATTCAAATGTATACTGTGTTATAAATATTAATTAAACAGTTAATATATTTTTTTTAAATAGTATAATTATATGAGAAAAAATTTAATATACACTATAATCGGGGATTACTATGGGTTTAATTATTTTAAAATTTCTCAAAAACTATTCTTTTGTATTGCCAATATGAACCTTTTTTCAACCAATAACCTGATAAAGCAAATTAGTTATAGGAGAAAAAATAGTACGCATAGCTTAGCTACAATTCAATATAATCAAGGAGAACAAGTTGAAAATATAAAATTGTACCATGTTTATTGAGATGAAAAAATTCTTATATGTCACAATCCAAACTAGGGTTCCATCATATCTGAAATGTGAACCGGTCTTAGAGAAGGCCTGAAGATAATTCCTAATTCCTATAGGATGGAAAATAAATCATGGTTTTTGAAAATGACTTTTGGGAAAGATTTCATCCCTTGATTTTACTACAAACAACCCACAATAAAAAGCATCATAGATAGTGATAACCAAAACCAAATAAGGTAAAATATTTTTTTGATACAATGTGTTACACTATAACAAAAAAACATTAACTACAATGGAAAGGGAACAATAAAAATATCCCAATAATTTTTTTGCAACAAGTCATACATCACCCTCAATCTACCAACAAAAATACATTGATGAACTAGAACACTAGAAACCAAATCCACTATCAAAGACACGAAACCTATCTTCTTTACAGTGGTCATACATAATAATGTATACATAAACCCAAAGGTTTATATAAGTTGTGAGCCAATGTCTAGTAGGATTCTACCAAAAAGAAAATTTCCATTATGTAGATTTAAAAGAAAAATCAACTTAATCATTTACATAAGAATATTTTTACCATTTATAGGATAAAATATTTATAGAAAAAAATCTCATGAAAATATTTTTTAGATAACCATTATAGAAAAATAATATTACTTGAAATTATTATGTACACATGGTCTATCATATACCGATGGATAACACCACATCACATAAGCATAATAGTACAAGTGGGAAAAATTGGAATTCTATATTTGTAACTAGATCAAGTGGAACCCTATGAACCATGTACATCGGTGATCAAATTACTATAACTAAACTACCAGGAGTGTTCTAATACATGAGCCACTAGAGAGTAATCAATACAATATTCATTTAGTCTCCATATCATAATCTAGAACCAATAGTGTTCCCATGAATTATCCACTTAAGAGGAATCAATCCAAAGTTCTAATTGTCTTTGATAACATCACATGTTTAGTTAGTGTTTTGGCATCAATCCATCTCAATTAACCCACCCAACATACTCTTCAAATTAAAATTGTGTGCTAGTAATAGTCTACCCACTTATATACCTAGAATTCCCTTATTGGTAAAATAACATTTCACATTTAACATAAATGACCACTTTCACATACACATTCCAAGCATCATAAACACACAAGGAAAGCACCACTATATCATTTCCAAGTTGATCCAATGATCAAAACTCATATGAAAACTACCATTTTTCATAAAAACCCACTTTTAATTTTACATGTATACCAAAACCAATTTTTTTATAAATTTATCACCACCTGAACTATTTATGAAAACATTTTGGAAACACAACAAGAAGAACACATATAAAATCCAACAATTTAAAACGAAAAATGCCATTTCAATTTATTGTCACATAAAATTTACTATATAACATTATTTACATCCCATTCACAATTCAAATACACATTTATAGTGAACAATAAAGAAAATAACGTGCAAAAAAACCCATTTCTTTAGAAAATATACAATTAACACATTATAACCTTTAAATATAATTTAAAACACATCTCACAACTCTCACGCAATGAATACGATTTATGTAAGCAACACCACAATGAAGAAAACATGAAACATAACCAATTCACCATAGAAAACTAATTTTAACCATATTTATTTCTCAAAAAATTTCCAATACATATTTCTCAACACAAAAAAAAATTTATATAACACATTTAAACAGTCAAAAAAGTAAACCAAACTCTTTTTATTATGTAAAATCATGGAACCAACCACCTCAATCTTTTGAACATCTAAAAACCAGTCTAAAACCACAACTACACCTCCACCAGAACCTTTTAATGAATGAATGAGAAAAAATCATTAACATTTCTCCCATCAACAAATGATCGACCGCACATTTGGTCAAAACCCCCACTATAAAAAGGGAAGCACAAAAAGGAGGGAATAAAAGCCCTATATTAATGGTGAAACCATAATAAAACAGACATTCATGATTTTTTATTGATGAACCAAGGCTAAAAACACCCAAATTATGATGCACAAAGGCATAAAGAATGAATAGAGGAAGCTACCATGGCAGAAAATACAATATAAGGTTGAGGGGAGGTGATTTAGTGTCAAAATCAAATATATATTGGGTTAAATTTCCTATTTTTAATGACAAACAAATGTTTCATAGTTTTCCCATATAGTGTACTAAATTGTGTAGTAATCGTGTGTCCCACACTATGCAATAGGAAAAAGACGCATTTTTATCATGATCAATTTTCTAAACCGTGCATCAACCATGCAGTCTCCACTATCCAAAATGAAAATTTTCCACAAAGTTTTCTGTTCGTGGGAATATAGTTAACCCAAACCATATTCCATATACATTAATGCCAAAAATCATCAATTTTCACAAAAAAGTCAAATGGAAACTCAATTATGAATGTATGTAATAAATAAACAAGGGTGTACTTCAAAAAAAATCATAGATGTGAAAATCATCCTAGCCATGAAACCTTTCATCTCTCAAAGTATATACTCGAAGTCTAGTCAGAGAAAAAATATTAATACTCCACCTTCAACCAAGACTTATGATCACATTACTCGTTTTTATCATTAGAATGTGTTTATTGAACTCGAAACAATATAATATAATTCCCATGAACCACTTTATCTTGATAATCCACCATTCACAATGGCCACTCAACCACTAATAAGTTAGGTCCTAAATTTAATTATTCCCAATTAAACAAATGGGAATGATCTAGATTATTATTTTTCAAATTAGATCCATGAAATATATAATTAATTGAAATTAACTAAGAGGGGAAACTGGTATATATATCCCCACAACAACTCTCTCAATAGTCTTAAATGGTTCAACATACCATAGCATTAACTTCCCTTTATTTTTCCGAAATACGGTGACCCCAGTGATGGTCCACATTCAGAAACACATGATCACCCATAGATTACTCTATATCTCAGTGCACTAGGTTGGCGTAAGTCGTATAGTGAATCTTCACTATCAACCCCACTTTCTTTATTAATGTAACTTTATTATATATTTCAGGCACAAGGATCAGTCACAACTATTATTTCACACAAACCATAACTAAACACAAAGGGGACTAACAATCAGACCATAATTTGCCTCAAAATGAGGAATTATAATCAACGATTGTGAACAATTTTTGTATTAAAACTCAAAATATACCCAAATGGGTAACCTATGATCCTCATTAATCTGAGACACATTCCATAATATTTTCATTAAAAGTATGATTTTACATCTTTTCATTACAATCTTTTTGAAGATGATATACTATTCTCAACATGGCATATGATCTCGTCACCTTATGAGGGCCTTCCCATACCATGAGTTAAAAAGGAGGTACATTTGTAAAGTAATTGTAGATGGGGAACCACGAGGCCTCACAAAATCTTGAACATACAACCATCCCATCTCATCCACCATGAATAAATCCCTAATTGGAATGAAATGATCTTATTTGGTCCAAAAGTCAATCACTACCTAGAAGGAATTCCTCCCATGGGTTTTATGAGGTAGGCTAATAGTAATATCCTTAGCAATATCATCCCCCATCTAGGTGGGAATATATAGAGGATAAAGAAAACTGGATATTATTATGTGATCTTCTTTAACCTACTAGCATGTATAACATCGTGATACCAATTAAACTATTTCTTCCCTCATTCTTAACCACCAGAATTACCATCGCAGATCATAACACTACATGTTCGAACGAAGGTGAATAGATCATTGGGACTGGTTGCTACCATGTCATACCACCTTTGTCAATGACAATGACACAAAAAAGTGTCCCTTGAAGCACATGTCTCCCTCAGGAGAAAACAAACAATCATAATGTGTCATCCAACCATTTGGAAAATGCATAGAATATTGGCACAACTCATCACTTGCCTGCACTTTCTAACTCAATTTCATAAGGGAATGTCTCAGTTGAAAACAATGAAATAAAAAACCTTCAATTTTCTCGTTGGTATACTGTTTCATCAAATAAAAGATACCCATCAACATCTACTCATCACTAGATTCTTTCAACCCCTACTTGGGATCCTCCCTACTCAAATATTATTCCACAGTATTTCATTTTCTTGTGGTCTAAATTATATCAAAATTGATCCCATAATGTTACTAATCATGATTACACTACCTTAAATTAAAATAATTATAGGAAAAGTGTAGGCTAAACTCTTATGATCTGAATAAAAAACATAATCTACCCCAAAAAGATAATAGTAACACACTATCAAGGCATGAAATACTAATACAAACTATTTGTGATAGGTTGGGTAATTATTTTCATGTGGTCAGATTTTCAAACAAGCATATGCCACTACGTGGTCATCCAACATCAGCACACACCTAAGATCTACACCAAAATAATCATAATAGACATCATTTCCCTTTATTGACCCTATAAATATCAAAAAGTGAGATGTGTTCAACCATTTATTATGATCCTCAAATTACACTTGACGCATAGGGATTCAATCAAACAAAACCCCTTTTCATGTAAGCTCTAACTTGGGCAGCTCAGGGTGAGTGAAATCTCAAATGAACTACATGTTATTCCCTTCCAGGCCAAAAAATCATATTATCTCCACACATTCATAACTTTTTTTCAATGAAATAACTATACCATTCCTATGTGGGTTCACAAGAATCCAACATTCTGAGATCACAAATCCATGAAACTTCATCACCCTAATCCAGAAGATGTTCATAAAATAAATCACATTCTTATGTGGGTTCACAAGAATCCAACATTTTGATGTTCTTTATCATCACATTATTCATCTTCTTATTATTAAGTCATTACTGGATATATCCATGGTCCTTTTCACAACTAGAACTATGGAAGACCTTGCTGAAATGATTTTTTGAATCAATACTTAGTATTCTAGATAATTTAGTTGTATATTTAATCACCTTAACATGGTGGGTGATATATTTTATGTGGGAAGAGATATATATTGTGTTCTCGGTGAAAAATCAAATGAGAAATCCAAATTTCTACCCAGAATAAGTTTATGAAATCATCTAAAAATAGATTTGGTAACTTATCCAAAAAAATTTGGTAATACCCTCTAAAAGCCTTTATCATCATCCTGAAACAAGAGAAACAATATCTAATAAAAATAATTTCATAACACAATAATTGTAGGTTTAACACAACCCTGATATGGTACCATTCACCATCAAGAACAAGGGAAGGTGCATTAGGTTATACAAAAAATACTCAATGCACCTAGAAATCTATGTGATCAATAAAACATGACATTCATTCTATAATGATAATAATTTCAAGGAGGCCCATTCCTAATACATGGAAATCTAATTCCAGTTTAAACCCTGACATGATGAGTTCCCAATATGGACCCCTGATACCTTTTTATCATTTCTTACCAATCACCATTACCTACTCAATCATGTAGATAATAATCCTATTTTGAAAATTTAATACATCTATATGATGGTTAGAAATAGAAAACTAAACCTATAGTATGAAAAATAAAAATAGATAAATATGATTCATAGAATAATGTTATCTCAAATTGACAAATTCCCAACATCTGATTCATATGGCACTAGATCCATGATATGATGTTTCTTTGTCTCTTCATGGGAATGAGAATGAAAAAAAGTATACATAATTACCCTAAACATACTCTACCTAGAAGATGAACCGGCCTTACCACTACAACATCTAAATTGAGATCTGATAGTCCTAGATGGTTCTGACCATGATGACATCCCCTTGGATGATAGAGGTCCTACACTACCCTGATATTGGAGTTCCATCCTCTAATACTGATGAAACTGTCCCATAGTCCAACACCAGTCCAAGGCCTAGTTGGATATGATCATGTAGACTAATTTTACATTATTTGACACACTACATTCACCCATCTTACCCTTCATTAGAAT
Organism: Viscum album; assembly: GCA_963277665.1. Classification (NCBI taxonomy): domain Eukaryota; kingdom Viridiplantae; phylum Streptophyta; class Magnoliopsida; order Santalales; family Viscaceae; genus Viscum; species Viscum album. The sequence continues at coordinate 1,235,906,816 of OY728136.1, read as the reverse complement.
CCAAATATGATTTCTATCAAAAAGGATGGCATGAACTATCACAACCATTCTTTCACTGGTCATCCCACTTCCTCTTCTTATAAAATGAACTACCAGTTACCAATACTAAAACTACATGAATGAAAATTTAAATGCCTTTATGATCAATTTATATCATCATGTTATGATCATACACCACAAAATTATATTACATCATGAAAACGAAGACCTAATATTAGATCTTAGTCCACAAACCCAAATTGAACAGTTGATCCATTATCTCTTGATTACAAAGGATCTTAGGTGTGAACCAAACATTCTATATAAAGTGGATGAAAAACTCCATCATGTTCATATCTCCCAAGATAAGATCAAATAACACTCAGGATCTGAGGATGTCCAAAATATTATGAAAATATAGCCCATTGATGAAAACCTGTCAATATTTCAAATCAAACAGCTCATGCTTCCTACATTTCACTGTCGATTCCCACCACTTCTGACATGGAACACCCAACATATATAATGAAAAATTCACTCTAACTAAATTAGGTGTATTAAGGAACTCGAAAATCCTCCTTATCATCTCTATCCAGACCTTTATTATTGGTGATCCATTCTACCTAGGAAAGGCTATGTTCTTGAGGAACTCCTAAGAATTGTCCTTTTGAGGACATGGTTTGTTATCTTTAAACTGAGAAAGACAAGGTCAAGATAATTTACAAAAACAATGTATTTCCCAAAATACATCTCCCAATAACCTATGATCAATTAGTATGGGATAACTATCTCTTATCTCTTCCATCTTTAGTATAAAAATTCTCATAAGAGACATCTTGACACAACAAGAAAACCCAATAGGAAATGATCAATACAACCATCAATGCCCAATAAGGAAATTTTCCGCAAGAACAACAAATATCAAAAAAACCATATATAAGAACATAACCAAATCCATCATAATAAATAGATAATCCAAAACACTCAATGCCCTCCAAATTTACATATACAGTCAAAATCATGTATGTCTAGCCTGGATGAGAAGTCAAACCAAATAACGACATACCATATCAAATAATGTACATTCACATGGTGATTTGGCTAGACACCCCACTCAAATCCATAACCTATATCCTTAGTAATCATAGATCTGTTCTATCTAGAATATTCTTGAATAACTCAATCTAGAAAGTGAATAAAATATCAATCATAAAATTTATTCATGCACCAATCAATGGATTTCATCAAACCCAAAACTCCACTAGGCATCAGATAAGGCCTGAAGAGCATTCATGGTGCACATATGTTTGAATATACTTCCTAGGTATTGAAAATTCTTTTTGGGAATTATTTTCACCAATTAATTTAATAAAAAACTACCAACAACAATAAGCATCACAAATAATTATAACCAAAACCAAATGTGGTACAAAAAACATCAAATTTCATGTCATACACATTATAAAAACAAAAAGAACAACAAGAGAGAGGAAAAAACAAAACTAACCCAAAAATATAATGATATAATAGAGATATATGCTTCAAGAACCCACTATTAACACTTTTATGAAGTGGAAAACTAAAAACCAGATCCACTATGACCACCATGAAATATATTCCCTTTTCCCTAGCCATAGATAACAAAGACATCATACTCCCAAAGGTGTATTTAGCGTGTAATCAAAATCCTGATATAACGAGACACCAAAAAGGAAACCATGTTATAATAGTATAAAATAAATAAACATTATCATTTCTAAATAATTATTTCAAAAGTTTATATGAAAATTTTTCAATGAAAATAATTTCAAGAATCACTTTTTACGAAAATCATTTTTTAACGATAATAATGCTTCAAGTTATGGTATATCCAAGGTCTACCATATACTAACAGGTAGCACCACATAAAATAAGTTTCATGACCCAAGAGATCACCAAGGAAAATCCCAAATAGGCAACTAGAACAATTGATACCCTATGAACCATGTACCTTAGTGATGAAAATCATCCCACTTAACTACCTGAAGAATTTATGTGAATGAGACAATTGAAAAGATTAAATGAAATGTTCTAGTCAACTTTAAATAAAAATCTAATAACAATAGTGTTCTTATGAACAATCCAGTAGTGGGGTATCAATCTAGAGTTATAGTGGTATTTGTTGGTCAGAGTGAGTATCTCAATAGGTGGTGAATTGAGTACCTAATAATTATTTCTGAAGAAAAATGGATTAATTTGTAATAGCTCATTTAATTTAAAACAACCCAATTACTAAATATATAATATATTTATAAGTTCTAATCATTCAAATTTTTTCTTAATTAATGATTAGGTCTTGGGTAAGTAATATAAATTATTAAGTAGTCCATTGAAAATAATTTAATTAATTTAAATCTTATAAAACACATATAAATATTTACTATCAACGTATTAGTTTTTTTGGTTAAATATAGATTAATTATTAAAGGAATAAATATGATAAACAAAAACACATAGTATAAAATAAAATAAGTGGTTCCATCTCATTATTACACATAAAACTCTCCACTTGATGATCACCCACCACCATGTAGTTTATAAAATAAATATGTTGATCCAGAATCTAAATCATGTTTTACAATAATTTACCAATATTTAGGTAACAGAAAACCAATTCCACACTTTTAGGTGGAAGTAAAAAAAATAAATAGGCCACGCAAGGACCTCAACCACTGTTATTCGTGGGAGTACAAATGAAAATACACAGGAACATATAGCTTATTTTGCAGTCTAGAACATGATACAGTGTGAGTATGATAAAATAAAGTATGCACACACACACCCATAAAAAATTAATATTAAATATATATAATCGAGATATCATAGAGTACAAATTTTATAAATTCATTGTATATTGAATTGAATATTTGGATTCTTGATTTTATTTTCAATGACCCTTGATTCATGTTTTCTCGAGAAAATTAGAAGAACATTGTGTCACAGTTTCTTGTTGTTGACTGGAAGAAACATAAAATATTTTTCAACTACATGTTCTGGGATTTTGTGTTTCTTGGGATGTATCAGGTCAACTCTAAATCCATTATATGTTTGTTGAGTAAGTTAGATATCTTAGCTTACTAACAGTATTCTTGAAATGTCTTTTACATCTTGTATGCATAATGGATTATGCTTCATTTCTAAACATCCTTAGCTTTTAAAATGTCCACATGAATCCAAATATTATGATTCCACATATAGAAACATTAAAAACCTCTTAAATGAGATCCATTGATCATATAAGTGGAATGAGTTAAAAAAAATTCATTAACGTCAATAATATATTTTTTATAACAGTTTGTATGAAATAAAGTACATAAATCAATGGAAGTGGTTATGTCATGCAGTATCTCAAGATCCTAAAATGACTTGTTTGGGTGGCATGATACTGACAGTGTCTCATAATTTTGGTTTCTCAAACATTTCAAAATTCATTTCTTGTTGTGTGAGGATGACAACATCTTCAGGATGGCAGGGTCTTAGCTAGTGGTAGGCTATCCTTCTATCAGTGAGTCATACATTAATTATTTTGTACATTGAATGTGTGTCTTCTTACAGTGACTTGGACATAGAAATATTTCCATATGGATGGTGATTCATGAATAATGGTAACACATATTCTATGGTGTCTCAGGAGTTGTCAAAATTATATCATTGCAATGACTTCTCTGGCATTGTGTCAAATTGGCAGTGAGTTAGTGTTGATAGTGGATAACAATTTGTAAATGTCATTGCCGATCTAAAAATATAATATACCTATAGAAATACAAGTATCTGATTAACACCATTAGAATCATTATACTTTTATCATTAATAAAATGAGGTTAACAATTTCCACCTTTTGGATTATTTCAAATCATGGAATCAAAGGTATCACAAATATAAAAAATTATATCATTGGTATGTAAAAAAATTATACAACATTAATAATCATTCATAGTATGTATAGATTCTATAAAAGATAAATAATAAAAATTTAATGATAAATAATATGTATCAAATTAAAAATCATATAAAAAAAAGATAGTAGCTAATGTAACATAGAACAATCAGTATAAAAATAGAAATAGTTTTCATTGTGTGGTCTCGTATTTGGTATTATTAAAAATGTAAATATTAGTATATTAAAAGAGTAAAAGTATAAATAAAAAAACTTGAATATAAGTATAATCCTCATCAATGGAAATCCGATAAGAGTTTAAAAATATATATTACAAAATATGTACAATAAAAATAGGAAAACGTTTTTCAACAACATCTTCAAGGATGGGTTGAAGGATCCAAATTTTTTTCTCCTTTGATGTTTTCTTTCTCCATGTCATATTTAGATGTATTTGAATATGTTGTAGACAATGTCTATAAACAATTGTGTGTTTTACATTTTTATATTGAGGGTGATGATACTCTATAATAATAACTGTTCTGAGCTATCTCAGAGCTTTGGTAAGAGGAACATGGAAATGTTTGATGGGGACGGAACAGGTGAAGGAGTGTCTAAATAAACATCAGGTCTAAAGGATAGCTATGGAGTAACTAGAATGGATTCCATAGAAACCACTATAGTGTCGTAAAAATGAAGAAATGGATTCATCATATTTATGAAATCTATAATGATATGACCATCTATTTCCATTCCACTAAAGAAGTCACAGTTTCCTCTATAATGTGATTGAGCATTGGGGTCATTTCTTTAAACAAGTGATATTTCTCTTTTAAGTCCTGAGTAACAATAGGGATTCTAAATTTTTATGAAAAAACATGAAATAAGAATACATTACATTCATATAATAAACCTATGGTAGATAATATATTATGGTAGTCAATATTTCTGTCTTTCTAATTCCATATCACTAGCATATGAGGTTATCAACGTAAGAACTTGGTATCCATTGTATATGATTTTTCTCAAGGCTTCATGGGGTTAATTATAAAAACTAGTTGAATCACTATCTAATGATGTTATCAATTAATCTCTAATTTAAAATCCGATACCTTCATAATCTAACACTAGAGGGGATGGATGATTGTAGCTAGAGGCCATAGAGGTAAGATTTTAATCACTTTCATGAAAGGAATCTATACTACCTAAAAATAAAAATATCATTTCTTTTATAACTGATATCATGGATTCCAGTTCACCACATATTTTTTTTAATTTCAATTTCAATCTCTTTTATGTGATTCATCATTTTGGGGTTGGCTATTTTTAATTACAAATTAAAATAGATACCTGTCATCATTCTCAATAAAAATAGTCTACAGTGGAGCTTGATCCATAAAAAACATATCAAAATCCGAAATCCTATTTTTAATAAAAAGTATTCAAATCACCATTGGTGTCTAAATCCACAAGAATAATAGGATGATAATGAGTAGTAGGTTCAGTATAAAAAATAAAACTAGGATAAATTTTCCCATTAAACAATTAAATTTGAATTGTGATATCATAAATATTTTAGGATATCCATTATTTTAAAATTGGGTCAATCATCCTTGGGTGGAAGCATTACTCCACCCGAGTATTTATCCCACTCTTAAATCATGGGATCAACCCATAGATATGACGAATCTGCAATTATATGAACAACCACAACTGGTATATAGGAAGGAGGTACCACACCAATGATCTATTCAACAATCTGTGTGTCTACACCCTATATAGCATCCAGAGATTTACCATCAAAGTGTACTTATCTCATATAAACATCATGATTATGAATACCTAACCAATGTACATAATGTGTTTGGCTATAAATAGTTTTAAAAACATCATATTTTGCAACTAGATACCCACCAAAAGCCATATGAACCAACTGTTCATCACTACCATGCTCAGAATAAAACATATCCTTTTTATCTTGATCAGCCACATATTTTTCTAAAGTAGCAATAGCACTAATCATTTCATGCATTGTATAATCAAAAATTTCTTGACCATAAATGGTATTACATGATTTAAAATTGGTTAAATCAAAATTCAATCCCATTTGATGTATTTTCCAATTTCGGTATTTCTCCCCCTCAACAAGTGCATGTATTTATTTATGTTATGTTTCCACTTATAAAATCATGTATGGTTTCTCTAATGATTTAGATGATTAAATAAGTTGTTCTATAGGAATATCTACATATTTATTTATAATTTTTCATTGTGAACCACCATGTTTAGAATGATCTTCATCAATATCACTTCAAATTCAATTATTATATTACCCATTATCATTTTCATCCTCCAATTCCTCATCCTCATTCTCACCCCCTTCATCATTAGATTTATAAGATCATTTTAGTTGATCCTCACAAGAAACATCTTTTTCCACTTCATAAATATTGACAAGGATATCCTTTTTTGGTAGTAAAATAGGTGGAATATGATATCCAAAAGAGTTGGTCTAACATAAAGGAGATATTTCTGTGTCACGTCCTTCAACAATAGATTTTTATCATTCAACATCATCTTTTGAAACACCTTCTTATTTATCATTAGAGTAATCAAAAACCTCATCTGACTACATGCAAGGATCAACTGCATCCCTAGGTAATGTTGGATGTTCCTTTGGGTTATAATCACCTTACATCATATCACTATCTCTGTCCCATTTTTTTGGGATTCTAACTAAAATTTTTTCTGTAACTGATTTCTTTATGAATTCAAGAACAATTAATGTCTACAACAATTCCAACATAATTTGAAAAAAACTACATGGATTAAAAATGGTGGAAATCATATTTTGATAAATCAAGGAGTTGTTCCTTTAAAATGGTATGTTCATCACTGATAGATGAACCATGATAAATCCACACATATAGATTTTTAGTCCTCTTTTCAAATGATTAAAATAATACACATCTTAGTATCATAATGTGGAAAAGTAACCCTTCCTAGTGAAAAGAATGTGTTGAATAAATTTGAGGAGAATCCTACATTCCCAATAAAACTATGAGGAAACTAGAATTATAAATGTTGCATCACATGAATGATCTTCAAGATCTTATTCATTAATAAATAACTCACTATCCTTAGGCATAAATTGTTTATTATCATTTTAAACTCTTTAATGGGGAACTCCCATAAATTTGTCCCAATATTTTGTAAGAAATATAAATCTGTGAACATTATCTTGCCCTCTCATCCAATATAAATCCTCATATTGAATCAAAACTCGATATATTAAAATTTTCCATGATAAACCGTTGGATAATATGGACCTTCATTTGAGGAAAATCGAACCAACAAAGCTTGGTCTTGATGAAATTTGATCACTGAAGACTTTATAAACATTAACTATATGGATTCTATAACCATTTCAAATAAAATTATCTATTTTGATAGCTAGATATTCAAATTTTCAACTAGAGATGTAACTCTTGGTCCTCTTGTGTGCTTATTAGATGGTAATGACATTTATAGAGTTGATTTAGAATATAGATTTTCATTACCCATGCAACCCAGTATGGATTTCTTTGTCAAATATTAGAGCTTGAATGCATTACGGTTAAAACTTTTGTGACAAAGATTTTTATTATCCCCGAGATCTAAAAGCACGAGAGTACATGTTCTGGAAGATTAAAAATCTATTTATTTTTTTGGGAAATAAAAAAACATAATGATAACCAAAAAATAAATTAGGAAAATTCGGATAATATAGATATCATGCTCTGAAATAATAATAAATATAAATTAATTGATCTGGTGGTTTGAATTTAGATAAAAATTCTAAATCCACGAAACAAATAATGGTGTGAGAAGCCATGGGTGAGAAAACTACAATGGTGAGATAAACAGAATGGGTTTTCAATTGATGGTGTGTCACCAAATAGTGTGTCAGCCAATTTTTTGTCACCCAATTGTGTTCACCCAATGGTTTCTCTCCTAATGGTGTGTCACCCAACCTTGTGTCACCCAATTTTGTGTCTCCCAATAGTTTTTTCCAATGGTGTGTCACCAAAAAAATAAACATAGTAAAAATTAATCATTCATAATTCATGTCTAATATAGTTCATTATATTACAATTTAGAGGCATAATATATATATCATATAACCTATGTTACATGATAATAACCTAAATAATGATATCTTCAATTTGAAAATGATAACATAAAATGTGATGTCTTATATAAATTTGGTTTTCTCAAGAATGTGAAATAGGATTCTTCGAAATATTTATTTCACTTTTATTGTCATAGTTTATGGAGACATGTGAGAATAGATATCCATAGTCTATTAATGTGTGTTACATTTAAAATATTTGTGCATAGAAACTACCTGCAACTACATATTCAACATCAATAGTATATAACGAAAAATAATTTCATTTATTACTACACTAGGAAACTAGACACTTCCCCAAACATGAAATGTTCTATAGGTACATCATCTATATATTATGCATATTCTAAAATCAGAATCAGAATAACTCACTAGATCAAATTCATGTCCATTAGGGTTAAAAATCGAAAATTGTTTGTATAATATAGGTATTTGAAAATACTTTTCATAAAATTTAAGCGTGTCTCTTTAGGGATTTCTTGAAAACAAGAACAAATACACCCACAAAATACCATAACCCTCCATCATCAAGATGTGGTAAGGTACTAAAATGTTCCATGACCTTTTTTCTTTAAGATTAAAGAGAGATAATGACCACCCGAGTCCCTCCTTCAGTAGGCCCTAGATTGGAATCTAGCACCATGGGTATATAAAATCTCATAATTTGGTAGTCATGAATCTTTGTATTAAATCAATGTAATAAGATAAGATGGTAAATCCCCACAAAACCAATGAGTAATTGTAAAAATAAAGATAGTAATGCATTTCTACATGAATGATCAAAACTAAATCAGATACAAATTATGACAAAATTCCAAAATAATGTACCAAAAGGAAAAAAACTAACTAGCAACAACAACTATCATGATGCCTGAGATAGTAATGAATGGAAAGGTCCTCAATGTCCTCCTAGAATATTGAGATCAGTTTTATATACATAGGTAGAGAGTACAAGAATAATCAGTAGGGAAACTAAAGCATTTATTGTACAAGTGAGGGAACATAATAGTTCCCATGTGAAAAAACAATAGATCATCGAGCACCTACCAAGTAATATTAACCAGCCCAACCTCACGAAGACACACTCAACAATTAACACAAGTTATGTAAAATAATAATATAAGCACATCGACATTTGGGTACCCCAAACCACTTTCCCATTGGTTAACATCTCAGTCCTAATGATCTAATGACTTGACGATGACAGTCGTCCCACACACAGTCCCTCTGCTGCAACCTACCCACAGACACATGGGCTTCCATCTCCACACAACCACACTCGTAGACACCTAGGCCACAACAACCACAAACCACTCCTAAAGAAACCTAGGCCTCAACAACCACACACCACACCTGAATACAAAATGGCCTCAACAACCACACACTATGCCTAAATAAATGTGGGCCTCATCCCAAATATATGTGGGAAAACAATAATGGCCCCCTAACACCAGATGCCCTCATCCAAAACAAACCATTATCGAAAGAATCATGGACTTTGGGAAGACTCGGGCCATTATAGCCACCCCAGGTATACCCAAGCTACAAGATCCAATAATAGGGTGTGCGAAAGAATGTCAGTGACAATTCATCTGTCATCCCACTGGTTGGTTGGGAAAGACACCCTCCCACATGAGATGGGGGTGTTCGAAACATTGTTCTCTACAATGGTGTGGTGCGTAAAAAACATAAGAAACTACAATATATATATATATAGGTAATCAAAAAATCATACCCAACCTATGTATTTCTCATGAATAGACAACAATCCCACACTAGTACAACATTAAATACTACACATATACGCACAACTATAAAACAAGCACTGCGATGAAGAAACCCAGCCCCATTTTTCATCAATTTACATTAATTTTTTTTATGGTTCTTCAATATAAATTATTCCAACACTATCGATAAACTAACAACTATAATTGTAACACCCAAAGCTTCCACAATATGTTTCATTTTGAATAATGCAATAGCTTTCATTGTACGCATCTTCGAGATTATAACACACCATGACCAATCAATCCAGCCATTATGAATAGTAATACCCACATAATTTTAAAAAATTTATATATTTTATTTTTCAAAATGGACTACATTTTTTAATTCAGAATATCGATATTATCTTACGGTGAATTTTTGGTATTTTCTGAAAACATTAAAATTTTTATTAATTGTGAAAAACACAGCGTTATTGGTTAAAACCATGTTTTTAATTTAAAAAATATGTATATTATTTAAAAAAAATTGGTCAAAATAGATACGTAATACCTATATATGTTAAATGTAATTCATTAAAGTCGTTTAATAATATGTTTAGATATAAAAAAAATTGAACTTTCTACCGCCTTTTACCTACCTCCTAGGAGCATTTTAAAATTTGCATAAACCATTATTTTACCACTTCTATGAGTTTAAGTTCAAAAATATGAGAGACCTCTTTGACATTATTAAGTAAAATTTGGTTCAATAAGATGAAAATTATTTTTCATGAATAATATCTTTTTACATTTATTTACCATAGTTAAAAGTAAATATGGTAATTAATGGTAAAAATGATATTATAATTACCATAACAGAAGTCATAATTCTGTTGGAAAAGTGTAATTTGATCAAAAACAACATTAGGAATAAAATATTGTCCTCTTTGGTCCACTAGGATTTGATTAATACATTTATTAGTATTTTATTTAAAGAAGAGTTAAAAGAGTTAAATTCAAAGTTTAATAACTAAAAAAATTTTAATTTATGGTTATATATAAGATAAATTAGACTATAAATATTACTTAAAAAGATAAAAATATTTCCAACATAATGGTGTTTTATTTATAATTTTATTACATTAAATAATTTATTTTATTTATGACACAATGATGATGGAGTAATTACCTTATTAAAGAAGGATTAAAATAATTGATATTATAAATATCCAAATAAATTTAATTTGAAAAATTTGATGCTTTACACTAGTTTTATAGGTTAATATGACATTATAGAGTTTATTAAAAAAAATCTAAGTAATCATGTTTTTATGATTTTCACCAAAACAAAATATTACATAGTGTCAAAATAGTCATAATTGAGTTTTTAAAACAAATGCTATATTATTAATTGAAATAATATTCTTAAAAATATAAGGTTAGTCCAAAGGACCTAGATAAAGTTATATATATTAATAATGAACCACATGGGGTTCTCTTTTATTGTTATAATTAGAAATACCAAAAGACATGGTAAATGTAAAACTATTTAACTAAGAGTTAAATCAAAATGATAAGGTTAATATGGTGAACTAAACCTCTATCAAACCTATTGGTTGAGAGTTTTTCGACCCATACCTACCTTATCCTCGATATAATTCATTTTGGATCCATTATAAACCGAAAATGGTTATATTTTAAAAATAAAATTTCTAGCTTTTCCTAAAGTGACCCTCACCTCTCTTATAAAAGGGTACATCACCTTCTCTTAATTTCACACCTCCAAAGCCATTTGGGTTGTCTATACCAGGCCCAAATATCCTCCCAAATATCCTCCCTTAATATTAGAGGGATTCCTTTGGTTATAACACCATATTAAAGAGCCCTTTTGATCAAATCAAAAGGAAGAACCTGAAGAAGAGGTAAATATTTCAACACCCCTTTCATGTTATTTTCTTCTTCCACTTCCTCTTTCTTTGTTGTTTCCATTCTAAAATAATAACTCCAGTATATTATATATATTGTAATGTTATTATGAATATGTTATAACCATATTCATTATTTTATCCATCCGATAAATGACAAAGTCACCATACGTGCATACGTACGGCTTATCGTCTCCACGTCGTGGTGTAGTTTGTTATTCAAACACCTCGTTATTTTGGATGGGTATAATAATGAATATAACTGATTTAAATAATAAATATAAAATTTTAATGATACTTTATATATGATATTACATCCAATTACATACTATTTCACCATCAACATAATGATTTTGTCGCTCGTGCATACGTACGGATTACCGTCTCCACGAACACGATGAGATTCATTCCGAATCCTAATAATTCATGAATAATTCTGATTTTATGATTTAAAATAATATCTCAGAACATAATATTATTATATATATGAAATTATACAATCTATCCATAACAAAAATGGCTTACGTAACCGGGCATATAAAGGAAAAGAGATCAGTTAACGCCCGAAACAATGATACTAGTAAAACATTATTAACAAATCAATATTAGAGAATCATATCAGTTATCATATTAATGTAAATAGTTCTTGTGAATTTTAGTAAAAATGAATTAAATATTATACATGAGGTTAATGTTCCCTCGACCAAGGAAAGGTATAAGGTAATGGTTAATTTTACAATCTCTTTCTTGTATGAGGTTATTTTTACATAAGTATCTACTAGGAAATATTTATCATCCCCATCCATGTTTTCTTAAAAATGAATTTGAAAACATTTTTACTGTTTACTAAACTATGGGTGAAAGTCATTTATGCCCTTATTTTACCTTATATTTTTTTAAAGGAATATTTTTGTCATTTTTTGAACAACATACTTTATGGCCTCTTCGACAAAATTAAGGAAAGAATGTTTTTTAACATATATGAAACATGTAGCTATTTTCTGTCATTATAATATAGTCAAATATTCTCTTACAATATTATAAGAATATTTTCAAAAAATGTATTCTTTTTTAATTATATGACTTTTAAATGATTTCAAAATAGAAATATAAATTTCTCTAAAAAATGTTTTCATTTCATCTATATCAATATCCTTTTGATGTTTTTTAAGATTCTTCGAAGTAGATTTATTATGATGCTAATCATACATATTAAATTGATGGTTTTTTTATATATTTGTCTGTGGATGTTGTATTCTTATTCCATTCATGTTTTATGGAAAAAGTATTGACATTTCATATGTTAGTTTTAAAATGAATGTTTATGTTATGTTTAATATTTTTAATATGAGGAATACATTGGACCTAGTAAGTGATGGGTGGAGCCCACTATAGCTCTTTGATGCATCAGTAATTCTCATGATACAAACTAGTTCCTTGGCACAAGGCCTTGACAAAATCATATTTTTAGTCTTGGAACAAGGCCTTGTCTATGTGGTTATGAAGTCTAGCATTATGCATCCATCATTATGAAAGTGGCTACTAATATTGCATGGGATTATTCTACTAGTAGAATATCAATGTAAATAAGTAAATGGAATTATTTGATTTTAACTTTTCCATATTATGCCGAATATTATGTTTAAACAGATTTTGTTTTAGTCTTATACATTGCATTAAATGTGTATGCTTATTTAACAATGTTTCCGCTATATTGTTATCCTTATTGAGAATTTGAGCTCATAGCTTTCTATGTTTTATTTTTCCTAGGATGTGAAGAATTCTTTTATGGAAGACCTATAGGGATAGGATATGGATGTATGTGTTTTCAAAAGGGGAAATTTTTGGTGATGTTTTTAATTCTTGATGTAATGTAAAACATATTAATGTATCTAGTACTTCAAGGGCTACCAAACTGATCGGTCTTTTGGGATATAATCCACTGTGATGATGAAAATGATATATAATAATTTACCGACTCTGGGTAAATGGGGTCAGGGCATTATAGTTGGTATCAGAAGAATTTTAGTACAATCCTTGGAAGTTATAATTAGAAAAGCTCTGATTAGAGAACACTACCCAAAGATGGACATTGAGGATTAGTGTAAAAGAAATTCCTATAATTTTGGTGATTTAGATATTTTGTTATTTTTCCATGAAATACATCCCTTTTTGGATACAAGATGGTAGAGGTACCTCTGGCACAGATGTACCTAGGGGGAAAACCCAGAAATAATTCTTTGAGCTAGACTCGAACGAAAACTGGTGCACGACAACAGGACTTGTTGCACTATTGGTTACGGAACTCATGTGGGATATTCTTAGGATAATTTTCATTTTCATCACAAACCATTATGAAGTGTTTATGAGTATAAACTTCCTCAAATAAAACCTTTTTAATATTATGGATTATATCTATAAACTGTTCAATTAATGTTAAGTGTTTTACATGCTCGTAATTATGTATTGCGATTCATAAACTAATATATTGTATTACACTGTTTAGAAAGGGTGCCTAGTGGAATGAATGGAACTCGTATCAATACACATAATCCATGTAGGTATTTTCCTCCTACTCAAGATAATTGTAGTAGAGTTAGTGATGACACTACTGATGATCAGCTTATCACCATACTGAGAATACTCACTCAGGTTATGAATACTAACCTTACCCTTATAGAGAACCCTAATCCACAACATGGTGGATCATGGTTAGAAAACTTCATGAGAAAAACAACCACCCACATTCAATGGGAGTAAAAATACATTAGTATCTATGAAACAGATAATTTCCTTAGAGAAAATATTTCATGCTTTGGGCAGTTGCGAAAGGGAAAAAGTTGTCATGGATGTTTATCCCCTCATGGAAGATTTAGATCAATTCTGGTCATCGATTCAAATCACAAAGGAAGATGAAGAAATATAAAACATGGAATGGATAGAGTTTAAAGAGATTTTATTACAAAAATACATTCATCCTGACTATCAAGAGGATATGGAAAGGCAATTTTTGAGTCTAAGGAAAAAAGAGGATGAGAATGTCGCAAAGTATAAGGCTAACATTACAAGGTTATAAAGTCATGGTATAGATTATTACATAACCCAAGGAGTAATATTGATCGATTATTTGATGTTTTAATGCCATTTCTCATATGTGAATTAGTCTTACAATCCTTCTTATCATACGAAGATATTGTCTCATGTGCTATCCAGAAATAAAAATAATTCTATATGTCCTACGACTTCAAAGTAATGCAGGAGTAGAAGAGAACAACTGAACACTCTAGAAATGGAAATATGGGGAAGAAGGGAAAATTTAGATATCCATCATGTGGTAAATGTGGGATGAAAACCCATGGTACTTGCCTGAAGGGAATGATTGTCTGTTATAGGTGTGGTGAAAAAGGCCACCAAGCATGTTATTTGAAGGGAAAGAAATTTTTTTACAATATTGAATTATACAATTGTAGAGAAAAATGGAATTATGAAAATGAATTTCCTAATATCCAAGGGAAAATACCTTATAAAATTAAAATGGAGCAATGCCAAGATTATGTGATCACTACTTTTGAGGTTGAAGCTCTGAAAGATGTGGTACAAGGTTATTTAATGACTTCCTCATGTTTAACCAATGCTTTATTTGATTATGGATCATCGTATTGTTTCATATCTTCCATGTTTTCTAAAAAATATTATATATTTCCAATTTGATTTAACAAGGTATTTGTCAATCAAAACTATTAAGGGAAGTATCATTGCAAAAAAAATTGCAAATCGGTTCCCATTAGGGATTAAAAATGTTTTTATCTACTGATCTCATCGTTAAACCTGTGACTAAATATGAAATAATTCCCTGTATGGATTGGCTTTCAGACAATGATGTGAAAATTTATTGTAAGAAGAATGAGGTTACAATTCTCAATGATGATAAGTAGTAACTTATCTTTAGAGAAGAAACTTCACCACCTAATTCTTATCTAGATTTTCCCCTAGATGCTCTACAAAATTCAATAATTGGGGAATAAGAGAATGAAATAAATATAGGTGAGGAAAATAATTTTCTAATATAGGACATACCAATTGTGAAAAAATATTTTGATGTGTTTCCAGAGGATTTACCTAGACATCCTCCAGAATGAGAAATTTATTTTTTAAATTATTTAATTCCTGTTTCAAGGCCCATATTGAAGACACCTTATAGAATGGCCACTATAAAATTATTGGAACTAAAAAACAACTAGAGTAATTGAGTAATAAGGGATTTATTCACGCAAGTGCTTCTCCATGGGGAGCCCCTGTCCTTTTTGTTAGGAAGAAAGACAGATCTATGAGATTGTCTATTGACTATAGGGAGATCAATTCTATAACAATAAAAAACAGGTACACCCAACCTCACTTTGATGATTTATTCAAGCAACATCACGAAGTTCAATATTTTTCAAATATAGACCATTGATCTGGATATCATCAGTTGTGTGTGAAGAAGGAAGTCATTCTGAAAAAAGCATTTCGAACCAGGTACGATCATAATAAGTTTATAGTAATGCCTTTTTAAGTGACTAATGAATCAAATAACATCATGGATATAATTAATATAGTTTTCAAGGAATATCATGATGAATTTTGTAGTGTAATTTATGGATGATATCATATAATACTTCAAAATCTATGAAGATCCTGAAAATCACTTGGGATTTATACTAGAGTCTCTAAGAAGAAATGAATTATATGTGATGTTTAGAAAGAGTTAATTATAGATTGAAAAGATTTATTTTCTTTGTCATTTTGTCTCTAAGGATGGAATCTCTGTTGATACATCATAGACCATGGAAATCCCAGAATGTCCAGCACCGATGAATATAACCGAGGTATGTAGTTTTATTGGTTTAGCAGGTTATTATCGGCATATTGTCTTAAATGTTTTCCGGATGGCTAACCCCATAACCAATATCACATGTAAAGGGTCTAATTTTTTTTTGGAAAGAAGAGTGAGAAAAATGTTTTGAATAACTAAAGAGAATATTATACAATTCTTCTATCTTGACACTACCATCAGATAATGATGAGTTTTTTATTTATAGTGATGCTTCAAAGAAAGCACATGGTTGTGTCTTTATGTAGAATGATATAGTTATTTCTTATGCATCGAAACATCTAAATATTCATGATAAAAAACTACCCTACTCATGATGTTGATTTAGCAGCTATAATATTTTCTCTGAAAATATGGAGACATTATCTCTATTGTGATAAAAGTTAGATTTATACTGATCATAAGAGTTTGAAGAATACTTTGTCATAAAAAGAACTAAACAAGAGGAAATCTAGATTGCTTGAACTAATCAAGAAATATGATTGAACAATACACTACCTCCCTGCGAAGGAAAATAAGGTGGCAGATGCTTTCAGTAGAATGGATCATGGAGTTTTGAATAAGATGAGAGTTGAAAGGGGTCCTATTTTCATGGATCTATTAATGATGTATATTGAAATAACCTTGGAAGGTGAAACATAAGTACTTTTTCAAATTGTTTCAAAAACATATTTACTATAAAGGATAAAAAGTACTTAGACTAATGATAATTAATTTCAAAAGAAAATTAAACCAGCAAATGATGGTGGATTGATCGACTTCATATATAAAGATGGAATTTTGAAATTTGGGAAGAGTCTTTGTGTTCCAGATATACCTGATCTAAAAAGTGAATTTGTTGGATGATGCTCATAGCACCAATTTCTCTATACACCCTGGTATCACTAAGCTATATAGGGATTTGAAGGAACATTTTTGGGGGGACAACAAGAAGAAGGGGATTGTTGATTTTGTGTCAAGATGTACAGTTTTTCAATAAGTGAACGCTGGAAGGAAACAGCCCAGAAGAGTAATGAAAACTCTTCCCAAACCAAAGTGGAAAAGGGATAATATTTCAATTGATTTTTTCATGGGGCTACCAAAGACTCCTATATGGAATGATGCAAAATGGGTCATTGTTGATCATCTAACCATGTCAGCATATTTTCATTCTATAAGAGCACATTTATCACTTGAACGTATGAAAAACTACATATTAATGAATTTGTAAGACTTTATATTTTACCCCTATCAATTGACTTAGATCGTGAACCCTGTTTTACCTCATGATTATTTTTAAAAGTATTCATAACGCCCTAGATACTGATCTTTGTTGAGCACTGCCTGCCACACTCAAATTGATAGTCAATCGGAACGGACTATTCAAACCTTAGAAGACATGTTGAGATCTTTCTCACATGACTTTCATGGTATGTGGGATCAATATTTACCTTTGGTATAATTTTACTATAATAATAGCTTCCATTCAATTACTCATATAGAACCATATGAAGGGTCATATGGATAGAGATGTCGCCCACAAACTTTTTGGGATGATGTTGGTGAAAGAAAACTCGTAGGCCTAGTACTTGTTGAGGAAACGATGGAAAAGGTGAAGTTTATCCAAACCCACATGATGGAAAATCATTGTAGGTAAAATATCTATGTCGATAACCGATGGATGGATTTGTAATTTCATGTGGGAGATTATGTTTTCTTGAAGTTTTCTCCATGGAAGGGTTTTCTGTGTTTCGGTATGAAGGGTAAATTGAGTCCTAGGTACATCAGATCATTCTAAATTCAAGAACGAATTAGAGTTGTAGATTATCATTTGGAAATAAATCCAACTGTCTCCAATGTCTATTATGTATTCTATGTATCAATGATCAGAAAATAAATTCCTGACCCAATGCATGTACTCACCTATGATGAATTATAACTGGAACCCGGTCTGTATTATTATGAAGAGCCTATCATAATTTTTGATACCTGAGAACAAGTGTTGAGAAACTGGATGACTCGTCTGGGGAAAGTTCTTTGGAGAAACCATAAGACGAAATAGGAATCATGGGAACTCAAGGAACCTATGATGAAGAACCACCTGAATCTTTTTATATAATAATATTCTAGAAATTTTAAAGATGATATTATTTTAAGGAGAGGAGAATGTAACACCCCATGTTTTCACAATATGTTTCCGTTTGAATAATGAATTAGCTTGTATTGTACGCAACTTTGAGATTCTAACACACTACGACCAATCAAACTAGCCATTATGAATAGTACTACACACTTTTTGAAATTTTAAAAATTTTATTTTTCAAAATGGACTTCATTTTTTAATCCGTAATATCAAAATTAGCTTAGGGTTAATTTTTGGTATTTTATGAAAACTTTCAATTTTTGATGAATTATGAAAAATATAGCATTTTTGGTTAAAACCAAATTTTTTATTTAAATAATTTTTTATTTTATTTAAATTTATTTTAGGTCAAAATAGATACATAATAAGTATATATTTTCTATGTAATTCATTAATTTCATTTTATATTAAATTTAGATATATAAGAAAATTTTATTGAACTTTTTAGCTTCTATTACACACGTCCTAGGGGCATTTTAAAATTTTCATAAAAGGTAATATTACCACTTCTGTGTGTTGAATTTAAAAAATCTTGGTGACACAGTTTACATCGGTATGTAAAATGTGGTTCAATAAGATGAAAATAATATTTGGTGAATAGTAACTTTTTACTATTATTTATCATTGTTAAAAGTAAATAGGGTAATAAAGGGTAAAAATGATTTTATAATTACCCTAAAACATGTCCAAATTCTATTGGATAAGTTTAATTCCACCAAAAACAACCTTAGGAATAAAATATGATCCTTTTTGTTCCACTTGGATTAGATTAGGACATTTATTATTTTTTTATTTAAAGAAGAGTTAAAAGAGTTAAATTAAAAGTTTAATAACTAAACAATTTTTAATATAGTGTTACACAAAAGATAAATTCGACTATATCTATTCCTTAGAAATCTAAAAATATTTCATACATAATTGTATTTTATTTATAATTTTATGACATTATGTAATTTAATTTATTTATGACACAATGACGATGCAGTAATTACCTTATTAATGAAAGATTAAAATAAATAATAATATAAATAACCAAATAAATAAAATTTCTGGATTTTGATGAATTCCACTAATTTTTTAGGTTAATATGAAATTATAGGATTGATTAAATAATTTTATTCCAAGTAATCATGTAGTTATGAGTTTTAGAAAAAGCAAATACTAAATATTGTCAAAATTGACATAATTGAGTTTTTAAAACAAATAAATTATTATTAATTGATATGTTATTCTTAAATATCTAAGTATCAGAAAAATGACTTAGATAATGTTATATATATTAATAATGAGCAATATGGGGTTTTATTGGCTTGTTATAATATGTTTATTAACCATATAATATAAAAATACAAAGAGACATGGTAAATGTCTAACTATTTAACTAAGAGTTAAATCTAAAATATAAGGTTAATATGTTGACATTAAACTATCTAAAAACTATTGGTTGAGAGGTTTTCGAGGTATCCAAACCTTATCCTAGACATAATTCACTTTGGAGCCATTATTAATAGAAAATTATTTTTTTATAAAATAATATTTCACGCTTTTCCTAAAGTGACCCTCACCTCTCTTATAAAAGCGTACATCCCCTTCTATTAATTTCACACAACTAAATACTTTTTTCTTGGCCAAAGCCTACCCAAATATCCTCCAAACATTACTACCTCCATCCTAGAGGCCTTGCATTGGTCAGAAATCCACCATAATGATCCCTTTTTATCAAATCAAAAGGAAGAACCCGAAGAAGAGGTAAATATTGCATCACCTCTTTCAAATTATTTTCTTCTTCCACTTCCAAATTCTATGTTGTTTAAATTATTATAAAAACCCCAGTAACTTATATATTTTGTGATGTTATTATAAATATGGTACAACCATATTCATTATTCTATCCATCCTATAAATTACAAAGTCACCATACATGCGTACGTACGGCTTACCGTCTCCACGTCATGGTGTAGTTTGTTATTCAAACACTTCATTATTTTTGATGGGTATAATAATGAATATAACTGATTTAAATAATAAATATAACATTATAATGATTATGTATTTATGGAATACCATCCAATTACAGACTATTTCACTATCAATATAATGATATTGTCACTCATGCGTAAGTACGGATTACCGTCTCCACGAATGCGATGAGATTCATTCCCTATCGTAATCATTCAAGAATAATTTAAATTTTATGGTTAAAAATAATGTCTAAGAACTTAATATAATACTATAAATTAATTAAATTCATCCTATCCCTAACTAACATGGCTTATGTAAATGAGCATATATAGGAAAATGGATCAGTTAACACCCAAAATAATTATACTACTAAAAGACTATTAACAAATCAATATTAGAGGATCATATAGGATATCATCTTTATGTATATAGTTATTTTAAAATTTAATAACCATTATTTAATTATTATAAAACAGTTTAACATACTCTCATCCAATAAAAAGTACAGGTTAAGGGTTAACTTCACAATCTCTTTATTATCCATGGTTGTTTTTACGTAAGTATCCACAGGGACCACTATACCATCCACATACATATTTTCTTAAAAATGTATTTCAAAATTTTTTTACTATTTACTATAATATGGTTTAATTTTATTTGTACCCTTATTTGACCTTTTATGTTTTGAAATGAATATTTTTGTCATTTTCCAGACAATGTACTTTATGAAATTTTCGACAAAATTATGGTTAGAATGTTTTTTAACTTATATGGTGAGTGCAGCTATTTTATTCCATTATAAAATCATCGAAGATCCCCTTACAAGATTATAATAAAATTTTCAACAGAAAAGTTTTCTTTTATAATTATATTAATTTTAAATTATTTCAAAATTTAAAAAGATATATCTCTAAATAAAATTTGATTTCATCTACGTCAACATCCATTGGATGGATTTTAAGCTTGTTTGAAGTTGATTTATTATGATAAAAATCTTACGTATCTTATTGAATGGTTTGTGGTATATTTGAATGAAGATTTGTTATTCTTATACCATTCTGGGTTTATGGATAATTTTTTTACATTCATATTCTAGTTTCAAAACGAATGGTTATGTTATGTTTAAACCTTTTCATATGAGGAATGAATTGGACTTAGTAAGTGATGGGTGCAGCCCGCTATAGCTCCTTGATGCATCGGTTGGCCTCATGAGACAAACTAATGTCTTTTTACAAGGCCTTGACAAAATAATATTTGTAGACTTAGTATAATGCTTTGGCTATGTGGTTATAATGTCTGGAATTATGCATTCCATCATTATTAAAGTGGATATTGATATTTCATGTGATTATTCAAATAGTAGAATATCCATGTGAATAAGTAAATGAAATAATTTGATTTTATCTTTTTCATATTATGATAAATATTATGTTTATAAGGATTTTTCAGTCTTATACATTACCTTACATGTTTATACTTATTTATGAGAATTTTCGCAATATTGTTATCATTACTGAGCATCTGATCTCACCCCTATCTATGTTTTATTTTTTCCAGGATGTGAAGAAGTATATAATGGTTGACCTCTAAGGATAGATTAAGGATATATGTGTGTTAAGAAAGGGAAAAAAATTTATGATGTTTTTATTTCATTATGTAATGTAAAACTTATGAATGTATCTTTTACATCCAAGGCTAAAAAAGTGATTAGTCATTCTGGATTTGATCCCTTGTGATTATGACAATGTTATGTAATAATGCAGAGACTCTGGGAAACAAGGTTCGGGTCATTACAGTTGGTATCATAGGATGTTTAGTACAAAACTGAGAAGCAAGATTTATAAAAAATCTAATTATAGAACACTACTCTAAGATAGACGTTGAGGATTAGTTTTGAAGAACCTCATAGAATTTTAGTATAGTATATATTTTGTGAGTTTTCATGAGAATTATATCCATGTCTGGATATGAGCTAGTAGAGGTAGCTCGGGAAAGGATGTAATTAAATGTAAAACCCAAAAACACAGCTTTGATCTAGACCAGAACGGGAACTGGTGCACGACAATGGGCCTTGCTGCACTGATGGTTATGACAGTCCTAGAAGAATTTCTTAGCATAATTCTCATATTCATTACAAACCATTATGAAGGGTTTATGAATAGTTAGTTCCTCAAAGAAATTTTTTTATGGTTATGGATCATTTCCATAAACTGTTCAGTTTATGTTATGTGTTTTAAATGTTCAAAATTATGTATTTCAATTCATAAACTAATTTATTGTATGCCATTTTTTATAAATGGTGCCTAATGGAAGAAATAAAAACCATATCAATGCACATAATCAATTTAGAGTTTTCCCTGCAACTCAAGATAATTATAGTAGAGATGGTAATTAAACTATTGAAGATCAGCTTATCACCATACTGGGATAACTCACTCAGGTTATGAATAATAACCTTACCCATATGGATAAACCTGATCCACAATGCGAAGGACCAATGTTAGACCGCTTCATGAGGAAACACCCACCAACATTAAATTAGAGTAAAAATACGTTAGTAGATGAGCAATGGATATGTTCCTTAGAGAAAATATTTCATGCTTTGGGAAGTAGCGAAAGGGAAAAAGTTGTCATGGTAGTTTATCACCTCACCAGTGATGCAGATCAATGGTGTTCATTGATTCAAAACAAAATAGAAGATGAATAAGTATAAAACATGGAATGAATGGAGTTTAAAGAGATTTATTAGAAAAATACTTTCCTCATGACCATCGAGCGCATACGGATATACATTTTCTGAGTTTGAGGAAAAGGATGATGAGAATGTCTCAAAGTGCGAGGTAACTTTTAAACATAGCCAGGCTTGTTGTAGATTATATGTGTAACCCAAGGAGTACGATTTATCGATTATTTGATGAGTTAAAACCATTTATCTAGAAAGAATTAGTCTCACAATCTTTCTTATCATACCAAGATATTGTCTTATGTGCTATCAAGAGAGAAAAAGAATTATATATGTCTTAAGAATTTAATGAAAAGTAGGAGAAGAAAAGAGCAGTTAAACCCTATAGAAAAGGAAATAATGGGAAGAAGGGAAAAGTTGAATATCCATCATGTGGTAATTGTGGGAAGAAACACATTGGTACTTTCATGAAGGGAATGGAAGCCTATTAATAGTATGGTGAAAAAGGCCACCAATCTCGTGATTGCAAGGGAAAGAAAGAGGATGTCAATGTTGAATGCTACAATTGTAGATAAAAGGGGAATTATGAAAATAAATGTCCTAAGTGCCAAAGGAACATACCTCAGAAAATGCCAAGAAAGCAAGGAGAAGTGTATGTGATCACTACTGCCGAGGTTTAAGCTCCAAAAGACATGGTGGAAGGTAATTTATTTTTTTCATCATGTTTATCAAATGCTTTTTTTGATTCTGGATCATCACATTGTTTCATATCATCACAGTTTTCTAAGAAAATTAGATATTTCCAATTTGATTTTACAAAGGATCTATCAGTCAAAAATCCCAAGGGAAGTATCATTACACCAATGTTTTGTGAGTCAGTTCCCATTAGGCCATATAAATATTCCTTTTCTTCTAGTCTAAATGTCATAATCAGAATTTAATTTTATATAATACTTGGTATGGATTGGATTTTGCACCATGAAGCAAAAATTTATTTTAAGAAGAATGAGGTCAGAATTTTTGATGATGATAAGTATTACCATATCTTTAGAGTAGAAATGTCGCCACTTGATTCTTATCTATATCCACCCCCAGTAGATCTACAAAATTCAATGGTTAGAGAAGAAGCGAATGAAATAACTATAGGTGAGGAAAATAATGTTTGAATAGGGAACGTACCTATTGTGCAAAAATATGTTGATGTGTTTCTAGATGATTTACCAAGACATCCTCTAGAATGTGAAAATGAGTTTTCCATTGATTTATTTCCTGGTTCATGGCCCGTATCAAATACCCCTTATATAATGGACACCATGAAATTATTGGAACTAAAGAAACAACTAGAGGAGTTGAGTAATAAGGGAATTATTCTCCCTCATGTTTCTTCATGTGGAGCCTCTTTCATTTTTATTAAGAAGAAAGATGGATCTATGAGGTTGTGCATTGACTATAGGGAGATCAATGATATAACAATAAAGAAAAAGTATCCCCTACCCCACATTGATGATTTATTCCACCAACTTCATGGAGATAAATATTTCTCAATGATTGACTTTCGATATGGATATCATCATTTGTGTGTGAAGAAGAAGGCATTCGGATAACATCATTTCGAACCAGGTACGGACATTACGAATTTACAGTAATGCCTTTTGGATTGACTAATGAACCATCTATCTTCATGGATATAATGAATAGAGTTTTTAAGGAATATCATGATGACTTTGTAGTGGTATTTATTGATGATATATTGGTATACTAAAAAATCTAATAAGATCATGAAAATCACTTGCGCATTATTATAAATACTCATAGAAGAAATGAATTATATGGGACGTTTAGAAAGTGTGAATTCTGGATTTAGGATATTTATTTTCTTGTCCATCTTCCATCTAATGATGGAAGCTCTTTTGATCCTTCAAATACCAAGGCAATACCAGAATGTCCAGCACTGACGTGTATAACCGAGGTGCACAGTTTTATTGGTTTATCATGTCATTATTAGAATTTTGTCCAGAATTTTTCGGATTGGCTATCCCATTAACCCAGTTCACATGTAAATGGGATAAATTTTTTTGGAAAAAAGAGTGTGTAGAATGTTTTAAAGAACTAAAGAGAATATTATTCAATGCTCTTATCTTGACTCGGCCATTACGGAATGCTGAGTTTGTTATTTATAGTGATTCTTCAAAGAAAAGATTTTGTTGTGTCCTTATGCATAATGATAGAGTTTTTTCTTATGCATCACGACAGCTACAAATTCATTAGAAAAAATATCCCACTCATGATCTTGAGCTAACAACTATTATATTTTCTCTGAAAATATGTAGACACTATCTCTATGGTTAAAAATCTGAGATTTATACAGATCATAACAATTAGAAGTATATTTTCTCAAAACATAAACAAAACATGAGGAAAATTAGATGGCTTGAACTACTCATGGATTTTAATTGAACAACACACTACCTCTAAGGGAAGGAAAATAAGGTGGAAGATGCTTTGAGTATAAATAATCATGGAGTTTTGAACAAGATGAGAGTTGAAAGGGATCCTACTTTCATGGATCTAGTAAAAATGGATTTGGGAATAACCATGGAAGGTGAAATATCAATACTTTTCCATATGGTTTCCAAACCAACCTTACTATAAATGATTATATGTTCTCATAATGATGATGAATAATATTAAAAGAAAATTAAAGCTGCGAACGATGGGAGATTGATCGACTTTTTATATATAGGTCGAATTTTGAAATTTGGGAAGAAGATTTGTGTTACCAATATACCTGATCTAAAAAGGGAATTATTGGATGATGCTCCTAGCTCCAATTTCACTATACACCCTTCTTTCACTAAGATGTGTAGATATTTGAAGGAACATTTTTTGTGGGACAACATGAAGAGGGAGATTGTTGATTTTGTGTCAATATGTATGGTTTTCAATAAGTGAACGCTGGAAGGAAACAACCCGGATGAGTCATACAACCTCTTTTCATTTATGAGTGGAAATGGGAGAATATTATGATGGACATTTTCATGGGTTTACCAAAGAATCCAAGAAGGAATTATGCAATCTGAGTCATTTTTTATTGTCATACCAAGTCAGTGCATTTTCATGATATAAGATAAGAGTTACCACTTGAACATCTGGAAAGACTAAATATTAATGAAGTTTTAAGACTCAATGGTGTACCCTAATGATTTTTTCTGACCGTGATCCACATTTTACCTCAAGATTCTATAAATGTATTCAGAAGGCCCTGGATTCTGAACTTTGTTTGAGCACTGCCTACCACCCTCAAACTGATGGACAATCAGTAAAGACTATTCAAACCTTAGAGGACATGTTGATATCTTTCTCACATGATAATCAAGGTATGTGGGATCAATATTTACCTATATTAGAATTTTCCTATAGAAATATCTTCCATTAAAGTATATAGATGGAACCATATTATGCGTTATATGTAGAATATGTCACACACCAACTTGATGGGATGATGTTTGTGAATGAAAACTCATAGGTCCAAAACTTGTGGAGGAAATGATGGAAAAGGTGACGGTTATCCAAACCCACATCAAAGAATCTCAAAGTATGTAAAAGAGTTATATTGGTAACCGATGAAAGGATTTGTAATTTCATGTAAGAGATCACGTTTTCTTGAAGGTATCTCCCAGGAAGGGTGTTATATGTTTCGGTAAGAAGGGTAAATTTAGTCCTAGGTACATCAGACCTTTCGAAATTCTAGAAAAAATTGTAGTGGTTTCTTATCATTTGGAAATTCCTCCAAGTCTCTCCAATGTTCATATTGTGTTACATGTATCACTATTGAAAAAATACATGCTTGACCAAACAAATGTACTCACCTATGAAGAATTAAAACTCGAACCAGATCTGTCTTATTGTAAATATCCTAACATAATTATTGATACCAGAGAAGAAGTGTTGAGAAATTGGATGAATCATCTAGTGAAAGTTCTACAGAAAATCCATAAGATGGAAGAGGCAACTTGAGAACCGCAGGAACATATGATGAAGAACATCCTGAATCATTTTATGTAGTAATATTCTTGAAATTTAGAGTATGAAATTACTTTATGGAGGGGAGAATGTAAACCCCCAAGCTTCCACTGTATGTTTCTCTTTGAATAATGCAATAGCTTGCATTGTACGCAACTTTAAGATTCTAACACACCACGACAAATCAAACTAACCATTATGAATAGTAATATCCACTTTTTGAAATTTTATAAATTTTATTTTTCAAAATAGAATTCATTTTTGAATTCGGAATATCGAAATTATGTTTGGGTGAATTTTTGTATTTTTCTAAAAAAATTCAATATTTGATGAATTCTGAAAAATACTGCGTTATTGGTTAAAACCAAATTTATTATTAATTTTTTTATTTTATTTAATATTATTTTAGGTCAAAATAGATACAGAATACTTATATAATTTCAATTTAATTCCTTAATTTCATTTTATAATATGTTTAGATATGTAAAAAAATTAATTGAACTATTTACCGTCATTTAACAACTTCCTAAGAACATTTGAAAATTTGCATAAAACATAATTTTATAGATTCAATGAGTTTAATTAAAAAAATATGAGAGACACGGTTGACATCAGTAAGTAAAATTTGGTTCAATAATATGGAAATAATTTTTGATGAATAATAACTTTTTTCTTTTATTTACCATGGTTAAAAGTAAATTGGGAAATTAATGATAAAAATGATATTATAATTACGCTAATACATGTATTAATTATATTGGATAAGTGTAATTCGACCAAAAAAACATTAGAAATAATATATGATCCTCTTTGGTCTACATGGATTAGACTAGGACATTAATTATTATTTTATTTAAAGAAGAGTAAAATGAGTAAAATTCAATGTTTAATAAATAAACCATCATTAATATTGAGTTATATATAAGATAAATTCGACTATAAATATTCATTAGAAAGATAAAAATATTATCTACATAATGGTATTTTATTTATAATTTTTTGACATTAAATAATTTATTTTATTTATGACCCAATGATGATACAGTAATTACCGTATTAATGAATGATTACAATAACTAATATTATAAATATCCAAATAAATGAAATTTGAGACTTTTGATGAATTACACTAATTTTATATCTTAATATAACATTTTAGGGTTGATGAAAAAAATTTCTTCGATGTAATCAGGCTGTTATAATTTTCACAAAAACCAAATACTAAATAGTGTCAGAATTGACATAATTGAGTTTTTTAAAAAAATAAAATATTATTAATTGATATAATATTGGTAATAATATAACTTTCAGTAAAAGAACATAGATAAGGTAATATATATAAATAATGAACCACATGGGGTTCTCTTACCTTTTTATATTAAAATTATTAACCATATAATATAAAAATACAAAGAGACATGGAAAATGTCAAAATATTTAACTAAGATTTAAATCTAAAATATATGGTTAATATGGTGACATAAACCTATTGGTTGAGATGTTTTAGACCCATCCCCACCTTATCCTTGAAATAATTCATTTTGGAGCCATTAGAAACCGAAAATTCTTTTATAATAAAATAATATTTTAAGATTTTCATAAAGTTACCTTCACCTATTCTATAACAGGGTACTTCCCCTTTTCTTAATTTCACATCTCCAAATACATTTGGCTCAGAAAACCCCTACCCAAATTTTCTGCATTCATCATAGAGGCCTTACTTTTATCAAAAGGCCAACCTAAGGAGCCCTTTTGATCAAATCAAAATGAAGAACCTGAAAAAGAGGTAAATATTTCATCACCTATATCATGTTATTTTCTTCTTCCAAATCCTCTTTCGTTGTTGTTTCCACTATAAAATAATAAATCCAGTATATTATATATAATATTATTTTATTATAAATATGGTAAAGTGATATTTTTTAGTCCATCCAACCTCTAAATGACAAAGTCACCATACGTGCGTACGTACGACTTACCGTCTCCATCTCATGGTGTAGTTTGTAATTCAAATAGTTCATTATTTTTTATGGGTATAATAATGAATATAAATGATCTAAATAATGAATATAGAATGTCTATTATTCAGTATATATGATACACCAATCAATAACATACGATTTCTCCATCTATATAATGATATTGTCGCTCCTGCGTACGTACAGATTACCGTATCCACGAACGCGATTAGATTCATTTCCCATCATAATCATTCAAGAATAATATTCTTTTTATGATTAAAAATAATGTCTAAGAAAATAATATAATTTTTTATATGAATAAAATACATTCTTTCCATAACAAACATGGCTTACAAAACTGAACATATAAAGGAAAACATATCAGTTAACACCCGAAACGATGATACTACTAAAATATTAATTACAAAGTAATATTAGAGGATCATATATGATAAAATATTTATGTATATAGTTCTTGTATAATTTAATAAAAATGATTTAACTACTATACATGAGGTTAATGTAACCTTGAACAACAAAAAGTACAAGGTAAGTGTTAATTTCACAATCTCTTTATTATCTGATGTTGTTTATACGTAAGTATCCACTAGGACCTCATTATCATACACATCCATTTTTTCTTAAAAATGAATTTTAAAATATATTAACAATTTAATATACAATGGGTTAAAGTCATTTATAACCTTATTTGACCTTTTATGTTTTTAATGAAATGTTTCCCTCATTTTCCAAAAAAGGTACTTCATGACCTTTTCGACAAAACTAAGGTAAGAATGTTTTTTAAATTATATTGTGAGTGCACCAATTATCTATCATTATAACATCATCGAAGCTGCCCTTACAAGATTATAAGAATATTTTCAATATAAATGTTTCTTTTATAAATATATTAATTTTAAATGATTTCAAAAGAGAATGAAATATTTCTCTTAAAAAAGTGTTGATTTCATCTATGACAACAGCCTTTTGATGGATTACATGCTTGATTGAAGTTGATTTATTATGATACAAATTTTATATATAGTATCGATGTTTTTGTGATATTTATGACTGTGGATGTGTTATTATTATACCATTAACTTTTTATGGATAAATTATTGACATTTCATATGCTAGTTTTAATATGAATGTTTTGGTTATGTTTAAACCTTTTCATATGAGAAATGTGTTGGACATAATAAGTGATGGGTGAACCCAGCTATAGTTCCTCAATTCATCGGTAGGTATCACAAGACAAACAAGTGTCTTGGGACAAGGCCTTTAAATAATCTTATTTGTTGACTTGGCGTAGGCCCTTGACAATGTGAATATAAAATTTTGGAATTATGCATTCTATAATTATAAATGTGGCTATTGATATTTCCATTGATTATTCGACTAGTATAATATCCATGTGAATAAGAAAATGGAATTATTCGATTTTATAATTTCCATATTATGATTAATATTAAGTTTAAAATGATTTTATTCTAGTCTTATACATTGCCTTAAATTTTTATGTTTATTTATAAAAGTTTTTGCTATATTGTTATCCCTACTGAGCATCTGATCTCACCCCACTCTATGTTTTATTTTTCTTAGGATGTGAAGAAGTATTATATGGTTTACCTTCAGGGATAGGATATGGATATAAGTGTGTTCAAAAGGGGAAAAATGTTTTAAATGTATTTATTTCATGATGTAATGTAAATCTTATGAATGTATCTAGTACATCAAAGGATACTAAACTGATCGGTCTATCAGGATTTGATCACTTGTGATCATTCCAATGTTATGTAATAATACCCTGACTCTAGGTAAATGGGTTCAGGATGTCACATTAACAAAACCAAGAAATGAACATAATGAAAATGCAGTCCCACTTCATTATAGAACAAATCTTGATTTGCAGTCCCAAAAACACACCACGGTTCATTTACTTCCAACTATAATTCTTCAATGTGATACCGCCCAATTTTTTTCTCACAACCCAACCCTACAGCCTGACTACATAGACAAATACTAAATAATTTCCCATTGTATATCAATTTCACAACCTTCCCGTAGTCCCACTTCCAATTGTCACCCCACGTTAACTACTAAACATATGAAATTCTACTACCAAGAAGCATATCAATTCTTCAATCAATCAGAATCTCAAACTAAGAAACCGAAAAAAAGGACAGTCCCACTGCCTGCATGTTCATCCATTCTTCAATCAATCATTCTATTGTACTGAGACACCAACACCACAAAGGGAAATCTGCCGCCTATAAGATTATCCATTCCTTAATCAATCTGTCTCTTGGACTGAGACACAAACACCCCCCCCCCTCGTACCACCCCACAAACCAATCCCACAGAACGTGGAGGAGAAAACACATCACATAACCACAACCATCTAACCTAGAGTATTAAAATTTAAATGAGATGGGTTCTTTAATTTACACTTTTATAAAACCAGGTTGATAACAGAATATGGTTTGATCCTAGGGAATCCCTTCATTTAACTGAGTGTATGTGATAAATCTGATTTTATGATACATCATTTATCAAAATATCCCAACATAAAAGAACAACACTAGTTAACAACCAAAGACCACTGATGACCATAATTTTTAGATGGAATACAAACACAACAACCATAGTAGAAAAAATGATAACAAATTAATAAAGGTAACCAACATCAAACCACACCGTTCCCATTATTTTATTTTTGTGTGTTATCTTTTAATCATATTAAATTCTTTTTCAATACCCATTTCATGAAGAGTACCATGCCATTCCTTATAAGTATCCACTAATTTACCCACCCTGCATGATGCAAAATTAAATATAAGTGAAATAAAATAAATACCTTTGGATCAAGGGATCGAAGTAACTTAATGCACTAATAATAGTGGATGGCGCAACTTTTAGGATGATCTCCAAGAAGGCTAAGTGGGAAGGTCTCTAGCATGGGTTCATGACTCATCTCGGGATGATGTCTCTTGGAGAAACAAGAGAAACAAAAAGGAATAAGTCATAGAGAATGTTGACTAAAATATTATCCATATCATAAAATTAGGGTGACCCTTTATTTGTTCTTCAAAGTCAGATTGTGGATTTACCACGTGGCTTGGAAGCTTCACACATTGGAATAAACTGTAATTTAATAATTCCCCTCAAAATGGTGGGGATATACTAGTGTATGGATGTGAGTTGATAGATTAACATTAAACAATGTAACAAGGGTGAAAATAGGAAAACATGGAAAACATGGGGAGGGGGTGTGACACCATTTAGAGATACACTGTAATGGTACCGCCATAAATGGTGATAAGTTGATTCTATGACTGTGATAGTGTGACTATAAATGGTGACACCGTAATAGTGCCACATTGAATAGTTCCACTATAAATGGTGTAACCGTGAAAGTGTGACTATGATGGTTCTATCATTACAAGTTCAACTGTTTTGGTGAAACCGTTTGGTGAAACCGAGTTTCTGGAAAACTCCCAGAGAAAGCCACTATGACCCCTTGAACACTACGACCATTGGATTTTTACAAAGAAATACCCAAGGAAATTTGGTTCATTACATCAAATACCTCTCAAACTATTATCATCCATGATAATTCAAAACTCAACCATAAGAGAGAGAGAGAGTCTAAAAAACACCTCTTAAGATACCTCTTAGGGATAATCTTCCTTGTGTTGAAATTTGGAGGGGGGACCTCAACATCCAGGAACACCTTTTTGACATCAATCTCTTAATCAATTGGGGAGACACTGAGGCTCCACTACCCCAATTAATCACATAAAAACAAAAGGTAAAAATTTCCAAACATATTTATTATGGATCTCATTTCTCTATGTCATGATATTGTCCGCTTTGAGCGGCACTGACTCACTTTCACGGGTTTAATTGCATCTGAATTAATACTTCGTGATTTGGGAACAGGTTCTACCTTCCCCCACATCAAAAAATTTCAAAAAAATTCATATAAAAATGGAAACAATTCATCTCAAAGAAAACAAGGTCAATAATTCATCACAATATGTCACAAAAGAAAATCATAAGAGAAAAACTAAAAACAGCTCTGGGTACTGGGAACACATATGTGCCTCTCACTCCCAAGTACACTTGATGAGGCCACCATGCCTGTAACTCACATGAACTAATGGAATAGTACAACCATGAAGAACCTTCTCCTGAAGATCCTCTATTATCAATGACCACTCCATGAAATTCATATCATCTTTGACATCCAACTATCTCCAATATAATATATGGGAGTATTAATGTAGATACTGGTGGAGATAAGATACATGGAAGACATCATGGATCCTCCCAAACCATGGTGGAATCTCTAGCTACTTTTCCACTTCACTAACTCGTCCCAACACGTCAAAGGATCCGATGATCTTGGGGGAAATCTTGATCCCTCTGCTAAAACTCTATTTCCTAACAAAAGGGGACAAAATTAAGAATACATGGTCCCCAACATAAAACATTAATGGTATCATCTAATGAATGGCGTACTAATTCTACAAGTCTTGAGTAGCCATTATCATTTCATGCATAAGTTGATCCTTCTCCAGTATGCCCTATAAAATTTTTGGGAAAATAACACCAACCTCCCCAACCTCCTTCCTCACATGGGTGAAAAACTAAATCATCCATACCAGGCATTGAACAGTGTCATTCCAATGGTAAAGTGATATCTATTATTGAATGAAAACTCCACCCGGGGAAGGTGTCATACCCATGATCCTCCATATTCATGAACACATGCTTGCAATATGTCCATTATTCTCAGAATGGTTCTCTATAACTCCCTATCTGTATGAGGGTGGAAAGTAGTGTTGAGGCATTTCTGGGTGCCAACATAATATCATAATCCCATCCAGAATCATGAAGTAAATCATATATCCCGATTTTAAATGATTGATATTGGAACTCCGAGCAGTTTTGCCACTTCACACACAAACATTTGTGTTAAGGCATCCAATATGCTCGGATAATAAACCACTATGAGAGGATATAATATCATAAATCAACCCACCTCTACCAAGATAGAATTTGAACCTCCTTCATCCAAGGTTAGTTCTATGATTAAATTCATCGGGGCGTCATCCAAATTCCTCTTGGGAACGTCTTAGGCCGACAGCAGTCCTCTAGGAACACGGTGCTCATCCTTCACCTACTATCACATGATGCTCCTTTCAACAATATCTACAACTGTAAACTTCACTATGGGACACCAAAACTAACCTCAAAATCCCCAGTACATTTTGGAGACTCTTGGATGTACTTTTAGAGGTGAGTTATAGAACTCACGGAGTACTCCCTTGTGCTTCTCCATTGAGAGAAATTGATTCCCAAAAAATAACATCTGATTATTACTATCCTCTGACCTTCCCCTTGGGGCATCACCCTGGCCAACATTATCACGTATAACTTCATTCTATGAGTCTCCACACTAAGACACCTCCACCTTCATCACCAAGGAATACAACATTCTCATCTGAAATATATTGGATCTACCATAATTCACTCTAATTCCCAGATGTACAACAACCAACTCCATCGTTTCCTTCCAAGCATCTGCGTACTCCCAGACTACATCCTTCTATTAATTTCAACTCACGACATCAACCATCATGTTCCCATTTCTTGTAGTGTATGTGATCTAGAACTCGTAGTCCTGAAGTAACTCCAAACACGTCCACTGCCATAAGTTTAGGTCTCACTGGGAGAGGATATGCCTCATGATCTTGTGATCTGGGAAGACCATAGAGAGTTCCCCAATGAGGTAATTCCATCACAAATTCATCACGAACACGACCTCTACAAGTTAAAATGTTTGGATGGAATAGTTACATTTGTGAGGAAGTAAATGACCAGTTTCATAAGAGATCACTACCCACTTCTGAATCAGCACACACACCAATCCTAGACTGGAAGCATCAGAGAACACCTCGAACATTACACTTTCCTCTAGAAACCATAGCATTAGAGAATTAACTAACTTATCCATAAGATTTTTGAATGCTAAATAACACTGTTCAGACCACACGAATGAATTTTATCCCTTGGTCGAAGTCGTCAATAGATCTGCAACTCAAGATAAGTCGAGAACGATCCTCTGGTAGTAACATTCCGGACCTCAGAAACTATAAAAGTCTACCGCATTCACGGGTGCTGCCCAAGAAATAATGATTTGACCATTGATGGGTCCATTTATATTATTTTCTAGGACACCACTTGTCCATGAAAGTGCACCTCTTGTGTCCAAAACCTTCTAATTGACAATAAATGTTCTATCGTCATTATTAAAATTAGTTTTTTCTGGGGAAACCCCCAATATGTGGTACTGTAAATGCTTCCCTGATATGTAAGAAATGTTCTACATTCTATAGTTGATCCATATCAACCCAAATAAAATCATTCTTCCTAAGTGACATTGTATGTCCTACCATGAAATCCATAGTCACATCATCCAACATACATTCCGTAATAGGCAATGGCTGCAATCGACCTCTAGGTATTTAATGATATGCCTTCACCTGCTAACAGGTGAAACATCCAATTACGAACCCTATAATCTCCTTATTCGTTCCTAGACACCAAAACAATAGTCATAGTTCATGATTTATTTTTGTCAACCCTGGATAAACCGACCACTTTGAGGCATGAAATTCTCACATGAGTTCCTCCTGCATACTTATAGGCAAAAAAACCTGATTTTTCACATAGATTATCTCATCCTAATATATTATCCCGACTGATGGGGTATCTCTACACTCGAGGATTTCCCAAAATGCTAAAAACATCAGATCCCCATAATTCATTTCCTTGATCTGTCTCAAGAGTGTATTCCCAACTGCTATAGAAACCAGAATTATATTCAATTAACTCTCCATAACTACTATAAGAATTTCTACCAGCAAGGTCAACATCATCCACTTTGCACACAACTCATATACCAACTATGTCTGATTTTTCCTTCGCAAGGTATCATTCAGACTATTTCCATTTTTGTGTGTATATTCCAGTACAAAATTAGAGGTCTGCATATACTCTACCCATCATTTCTTCCAAAGAATCAAGTCGTGCAGTGAAAATATATACATCTAGATTTTGTGATCTGTAAAATCAAAAAACTTTTTACCCAAAAGTTATTATCACTAAATCATAATACCATAAACTCCTACTATAAGAACCAAGCCTTATACATTATGTAATCTTGAATTAAATTAATAATTCACATTGAGGATCATTTCAGGTTTATTGTTTTAGATTATTAGGACATAACTATTACATTACTCACAATTGTTACAAAGTAGACATTTCTAATCATTATCAATTTTTTTGAAAATTAAAACTCTTAAAAGAATACAAGAGTTTTTTTCTTGATAAAAATATTCGTGAATTCTTCCCTTCTCTTACCCTTCCTTATATCCTGAGAAAAAAAATTTCTAAAAAATCTGTTGGGCATAAAAATCTCGGTAAGGGTTATACAAAAATGAAAGATACATTAGTCTATCAATACAAAAAAATCAATGAAATCATAATTTTTAAATCTTTAACTTGCCAAAAAATCAAAATACTTATGAATAAAAAGTGAAAATTATAAATCAAAGAGGTAAAATGTGTAATCTATAACATACTAACGACATAGCTTTCATAACATTGATAAGAGTTATATTTGGAATACACATCATGGTATATTACCTCAATATCATAGAAGAAACATTAACATTTTTCTCTGTCATGATACCCAATGAATTGGAGAGCTATCATGGGATCACCCTCCCTAGGTTTATCATGGAGCCACCCGTATATGTAATGAATGACCATGAACCATAACATATACATAAGACATGAACAAGACTAGAGGAAAGATAACATTTACACTTTGAAGTCACAATATAACATTTAAATATATTGACATAATCATTATGTTATCAAAACCATTTCCAATACCAAAATATGTAAAAATAGTATATGGTATTTATTTTACTTTTAAAAACATTACAACTTGTTAAGGTAGTCAATGATCAAATAATACCCATGGTGGTGGATAGGTCGTTATTAGCATGTATGTTAAAGAGAATCTTTTCCTTTTTTTAGTAAAATTATATATAGAAAAAAATTTCATTTGAATGGACTGAAAAGTAAAAGGGGTTTATACACTATATAGAATAAATTCATGTATAAATCAAAATATTCCACAATAAAGTGTGATTAAGACGAAGTCCCTTACAAAGATCATTTGGTAAATAAAATAGATCGATTATGTGTATTCAATATAATAAGACAAAAATCAAGTATAAATACATGATAAGATATAAAAATTAATTTTTCACAAAACCAAAGAACGACATAAAAAATAAAGAGAAGATAATCCCAATGAATAGAAATGGGGTTAAGAAGTTCCCTTACATTGTGTCAGACTTGACTTGTTCATTCATTAATCAAATTAATAATAAAATAAAGTAAATTTCTATTTTATTAAGATCCTTTTTCAAGATTATTATTCCTTTTATATTATTTATTACCACATTATAAACATTACATAATAATTTATGTTTTTAATTGTCGTTTTGTCGATATTTGTTATTTGATTCAAACATGGACTTCTTATAATTAATAGTTCTCCATTTGGTCAAAATTCCATTATATCCATAATGTTATTAATGAATTAGATATCATATATATATCATATATATCATATATATACTGTATATATATGTATCTATAATAGTACAAAACATTTGAAGATAAGAAATGAAATACACCGTTCATGGAGACGGTAAGCCGTACATACGCATGAACGCTACATTCATTTCTATTATGTATTTAAAGGAATGAAAAATTAATGATAACTAGGTATATTAAAATTCCAGTAAAATTTCATATATAATTATAGTAACTCCTTCTTTTATAGGTTCAATGTATGGAATGAACGAGTCATATCACTTTGAGGGGGTAGTAGTCCGCACTTCCTCAAATGAAATTATCGTATTTAACCATTTTGGAAACCATAAAGGTATGCTATAATTTAAAAATACAAAAGCATAGAGACAATGTAAATATAATATATATCACATATAAATGCATTTCCATCATAATGGACTCCAGGAGAGGCGGTAGGAGTTAATCGAACAATCATTATTTTGTGAGGTAGCAGTTCGTCGTACATAGAAATTGTATGTTCATATCAATTAGATTGAGGACTGTGTTTGTGTAGTTTGAATACTTCTCATGAAAACCACATAGTATATTGAGGATACTATTTTTTTATGTAAAAAATGAATAATATGATCATAGAATGTGAAGAAGAATAACAAAAGAATAGAAATTGGGGGATGATGTTACCTTTACATCAGGTAACTCCCTTTGGAGTACCCAATAGACATTCTTGAAATGCCTTCTACCTATGTGAAGGATTTTAAGGGGAATAGAGGGATCTTGAGAGCTTATTTGGGCAGATGTTAGACGATCCAAGTGGGATTGAGAGGTGTGATTAATGGTTAGAGGTGGTGGCCTTTTATAAGAGGGAGGAGGGACTTTTTATGAACGTTTGAAAGTATTATTTTATTATAAAATGATTTTTGGTCATTTTTTGGATATTTTGTAATCCTTATCTTTTTTATTTAACCGTTTATTAACATAATTAACTTTTACCATGTACTTTTATATATTCATACTATATGGTTAGTATATTTACTAAAAAATTCCAAGCAACCCAAAATAAACCATTAATAAAAAATTTAACATCATATATGTCATTTGGCATAATATTATATTATTAGGACTAGTTTATCATTTAATAACATATTGATTGTTTTAAAAATTCATTTATGTGAATTAATAAGTTATTCATATCATGAATTAAAAAATATATATTAACTTTATTATTTTGAAAAAAACATAATTAATTAAATGTTAAAAAGTCATTACTGCCCCATAATTTGTATATGGCATAAAAACATTAAAAATAATTTTATTTTAATATTTAAAATATCATTTTTTGAAAATGTTATTAATGATGTAAATAATCTATTTCCACTGTGTCATAATTAAATTTAGTTATTTAATGTCCAAAAAGTACACATAAAATACAATGATATACGAAATATTTTTATATTTCCATTGAATATTTGTAGTAGAAGATATCACTTATATAAATCCATATAAAGATTGTTTCAAAAAAAGATATATTTTTTATGTTACTTTACTCATTACATTAAATTAAATAATATAAAGTGTCATTATCACTCCCATGTGGCTCCATGGGTTCCCAAAATTGACCCCAGGATGCCCTTCACCGGAAATATATCATGAAATAGGGTTAGGAAAAGGTGAAAGGTAATTTAATATTATTATAATATTATTTTTTACCCTTATTTACCATCCAATGTCCCAAAGGCCTTCATTTTTTATTGATTATGATAATCCACATTTCAAGGGGTGAGATGAAACCCTTACAAGGCATGTAGGCATAAGTATTTTATTGCTCATAGGTTGTAGAAGAATTCATTTCCCATAGGCTTCAAACATTACATAAAACCCAGAGAAAGTACTTGGAACTTTTCCTCCCCATCATTTTCATCGTGAAATCATCTCTCCACCTTTGCATGGCTTTTCGGATAGGATTTCCCGTGCATGCACAATCTTATCCCGATGGAAGGTGCTTAACCCTCTCATTCTTTAAATTTTTTAGCTTCTTCACTGCTGAATGCTCCTTGATCATACACCTTCTAAATATTTTTCTTTTTAGGTAGTCTTGTTTGCATCTGCACTTAAGGTTTCCCCAAGGCCTTGAGGTGGCCCGAAGGCCTTACTGACCTAAAGGCCTTAAAGGACCTGGGAACCGAATCGGTGGCCCAGAGGCCTAAACAGGGGAATATTATTGGCTTCTATACTAAAAAACATTTCCTGATACAGTTCCCACTATAGTACCTACTAATGTACTGCACAGTTCCGATTACAATGCCTGCTCTAGTACTGTTATAGTGATGCTACATGCCCACCGAAATTAGCCTCTGTCGGGATTTCATCTTGGGTCATCTGGATGCACATAAGGAGTCCTCACCCATTGAGATGAGGCTCTTGTAAAAAAACATGGGTTTCTAACACCAACTCCCAATGGGGGCCCTATCCAAGCGTAGGTGCGCTCTAGGCTCCCCAGCTAAGTAGTGGATTTCAATCACCCTTTGTATAATACACACAGTGTCCGAATCTGGCATGACTCAATCCTGTGCCAGTTCTCACAGAGAGTGAGGGGTACAACTAGTGGGTATCAGTTTTCAAACATGCCATGCGAAAAACGTGGGTTTCTAACACCGACTCCTAGTGGGGTTCAACGACCAAGCCCAGGTGCGATCCAGGCTCCCCAGCTAATCAATGGTTTTGAATCACCCTGTGAATAATACACACAATGTCCGAGTCTGGTGGGACTCGAGATTGTGGTAGTTCCCATGGAGACAGAGGGGTACAACCAGCGAGCACCACTTGTCTAACACCCCATGGACAAAACCCTTATTTACTATATTTACCATTTAATCGTGGTAAATAAAATAATTATTGAATTAAATATTCAAAATTTCTAAAACTAAAAGTATCTTTTTTCACCCAATTTGGACCTACTGATTCAAAATATGGAATCCATTTTTCAAAATTCAAAACACATAAGTTTCATAAATTTATTGAAAATTTATTTCCATTGTCAAAACAAAAAATAATGTTTTTATGAATTAATAACTATCAAAATATTGACATTGGTTTACGTTCAATTTCAAAGTGAAATTACATACAATGACTAATATTGGATTAAATGGTAAAAATATAATCCAATAAAACCTTAAAACCAATAAATTTAACAATATAACTATATAAAAAAAATTAGATTAAATTGCAGTTTTGAATTAAAATGATTTATTTTTCACTATTCATAAAAAATTAACATTATCCGAAAAAATCAAAAAATTTATCCATTGTAAATTTTCATGTGCTTATTATGTAGAAA
This sequence comes from Viscum album, assembly GCA_963277665.1. Taxonomy (NCBI): domain Eukaryota; kingdom Viridiplantae; phylum Streptophyta; class Magnoliopsida; order Santalales; family Viscaceae; genus Viscum; species Viscum album. The sequence continues at coordinate 1,235,865,476 of OY728136.1, read as the reverse complement.
ATTTTATTTTTTAGTTGGAACATATAAATGTAAAAAAACTATATTTACAAGGGGTTCTTCATTAAAAGGAGTTAAAATGATCTTTAAAAAAGAGTAGAGTTTTTATACTTAAAATTGGATTCATTCTTTTTTTAACAGTCTAAAATTTATTGTATAAATGTGAAGACATTTTAAAAATCATGTATAATCATATTTTAGTTAGTCATATTTATTACCACCAACACAATGTCTAGGTGTTAACTTCCATTTACAATAATAATAATTTTATTTTATTTTTTGGTAAAACACAATGTTGTGTGAAACATATGATTTCAAAAAAACCCATTATTTTGTGTTGAGTACCCAATTAGAAATTGAATCCCCATGAATGTAAAATTAAGATTTTATTCACAAATATTAATAAATATGAAAATTTATTACTCTTTATTTACCTAGGATGTCACATCCTTCCCCCCTTTGGAAAATTGTGTCCTCGCAATTTTATTCACTTATCAAATAAAAAGGGCTTTTTATCCCTCATATCATTTTCGTATTACCATGATTCCATGTAAGACATATGGTTTTTCCAAAATACCTTTACTTGATTAATTATGTTATTCCTCAACACATTCTCTCTTCGGTCATGAATCTAGACTGGTTTTTCCTCATAAGAATGATTGTCTTCCAACTAAATTGCATATTAACTCAATATATGAGATGAATCTGGTGTATACTTTCTCATCCTTGAAACAAGAAAATAATTCTGTACCTGGGACAAATATGGAGGTAAATAAACTTTGTACGCCACTCCTCCATCATTCTCTATGATTTCATAGGGTCCAATGAACCTCAGACTTATCTTTCCCTTCTTTAAAAAATGCATCACTATTTTCCATGGAGAAACAATGCGAAAGACATGATCACAAATCTCAAATGAAAGATCCTTCCTTCGGTTAACCACATAACCTTTCTACCTGCTTTGAGCTGTTCTTATGTTCTTCTGAATCAATTCAAATTTTTCTTCCATATCTTTTACCAATTCTGGTCCCATCAGTTTCCTTTCACAACCATCAACCCAAAAATATAGAGAACGACATGGCTTCACATATAATGAATCAAATGGGGTCATATGTATACTTGAATGAGAAATGTTATTATAATAAAATTCAACCAAATAAATATTTTTTTCCCAAATTCCTGAGTAATCTATTGAAAAAGATCATAGAATATCTTCAAATATCTGAATTTTTCATTTTGACTGCCTATCTAATTCTGGATGAAAAGATGTACTAAAATTTAATTCAGAACCCAACAACTTCTGAAACCCTTTCCAAAAGTTATAAGTAATCCTAGGATCACAATTATGTATAATAAAGACGGTAACTTCTTGAAAAATTAATTTCTCTTCAACATTCAACTGATAAAGTTGATCTAGAGATAGATAATCTCGAATGTGAAGGAAATGAGTACATTTAGTCAATGGATCAACAATAACCCATATTTAATTATTAACTTGAGATGTTTTCGGTAATCCCACGATGAAGTCCACAGATATGTTTTTCCATTTCCACTCTGGCACTGGTAATGGCTGAATAATTCTTTTCGGTAACTGATTCTCTACTTTAACCTATTGAAAATTCAAACACTTCACAGTACAGTAAGAAATGTCTCTTTTAATTCCATCCCTACCATAATACTCTCGAAGATCTATGTACATCATATTACTTCCAAGATGAAGTGAAAACGAAGAACTATGCGTTTCACATAATTACTCACTATTAAATTATGTATCAAATGGCACACATAATCTCTACCAAAATATCAAAAAACAATCATTATCAAGGTCAAAATCATGCAACCTATCCTTCTGAAGCAAGTCTACCTTTTTCTACAACTCACAATATTCCTTTTTTGTTTTCTTAATTATATCTGATAGTGATGATTTCACAAGAACCTGAAAAAAGAATAGAGGAATATCCTACACCAACAATATCTATTCCAATTGTCATCAAATCATTAATCAAATCATATTGTTCCAAATGATAAATGGTTAATGTAGCTGTACTTTTATGACTCAAAGAATCATCCACTTTATTTTCCTATCATGGATCATTATAGATTATGAAATCATAATCCTTGTTTAATTATATCCATCTTCTCTACCTAATGATCAATTATTTCAGATTAAATATATACTTTAAACCTTTGTGGTCAGTATATATTTCAAATTTAACTCCATACATATGATGCATGCAAATTTTTTATGAAAAAACAATATAAGCTAATTCCAAATCATGTGTATGGTGATTTAACTAATGAGGTTTCTACTAATGTGAAGCATAAGAAATTAATTGATCATTCAACATTAGGAAACAAACACGTCCTATCAATGAAGCATTACTGTAGAAAACAAATTCACCATCTCTCGAAGGTAGTGCCAAAACAAGAGCATTAACTAATATTCATTTCAATTCCTAAGTAATCTGATCCATCACTGCAACAAACTATTCAATTCTTATTCCGACCATCTCAGTATGCTTATTTGGAAGGTCATTTCCCTCAATGTGCCTTCCCTACATAGCTTCCATGTTTATTCATCAAAAAAACATTCTAACCACAAATGTATTTTAGGCAAAAAAACATGGTAATCTATAAATGCTATATCAATTCAATATTAAAAAAAATAATTTATGGATATTAATTTTAAAATATTCTAACTCCTAATGTTGTCTAAACTGACCTATGATACCAACTATATGTCCCCAACCTAGAACATTAGGTAATCATGAATTAAATTAATAATTCACATTGAGGATCTTTTTAGGTTTAGAATTTAAGAGAATTAGGCCATAACTATAACATTACATCTCACTTGTAACAAAGTAGACACTTATAATTAGTATCAAATTTTTTACAAAAAAAAACTCTTAAAAGAAAACAATAGTTCTTTTCTTGATAATAAACTTCTTGAATTCTTCCATTCGGTTACTTTTCCTTATACCATGTGAAAAACATTTCAAAAACTGGGGATGAGAAAAAAAATCTCAGTAAAGGGTATAATACCTAGAAAGAAAACATTAGTCCATAAATAAATAAAAATAAATAAAATAATACTTTTTGATCTTTAAAATACAATACAAAATCATAATATTTATGAATAAAAAATTCAAATCATAAATCATAAAGGTAAATTGTGGAATCCGTAACATACTTATTGAGTAGCTTTCACAAATACATAGGGAGTTACATTTGGAATACCACTCACGGTGTATTCCCTAAATCTCTTAGAAGAAAAATTAACATTTACCTACATCATGTTATTCTATGCATTAGTGATCTATCTTAGGCTCACCGACCCTAGGTTTATCACGAAACCACCCATATACATAAACAATTCTCATGAACCATAACATATTCATAACACATGAACAAGCATAATAGAGAAGATAAAAATTCCACATTGAAATCACAATATATCATTTAAATATATTGATAAATAATTACATTATTAACACCATTTTCAATACCAAAATATGTAGAAATATTTTATGGTATTTATTTCCTTTTAAAAACATTATGTCTTGTTATGGAATCAAAAGATCATATAATACTCGCGGCGGTAGAAAGGTCGTTGTCACCGCGTATGTTAAAAAGAAAAATTTCCTTTGTAATTAAGTAAAATTCTATGTATAAAAAAGATTTAATTTGAATTAAACAAAAATTCATTGGGTTTTATACACCATATAATATAATGTCAAGTATAGATCTATATATTCCCCAATGAAAGGTGATTGAGATGAAGTCCCTCAAAAATATCATTTTGTAAATAAAATAGATTGATTGTGTGTATTCACTATAAGCACACATAAATCAATTATATATACATGAAAAATTATAAAAAATTATTTCTCACGTAATCAAATAGAAACATAATCATGAAAAAGAAGATCAACCCAAATAATATAAATTGTGTTAAGAAGTTCCCTTACCTCGTGTCTCACTTGACTAGTTCATTCATTAATACCATAAATAATAAACTAAAGTTAATTTATAAGTTATTAAGAAACATTTTCAAGTTTATTATTCCTTTTATATTCCTTATTACCACATTATAAACATTGAATAAACATTTGTGTTAATAATGGTCGTTTTTTCGATATTTGGTACTTGAGTCAAAAATGATCTTCTTATGATTAAAATTTTTACCTGTTGTCAAAATTCCATTATATACATGATGATATTTATGAATTATATATCATATATATCATATATATAACAAACATATATATTATATTTGTGTGTGTATTTATAATAGTACATTACATTTGGAGATAATAAATGAAATGCACCATTCCTGGTGACGGTAAGCCATACATACACATGAATGCTCCTTTCATTTCTATTTCATATTAATGGAATGAAAACATAATAAAATATTGGTATATAATAATCCAGTATAATATAATATATAATTTTAGCAACACATTCCTTTATACATTCCATTTATGGCATGAACGAGTCATATCACATTGACGGGCGTTAGTCTGCACTCCCTCAAAAGAAATTATCGTATTTACCCATTATGGAAATCATAGAGGTATGAAATAAATGAAAAATACATAATAATTGAGACAATATAAATATAATATATCTCTCATATAAATACATATCCATCATAATGGTCAACAAGAGAGGTGGTAGGAGATAATCGAACAATCATCATTTTTTGAGGCAAAAGTTCACCGTACACAGAAACAATATGTTCGTATCCATTAGATGGAGGTGTTTGTAGGTGTAGTTTGAATCCTTCAAATAAAAAAACTAGTAATATTTGGATACTAGTGTTTTATGTAAACAAATAATAAGAAGATAATAGGTAGTGAAGAATTAAAAAAAAAGAATATAACTATAGGGAAGACGTTACATTTAAATCGGGTAACTCTAGTTGGTTTGAATTAAAATCTTTTATTGAAATTACTTATATCTAAGGGAAGGATTATATGAGTAATATTTGGGTCTTGATAGCTTATTTGATTAGATTTTTGATGATGAAAGTGGTCTTGATAGGTCTGAGTAATGGATTATATATGGTTACCATTTATATGTGGGAGGAAGGGATTTTTAGGAATGATAGAAAGTATTATTTTTTATAAAATTATTTTCAGTTTCAAAACATCCAAAACATATTTAATTTGAATAGAAGGTGTATATGAGTATAAATAAAATCATTCAATAATAAATGGATAGGTTTTGGATATTTTTAAATCCTTTTCATTTTTATTTAACCCTTTGTTATCTTATTTAACGTTTACAATGTCCCCTTATATATTCATAATATATGGTTAATATAATTACTATAAAATTTCATGGGACCCAAAATGGATCATTAATAACATTTTTAACATCATATATGTCATTTTTCTAAATCTTATATTTTTAGTACTATTTAATAATTTAATAAAATATTTATTGTTTTAAAAACTCATTTATTCCAATTAATAAATTATTCATATTATGATGTAAAAAATATAAAACATCGTGATTATATATAAAAACTACATTAATTCAAATATATCAAGTCATTATTGTCCCTATAATTAGTTTATAGCATAAAAAGGTTCAAAATAAATTTATTTTAATTTTTATTATATCATTTATTAGAATCTTTTATTAATGAAGCAATTACCACATCACCAATTTGTCATAATTAAATTATTTTATTTAATGTCTAAAAATTATAAATAAAATACCATGATGTATTAAATATTTTTAAATTTCAAATTAATATTTATAGTCAAATATATCACTTATATATCCCTATATAAAAATATATTTACTAAAGATATATGTTTATGAAACTTTTGTCTTTACATTTAATTAATTAATATAAAGTGTCATTATCACACAAATGTCAGTCCATGGGATCCCAAAATCAACCCAAGCATTCCATTTTTCAAAACTATCTCATCCAATAGGGTTAGTAGAAGAGTATGTGTAATTAAATATTATTATAATTTTAAATTTTACCTTTATTTACTAGATTTACCTTTTAACCATGGTAAATAAAATATTTACTGAAGTCAAATATTCAAAATGTATAAAAATAAAAGTTGTCTTTTTACAAATTTTGGACCTCCAGATTAAAAATATAGAATACATTTTTCCAAATTAAAAATGCATAATTTTCAGAAATTAATTTAAAATTAATTACTGTTGTCAAAACAAAAAAAGAGTGTTCTTAAGAAATAATTAATATCAAAATATTGACACTTTTTTATGTTCAATTACAAATTTAAATTACTTAAAATGACCAATATTGGATTAAATGGTAAAAATATAATCAAATTACACTTTAAAACCAATAAAAATAACAATATAACTATATAAATAAATTATATTAAAAAGCAGTTTTGAATTAAAATGCAGTATTTTTCACTATTCATAAAAAATGAACTTTATCAGAAAAATACCAAATATCTAACCAAAGTAAATTTTTATGTTCTTCTTATATGAATAAGTTTATTTTCTTATATGTGACATATAAAAGTAACAAAAAGAATATTTAAAAGGGGTTCTCCATTAAAAGGCGGTAAAACAACCACTTAAAAATAATAGAGTATTTATACATGAAATTGGATTTATTCTTCTTTTAAGACTCTAAAATATAAGGGATAAATGTAGAGTAATTTAACAACAGGGTATAATTATATTTTAGTTATTTCTATTCAATCCTTCTAATACAAAAACTATGCGTTAACTACCATTTAAAATAATAATAATAATACCATTTTTTGGTATAACTCAATCTTGTTGAGACGTAAGATTTAAAAGAAACCTTTTTTTGTGTGTTGAGTAAGATATCAGAAATAGAATCACATTGAAAGTAAAATTAATATTTAATTCAGAAATATTTATAAATATGAAAATATATTACTCTTTATTTACATGGGACGTTACAACTACTTCCAATTTGAGGTAATGCGTATGGTAATTCCATTCATGTGGCCTCAACTACTGAGACCCGTATGCAATGACGTGATCCCATTGCATCAACAAACATTCAAGTATGATCCCATATGTGTCACAAATAACTATGTACTACTCACACAACCTAGTTATGAGCAGAATTGGTGTTCATGTCGAGCACTTCTACATCTCCTTGAAAGAATTATCGTATGCATATGTCCAATAAAACATTATCCCATTCTTTTTCAAACCTGAAAGTGGTGTTTCCAATTGGAAAAACTACTGGATGAACCTCATATTATAATAATGTAATCCCTAAAATCGTTTGATAACTAAACCATTCTTGGGATGATCCCAAGAAATCAGTTCCTCTACATTTTCTGGGTCCTATACCACACCCTCTTCTGAGATGATATGTTCCAAAAAGTGTACCATGTTTATCCAAATATGAAATTTATATATCTTGGCATATAGAATAAGATCTCTCAGTGTACCAAGGATGATGTAAATATGTTGTGAATGTTCTTCATGAGTCTTAGAGTACAACATGATTTCCTCCAGAAAGACCACCACAAACTGATCTAAGTATGGATGAAAGATCATGTACATCAAGGACATAAATACTGCTGGAGAATTTGTCAACCCAAACAACATTACAATAAAATTCATAAAGTCTATACCTTTTTCTGAAATCTGTTCTTGGAATATCAGTGGTCCAAACACTCACCTGATGATACCCATATCTTATATAGATCGTTGAGAAGACACAATACCCCTTCAATTTGTCACATATATATTCAATACATAGAAAAGGATATCGGTTCATTACATACATTTTATTCAACTTCAGATAATGAACACACAAGAATAAAATCCCTTCATATTATTTGAATAAAATATAGTTGATCCCCAAGGTGACATACTTTGATGGATAATCCCCTTATCCTCCAACTCCTCCCATTGCATCTGAGATCCTGAAGCTCAGTCAGTGTCATTCTAAAATGTGAAATAGATACCATCTCATCCCTCAGCAAGATCTCAATAGTGAATTACACATATTTTTATTGTGAAATCCCTAAAATGTATTTAGGGAATACATCATAAAATAGTACTACTATTGCAGTAAATATGTCTTTTCTACAACTCAAATTATGCAGAAAAATAATAGAAACAAGGGCTCTGAGATCTCCCAATTTCCGAGTAATTGGAATAACTTGGCCTGCAAGGATATACCAATCTCCACGATGAGAATACTGGTCACCCTTACGACATAAAAATGTCACTCACCTCTAGTAAGAATATATTTGGCCTCAGTATGTGACTACCCATTCCATACCCATAATCAGGTCAAAGCTCATTATATCAAGGACATGTATATACCAAAGAAAATCATACTCTCTGATCTCTGGAGAATATTCCATGCATAAACATATATCCCTAGACTGTGTTCTCACTGGTGTACTGATATACATAACCATTATTACAGACTCCACCTCTTGTATCAAACCATTAACATGATTTTATGATATAAAATAATAAGAGTCACCATTATAAAACATGGAAGCTGCTAAAGTATAATCAACAAGAAGAGTTACTCTCACTGTCAGTGGACCATCCTCCCTCTACACCTATGTTGGTTCCACTAGAAGTAACTATTTTTTCCATATTCCCTTAAGGTTTAATCTAACTCCATTCAGTATCACCACTCACTGATACATGTTTTCATACCCTAAAGCACCAGGTCTACAACCACAAACACCTCTTCCCATAGAGTTTCATCGTGCAGACCTATATTGTGTAGAGGACCCCCATCCCACACTCTGGATCTAGGTAGTTGCTCCCTCACCACCCAAGTACCTCTTCATCCAACAAAAAACCTATAGGTTCCACCTCTTTCAAAAAAAAAAACCAGAAATCCATTGGTGTTCTAGGATAATGTGAAGAATAGTTTCCCTACATACCGCACTAGTTGAAATGCACATGAGTAAGATCTAGTGCAACTATTCCTCCTGGATTTCTTCCTTCCTTCCGACTGTCTTGACTACTATTCTCGTAATGGTGCTTCTTAATCTTATAAGGAACATTCAATAATCATACATTGACAACTACATATCCTATACTAGAAGCCTCCATAAGGGTCTCCATTGAAATTAGATCCTAGTAAACCACCACTAAGAATTTCTTCAGCCTAAAGGTATATAACAAGTAATTAATTTCACACTATGTCCATCGTTAAATCTTTTTTCTGAAGAAACCTTATCTGTCATCCAAGATGAAGAAAAATGTGGTAAATCTATGAAATATTCAGTGTAATCATATGTGGACATGGTTACACGGTGTATATGAATAAAATTGGAATCCTTATCTTGTCTAATTGTCTCTGGATAAATGTTCTGCATGAACCATTCCAGAAAGTGATTCCATAACATATCATCTATTTTTCTAGATCTTACCTGAATATCCCATCAACACTTCGCTAAACCCATTAGCATATAAGAATCCAACATGTCACTCCTCTAGTTGGAGTCTCAAAATGGTCAAGTATAGTGTCCACAAATTAAATCCATAATTAAGCCTCCTCAGCTCCACCCTCTCTAGATAATGTAGGAGGGTACTACAGTTGAAACACCATTGAGAACACAAAAATTCTTTTTAGAACCATCAATGGGTCTCTATCCATGAATTTCATGAAATCATCAAAGTTCAATTAGAATTGTTCCATATACTCCTCTTCTTGCACTAATGGTGCCTCAGGTTCCCGGTCTGGAATTTCATTCCGAGCCATACCCCATTGTTTTTCCCTCAAAAAGTGTCTTGGAGGCATAACTCTACAAATCCAAATATAAGTCTTAGGTCTCATAACTCAACCTTATAACATTTAATGAAGTGATGAAAATAACACAATAAGATTTAACGTGTCCTTTCTCACTTTTCTTGCGACACAGAATACACCGAGGCCTTATTTCTACCCTTAACCATCCTACTCGTAGGTCTTGGTTAACAAGGGTACATTAATTATAATTAATAAATTTTACAATAAATTAATCTCATTATCTCAAATTAATTAATTCATTAATTAATTAATTAATCAGACTCATTTCATCAATTTAAGTTTGTCATTAGACACCCATTTATTCCCATTTTTCATCATTAATTCAATACATCATTAAAGAAAAATAGTTCATGTTTAACAACAAACCTAACCAATTTTACCATGAGTTCTTGGAATGATTCATGTCACAACAACACTGAGTGTCCAGAATGATGCATGCAGACTCAACTATGGTGTCTCTTTAGGCCATGAATCAATATTCAACTACATTCAAATCAAATATCACATCACACCATAAGTGCATCACCCAAGGATAAATAATATACTACTATAAAAAATTGTAATCAAAATAGTCCCACCTAGAGTACTCATATATCCCCCTGTACATGGGTTTGCAACTCCCATGCATGATCTTAATACAAATCCTCATCTCTTACTAGTTTCTTGGATACCTTTATGAAAATATTAAGACAAAATAAGAAGAAAGAAAAGAAACCATCTCTAATACCACATTGTGACATCCAGACATGGGTGATACGAAATGGTGACATGAGTTGGTTGGAAAGATTCCCTCAAACATGCCTCCTTGTATGCCAGAGGGTGCCAACTAGCTGTGAGGGTATGGTAAGTCAGTTTGGTGGAGACTATACCAACATTCATCAGAATTAAACAATAGTATATGTTAAAATTAATAACCGAGTGAAGAAGTGTATAAATAACTAGAACAATACCATGTAAAATGATATTAAAAATTATAAAATAAAATAATCAAATAAAAGGTAAAATAGGATATGACTATACAAATGTCAAGAGTCTAAATTACAACAAAATGTAAAGACACAATGACTCCCATGTGGGTCCTGAACCGCATCTTGTTTCCTCTCCCATCATCAAATCCCAAACATCAACCTATCCCGGGACCTTTCCCATATCTAGTCCTGCAAAAAAAAGTCTACTCAGGTGCTGATCTAGCGGCCCAAATAGTGTGTCAGTAAAACTCAATATGCCACGACCAATGGTTTCTAAAACATGTCCAGTAAAATAATTGTGTATATAATTTAATAAAGCAATAAATACATAGAATAATTAAGTTGTCATCACATTGTCATTTAATATTTCCTCATCACATTAGGCCCACTTTCAATTCATGGCATCTATTTAAAATATCATTCCTTATTTTCATTCATTTGGTGTTAAACGTTATTTCTAGAACCCCAAATCTCATTGAGTGTAGGTCTCCCTGACTAACACTTAATATATCATTCATTTTAGGTCATTATTCCTACAACACCTCCATCTCTATCTTAAATAACTATTGGGATTGAACACAATGACCAAGTTGCAACTTCTAATCAGTATAGAATGCTATGTCTAGCACAAAAACTATCTCATCCATTTAATCATTATTTAATTAAAAATAATGCACCACATCATTCCATTATTAATCCAACAAAGAGCTAAACATTTCAAAGGAAATTATTTGACTCAATAAGTAACGAAGCACAAAAACCATTAATTATTTTATAAATTAATTAATCAATCCAAAAATCTATTTACATAATTAATTCCTCACAATTAATTATCCATATCAAATATAAAAATTTCAAAATTAATTATCACATTTAATTATCTTACACAGCCACACGACATTTTATAATTAATTTCCACCAATTAATTATCTTAACACAATATATTCGATATCTCAATTACAATATCTCAACCCATAACCAATCTCCAAAACAAATATCAATTTGGGGAAACCCCATTTCATTTTTTATGTGAATGAATTTTTAATTAATCACCAAGGAAATAACAAGTCGATTCTAAATTCATAATTACATCAATTTAGCAATCCAATTATCAAGAGAAGATAGTAAATCCATAAAATCACATTCACATATCAAATATTTGAATATTGGAGATCGATTTGAACCACCTTCCTCAGTTTACTGATTGATGTTAGCCCAAAAGAAATACCCAAAATCAAAGCGACATAACGTCATCGATCAAGCTCCAGACATAAAAACCTAAAGAAAAATGAAGATCAAAGGCCCTAGGATCATGAATATCTAGATCTTGATCCATATATGTAGATATACATCTCAAATAAAAGGATTAAATCCATGGGAAATTGGGTATCTTCCATGAACTAATCAAGGAATGGTAGAGGAATTAATGGGAGAAGCAATGAGATCAAATGCCCTTACTAAGAAGGGAGTGTATCTTCAATTCGGGTTTTTGGTCACGAATAATGATGTTCAAATCACGTTGGAGTAACTCCAGATGTCTTCGAGATCGCGTAGAATTTATCAACCCTGAGCCAAGGTCAAAATAGGGGAGTCTCGGGGGTTTGGGCAGTTTTAATATATATTTTCAGATAAATAAATATTACATGCATGGATTCTGGGGTAAAGGATAATGGTTAGAAAATATCATGTTCCCACCATACAAACCTCTTTGTCTAGCTTTTCATGGATGAAATTGTTTATTCACACAGTTTTTCAGACCATATGAATACTGGTCCGATCACTGTATCCATGTTTTCATTGTTGGTATGGTTTTTTACACATTTTGTCAGATCGTGCGTAAACCATAAACAGCCCATTATCCGTTATATTTTCTTACAAAATCACCCATTCCAACCCCATGCCACTGCTCTTAAACAAAGGTACTTAAAAACCTAAGAAGTACTTAAAAAACCACCCAATATGACTCTAGAAAAGGACTAGATCATACATTATTGTTTAAAAATATTTTTTTAAATGATATGATTTTTTGACATTTCAATTAATATAATAAAAGATCATTTCTTATAAAATAACAGTAAAGTAATTTTTGACATTATATATTTATAATTTATTAAGAAAAATCAATAAAATGATATAATTTGAATTTTTTAAGTTCATACATATTTAATATTATATATTCATCTAAAATTTTTATTTTGTATACTTATTTATTGAATTTACCTAACATTTAATTTTTTTTAGAATCATTTAGGTTTGTTAATTATCAAATATATTATTATTTATTTTTCTTTTTATTAAAAAAATTATGTAACTGACTTGTATTTAAAAAATAATGATGAATTATTATGATAAAAAACAACAAAAATTAAAAAAATAATATAATTAACATAACTAATGTAATTTTTCCCCATTCCAAATATTTATTTAAATTTAAATTAAAGAAGCATAATTTTTTTTAACATTCATTACATAACATATTATATAGGTCACTTTCATAGAAATGTGTCCCAATAAATAGGCAAATTATAGTCTATTGGATCAATGATATATATAAATATATCCATTGGGATTTATTCAGGTTTTGGGTTATTCAAACACAAATTATTCTATGTTTAACGATAATGTAACAAAAATATCACCTAAATCACTATAATTAATTTTAATTGTTCCAACTAATCATTTATATCAGAAATAATGTTCTCCTAATGAAAAATTATAAATTATAGGGATTCCAATTATTGAATCCATTTATCCGTATTCCAATCACCTATCTCGAGAAGGATAATTAAAAATTTCTCCCAAAAATGTGACGAGAAGTCATGGTTTTAATGTGAAAAGAATAAAAATTTTATATTTTTTAATGTCATGATTTAGTTTGAAAATAGTTCAAATAGAACTAATTGTATTAAAATATTTATAATTTAATTGTTGGGAATATCAAAACAATTAAATATATAAATTATCCTTAAAAAAAGTAAATGTAGATGTAGTTTTCACTTAGAATCCAGTATTATTAACAATTAATCAAAAAATTAATCTTCTTAGAAAAATTAGAAAAATTAACCCTATACTAAATATTATATTATCATTTAATAATAAATTAATTATTTTTCAAATAATCTTCATGAAGGTGGTAAAAGTGTTTTTTAATTTGTGGGTGCTATGAACGATGGAATTTTTTTTCGATAACCTATAATTTTTCCAAATGCACTTATTTTTCTTCAAATTTATACATAATTTTTTATAATAAAAATTAACTAATAATTATATAAAAAATATTTTTTTTACTAAATACTATTCTTTCCATCTGTTTCAACAGCTGGGAGAAAACTATTATATCAAATAATAATATTAATAGTATATTTTAGTTCAACAGAATTCAGACATGTGTGTAACATGAGATATTGAAGAAATCCTATATTGAGTGTAACATGAGAAAAAATAGTCTTAAATATACCAAATATTAGCCTCATTGTTTTTTTAGATAAATATTAACTTTTTCATTCATACAATGAATGATTAACATGGTGTGGTGTGAAATTTATGCCATCAAATTATTATATTTTATTCAAATATTAATAATTCATTTCAACTCATCATGCTATATTCTACCCCCTATAAAATGAATTTCTCACTAGATATTCATTTTGGTCATCATAGTTTTAATAAATTAAATAATCCTTCATTGAAACCCACATTATAAAATTGAATAATAAAAATCGCTTCCAAAAGGAAACATTTCAATAGTCAATATGTTTCCAAAAAGAAGAACATAAGAGTGAAGGGATTATTTTGACATGGAAGAAAATAATAAATAATTATAGAGGGTGATAGATATCATTTATAAACATAAATTGGGTGATCCATATAAATATAACATCAGGAAAACCATAAATCTGTAATGATTTAAGTGTCTATTTGATTAATCACAATTGAAGTGTATATGATAAATTTGTTTTTCTAAGACACATTTCATAAATATGAATAATTTTCATAAGAATAAATACTTAATTTATTACATTACATTTCATTAAAAAATATATTACCCTATATTTGGGATTTGATTAATTAGAACATCATCTATTACTCTATGATATTAACATGAATTTTTGATGCGTGAAGCACTAAGGTGTCATAATATCTATAGGAATAATGATATGTCATTTATTATATCGTTAGTAATAAAATAATGGTTATCAAGGTGTATAAATATTAATTAATCCATGTATGTAGAAATCATTAATTAATCTCTAAAACCTCATCCAAATATCAGCATAAATTATTTCATAAATGGTTATCCTAAAGACCATGTCAAATAATTAAAACCAAAACCTAAGAAAGAATGTGGCTAAAGTTCTCAAAATTAGAAAAAAATTTGATCCCTCATATATCATATTGTAACTCATGATCTCAAAAAAAACATGTGATTACATTCATCTTGGTTTCTCATGAATCATGGTTATAACATGAATTATTTTAAAACCATAGTGAAAACATACATTCTTCTTCGTTTCTTATATAATATCTTATCTTATCCAAAAATAATAATTGGAAGCTTGTGTTCATACTTCTATAAATAGAATATGTTATTTCAGTATTATGGAATCCATATAGATAATAACATGGAATTTTACTTTTGGAAGTATAATATGGTTTCTACGGGGGGGGGGGTCATTTATTCAAAGACAAACATGAAATTCACTTCTAAGGAGAGTATGTTACGTATTCCATAATTATCATGGCTCACATCATCCACTATGAAAAAATATTATATTAATTTTTAATTTTTTTTCAAATATTTATGTTTTTAATCATCCACATTAGTCATTTTATTGGGGAACTTGTCATCATAATGAAGAAACTTAATGATATTTAAACCATGAAGTGTGGGAGGTGTTTTCATTAGGATTTATCATTATTCTCATAATTTACATATATTTTCCAAACCCCTCATCATTCATCCTACTAATAACCTTCTATTTTATATAATTTTTTTACTAATATGATTAAGATTATTTACTTCTTTGTTCAACACAAATATTGTTCATCAATTAAATATAATCTTCATAACTCTATGGTTCATAGATTTCCCTCTAAACTCTATTTTTCTCTTTTTATCAAAACCATGAGAAAAATATGTAAATAAAACATCCATTTATAATTTTATTTCACATTATGAAAACAACATATATAAACCAAAGTAACTTATGGTTAATCCCAATGATTTTTTTTAAATACACTGAATAATTAGTTAATTATAATTTCATTCTGAATGATAATACCCAAACATTACCTCACATGTCGTGTAATATTTTCTTCATATGAACCAATATATTCATCATCACTCTAATTAAGATCTATAAATTCTCTCGTAATATTTATAGGAAAAATACTAGGAATATACTTGCTGAAATATTATTTCTTACACCATTCCTATTCCATGGAGCCCATTTAATATTATTGCCTTATATTATTAATTAAGGTGAATTGAGACAAAATTCTAATACTAATTTGGAAAATTATGTACTATAATCCAAATTAATGTGAAATCTTATAATTGATATAAAGTACTAGTTTTATTTAGTGAAATTATAAAAAAATAATTTCATGGTCATCATATACACTACATAGAAGTAAGAGGTGGTGAATATAGCTTCTGTCTCACAAAAGTAAAAAGTGACGTGGAAATACATTGATCCTTTATAAAAATTGGAATCATGAGATTCATGAAATAATAACATAAATTGAAACTTTGAATATCATGAAATAATATTTATTGATTATAGAAATTTTCTTAGGGAAGTATATAACCAACACAAAATAAAGGAATTGTGAATATGACATATATCTCAACGAAATAAAATTCAAACTATAAATCGCATCACCATAAGTCTTTACTCTCATCATACTCATTAAAAACTAAAAAATAATAAATATAATTTTTTTTACCTCTATGAGAGGAAAAAATTTATATGTATAATTCCATATATTATTTAATTTTGAAATTATATTACTTATTTATTAACAATTCTATAATAATTTTATGTTATGGGTAAAAAATGTTTTTTTCAAAAATATTTTGACATATTATTTTTGGCCCTCTAACATAGATAGTGATTTTATAATTTCTAGGCATAATTATATGACATATATCGTGTATATTAATTATAAAATAATTAGTAGAAGTCTATAAACTTTTTTATAGGAACAGAAATACACTGTTCATGGAGATAGTAGGTGGTACCTAGTCATGAATGTTGTTTCCATTTTGATATCATAATTAAATATTGATATACAAATGATATATTTTTATATATAATAATAATCACAATATCACTTTAATGTTATTAATAATTCATATGTATTATTAAACCATCCTGAATACCTTCCATGTAAATATGGAACAAATAACATCACTTCATGAGGCGGTAGAGCATCGTACACTCAAACGACAATATCATATTCCCAAAAAATTGAATGAATGGAGTTTTCTGTTATTTAATACCACAAAAATCATAATGAAAAAATAAATATCATAAATATAATATATAGACCAAATGTACAACATTATTCCCATCCTTTATAGGTGATAAAGGAAAAAATAACGACATCAGTTCACTCGACGATAGTCCTCCGCACACTTGAATAATAATTTTTTAACCCATTTAATTATGTAATGTGTTGTTTTAGGTCATAAAGTTGATATAAAATAATATTTATACGTGTTTGATAGTAATATTATGATATAATACTTATATAAAAACAATTTACTGGGGTTTATAATGAAATACAATAGAACGTTTTCATTGGTGAATGTTACCACTTCTCTGAGTATCTCTATTCGGTTTTCACCAAATTACATCCATGGATGGATTTATGTCTAGTTTATGGATTCTAGGATGAATTTAGGGAATTGGGGATGTTATTTTGGAATACATTGGTTTAGAAAATATGCTATAGATGTGTGAATAATTTGGGATATTGAGATCCCTTTTATAGTTGAGGAGGAGTGACAATCTTATAAATAATAATTTTTTATACTTTGGAAGTATAAATTACCACAAGTGGAAACAAAATTGGATAATAATAGAGATAAGTGTTGATCAAGTCTAAAAAACAACCACTATAAAAAATTTAAATCATTCTAATAATGTTCATCTTTAATTTCTATGTTTCCCAATTTTTGAATTTTTTGTTTTTATTAAAAGAAATAATTTCATATCCCAAATAATTTATCCATATGAACTAAATTAAAATGATAATTATTTAAAAATATAGACCCACTAATTTTAAAATATTTTATCTAATTTATAAATTAAAATTATTATAGTTATTTGATATATATTTTTACAAGTGCGCTCGTAATGCGAAAAAAAACCACTTTAACCCTAACATGTATTCAATTTTTTTACTATTTAGGGGTCATTATGTTCATTATAAATTGATAATTGGTCCATCGTTCGAAATTATATAATATTTATATAAATTGAATAATAACATGGATGAATATAGTATATTGATTAATTTTAAATCATTTAATATAATATCATTTATTATAAGATAACATTACTTTAAATTTTGACATTATTTAATTATTTTGATTTAAAAATATCAATAAAATTGTATAATTTGAATATATTTTGTTAAATCAAGAGTAACATGATATATTATTGAAAAACTCAATAGTGTATATTAATTAATTCAGCTTTCTTCACTTTTAATATTTTTAATATTATTTATTTTAGTTATTTTTTTACTAAATAATTATTATGTAGGTATTTATTAAGAGTTATCAGTAACTAACTCATTTCTAAAAATTAATGATAAATGATTATGATAAATAGATATCATTTATATTTAAAAATAACATGTAGAAGAGAAATTGTTTTATTATTCCTCTATTATAAAGAACGATATATAATTAAATGGAAGAAATAAATTTTTTTGTCTGTTTCATTACTTAAGATATTATAACAGCCAATTTATTGATAAAGTTGACCAAAAACTCAAATAATTAGAGAAAATGATAAAAAAACATCTTAATAGTTCAATATATTGTTTTTTGATTACTATTAAATGTTTTATTATATGGCTAATAATTATGTAAACTTATTTTTTCAGTCATCGTTGTATATAATTTTAATTATTTAAACTAATAATTTTGGTAAAAATTTATTTTGGCCACATATGAGATTATGAATAATTATGATTCCAAATATTGAATCCATTTTTCCAAATTCATATTAAATAATTTTTAAAATTAATTTCAAATAAATCTCAGATATGTGGTCAAAAATATAATTTTGAAGGTGAAATGTTCAAATGTTTACATTATTCTTGTATTAATATTGAGTATAAAATGATTCAAAAAAGATAAAATGGGTCAATAAATTTATAATATATATATTTTTATTATAAAACAAATTGAAAATATAATATTAAATTGTAAATTATTTAAATGAAAAAAATAATTTCAATTTAAATTCAGTATAGTTTACTATTTAATGAAAAATAAATCTTCTATAGAAATTAACAATAAAAATATCCTAGGATAATATTGTTATTATTTAATCCAAAATTAAGTATATTATTTAAAAAAAATTATAAAAGTGGGTCAATTTAATTTTAATCGATGTGTTCCAAGAATAATAAATCATTTTTTGGAAAATAAACTATTTTTATGAAAACATTTTTTTTTATTTTAAATGATTCTTATTTTTTCAATTTAAAAGATAACTAACATGTGAATAAATATAAATATTCATAATTTAGTTAATTTTATTCTTTATATTCCAACGTATAGGTTAAACCAATTATATTAAATCATAATATTAATTTTAAAATGTACTTTGGTTAAACCCGATATTGCATGTATTTAAATCAATCAAAGAAACTCGGCATTGTGTGTATCTTGTGCGAAATGTAGTATTGCGTCTACTGAAAGATAAAATTAGTGCTTAATGTAGCACAATATTTACTTATTTTTTGATTAAATATTGATTACCTTGTTATATAGTGAAACATAATCATTAAAGAATTTTAATTTATAATAACATAAAATAAGACATAAAAACATGGGGACTTTTAGTACCACAAAATAATTCATATTTTTCCCTTATTTTCCTCCTATCAATGTGGTTTGTAAATGAACTAATCAATAACATCTCTTCATTGTTTATTATTGTGTATAATTTTTTTCTTCTTGTAACAAATTTTTTTACCACTCTAAGAGTATTTTATTTCATTAAATTAATTTTATCCTTTTATAAAAACCATTCAAATTAAATAAAATATGGGATTTCTCATAAACTGATCATTCATGAAATCATCCTAGAAAATCATTGGACACATATCAGGGTTGTTTATTCAACTGAATACTAACATAATGTGTGAGAACATATCGCTTTATTATTATTCAATTATAAAATTAAATAATTGAACCATCATTACAAATAAATCATCCTCCATGGTAATTTTCCATTAATAAAACATTCATAAGTATCTACTTTTTTATATAAGTTTACTTAGTCATCATTATATCATATTTTATAACACATCATTTTAATCCATATAAATATACATAGTTAGTATCTCAACCATCAATTCCCTATTCTCTAATAATGAAATCACATGTTATCCCTCTTAATATGAAACTCTTAATACAAACACCTTTTGTTATCCCCTAGATTTTATTCATTTTATAAGCATTTATATTTAAATTTAAAAAAAATCGTTAATAATTTTAGTATATTATTTACCTAAATAATTATTTCTCATCCAAATTTTTCTATTCTTATATTAATATACCATGTAATTTATTTTATATAAATTGAATAACTTCTCCCACATTTTCATAATGGGATCACATAGTATCCTATTCAAGTAGATTATGTTAGACAAATCTCCACTAGCAAATTCAGTCCTAAGGTGTCAAAATCCAATTCAAGGGGATCATTTTCAAGAATGTTTCTCTATTATATTTTCATTATAATTACATTTAGAAAATACATGTAAACATATATTACATGTGAAAATATATATTTTTTCTTATAGTTATTTTATAATACATTATTATGTCTACAGAGGATCGAATCACGCATATGGTGTATGTTCAATAGAATAATAATAGAAAAGATAAAATTCCATAGAAATATAATATTTTGATATGATACAACTTTTTATAACAATAATATAATTTAATATTAATATGGTATTTTATCATGGTTTCATATATTTATATTATTTAATTCAATGATATAGTTTTATAAACAGTGCAATATTTTATCGCTTCAACTCCATATATTAGGGTAATAAAAGGAATGAGACTAAAAATATATCTTATTTGTCCCAATCTATTGTTTATTCAATTAAAATATAATTTTTATGTGTAAAAATATATTTTTAATAAAATTTTTCCTCTTATAATTAGTTTAGATCAGTTTCACAGTCACTCGTGGTTTGTAACCCCTCACCATTAGAATGTTTACTACAAACATTTACAATGTTAATATAGGATTTAAAATAAGTAATTATATTAATTTTTAGTAATAGAAATATATAAATATTAAAGCTTTAGTGGTTTTGAAATTATCTCTTTCCTTATCATGTTGATAATATCCTTCTCATTTTCTCGTAATTTTGATGTAGCATAAATATGTTTGAAAATTATCTTCTATTGAATATTCTTTATAGATAGAAAAATAATACTAAATATATAACTATTTAACATTGCCAAAAAATTTCATTTGAATTCATATAATTTAATTTAATATATCCTATTTCCTATTTAAAATAGATGAATAAACATTCAATTATTTCACATCAATATTAAGTGGAATCCACCATTAAATTTCTATATTTTATAATTTTAATTGAAATTTTTTTAAGACTTTAATCTATTATTTACTAAACCATTACATAGTTTGTATAAAAAAATAATTTTCTATAATTATACAATATTAAAAGAATATATTAATAATATCTCAATCCTTAACATATTTAAATTATATCATTTCATTTTTGTAAACATAAATATCGTATAAACCATCATGTTACCATGATCATTTATGATTGGTATTCTGATGAAAAACAATGTTGAATCTATAAATAAATTTATTAAATTAGCATCCATGGAAAAAATATCTTACTCCACATACTGATATAATGTGTAAAATTATTTCAAAAAAAGAATATAGCAATTCGATTTCCACCTATAATCCATGGAAACAAGAAAAAATTGTATATATCCTATATGATGCACCATTAAACAATGAAGTAATATTCAATGTATTCACATTTATCATTATTCATCAATAACATTTAACAACTTTTATCATTATTATCCATATATAATATTATTTAGTGATTTATCAATTGTTTCATAAATCTATGGGATGATCCATAATGTGGTTCATAGTCATGGTATACATTATAAACATCATATAATTCTATGATGACCATTTCATAGACATGAAAAAAATAAATTAATATTATAAATACCACAATGTAATATGCTTCAATATGATGAGGGTTTTACATCACTATACAAAATAATTTTATTTTTATTTTCTCAATGACATCATTGTAATTTATTAATAACAATAATGTTGGTCATATAGAGAGATAATATTTTATGGTTACTATTAAAAAACATTATAATCATCATTGAAAATAAAAAATTTATCCATTTAAAGAATGTATTAATCATCTATCATATTCCAATTTAAATAAAACATTTCATATAATATTTTATTACAATATTTTATATTAATAATGACGAATAATATTATGTATTATAAATGATAAATTAAATAAATTTATGACAATAACATATAAATAATTTTTAATTGTGTAATAAATTAAATAGGGTTAATATAGAAATAAGTTATAGATAATTTATCCATTTTCATATTAGTTGACGAATGGGGTAATTTAGTGTTCATTTGGGTTCGGTGTTTCACAGTTTGAGTAATAGTTTCAAAATAAACTTAAAAGACCCAAAAACAGTCCTCATCAAAAAAATATTGATGTTAGGTTTAAAATTTGATTGAATCATTTATTAACGATGTTGTAAATTAATTCATCTTAATTTTATTTTCTATGATTCTATAGGTTTTAATACTTGTAACATTTTATAATTTCTTCACGTGGGATGATCAGCGGGATATTTATTGTGTATTTATGATCATTTTATATTAATCCTTGGTATGAATTACCATTGCTTATAATGGGATTCATATATGGATGTCTAGTTATCAACTAAAATAATTATTTATTCTTTATTAAATTTAAAACATATTGTGGAACACTAACCAATGGATTAGCACATTATTTTGGGGAGGCTTTAATTTGACTTCATATGTTATATATTATATATTTAAATAATTATTCCGTGAAGGTAAAAAATATAATTTAAACTCTATTATGTTGTAATGATGTAAACATTTGAAATTTTTCCTCACTCATCCTTTAAATCAATATAAAACATGTTTTAATTAACATTTTTTTTCAAATAAAAAGATAAACTTTTTTCAATATATCAAAGTGTGAATGTGGTAATTTTAATTGGGTTTCAACATATACTATTTATTTTACTGTAAATCATTCTTATTTTTAATAAATTTAAATACATTTTATTTTATATGATATTTTAAATAAAATAGTATTTATGAATATAAAATGTGCCTTTATTATTGGTTTGTTGTTAATAATTATTGTATTAAAATTTATATTTAATTACTATTGTTTATGATTATACGGAATATAAAAAAGGACTTAAAAGGTTAATATACATGGCCTATTAGAATTATAAATTATGTTTATGTGTAGTTTTAGTTTTTCCTATGAATGAGACAAATTGAATACCATGTAGTTATGAAGTGATACCTTTTAGTGTATACAATCCTCCGAAAAAACATAATTTCATGATTAAGCCTTTTGACAAAAAAAACAATTATCTTATCATTAAAAACATATATATTATCTTTATACATAAAAAATTGTGATTCTATGATATTTATGTTTAAAATGATTGTAGATATTATGGTAAATAAAAACAATGATATTTTATAAAATATATTAATCTCAAATAGATATAATTTTTACAAAAAATCCACATTATACTCAATTCCGAGTTTTAAAGAACAACTATATAATATTAATATTATTATTCAAACATTACCATTATATCCTAGATGTTAAGGATAATATTATAAATATTATGAAACACATTTTTAATGCCCTATATTTTTTTTATATAATGAAAACATATTGATTAAAATTTATATATTTTTAAGTAATGTCATTATACACTTTGAAAATACATTTTCTATAAAATGTTTTTATTCATATTTTTGGTTATAGTAAGAGTAATTTTTCTAAGATTATAATATTTATTTGAAAATTTTATTTTTTAAAAAAATCTATACTTAAATAATTTTTTTGATAATTTTTTTGTGATATCTGGGATATGATTCATTTTTTTATGACAAGTAAAAAAATATTGATTTGAAAAGTTCTGTTTCTTTTAAATTATTTATAATAATACAATATTTTTTCAAAATGATTTAAAAGTAAAACTAAATAAATTATATTGTTAATATCCTAAATTTTTTCATTCTAGACAAATTTATATTTAATTTTTATTTAAAATTGAATGATATTAATGAAAAAAATTTCCCTATAAAAATTTCATTTCTTCATGTCCCCTATTTTAATATTAAATAAAATTCTATAAATTTTGTGACATAAATTTTATGAAATGGATTATTTATTTCGTAATAATGATAATTAGTATTAGTTAATATGGGAAATTTACTATTTTTTTAAATGAGTAATAGTGCCAAGAGAAATTAGTTATTAGTATTAAGGTTTAATGTGTATTTTCTACATTAAATTTACATCTCTTAAAATTAACTATCCCTAACACAGAATTATTATTTGAAAAAATTTACAAGATATTAATAATAATAGGTTATATATTATCTAATATAGATATTTTCTAAGCGATAAATCACATAGGTAAATAAATAGATTACAAGTTAACATGGTGAAAACAAAAATGGTAAATTTATATACACATAATGGATAATAAATAACATGTTTATTTTTATTTATTTTGAGGTATTGATCAACAATATCTTCTCTATACTAATTTAATTTTTAATTTCAGAGGAACATGAAATGAGTGTGACTTCCCATTATTGAATTGTTTTAGGTATTAACAAAAATCATACACCTCCACAATAATAGCACTTCTTCCCATTACTTTTTAAAACCTCGTAAATGCCATGGGTTTTTCAAAACCCATCATAATATCCCCCAAAATTATTTATAAATGTACGTGATGCGATTTTATTCCTAAAATAACAAACATATTTTTATTAATAATAGATCAGAATTTGGTTTTTCTAAAAGAACATAATTGTATTCATTGTGCTCTTTATTACCACTTATTCTATTAACACCGTCATTCATCCCTTAATAAATCAAATATAGTAAGACAATTATATATCATATATAAAAATATTTTGTTGATTCAATAATCTATATTCATCTCCTCTTCCATAAAATGGTAAATGAAACCATTGATCTTATCTATGGACGACTACCACCTCAACAACTAATGTAATTCATTTTCCATCACCACCACTCACCACTTTATATAATTTTTGAATATATATATATATATATGATATTTATGAAATATTTATACGGATTTATGTATAATATCACTTCTACAATTTTATTATCAAATCCATTCGAAAAAATATAAATTCACTTGTGAGTTCATATGGACTACATCATCTACGATGTGATCTGATACATGTTTATTTTATTACATGGTTGGTAATAAGGATTTTTTTGATTTATAAAAATGGAATATATGATAAAATACTGATTCGATAATTGTGATTAAATATTTTAACTTTAGTTTATTCCAACCATTTGTAAAATGAAAACAATATTCATGTATATCTACCACCTAACATCACCATGAACATTGAAATTCATTTTATATCTCTGACATTATTGTATTAATAAATTTCAATATATAATATTTATATCATGTTAAAAATTATATATATATGATTAATCCATGTCCAATGATAAAGGACAAGAAATTTACAAATCAAAACTAACATGCAAAGAGGTAGTTGTTTCTAGAATCATGATTTTAACCATGAATTATTAATAAACATTTATAAAAGGTCATATATAAATAATATATGATATTATATATATGATTATGTTTCTGGAATATATCTATTAAAAACCTATATTTATTATACATTATTTTTAATGTTTCTAAATAAATTTGATACTTGGGGTAATGAATTTCTTTCTCATGTTTATTTCTATGAGACACATCGCATATTCAATAATTGTTTGTTTTTTGTGATATATATTTTTTACCCATGAATGTTTTTTATGATTATTATAATTAAACGTACATGTGTTTATTTACATTCATATAATATTTTTTAATGTTTATTAGGACTCCAAATTTACCAAAATTTTAAAAGGATAATGTTAAAATCTCATTATTTTATGGGATTATTTATGAATATGCTTCCAATGATGAGATAATATGACATAACTCCCTTGAAACACATAAAAATACATATAATGTTGTTATTTCATGAATATAAAAAAAACATTTACAATCATTTTCCTCTCATTCTGATCCCATGATTCTGAAATATTTTTTTAAGGAAATATGACATTATTTATTTCTTCAGTCCAAAACAATATTTTCATCAATGTCCATGTTCATGAAAAAAAATTATTTAAAAATGTCTTAAATACTTTACAAATATTTATTAATGATATTTATACCCATATAATGTTTCAAGAATAATATTTAACAGATTCATTATGTGTTTTTTCTAAATAAAAAGCTATTATTAATTACTAAAAAATAAATGAAATATTTTTTAACATGTACGGAATAAATTGTATATTTATCCATCATGAACACATAGTAGTTTACGTAGTCCAGTTTATTTATTTTAGTTTTATTATATAAGAATTTCTTTTATTATTTGATGACTTTTTAAATTTTATATAACTTTTTCAATGCCGAAAAGATATTTTTATCTTAAAATGTGCAAAGTGATCCTTCAAAAATATTTACCTTTTAAGATTACATCATTTGATGTTACCTAATTTTTAATAGGGAATTAATCAAATAATAAGATTATTATTTCTTATTAGGATGATTTGTGGTTGCGATTAATCGATTTTTATGAGACCCTTTATTTTTTGCATTAGTTATGCTGTGATATAAATATGAGATGATTGTGTTACCACTTTAATTTATATGTGTAATTCTATAATAAAATTTTTATGAACCCCATTTCAGTTATTTGTTTTTCTTATGATGGATTTTTTCTTCTTTTCTAGAACAAAAATGAACATATTATGTTATGGGTGGGATCTTTAATTCATACAAATTCATTGTGTAATAATTATTGTTTTATAATTTTAAAGGGTACACATGAGGTTATCCCATGGCTTAAAGACGGTACACGTGTAATACCCCAGTAAAATAAAGAATATTACATTTTTATATTTATCCTTGTTTGTGAATAAAATGTTAATATTAATTTAAAGGGAACGCTATGCGCGATGTCTTACCCAATACACAACAATGAGTTCCTTTGAAATCATACGTTGCACTATAATAATAAAATAATTTTATTTTAAATGGTAGTTAACACGTAGCTGTTGTAATGACGGAAATGAACAGAACTAACTACAAAATGATTATATAAGTTTTTCAAATATTTTTACTTTTTACAATAAATGTTATATGATTAAAAATGTGAATGAATAAAATTTTAAGCGTAAACATCCTAATATTCTTTAAAAGGTCGATTAACCGCCTTTTGATGGAAAACCTCTTTTAAATCCACTTTTTGAAAAATTTATGTATTATATTTGAAAAAATAAAATTCTTCTTTAAACTATGGACATCAAAATTTACTTTGTGTAAATTTTTGGTATTTTTACGACAAAGATCATTTTTAATGAATAAGTGAAAAATATTGTATTTTTATTCAAAAACACTTTTTAATCTAATTTATTTATATTATTAGATCATCTTTTGAATTGGTTTTAAAGTTAAATTAGAATATATTTATACCATTTATTCCAATGGTGGTCATTGGAATTAATTTCAATTTGAAATTGGACTTAAACTAGTGTCCATCTTTTAATAGATATTGTTTCATAAAAACACGCTATTTGTTTTGAAACCGGAAATTAATTATTAAATTAATTAATGAAACTTAAATGTTTTGAATTTTTTAAAATAGACATCATTTTTTAATTTGTAATATCAAATATATCTTAGGATTAATTTTTGGTATTTTTTTAAAAAACTTCAATTTTGATGAATAGTAAAATGACTAAGTGGTAGTTAAAGAAACTGATTTTTCGTTTCAATGAAAATTTACCACTTATTTGATTTTATTTTCAAAAATCCTACATACATGGTTTTAATTATGATGTATAATTTGGTTCAATGAGATTAATATAATATTTTGGTGAATATTAACTTTTATGTTTTATTAATCGCGATTAGAGGTAATTAGTGTAATTTAAGGTAAAAATAATGTTATAATAATATTAAATGACCTTAAAAAATGTCCTACCCTTATTGGATGAGTCATGGACGACCAAAAAAATCCATGGGTCAACTTGGGGACCCCATGGAGCCACTTTGGTTGGAAAATGACATTAAAAACTTTTTATTTAATGATAAAATTAAAATGTCACAAACATGTATTATTCTACTAAAACAACTTTTACATGGGGTTATACAAGTCATAATTTTTACTATAAATATTAATTAGAAAGCTAAATGTTTTTAATACATCATGATATTTGTTTTAAAGTTTTTTTAAATTAAATAATTAATTTTATTTTTGACACCGTGATGATGAAGTGATTACCTCAAAAATTAACTATTTAAAATAAAATGAGAAGATAGGGTGAAATCTAAGTCCTAAA
Source organism: Viscum album (assembly GCA_963277665.1). Classification (NCBI taxonomy): domain Eukaryota; kingdom Viridiplantae; phylum Streptophyta; class Magnoliopsida; order Santalales; family Viscaceae; genus Viscum; species Viscum album. The sequence continues at coordinate 1,235,836,715 of OY728136.1, read as the reverse complement.
CTTGTCCCAAACTTATTGGATGGGTGGTTTTATAAACCTTATCACCTTATAATCTAAATATATCATTTTTGGACCTTTAAAATGTGAAATCAATTTTATAATAAAGTAATATTTTATAACATTCCAAGAGTGACCCTCCTCTTCTCTTATAAAAGGCTTCCACCTCTACCACCATACCCACACCTTTTAAGCATTTGGATCGGCCAACCCCTAACCATTTTGTCTCTACAAATCCCTATATTACTCCTATAAACCTCACTTTGGGAAGAAGTCTTTCCAAGGAAGCCTTTGATCTCAAATCAAAATGAGGTACCCGATTTAAAGGTAATGTCATCACTTGTGTTCTTTTGTTTTATTTTCATTCTCCAAATCCCCCAAACTCTTTTTTATTACTTTATTTTGAAACAACACCAATATCATAAATTTACTATGATGTTTTTATGTGATGTATTCAATCAACACTTACACACACCTCCGTCTAATGGTTAAAGAACATACGGTTTCGGTGGATGAAGAATTACTGCCTCACGAAACGATGATTGTTCAATATTCTCTTAACACCTTTCATGGTGGCCATTATGATGTCACTATATTTTTTATATGATATATGTGGTATTTATGTTTTCCATATGCTTCTGTATTTTATATTTAAAACATACATTTATGCTTTTCATGTTGTGAAAATGTGATAATTTCATACGAGTAAGTCTGGACTACCGCCCCCTCAAGTGATGTGACTCGTTCATGAAATACATGGAATGTATAAAGAATTAAATTAATGAACTTATGTGATCTATAAAAAATTTATATTATACTGGAATTATAATATATATATCTCTAAATTATTTTTAATTCCATTAATATTTCAATGAAATGAAAGTAGCGTTCATTCGTACGTACGGCCTACCGTCTCCATGAGCAGTGCATTTCATTTCTTTTTATCTCCAAATATTATGGAATAGTATAAAATGAATATGTACTGGATATATGTGATATTTATATCATTAATACTATTCTGGATATTATTTACTTATTACTACATGGACAATCATTTTCAAACAAGTTCATTTTTGACTCATATACCAAACATCGACAAAAACATCTGATATGAACCAACATTATTAAACAATTATTATAAAATTATAATATGTGATATGAACTGAATAATAATCTTCAATGGAGTTCCTTAAGGAATTATAAATTGAACAAAGTTTATTATTCAGGTGTATAAAGAAACGAACAAGACATGTCGGACTTGAGGTACGAGATCCTACCCCTCTTTCTTTTTAAGTACACTATTTTATGTCATTCCTTTTAAGCTCATATTTATTATGATTGGTATGTTCTTATATATCACTATTACTGTAATTTTTTATTTTCATATGATGAGAGACAATATTTTCTCTTATCAATCCATTTTGGATGTTTTGAGTGGCGCCATTAGGCTGCATAATTTCCTTAAGGGATCTGACCTCTTTCTTTCTTTTCAAGTAACCTCTTTAATGTCATTTAATTTATGATCCATGTTCTTATGTTGGAGGAAGTTATTTTATATTAACCATACTGCAATTTTTTTTTTAAAATGATGTGATACCCCCTCTTAATCTCATCAATTCATTTTTAGAATTTTTAAGTGGCGCCGTTAGGCTGCCGAATTTTCATAAGGGATCCTACCCCTCTCATTCTTTTTAAGTACACTGTTTTATGTCATTCCTTTTAAGCTCATAATTCTTATGATTGGGATGTTATTTTATATTAATTTTACTATACATTTTATGTTCATATGATGATAGACCCTATTTCTTCTCATCAATCCATTTTGGAAGTTTTGATTGGCGTCGTTAGGTTGCCGAATTTTCGTAAGAGATCCTACCTCTCTCTTTATTGTTAAGTACTCTTTTTATGTAACTGACATTACGATAGTCCTTATTATGTTCGGGGATGTTCTTTAATATTCCTCTTTCTTCATATTTTATGTTAATATGATCTCATAAATCCATTTTTGGAAGTTTTATATGGCGTCGTTAGGCTTACGAATTTTCATAATGGGATTTTCATCTCACTTTTTATTCCTGTGAGATTCATGCTACATTGGCCACTATTTACTTTTTTGTGGTGTATTTACTGCCCATTATTTTACTATTTGTATAATATACTCTCATTTATGGGTATCTACCTATTCATGGTATGACCCTTCTTTCATGTGGTGTACATTTCGAAAGTTTCCCAAATCGGTAAGGGAACCTTTCAAACTCCTCTTTTTAAAAGACTTATTTTGTTATTTCTTTTAATTTACATATTTATATGTTTGGATATGTTCTTCTATATCCTCATTGATTTAAATTTTATGTCCATTTTATGAGATACAATTTTCTCTCTCATTAACTAATTTTATGAATTTTAAAGTGACGTCGTTAGGCTGTCGAATTATACCAAGGGAACTTTTTAACCCAATTTCTATTTCATTGGGTTCAACATGTAGTTATTGAATATGTATAAGGCCCCAGTCTTAAACCTTACTTAATCTTGAGTTATTACAAGATTACACATTGATGATCTTTTCGGGTTTAGAGTTTTAGAGAATTAGATCATAAAACTTGCATTACATTCCACATATAAACAAAGTGGTTACATAAAGATAGTATTCTTCATTCCCATCAATGGAAACATATTTAAAATAAAACATGGATTATTTCTTGACACATCCTTGACTCTATCATCTTATCATGTACCTTTCCCTTGACCTGTGAAAAACATTTCAAAAACATGGGATGAGCATAAAAACTCAGTATGGGTTATAAAAAAACATGGAAAGGAAACATGAGTTCATATATACATAATAATGAAATCACACTTTACCCATAAAACATAGGCACTTTAACATACATCATAAAATCATGAATAAATCATAGAAATCATAATATGTAAAGGTAACTTGAGGCATTCATAACATTCTTATGTAGGGAGTAACCCTCTCGGTTACGTTTGGAATACCCATCACAGTATATTCACTAAAATCTCTTCGGAGAAACCTTAACGTTTCACTCCTTCGCGTTACCCAATGCATTGGAGAGCTATAACGGGCTCACCCGCCCTTAGTTTATCACGGAACCACCCGTCTTCATAATAATGCCCAAGAACCATAACATAATCATATCACATAAAACATGCATAAAGGAAACATAAAATTTCCACCATTCAATCACAAGATATCAATACCACACATTGATATAAAAAAACATTATGAAAACCATTTTCAATACCAAAATAAAAGAAAAGTAAAACATGGTATTTATTTTTCTTTTAAAAAGAAGGAATGGCTTGTAGATGAAGCCGAAACTCAAATAACGGTCACGACGGCGGAGAAGTCGTTGTCGCCGCATACGTACGACAAAAACATTCCCTTTTGTCGTTTAGTAAACGCTTCGTATAAAAAAGATTCCTTTTGAATAAACTTAAATGTCAAAGGGGTTTATACACCGTATAAAAGAAAGTTGTGTATAAAATAAAATATGCCTCAACGAAAGGAGATTGAGACGAAGTCCCATACAAAGATAATTTTTAAAATAAAATAGATACATTAAGTGTATTCACTATATGTACACATAAATAAAGTACAAATACAAGATACGACATAATAATATAATGACATAATTTGAAAGTAGGAGATTAACCCAAAGAATGGAAATTGGGTTAAGAAGTTCCCATACCTCGTATCTGACTTGACCCGACCGTTCTTTAAACTCCTGAATAATAAAATTTAGTTAATCTCTACTTGATTATGAATCTTTTCCAAGTTCATTATTCCTTTTATACCATGTTATGAACATCATGTAATCATTTAAGTTAATAATGTTCATTTTGTCGGTATTTGGTTCTTAAGTCAAAAATAGACTTCTTACACTTACATGTTGTTAATTTGGTCAATGTTTCATTATATCCAGAATGGTATTCATGATGTAGATATCATATATGTCATATATATCCAGTACATACATGTATTTAAAATATTACATAATCATTTAGAGGTAAGAAATGAAATGCACCGTTCATGGAGACGGTAAGCCGTACGTACGCATGAACGCTACTTTCATTTCTTTGTCATATTAATGGAATTAAAACTAAATGAGACTTATGTATATTTTAATTACAGAATTATATTCATCATTTAGATATATCATTAATTATATATATCCATTATATACATGTACTTTTAATAGTACATTACATTTGGGGATAAGAAATGAAATGCACCGTTCATGGAGACGGTAGTCCGTACGTACGCATGAACGCTACTTTCATTTCTATCTCATACTTTAATGGAAATAAATGATAATGATATATATAGGTATATTATAATTCCAGTATAACATCATATATAATAACTTTAAATCCATCCTTTACACGTCCCACATATGGCATTAACGAATCACATCACTTTGAGGGGGCGGTAGTCCGCACTTCCTTAAATGAAGATATCGCGTATACCCATAATGGAAGCCATAAAGGTAATACACAAATGAAAAATACAGAAGCATAAGTAAAACATAAACATATTACATATCATATATTAAAATAGTGACATCATAATGGCCACCTTTGAAGGTGTTAAATGAGTATTGAACAATCATCGTTTCGGGAGGCAGAATTTCGCCATCCACAGAAACCGTATGTTCTTTAACCATTTGGTGTAGTTGTGTGAGAGTGTAGCTCAAATAAATCTTATAAAAACATCCTAGTATATTGAAGATACTGGTGTTGTTACAAAAGAAGTAAATAAAAAGAGTTTAGGGGGTTGGAGAAGAAAAATAAAACAAAAGAACATGAGACAATGAATTACCTTAAAAAGTGTAACTCCTTTTGAGTTGAGCCTAAAGGCTTCCTTTGAAAGGATTCTGCCCAAAGGGAATCCTCTAGGATGAGGAGAGGGATGTGGAGAGAGCAAATGGGCAGGGGTTGGCCGAGCCAAAGGCTTTAAGAGTGTGTGAAATGAGGTAGAGGTGGGGGCCTTTTATAAGAGGAGAGGAGGGGCACTTTTGGAAAGTAAAGAAATATAACTTAATTTGAAAATGTGTTTCGGTTTTAAAAGGTCCCACATTGATAGGATTCGTGGATAAGGTGATAAGGGTTCGAAATCCACCCATCCAATTGGTTTTGGACATGTGTAGTTCATAGATATTACATTATCTTTCCATTTTATTTAAATCGTCAAATAATGATGTAATCGCTGCATCATTATTATGTCATAAATAATTACATTTATTTAATGTATAAAAATTATAAAAAAAATACTATGATATAGGAAATCTTTTTATCTTTCCAATGACTATTTATAATCAAAATTTGGACTTGTATAACGCTACTTAAAATGTTTTCTCGTAAAACATATTATGTTTGTGTCATTTTCACTTTAACATTAAATAAAAAGTAATTTATGTCATTTCCCAACAAAAGTGGATCCATGGGGTCCCCAAGTTAGGACATGGCTTGTCTTGGTCGGACATGACACAACCAATAAGGTTGGGACATGTGTCTAGGTCATTTTATATTATTAAATCATTATTTATTCCTTAAACTACACTAATTACCACTAATCGCGATTAAAAACTTAATAAGTTACTATTCACCAAAAAATTATTTTAATCTCATTGAACCACATTTTACTTCTTAATGACAACCATGTATGTCGGATTTTCAAAATTCAATACACATTAGTGGTAAACTTTCATTTAACTGAAAAATCAGTTTGCTTGATTACCACTTAGTGGTTTCACTATTCATCAAAAATTGAAGTTTTTCAGAAAATTACCAAAAATTCACTCTAAGCTATATTTGATATTCCGAATTCAAAAATGAAGTCTATTTTACAAAATTCATATCATATAAGTCACATTAATTAATTTAATAATTAATTCCCGCTGCCAGAGCAAATAGCGTGTTTTTACAAAACAATAAGTATCAAAAGATTGACACCAGTTTAAGTCTAATTTCAAAGTGAAATTGATTCCAATGACCACCATTGGATAAAATGGTAAAAATATATTCTAATTTCACTTTAAAACCAATTCAAAAGATAATCTAATCATATAAATAAATTAGATCAAAAAGAGGTTTTGAATTAAAATGCAACATTTTACACTATTCATAAAAAAAATGAACTTTATCAGAAAGGTACCAAAAATTACACAAAGTAAAATTTGATGTCCCGATTCTTAATAAAAGTTTTATTTGGTCCAAAAGAATGTATAAGAGTGATCAAAACTATATTTAATGACGGTTCACCATTAAAAGGTGATAAGTGAACCTTCAGTGAAAATTAGAGTATAAAATCCTAAAATTGAACTCTTTCCGTATTTTAAGCCTTTATCTTTTATTTGGTAAATGTAAAAACATCTAAAAACATATCTATTCATATTTTAGTTATTTCTATTCATTCTCGCCAGTACAACGGCTACTTGTTAACTAACATAATATTATTATATTACTAGTGTGCGACGTAAGTTTCAAAGAAACTCATCGTTGCGTATCGGGTACGCTATCGAACATAGCAACCCCTTTTAATTAAAATTCATATTTAATTCTCTAATATTAATAAATATGAAAATTATTTATTCTTTAATTACCTGGGATGTTACATCCTTCCCCCCTTTTGGGAATTGCGTCCTCGCAATTTTATTCACTTATCAAAATAAGTGGGGGTATTTATCCCTCATAGCATTTTCTGATTCCCATGTTGCCTCTTCAATCATGTGGTTTTCCACAAAACCTTTACCTGCTTAATCACCTTATTCCGTAACACTTGCTCCCTGTGGTCAAGAATATGGACCGGTTGTTCCTCATAAGATAGGTTCTCTTCAAGCTGAACTACCTCTGGACTCAAAACATGAGATGGATCTGGCATATACTTTCTCAACATCGAAACGTGAAAAACATTGTGTACCTGAGATAAACTCGGAGGTAAAGCCACTCGGTATGCAACTGATCCAACTCTCTCCAGAATTTCGTATGGTCCAACAAACCTTGGACTCAACTTTCCTTTCTTACCAAATCTCATCACACTTTCCATGGTGAAACCTTGAGAAAAACATGATCACCTACCTCGAAAGATAGATCCTTCCTCCGGTTATCCGCATAACTCTTCTGCCTGCTCTGAGCTGTTCTCATGTGTTTCTGAATCAGCTGAACTTTTTCTGCCATCTCTTCTACCAATTCTGGTCCCATCAACTTCCTTTCACCCACTTCATCCCAGAAAGCTGGAGTTCGACACCGCTTCCCATATAATGCCTGAAATGGTGCCATCTGTATACTAGAATGAAAACTGTTATTATATGAAAACTCAACCAAAGAAAGATGTTGGTCCCAACTTCCCTGATAATCCATAGAACAAGCTCGTAGCATATCCTCCAATGTCTGAATTGTTCGTTCTGACTGTCCATCTAATTGAGGATGAAAAGCTGTACTAAAATTTAATTCAGTACCCAACGACTTCTGAAGGCCTTTCCAAAAGTTAGAAGTAAACCTGGGATCACGATCCGATACAATGGAGAGAGGAACTCCATGTAACCTGACTATCTCTTTAAGATACAAACGGGAAAGTTGATCAAGAGAGAAAGTATCTCGTATAGCAAGGAAATGAGCAGATTTGGTCAAGCGATCAACAATAACCCAGATTGCATTATTACCTCGAGATGTCTTTGGTAATCCAACAACAAAGTCCATGGATATATTCTCCCATTCCCACTCTGGAACTGGTAAAGGCTGAAGCATCCCTTTCGGTAACTGCCGCTCTGCTTTAACCTGCTGACAAGTCAAACACTTCACAGTAAAATCAGCAATATCTCTTTTCATTCCATCCCACCAGTAATACTCCCGCAGATCTCCATACATCTTAGTACTACCAGGATGAAAAAACAACTCATTCTTCAACTGTGAATCACAAGGCACACATAACCTCTTCACAAACCTCAAAACACAAACACAAACTTATCCAAGAACTCATGGAAATTTTTTTCATAAGGTCCATGAATACAACAGGTGCATTGGTTAACCCCAATGGCATAAATACAAATTCATAATGGCCATATCTAGTACGGAACGCAGTCGTCTGCTTCTTTTACTTTCAACTGATGGTACCCTGACCTCTAGTCAATCTTCGAAAAATACCGAGCTCCCTGGAGATGATACCACTTCATTCGATGGCCCAACATCTGCTGAAGTAGTTACAAAGGATTTCACCACCCCTTTCTGCTTGTAGTCTAACTGCTTCCCATCACTCAAGCTCCTTGTCGGACACTCGTTTGCATAGTGACCCATCTCATTGCACTTATAACATTTCACTAACTGTAAATCAAATTTATTCTTACCTTCACCTTGATCCTTTTCAGTGCAATCACGAGCCTTATGTCCCATCTTACCACATCGGTAGCACTTTCCAGAATTCAGAAGGCATTCCCCAGCATGCCTTTTGCCACATTTATCACAAACTGGAAACTTAGTTCTCTTACCATCAGACTTTTTTGAAGAATTCTTACCTTTCTCCTGCCACCTCGGTCTCTTCTTCTGCTGGTTGTTATAGAACACTTGGTCATCGGCAAACTCCATTTCCACCTTCTCAGCACATCGAACAAGCTTTTCATAACTTTTAAACTCACGAGAAGCTAATACCGTTCGATACTTTGGCTTTGATCCTGAGTAAAAACGATTGATTTTACTATCAAGGTCTCGGATAAAATTGGGAGCATACCTTGCCAATCGAGTGAACCTTTCTTCATAGGCAGCCACTGAGTCTTCCTATTGCCTCAATTCCAAGAATTGCTTTTCCATCCTTAGTCGAACATCCTTAGGAAAATACTTCTCAAGAAACATACCTTTGAATTCATCCCAGTCAAGAGCATCAATCTCATCGGCATCCCTGATATTTTTAACCATAGACCACCACTGATCTGCTTCACCTTCCAGACGATAAATAGCAAGACTAACCTTTTGATTGTCTGAACACCCCATGACATCGAAAATCTTCTCCAGTGCTTTAATCCACCCTTCAGCTTTCACAGGGTCAGATGATCCTCTGAATGATGGGGGATGTTGCCTCATGAAATGTTCCACCACTGACATGTTCCTCTGCGGTTGATCTGGCTGATCTCGTGCATGGATACCACCACCATTTATAGCCTGAGTCAACTGTGCCATCACTGCAAAAAACTGTTCAGTTCCGATTCCGACCATCTCAGGTTGCTGATTTGGAAGGTTGTCTTCCTCCTGATGTCGTCCCAACATAGCTGCTTTGTTTCCTCTGCGGAAAACCATTCTGAACACCGAAATATCTTAGGCGAAGCAACATGGTAATCTGTAAATGCTATATCATTTAAATCATATTATAATTTAACACTTTTCTAACTCCTAATGTTGTCTAAACCGACCTCTGATACCAACTATAAGGCCCCAGCCTTAAACCTTACTTAATCTTGAGTTATTACAAGATTACACATTGAGGATCTTTTCGGGTTTAGAGTTTTAGAGAATTAGATCATAAAACTTGCATTAAATTCCACATATAAACAAAGTGGTTACATAAAGATAGTATTCTTCATTCCCATCAATGGAAACATATTTAAAATAAAACATGGATTATTTCTTGACACATCCTTGACTCTATCATCTTATCATGTACCTTTCCCTTGACCTGTGAAAAACATTTCAAAAACTTGGGATGAGAATAAAAACTCAGTATGGGTTATAAAAAAACATGGAAAGGAAACATGAGTTCATATATACATAATAATGAAATCATACTTTACCCATAAAACATAGGCACTTTAACATACCTCATAAAATCATGAATAAATCATAGAAATCATAATATGTAAAGGTAACTTGAGGCATTCATAACATTCTTATGTAGGGAGTAACCCTCTTGGTTACGTTTGGAATACCCATCACAGTATATTCCCTAAAATCTCTTCGGAGAAACCTTAACGTTTCACTCCTTCGCGTTACCCAATGCATTGAAGAGCTATAACGGGCTCACCCGCCCTTAGTTTATCACGGAACCACCCGTCTTCATAATAATGCCCAAGAACCATAACATAATCATATCACATAAAACATGCATAAAGGAAACATAACATTTCCACCATTCAATCACAAGATATCAATACCACACATTGATATAAAAAAAACATTATGAAAACCATTTTCAATACCAAAATAAAAGAAAAGTAAAACATGGTTTTTATTTTTCTTTTAAAAAGAAGGAATGGCTTGTAGATGAAGCCGAAACTCAAATAACGGTCATGACGGCGGAGAAGTCGTTGTCGCCGCATACGTACGACAAAAACATTCCCTTTTTTCGTTTAGTAAACGCTTCGTATAAAAAATATTCCTTTTGAATAAACTTAAATGTCAAAGGGGTTTATACACCGTATAAAAGAAAGTTGTGTATAAAATAAAATATGCCTCAACGAAAGGAGATTGAGACGAAGTCCCATACAAAGATAATTTTTAAAATAAAATAGATACATTATGTGTATTCACTATAAGTACACATAAATAAAGTACAAATACAAGATACGACATAATAATATAATGACATAATTTGAAAGTAGGAGATTAACCCAAAGAATGGAAATTGGGTTAAGAAGTTCCCATACCTCGTATCTGACTTGACCCGACCGTTCTTTAAACTCCTGAATAATAAAATTTAGTTAATCTCTACTTGATTATGAATCTTTTCCAAGTTCATTATTCCTTTTATACCATGTTATGAACATCATGTAATCATTTAAGTTAATAATGTTCATTTTGTCGGTATTTGGTTCTTAAGTCAAAAATAGACTTCTTACACTTACATGTTGTTAATTTGGTCAATGTTTCATTATATCCAGAATGGTATTCATGATGTAGATATCATATATGTCATATATATCCAGTACATACATGTATTTAAAATATTACATAATCATTTAGAGGTAAGAAATGAAATGCACCGTTCATGGAGACGGTAAGCCGTACGTACGCATGAACGCTACTTTCATTTCTTTGTCATATTAATGGAATTAAAACTAAATGAGACTTATGTATATTTTAATTCCAGAATTATATTCATCATTTAGATATATCATTAATTATATATATCCATTATATACATGTACTTTTAATAGTACATTACATTTGGGGATAAGAAATGAAATGCACCGTTCATGGAGACGGTAGTCCGTACGTACGCATGAACGCTACTTTCATTTCTATCTCATACTTTAATGGAAATAAATGATAATGATATATATAGGTATATTATAATTCCAGTATAACATCATATATAATAACTTTAAATCCATCCTTTACACGTCCCACATATGGCATTAACGAATCACATCACTTTGAGGGGGCGGTAGTCCGCACTTCCTTAAATGAAGATATCGCGTATACCCATAATGGAAGCCATAAAGGTAAGACACAAATGAAAAATACAGAAGAATAAGTAAAACATAAACATATTACATATCATATATAAAAATAGTGACATCATAATAGCCACCTTTGAAGGTGTTAAATGAGTATTGAACAATCATCGTTTCGGGAGGCAGAATTTCGCCATCCACAGAAACCGTATGTTATTTAACCATTTGATGTAGTTGTGTGAGAGTGTAGCTCAAATAAATCTTATAACAACATCCTAGTATATTGAAGATACTGGTTTTGTTACAAAAGAAGTAAATAAAAAGAGTTTAGGGGGTTGGAGAAGCAAAATAAAACAAAAGAACATGAGAGAATGAATTACCTTAAAAAGTGTAACTCCTTTTGAGTTGAGCCTAAAGGCTTCCTTTGAAAGGATTCTGCCCAAAGGGAATCCTCTAGGATGAGGCGAGGGATGTGGAGAGAGCAAATGGGCAGGGGTTGGCCGAGCCAAAGGCTTTAAGAGTGTGTGAAATGAGGTAGAGGTGGGGGCCTTTTATAAGAGGAGAGGAGGGGCACTTTTGGAAAGTAAAGAAATATAACTTAATTTGAAAATGTTTTTCGGTTTTAAAAGGTCCCACATTGATAGGATTCGTGGATAAGGTGATAAGGGTTCGAAATCCACTCATCCAATTGGTTTTGGACATGTTTAGTTCATAGATATTACATTATCTTTCCATTTTATTTAAATCGTCAAATAATGATGTCATCGCTGCATCATTATTATGTCATAAATAATTAAATTTATTTAATGTATAAAAATTATAAAAAAACTACTATGATATAGTAAATCTTTGTATCTTTCCAATGAATATTTATAATCAAAATTTGGACTTGTATAACCCTACTTAAAAATTGTTTTCGTAAAACATATTATGTTTGTGTCATTTTCACTTTAACATTAAATAAAAAGTAATTTATGTCATTTCCCAACAAAAGTGGATCCATGGGGTCCCCAAGTTAGGACATGGCTTGTCTTGGTCGGCCATGACACAACCAATAAGGTTGGGACATGTGTCTAGGTAATTTTATATTATTAAAGCATTATTTATTCCTTAAACTACACTAATTACCACTAATCGCGATTAAAAACTTAATAAGTTACTATTCACCAAAAAATTATTTTAATCTCATTGAACCACATTTTACTTCTTAATGACAACCATGTATGTCGGATTTTCAAAATTCAATACACATTAGTGGTAAACTTTCATTTAACTGAAAAATCATTTTGCTTGATTACCACTTAGTGGTTTCACTATTCATCAAAAATTGAAGTTTTTCAGAAAATTACAAAAAATTCACTCTAAGCTATATTTGATATTCCGAATTCAAAAATGAAGTCTATTTTACAAAATTCAAATCATATAAGTCACATTAATTAATTTAATAATTAATTCCCGCTGCCAGAGCAAATAGCGTGTTTTTACAAAACAATAAGTATCAAAAGATTGACACCAGTTTAAGTCTAATTTCAAAGTGAAATTGATTCCAATGACCACCATTGGATAAAATGGTAAAAATATATTCTAAATTCACTTTAAAACCAATTCAAAAGATAATCTAATCATATAAATAAATTAGATCAAAAAGAGGTTTTGAATTAAAATGCAACATTTTACACTATTCATAAAAAAAATGAACTTTATCAGAAAGGTACCAAAAATTACACAAAGTAAAATTTGATGTCCCGATTCTTAATAAAAGTTTTATTTGGTGCAAAAGAATGTATAAGAGTGATCAAAACTATATTTAATGACGGTTCACCATTAAAAGGTGATATGTGAACCTTTAGTGAAAATTAGAGTATAAAAGCCTAAAATTGAACTCTTTCCGTATTTTAAGCCTTTATCTTTTATTGGGTAAATGTAAAAACATCTAAAAACATATCTATTCATATTTTAGTTATTTCTATTCATTCCCGCCAGTACAACGACTACTTGTTAACTAACATAATATTATTATATTACTAGTTTGCTACGTAAGTTTCAAAGAAACTCATCGTTGCGTATCGGGTACGCTATCAAACATAGCAACCCCTTTTAATTAAAATTCATATTTAATTCTCTAATATTAATAAATATGAAAATTATTTATTCTTTAATTACCTGGGATGTTACAATATGTCATCCTTTGAATATGTGTGAATGACCATTGATTGCTTTACACATATTATCCAATTATATTTGGTGTATTTATATTTGTCACACATAATTTTGAGATTGATTTATCCTTAATTTAAGGATACCTTCATTATAAGGGTTTTCATCTCGTTTTACAATTCTTTTGAGACTTCATTGTTCTTATGCACCAATTCACTCCTGTTTGGTGTATATACTGTCCATTGGAATAATATATCATTAATCCCTTTATTCTCATGATATTATAAAGTTTTTATTAAATGTTATTCCTCAATTATTGTATTCAAGTGTCTCTCATTTTGTTAAAACCCCTTTAACTAAAATATCGTTTTAAATTTTTTAACGATTTAATCTTATAATAATTTCTCATTAATATCCATGTTTTCAAAATGGTTTTAAGGATTTATTTATATGGATATTAATTGTTTAAAATTTTAAAATCATAAAAGTGGTATGGGATACATTGATTCAAAAATCTCTTTATTAAATGTTTTAAATGGTCTTAAAAATTGGTTTTAGAATGGATTCATTAATTAAATATCTTAAAATTCCATATTGCTATTAAAATGTTGGACTGTTATCTTTCCTTTATGCTTAAGTTATGGTATATGATTATGTTATGGTTCTTGGGCATTGTTTATGAAGACGTGTGGTTCCGTGATAAACTAAGGGCGGGTTAGCCCAACATTGATCTCCAATGCATTGGGTAATGGGAAGGAGTTAAACACTAAGGTTTCTCCAAAGAGATTTATGGAATATACTGTGATGGGTATTCCAAACGTAACCATGAGCGTTACTCCCTACGTAATAATGTTATGAATTCCTCATGTTACCTTTATGCCTTATGATTTATATTATGTTATGCATAAATCTTATGATTTCAGGAGGTATGTTAAATTGCTTATGTTTTATGAGTAAAGTATGATTCCATTGATTCATATGTATACATGGACTTATGTTCTCTTTCTGTACTATTATAACCCTTACTGAACTTTTTATGCTCACCCCTTTTTTTGAAATGTTTTTCACAGGACATAATTTGGAATAGGGTCAGGAATTGGAACAAGGAAGTGTCATGCTATCAAAAACACAGAACTAGACAAGTTTTTTTAAGAGTTTTTATTTTATAGAAACATAGTAGAAGTGTCTAATTTGTAATATTTTGATATTTAATAGTTATGTCCTAATTTTCTAAAACTCTAAACCTGAAAAGACCCTCAATGTTAATTATTCATTTAATTCAATAATATGTAATTTTTAAGGCCAGGTCCTTATAACATGATATTTAATTTGATGCAAGAAGTAGTTAAATGGGTAGCCACCCAGGACAAACATGTTACAATGGTCTTGGTGGATATTCAAGAAATATATTTTCAATAATTATTTTTAATCCATTAATATATGTCCTATGCCAATTTTATTCTCTCATGGCTCATTTATTAGATTCCATTATGATTCATTTCATTTGATCTTCTAAAATTTATGAAATGACTCATGTTTATGATCAATTATTTGTATGGTATTGTTTGAAAATTTTATTCTCATTTTCTCATACTCATAATTACATATTCTGTTAACATATCACTTAGATTCCATTATATAGAATTGGGATCAGCTTTTATTATGTTTTATTTCTCTAGGTTATGAATAATGTATGTAGGTATGATTTTTCTATGTAGGGTGTCAGTTATTAAGAACATAGATGTACATATTATAGCTCACTCATTGAATTGGTTTTTTATGTTTCTAGGATTAAAAACGTCCAAAACATATCCAATTTGGGTGAGGATTGTTATGTTTAGTTATTATGATTCATATATAATGATTTTTTATCTCTATATGAAAAGTGAAGGTTGTTATATTTGGGTTTTGAGAAATGGTTTTGATAATCATTGTAACTATGATAGGAAAACATAATCAATAACCCTATGGATAAGTCTTAAGATACATATATATTAGAATATATAATGTAATTAATGTTTAATGGATAAATGTATTGGTTTTCAAGAAATTAAATCCCTTTATGAATACGAAAAATTGATGTGGAAATGGAATAGATGTGCATAGTGGTAATAATACTGAAAGGGATCGTTGAGAAGGACCAAACATTACATATTTTCAGAAATATGCCTTATTGAAAACCTTGGTTGATAATTCCATGGGGTTTTATTTGTAAATTAAGAAATACATTATGAATTATCTTTAAGGATTTAAATTATGACCATGTATGACATAGGTCAAACTTATGGTGTCATCGATACAAACAATGATGTCAGGATTTAAAAACCCCATAAATAATTGTTCCTGATTATGTGAATTCCAATATAAATATTTTTAACCGCACAATGAATTTTTGTTTTCATTCAATGGATGGAATATGAAAGAAATATGTTATTGAGTAATGAAATATACCACAAAATAAATGTCCTCCTCGGAAAGGAAATATTATTGAAGCTAGAATGAAAAATATTTTTTAATGATGGGAAAACATTATCAGGATAAAAATTTTATATAATATCTAAAAAATAGAGGAAAAACATATTATTTATTACTTCATATGGAAATGTTATAATTATTGTATTGGTTCTATTGATCTATTAAATTACGAGTGATGGATGGGGTTAATAAGAAATATATTCGCTACTCTATTATGTCATGAGAATGAAAAATTTATTTTTAATGTCAATCAATTGGATAGCCAAGTAGATCAATAGTTGAATACAATCAAGAATACGATGAAAACAATTTGAAATTGAAAACATAGAGTGTAATTTAATTAATTTCTTAATTGTCAATAAGTAATTTCCATATATATATATATATATCATGTTAATATTGAGAAGGAATTTCTCAAAGTAATGTATTATGATGATGAATCTATTGGTATCTATGAAAAAAAATTAAATTATAATATATTATGACTATAATTTAGGAATTAGAGTTGAAAGGATAATTGGTTAAGTTTTAATACCCCAAATCCATGTATTTGAACATATCTATCTAATGTAAACATTAGTATCTATGAAGAAAAAATTTTATGATAACTCATTGTTGAAATAGTAAGTGTATATTCCAACAATTCCCATTTGTTTAATTGTTAATGTAATATTATGTCTCATGATAACCAAAATATATCCCAAGAATTATTTGAATAATAGTCCCCTACTTAAAATTAATATATTAATAATGGTCATGGGAATTTCTTGATTGGAAATGAGAAATGTTTAAAATGTGGGAAGCATATAATGTGAAAGATGAAATGTGCTGAAAATTCACATTAACACATTTGGGTAATGTAACTAACCAACTAATTTACACACTTACAACTCCAATACATAAAATTAATGGAGGTTGGAAATTATTTGAATCAATTCCATGATCCAAGGGATAATGGGGAAAATAATACATCAAAACCTCTCAAGACAAATAAAAAAGTGATAGACTATAATGTTATAATATATGAAATGACTAATCATAAATATTTAACAGTTTTCTTCTTATATATTTTTGGGAATTAAATGTTAAACTTTTTAATGATAAATATGAAAAAATATCCTTTAGTGAAATATGAAATGATTCAGTGAATTGATTATATTCTAGCAGATTATTTCAGGAATAATGAAATCACATTTGATATTCTATCAATAAAAGAACATAAAAAGGAACCCAATGGATTATTTTAAGATTAAATGGTAAATTGCGTTTTCGAATTATATATTTAATAATGTAATGTTTTTTAAGAGTTATAGATACCATCATGTGTTTAAGAGTTTATGTTTGGTCACATTTAGAATGTCATAAACACCATATTTAGGTTTTATGTGATGGATGATTGTAATTATTAATGGAATTTTGAGAGACATTTATGGAAATACATATCGTTTATTTTTTATAAGTTTTAATTAATTTTTTTGTGAAACTTATTTACTTTTTGTTGACATGTGATTAACGGTATTGGTAAACATTAAGATTGATATTGTCTTTTATGTTGGCGTAATTAATGGTTATTTCAATTTATAACATTTTAGTAAATATATTAATACTATTTTTTAAAAAGGATAAGCCTTATGTCGGGATACAACCAGATGTATTTGGCAAGGCCATGTCGCCTGAACCCACAACCAAAGTGTTATAAGTGTATTGTTCTAATGACTAGACTATGTGATTGTGTAGTTATGTTGCAATTTTATTCAAAGATATTATATATATATTGTATCATGGTTAAATATATATCATATAGTTATGTCTGATATAAAAAATTATAAGGGTTTGTTACAACCAATATCATTAAAAGTAAGGAAATGGGAAATAATTCCAATGGATTTTGTATTTGGACTCCATAAAATTTCTAAAATAAAAAATATATGGATTTTTTAAAATAACATTACACTTTTATGACACATAATATATATCAAAGAATATTTATATCTTGATTTACATTAAATAATTTACATGAGTAATTTATTAAGATTTCATGGAGTGAAAATTTATGTTGTATCTAATTGGGATAAAAGATTTTCCCAATATTCATCTAAAGTATTAAATACTATATTAATAAAGAGTTGATCTTTCCCATGTCATATAATCCATAGATATTATATTATTCTAATATAAAAATTCAAAACAAGGGGTTTGTTTAGAACATATTTTATATATTTCAATGATGTTTGGGGTTAGCATCTTTCTCAGGTTGATTTTTCATAAAATAATAGCATTCATTCAATCATTCAGATTAATCCTTATAAATACCTCTATGTAATGTATTGTAGAACCCTAATATGATTGGATGCAGTTGGAGAAAAAATATTATTGGGATGTGAGTTGCATGAGGAAATGGAGTAAAAACATATATTCATGAAATATTACATCATGGTATAGCATAGTTAAAAGAAAAGTGATTCAAAAAATCATTATTGTGATTTGGAGTTTGATGTTGGTGAGAATTTTTTTAAATGAATCTATTGATTTAATATCATAAAATAATTTGGAAATGAGGTAAAACTAACATCTAGGTATATCACTCACTTTTAAATACTTTATTTTATCTAGACATTAACATATCAATTGGTGATTGAATGGATCCTCTCTATAGTCCATGATATATTCTATGTATCCCTACTAATGAAGTACATACCTGACCTATAAAATTTATTAAACATAGAGTTTATACCCCTAAACAATAATTTCGTTATTAGAAACATAATGCCATGATGTTGGATCCCATAGAAAATGTTCTACTAAATACGACCACTAACTTGGTAAACAATTTTTTTGCTAAAACAATTAATTTTAGGATGCTCTGTGGGAGTATAAGGATATGATTATGAGGAAGTATCATAAGTTATAACTATTAAAATGAAATATTTTTTCTATTTTAATGGATTAAATTGAAACACCCAATGATTTGTTTATTTTTTTAGATATATTTTGTTTTATTGAAATATTACATTACACCTAAAATAGAGTTTTAGTGAACCATTATTATAATTAATAATAGTATTGAGAAATGACCATTATAAACTTGGAATTAATCACATCCAAAAGAAAATAAACTAATTTATTAAAAAAAATAAGAATATTATATTGATACAACAAATCATATTGATAAAAATGGATTTAATTTTTACCAAAGTTTTAAATTATTTGAAAATACACCTTTGTCAAAAAAATATTTTATTTGTCATTATAAATAAATATTGAAATTAATTTTCCATTCTTTAGAATTTTTTATGAAAAAATAAACTTCTGTTTTGACATCTCAATTTCGTAATTATCTTTAATTTTTTATTTTATATTTTTTTAAATGATAAATTTTTTTATGAATACTAAGAAAAGTGATTTTATTTACAAACTATATTTTTGATTGAATTATTTACAAAGATAAAACATTTTATAAAATTGAATAAAAATAAATTTAGTTAAAATATAATACTATTAATACTATTTTGGGGATTTTGATCAAATTAATATATATATTTGATTTAATTTTTTTATGCTTTATAGAGATTTTTTCTTGGATATTTTTTTCATCATGCCTAAAAGTTTAATATTAAATAAAATTAACCAACATAAGTGACATTAAATTACTATATTATAAATAATAATAATTAATATTAGTCAAATTTTCCATTTTATTTTTAGGTCATAAGGAATATTAATTCCAATACGAATTAATTATCACTAATAAGGTTAATACAATGTTTTGTGCGTTACATGTGCCTCTTTTAAAAATAATTTTCCTCACACATATAGTTTAAATGTGATAAGTTGCTCAATATATTTAGATACTTTGGTCCCAAATTATCTAATAATGTAAATTTTATTTGAATTTTTATGATAAAAATCACCTATGTAAATAAATAAAAAACTAGTTACCATGGTGGAATATAAAATGGTCAAAAGATAAAAATTGAAGGATAAGGAATAACATGATTAAAACAACACATTTTTAGTGATGGTATTTCTCAACCATATATTTAACCCACTCTATTAATTATCAATTTTTTAGATATATGTATTAAAAGTGAATTCCCATTTTTGAATAGTTTTGGGTATTATAAAAAATTTCATTACACATCAATTATAAAATGGTCAATTCAGCTCCTCACATATACAAACTTCTTATACCATTTTACCAAAATAATATAAACAATACATCCTGAGAATATATATTCATGTTTATGAGCTTCCCTCTTTCCCAAAAGACCAACACTATGGACTTTAATAAGAGATCCAACTGAGGTTTTTCTAAGTGAATGTTGTTTTTTTCATTATGTTCATTCATTTTACATATTATATAGCCTATTATATTATTTTCTATGAATTTTAAATTTTAAAAAAATGTTCTCTATCATGTTATAATATTTTGTTTTGTTCATATAATAACTATATCCATATCATCTTACATCAAATGGGAAATGCTATCATTAATCATGTGGGTGATGAATTCCCACAAGAAAAACTAATGTAATTCAATTTCATTCACAGCCTCTCATAGCAAGATATATTGAGTTATATAAATATTA
Organism: Viscum album; assembly: GCA_963277665.1. Lineage (NCBI taxonomy): Eukaryota > Viridiplantae > Streptophyta > Magnoliopsida > Santalales > Viscaceae > Viscum > Viscum album. Next base: position 1,235,816,095 of record OY728136.1, on the reverse strand, counting down.
TATATTCCATTTATGACATACATATTATACTAGATATATTACATAACAACTACCTTTTTACCTTTAATAATGTTGGTTAACTATAAGAGCGATCATGCATACATGTGGACTACCCCATCAAATATGTGATGAGATATGTTTTTCATTTTACAAATAAATGGATGGAAATAAGGATAGGGTAAATAAATATATATGATATTAATGATGTAAAAATGACTCTATAAGGTTGAAATAATAAAAACCATTCTTTCATTCCATTCTTATAGAATATAGAAACAATGTTCATGTGTTTGTTATCCTATCGTCTCCATGAATGATGTAATTCATTTTATATATCTAGGCATAATGAATTACTCTAAAAAATATATAATTAATATATATTACATTTATATCATGGATATCATTTTAGATAAAATTTTACCATGATCAATATTAATGGACATGAAATACCATACTGAAACATGCCTTAAAAATGAAGATGTTATTACCTGATACAAAATTTCAAATAGTAATTGTTAATAAAATCATAATAAAATGAAACAAATTAAATTCTATATGGTATGATATATATCAATATGGTTTTATAATATAATTATAATAATGATATATTTATTATAAAATAGTTTATATTTTTTATGTATTGAGTCCAGACTTGAGGTATTGCGTCTTCATCTAACTTTTATTCCTAGGAGACACCTTCTAAATACGCCACCTGATTATTTTATATGTTTTATATAATATAATAGAATGAATTTTAGGATAATTCTTTTGAAATTTATGGGGACTTAAATTAATATATATTTTTCATTTTTCATTGAAATTATGACTTAAAAGTTACCAAAGGGGAGATAATTTAAAGTTATAATCTCACTATTTTTTTGGATTTATTACTATTATTCTTAAAATGATGAGGTATTACCATCTGCCTCAAATAAACTTATAAATTATATTATACTATGATTATTTCATCAATAATCACGTTTGTATAATCCTGGTCCTAAATGAATCTTAACGGTTCCCCAAGACCGGCTAGCAACATGACCTCAATCACATCACCCCAAATGCCAATGGTTGACGACTTCAAACCAGGGTATTCGGTGTGTCTGTGGGAATACTCTTACCTCATAAGATTAGGTATAATATAGTAGTAAATATGAGATAACAAAATATAAAATCATATATATTATTATATAAAAGTGGAAGTAAACTAAAAAGTTATGCAACAAAAGTAATCAACTAGAACTGAATGTCAATATTGTATACCAAAATGATAATGATATAATGTCATGAATATATAAGAAAATGAACTGTGTGGTTGGGGTTATTGTCAAATAAATCATTCTATATAAACTAAAAATGATAATAACCCCACTATAAAATATCAATCATAGGATTATTCATTTCCCCCTTGTCTTTCCCTTAAATATCATGAAACTCAATATTCAGAAGTAGCTCACTTCCCTTTACCCCTATCTGTGATCATAAAGTCTACTTTGGTAAAAAAAAGTGTCTGAGTATGATGTGATAAATAACCTAAATACATTGTAACCCATGATGTTCGGGCCATTAAATTCAATTATATGAATTAAATACAATTTTCCATATATAATAAATCATATGAAGTAAATAAAAAAACTGAAACATGATCTCAACTTCTAAATGAACACCTTGGCCATATCACCTTCTTCTGACAATGCTTGAAGGCTGAATAAGAATCCTATGTTGTTCAAAATATATATATAACATGTTCCAATATAATCAAGTAAAATAAAAATCACACACTAAGATTATAATCTATCTTAGGGCCATGTATCTATTTTATTTTATTATCATTCATAAGTATAAATAAGGAAAAGCTCTACATGCTCAAGGTAGAAGTGAGGGATAAAAATTATTAGAATAATAAATCCAAACATCTAAAAATTGTAATCAAGGAGAACCACAAATTCATGAAGTGTATTATAATTTCCATCCAATGTGATCTATACAAATCCTAGGTATCTCAATTGGAATAAATGATACATTCTTATATAACCAAACACCTATATGGTAACCTTTTTAGTGTTCTGTATATTGAAATGAGGTATTTTTACCACTAGGTCCATCCTATATATCTCACCATGGGATTGAGTATCACATAATTTAGGGTGTATCCCACTTTCCAAAATTCTCTATGCTACGATTCTACCTTAGGGAATTAGTATCACTTTGGAGTATACTAAATCACCTAGGAAGCCCTTACCTGTAATGCTAATACATCGCCCTTGTCATGCCGAGCTGTAACCCATGAACCATGAATAGTCCATCCATGGTTCTTTAATAAAGAGCCCATTATCTATCCTTAACCATGTCATGTTTCATATCAATCAGGGTATACTTATTACAGAATGCTTTTTTTAATTATATCAAATAATAATAAACTCCATACCACATGCGTTCCATTTCAGCAAGTAGGGAAATTTAATTCAATTAAAAATATAATATATCATAGAGAAATGGAAATATAATTATGTAATTTTATGAATATAATCAGGAATAATATACGCAGAATAATCCTTTAAAATTTCATTTCGACACATGTAATTTTGAAGCACAATCTACAATTTTTACCAAACATTTCACATGGTTTAAGCTAGTAAAAATGATTAATAAGTTATCAATTTTCATAAGAAATAAAATATAAGAAATGAATATTGAATCATATTGAATAATAGAAAATTTCATCATTGATATTTCAAAATATCATGCTAACAAGGTTCTCTGTGTATCACCTTCCGTTCAAACCATCAAAAGTTTCAATAAAAATCACCAAACAAGACATATTTAATTAGCATGATATGAGGTGATAAAATTATAAATGATATTAAGAAAAATAATTGAACCTATTGAATATACATATTTCACATGCAATAAACATGGAATTTGAGTACAATACTTCTATTCAAGGATCTTTTCATGAAGTTTAATCTTTAGCACATGACATAAGGATGTCTTTATAACGTAAGGTATTCAGGTAACTAGAAATGGGAAATTTATCAAGTGAGGAATTCTGCATTCGAGAAACATAAAATATATCAATGGTATAAGGCACTAAAAATGGGTTAATCCCATATAATTTATCCAATAAATAATCAAGGGGACCCAATTCATGTTTCTGCATCCTTCTTAATTCGTTGTATCCTTCTAAAACATGTAACCAAGGTTAAATAATCATCAAAGTTAATTTATTTATTTATGAAATGTGAAAATTATTCAATTTTCATTATACACACCCATAGGGGTTTGCAAGAGCAATGACAATAGAAATATATTGGTTTTTCTATAATAGATGGTCAAGACAAACATGGTGTACCATCCTGGATAATAAAATATGGGATAAAAAAACATCACCCAAAGCTTTTATCTAGAGGCACAATATCAAAATTCCCAAAAGAAATAAAAAAAAAGTAGATTCACTACCTTGTGCTCATAGCACTAAAAACATCTAGTATCAATGCTCGATTCAACCTAAGGTGGGAGACATTAAGTGATTTAGAAAAGCACCCAAAATAGGGATAGAATCTATCTCATGAAGACAATGAAATGAGGGTTTGAGAAACTAATAAATAAAAGTGTGTTAATGAGAGATTACCAAGAGGAGTACTTAGCTTCTGATGGAAAAGTAAACAGATCACTATAAATAGAATGAGTTCAAACCCCTAATAGAAGTGAAAAGGGGGTTCATGAGCCTTGAGAATGGGTAAATCCTAATTTGAGAAAAGAGTAGAAAAAAGGTTGTTTAAAAACATTTAATTTCCATAAAATTTTAATTTTTTACCTCACAATATAGGTCTCATGATTTGGGAACATTGTATGAAAAATCATTTTCCCCATATGTGAATTGATCTACTTCAATGGGATAATTCGTACGGTTATGTGCAGGGTTTGACTAACCATGTGAAAACACCGAATTTTCAATTTTTTGATACATGCAAGTAGCCTCACGGTCCTGTTACCAATGTCGTGTGGTTTGAAAATCCTTTCTTATAAACCTATTTTTCACATTTTTAGTGTTCAAGACATAAAATGTGCCCAGACACCCCATAGACCATACTTAATCTCCTTTTAATCAAAATAAGAGAAATTATACCAGATTAAAACAAAATCTAAAATAGTACCAATCATTGTATAAATCATAGACGTTGCAACGTCACCTCATTAAAGAAACATTACCCACCCCACCCTTGAGTTTCCCTTCTGTGGGTGGTGTGATATCAACTAAGATGAGTTCTATCCAATACATATGTACCTCGACTTCCCACTCCCAAGCCTCATCCTTAACTTGTTTGTACTTCTATAGAATTAGGACTAAAAAACATACCAGCTGTAAAGAACCATAAACTACAGTCAATGAGACGAATCAGATTCATCTCAAAGAAAATATATGTCTTATGCTCAGTATCTTCAGGATGAAACATATGGGTCAGGTTTAAGAGATACTATATATGCTGAGATACATGAAATATATCATTCATCGAATGGTTCCTCTAATGTGGCAATAACCTAAAACAAATTGAGAAAACTATCCTCACTATCTGAAATTTCCCGATATATCATAGAGATTATATTCCATATCTATTTATTATTTTATGTCCCAAACAAGGTGATATTCATTGAAAGACCTGATATCCCAAATCAAATTCAAGAGGACTTTAAAAACAATCTGTAAATTCTACGTTCCTTGACTGAGCTATAACCATACTATTATGAATAATATATACTTTCTATTATTTATCATGAACAATACAAGGTCCTAATATAGCTTCCTCACCTACGTCAAGGTAGAACAATGTATAACAACAAGGTTTATCATTGAGGGCCTCATACGGGTACAATTTCATTTTTTCTTGAAACATTTTATTATAGTTCAACTCAATATGAGGAATATTTTTTTCTTATTATCCTCCAAAATCATGAATATATTCTCTATTAATATCCAATAACACTCTAATTTTCCTCTTGGTCTTCCCATCCATATGAGGGAGATATGGAAGAGTCAAAAGAACCTGTTAGCCTAGTGATTTCTACTAACCTTTCCAGAAATGTCATGTGAACATGGCATCTATAATCAAGACTATTGAAAATGTTACACCATGATGTCTCGCTATCTCTTAGAGGCAATGTCTTCTTAACTTATCAATAAAGTATATCTCCCATATCATCAAGAGATGGGAGATGTTGGTAAACCTAAATCTAATCACCCACACTACATCGCTTCTTCAATGAGATATTTGAATTCAAATAACAAAATCCAGGGTGACATCATTCCACTTCAACTTAGAAATTGATAGAGGTTTTAGATGTCCAAGGGGGCACTGGTTCCCTACCTTCAATTTCTAATAGGTGGATTACTGAGTGGAAACCCCATTATTTTCATCTCTATACCTGGCCATGAGTACTGACAGTGAATATCCAGACAAATTTGGGTTAGACCATGGTGAACTTACCAAAATGAGGCCTAAGATTCCTTCTTTTTATCTCCCTATGTATTTGAAGATACCCAATCAATGTAATGGTTGATAAAGGTCTCAAACGTATCGACATCCCTACCCAATGGTGGATTATCCGCTTGATAAACTCCCTAAGAATGTGGACCGCATAATCTGATAACTAATGCCTCTGAACCCAATCTATGATAGAATAATCCACTATAAAAGCTGCAATAAAAGGTTCCACGTGATACTCTTGATCATCCAGATGTAACTTATAATACATATCCATCATCATCCACTCAATTTTTTCCACTGGATGACATGTGTACGAGTTTTATATCTCAATTCATTAACCGTGGAAATTCCCATACCTGGAGTATAAGAAACTTCAAAATGAAATGAATACATGTCTTCTATCCACATGAGCTGCCTCAAATTCTTGTACCACTATGTGGATATGTACATTAGTATTTTGTGGTCTTTTTAAACTATTAACTACGCAACCAAAAGATAATGACTCCAAAAGAAAAGAGCATGAACCACGAATGATGGATCATGATCATGCATAGAATAGTTCCCCCATTCAGCCTCAGTAAGAATGATCCATACAAAATGACTCTGTCACCATGCATTAGAACTACACCAAGATTGATCCCAAAAACATCACAATAAACTGTATAACTACTTCCTAGATTACAAAAAATCTGAATCGGAGATGAATATGCTACCTTGAGATCTGGTGTTTGATATTCTACCCATGGATCCTCAATTAGAGAGATCTATAAAAAATGACGTGATCATCTTGCATCAAAAGTTCACACAACCTGATCCCTAAAACATCACAATAGATAGTACATCTTCATCCTATCATACAATAAATCGGAATTTAAGTGGAAGTGATTGTTCCTTTAAACTCCATAAATTCATTCTCATATTCTCTATAACATAATAACTATATTATATTCTTATTCACAACCATAAGAGGCCCTTCCAAGAGGTAAAATCCATAGATAAAATAATTTTAATATTCTATAATCCCTATGAATCTATTTATATCAAACACATTTATGGGTTGGTTCTAGGAAACCTTTCAACTAACTTTCTTAGGATCAATAGATATTCAATATTATGATATTGCATGACCAAATAAGTGAAACAAAATAATCTTATAGTGGTGTTTACTAATCTTCTCATAAATATGGTTCTCTCTCAATGCATTCTATGAAATCTCAAGATGGTTTGCACGGTAATTTATATTACATGAATACACAAAAATGCCAAATACATAGACTACCATGATGGAATTAATATATGGGTGAAAACCTCTATTTATCAAAGCCATGAAGAATTTTATAGTGTTCGTTAGACCAAACAGTATAACCAAGTACTCATAGAAGATAGTCCTGCATACTATTATAGGAGATATATCTGATGGTTTCATATAATCCGGATGGTACCATGATCTCAAATTGATAATAGAAATAATATTTTCACCAAAATCTAGTTGAAAAGGTCGTCTATATGTGGAAAAGTACAAAAGTTCATCAATGTATGTTGATTCAATCATCGTTAATTCATAGAAAGATGTATTTTATTAACCTCCTCCTTTAATAAATGAACTAGGGAACCCCATGGTGATATTTTCAGTCCAATAAAACCCTTATCATGATGATCTTAATTCAACGTTTTGAGTTCTATAATCTCTATCAATTACATATTATAGGGGGGAATTAAAACTGGTGTTGAACATGGAACCTTTCTGATCGAATAATAAACCACTTTGATGGGATTTAAGATGAACAAATCATTCGGTAAGTCATCACTTAAAATATCTACCATGAGATGAAATTCCATGAGTTTGTCTCCTGATCAATCATAAATTGAATCACCAGTTATGCAGTAACTCTACCAAGCCCATTCCACTTGGTTCTAGCATGGTCATCCAAGATATCCGATTCTTCCATTTGTATATACTCACTACCATAGGGTGATGGGAAAGACACTTGAAAGTGATAGAAATATAATTGGGCAAGATAAACCATGATCTAGTCCCTACTTTGGATGACACTGAAACCAGTCATGTTGAGGATATATAAATTTTATATGAAATAGTATCCACCTAACTTAAAGGGAATTATTCAAACTGGTGTATTTACTATATTATTACTACTATTAGAGTGTATAAATGCATTATGACATAGAAATACTCGATAGAAAGACCATTTATTTCCACACACACATTATATATAAAAGAGTGATATTCCCTTATATCATATTGGGAAGAAAAAAAGAAGAGGTCACCATGATAGTACCTCTAACCATAGATGGACCGGGACTCGGCTTCTAAGATAGTGGAATAACTAGTTTATATTACGTAAACCATGTCCCATATATATAGATTGACTAGCCTATGTAGATCTACTCTCCTATCGCTGATGATCTGAAACCTGAATACCTTGGTCACGGGTTTTACTACCTCAGCATGATTGTCCAATAAAATACCAACTCCCATCCGTTTGTGGTGTTATAGATCTTTTACAGGTTGGAGGTAATGGTACAGATCCAATAAAAATATATTCTAGGGTTAAATAATTATTGAAACATTATATATGACCCATCCTACCACAATCTTGACAAGCCAATGGGATCCTCATGCACTATGGTTTCTTATGGCCTATCCTGCTACATTTGTGATAGACTATGGAACTTTTAGTAAGTGTCATTAGTATAGAACTACCCCCATGTGTACCCATGAATTTATGATTTTTACTACCTAAAGGGGTGTCTTTGTCATGTGGAATAGAACTAACTTGGATCAAAGTACCATATTCCCTATGATTCCACTCTATAAACAAGGCATGATTCATTATATCTATAATGATAGTTATCCGAAAAATTGTTACCTGTTAGAGGACATTATATCCAATACCCACCTCCAAAAGACTCATAGTATTTAATTCTCTATCGATCATTAATTGATCAAAATGATGAAACTTAGTGAAGCGAGAAAAATATTGAAGAATATTCCTGGAGCCATACTGAAGATACAATAAATCCCTATCTCAGTAAACTCACAATGTCTGTGGAAATAAGTGATCAATGAAATACATTTGGATGTTTTCCCAGATCATGTCAAGGAAATTCTCTAATTGAGATATGATGTCCCACCAACTCATGGTGCATTTGCAAAGCATGTCTATAAAAATCATTTACATCTTATCTGTTGGAATCTCATGATGTTCAATGATGGATAACATATCTTCAATCCATGACTCTCTGGTAGAAAGACTGCAATCCCCTAGAAATGTGGAAGGATGATGAAACTAAACATCCCCTGTAAGAAATTCCATAGTCAAGGAAGGTCTGGTAGTATCCCGCATAGTCTGCATAACCCACATTAAATTGTCCCTAAACAGAGAATCATATCCCAGTGGAAGATTAACATAAAATTCCTCCATAGGCACTATTGCAGCTACAATGGGTTTCTCATGGACCACTATATCCATATTATTATCATTTCTACTCTCTTTTTATGAATCACAATGAAATAGAAGTGTTATTAAATTACAATTTTCCATCACATTCCTTGGAAATGATTTATAACAGATGGAATAAGAAGTTATAGATATTAGAAAATGATGGAAAAATACAAGGCCACCCTGAACATGGAACAATAGATATGGAAACCAATATATTTATATGAGCATGGAATTCCTCCGAGAATAATACAATTTGATGCCTACTCCATGATCCTGGTCTAGATAAGAAGTAAGGACCTATACATCTTTAATAGGAATTCATCCGACAACCCATGCCAAGGTAAGCTCAAAGTCACAGATCAGAATATAAGTAATTCTATTATATTGAATAGAGGATTTCATTTGATTTTTTTGTTTTAATTACTATTAATATTTGGATGAGTTTGGTGGATCAAAATCTCAATCAATGAGGTGTTATGCTCCTCATGAGTTGAAAGTGGATTTTGAATAAAGCATACTATGAAATATCCCTACAATACCAAATGTAAAAAATCTATTATTATAACATTAAAATCTGGAAGATATAACTACTAAATACACAGTCACTTATATTCTTATAACATTCAACTCTACAAGGAATACTTCTTCATTTTGAGGTAATCATACACAAACAGGAATATTTATGGTGAAAGTATAGGTGGTAAGTTTTATCCATGAAATTTCATTATATATGGGGCCTATAAGGATTCTTGTAATGAAACACCCTCATTTCACTATGCCAAAATAATATTAATCATTAGTTAATCCACACCAATATAAAAAACATCAAAAATCTTTTATGTCAGCTAATTTTCAAGTTGTATGAACCATCAATTACACAATCAGTAACTATAATTCTCATCCCAAGAAATTTGGTTTTCCCCTGTATATGGGTTTACTATATCCAAGAACATGTTCAAATCCAAATTTTAATATCCTTGTCTCCTATATAATCTCATAAAGTAATAAAAAGTAATATTAAAGAGATCTGATATAATATTGTAGCATCCTAGTCCTAGCTGCAACATACTGGTGCCCCAAGACCATTTGGAAAAGTGACCTCAAGAACATATTCCTAAATTCAAGAGGCTGAAAACATAAAGAGAGGTCCTTATGTGTGTCCATTTGAATAATATTCTCTCATATTATTTTTTTTAACAAACCAATAATAATTATATAACAAGTATAAGAAGAATATATATAAATATATAACATGAAAAGTAAACAAATGATTCATGTAACTAAAGTAAATAGCTAGAACAGAATATCAATAGAGTATAAAAAATTGATGATGTATTGTCTTGAATATATACAAAATAGTATATTTATTGGTGGGGGTACATATTTATACTTCATTTATATAAAAAGTACATAAGTTTTAAAAAATCCACTACAAAATTTCAATCTTATGTAGAAACCTCTTCCACAATGTCTCTATTCTAAATAGAATATAACCCAAGCATCAGAAGTAGAATGATTATCATTATCTGTGAATATGATCAAAATGTCTAATTAGGTACCAAAAGGTTACTCAAAAGGGTGTGAGACATTACATCAACAGGTCATCACCAATAGTGCCTATGCTTTTCCATTTCATGCTATAAATTAAAGAAATTGTTTTAGATATATATAATAACTTTAAAAAATAAATAAAAAACTACAACACAATTAGGGTTCAAAAATGGAAATACATCCCATATCACCTGCTTCACCCTATTACAGATGTCTAAATAAGAAACCTATCATGGTCACAATATATAAAATATGTTAAAAATGAAAATAAGGAAAATCAAAAAACATACCATCCATATCATGATCTAGCTTGGGGGCATGTATCTATGTCATTTCATTTTCTTTCATAAATACTCACAAAAAAAATCACTAAAGGATCAAGTTAAAAGGGTTTGATGCAACCCATCAGAATAAGGAATCCAAACTACCAAACATTGAAATCAAATAAAATTATCAAGCCTTCTTATGAGGTCTTGTACCCATCCAAGGTGATCTAAAATAATCATATGTATCGCAATGATATCATCTTCTGTAAGCCAATACCAACAATCTTATCCAATGATACCCTTATGGAGTCCCATGTATCACTACGAAGTAGGTTAACCATTGACTTTACCTTGATGATATAATAAGGGGGACACGAATCAACCTAGGTATAGTGTATAAATCTTTCCATAAAGGTTCATCCATAGTTTCTCTATTAATTAATATGTATCACTTAGGTGTATAAGTAATTTACAAGAAATCCCTTTCCTGAAAAGATAAAGAATTTCCTCTAGAATGTCAGGTTGAAAATCATTGAAAACCAAAAGTCCTTCCTGGGGTCCTTAATACGGAACCCATTTTCTCTCCCAGCCTATTTCAAGTTCCATATTAAACATGGAATACCTATTTTTCAACAAATTTATAATTAATATCAATCTATATTCATATTCATACTAAATGAATTCCATTTAATCAAGAATATAAAATCAAGCCAATTAAGGATGGAAGTTTTCATATTTCCATCCAAATTTTATTATATAAAATTAGGCATGGTATGATGCATAATATACATGTAATAACCCTTAAACAAGTGTATGTGAACACATGAAATTAAAAATAAATTGATTTCATGTTTAAAAATAATTTCATATGGTTCATTCCTCTAACAAGGCCTTAATACATATTAAATTTTCATTGGAAATGAACTATAAACATGGAATGTTTTATTAGTGTCATTTCATATTTCATGATAATATGCCTTAATGAGGATCAAATTCTATTCGAACCATTGAAATGATCATGAAAAAACACAAATAATAAAGATGCACTTGAAATGATATAAGGTTAGAAGATTTAGCATTATATTAAGTATAGGCTTTCAACATAATACGACTTCATATTTCAGTTGTAATAAACATGGAATTTGAGTACATTACCTATAATAAAAGAACATTACATGAAGAGTAATATTTTATCAAGAGTAATTAGTATAACATTATAATGCATGGTATTCATGTCACTAGAAATTAGCATGTTAGTAAGTGAGTCATATTGCATTCAATGAACATCAAATATACCAAAGGAATAAGGAATTACACATTGGAAAATCCATTATAATCAAGACTAGACTTTATAAAAAGGACCAAATTCATGGTTCAACACCCTTCATAATTCACTTTATCATTTCTAAAACAAGTATCCAAAGTTCCATATTCCAAAAATCTAAATTCTACATTTATGCAATGGAAAAAATAATCCTTTTTTTGATAGACACACCCAAAGGAGATTCCATGGTCTAAGAGGACACCCACGTATGGGTTTATCCATGAGAAATCATCCATTTGGACCTTGTAGACTATACCTATTAATTTAAAATGTGATAACTATGATTTTCTGGTAGGTTCTGGCTAGTGGAACATTTTCACAAATCCAAAAAATGAAACACCAACATAGAGAAAAATAGTATACTCCCTACATCAGGATCATAGTAATACATCCATTCAGATTGAAATATTGATTAAACATAAGGATAAAGAAATAAAATAATTTATAAAACTCACAAAGTAGGGGAAAAAGCCATTATATGAATATAACATAACTAGGGTTTGATAAGCTATGAAATTAAAAGGTCCAGATGATTGAGCATACAGAGAGGATATTGTAGCTTCTAAAAGAAAAGGATATGGATCACTATAGATGGAGAAAGATAAATACACCAATAGAGGATAGTATGGGAGGTTGTGATCTTGGAAGAGAGGTAAATCTTATGTGAAGTGAGGAGGGGAATGAAATTTTGATTAAAAACATATCATTAAAATAAAATTTCAATTTCTAACCACAATGTAGTGGGTGCATAGTTTGGCCTCACGGTTATCCAAATAATATTCTAACCATCGCATAGTTCCAACATCAATAGGGAACGTCTAATAGTTAGGCACACATTTTGACTAACCATGTGCAAATCATTCCTTTTCCCACTATCCGAGACCAGAAACTGTTGGATAAATGTTTCACACTGGAAGCACGGTTTGACAAACCATGAATCCCAACCTATATTCTCCATTATTAGTGTTTCATCCTTCAATCGAACACTAGATTCACTTGTTTCCTCCCTTAACCTCCATGAAATAATACTATCTTACATTTAAATTAAATGGAACCAAAAAATAAATACTCTAAACCTCAGGCTAAAGATGATACTGACAATGTCTTATTTTATTTATTCTCAATTTATGCATACATGAGTCTAAGGGAATTTTTTAATGAAATATGACATTATGTTAATATTTTATCAATTTTATATATTCAATTTAAATGTTTTCTAAAAAACTATAAACATATATTTTTCTATTATCCATGTATTGTTTACATTCACTCTATGGATGTTTTGATTTTTAGTAGATGGTTATATGTGAATATTCTTTTTATTTTCTGAGTGGGATATTTTTATTGTTTATAAAAAATATTATAGAAATGTTCATTCTAGAAAATAAAGTACAATTCATATTTTATATCATTATTAAATAAAAATGGTTTAATTATTAATTTACATGTGTGCAAGGTAATATTTACTTAATATTTGGTGATTTTGTTCCATTTTATATTAATTTTTTCCTAGTTATAATGTAAGTTTACTCTTTTATTGTTCTAATTGATCTTCAAAAGTAATTTTCCATCTAATATGAAATCATTTTGTGCTAATTATTTTTTCCTAGGAATACAATCTAATGATAACATACACATTCATTCTTCGGATGATTACTAATTTTATGAAAAGTTATTTGTGAAACATGTTTCTTTTCCAAGGGTTATTCTATGTTGGATTGATGTGATAATTATGAGATAAATTTCTATTATATGAGTTATACTATTACTAATTGTGTATGAAACCCATTTATGTTCTATGGGTTATGATATAATGAATATTTGATGATCATGTGGAACAAAATGGTTGTACTATGTAACTAGTGGGATGTATATCCCCCTCCAATTCATTGTGAAATGATTAATGTTCTATGAACTCAAATGGTGAATGTATGGTTTTGGAAAGCCTGGAAAATAGTACACATGAGGATATATGATGCCCAAAATAGGCCACACTGGTGGGTACACAAATCCTCAAATTGGGTACATGGGAGTTTATGCCATTCCCATAGCAGGTACATGGAAGGTTATTGCATTCTTATTATGTTATGAATGTATTGGTGGTTCTCCTTGATATATGATCATTTTTTCTTTTGTTTATTCCACAAATCAATTTCATATTCCAATGTTAAAGAATGATGGTTCATATCTTTTCTTTCATAAGGATTTATATCTTATGAACTGAAAAAATATATTCCACGACACAGGTATATGATCTTATTCTATTTTTTGATTTTTTTTTCAAATTTTGTTCTGTTTTTCTGATAACCTTATGACCTTGTTATGTTGATGTATCCCTTATTATCCCTTACTAATAATCTAAGCCTAACATTTCTAATGATTCATTTTCCATGTTAATGAGAAATTTTTTTATTTTTGACATGTATAATAAGGGTTCTATTTATGAAGAACATAGTGGGAGATGAAATAGCTCACTTATAAACCAGTTTTGTGTGTGTCTATGTTTCTAAATGCACTATACTTATATAATTATGACATGGATCGTTGTGTGATCTAATGGATATGTATCTACTAGATGTAGTTTCTATGTATAAAATGTTAGTGTTTCTATAATATTGTTTTTTTATTAATGGAAAATTGTACGAATAATATTGAAATTTTTTCATGTAGTTATGTTATCCAATATATTTATATTATACATGTACTATTATATATTTCAGTCAATGATATAAGTAAATGAATGTTTTATATATTCAATTTTCAATGGTCTAAGTCGATATTTTAGGTCATAATAGATAGATACCAAGTTGATTACATGTGGAATACATTAGTTTTTATTGTATTTTTTATAACATTTCAAATTAACAATATATATCATAAGTTACTCAATAAAAAAATACATTTATATAATTTATATAATTTTACATTGGATACTATTTTGAAATCTTTTCACATTATTTAATTGTACAATTTTTTTGAAAGGGTGTGGTTTAATATAGACTAAATTTTAAGGTCTTATAAATCTATATATGTTTCCAAATAAATATTTGATGAATGTAATTTCTATTCATTAGCTATTGATATACATATCTAAATAGTTCTTTAGACTGAAATTTTTATAGAATTTGTACATGGAGAATGGTATGTGTCTTGATGAAAATTAAGCTCCTATCATATCTCCCTTACATATACCACATATAAATAGACCTATGTTATTTTTGTAATTCACTAAATGTGGTGATGCGATTTGGTGTCTGTTCAATTTAATCTATGCTGGATCATTACAAATTTTTTCAGCGCCATTTTATGTAATATAACAATATTATATTAATTGGTATGTGTCTATATATTGGGTTTTAACTCAAAAGTTGTTATAAAAAGATATATTTAACATATTTATAGTAAAAGTTCATGATATCAATGATATAGTAAGAAAAAAAGGTCCATGAATAGTTTCTTTAAATTTCTCATCATGCCTTAAAAAATAAACACAATAGTGTCACATATAATTTTTATAAATATCATGAAATAAATTTATAGGATTACATTATGTGTTTATATTATTTATTATCTTTATGTTTAAATAAAATAAGAATTTAAAATTATTTAATTTATAATATTGTTAATTAAATTGGAAGACCATTGAATCAATTAGTGAGCCAATGAAAAAGTGATTATGAATTATGATGATATTTGTCATTATCATTGTTAATCATTTTTAGTTATATTACATCCTTATATTTATATGAGAACCTCAAAATCATTAAATCGTCACTCTATATTATATCATGGTTTACATAATAAACATTATTATAATGAAATTAATGGGGATATCAAATATTAATAAAGGACAATTCCATAACATCTTTTGGAGGATGTTTTAGATTATATTAATCAATAAAATCATTGTGATAACCATAATTTAGATAATATGAACATTTAAACCTTACATGAAGATATATAGTTTCATAATATGACTATGATCATGATAGTATTGAATATCGGAAATATAATAATATTAATTTTCATCTCTCTTATGGTTTTCATTTCCTAGTAAAACAGATTAATGTATAAAAAATAATAATATTTTATAGGTTCTATGCAGAAAAAATATATACATGTTGAAATTATTATTTTTCCTTCAATAGATCCAATAATTTATTTCATGGAATGCTATTTTTTAGGAAATTATTCAATGTTTTTTTCATGTCATGTATCACTGGAATTCTTTAGATTGTAATTTTAATCAAAATTGTTTGTATTGTAATGCTGAATGAGTTTATTAATTTAATAGTGGTGATATATAAGGATTGGATTTTATAAATTACATTATTTTTTGGGTATACATTTCTCCTATAAAAAATAATAATGATATTACAAACAATTTGTATAATAGGCGGGGTTGTAAGGGGCACTCATGTCAATTGATGTTTTGTTACGGTTGTCTACTTATTATAAAGCGGGATGTGGGGGTATTTTTTGATCCAATAGGAATGAAGTGTATATGAAATTTGAGTTCCTCATTTTTCATATTTTTATTTTTCATAGTTCTTAATATTTTTATAATAATAATTTTATGACATTTATGATGGATATTGAGAATTCATAGGTTAATATTACTTGTATACTCATTCAAACATTAAATAAAAAACCATACAAATTATTTTATATATATGTATTAATGTATGTGGGGGATAAATTGAAAATGATCACAAAAAATGTTATTCATCTATATTTTTTTATATAAATACTGATTTATTCATGGAAGGTATCAAAAAGGACATATGTATAGTCTTTCAATACTCTTGGATCATTGGTGTAGTCATAGTACCCTATGAATGAAGTTTGTCAATTTGATGGAATAATGTGAAGTGGGGTCTATAATGAACATTGGTGTGTACTATAATATCGATGTGAATATATCAAAATATTAAAAACACGTGTTTGAGGGTCAATTTTTATAATAATCATGATTGGGGAAAATTTGATATCAGATTATTTATTTTCTAGAATATTTTTGATTGAATATATTGTGGTACTTTATTTATTTGTACCAGAATAGTATACTATATTGTTTCCAATATTTTCATTTATCAATTGATTTATTATAATTATTAAATAACATGAAACACAATATTTATTTTCTATTTATATAGAGTTAATGATTTTAATGGGGTGTGGTGCATGAATAATAAATATAAATTTATCAATTACATAATTCAATAATGGAAATTATCTCAATTCAATAAAGCTTAATGTATTACAGGATTTATAAATGAAATATGATAATGAAATTTAGAAATGTAATTAACCCCCAATAAATTTTAAAAATCAATAAGATTTCAATATTCACATTCAAGATCACTCGTGAGTATTATATTATTGATGATAACTTTATGAATAATATAAAACATTAGAAATATAATATAAAAAATAGAATATAATTGATGGAGTATGATTATTTATACAAATTATATATTTTAGGAATAATAATTTAATCGAAAAAGAGGTAATTATTGTGGTTATATAGAGTTTGTTAATATGGCCATTGGTTGTATAATCATTGGATATATACTTGGTGTATAAATAGAAATTAATTTTATAGAAATATAAATTGAATTTTTTGGATTTATAAAAAATTTCCAATTAAATATTATATTGGATATAATATTAATGTATAAAATTTATATTTTTTAAAAATAAAATAAATAGATTATAAAAATACCATTTTCGGTGATATTTATTTTAATATATATATTGATATTAACTTTTGAATTTAATTATTTGTATTATTATCCTAATAATATTTTTTATTAAAAAACAATCTAAATCAAAAAACAATTTATATATCGAAAAAATGTGATAATTTTAAAAACACTACTTTTCTTATATATTATATTTTAGGGTCTTAAAGATAAATATTTAAGATTGGGTGTTTGAAAATTAAATAGATATTTTATTTATAAGTACGAATATATATTTTAATTATCAAGGGTGTATTTATTTCTAATTGGCCATGAAATTAGGATAAATCCATATAATAATAAAATGGGTTATTTTTTAAAAAATCATTTTGACATGATGGGTATTTTATTTCTTAAGATGTTAAGTTTACAACTAATTAAAAATTATTTTAAGGAAATATTATATTTATATCTATAATTAAATTATTTTAAAATATTTTTAAAATCAACGAAAGAAGTATAAATTCGTTTAATATTAAAATAATATATATTTAAAAAAATTATTTTGGTACCATAATCATTATTATTATCAAATTAAATTAATAAAATTAATAAAAATTATATGATCTAAATTAATTTAATATTCAAAAACAATATTTCAATTTTAGGTCATAAGGCCTTTTATTAGGTAAAAAAATGTTTTGGAGATTAAAATTGAGAAACCATGGTAAATGAAAAAATTAGGTAACATTGTAAATTATTGTGTATCATGATAAACTATCATTAAACCTTATATAAATAAATCTTATATGATTTATGGATCCACCCATTTCTATTATGTTTCCAATTCTGGATCTACTTCACATGTAAACATACATTCCTTACACATTAATGAATAGGTATTTGTAATGATCCTACCCCCAATCAACTTTATTACGACCCATGATCAATGATTATCACACCAACATAACTATATTATATTTATCTCAAATATATATAAATATAATATCCCAAAAAATTACTCTCTAAAATTTAAAATCCTATCACCTCAACAAGTATTCACGAATCATTCAATACCAAGGATGGATCTCAAAAAAAAATCCAGTTTCATCCAGACAAAAGTAAATCCATAATTTGTCTCCTTTTATTTTATATTTAATATACACATCATCTACTGTATATATTAAAAAAATCTGTTATCATTATCATTAATAGTATATAATTATTATAATACAAATATATAATAACATATTTTTACTCATTCCTTCATTATAACATATTATTGTACAACTCGACTTTCCCAACTAAGTTAATGATGATAAAATGTTTACATCATTTGTGGAAATGAAAACATTAATAAATGTACTATTTTTTAATCATGTGGAATTTCATTTCATAATCAATTTTGGAATCAACATATATATATAAATTTTTTAATGATAAAAAATAAATGAATGAAGGTTTTAGACCACCATGTCAAAACAAACTTGAAACCAATGAAAAAAAATCATTCTACGATTGATTTTTTATGATGAATGTCTAGTAAAAGAGAAAAAATAAATTAATTGTTTTAATTAAAATAAATATATTATATTATATTATATATATAAATGAAACAACTTTATTAACAATACACAATGTTATGTTTTTTCAGGCATTTTTGGCATTCTACTTAAGGTTTTTTCCACCAGAGAATCTCTATTTTGGATTCAAATGTTTCATTTTATCCCATTTTTATTTAATATTTTATGTTATAATAGTTAAGAGAGTATTATTTTATTGATTATTATATTATCTATTTTTTTCCTTCATCCTCATATATGCACAATCATAAATCCTAAATACCAACCAAATTATAATGTTTATTGGAGATTTTCTTCTCAATTAGCTTTTACTGAGACATGTTTCATTATTAACACTAATTTACTATTTTATTGTGTTTATAATAAACCATATATATTTAACAATTAGATAATTTTTATTTGTGTGATTTTAAATTCAAATATATTGTTCCTTAACTTTTTATTAATATACACTTAATTATGTAATGGGTTTTCTTCATTTAACCTCATTTCAATAGATTTGTATTATCCCTTCATTATCTAGTATCTAATATGAATAATATTTTCAAACCATTCTCTAGGGAATAATATCATTTCTAAAAATATATTTGTGAAATTACATTTTAATTTCCAAATATTGTCTTGAATAAATTTTTCTTCACTAATATACGTAATTTTTAGAAAATATTCCCATCAAATTTAATTTATATTTATATTCCACATCCATCTTCATTATTAGATATAATTTTCTATTTTTATAGTTTTTAACAAAAATGTATAGCCTTTTTTATCATAGATATTTTAATTAGTCGATTCAATAAAGAAACATTCAATCTCTCATATTAATGTGGTTTATTATAAAACCATTAAAATGTTCTTAAAAAATACATTATTCCAATTATATTCCATTTATTTTAATTAGTCAAAATATATTATTTATTAAATTTTTTAAGGTTATTTGTTTTATTATGAGTATATTTATATGTAAAATATTATTTTATAATTATTTTACCATCTTTTTATAATGATCGTCAAAGTGACTTATATCTTGGTTTTTTAAACATTGTTATCTTAACGATATTAAACGTATTTTTAGGATTCCCCGCCCATATTTATTTCATATTATAGATGATTAATCATATATGAATAAATTATATAATTCATGTTCCAACCATTTAATTGTATTATGATATTATTCATAGTAGTTATGTAATGTTAGTTATCATTTGATTTGATTTATTATTACTTATTAAATATTAAATTAAGAAAATGTTTTATGACCAATGTTCTATTGATTTTTAATTCAATATAGGATATGTGGTTTTTTTATGTGGCACATTTATGCATGGATTATAATTATGTGATGAGTTATAATGTAATTATATTTCACTATAATTCATCAATTAATGTAGTACATATCATGAACATTCCATGAAAAAATATGGCATATTCCCCATGTTTTTAGACATGGGTGGTTAGAATAGTATATTCTAAAGTAGAATATATGTAGATGGATTAGTACACCATTATATCAATTTCTGGGATTTTTATCAAGATAAATGAATGGATTTTTTATACAGGTAATTGCAACATGTTCAAATGTTGTCTCTCTCATTACCATATGATCATTTTCCTAGTCTCATATTCTTATGACATGGTATATTCTTTCATTTTACAATGATAGTTTTATGGTTTTCTTTTCCACTATTTTAATCATTAACAAGGACACCCTAAATCCTGAACACTTCTTATAATTCTATAATCATATTCCATTAATCATGTATTCCTATTTTATTAGTATTTTCTCCCATTTTTAGGTCTAATGATAATTCATATCAAACTAATTAATTTATTTTTTTCTTTACTATGAAAATGAAATCTTCCCCTTATTGTATTTCCTTTTCCCCAAATTATGATGTATTGTATTATAAAATATATATATTTTTTGAAATAAATTTTTTCCGGAAAAACAATCATGATATCCCTTCCATTATTTTTTTTCAAAGTTTGTTATACTTAAACAGATCATAATGTATTTTTCATGGTTCTTGTTTGATATAATTTGTTTATTATAGTAATTCAAAACATGATACATAGTTCATCTATTTAGTGGGATTATTATGGCTTAAGGTTTTGTACAAATTTTGTTTTAATGGAATCCCTAGATGAGGTTGGAATTTAGAGCTTGGGTAGAGGATTGCATGGATAATTTTTAGGATGTGTAATGTATATTCATATTGTGTAAATATGGAGGATCATCATTGATAAATTGTTATATGAAGACACATTATTTGAACATGATTTTCATGATGTGAATTTGGCCAGCATTATATGATTGAGGTCATTTTTTAGTGATTTATAAAACCCTTTCCCTTCATAAAATGAAATACCCATTCATATCATGAATATTTAGCGAGTAGTGCAACTAAAAAGCCAACTTCACCATCATTTTATCTTATCTCCTTTATTTTTTTCAACTCCAAGATGTTATTTTATTTTTATGAATGTTTTTAATGAAAATTTGAAAAGAATTTATTCTTATATTTAGGTGGTCACTCCACAGTATTCTGGGCTGAGTTTCCCCTCTTTCGTTTTTGGATTTATTCTTCAATTATTAATTTTTCATCCTTTCAGATCATTCTATTCTATGAAATTTTTCCTCCATTAATATAAAAGAGTTCTATATAAAATTTTTCATGGTTTTGGCATAATGTTTTTAAGGGGCTCCTGTTTCCCTATATGAAATGTGATAAAATATCTTCTAATTATTCTAATCTAGTTTATGATTGAGTAAATTTTTTAGTGATGGGATTGGTTTCCTCTCATATTATTTTATATAAAATTATAAATTGATCATGTTATAACCCTATTTGATGGTGGAATTAACCCTAATAAATACTGTATTGAAATAATGAAAAATTTTGTTTATTGTAGTATCTACTTTTAGTGTTTTCACTATTATAATTGTGTTAAATTTATTTTTCAATATCAATGGTTATATATTTTTTATTTGTTTATTTTTTATGTTATGGTTTATCATCTTCTATTTGATGAAAATGGATAAATAATGTAGAGAAATTATTTTCGTCATCTAAATACTTATAGGGGAGGCTTTATAAAATTGATTTTGATATTTGATTTGAAAAATGTATTTTTTAATTATTTATTATTTAAAAATGATCTTCCAAATATTAATGAAATTTTATAAAGAATATAAATTTGTAAATGACTGTTTATAATAATAATAAATATGAATTATAATAAAATGTTTTTCCATAATTTTTATGAAATTGGATGTTATGGTTTATAAAATATATAAATAAATAATAGTTTTTATAGTCGATGACATAGGTTTCCCATTGTTTCATTGGATAACAGAATATAAAAATCCATGATAGTAATAAATCTATTTTTTTATATGGATATGTATTTAGTTCCAAGAAATCATGATTCCATGTGGGTACTAGATACTTTGGATATTGTCCCATTGATTCCCTATTGACGTTGTATTTTTGTCTTCTACTGTCTATACATGATATCAATGAGGCCTTTTAATGTGTTATTATATTAAAATGGGATGGTTATGGGATAGTGAAATATGGCAGGGGTGGTTTATGTTTTTTTAATTAGAATACACCTTTGGTGTTGAGATGCATGGAAATATGAATTACGGTTCCAAACATGGTTTAGGGATTGATATAATGGGTTAATGATAGGAATTCACAATGTAACGAAGAATAATATATACATTATTTATAATTTAAAACTTAAAATGAAATATTGATAAGTTTATGGTTTACCAAAATTCCATTCCCCACAACACAAGTAAGCAAGTTTAGTTTGGTTATAAATCTAAATTATAGTAGCTTATGATATTTTCTATAGTACATAGTTTTATTGAATTATTTTTTTAATAAGTTTATTAAACTATGGGGTGGGGGAATGAATGGAATGAAAATATTGATAATTTTGATGAGATATGTGGTTGGATTGATTCTTACTAGAGGGCATAGTCATCACATGGTTATCAACAAAATTTGAATGGAATAATAATAATTAATGGATTATAATTATTAATATTATTTGGCATTTTAAAAATAAATATTTAATTTAATGATTATCCTTGAATACTTGTGCGGTAATATACTATCAAGTTCGTATTGGTGGTACTAGGGTGTCTAGTAGATGATAGTTTCAATTGATCCCAACAAAATATTAATTTTCATATTTGGGTTCTGTGATATATTGTATCATTTATTTTTTTGTATTTTACCTCACACATGTCGGTAGGGATACTATCACCCTTTTGACTATAGGATTGTGTTCTCCCAAAATCATAGTTGGAGAAGAAAATATGTCTAACTTCCCCCTCTTCATGTTCTCACTTATCCTGGTAGCATAATGTGCTTATATGAATGTTTTTATCATTAGTAAAATATATTTTCATGTAGATATAATGGGAAATAGTAATTTTTTACACATATATTTCAAAATATAGTATCATGTGGATTATTATAGTAATTAATATATGATATATGGTGCCTTGATGTATAATACAAGAAATATGAGATGAAGTGAATCTTGAAAACTATTTATCATCTAGAATTGTGTCATGGGATGATGTGATGATTTTTTTTCATGGGTAAAATGGAATGTGATGACGAGATAATGTGATAGACATGATTATAATTTTATTACCCTTCTCTTGTGTCTTTGATTTCTTACTTTTTGATAGACATGGCTTAGAATATGTGATGTTGTTGTTGAGAGAAAAACCAGTGGAAAATTTCTCATAGGATAAAGTTTTTTAATATAATATTATATGATCTCTTATAGTAAATAAATAGTGATAGAATCCCACAATGAGGTTGGGAATATTGTAAAAATATTTTTTCTCAGGAGATATAATCACTTTTTTAACAATAATTTTCAATGCATTGTTTATCTTATTCACTGGATTCTGAGGAGATGATCCCATTGAGTATGAATGTTATGCTCACTACACATATATAAATATATATATGTTCTTTAGTTCATTAAATGTACTTTGGTGATCATTTCAGACATAAATGATCAGGGGATATTATGAAGATATTTGGGATTTATTGGTTACTACCTTGGATATTGTTTTACTTGTTGATTCATTTTTTCATTTTTCTCCATTTTTGTGACATTATATGAGTGTAATTTTATTCTATCATTAATTTTATCATGACAATTTGTTATTTAGTGGTACAATATTATCTCATATTTATCCAATCTTATATGGGAATTCCACCAATTTGTTAATATAATATACCATTTGTGATTTTTGCAACCCATGGACTATTGTATGTGAGATGTTGGAATTATAATCACCATTCACTCATTTCCAACATTGAAGGATCTTCAATTGCAGATGGGGTCATTATTTAGTGGTATATGAGAATATTGATTAGGTACGGATGATGTCTAGAGGTAATCATAGGTGGATACTAAATGTATAGGTAGGTAAATGCTGTCACATATGTTTTGTAAGGAATGTAATCAAGGGAGACCATCGATATGTCAGTATTTAGGCCCCCTGTGATATAATTCATGATACATTATATATAATATAATCTGATGTGATAATTTGTGAAGGGTATAGTCTTAGTTAAGGATCGTGAATTATTTTACTTTTTCCATGTAATTGGAATGTGTAGTTCTTGGGAATATGATAATACATAGATGAATAAAAAAATTGACAAATATTAAATGTGTTATATTCATGGTTTAATAGTTCCAATTGATCTTTCTTTCTCTAGTATGGTTCTAGGACGATGTACAGGTTATGTTAAAGATGAATATTTTTAGTAGGATGTTCCAAAAGATCCTTGAAGAGTAGTGGCCATTAAAAATTACACATGGTGCAGGACATACATAAACATTCAGAACTAGAGTTTTCAAAATTATTAGGCTTCTGTTATTAGAATTAATGAAATGTGACTAGTTTTTGGAGGTGGATAAAACTTTTTTATGTACTAATTTAAGGATGATTGGGTTTCTATGATGGATATGTTGTTTTTAGAGCATAGTGGGGGTGGTGATTCCTGTTCTTTAGTGATTGAGAGGTGTCTGCAGTCTCATTAAAAAATTTGTGAGACAAGATTCAATCTGAGATATTTTTCAATTATTAAAGAAGCCAATTTTCATGTTCTACATACCATTTTATATGGGATTTCCAGTGTTCAAAATTTAGCAATCATTTCCAAATCAATATATGTTATTCTTCAGACTTATTATTAGATACGGGGGGTTGTAAGAGGAATTTAAAGATCATTTTGTAAAAATATTATGATCTATCACACCACCTATATTTTCATGATGTATATCAATGTTTCGGGAAGAGAAGTGGTTATTAAATGTACGTAGGAAAGGACAGGATCATTATTTCTATGTCAATAGGTTTCTTCATGTTGCATAGATATGGTATTGTGCTTATATTTTCCTAGATATAAGAGATTTAGATAGAATAAGGTTGGGCACATCCTTGATCATCTAATTTCAATAACAGTGTATTATTGTAGGGTTCAAATAAGTGATCAAATACTTATTTACTTGTATAATTCAAGGACAACCATAAGGAATGTGCATCACCATTCAAATGATGTTTCAACTGAAGTAGCAGTAACAGGGTGGTCCATTAATATATTTTCATAGAGGATACGAGGAATGTAGGGGAAATAAGTGATATAATCCTCTCCCATATAGAGAGGATCATTAACATGGTGCATGTAACTATTATGGGATAGGAGAAGATAAATTTGTTTCATCATCTGTGTACTTTGGAGTCACCAACCCAAGGTGATCTAGAATTTTTCTAGGTAAAACATTTTTACAATTTTCCAAAAGCGATCAATCGATTATTTATTCATAATGTATTCATCCATTTATATCACATACCCTATTACATTATTTGGTACATGAGGAGGGGATGTTTCCAATTCCCTTGATTTTAACTATGCCATTTAATGTTTAAGTGTTTATTTATGATTTTCGTAGTGATGTTAGCCATTTATGGGGAATCCACACACCTATGGAGATGTCCCATATATAAGGGTATATATATATATATGACATCATCTATTTAATTCAATGGATATATTTGATTTAGTATATATTATATAACATTATTTGATAGATTTTGTTCTATTATGCTGATGGGGAGACATATTTTATCATTAGTGAGTGATAAATTTGATTCTATTCATGGTATTTTTTACTTTTATTATTATATTGATGATATGATGTTGAGATTGTATGAGTATTAATAAAATTTGTTTCCTGGGGTTGTAAAATTTTACACCGATGTGTTTCCTAATGAGGTTACGATGTTACACCATTTATGCGAGACTGATATTGGGATAGATCATCAACCAGATGAATCATCAGTATCGATGTCTCAAAATAAGATTCATCCTTATGAGTTTTCAGAGAAACTGTTATGGATCTGTGATATTTTTCTATGTTGTTTTATGATTATTTTGTTACCTTGGTGAGATCTAGTTCTCTTTGGGATTAAGGTTGATGAAATTATACATATATTTGTTGATTATCATCACTTCAACCTGGTGACATTGAATAACTACTGTTCTATTCCATGGATTGGTGCTTTATTCATTCATAAGAGGGTATATACGTGGTTCTATAAGACTGATCTATGATTGGTATGTCATCACATGACAGAAAAAGTTTATTCTTTTTAAAATTCCACATTTTTTCTAAATTATATGAATTATATGTTTTTTATGTTCTTTTTACTGAAGACTATACTATCAATATTCATGGGTTTAATGAATGAAATATTTAGAGATTTCATGGATCAGTTTATGGTGGTTTTAATAAATTATGTCATCATAAACTATACAACCAAGGAAAACAAATAGAGAATGTGAAAACCATTTTTTGAGTACATTGTCATCACTAGTTGTTTGAGAAGATGTTGAAGTGTTTTTTTGGATATAATGTTTGTTTTATGGGGAATTTCATTGTATAGTGTGTTATTGTTATGGATAAGTCAAATATAGGTCCAACCATTTCTTATGAGTCACCCAATATAGATGGAGAGGTATTATGTTTAATTGGTCTTACAGGTTATTAGGGGGTTCATAGTTTCTTTATCATTAGTTTTGAATCTATTTTTAGCATATACTATAAATGAGTTGGAATTTATGTGGACTAATCAATGCTTGAAATCTTTTAATTATCATAATGATATGATTCAAATTCTAAAAGTCCATTATTTTCATTAAGAGGGAGGTTAGTTCATGATTGTATTTGATGCTTATCATTATGGGCTATGTTTTGTTATGATGTAGAATATATCAGTTATTTCTCATATAACTCTATATTTACACACCGTTGAGTATAAATATTAAACCCATTATATCAAGTTAGAATTAGTCATATATGCATTGAAATTTTGGTATCATTGCCTCACTAGACAGTTCTTTATTTTTTATAAAAATCATAAGATCCTTAGGTATCTATTATCCTAGTGTGACCAAAACATTTCCCATTGGTGGTGGATAAATCTCTTTCTGGATTATGAATTATATATTTCATAGACATCCATAGAGATTAATGTTATAGAAGATGTTCTGTTTAGGAAATCATGACTTTATTTCAAGTGGGAACTTAGAGATTCATTTACAGTTATGTAATTCTTCTAAACATTGAATCTCAGTATTAGGGAGGTTAGTGTTATATGTTGACTTTTTCAGATTAATGTGTATTAATATTTTAGTTAATAGGTTGAATAATGGTAATTTGGTGATTTTTAGGTAGAGGAATGGAGAGATTGAGTTTTTTTTGTGATGCCCTAGATAGTTGATCCAAGTATTAAAAACACTGAGAGTTGTTTTGGGGGATGATTTTCATTCCATTATTTATGTTTGTGGTGGTTCTCCATATGTTCCGAATATCACCCTTAGTGATATATACCTACATGAAAAAGGTGTAACAAACATTTTTTGGTCATTTTTTGATGGTTTGGAAAAAATAAATAGTAATATTGGATGAAACCATCCCACCCCTAACAGCATCACCAATTACATCTATAGTAATTTGAATTCATTCTGGAATTAATATTGAATAATTTATTTTAAATTCCCTTATATTATACACTGCTTCCCATAGAGTTTGTCAAATGGTCATTAATTTTATGAAATAGACCACAACCTCCATCCCTATTTGGATGAATCCTAGAAACCAAGCCTTAAGAAACTCCTACAATTAGTTTCTATCTATGATTATAATTGAACCCTAAACCATGAAATCAATGACCCCCCATTCATATTCAATTTGAAAAAATAATTTTTTGAATGATTTTTATTAATCCCATGCACAACAGTGGCATAGAGTGGCCAATACCGCACCATTTTTCTTTACATTATCATCAGTTACAAGCACGTGATTATTTATTTACCTAACATGAATGTTTTTTTTATATAATTACACAATATTTTGGAGGTACATTCATATATAATGATTCGTTAATATACCATATTACTATATTCTTTATCATTTATTCTTCCTGAATTAAAACACATAAATAAGATTTTATATGGTTTTTCCACCATCATGACACACTCATACACATTATTTTAATTATAATTTAGAATGAGATCAGGAAAATATGTATTCATTCTCTCCTCCTTGAAATAAATTTTCAAAATATGGAATTTGGAAAAAAAACTATTTAATTTCACCATCACAATAGATCTTTTAAAGTTTAATGCATCTTTAACCCACCATCATGTTGTATTTTTGTATAAACACTTCGTATGATCCATTGTGCTACGCAAAGGATTTAATAGTATCCTTAAACATCCCTCCAAACCCCATTAATCACCCCAATATCTATCTATTATAAAATTCACCCATAGTGACCTACCTTCATTGTTGTCCCACTCTACCCTCACCTACATTACATGCATAGTTTCCTTCACACTATATAGTTTGATGGAAACTTCCTAAATATATCTTCCCATAGGTTTTTATGATTCCCACTAATATCTTCCTATCTTATTGGAATCCCATATAAATCCTCTCATGAAATTATCTGTTGTGTTTATTTTCCCCTCTAGCATGTTGATGATGGAGGTAACATGTATTGGGTTAGATCTAGGAACACTATTCATAAATTTAATCCATCCACCAAACTATAGAAACACATATTTTCAGTTAAAATTATTTTATTGAAATTTTTAGTAATATCATAAAAGGACCTTTTTACTCTTATATTTGATACGGATTCCCTAATAGACATCATTTTTAGTTTCTACCACTTCTTATTAGAGTTATTTTTTATTGGAATATTATTCCGTTATAATAACATAATAAAAATACTGACACTAATTTCTCAATGATTGGGTCATTGTTCTCCCTATCCACCATATTCTAGGTATATTTTCATGAAGAATCTAATTGAACTTTCCATTATATTAATAAAAAGTAGTAAATATTTGCAAAACAACAAATGGGGAGGAACTCATTACTGAATTTGGTTTTAAAATGAATAATCTATCCAACCCCCATAAATTTATTTAAATTAATTTTAGGCACCTCTTAGTAAAAGTTAAGTTGATTTGGAAAAAAGTGCCACCTTTCCTGGTGCCTCACATGGTATTATAGAAATTAATTCCCCATATCATAAGATAAATGGAAAGATGTGGAGATTCATTACACATGAATAAAAAATAAACAAAATCTATCATGCTTCCCCATTCAATCGAATCTCATTATTTATTGATGTCCTTCTTGATAATAACATTGCACCCAACTATATTTTCAATTATATCCTCATCCATCTATGGAAAAATGAAAATTTCTATAGTAATAATATTACCTTTCATTACACCATGATGATCAACTCATATTAGCCTTAGTGTAACATTGTTAAGTCTCTTATTAATGAGAAATTCATGAAATGTTTATTGAACTTTGGATAACAAAATAGGTCTATACTGGTTAATAAGATTAGGTTATTTTCCCTTTAGAATGAAGAATACTCTAGTATCACATAAAACCTTATTATTTTAAGCACTTATAAAGAAATACTATACTATATCCCCAACAAGAGCCTTCATTATATCTCAAGAAAAACCTAAAATTCTTCTAGGAATCCATCCATACTAGGGACACTCTCCTTTTTTATTTTTAACAAAACATGCATTTTCAAATCTTCCACTAGAATATATTCCAAATAGCCATTATACATATCTTACAAAAAAAATTTAATATTCCATAAACACCACCAACCCACTACCCTATCCTTGTCTTCCATCATTAGTTCGATTCATTCCTTCCTGAAGCCCATAAAATTAAGATAGCACTAAATTCATTAAAATATAGTCATAAATTATGAATAATCCATCAGAAATAATTAAATTGATCCCCTTGTTCACTCTCTCATATTTCTGGAACATCATAAAATAATTACTGTACTTATCCCTTCTTTAAGCCACATTTCTTTGGATATTTTTTTTCTAATAATCCCAAAATATCTAGAAGTTTCTCAGAATGAATAATTTTATTCTCATTTAAGGAGAAAAATATATCATCATCTCATCTATCATATGACCTTTCCTCCAATAATATAATTTATTCCATTAAAACACAAAAATTGATATCATCATTATCTTTAATGGAATGAAACACCATTGTGTCCCTTTTTAACACATGAAGGCACATTGTGTTGCCTAACAATGTATTTATCCTCTATGAGAACTCCCAGAATTATATTAAGATATTTAAAACCCATATTTTTAGTACCAGTTAATAGAATTGAATAACCATGGATACCTCATCTCCTCCTTTAAAATCACTTCAAGATGAGCATGATCAGAAAGGTCCTTGGAAAGTTGTATAACTACGACCTTAATGAATGAGTCCACTACCAAATGACTTGAATGAAACTAATCAATCATAATCCTAATTATGATTCTCCAATTATAGATGTTTCACCATGTATACTTATATCAGTATAACACAATGTCAATATGTTCTTTAGAATATATCAAATATTGAATGCCCTGTATTGCATTGGTAGCAATTCCAAATCCTCATTGTTTCTCCAAAATGTAATCAATAGTATTGAACCACCCAAACCACGACTGTTTTACTAGATAAATAAAATTATGATGATACCATAAAAATCCTCTATTTAGTCTCACAACTAGCACAGATGGATGAGAAAAAAATTCATTACCCCAACCATTGAATTGTTAGTAATAAGATGTTAATATTCCTCCAAAAACTAAATCCAAATTCCATGGTTCCAAAATATCCATACATGACTATTTGATGCATTTTTATGCATTAATTAACTAAAAACCATTTCCCTACCAATTTATGAGAAGTGATACACTCCCTTTTTATGTTTTAAAATAACAACAACAAAGGCATGGTGTTGTCTTTCACCTGTGGCCTTAAAGGTTTACTCCACACAAACCATTAGACCCTTTTCATTCGATATAATATATGAAATCATAATAAAATAGCATAATATTCTTTATAGAAAATATTACCAAACATATAAGATTATTTAGGGAAAATAGATACCCAATCCCTATCATAGGCAATTGGACTACTATCATCAGCATATGAACAAGATTTAAAATTAATCCAATCGTTTACACTTGAATCCAAAAACTAATTTATTACACAATATGGATATGTTATAATATAACAAAATTTGAATAAACAAATCCAGGGGGGATTATAATTTTTTAGAATCCCTATAGAAATAATTAGATATTCAGAATCCTCCTTGGTGAAATCTAAGATGCATAAATCTCCTCCCAAACAACCTCATGAACTTCCGTTTCAAAATAAATTTCCTTTTCTTGGAGCGATATTATTTGTTCTGATGAAATGTGACATAGAGAAGGGGGTGTAATCAGTGGGCCCTGATAAAGGAAATTAGAAGGATTAAAAAATTTATAACACTCTATGATTGAGAAGGCATGACAGTTGATGGAAATATTACTGGTAGAGGCCAAATGAGACACAACAATCGAAGAGGTAGGAACCATGTTCTATGAATAGGTTACAACCTCTAAATTTGTTTTTCTTTTCAAAACATTAACACTTCTACCAAGATAACTGAAGGTCACCATTGGATCCTCCTATAGAAACTTCATTGCACCAAATCAAAAATAGTATAATGAATTATCTTCATATGGAGGGACACCAAGTGGATAACTTTCAGTGGGCTTAGACGCCAGGAAACCCATTATTCTTCATCCACACATGTCAACCAATTAGATCTATAAGTCTAATCAACCAAAAAACTAGAGGGACCCTAGTAAAAAAATAATTACCACCATGAAAAATCATAACCTACAAAAATAAGAATACTTTAATGTAGATTCATCACCATAACCATTACAATGTAGGTACAAGGGTTCTATGTATATTTTTTATGATTAGTATTCTAATATAAAAATAAAATGAATCCCAATGAATTGAAACAATATTTTTGAATAGAGGGGTTATTAAGTGGTAAAAAAGTCCCAGAAGCCATATCCACACTATCTATATCCTATATTCATTATAATATTATGAATCACAAGTTCAAATGGTTTTATAATGATAATTAGGCAATTTATTGGAAAATTGATTAATTGTACATGTTTTTAGATTTTATCTTCTTATATATTATGGAAAATAAAACATAATTATTATGGAATGTTTTATAATAAAAAACTTATATGAGTTGAAGCTCTTAAATAACATGAATCTATTAATGTATAATGTTGATGATAATAAAGTGAAATTCTAATTAAATGTCCCCCTATAAAAAATTTTAAAATAGAAATTATTAATTAGACAATGTTTAAATAAATTTATTCTTTTATTTCTAATTCCTTTGGATAAAAATTAATTACCCTTTATTTAATGAATCCCATTATCCAAGATAGTATTAAAAATCGGTGTTTCATAATGATAATAATTTATAAATAAACAAACCTATTTTCAGGTGCGGGATGGATATCTTTTTTTCAAGTAAAACGATCATGGTTTTTTTCTCATCCCTTTATGTTTTGTCTGATTTCAAGTTTTATATTTAGTATATTGTGAGTCTGTGATTTCTATGGGATACCATGATATGGTTAGGAAGGATCATTTGTAATTTCCTAGAATTTTGTATGTTTTTTAATTATATATAATTATTTGAGGTAGCGAAATCTAACGGCTTGTGATTCTGAGGCCTAGAGTCCCTGGAATGATCCATCGATGTTTTGCCAAACATTAAAGAGCATGAATGAGTTTTTTTAATATAAATGCAGAATAACTCTTAAAATGATTCCCAGATCAAACATATGAGTGAACTTTTGAGTTAAAGATAGTGGGTTTACCCTAGGCGCGATATAAGTTTAGTCGGCACATGCCTCTTGTGAGAAATCCCAAAAATGGATTAACCAAAAATAAAATGATAAAATAAAATTATTTTACTTTTTATATGATTATTACTCACAAAAGGTGACTCAGATTAAAAATCTAAGACCACCTCTATGCTCGGGGGTGTTTGCTTTATTTAGTCAGATACTAACATGTTAGTAGCGGAGTATTCATCGAGGCGTACCGACCGTCCCTGGTACTCAATTAATAGAGTATGGTTAGTTCTTTAGGGATAATACCTCCTAGAATGGTGTGTTTAGGGACATCTGATCCAGCACTATTCTTGTATGCATTCCAACTTATGGTAGGGTTTAAGAGATAACCATTGTGGTTGAATGTTCTTTGGAAGAGAGGATACTACTAGTGAATCTTAGTTATGGGGAAAGCAGAAAACCGATGCAAGTCTAAGAGACTTGGGCATGTAAAATATTTGGGGAAGAGGATGTGATTGGGACAGATGAATCTATAGGGAATATGACGTGGAATTTCAGCTAGGAGACAAGCATGAGTTGGAATTCATTTCAACATTTTACAACCACCACCTCAATGGGGTCACCGCCATGCTCAGGGAGCTGGAGGACAGTGGAAGGGAGTAGCTTCATGCGATCAAGTAATGTGGCCAAAGGACTCCCAGAATGATTAGTGGTATGGTCTGAGTCTACAACTAGTTGACATGTTAATAGAATTAAGTTCCAATCATTACTTCTTACCATGAATCTTGTTCAAGACCTTGAGTTTCCAGTTAACCCGAAGACTAGACCATTACGTCTAGGGATAAATTTGGTAGGAGACTCGACAATCACAGTTATGACGACAATGTGATATGACCCTTGAGGTGAGAGTTTCGGTTGGAACCTCTTGGTGGAAGCTTCGAGGACTTATGACATTAGTTTTGGAATGGACTAGTCATCCACAGTTCATACTCAGAATTAATGTGCTAATAAAAAATGTTGTGGTTTATCTACAACATTGGAATGGATTTTTACTTGGTCGAAGAATGAGGAATCCCATGAAGAGTAGGATAGTCTAATGCAATGGAGGGTGTAGCTGATCACTCTTGTGTCGGTCTGCCTTTCCCTCCTTGCAGCAGGAGTTTTGGGTGTTTAGTTCTGAATAGGAGTGGATGATTTCATATCACGATGCTTCACTTATCAGTAAGATAAGGTTCCACAGAGATAGAAGAAGTCTTATGTCGATAGGGTATGGAGACTTTTGGATTCTGGGGAGGGAGACCATTTCCTCCAATGGGTCTTACCAAGACTAGTATTACGTATGTCTGTTTGGGGTGGCATGATATCTCTAAGTTTCATCGGACATTTCTAAATTCTCAAGAGAGTGGGTGAGGTGGCGTATCATCTATCTCTTTAACCACATATGCACCAGGTGAATAATGTTTTCCATGTATCATATCTAAGGAGATGCATGCATGATCCATCGCATGCCATCGACCACGGTGAGCTGGAATTTGATGATGGGGTGAAATTTACGGAGGATACAGTATAGATTGAATAATTACTGGAGAAAATATTTCATGGGCGGTGGATACCTCCGGTGAAAATACACTAATATCACTAGAACCTTCAGAAGAGAACATGGGAGCGGGGGGTTCAGATTCATGATCAGTACCACCTATTTGTTTTCTCAGTCTATGTTGTGGCTTTCGGGGACGTAAATCCCTAGTGTGGGTAGAATTTAATGTCCCATAATTTCTATATTTTTTTTTAATTTTATGGAATTAGTTTGAGACGGTGAAATCTGATGGCTCGTGATTCCGAGGCTCGAAGTGCCTGGAATGATCCGTCGAAGTTTTGTTAATCATTAAATTGCAATTGTGAGTGGTTTTTCGAAAACAAAATCGGAATAACTCTTAAATGGGTCCCTTGATCAAAAATATTAGGGCACGATTGCATTCAAGAGAGCGGTTTTACCATAGGCGTGACATAAGTTTAGTCTGTCCATGCCTCCTGTGGGAAAACACAAAAATGGAATTGCCATAAATAAAATAATAAAATAAAATTATTTTAATTTTTAAATTCTTATAACTCACAAATAGTAAATAAGATTAAAATATGAGATCATATATGAGATCGTGGGGGTATGAATTCATTAGATAGATACAAACATTGGTCTGTGCGGGCCAAATTTGGAATTTAGTTTTTAGCCGTAAATAAAATAATTAAATAAAAATTATTTTATTGTTAAATACATATCATTTAAACGGCATCTCAGATTAAAAATCTGAGAGTACTTTTGGGATCGTTGGAGTGTGTTTCCTTTTTCCAGAGACTAACCTCAACCAATGCGGGTCGAGGATGAATGTAAATAATTTATTGAACTTTTTTAAGGTACATTCAGTAAACATGCGAGTGACATTTTCAAACTTTTAAACCATTGCTCTGATTAAAAATCTGAGGGCATGGTTGGATCCACAGAACTGGGATTCACATAAGGGAGGCTTCACAATGACCGAAGTAGGTCTAGAGAAGAAGTTATGTTTTGGGACTTTTAATAGAATAATAAAAGTAACATTGTAATTTTTTTACTATCTTTATGTTTCCTCCAACAGAAAAGCAACAACGTGGGACCAGAGACATGTTAGGAAAATAAATAGCTCGAAATTTCAATATTAAGTAATGAAATCGTTTGGGAATTAGGAAGGCTCTTAATTAATGAGCCCCTTTTAATTCTTAATTTCGTTACTTACCCTCCCCTTATCAAATTTATATGGATCTTGAGGAGAGGTATCGATACAGCTTCACGAAGAAGTGAAGTGCTGGTAAAGTTGTAAAGACCCATAAATTTCAAGGAAATTTTTTTCTTAATTTTCTTTTAAATTTTACAAGAACGCAGTTTCTGACGGCACCTGATTCTGAGGCCCGGTGTGCCCGAAATCATTTTCTGAATTTTGGCTCGGGTACGTTCAGTGAACGAATGAGCGGGTTTTTAAATCTTTTGAACCGGTGCTCGGAATCAGATTCTGAGGGAACCGATGGAATCACAGTGCCGGTATTTTCTTAGAAACGCCTCTTCCGGAGTTGCGTTTTCTCGGGTGTGGTTTTTAAATTATTGAGGTTAAGTTAAGAAATAAAACAAAGTGTTGCAACAAATTTATTTTTATTTCACTTAAAGCCACTTAAAGCTGCTTAAGCTGAGTTGAAGCGGATAGGGTGCAATTCAAAATGTCCTACCCTCTTGGTAGGATATTTGTGAGGTGGGGCCCGCACGAGCCCCACTGTTTCTTTTCCTCTAAGTAATGCACCCGCGAAAACTCCTCTTTAATGAAATTGAACTGGGGCATTTTCTTAAACTCTTAAACACTCCTATTAATTGGACTGTTAAGATGTTACCATTAATTCATTGAATTAATGGTTCGTTTCTTAACCTGTTTTCAAACCGTTGGCATATTAATAAAATAAGACCAACACACCATTCTTCGTGGGTGCATTTTGTTTAGAGGATTTGGAAATTCTGTGCCTTCATCCTCCTTCGCGAAGAATGATAAGAACGCGAAGAACGTGAAGAACGCCATCACCCATGGAGATCGACGACGCGACGCCGTGTTCCGCGACGCCGATGATTCTCCTTCCACGATGCTTCTTCCACGACGTTCTTCCCCGAAAAAATCTCCGATCACCAACTGCTTGAGGTAGGAGATTTCAAATCATTTAAATTTCCATTGTGGATTTTATCCTTAACATGGATTTAATTCATGAAATTAAATCCGTGTATTTACTTTAACCCTCAGAGATCTTCGACGCGATGCCCTTCTGCGACGACACGACGCCCTTCGGCGACGCGACTATCCTCTTCTTCCGCAACGGTCAATCCCGCGAAGAACGCACGTTCGACGACTATGGTGAGGTAGGGGTTTTATTTGAGAATAATTCTTATTACTGTGGTTGTTTTCTTCTAAAACAAAGAACCCGTATCAAAGTGCAATTTTAATTTATTAAAATTGTATCTTGTTATGTTTTTCATGTGTTGATTATTATTTCCCGATTGTTATCACCTAACACGGAGGGTGCGGGCCATACAAACACAGCCTGGAAACCCTCGAAAGTTCTTCGTTGATGCGCGGATTGGCGGGCGATGACAAACAGGGCCGCAAGTTAATTTTGAAGGCTTTGCAGTAATGTTTGAGTCCCGGGATGAGCACTGGTGAAGACCGCGCACAAATCGGACCACCGGAGCACGTCTGGTGGTCCGCGGAACCGCCCGCCAACGCGCCACGCCGACACGGTGGCGCCGGCGGCCGGAGGCGGCGGACGGCAGCAGCCGGTGGCCCGGAAGCGGCGGCGCCTGGTGCACCGCTGGGAAGACCCGCCGCGGCTGAAGCCGCGACGACGTTGTCCGGTCCCGCGGCCGGGCGGGACCGCGGAGGAAGGGACGCTGCTTAAGCCGCGTCCGGTGACACAGAGCGGCCCCACCAGGGGCCGTGACACTCCTTCACGGGGGGGGGGGGGGGTGCAGTACACCCCCACGCCGCTCGGCTGTAACCGGCCGATCCGACTCTGGCAGCCGGGCCGGTTCGGGCCGACCCAGGGGGGTTGGTCCGGGTCGGTCCGAGCCCATACCCCCCGTTTCGGACCTTTTTCGGTATTTTGCTCATAACTTGAGTTACGGGCCTCTGAACGATGCGCCATCAGTGGCGAAGATATCCTTGGATCGAGACTGTCATTTCGGTATATCACATTCAAGGTTTTGGAATACTTTGGGTTCGGCCGTGTTGGTGCGTACACGAAACCAACCGGGCTCTCGAAGCGGAAACACTCATATCTTGAGCTTCGGGCGTCCGATTGATGTGTCGTCGACTTTGTTCACTTACTCTAAGTGAGACAGATCTTTTGGCTTACTTCTCCCAAGGTTTGGACGCAGGTGGAGTACGGTGGGGTTGGTTTTTCCTTAAAAACCAACCGGGGCCCTGGAACGAAAAGGCCAATAACTCTCAGACCGGGCATCTGATTGACGCGCCGTCTGCGACGTTGAGTTCCTGTTGACGATACGGAACTTTTGGATACATCAACTCTGGACTATGTGTCAGTTGATGATTCAGCCTCTCGGCTCGCGGATCGGACCCTCCCGAACGAGCTTGCTGTGTGCGGGAAACCTAGAGCTGGCTGTGACTTCGACGGCGACTGTGCAGAGATCATCAGTGGATTCGACAGCGACGACTACAACACTCAGCGATCCATTGTGGGTCAGTGATACCGATCCTGTGTGGGTCCGATCCTGTGTGGTTCAGCGCTCAGCGGTCCTATGTGGGCCAGTGCCTACAGATCCTGTGTGGGTCCGATCATGTCTGGGTCTTTGCGGGGGTTAGTTAACTATCGATCCTGTGTGGGTCAGATCCTTTGTGGGTCTTTGCGGGGGTTAGTTATCTATCGATCCTGTGTGGGTCAAATCCTTTATGGGTAATTTGGGGGTTAGTACCTATCGATCCTTTGTGGGTCCGACGGCTTAGATGAATCAGTGGAAATATATGGTCATCTTCATCTTCATATAAAGAAGTATACCTATGCGAGCTGAAACCCTGTTTTTCTTTCCTTTGTGGATTGTGTTGAGCTATCCTGTGTGGATTTACATTTTGCTTTCCTGTGTGGACTGAGTTGTACGTGGGCTAGGATGTTGGAGCCGAACAAGAATTAATGACTTAGGTATATGTATGGGCATATACCTAAGCGGTGTCGGATGATACTTCATGATTGTATCTTTCCATTGTGGATTATCCTTTGTGGATTCTGGGAGACCTTCGGGGGTCTCGGGGTCCTTACTGAGTAGCTTATACTCACCCCTGCACGGGCTATGCCCACACTACGTTGTGTTGGTTGTAGACGACGGACATCGTTGATCGTGGTTGAGGCTTGCAGAGCAGGACGGTACCTGGAGGTGGACCATTGGGCGGGACGTACTTGGAGCGGTCGGCTGGACCCGATGAGGAGTGGAGGGTATCTGTACCCACCCTTCAGGTGGGATTTCCAGTGTACGGCTCGACGTTGCGGCGTTACTTTTCAGTTGATGTTTTCCCTTTCGAGGTGTACTTTACTTTCAGTTTGGGTTTGTATTCTGGCCCACTTACATTCCACAATTACTGTTGTACTCAGGTTTTTTCTTAGTGTTTACTTCTGCATGATTTCTCTATGGTGCTTATTTACATTACAAAGGCAATGTGTTCCCTTTTTACCGGGATTTATGCCTTGGTGCTAGTATCCAACCCCTGGCATATAGAAGGCGGGCTTGGGGTAGTCACGGGACGGGCCCCGAGGACGAGTCGTGACAAATTGGTATCAGAGGAGTTCGGTTCTACCGTAGAACTCAGGACTCTGATCTTTTTCAATGTGAATACATAGTGTTTAGTGTATTGGGTGTGGTTATCAGTTCAGGGAGTCCAGTGTTGGTGCGGCGGCCGACGTATCTGTACACATGGACCCTGACTTCTGATTTCCGACTTAATGCACGAAAACATTGATTGCGTGTGTGTTTCAAGTTTTCTTTGTGATTACTTTGTGTCAGGTCACAAGGTATACTGTTCAGACCGTGGCGCATCTGTTTCCTTTTTCAGGATGCCCCACAACGGCTGCCTGCTAGGGTTCCGAGAGTTGAGCGTGACGACATCCCACCAAGTGACGAGGCCTCGATATAGGACCCTTTGACAGCTGAGGAACCGGTGGTACCTCTACCCGCTGAGCCACCGATGATTCCAGCCCCAGCCGCTGACGATGCACGTCGCCTTACTGCATTGCATGAGTTCCAGCGCCAGCGACCGCCCAGGTTCCGCGGGGAGACGGACCCCCAGGCAGCCAAGGACTGGCTGGAGGCAGTTGTGCGAGTTTTCTGGTTAGTGAGGACACCAGCAGACCTCATGTTGATCCTCGCAGCGAGCCTACTGCACGCAGCAGCAAGAAGATGGTGGAGCTTGATGCTCCAGGTTCACGATGAGGCATCTCTTTTCTGGACGGAATTTTAGAGCCTCTTCCACTCGTATTTCTTCACAGCCACCCTCCGTGTGGCGCGCATCCAGGATCTTCTTCAGCTGCGGCAGGGCAGCATGACGGTCACCAAGTACTTGGCGAGATTTACCGATCTCTCACGCTACTAGACAGACATGGTACGAGACCCATTCTTCCGGGCCCGGACCTTTGAGCAGGGATTGAGACATGAGATCAGGGCATTGCTGATCTCCCTCAGCATTCCGACCCAGGCTGGAGTACTGGAGCGAGCCCTTTTGATTGAGAGATTTCTTTCTGATCCTTCATCAGCACCGAGACCTACCGCGGGGCGGCACGTAGCAGAGTATTATGCGGAAGGCAGTCGACGGATGACTCAGGGGTCCAGGCAGACCAGACCCTCACGCAAACAACCTCAGGACACTGGCTCAGCACTGCGGGGCACACAGCGCGTCGAGAGGCAGGCAGTGCTACACATGCGGCGGGCAGGGCCACATGGCTCGTGACTGCCCGGCCCAACGTGCCGAGGAGCAGCAGATAGTTGAGGGGCCACCCCGGCAGAGGCAGAGGGTCGACCGTGGTGGTATGCATGGAGGAGGTAGACAAGGCAGAGGATCTGGCCGGGAAGAAGGTGGTGGGCGACGCTTTGAGGCTCTACCACAACCACCACCAGGAGGTCCACCCCGGCCACAGAGAGCTGGCGGGTAGAGACAGACACATCTCCAGGAAGTAGAGGCCTACGACCACAGCGCGCCTGAGATGATTTGAGCTACTATCTGTGTCTATTGCACCATTTCGGCAATTCTTATAGACACAGGATCGAGTCACTCTTTCGTAGCCGCTGCCCTTGTTCGGAGCTCGGAGATTCCGACAGAGCCATTGGCTCGATCCATACGGCTAGAGAATCCTACGAGAGAAGACTCGATGATTACGCACTGGTTCCAGCAGTGTGAGCTTACTCTAGGAGGCGAGAGCTTCGGCTGGGATCTTCTTGTAGCAGCATCGAGGCCTTACGACGTCATCATGGGCATGGATTGGTTATCTACCGTCCATGCTCAGATTGACTATATTAAGCACAAGGTGCGATGTGTATGCACCAACGGGAGTAGGTTCACCTTCACCGGCGAGAAGGGATCCTTTGCAGCACAGGATGGACTCTCGCAGAGGAGAGGATAGCCCATCAATCTTCAGTTTCCTAGCCTCATCCTAGGAGATGTTGACATACAGAGTCTTAGATTTCCTGCAGTGGTGGATCAGTACACGGACGTCATTCACGACGACGTTCTAGGGCTACCTCCTCGCAGAGAGGTAGACTTTTATATTGACCTGTACCCCGGGACAGCCCCGATATCGACTCCAGCGTATCGGATGGCCCCCACTGAGCTTCGAGAGCTACGAGTACAGTAGGAGGACTTACAGGGCAAGGGATTCATCCGACCTAGTGTTTCACCCTAGGCTTCCCCGATATTGTTCACCAAGAAGGCGGACGGGAGTTTGCGACTTTGTGTCGACTATCGTCGCCTGAATCTGGTGACAGTGAGGAACAAGTATCTGCTACCGAGGATTGATGACCTCTTCGATCAGCTCAACGGAGCACGGTGGTTCTCGATGATAGACCTCAGGTCAGGCTATCATCAGCTCAGAGTTCGGGATGAGGATGTGTAGAAGACGGCCTTCAGGTGTCGGTATGGCCACTATGAGTTCTTGGTTATGCCATTTGGCGTAACCAATGCTCCAGTAGTGTTCATGGGCCTCATGAACAGGATCATTCAGCCATACCTCGATCGATTTGTCGTGCTCTTCATCAACGACATTTTGATTTACTCGATGACTGAGGAGGAGCATGCCTATCACTTGCGAGTTGTACTGGACACACTCCGAGAGCACCAGCTTTATGGGAAGCTCTCGAAGTGTCAGTTCTGGATACGTGGGGTCCACTTTTTGGGGCACGTCATCTCTGAGGCGGGAGTTGCAGTGGATCCTGCGAAGATCGAGGTAGGGCTAGCTTGGGAGCCACCCAAGATCGTGACAGAGGTGCGGAGTTTCTTGGGACTAGCCGGATACTATCAGAGATTTTTTCCTGACTTCTATAGAGTTGCGGCACCACTCTCTGCTCATACAAAGAAGGGGAAACACTTTGTGTGGTCAGACAGATGTCAGCAGTGCTTCCAAGAGCTGAGACAGAGGTTGACCAGCGCACCTATCATGAGGTTGCCTGAGGAGGGAGTAGGGTATGTAGTCTACTGCGATGCATCAGGGACCGGACTCAGATGTGTCCTGATGCAGTATCAGGCACTAATCGCCTATGGATCATGTCAGTTGAGGCTACACGAGCAGAACTATGCTACCCATGAACTGGAGTTAGCAGTAGTGGTCTTCGCTCTGAAGACATGGAGACACTATCTGATGGGAGAGCGCTTTACAGTCGTTATTGACCATCAGAGTCTCAGGTACATCTTCTCTCAGAAGTACCTGAACCTGAGATAGCGGCGATGGCTCGAGTTCCTCCATGACTATGTCTTTGAGATAGTCTATACTCGTGGGAAGGGGAATGTGGTAGCTGATGCTCTCAGTAGGAGGACGGTCATTCAGCTACTCGAGGAGGCGACAGAGCAGCTATCCACTTTGCGGATATCCTTCGTGAATAGAGATGGAGCAGCCTTCCTTCAGTCTCTCACAGTCACCCCTCCACTACTGCAGCGGGTCAGAGAGGCCCAGTGTGGGGACGCTGTCTGTGAGACGCGGCGTGCACAGATATCCTCAGAACAGGCACCAGATTGTTTCTCCTTTGGAGCAGAGCAAGAAATCCTTTTCAGATGACGTACGTTGGTTCCAGTTCCATTACGGGAGGAGGTGATGAGAGTGTTTCACACTTCTCCTTTGGCGGTACATCCTCGAGTGGCGAAGATGTACCAGGATCTTAGATGGGAGCACTGGTGTCCAGGCATGAAGGAGGTTGTGGCAGAGATCGTTTCATGATG
The DNA here is from genome assembly GCA_963277665.1 of Viscum album. NCBI lineage: Eukaryota > Viridiplantae > Streptophyta > Magnoliopsida > Santalales > Viscaceae > Viscum > Viscum album. The sequence continues at coordinate 1,235,772,406 of OY728136.1, read as the reverse complement.
CCTCACCTGCCAGCAGGTGAAGGTAGAGAATCAGGTACCAGCAGGCTTGGTACAAACCTTGGAGGTCCTAGAGTGTAAGTGGGACAGGATATCTATGGACTCCATGACTGGACTTCCACGCACTTCCAGAGGTCACGACTCCATCTGGGTGATTGTCGACCGACTCACCAAGTCGGCTCACTTCGTACCCATCAGAGAGCAGGGCTTAGTGGAGATCATGGGGCGTCTCTATGTCCAGGAGATTGTACACTTCACTGTGTGCCATCATCCATCGTCTCCAACAAAGATGCTCCCTTTACTTCCCATCTTTGGAAAGGGTTGCAGGAGGCGTTCGGGACACGACTACGTTTGAGCACCGCCTTTCACCCTCAGACGGATGGTCAGACGGAGAGGATCATTCAGACTCTCGAGGACAAGCTCTGTGCATGTGTCCTCGACTTTGGTCGTAGCTGGGAGGACCACCTACCCTTGGTGGAGTTCGCGTACAACAATAGCTACCACTCCACCATCGGGATGGCACTATACGAGGCGTTGTACGGTAGACCTTGCAGATCTCCTTTGTGCTGGACAGACCCTGGGGTGTCAGCACTTGTGGGACCAGAGATGGTCTGGGCCAAGACAGAGAAGGTCCAAGTCATCCAGGAGCAGATGAGGATAGCTCAGAGCCGGTAGAAGTCTTATGCTGAAAGGAGGCGAAGGCCACTAGAGTTCGATGATGGTGACCACGTCTTCTTGCGCGTCTCACCTCGACGTGGATTACAGAGATTTGGCCGAGGTGGAAAGTTGTCTCCACGCTTCATCGGACCATTATAGGTCCTCAGCAGGATTGGAGAGGTGGCTTATCACCTGGCTCTACCACCTCAATTGAACCGGGTTCATGCCGTCTTCCACGTATCCCAGCTGAGGAGATACGTACATGACCTGACGCACATCATTGACCATGGGGAGCTAGATGTTGATGATGGAGCGACTTTTGCGGAGGTCCCGGTGGAGAATGAGGATCGATAGGAGCGGGTCCTATGTGGCCGGTTGATTCCTCTAGTGCGCATCATATGGCAATACGGGAACCTCCAAGAGAGTACTTGGGAGCGGGTGGCTCAGATGCGTGCTCAGTACCCGCATTTTTTCACTAGTTTTTTATGTATCTTTACGGGGATGTAAAGCCCTGTGGTGGGAGTGATGTAATGACCCGTAAATTTCAATGAAATTTTTTTCTTAATTTTCTTTGTAATTTTACAAGAACGCAGTTTCTGACGGCACCTGATTCTGTGGACCGGTGTGCCCGGAATCATTTTCTGAATTTGACTTGGGTACGTTCAGTGAACGAACGAGCGGGTTTTTCTAACTTTTGAACCGGTGCTCGGAATTGAATTTCGAGGGCACCGATGGAATCACAGTGCCGGTATTTTATTAGAAACGCCTCTTCTAGAGTTGTGTTTGCTCGGGTGTGGTTTTTAAATTTTTGAGGTTAAGTTAACAAATAAAATAATGTGGTGCGACAACTTTATTTTTATTTCACATAAAGCCACTTAAAAGCCACTTAAAGATGCTTAAGCTGAGTTGAAGCGGATAGGGTGCAATTCAAAATGTCCTACCCTCTTGGTAGGATATTTGTGAGGTGTGGCCTACACGAGCCCCACCGTTTCTTTTCCTCTAAGTAACACACCCGCGAAAACTCCTCTTTAATGAAAGTCAACTGGGGCGTTTTCTTAAACTCTTAAACGCTCCTAATAATTGTACTGTTAAGACATTACCATTAATTCACCGAATTAATGGTTCATTTCTTAACCTGTTTTCAAACTGTTGGCATATTAATAAAATAAGACCAACACACCATTCTTCTTGGGTGTGTTTTGTTGAGAGGATTTGGAGATTCTGTTCCTTAATCCTCCTTCGCAAAGAACGTGAAGAACGCGAAGAACGCGAAGAATGCCGTCACCCTCGGAGATTGATGACGCAATGCCGTGTTCCGCGACGCCAACGATTCTCCTTCCACGACGATTCTTCCGCAACGTTCTTCCCCACAAAAATCTCCGATCACCAACTGCTTGTGGTAGGAGATTTCAAATCTTTTAAATTTCCATTGTGGATTTTATCCTTAACATGGATTTCAATCATGAAATTAAATCTGTGTGTTTCCTTTAACCCTCGGAGATCGTCGACTTGACGCCCTTCTGCGACGCGACGATCCACTTCTTCCGCGACGGTCAATCCTGCGAAGAACGCACGTTCGACGACTACGATGAGGTAGGGGTTTTATTTGAGAATAATATCTATTCCCGTGGTTATTTCCTTCTAAAACCAAGAACCCGGATCAAAGTGCAATTTTAATTTATTAAAATTGTATCTTGTTATGTTTTTCATGTGTTGATTATTATTTCCCGATTGTTATCAACTAACGCGGAGGGTGAGGGCCAGACAAACACGGCCCGACAACCCTCTGCAGTTCTTCGTTGATGCGCGAATTGGTGGGCGATGACAAACGGGGCCGCAAGTTAATTTTGAAGGCTTTTCAGTAAAGTTCGAGTCCCGGGACGAGCACTGGAGAAGACCAGGGCACTCCATCACGCAGGGGGGGCATCACACCCCCGCGCCGGCCGGGTCGGACCCAAACCCGGGTCGGGTTGCCCGGTTCGGGCCGACCCAGGGGGGTTGGGCCGGGTCGGTCCGGGCCCAGACCCCCCATTTCGGACCTTTTTCGGTCTTTTTCTCATAACATGAGCTATGGGCCTCCGAACGACGCACCGTCAGCGGAAAATCGATACTTGTATCGAGACGGTCGTTTCAGTATATCACACTCAGGGTTTCGAAATACATTGGGTTCAGCCGGGGTGGTTCGTACACGAATCCAACCGGGCCCTCGATGCGGAAACACCCATATCTTGATCTTCGGGCATCCGATTGACATGCCGTCAACTTTGTTGAATTCCTCTAAGTGAGACGGATCTTTTGGCATACTCCACCCGAGGATTGGACGTAGGTGGAGTATGGTCGGGTTGGTTTTTCCTTAAAAAACAATCGGGCCCCTGGAACGAAAAAGCCAATAACTCTTAGACCGGGCGTCCGATTGACGCGCCGTCTACGACGTTGAGTTCCTGTTGATGATACGGAACTTTTGGATACATCAACTCGGGACTATGTGTCAGTTGATGTATCAGCCTCTCGGCTTGTGGAGCGGACCCTCTCGAATGAGCTTGTTGTGTGCGGGAACCCTAGAGCTGGATGCGACTTCGACAACGACTGTGCAAAGATCCTCAGTGGATTCGACGACGACGACTACATCACTCAGCGATCCTTTGTGGGTCAGTGATACCAATCCTGTGTGGGTCCGATCTTGTGTGGGTTAGTGCTCAGCGGTCCTGTGTGGGCCAGCGCGTACAGATCCTGTGTGGGTCTGATCCTGTGTGGGTCTTTGCGGGGGTAAGATACCTATCGATCCTGTGTGGGTCAGATCCTTTATGGGTCATTGCGGGGGTTAGTTATCTATCGATCCTTTGTGGGTCAAATCCTTTGTGGGTCATTGCGGGGGTTAGTACCTAACGATCCTTTGTGGGTCCGACGGCTTAGATGAATCAGTGGAAATACCTGTTCATCTTTATTGTCATATAAAGAAGTATACCTCTGCGAGCTGAAACCCTGTTTTGTATTCCTTTGTGGATTGTTTTGTGCTATCCTGTGTGGATTTTCATTTTGCTTTCCTATGTGGACTAGTTTGTACTTGGGCTCGGATGTCAGAGCCGAACGAGAATTGATGACTTAGGTATATGTATGGGCATATACCTAAGCAGTGTCGGATATTACTTCGTTATTGTATCTTTCCTTTGTGGATTATCCTTTGTGGACTCTGGGAGACCTTCGGGGGTCTCGGGGTCCCTACTGAGTAGCTTATACTCACCCATGCACGGGCTATGCCCGCACTACATTGTGTTGGTCGCAGACGACGGACAGCGCTGATCGTGGATGAGGATTGCGGAGCAGGATGGTACCTGGAGGTGGACCACTGGGTAGGACGTACTCGGAGCGGTTGGCTGGACCCGAGGAGCAGTGGGGGCTATATGTACCCACCCTTCAGGTGGGATTTCCAGTGGACGACTCGACGTTGCAGATTTACTTTTTAGTTGCTCTTTTCCCTTTCGAGTTGTACTTTACTTTCAGTTTGGGTTTGTATTCTGGCCCACTTACATTCCGCACTTTCTGTTGTATTCGGTTTTTAACTTAGTGTTTACTTCTGCCTACTTGCTCTATGGTGCTTGTTTACTTTACAAAGGCAATGCCTTCCCTTTTTACCGTGATTTACGTCTTTGTGCTAGTCACCAGCCCCTGGCCTATGGAAGGCGGGCTTGGGGTAGTCATGACACGGGCCCCAAGTACGGGTCATGACAAAAGTGTTGAGATACCAAACCCTTCGAGGACAGAGCCAGTTCCAGTTGGAGGTGAAGAGAGACACTGAAACCCCGAACTGATGTACTATGTATAAGTGGCATTGCTTGAAGCTAGTTGCGGAGGACAATGAGAACTGACCCCATTCTTCAAGTGTGGAGGCTCCCCAACTACCTCTGGTCGGGGTTAGATTCTTTTTTTAAAGTCAACTGAATTTATTGAACCCCATTATCCTCCCCCTTGTTTATGAGCTTACGCGGAGGGCGCAGGCCTAACGAACCTAGCTCAAACCCTCTGCTACTTTTCTTCCCCTTCCCCCTCCATGGAATATTGTCGGTGCGAAAACACTAAATGGCTAAGAAGGATGCGGCGCACCAACACACGCTCTAAAAGGAGTCCATGACACAAAGATGTTGTGTCCATCGGAGCGACCGAAACTAGCTGTCCGTGGAGGAAGTGTGGCGTGCCGCCGGTGAGCATGGGGATGTGGCAAACAGAGAAGGCGGTTGACCGCGAAAGGGGTGGCGGTGTGACCACTGCACCTTTGACGGGCAGATGGCCACAACCTAAGCTGCGAAAGAGCCAAAATCTGCACATCCGGAAGGTTCTGTGTCGAACGGTTGGTGCATACGTGGAACTACCCTTTCTTAAAACCGAATGGCCTCAAGGATGTTCGGGATTCTATAGGGAACCATCCCACCTTGAAAGCTCAGGCGGAATATGGCTAGGCCACTTGCCCAGAAGACCACATATCACGTTCTTGGGCCGCCTGCCTAGTGGGCCACATGCCTGGTGGGTCGCACCCTCTTGTCATCCGAACATGTGGGCAGGACCACCCCCTTGAGGGTCAGGCTGCCCTTTGCGGGTTACCTGCTTGTGTGTCGGGTCGGACTACGGCCCAGCTGCCTAAGCCTACCGTGGTCCTACCCATACAAAGTCGGGCCAGATCGGTCAGACCTGGTCGGACTGGACCCTAGCCCCACCAGACCCGAATACACAAAAAGCGACCATATCTTGAGAACCATACGTCTCTTTGACAAAACATTTTTGGATTTGGGATACTTAAATCGAGACTGTATTTTTGGTATATTTCTCTTGAGTTTTGGAGACAATTGGAGTATGGCCAGGTTGGATCGAACCCGAATCCAACCTGGCCCTTGGAGGTGAAATGATTATAACTCACAAACCGGGTTCTGATCGATTCACCATCTATCATGTTAGATCACTTATGACATGGAGGTCATTTGGGTTACTATTGTATGGAGCATATTGGAAATGGAGGTACGGATGTTATCTCAATGGGTAGAATCTATGGAACTCGAGTGCACCACGTGCGTGGAATCTTATGGCAGGATGTAACATGAATGAAAAACATTGATCCTATGTGGGTCAGATCCTTTGTGGGTCTGCGCTCAATGATCTTATTTTGTTCAGCACATACCGATCTTGTGTGGGTCATATCCCATGTGGGTCAATGCTCAGCGATCCTATGTGGGTCATTGAATACCGATCATGTGTGGGTCATATCTGGTGTATGTCAGCGGGGGTTAATTACCTATCGATCCTATGTGGTTAAGCGGGGGTTAGAAACCTATTGATCATTTTTGGGTTAGATGTAGTGCTATATAATAGAATAATATGATCTATCCTTACAACTAATCATATGTACTTATCTACTTTATATCTGATTGTGAGATGGGTAAATTATACATTCATGGTGTTACCTTTCTGATACATCAATCTTAGTGGTGTTACCTATGTGGTACTTTTAATTTTGTTGTGTTACTTGTGTTGTACTTCTATCTTCGGGGTAATATATATGTGGTAATTCTACCTTTGTGGCGTTTCCTGTGTGGTATATTTACCATCATGGTGCTGTCTTCGTGATGTTACATGTGTGGTACTTCTACCTACGAGGTATTACCTTTGTGGTATTCTTTCCTCATGTATGAGATGAGTATATCGTGATAAATTAGGTATATATATGGGCATATTCCTATGTGGAGTTGATTTTTATTACATCATACTTTGAGATTGGGGATTTCTTTGTGGTACCTTATTTTGTGGAACACTAGGAGACATATGGGGGTCTTGGGGTCCCTACTGAAAATCATTATACTCATCCCTGCACTGACTATTCCCATGCATTATTGTGTCTTGTGAAAGTGACAGACATCATTGATCGAGGCTGAGGGAGGCCGCACTAAAAGGTACCCAGAGATAGACCATATAGCCTAATGCGATGCATGGACTACTGTTTGTGAGCAGTAGCTACCCTTTAGGTAAATTACATAGTGGGTGATCTAGGAGATGTTTTGTACTTCTTTAGTTGTACTTTTACTTTTGATATATGGTCTTGTATTCTGGCCCCTTTCACTTTAAGAACTCTTTACATTCATCACACTCTGACTAAAACAGTTTACTTTCTAGTTTCTTCTTCTTGTGTTCATTGAATGTGTGTCGGTACAAGTTAAAAGGAAATTCCTTCCCATTATAGGGATATTCCCTTCCACTGCTAGTCGCCAGCCCCTGGCCAATTGAAGACGAGCATGGGGCAGTCACAACATGTGCCCCGAGGGATGGGTCATGACCTAAAATTTATTAATTAAAAAAAGATTAGGTAGAAGAGTGCAGAAAGTAATGGGGATGGAATATAAGCCCAACTGAAAGGTACAAGTACAACTGGATGGTACAATACAAATTAAAAAGGGAAAATAACTCCTAGGTCATCCTATGAGAATTCTATCTAACGGGTAGGTACAAATTTCCTCCAAAACACTCCATTTCTTCCCATCTCCTATGTGTACCGCCTAGTCTTGGATCCCCTAAACCTCAGCCGAGCTGCTTGTCATCTGGAGAAGACACAACAAGGTGTGGGTGAAGCCCGTGCAAGGTTGAGTATAACAGTACCTAGTAGGGACCCCGACAGACCTGAAGGTCTCTCATAATTCTGCAAAGGAAAACCACAAAGCATGATCTAAATCACAAGCATAAAGAAATTGACACAACTCAATTGGATTCTCAGCTCAATCTAGGTTATTGGTGATGTATAGAAGTGAATAGAATTAGTCTCGAAACTAGATCATCTTATTCTGTCAAAAGACACTTTTGTTGACCTTACGGAGTCTGACCCACACATGATCGATTGAAACTAACCCCCAAAATTACCCACACAATATCTGATCTGCCCATGGTTGATAGGTATCTTACCCCCGCTAACCCGCACAGGATCTGAGCCACACAGGATTGGTATGCGCTAACCTACAGAGGATATCTAAGCGCTGACCCATAGAGGATCTGACCGACAATGGATTGGTATGTGCTGACACACCCAAGATCACTGAGCGCTGACTCGCACAAGATCTAGAAGACACAGGATTGGTGCTGACATTCATAGGATCGTTCGACACTAACCTATGTATGATATGTCTCCATCCTCCGCCTCCCTTCCAGCAACTGGATTCCTCACACATGATGTGCTCGAGTTTTGTAATATCTTCCCCTTGAGATATTGGCCCTACATCTACCACCACTATGCTCCAATATTGTGTAACCCAAAGGACTACCAGGTCTTAAACGTTCCAACATGATAGAAAGTGCGTCAATCAGACCATCGGTCTGTGAGTAATAAGTGTTTTAGTTCTCAGGACCTGGTTGGAATCGGGTTCGATCCAACCCATACATACTCCAAATGTCTCCAAAGCACAATTGGAGTATACTAAAATTGACAGTCTCAATCCAAGGAACCCAATTTCATAGACGGCCCGTCAAACGAATGTCTGGTTCTCAATATATTCCCTTTTTAGTGTTTCTAGGCTCGGTTGGGCCCGTGTCTTGTCCGACCCGGTCGAATGACCCTACCCAACCCGGTCTAGGCTGGGCCGCAGCGGGCTCGGAAGAATGGGTCGTTGATTGGCCTGGATCGCAAGGGGGTGGCCCACAAAGGTGGCCCACAAGGGCGGCCCATCAGGAAAAGGGTCCCCGCAAAGGCATGGCCCGACCCGCGTAGGGTGTAGCCCACAAGGAGGCGGCCCAACCGCTGTCTTCCCAAGCTGGTGAGGGGGGAGGTGTGACCCCCGGTCTCCCAAACTCCAGAACAGCCCGGATTCCATTCTGTTTTTGAGGCGGCGAAGCCACGTGGGCGCCGCCTAGTCACCGCGGAACCCGCAGGGGGCATGGGTTTGGCCTTCTCCACGGCTTCGGCTACAAATTCTTCTCACCAGCGGCGTGCTAGTTGTGGCATATGCTCACTCTCCAGTGTTACACTGGTCGTGACACATCACCTTCCTCGGATAGCTGAAGTTTCGGCCGCATCTTCTGATTGCCATGACTGATGAGCCGCAACCCCTTGCTCACCGGTAGAGCGTTGCACCTCCTCCACGGCCATCCAGTTTTGGATATTATGATGAATGCGATGGCTTTGTGTTGCAGCCTCCTCTTACGGCATGCCTCGGTGCATGTATTCTTCGTAGCCAATATAGTCGCACTTATGTTATTCCACATAGAACTCAAGGGTGTAGCAATGTAGCGGAGGATCTGGGCCAAGTTCGTTTAGCCTATACTGTCCGCTTTAGCTCTTATCATAAGAGAAGATAAAGGGTTAACTAAAGTTTCTAGAAATAAATGAGTATCAATATACCTCCCATGAAAATCCATTGGAGAACATCTACACTTTAAGGTCATTCATGTACTTCGTTCTTGCAACATGAATCCAATGACGCTGCTTCTGTGTCATCCTTCGTTTTATGGTTTGGTGTCTCCTATCACCTCCCGTTGGGATCAGCTCCTTCCTCTAGGGTTTCGGTGTCAGAACACACATTTAAAACCACACACATGCGCTATTTAAAGATATGAAAAGCTTCGACGGATCATTCTAGGCACTTCGAGCATCTAAATCACGAGCCGTCAGATTTCATGTTCTAAAAATAATTCAATATAATTTTAAAAAATTATATGGATATACTAGGACATTACATCGTGTTTATGACAGATGTTGACACATGCGATGGATAAACACATCGTGGTATGCATGATGGTGTTGAGAACATACCCAATATTGATGTAATGTGATTATTTCATTCTTTTCCATTATGGTGATGAAACAATGTCTCTTTCATGACAATGTTCTAGATAAAATTTTGGATATCCATATTTCTTATTTACCTATATACTATTACCTTTGACATTAGGAAACCATTTTTAGTAGTACATCTCAGTTATGGTATAATTTGATGTATCATTGAGTACCTAGAATTAATAGAATGGTAATTATTAATTAAATTTTTATTCCATGGGTTTGGGTTTTGAATGGAATGAAAATATTGATAGTCATGAGGAACCATGAAACTTTTTGGACTATGCATGTAGGGAATGCGCTTCACATTGTGGTTAATTAAATTTTGATGGAATAATTGTAATTAATGGTTAATGATTTAATTATTAAAAAAATGTTATTTCTGGAACCATCCCCAGTAAACATCATACTGGGTAAGGTAGTCAGCAAAAAACAAGGCCCAAGATGCTTTCCTAATCCTCTATGGCTAAAAACTACTGTCATACATCATATACAACTCAACTGTTAATGATTTAACCCTTGAAATATAGATAAATTAACTCACATTGTATAAATAAATGAATAATGGATGTTGAAATTATTTTTTTGGAAATTATACATACCTACATGTAACAACTTGTGTCATCAACCACTATAGAACCACGTTAGTTCCCCGGTCAGCCAATATTAAAGAAGTACATGAATCTAAAAAATAAAAGTGTGGTATAAGTTTGGTCACCAGGATGCTATGTTGGGAGGATATAATTTATACAAATCAATTATAAATACTGCTAACTATAAATATATATAATTTTAGTATGAATACATAACAAAAAATTGATTTTATGATACTTTCAAACTATGAAATATGGTATAATTCAAAAAAATATCCATTTTTTCAAAAATAAATTCCTAGAAAAATGATACACTTTCCACAACATCTTACAATAAGGAAAATTTTATGAATGAGTAATTTTTATAAAAAAACATGATATTTAAAAAAATTATAATATTTATAGAAAATGTTGGAAACTAGTTCATATATAAAATAAGTATAATAACATTTCCAGAGTAGTATTTATGATCATGAACTAATCCATATAAATCCAAAAAATCAACATATGCATGTAATTTTTATACATAATTCACCCGCCCTAACCCCAAGTGTCACCCTCACTTGATCCACTGAGGGTCATAGGCCACAAGTAATGTGAGTATTTCAGAGGGCCACTAGATAGATCATAATTCTTATACACTAAAGCATGTTTACTTAGGGATCCATGTTTACAACACAATTCATATCTCAATAAAAAAATGGTGTAAATATTTTATCAATATATCATATACAATCATATAATATCTTTTTAATGAAATTTATCATTCAATTCCTCAACTCTAAAAATTGTTCTTAAGTGAAATACTTTTTTTATTTTTACCTGAAAAATATGACCCCCTTATTGGGATAATATCACTTCTAAAAAAATTTCACACATCAAATATCCATTACAAAGGAAAATAAATTAATATATTTTTTTCCAATCTACATAAAACATTTCAAAGTTCTAACATGTCATCATCACTTTCCAATAAAAACATTCCTTTATAAAGTATATTTTTCCAAGGAATTTATCTTCTAAAACAATATTTAACCATATCAATATATACAGTAATATTTAAATGTAATTAAACTAAATAAAACCCACATATTCCAAACATAGTGAGTGAATTTACCAAAAATTGTAACAACTATATATCTAAATGTATTTTTATATTTATATAATTCATGTCCCACCAAGCCAAAATATAGGGAAAACCATCGAGGGTTCCTAGAGAATACTAAATCCATGCCATTAATCCCATTTGAAAACCTATAAAAACACCAAAACACAATTGGGACTCACTAAATTTATGGAGGAAACCGTTTGGAACTCCAATTAAACATTTAGGATTCCACCCAATTGAAAACAAGTTTAAAATCATTTATAAACCAATGAAACCCCAATTTGTATCAAAAAAATATGAAAACATATGGGTTTCCAATTCCATGATCCTAAAAAATTTACCTAGTAAATACATATCATATAATAGTAATATCACATTTTAAAAACCCTAAGAGATCATAAATTTAAAATTAAAGGCTTGGAAATAGGGACCCGAACTCAAATATTTTTTTTTATTTTGATGATACGAACATGAATCCACCTCAAAGAGTATAAGATAGACAAACATATATAGGAGAAACTTATAGAAGAAAAACCACATTTTACACTTACACACAACTTCATATGTATGTATATATAGAAAATATAATTACCACTTGTCCAAATATATATAGTCACATTGCCATGATGGAATTTGTAAAATGAGAGTATATTTATTTTATTATACTTGTATTTTTATTTATGTCCTTTTTAAGGATCCAAAAGACATTGCCTTAAAATAATGCCATTATAGTGTGCCTCACATTTTTCTTCAATGACATAATGAATGAAGGAAAATTAAAAGAGAATGTGTAAATATTGTATAGATTTTAAAATTATGGTGAAGTAGTATATGATAAGTGAAAACAAATGAACAAAATGGTAGAATACTCGAGTATACATGGAAGATCCATTATTGAAGTGGAAATGGGAGGAAAATTCCAAGGACATGAGTCTAGATGTGTGTTTCCAAGGATGTGTGGTCCCCTTTGATGGGAATGATGTGAATATTGGGAAGTGGATGGGCATGATTATTTTTGGGGGTGAAGGGGCATTTACGATGGTAAATCCTCATTTACTAAACATGGAATTCCACATGATTTGGGAGTATGTTCTACCAAAAAATACACCAAACATTTAGTATACTATATACCAATACCAAGGAGAAAACATGCTATTTTTTCTAAAAGTGCAGTCTATACAATGATTTCTCTGGTACCAAAAGGATTGTCAGGGATATTCACAATTTACCCTAAGTGTGTTCTAACTGTGGTCCTACGTAATGCCTATGAAAAATTTATAATTTCATGGGAAAACACATGAAAAGGCCAGGAAACAATGTAATGACTAATAAAAAAATTATAGTCTTTTAAGGCCATGAAATTCCAATTCACCCCACTATAACACTTTATTCCCCTTTAATGTCAAAAATATTCAGGTGATCATGAATGAAGGTATAAAAAATCCATAACTCAAGAAAAAACTATTAAAACCGAAATGCCACAAACCAATTCCCCTAATAAATTCAAGACGAGAAAAATATGAAATCCCAAAGAACGCATAAAAGGTCACCCTCACAAATTGATCCAAACATCCAGAGACGTGTATCTTCAAACACAATAACAAATCATGGAACTCCACGACCCCTAACATTGAAATTACTAAAATAAAATAATTTGGTTTAGGTTGAGTTCAAAAAAAATGTCACCAAAAATGATTAATAAACAAATTCACAATGGGACCCTTTTGTGGCGGTTTCCCATTCATTTTATGGCCCTATTTGAACAATGATTTTCCAAACAAGAACAGAATGACATGTCATAATTTGAACATGATCTTCAAAAAATAGTGAATGAAAAACAAACATCTCCCATATAAAAAAAATATATTCATAACTCCCCTAAGATATAGAATAATTGAAATTATATCTTCCTGGGTGAATGAAAAAAGGGAGTCCATCGGCTCGGTAATATACATCAGGAACCAAATCAACTTCTCAATCCATCTTAGATATACAATTTTGATGGAGAAACTATAAATCAAAAATTAATAATAAATATGTGAAATAAAATAATCCCCCAATGATAAACCATGAAAACCTAACCATTTCCACAATACAAAAAAATATTTAAAACCTCTCAAACAGTATGCCTCATGAAACTACAACTATTCAAAAACAAGGCTAACCATTCAGGAGTGTGCATCCACAATGAATAACTACATAGATCTCAAAAAATTCATCATCATGATCACAATGATGGTTCATAAGATATCATCCATAAATATCCCAAAAATAAACCACTTATATCTCAAAAAAATAAACAATAACGTACCCTGATATGGGAACCCTCTGATGATTTCTATTTTGATTTCAGAAATTACAAGTTGGATCAACATCCCCCCCCACCCACCCATTTACTCCTACAATCATGTAAAATCTCTACTCCAAGGCCAATGGATGGATAATTGATATCCAGAACAATATTCGTCCATATTTTTAGGATAAAATGAATCCTAATTGATGTATTCACATTCGATTATGAAACTCCTTGAAACTCTTCAGGCAACCCAAGTGTCCACATCAATTAATAAATTCAAAACATTTGAATAGTTATAATTTAAATAGACATGTTTACCATAATGAAAGAATAAACAAGCCAATTTCATCCCTAAGTATAAAGTCCCATATTTTTTAACTTATGTGGCCCACTAAATGGAATACAATCTAATAAGCCTACGGTAAATGAGGTATTCCCCACTTTCTTATCTAAAAAATGAGGAAGAAAACTCACGAAGATATGGTGTAACCCAATGTCTAGAATGATTCTACCTCGACCAATAAATGAATAAATCATAAATTTTTCAAATTGGCCTTCTCATAGACAATAAAATAAATTACTCTGTAGAACAACCTTCCCCTCTTCAGCAATATTATTTATGGAATCCATTAAAAAGTTGTAGCATAAAAGCAAACCAAAACTCATCCTAAAAAAGGCTACACATTTCAATAATTATATAAAAACCCTAACTCCAAACACCTATTCAAAAACTATAAAGTATAAATAAATAAAAAATGAAATCCAAAACACATAGTGGAACCTAAATAAACTCCCAAATATTAAAAGATTAGAACCCATTTTAAAAAAATCCAAAAAGAAATAGAATAATAAAATGATGGTAATACTCCAATGCTATTCTCTAAACCCCACATATATACAATATCATAACTTCTCAATCACCCATACATACACAACGAGAAAAACCGTATTTTGTGATGTGGTAATTGCGACGGGATTAGTTCTTGTCACAAATAGTCCATCCCATGGGTTATTTGCAATAGGGGGTTCGTCATGTCGCAAATAACAAGTTTTTTTATGGGATTTGGGGTCCCGTTGCAAAAGGTAATGCACACTTTGTCGTGGGATGCGAGCCAAAAAGAGGGAAGGTTATTTGCGATGAGGGGATCCCCCCATCGCAAATAGTGTGTCGGTCGGAGGGTATTTGCGACGGGCCCTGTCGCAAAATGTACCTTTTGCAACGGTAATCCCGTCACAACTAGTCTCGTCGCAACTGAACTAACCTATATATACCCCCTCCATTTTTCTTTTTATTCCTCTCATTTCTTACTTCATATCTCTCCCTCTATACTTGAATTTTAGAGTGAAAATTTCTCTCAGTTAAAATTTTCTTTTACGGAGAAGTTTTGAAGGCGCTTATATCAATCAGAGATCAAGTTTAAATATATTTATATTTTATTTAATTTAGTATTTATTTAATTTTTTATGGAAATTTTGGTTATTGTCGATTAGTTGTAATTAAATTATATTTAAATCGTTTTATTATTTTTATTTTAGTAATAAATAGTAATTATTAGTAATTATTGTTTGTAATTAGTAATAAATAGTAGTAATTAGTAATCAATAGTAACAATTAAGTATAAATAGTTATAATTAAGAATAAATAGTAATAATTTAGAATATTAGTAATAACTAAAAATAAATAGGAATAATTGGGAATAAATAGTAATAAATACTAATAATTAGTAATGAATAAAAATATTTAGTAATAATTAGTAATAAATAGTAGTAATTAGTATAAAATAGTAGTAATTAGTAATAAATAGTAATAAATAGGAATAATTAGAAATAAATAAGAAGAATTAGTAATAATTAGTAATAATTAGAAATAAATAGGAATAAATATGAATAAATAGAAATAATTGGCGATAAATAGGAATAAATAGCAATAAATATCAATAAATAGGAATAATTTAGAATAATTAGTACTAAATAGTAATAAATAGTAGTAAATAGCATTAAATAAGAATAAATAAGAATAAATAGTAATAAATAGTAATAAATAGTAATAAATAGTAATAAATAGTAATAATTAGTAATAATTAGTAATAATTAGTAACAAATAGTAATAATTTGTAACAAACAATAATAATGTGTATCAAATTGTAATAAATAGTAACAAATAGTAATAACTTGTAGTAAATAGTAATAAATAGTAACAAATAGTAACAAATAGTAACAAATAGTAACAAATACAAATAAATAAGAATAATTATTAATAATTAGTAATAATTAGTAATAATTAGTAATAAATACTAATAAGTAGTAATAAATTGTCGTAAATAGTAATAAATAGTAATAATTAGAAATAATTAGTAATAAATACTAATAATTAGTAATAAATTGAAAAAAATTGTAATAAATTGTAATAATTAGTAATAATAAGTAATAATTTGGAATAATTAGTAAAAATTAGGAAAAAATAGTAATAAATAATAAAAAATTGTAAAAAATTGTAAAACTAGTCATAAATAGTAATAATTATTAAAAATTATTAATAATAAAAAATAATTATTAATAATTAGTTATAATAAAGAATAATTAAAAATAATAAGGAACAATTAAGAATAATTGGGAATAATTAAAAATAATTTGGAATAATTTGGAATAATTAGTAATGATTAGTAATAATTAGTAATAAATTGGAATAAATAAGAATAAATAGGAATAAATAGGAATAAATAGGAATAAATTGAAATAAATTGTATGAAATAGGAATAATTAGTAATAAATTGGAATAAATAGTAATAATTAGTAATAAATAGTAAAAAATAGTAAAAAATCTTAATAAATAGTAACAAATAGTAATAAATAGTATTAAATTGTAATAAATTGTAATAAATTGTAATATAAAGTAATAAATTGTAATAATTAGTAAAAATCTATAATAAGTAGTAACAAATCGTAATAAATAGTAATAAATAGTAATAATTAATAATAATTAGTAATAATTAGTAATAATTAGTAATAATTAGTAATAATTGTGAATAACTTGTTATATTTAGTAATAAATATTAATAATTAGTAATAATTAGTATTAATTAGTAATAAATAGTAATAAATATTAATAAATTATAATAAATAGTAATAATAAGTAAAAAATAGTAATAAAATGTAATAAAAATTAATAAATTGTAATAAATGATAATAAATAGTAATAAATAGAAATAAATGGTAAAAAATAGTAAAAAATAGTAATAATTATTAATAATTATTAATAAATAGTAATAATTAGTAATAATTAGTAATCATTATGAATAATTTGTAATATTTTGTAATAATTAGTACTAATTGGTAATAAATATTAATAATTATTAACAATTTGTAATAATTAGTAATAATTAGTAATAATTAATAATAATTAATAATAATTAGAAATAATTAGTAATAATTAGTAAAAATTAGTAAAAGTAGAAATATATAGTAAGAAATGGTAAGAAATATTAAGAAATAGTAACAATTAGTAACTATTAGTAACAATTTGTAACAATTAGTATGAAATAGTTATAAATAGTAACAATTAGTTACAATTTGTAACTATTATTAACAATTAGTAATAAATAGTAACAATTAATAACAATTAGTATGAAATAGTAACAATTAGAAACAATTAGTAAGAATTAGAAACAAATTAGTAAGAATTAGTAAGAATTAGCAACAATTAGTAAGAAATAGTAAGAAATAGTAAGAAATAGTTAGAAATAGTAAGAAATAGAAAAAGTAGTATGAAATAGAAATAAATAGTAACAATTAGTAACAATTAGAAACAATTAGTAAAAATTAGTAAAAATTAGTAACAATTAGTAATAATTAGTAATAATTAGTAAAAATTAATAAAAATTATTATCAATTAAGAAGAAAATCATTTGTAATAAGTTGTAAGAACTTGTAATAAATTTGAACAATTTCCAGTGGATTATCGACAATCTTTTTGCTCGATCCCTCTTCTCCTTTCTACTTTCACTGACTCCAAGCATTATGAAAATTATTGTTCGACGTATTCATATCCAATCTCGTATGCATGAGTTTGAATATGTATTTGATGGAAGAATTTTTTCATAATTTTTTTAGGGGGTGACAGTTTCAAGAAGAAGATTCATCGATGAAAAGGGGGCTCTTTTGTCCGATGGATAATTTACTTGCAACTTTCTCACACAAAAATCACAATGAAGAATATGCTTGGAGATAAGAATATTCATTATCGTGTATACATGAATAAATATGTGTACCTCTGATTAGATTCTTCATTGTGATTATTGTGTGATAAAGTTTCATGTAAATGAGCCGTCAGAAAAAAGAGGAGTTGTCAATCCATTTGAAATTGTGTCGCCCGTATGTAACAGTAATTATTAAGAAGTTGTGGTAATTATTTATCTTTTTTTCATATAGTTTATTTATAAATTCAAATTATTCAAAAATAGTAATGATTTTATATTTTGTAGAAAAATATGGAACAAAAGAGTCGAAAAAAATCATTATTAGATGATCGCACATGGATAAATCAGTATAGAAATACAAACGGTTCTGGTTTAAATACTGTATATATTGAGGTTGTTGAAGCATTCTTATCATTTGAATCATCAAATCTATAATATGTATCAGAAGGCATAATAATTTTTCTTTGAAAAAAATGTGCTCTGAGAACATTTGACACATTTGGCAATGTTGGGGGACATCTCTTGCGGTTTGGTTTTCAACCAAATAATGTTTTTTGGTACCAACATATAGAACACTGTTCCAGATAAGTTACTAATAAATTGCTTCCAGATCCATCACAAATTTTAAATTTAGTACATGATTTTGCAGGTCCATCTATTCTGTAAACTGAAACTCACGATGATATTGATTTAACTGTTGAGTTGGAACCATCCAAATTTTATGATTTGATGAGGTCTACTAATGATGCATTATATCATGGTTGCAAGATAAGACAATTAGAAGTGGTTGAAAATTTTATGGCTATTAAATCAGATGAAGAAATGTGAAACAACTGTTTTGAATAGATATTTCATTTGGTTAAAAAACTGTTACCTGAAAAAAAAATGTGTTTCCTGCAAATTATTATGAGAGTAAGAGGATGGTTAGTCATCTGGGCCATAGTTATCGGAAGATTCATGCATTTATGAATGACTGCATCTTATATTCTTGTGAAAATGATTCTTCGGATATTTGTCCCACATGTGGAAAATCGAGGTATAAAGAATCTCATCCAGGGAAGTCTGGATCAATTCCAGTAAAAAAGTTAGGATATTTCCCCCATACACTCAGGTTGCAACATTGGATTATGTCTCAGAACACAACGTATATGATGTCATGGAACAAAACCTATATTTCAACCGACAAAATCTTGAATCATCCATCTGATGGTGATTCATGGAAACATTTTTACAGTTTGCCTCCATCTTTTTATTTAGAAGCCCGAAACATGTGATTGGGTGGTTAGACTGGCAATTTTTGTCCATTGGGTTCTTATGGTGGTCAGTATTCATGTTGGCCTATCTTTATTACTCTGTAAAATTTACCTCCATGGATGTTGATGAAGGATTCCTATATCATTTTTACCTTATTAATCATAGTACATCTTAAAAATAATATTGATTATTATTTTAAACCATTGATTGATGAGTTAAATGCATTATGGAGTGATAGTGTTATTACATATGATTTTTATACAAAACAAAATTTCATATTAAAATCTACATTAATGTGGACGATTAGTGACTTTCTAGCATATGGCATGTTATCTGACTGGAGTACACATGGTCCGAAATCATTTCCTTACTGTATGAAAGACAACAATGCCTTTATGCTCGTCAACAGAAAAAAAACCTTTCTATTTTGACAGCACCGCAGATATCTTCCTACCGATCATCCTTTTTGGAGGAACACACATCATTTCAAAAAATGTACAATTGAAAGGGATGAAAGACCACAAATTATCTTAGGTAAAAATTTAAAATCAGTTGTATTTTCATTACCTCCCATCACATTTGGGCCAATAGTAATCCATTAAGAAAATTCATTGGTTTCTGAAAGAACATAATTGGATAAAACGAATCATTTTTTGGGATCTTCTAGATAGGATTGATTTTTTGGTCCTCTACATGATATATTTCATTCATATTGTGAAAAAATATTTGGATAATTTATTTCATATTGTTTTTGATACACCAGGTAAGAACAAAGATATTGTAAAGGCACAATTAGATCTTTCCCAAATTTACAGGTGACCAGAAAATGAACTATTTTAAAATGACAGATCAAAGAGGTTAATGAAGCCAAAAATAGATTATACACTGTCCAAAGAGAGTTGCTTAGTATTCTGTCAATGGATTTCAGATTTGATACTTCCATATGGCTATGCTTCCAATTTAGAAGATGTGTTAAGAATGGTTATATTACCGGATTAAAAAGTTATGATTATCATGTTATAATATAAATACTTATACCAATTGGATGTAGTGGTTTGTTGAATTATATTATTTGGGATTCAATAAGAGACATATCATAATTTTTCGAGACATTTGTGCAGCAATAATAGACTACGATGCACTATGAAAACTGGAAGAAGAAGTTGTTGTAATTATATGTAAATAGGAAATAATATTTCCACAATATTTCTTTGAGTCAAAGGAATATCTGATATTACCTTTTCAACATGATAATATATGTGGAGGTCTAGTTTAGTTTTGATGGATGATCCCATTTGAGAGATGCTTGCAGAAATTGACAAAAAAAATTGTTTGAGTTCGTGGCCTAGAACCAACTACTTTGTAATTTATTCATTAAATAAACACCTTATCACATCTTGATTGTTCTTCTACATTAAAATTCATGTGATAATGTCCCAAGGATAGTTTCTTCATTAAAGGGTCATAGCGGATCTCTACTATGATGAGAACATGGAAGTACCATAACATTGTTCTTAAATATATTTTCTATGTCCAGATGATGTTATTTGAGAGATACAAATAATATAGGTCATTAGGGGTGAGGACTCATAAAACATTGAGGCACCTTCTCATGGTGTGCACCATTGGTAACATCCAGTAAAATATTATGAGAATGAGACCCCCAGTACGAAATCCACATTTCATAGTGTCATTGGATGTTCCTATCTGTGGATGTGTGTATTGGTCTTTAGACATTAAGATTATTATTAATGGGTATTACAACTCGCGCACATAGATGTATTGACGAAAAATGCGATGACACACTGTTCACAGTGATGTAGGATATGTTGGGTGCATCATGAGTAATACCATATTAATATATAATGCGAGAAAGGATTTGTCCCTTCTGTTCCATAATGGAAGTAGATATCTTAGGACCTTCGATGGAATTGATATAGCCTAATTAAATCCATGCACATGCTAAGGAATGTGAGAGTTCAATTCCAGGAAGTCAGAGAAAGAATAATCGAGCACATGGGTTGATGGCACTTGCATGAAACCCTCTTGATTAGAGATATCGAGAAAAAGGGATTATATTACATGGTATGTGTTCATATGAGGTGACACATCATTGCGACATTAACTTCTTTCTCTATGTGTGCCTTGGTGTGTTTCTAGACACTAACTTTGGACTTTAGGCAGGCTCCGCCTAATCCCACTGAGAAAGGGGCCTAGAGGGTCCCACACTAAGTGTGTCCTGTATCTCAGTTAAATATTAATTAACAAGTTAAATCAATATTATTCCCGATCGTGGTTTAATAATTATTTAAGGATGTCTGATTTAATTTATTTCGACACTAGTTATTCTAGAGAATATATTGTGGTGAAATAATTCAAATATTAGTGATTAATACAGTTACATTTATTTATGAAATAAATATCCATTACACAATGACTAATAAATGTGGTGGATGAAATAAAGGAAAGTGGAAAATAAAAGTACACATCGTGTATATTAAATATACACATCGTGTAGTTTTATGGAAAATGAGTACACACCTTGTACTATTGATTACACATCGTGTAGTTTTCCAGTTAGGATTTTGAGGATATATTATGTTTTATTAAATGATATTAATTATAATCAGTATGGGCGCTTGTCAAGGAATTAATAATTCAACATGGGGTTTCAATAAAAGTTAATGAAATAAATAAAATGGGTAACGCATTTATTTATTATCATAATTCTATAAACACAATCCTTATTATAAATATCATCACAACCCCAACACTTTTCTTATCAATCATTGTGCATAACAATTGTGGAGAAATCATTCAAGGCCGAAAGAACTCCTTCCTCCTAGAACACTATCAAGACCGAGAGATCAAGGTGATCGAGGGCGGACATCTCAAGCGAAGGTTCTTCCGCGCTAGCACCCATAGATCCCTTCGGAGACGTCTGGAGATACGTGGCACACGTGTGGATCACCATTAGAAGAATCCTACACTTGGATTCTATGACGTAACGAGTGATCACATCAGATCGTGACCGAAGACATCAACAAAGAAAGAATTCCACCAAGGTAATTCTTGTGAATTAATTAAATTAATTATAACCAACATAGGATGATCCTATCTCTGTGGTTCTGGTATTCCCTCTCAAGTTTTTCGTTCTTTGTTCTATTCCAATGATTCAGCGTTTTAAATCGTGACGGATCTTGGATTGAACATTCTTTAACGTTAAAATTAATGTTGGGAAAACCCACCAATGCGCTTCTACTATGCCCAAAACCTACAATTGGTATCATAGCAGTCATATCGTTGTTTATAATTATTTAGTTTTTCGTCGGTGATTTACGCATTAAATAATTTAGTTTTTTCAATTCATGTTAATCATTCTTTAAATCTGAATCTCGAGATATGTTCATCCTCTTTCATTTCTCGTTCACCATACAGAAACAACATTTTCTTTTAATTTTGGATTAAAATAAAATAGAGGAACTCATCCAGAGGAGCCAAACGTTTCTGGCCATACAACACAAGAATACACGGCGTGTATTCCAAAGTACATGATGTATAGTATAGGTTCAATGCATTGACTGATCTTCATAATCAGGCCTTGTATTGGAGTATACCTATGTCATTTATGACACCGTGTGTTGACCAAGAATAAGTAGCACACGGTTTCCTGATTACACGTTGTGTGGTCCAACTGAACATGGCTTGTAGTCCCTTCGGGTTAGGGTTGGACTGTGTACCCCGTACACGGTTTTCCCAACTAAAACTTTTGTAACACAGAAACTACACGGTGTGTGTCCCACTGAACACACCATGTATTCTGAAAATTTCCAAAGTACATTAACACGCCATGTCCCTGGGCATGTTCTTTGGATGGATGGTGAAGAAAATGTACATGCCGTGTAGTCGGAACTACACGCCGTGTACTCGTCCAAATTACACAGATTTATTAAAATTAATTATTATATTATACAAACCCTTGAGACATGTACCATAGTGCATGCGTAAATCTGAGGAACAACATGTGATAGGTGTTATATATATATATATATATGTGTGTGTGTGTGTTTAATTTAACATCTGCGAAATAAATGGAAATTCACTGGGTTTCCTTCAAGTTACAAGTTACGTAAAAAGATAATTTTAAATGAATTTATTTGTTTAAAATAATGATGGATGAGGATCTCAAGGAAAATCAGAAAATGATTTTAGATAAAATTATTGATTATATAAAAGATAATTATTTGATTCGAGCCTGATTTATCTTAAGAGAGATAGATTAAATAATTGAATACTAGTTTTATTTGTGCCTAAATATTGTTACATGTATGGAAGATCATGAGCTAGACCAAGACCTTTGTATGTGAATGGTTTCTTTTAATTTATTTATTTAAATTTGTTGTCCTATGATCCTTATCCTCATTATTATGTAGGTCCTCTCCACCCAAGGATTATTTTCTATAAAAACCCCTTGTTACCCCTCACCTGCGTGTGACATAAATGAATATGTAACAGATAGAACTCCCAAGCTAGTGGCGGCGGCTCAAGTCAGGAGAAAAGGCGAAACCAATCCAAGGAGATACAAAGGGTGACATGTGGAAAGCTGTAAACATGAACCCGAAAGGTTCAAGGTGTTTCTCCCATAAGTCTTGGGTTATTTTGTCAACCGCTAGATAAACTAACCAATAGAAAATCTCATGATCATACAATTTATTTTACATCTGTCAGTTGCATGGTTTATTTATTGTGGGTGTGTTGTCACAATCACTCAATTAATGAATTAAAAAATCTTGCAAGATGGAACTAAAATAAAAACCGTCTTATGCGTAAATATTATCTTAGACATGGTTACTCCCTTAATTATATCCCACATAATATTAACAAGCATTTAATCAAAGATAATAAATTGTATATTTACGTATAAGGATAAAATCTATCAAAGAAATATTAAGTTGGTATATCCATCCATAATCTTGGTTAGAATCAAACCATAGTTCAAAGTGCTTGAAATACCCTAGTTAGGGTGCTTTCAATTATCGATAAATTCTAATTCATGGTTTTGGGTTGAATTGACTGGGTTCGCATCAAGGGTTGACTACCACAGCAGGACTTGGTGCGACCTAGAGGTAATGGTTGAGGAAATCCCAAATAAAAGGATTGTGGAGTCCAATCAGTGGATCAAGGAGGTGCGAGTTAATGCAGTTGGCATTTGGAATGCCTACATAAAACTCTTCAAGTTTCTTGACCAACCCTATTTAGGGTAATGCGAAGGGAAATATGGATCCTTGCCACTAGAATATTCAAGAAACAACATATTCTGAAGTCAATGGTGAGGGATATTGGATTTCGATAAAATATTGGGAGACTAATAAGTATTAATTTATTTATTTGTCTCAGTTTTTTAATAAAGTACTAAAACTGTGCACATCTTAATTTATAGAAACAACATGAAAAAGACATTAAACATATCATTGTAAACCATACTCGAGAAGTAAAACCTTCTCACCAGCACCAATTTCCTAGTGTGGCAGACGCGTTTACGCATCATCCTTCACCACGAAAGGAAATTGTATGTGCTGGAGGAGCCTATTCCAGTTGCGCCTGGGAAAGATGCTAGTGATGAGGAATTATATCTCTATATGAAACACATGGATGATGCCACACATGTCTAGTGTTTCATGCTATCATCCATGTCTAATGAGCTCTTGAAGCAACATGAAAACATGGACGCGTACAGAATGATGTCTCACCTTAAGGATCTCTACCAAGAGAAGGCGAGCCAAGAGAGGTATGAGATCTCCAATGATTTTTTACAACAAATATTGGAGAGTCTGTGCCAGCTGAGCCTCTTGTAGTCATGCTTATTGGATACATTGAACGCATGGACATCATAGGGATTAAATTCCAGGAAGAGTTGTGTACATATCTCATCCTATCATCACTTCCCAAGTCCTTCTCAAGCTTCATTGTCAATCTTAACATTAGCGGCAATGAGAAGAGTCTATCAGAGCTTCTGACCTTGATTCTCCAAGTAGAAAAGTACATAGGGCATGACCAAACTGTAGTCCTTATGGTGAACAAGAAAAGGAATTACAAGGCAAAGGGGCCAAAGGCTTATAAACGGTCTGAAGCCCCTGAGCACTATCCTTCCAAGAAGGGGACGATCCAGTGGCAGAGAAAGGAATGGGAGGTGGTGTGTTTTGCATGTGGAAAGCAAGGCCACTAGAAGAGGAACTGCACCAAGAAGCGTAGGGATTCTAATGGTGTGTTCGTTATCGAGTGAAATCTTTCTATTTCTACACATTGGGTAATAGATACACCTTGTGGGGCTCACATTTGTATTCCAATGCAGGAACCAAGTATATTTTTAAATATTTCTAGAGGAGATGCGGATCTTCGAGATACCAATGGCGCATGGCTAGCTGCGTTGGATATTGGCAATTACCACCTCTCACTACCGACTGGGATGATTTTGGATTTACATAACTGTTATTATGTGCCTAGTGTTATCATGAACATAATTTCTATATCTTGTTTGGATATGGATGGATGTGTTTTCAAATTAGAAAATAAGGGTTGTCTCTTTTATAAGAACAATGTATGTTATGGTATGGAAAATTTATATAATAGTTTAGATGTATTAAATTAAGAAAACCAAGTGTTGGAAATGGATAATGAAATAAACTCACATGACTCATACACCACCCAGTTTTGGCATCACCATCTCGGTCATATAAATGACAAGCGCTTGACAAAGCTCTACCAAGATGGTTATTTAGACTCTAATCACCTAAAACAACTTGATAGATGTCACAAATTTTTACAAGGAAAAATGACCAAGACGCTTTTGGTGGACAGGGTGAAAGGGCCATAGAGCTTCTAGGATTGTTAAAAGATTTGTGTGGACCATTTCTAGAAGAATATAGAGGTGGATATTCTTACTTTATTACTTTTACTGATGATTTGAGTAGATATGTCTATGTCTACTTAATGAGGTATAATTAAGAGGCCTTATAGAAATTTAAGGAATTCAAGAATGAAGTAGGGAATCATCATGGTAAGAAGATAAAGAAACTTTGATCGGATCAAGGTGGAAAATATCTGAACCAGGAGTTCATCGATATTATACGGGAGTCTGGGATTCTATCTTAGCTCACTCCTCCTTATACACCACAGTGGAACGGTGTTAGTGAAAGAAGGAACCACACCTTGTTGGACATGGTGAGGTCGATGTTGAGTCATGCAGATCTTCCATTATCCTTTTGGGGATACATATTACAAACTGCAACATAAACATTAAACTGAGTACCAACTAAGGTGGAAAATGGAATTCCATCCGAGTTATCAAATGGAAGGAAACCCACTTTGTCACACACACATGTATGGGAATGTGAGGAATTTGTTAAGGCCTTCTTAGGCAACAAACTAGAACCCTGGGGCACGAGGTTTATATTTATAGGATATCCCATGTAAACGAAAGGATATTACCTATATAACACTTTAGAAAATTAATTGACAGTTTCTAGACAAGCCCTCTTTCTTGAGAGGGATAAAATCCTCAAGAAGGATTGTGGGAGCAAGGTTGACTTCGATGAAGTTGATGCTCAAGATACACTGGAGTTGGTAAAGGAACAAGTTCCATGGGTCCTCATGGAAGAGGTTCTAGAAACACAAGTACTGCATAGGAGCTCATGAGAGGTAAGGGAACCAGAGAGATTAGGATTCCTAGTCACCGGGGATAGTGAATCATTACTATTGGACAATGATGAACATCTCTCTTACAAGGAAGCAGTTGAAAGATTAGAAGCTGGAAGATGGATAGAAGTTATGAATTCCGAGATGGATTCCATGTATCAGAACCAAGTCGGGGTTCAGATCGATGAGTTAGTTGATGTAAATCATGTTGGATTAAAATGGGTATTCAAGAGAAAACTGGTAATAGAAGGTGAAATTAGCACCTATAAATCAAGGATAGTGGCTAAAGGTTTCACATAGTGTCAAGGAATGGAATATGGTGAAACCTTCTATCCAGTTTCCATGTTTAAATCCATAAGAATCATACATTCCATAGCAGCATACCATGACTACAATATTTTTAAAATGAATGTCAAAACAGCATTCCATAATGGGAACCTTCAGGAAGATGTATATATGACACAACCAGAAGGGTTTGTGACACCAAGTGAAGCCAAACGGGTTTTCAAGTTGCATAAATCCATTTATGGTATAAACCAAGAATCCAGGACATGGAACATTCAAATTGATGAATCCATAAAGAAATTTGGGTTCATTAAGAACGGATGTGAGTCCTGTGTTTATAAGAGGTTTAATGGGAATGATATCATTATCCTAGTAGTATATGTTGATGACATATTCATTATTGGAAATGATGTAACATTATTAAAGTCAGTTAAAGACTGGTTGAACAAGTGTTCCTATTTAAAGGACTTAGGTGAAGCAGCCTACATTATAGGGATCAAGATCATTCGTGATAGATCAAAGAGGCTAGTTGGACTATGTCTGTGTACATTCATTGACAAAATACTAAAGATATGTATTATGGAACAATCAAAGAGGGGATTCGTTCCAGTTTCACATGGCCTATATATTTCTAAGAAAATGTGTCCTCATACACAATAAGAGAAAGATAGAATGAGTAAGATCCCATACACTTCGGCTATAGGATCCATCATGTATGCCATGTTATGTACCAGGCTTGATGTTTCCTATTATCTGAGCATGGTAAGTAGATATCAAGCAGATCCAAGAGAACAGCATTGGACTGATGTTAAGACTATCCTTAAGTATCTGAGGAGAACTTAGGATATGTTCCTATGTATGGAGGATAGAAGGAGCTTTTCATCAGAGGGTATGATGATGTTGGTTTTTAGACAGATCAGAATGATCTGAAGTCGCAATATGTATATGTTTTCTGTCTCAATGGAGGAGATGTGAGTTGGAAGAGTTCAAAGAAGCCAGTTTTCACCAATTCTACAGTGGAGTCTGAATATATAGAGGCTTCTGATGCAGCCAAGGAATCCGTCTGGATTCGGAACTTTTTCCAGGAGCATGATGTGGTGCTTTGGAGTAGAGATCCCATTACATTGTACTGTGATAATACTACAGCGGTGGATCTTGAAAAAGAACCAAGGTCACATCAATGGACAAAGCACACACTCTGGAAGTATCACCTCTTGAAGGATTTCTATCAAAGGGGTGAAGTTGCAGTGAGCAGAATCTCCACAGACGGGAACGTGGAGGACCCCATGACTAAAGGCCTATCTCAGCAGAAGCATGAATATCATGTGAGAGCTACCAGGTTAAAAGTTGTTAGCAGTTGGCTCTAGTCCAAGTGGGTGTTTATTGGAGTTGGTGGCCTAGAACAAACTAATTTTTACTTTATCCATTAAATTAACATCTTATCACATCTTGATTATTCTTCTGTGTGACAATGCATGTGATAATTTCCCAAGGATAGTTGTTGCATTAAAGGGTCATAGCGGATCCCGGCTATGATGAAAACTCGGAAGTTCCATAACACTGTTATTGATTATATTTTATATGGCCGGATGATGTTATTTGGGGGAAAAATAAAATTGTTCATTAGGGTTGAGGACTCATAAAACATTGAGGAACCTTCTCATGGTGTGCACCTTTGGTAATATCCCGGAGGATATTATGAGAATGAGACCCGCCATTAGGAAATCCACATTTCCTAGTGTCATTGGATGTTCCTATCTACAGAAGTGTGTATTGGTCCTTAGACTTTAAGATTTTTATTAATGGGTATTACAACTCGAGCACTCAGATGTATTGATGAAAAATGTGACGACACACTGTTCGCAGCGAGGTAGGATACATTGGGTGCGTCAGGAGTAATACCACATTAATAGATAATGCGAGAAAGGATTTGTCCCTTCTGTTCCATAATGAAAGTAGATATCTCAGGCCCTTTGATGGAATTGATATAGCCTATGTAAATCCATGGCCATGGTAAGGAATGTGTGAGTTCAATTCCTGTTAGTCAAAGAAAGAATAATCGAGCACATGGGAGGCTGGCACAAGCATGCAACACACATGATTAGAAATATCGAGACAAAGGTATTATTTTACACGGTAAATGTTCGTATGAGGTTACACATCATTGCGACGTCATCTTCTTTCTCTATGGGTTCCTTGGCGTGTTTCTAGACGCAGACCTTGGACTTTAGGCAGGCTCCGCCTAATGCCACTGAGAAAGTGGCCTAGAGGGTCACACACAATGTGTGTCTGTGTATCTCAGTTAAATATTAATTTAACAAGTTAAATAAAAAATATTACCAACTGTGGTTTAATAATTATTTAAGGATTCCTGATTGCATTTATTTCGATAATAGTTATTCGAATGAATATATTGTGATTGAAATAATACATTTATTAGTGATTAATGCTGTTACATTTATTTAAGAAATAAATATCCATTACTCAAGGACTAATAAATGTGGTGGAGGAAATAAAGGAAAGTAGAAAATAAAATTACACGCCATGTATATTAAATATACACGCCATGTAGTTTTATGGAAAACGAGTACACGTCGTGTAATATTGATTACATGACGTGTAGTTTTCAAGTCAGTATTTTTAGGATATAATATTCTTTAATTAAATGATATTAATTATAATCAGCATGGGAGAATGTTAGGGAATTAATAATTTGGCATGGGGTTTCAATATGAGTTAATGAAGTAAATAAAATTCATAACGTGTTTATTTATTTTCATAACTCTATAACCTCAAACACGATTATAAATATCCTCATAATCCCAACACTTTTCTTATCAGTCGTTGTGCACAAAAATTCTGGAGAATTGTTTCAAGCCCGAAAGAACTCTTTCCTCTAAGAACACTCACAAGACCGAGAGATCATGGTGATCGAGGGCGGAGATCGCAAGAAAAGGTTCTTCTGTGCTAGCACTCGGAGATCCATTCGGCAATGTCCGGAGATACGTGGCACACATGTGGATCACCGCTAGAGGGATCCTACACTTGGATTCTACAACGAAATGACGGATCACATCAGATAGTGATCATAGAAATCAACGAAGAAAGAATTCCACCAAGGTAATTCTTGGGAAAAAATTAAATTAATTATAACCAACATATGATGATATTATCTCTATGGTTCCGGGATTCCCTCTTAAGTTTATCGTTCTTTGTTCTATTCTAGATATTCAACGTTCTAAATTGTGATGGATCTCATATTGAATGTTGTTTAATATTAAAATTAATGTTGGGAAAACCCACCAATGTGCTCCCACTGTACCTGAAACCTACAAAAAGTATGTAACAATGCATCAGTTGAAGGCTCAATTGCTGAAGTTTATTTTTTAGAGGATATTTCTTTTTTCTACTCTCATTATTCTGAATCATAATATCCATCAAAACACAATTGCATGAGACAAAACTAGGGGATTGTTAATGACAAAATAGACAACCAATTATCAGTTTTTGATCAGCCAAATCCTGGTTTCGGTGGAGTTCATGAACGATGTCTTTCAGATGATGAATATCATAGATCCCATACATATGTTCTGCTCAACTGTGAAAAAATGACATCATTTATATTGTGAGTGCTTCTATCACTTATTCTATAATTTATGTTATAGTATGTAAACATATATTTTTATTGGTTATATGACAATCATATAAAGAAACAAATTCCACAAGTTATAGCAGCTACTCTTGAAGAACGCAGAGAAAAAAAATCAATTGTTTCAAAAACTGGTAACATAAATTATTGATGGATTAATATCAATTCTGTTTATTATTTACCATATTAATAAATTTTTTAAAAAAATTTAGGTGTCTCAACATGGTGATAAGATTGATAAGTGACTGTGTATATTGAGTAACCCACCATCAAAAATGATTAAATCTTATAATTCATATATGGTTAATGGTTTTAGATTTCATACACATGCATATGGGGAATAAAGAAAAATAATGAAAAGATGAGTTTTCTTGAGAGGATCACATCGCTAAGAAACTGAAGTTGAAATTTATGGAATTTTCGATGAAATTATTAAGCTGTGCTATCTAGGACAAAATTAAATAACGATGTTTAAATGTCGGTGGTTAGATACTGAGAGAATCTTGCATGTTCATCCGACTCAAGGAATCTTTGATAATAAATATAAAATCATTCTTGTAGTAAATGAACCATTTTTACTAGCTCAACCGGCACATGATATTTATTATGCAAAGTACTAGGCTACTTCAAGATACTTGAGTGACTGGTGGAGAATAATAAAAATGAAATATCAGGAAAATCAGGTTACTAAAACTAAATGTGGTTCCACTAAAGTGGAAGGAATTGAAATTATTCAAGAGAGTGTTCAAAATCCATCTTTTTCAAAAAGAGACTAGAATAACGATTATGACACTCCACAATTGAGGACTGATGATGATGAAGATGTAAATGATGTTACAAATTAATTTGAAATTACAATAGATAATGAAACTAAAACTCATATAGATAATGATGATGTTGGGGAGGAAGATGAAGACATTGACATGGACATCTATGAAGATGAGGATGAAGATGGTCATTGACATAGTTAAATACTAGTTATAATAATAACTAATATATATCTATATATAATATTTATTTTCAACTATTTGCTAACAACAATCATTTTGTCTTTTAGATGGATCCAGAAATATTTCAAAAGTTGTAGGAGGCTAGTCTACCTTTGGATGAAAGGGATTATGGACCATCTGACCCTCATCCTACTGACGGTTCAGGGGGTACATGGTGGGGGCGCGGTCTTGCATGATTAATGATTCCTGACCCTATCCCTGAGTGACACCCACGTCTTGGCTTCAATCCATGCACTCGATGATATGGTAACCTGTATATTTTACTTAGCTTTCATTAATTTCTTTATATATATACTAATTGTTTGATTATTTATTTCTTTTTCATAGTTTTGAACATGTAGCTATTGGAAAATGGAGATCTATCTTCTGTAATTATTTTCCTCAGCCGTGGATCACATGGGAACAGATTCCCATTGATGTGTGGCGCGACATGTTTGATCATTGGCTGGTACGTAAAAAAAGAATATTTATTTTCAAATTTAATTTATTAAAAACATGATATTATAAACTATTTTTAGCTTTTATGGTATCCCATTTATGAAATCATGTGTGATGATATCCACATGACATAGAAAGTGTCTATGCGTGACCATTTCGGTCAGTTTTTTCACAATTTGAGAAGAACGTCCATTAAGAAAGCAGGAATGACAAAATTTGACAAGTCATGTAGAGTCCACCAACCAGAGTATATTTCATATCATGTTTTGGGATGGATTATTATTAAACTGGTTGGGTGGTGGATTTCAGAAGGGATCTTTAGTGGGATGGAAGAACCGGGGCCGACAGGAGGTGACGCATCGTGCTGGAAGTCATACATTCAATACGCATAGAGAGCATCTGGTATGTATATTTTTTAAATATTTTATATGACATTAAATATAAACATTTTATTTTATATTTATATCAGCATTCGAGCAATCCAATATTACAGAGTTCGACGTTTATCGTGGGATGTTCAGTGATCCAGCCACTGGAGAGATTAGAGGTGATCGCTAACATCAGATTGTGGTTAGCATTATTTTTTCAGTTTGATAATTAACTTCATATAATATTTTCACCCTTTTAATTTCAAATTTGAATTGAAAGAGTCATATAAGGCTATGACCTCTCAGACAAAGGCTGAGAGTAGGACGAGACAACTGAGTAGACAAGTGACCTCCATTTTGATGAGGCGGCATGGATGCAGGCGACACGGTATGGCTTTGAGAAGAGCCGAGTAGTTGGTATCGACTCTCATTTGACTCATGGTACTTACTATGGTACTTTTACGATGTTGGAATCTAGCTTGAGTGGAGCTCGTGGAGAGGCACCAGATTTTGCCTCACAGTATCAGGAGTAGTTGCGAACTCAGTCAGAGCTTATAGACATTTTGCAGATGCAGCATGAAGAGATGTTTAGGTGACAGCAGCAGCAGCAGCACCATGAGGAGGAGATGTGTCGATGGCAGCATCAGCAACATCAGGAGCAGATGGAGTATATGTGTCGTCTGACTCGTTGATTAGGGATGAAGTTTCTCTACCACCTCCTACAGCTCCTGCAACTCCTCTAGAAGACGACCCCCATAGTAATTTATTTTTTATGATAAAAACATTTTAATATAAAATTTATTATAACATGAACTATTTACAGTTTCTTCCTTTTATATTGGTACAAATATTGCATAATTTATTTTTTTTATTTTTAATATTTTAATATTTATTATTAGTAGTATATTTTTTTAATATTTGTTTATTTTACTGAAAATATTAACATTATATGATTTTTTTATATTTTTGTTGTAAATATTGAGAATTGTAATAATTTTTGGTTTTTTTTAATAAAAGAGATATTATTTTATTATTAATAATAATTTCATTAAATATATTTTTTTAGTATTATAATTTTTAATGTATGTTTATTTTACTAATAATAATTTGTTTATTATTTTATTATTTTAATAATATGAATATAATTTTTTCATTAATCATAATTTTATTAAATACTTTTTTGTATTATGTTTAGTATTTGTGATGGGACCATTTCTGACGGGCTCTCGTCGCAAATAATCTAAATATAATTATTTCTTAATAGTATTTGCGATAGACCCATTGCAAGAGGTAATAATATATATAATGTTTATAATCGAAGGATTAGTTGCGATGAGGAACTCCCCCACCACAAATAGTATTTGCGATGGTCCATCGCAAAAAGTTTATTTATATATATAATGTATGCAATCAGAAGATTATTTGTGATGGGGTTCCTTCCCGTTGAAAATACTATTTTTGTGACGGGCCCCTAGATAAAAATAGTATTTTCGATGCCATTTTCTACAATGGGATATTTGTGACGGTGACCCGTCACTAAATCCTATTTGCGATAGGATATCGCTGCAAATAGTCAGTCACAAATACATCTAATCCCAGTAGTGATACATATCATTAACCGTCTATTTTTCACACACACACACACACACACATATATATATACCAATAAATATGTCATCATTAATAGAAACACCAAGGATCAATCAGAATAAGAATGATCAAATTACAAACAAAAATTTAAATACACCAACCAGTTTTTGGGAATTCCATTTAGCATAAAAACAAAATAATCTTAAATTATTATTTTATTTCCTATTTCAAAATTTACAGTACCATTATAAACACAAAATAATTTTCCTCCTCTTTTCAAAAGAACTCTAATTTTCTAATTTAGTGTTGCAATTCTAAAAATCAAAATCTCTTTTAAAAGTACAGTTGAAAAATTCCACGATCAAATCAATCCAAATCCAAGAAAAAATCAATGGAACTCAACACTCAATTGATCAAAATTAAAAAAAACATGGAAACACTCCTTGTACACATAGATGGGAGACCTATTTTTTCATACAATGATTCAACCATGTGATCACCCCAGAGGTCAATAGGGATAGACATATGGTCTACCCAGGACATTATAGACCATGAAAAATAATTGTGCACTCTATATGTCCCTCAAAAATAATCTCCAACAATTATAGTTTCTCAAAAAAGCACCAATTATCAAAATAAAAATAACATATACTCAAAAAACAAAACCTTAAAAACACCATAGATACTTGCTCATATTTTGAGTCCAAACCATCTCCAAACACCTAGGAAATTCAAGCATGATTCCAGGTAGGTGGTGATACAGAACATATCTATGGATTGATAATAGAATTCTAAAAATACTTGCTTTATAATATCAAAAACAACCAAATTATAAGGCCTAGTTTCCATGATACTATTTTTTCATGAACCACCCATGTTCAACTATAAACCAGACATCCAATCTAGTCCTCAATATTTCTTTATAGGCATTACCAATCTTCCTGTGCTAGAAACTAGTGTTGAGAATCAAAAAAAAATGAGAATCCATTACACCATGATAACAAAATAAAACATTTAAATAAAATAAATAAATTAAAAGTAATAGCGTTAAAGAAACAATAGCTAGAGAAGGATACATACCACCATATAACCACTTGGGTAACTACAATACATAGAACCACATATACCCCTTTATCATCTAAAATAGTGAAATAAACTATAATTTTGTAATATAATCAATATATAGGTGTGATAACCAATATTATCAATAGGTATATAATAAGTTATAAAACTCCATATGACCCATCATTAGAAAGTATATTAAATGTTGTTTTGAATACATTACATAAAATGTATGTGTTTTTATTCTCTCAAAACAAGTAAATGTATATAAATTTGAAACCATTTCTATTTTTATTTTTTCAAAACTATTACAAGAAATTTGGTACATTTTAAAAAACTCGTCACATTAAGGAACTTGTGATGATTGAAAAACATTGGTAATAAGTCATGACTGTGAAAACCTTTTCAGAAGCTGCTTGAAAATACAGGAGTGTAGAGAATAAATAAAACTGATGTCATGGGATCTCATGGTTTGTTGAAATTATAAAGGATAAAGCTATATAAATCCCCCTAATCAATCTCTACCATTTCTGATATTACAAAATCTTCTCCCCCCAAAATTTGTTTCAACATCACTTTTTCGACGGAGGGGAATATCCCATAAGTAGTGTGAGTCGATCTCAAGACCATCCGTTTCAGAATAATAATAAAATATATAGACTATGTACCATGAGATCCATACAAAAATCCCAAGGCATGTGATGATGTAAAAATGGAGTTTAGTTTAATCAGTTTATTTTATTCATTCATATCATATCATTGTCCTAAAAACAACCCATTAATTTTCTCTCCTCCAAAAATCCTTAATAAGAACAAACCCTTTTCTTAGTATCCTAAACTAAACACAACCCCCTTATTAGGATTACATTTTATTTCACACATTTAGCCAACAACTCATTTTCAATAATAATGTTGTTCCATAAGATGTGTTTTCATTTTTCCATAAATCATTTTAGAGTTATATTTTGGCCCTATGACATTAAAATAATTACTATTAAATTATAGAACAAATTTTCCTTAAATAATTATGTTCAAAAACCACATTTCACAATTAATAAATATACATGAAGATTAATATATATGTACCCTTAAACCTAGAGAACATATTCCACTAACCATGAGTGAGAAGGATAAAGGGAGTCACATATATAGGTATATAAATATATAAGTATATTTATGTAATGAAATTTCAACCGATGATTAATTATTGGGAAACCCTATAAGTGTTCAAAAAGAAAACCAATTCCACACATTATGACCATTTAAAGGGCAACCAATATACAAAATAAACATTTATAAATATCAATTTAATTATAAAAACCACTTGAAATATAATTCAACAATTAGGATGCTAAACTATTATAAGTATCTTAAAAACATTCTTAAACCAATGACAAAAAATTAGATGCATGGGAAAGAACATAAAAAAAATGTTAGAATCCATTTTTATGAACCAAATACATTTTAATATAATATGAATTTCACACAACAAGGAATGAACACTTTAAATACACCAAGAATTCATTGATTTTAAATTAATTTCGTGCACATAAGGAAACTATCTCAAATAATGTTTCTTTTGATGATACAAACCCAAATCCAACTCAAATGTGTAAGAGGGATGTTTTAGCAAGTTGTAATCTCAATCTATTTCCAATCATTGTAATGTTTCTTTTGATGATACAAACCCAAATCCAACTCAAATATTACAATGATTGGAAATCGATTAAGATTACCACTTGCTAAAACATCCCTCTTACACATATATAAATATGAATATATATATATATATATATATATTTGTGTGTGTGAACCCTTGTCTTAGTGTACCTATTCACATTGTCATGAGATATTATGTGTTGATATGTTATTTTTGTGTGTGTATATATGTGCATATACATACATATTTTTTCATGTTTCATTCAAGGATCCAGAAGTCATATCCATTGACAAATACTACAAGATTAGGCCTAAACTCGGTGCTCACATACACTTGGAAATAAGAAGAAAAGAAAAAAGAATCCCCAAAGAGGGGTAAGGATACTCCATGGAATGAAAATTGTGTAAGATAATTTAAAATGAACTAATAAAAGTGAAATAGTGAATATTTGAAGAGGAAAAAAATTTATTAGTGAATATCATAAGATGAAACGGGAGGAAAACACTATGGATATGGGCCTCGAGGTTAGCTGTCATGCATGTGGGATGTCCCTACACAGGAGATTCAAGAAAATGGGATAAGGGAGAGGGATTATGGATATATTATTAGAAATTAGGATATAGGGAAATGGGAATAACCCTTTTCTGATCATAGAATAGATTTAAAGTATTCTAGACCAATTTCCAACCATTCATCAACCTATGTACCAAGGGGGGGGAGGAAATAATGTCTTCTAAATAAGGATTCACGCATGTGTACTTGACCATCCATGCTATCTAGTATTTTTTCATGGGACACATGGTTTTCTAGGGGTTGGGAAATTATTTTCCATTTCCATGTTCCAATATTTATCCACAAAAATGCCTCTAAAACTTTAATTTTGGTGGAAACACACCTAAAGTTCCATCAATAAAATTAAAAAAAAAATTAAATAAATAAAAATCATAGTATTGAATCATTGTGTTACTTGTTAAAAAATTGATTTAATTAAATGATTCTCCATGAATTCATTTGTAATTATACAATATCTTGTAATAAAATATAATACAATGGTGTTTGATATAGGATAGATGAAGTAGAGCCTAAGACATTCCCAGTTACAATTTTATGGTCATGATGTATATTTTATCATGTATTTTTTGTAATATCAATCACTACCATGCCCATATATATAGTCTGAATAAAATACAATCAACTCTAGGAGGATGTACCCCCAACATTAATTTTATTAATGAGTGAATGAATTACTACCACTATTGGCCCAAGAATCTTATCCACATAGTATAATGTGATGGTATGGATAATTATTTTATGACTCCATATATCTATCTAGAAGAATATAATGGTTTGTGGATTTTTTTTAAACTTTTATCTCTATATATTGCATGTTATGGATTTTTATTTATAAGGAATGTATGAGATATTTTGAATTTAGGTGTACTACATGATGTCGAGTTTACAATGATTCCCAAAAACTAATTGTCTAATGTTTATAGATGTGGAATGGGATGATGTGATGAAAGTTGAATGGGTTTTAATGAATATAATCATAAAATGATTTGATGCATGAGAGGCATGTTTTCAATCATAGTAGTTGTGTCATCAGGCTAGATTACTTTTTGTATGATATGTCTCACGACATTAAATTTTGGAGAATAGTATAAAATTGGTTGGGAGGTTGTATTGGGGTTCCTTTTTTATATTAAATTATATTATTTCTTATGTGTGATATAAATTTAAAGACCCCCTATAGACTAGATTAAGTGGTTGTTTTTTACCCTAGTTCTAAATATAAGGGTTCATATAATAATGACCAATTTTTTTTAGTATCCTAGGTAAACTATATATATACAGTAGTCGTTCAATAAATGTAAAAAAAATAAACATAACATATTTAAAGTAAGGATTTTTATATATACATAAACTCATTCAAATAGTCCTTTGTCATATCATTGTGGAAGGAAACATAATATGGGTGCAACGAGAAACTATTTTTTAGTTATGTCAAGTGTAATACATAATGGATACACAAATAAATATTAATACATAAGAATTAAACTGTAATGATAATTATCTAAACACACATTACATTTATTCAATAACAAGAATGTAAGTATTGGATAATGAATAACTAATATGTACATGTAAAAAATGAACACATTTTCCATTTAATCAATAACTTGATCACAAGATTCATCGATAGAAATATCACTAAAGAAATATCATGGATAATAAAAAATACATAATGAATTTGATGCATAAAAGAGGATCTCAAGCTCTCAAATATCTTGATATTTATACAATCATAAAATTTCACCAAATGCTATAAAATAATGGGTAAACCCAATTTAATTCTAGCTCACTAATACAACTCATGATTCTATTGATGCATCAATATGATATAAAATTTCAGGCCCCGCCGGCCACATCCAACAAGAACAACTCCTCATATATCGAGTCATCGATTTAATTCATAAACAATATGCCTTATCAATAAATATATGAAATGAATAATGTATACGAAATATAAATATTTCCCCAACTAATCATATAACATTATAATTATATCATTTTATGTAGAAATGATATAATGGGTATGTAATAATAATTTCTCTGATAAATAATAACTATATGTACGTGGATAATTAATTTCCAATGACCACAAGTAAGTGAATATTTCATGGGAATTTTAATGATTAAAAATATTAATCAAGAATGATAGATTTTATACTTCCCCATGTAAAAATAATCACAAATCATTTATAGAATGAATAAGGATGGTATCCTTAGGATTTATCTCTAGTGGAGTATATTTCAAATCAAGGGGTGTTTTCCTTTATGAATATAAATACCCTAAAAATATATATAAAAACATTTGTTACCAAAAATACTTTTAACAATGAAAATAAATTTTTTTTAAGCCACAATAAACTAGAATATTTTTAATAAATATTATTTTCTAAATATACATTTAAACATGTAATGTATTCTTCAAATAAATTAGTTTCTATGATGGAATGAAATTTGTGTACATGAATAGTACATTATAATAATTACTCCCTCCACATTTTTGAATGAAAATCTAAAAGTACATAGTCTGAAATAAATATAGTGGGACTACTTCTAACCCCTTTTTTAAAAATCCAATTATAGATTAAAATTAATCAAATCAATCATCGGAAAAAATTGAATCATTTTTAGAAAACATGTATTTGTGAGAAAAGTATGTTCGACCGAAGAGATAAATAATGTTAGATTTTATTACTAACACATTTACAATCATTTCATAATAAAGATATGTAAAAGGTATAACTATTCGATTACATCATTAATAACAAATAGGATAATATGATGAAATATTTTTATTATAAATTGATCATATAATTTCAGTTAATATAAAATCATGCATAGAAATAGGGATTAAAATTATATTGAAACATAAATTCAAAAAATTTAGTAACTATTGAATTATAATCCCCATGAATGAAATAACATAATATAAAACATTAAAATCCATGAATTTAAATATATTTATGATATAAAATTTCAAAATGGGGAATAGATACACCCGGAAAATAATATTTCTATATAACATATAATATGTACAAAATAATACCACTTGATATGAGAAAAAATATAATGATCATTACCTTAAAGTGAGAATTAATCAATTGGTAGATTTTGTGCATCAAATGAAAATCTTCAAAAAACTGGATATAAAATATTATATAATCAAAACGTATAAAATAATAAATATTTTAATATCAATTATTGTAAAAAATAATTGTAACCCAGTGAAAGGAAATTGAGTTGTGAAATTATTTGAAACTATGTAATTTTCAACTTAAAACACATTAGGTGAAATAATTAAAATTTAAACCTCAAATCCAAATATAAAAGAATGATTTCAAATGCTACATGTAAAATGATCTTTATATAGACCATATTAATGAAATTAGGTTTCTAATATTTCAATATGCCTCAATAAAGTGAAATTGAGACCAACTACCTTACCCATTGGTTCCTTTCAGTTTGAAACTCTTCAAAATCATGTATATTTATTTATGCATGTTAATTTATAGAAGAACCTCATTCAGGTTTATAGTACCATATATGATCATCTTCTAACATCTTAGCACCCATTCTTTATTTATATATTTCATTAAAGTTGTTATGGGTGCTAATAGTCTTTTTTCTCAGGCATGTTATGTCATGAATGTTTTAGTTATTTTTTATAGGATATATTTCCAACATATACAGAATTCTATAATTGTTATAAAAACTATACATATTTATTTATACAATTTTTTAAATAATTCATGAATGTAATACTTGTAAATGAGTCGCATATCTGCATGGTCATGATAGGTGGCGCATACACAAGAGTAATGATTTCATTCACCTAATGGTTGAAATGGTGAGGAATAAGATAGTATACTAATTTTTTAGATTTAATATCATTTCATATGTGTTATATATATTCATTATTATGAATTTCCTTGTTAGATTGTAATGGAAAATAAATTAAATTGGTTTGTGAGGTGGGAGTCCAACATACAGTCGAGTGAGGGTTTTGTTTACCTTTTGATGTAGAAAGAAATTCTAACAATGCATGATTTTGACATGAAATACTATGTTTTATACAGTAATAGATATGTAACACCAATAATACAAAAAACAACAGAAAATTATTATTTAAATGTTAAATCTAAAGCCTTGCATAAAATTTTTCAGGAATAAGTATTATTAACAAAAATAAAAAATATTTATTGGTATTACACATTTATAATGTATTAATTAATTATTTTAAATTAATTAATATTGTTTATGAAAATTCCTTTTATTTTTAAAATGATTAATTTTTTTTACAAAATTATTTTTATTAATCTTATGAAAAAATAATATAAATAATTTATGATTATTTTTGAAAATGTATTTCATATAATGAACTTAATGTTTGCAATCAATAATATGAGAATATTTTTATAGTGACATTTTGATAATTTACAGAAATTTTTTATTTTTCAATAAATAGTTAAAATACTGATTGTTTTCAAAATTATATTTTTCAATGTAATTGCTGTAACACCATGATATTTTGGGAAATATTTTTTTAAATTATTTTTTGTATATTTTACTTTTTTTAAAAAAAATTAAAATTTGTTTTTATTATTTTCATATTGTAATAAATTCAATGACAATTAAATAATGCACTAGAGGCAACATAAATTTTTCATTCTCTTCACAGAATACAGAGGTTATCAGAAATTGAACGCAATACTAACTTTCCAATATGGCTTCTATAAAACACAAGACCGAGCATTACCAACCAATAATGTATTATTAAAATATTATTATTTAATATAATATGATATAAATTATCCATTAAATTTTATATAATAGGATTATATAACTTAGGAAAATATATAGTTCAATTTATTGGTTTCCATTTAGTTATAAATATTTATAGAAACTAAATAAAAATAAAGGGGGTGATTTGATGAAATACAATTTTTATGTGAAAAAAGTGAGTCATCATAATAAGTTAAATTAAGTACTATTATTTAATAAAATTTATTTCATATATTATTTTTTATGTTCCATAATATCTTTTCTATATTCATCCAATTGAATTTTTATGGATAATATAAAAATAGACCAAATATAAAACATAAAAACAAATATTTTTTTAAAAGGATTTTTACCACCATTTAATATAGATCAAATTTTAAATATTACTTTTTCATGTATATAAAATATACATTTGATAATTAAATTCCATTTTTAAATAGATTCATATTTTATAGGTTAGAGGGAATCTTTTTTATGTTTCTGTGATGTTACATTTATTTATGATTAGTGAAAAGTACATAATATTATTTCAGAAATTATTTTCCATATAATTTATTTATAAGGTATTTTTTTTTAATATTTTTTCTAAAGATTAATTTAATCAATTTTCGATACATAAATCCAATTTACATCAATGGAATAAATTTTACTTGGTAAATTTTAATAAAAACATAATAATCTTGGGAATGTTGTGATTTTAAATAATTGAATTCTCGTAGCGTTTATGAGAATAAATTTAAATTTATTTCATAATTTTTTTTTCTACTTTAAAAAAAATGAACTTTATATTAGGAATAATTAATATTTATAATTTATAATAAGTTCAGCCTATTTTTGAACAAATGTATTAGTAAAATTGAATTAAGTTAATTATAACGATTTTGATAAAAATCAGTTTATAAAAGAACTAAACCTTAATCGTAAGGCCAACAGTAGGATATAATCTTTTCCAAAATACAATAATTTTCCATTAATAGACCATATACTCCCTTGAATATAATTTGGACCATTATTATATCCACAATCTATGAAAAAAACATGGGTGGACTTCTAATTCCATAAATTCACAAGAGTGCCAATCCTCATCCACTATAAAGAGGAATCCTCTCCCACCCTTCATCACACCTATCATGACAATTTGTATCAACTATGATATTACAAAATAGATTATAAAACTCTTAAACATTGACCAATAAGTATAAAATTTATCATACATCTATTCAATGAATCAATTTGGTATAAATCAAAAGGAGTTACACAAAGAACAGGTAAAATATTTCCTCAAGATGATTGGTTTTATATCCATTCCCCACATAAAATACCATTTTTTAATTATTATATAAAAAAATATAATCCTCATTATACAAGGATGATTTTATGTTAATTTTTTGACCAACACATAAAAAAACATCCAACAGATAGTTAAAGAACTTTCATTATACTGTCCTGTGAACTACAGCCTCATGAAACGATGTTGTTCATTTCCATTTTCTGCTATTCATGGTTGATAATAATTATGGAAAAAGTAATTATATATGAAATGTGTGTTATTTATTTTTTATTTATTCTTCTATAATTATTTTATAACACATATCTTTATACTTTTAATCATATTTAAATATAATAATTTCATTTGGGGCGATGAGGACTACTGCCTCATCAAAGCGATGTTATTCGTTCAACACTACATGGAACATATTAAGGATTGGTTTAGTGAAAATATATTATATATAATAAATAATAATTTGTATTTAATGATAATATAAAAATATATATACATACATGTCTTTTAGTAACATTCATTCAAATATTTTAAATAAAAACGGAAATAGCGTTCCTGCATATGTACAACCTACCATCTCTATGAATGGTGTATTCCATGTAATATTAGTATATAATATAAATTATTATATATATATATATATATTTTGAGTATAAATTATATTTATATCATTCTTCATATTCTATAAATAATGATATATGTATGTGTCACGACCCATCATCAGGACCTGTGTCATGGCTACCCCAAGATTGCCTTCTATATGCCATAAGCTGGCGACTAGAATGAAAGGCATAAATCTATAAAACTATGAAGGCATTTCCATTATAAACTGA
Organism: Viscum album; assembly: GCA_963277665.1. Taxonomy (NCBI): domain Eukaryota; kingdom Viridiplantae; phylum Streptophyta; class Magnoliopsida; order Santalales; family Viscaceae; genus Viscum; species Viscum album. The sequence continues at coordinate 1,235,728,281 of OY728136.1, read as the reverse complement.
AAACACACATGATAGAGTAAGAGTTGCAAGTAAACACTAATTAAATCTGTATACATAATAAGTGTTGGAATGTCAGAAGGGGCTGGAAATACAAACCCAACCGGAAAGTAAAGGTAAAACTGAAAGAAAGTACAACTGAAGAAAAGTAAAGCTGATACTAGGCCATCCACCAAGGATCCTACCTGAAGTGTAGGTACATATGGCCTATACAACACTCCATGTCCGTCATTCCCCTCCGTGTACCAACTGGTCGTAAGGTCCACCTCTGGGTACCGTCCAGTCTTGCTAATCTGATCCTTAGTCAGCGATGTTCGTCGTCTGCAACCAACACAATGAGGTGTGGGCATAGCCCGTGCAGGGGTGAGTATAACGATACTCCGTAAGGACCCCGGGACCCTCAAGGTCTCTCAAATCGAACAAGAATAAATCACAAATTCTGAAATTAACAGATAACATCACTTTGGTATGTGCCCAAACATATACCTAAGTTACCACGTAATCCATCTCAATCACGAGGAAAACACAAATGTTATTGATTTAAAAAAACCAGGATTTTATTCTAGGGTTAGTATCAAGTAACATCCCTAGTCACACTGTCGAAACCTCAGATGTTGTAGTACTTCTCCTATATCGAGTATACTGGGCCTGCTGCATCACACAAAGGCTCTTCCCACAATCCTTGGACTGTTGAGATATTCCTCTTATCGAGTACCATGGGTCCGCCTCAACAAATAGAGCCGCTCCCCACCGTGGCTCTATTGTGTCACACAGTGGTGATCCCCGATAGAGCCTGCTAAGGTACTCCACGTGTTGAGTACCATGTGTCTGCCACATCACACAGAGGTGCTCCCCACCGTGGGTCTGCTGCGACACCAAGGTGCTCCCTACTGGGCTAGTTGAGTCACTCCGAGTCGAATCGGTCTGAAGTCATCATGTATCATCCATCTACTAGGTCTCTACGATATGCTCTCTCTTCTCTAGGAGATTTCACTCCACAATCTGCAGGTCGATATTCCAACTATCACGAAGTCCCACGTAGAAGTATCTCAAAGGTCTTCCTCATCCTAGAGGTCTCACTGCAACTGATGGCGCGTCAATCTGACACCTGGTCAGTGAGTTATTATCATTTTAGTCCCGCGGGCCCGGTTGGATTCATGTATGATCCAACTGGACCATATCTCAAATTTACCGAAAACTCTTATGGGGTAAACTCAAAAGACCGTCATTCTCCATGATTACCAGCTTTACTGAAGGTTTGTCAAACAGATGTCCGATTCCAAAGATATTTCCAAAGGATGTAAACGGTCAGTAATGGGCCTAGCCACGGTCCGACACGGACAGGCCGACCCAGTCTGGGTCGACCAGGTCTGGGTTGACCCTGTCAGCCCGCTATGTTCGGCCTGGTCCACTGGGCCCGACCTAGCAGACTACAGGGGTGGTTCATCCCGAAGTTCACAGCGTTGGTGGCTCGGCCCAGAGGTCGGGGCCGATTCGGCTATCACGACGTGGGGTGCGGCTCGGGCGGCTCAACCTAGAAATCTGATCCGGTTTTGCCAGCGACCCCGCAAAGGACGTCGCGGCCTGGATCGTTTAGCTGGCACGGCTCGGCTGGTTATTCTAGGAGATGGGTCATGGACAGGCCACGCGGGGCGCCATGTAGAACGTGGGTAGGTTGCATGAGGCGCGGGCAGTGCAAGGGGAGGCCCGCGGGGCGACTGAGCAGCGCACGGGAGGCTGGCAGGGTGCTCAGGTCGGTCGCGGGAGGCCGATAGTGCACGCGAGTAGGTCGCTGGAAAGCCGAGGGGCACCCGGAAGTGCACGGTTAGGCCGGTGGGGTGCGAACAACGTGCGGGTAGGCCGACGGGGCTGGCGGGTAGCGCGCATGTAGGCCATGGGGTGCCGGGTAGGGCACGAATAGGCCGGCTGGGCACGGGGGTAGGGCGCGGGGCTGGACGCGGAGTGCGCGGGTAGCGCACGGTCAGGAAAAGGGGCACGAAGGTAGGCCGGCGAAGCATTGACAGTGCACGAGATCAACCTGAGGTGGTGCTGGACGCTTCGGGGGCGGCACGGTTCATGGAGGTCGCAAGGCACATGACCTTTGTCGTTACTGTCTCCATCGCCTCTTCATTGTTACGTCACCATGCCGAAAAATTCCAAAACAAAGAAAAACGATGGAGAACATCGAGCCATGTGAGGTTGGCCCGTACCCTCCACGTTTAGGGAGCTACCAATATGATCAACAAGATAAAAATTTGATCATTACCATTTTCGCAACAAACCCTTTCTACGTGATGAAGAAGATAAGAAAAGGTATAAAATAATCAACTAATATACCCCCAACCATTTGATTGTCGGCCATCATTCGTTGATGGTTTCACAGAAAGTGAATGAAGGAGTTCACCATTCGTCACGTTCTTTACGTAGTCCCAATCCCGGGCTGCATCGGCTATGGAAGACACTCCACGTCGGTAGGATCCGAGGGAGGAAGTTGAAGAAGGTTGTTTCTGACTTTCTTCATTGGAAGAACATTTCTCTCAAACTCCTCTCTTCCTAAGATCCACAAAAGAATTATGCCCAACAAAAATAATAGTTTGACTATTATTTTAGAACGTTGGATTTAAAATTCAAAAGAGAGAATTAATTAATTAAATCAACTCCCCTAATTAATGCTTGAGAGGTGGAACAAATTAAATTAAAGGGGAGTTGGCTCCATTAAGGTGGAGAAGGTCAAGGGGTTTCTCCCCATTTAATGGGGATTTTAGGAGGTTTTACCCTCCTACATTAATAGGGGGTTAAGCCTCATTTGGTCCCCACGTCATAACCTCTCACGAGAGGTTATGCTCGGATGGGCCCCACCACCATAACCTCCCAATGGAGGTTATGGTGTGGTGGTCCCACCTCTAACATCCATGAGGAGGTTTTAACCACCCAACCTCCACATGGAGGTTAAAAATAAAATAAAGTGAGCCTACCTTATTTTATCACCTCACACCTAAACCCAAAAAACTAACTTTTATCCTCGGATCACTATCATCAATGTGAAAGACTTATTAAGTGAGTACTAGTGTTGTGAGTTCAACGGTGCACTCGAATTTAAATTCTATGCACTAGTTCAAAAGTTATAAAAACCCGCTCGTACGTTTATTGAACGTACCCGAATAAAACATCAAAAAATGATTATGAGCACATGGTCCTCTGAATAAGGCACCGTAAACATTCGTGGAGTCATAAAAATCCCATATGTTAAAAAAAATTCCACGGGATTTCTGGTTCATTACATTCTCCCCACCTCTGGGCTTTCCTCGTAAGCTACAACTCAAACGAATGGAACAAATGGGGGTACTGAGCATGCATCAGAGCCTCCCGCTCCCATGTGCTCTCATGGAGGTTCCCGTACTGCCAACGAACGTGCAATAGAGGTATCGACCGTCCATGTATGACCCTCTCTTATCGATCCCCAATATCCACTACAACCCCCGTAAAAGTCGCCCCATCCTCGACGTCTAGCTCTCCATGGTCGATGATGTGGCAAGGGTCGTGAACATATCTCCTCAGTAGAGATACGTGGAAGACGTCATGCATGCGGTCCAACTAAGGTGGAAGATCCAAGTTGTAATCCACCTCGCCAGCTCTACTGAGGTCTTGAAAAGGTCCGATAAATCTCAGAGATAACTTTCCACCTCAGCCAAATCTCCGTAGACCTCGTCGATGTGAGACCCATAGGAAAATGTGGTCACCATCCTCAGACATCATAGGCTTACTTTTCTTGTTAGTATACGACTTCTACCTACTTTGTGTAGTCTTTATACTCTCCTAAAAGATCTGAAACTTCTCTGTGGTAGTTCGTAACCTCTCTGGTACCACTAGTGCTGACTCCCCTGGGTCTGTCCAGCACAAGGGTGATCTGCAAGGTCACCCGTACAACGCCTCAAAAGGTTCCATCCCTATAGTGGAGTGATAATTGTTGTTGTAGAAAATCTCCACCAAAGGTATGTGATCCTCCCAGATGCGACCGAAGTCGTGGACACAAGCACATAGCATGTCCTCGAGATTCTGAATGGTCCGCTCAGTCTGACCATCTTGGTGAGGATGGAAGGCGGTGCTCAAGCGTAGCTATCTCCCGAAAGCCTCCTGCAACCCCTTCTATAGCCGGGTAGTAAAACAAGTGTCGTAATTGGAGACAATAGAATAAGGTACTCCATGTAGCCGCACAATCTCCCGCACATAGAGGCATCCCAGTCTCTCTACTAAAACCTTCTCTCTGATTGGTAGGAAGTGGGCCAACATGGTGAGTTGATCGAAAATCACCCAAATTGAGTCATGACCCCTGGATGTATGTGGAATACCCATCACGAATTCCAAGGATATCCCATCCCACTTCCACTCTGGGATCTTCAAAGTTTGTACCAATCCTTCTAGTACCTGGTGCTACGCGTTCACTTGCTGACAAGTGATTCATCTAGAGACAAACTCTGCTACCACCTTATTCATACCTGGAAACCAGTGTTGTTGCCGAAGGTACTAGTACATCTTCGCCACTCCTAGATGTACTGCTAGATGGGATGTGTGGAACTCCCTCAACACTTCCTCATGAAGTGCCACTGGTACTAAGGTGCATCCTTCAAAGAGGATGACATGCTCCCAACCTTCAGAAAATCCATCAAGTGTCTTCCCAGTGGATATCTGATCATGTCATGTATTTCAGTCAGTGTCCCCATGTTGTGCTTCCCTGACTCGATGATGGAGGGGGGCAGTGACCGTAAGAGACTGTAGAAAGGCTTCTCCGTCTCTATCCACAAAGGATATCTGCAAAGCAGTTAGATGCTCTGTTTCCTCTCCTAGAATATTTTTACAAGATCTCGAACTGAGTGAATCTACCACAACATTCCCCTTCCTAGGAGTGTAGACTATCTTGAAATCATAATCCCGGAGAAACTCAAGCCATAGGCGCTCTCTCAGATTCTGGTCTTTCTGATAAAAGATATACTTGAGACTCATGTAATCAGAGTACATGATAAAACATTCGCCCAACAGATAGTGTCGCCACATCTTTAAGGCGAAGAGCACTGCTTCTAACTCTAGGTCATGGGTAGCGTAGTTCTGCTCATGCTGTTTTAGCTACCAGGAACCACACACGATCAATGCTCGCTCTTGCATCAGGACACACTCGAGTCGGGTCCCTGATGTATCGTAGGAAACTACGTACCCTACACCCTCCTCTGGATGCCTCAAGATGGGGGGAACTAGTTAGCCTCTACCTCAGCTCCTGAAATCTCTACTAACATCTCTCTGACCACACATAGGGTTTCCCCTTATTTTTCAAGGCTGATAGTGGTGATGAAACTCTGAAGAAGTCTGGAACGAATCTTCATTAGTATCCAACCAAACACAAGAAAAGTCGTACCTCCATCACACTCTTGGGTGGCTCCCAAGAATGTACCACCTCAATCTTCGCTAGATCCACTTCAACTCCAGCCTCCAGGATAACATGTCCCTAAAAGGGAACCTCTCAGTTCCAAACCTCGAACTTTGAGAGCTTACCGTATAGCTGGTGCTCTCGATGTGTGTCTAGTACTACCCACAAATGGTTGGCATTCATCTCCTTAGTAGTTGAGTAGATCATAATGTCGTTGATGAAGACTACATCAAAGCGATCAAGGGATGGCTGGAAGATCATGTTCATGAGTCCCATGAACACTACTGGAGATTTGGTTACACCGAAAGGCATAACCAATAACTCATAGTGGCCATACCGACATCTGAAGGTCGTCTTCTACACATCCTCATCACGAAATCTGAGCTGGTGATAGCCTGATCTGAGGTCTATCTTCAAGAACCACTATGCTCCCTTTAACTGATCAAATAGGTCTTCAATACTTGGGAGTGGGTACTTGTTCTTCACGATTGCCTGGTTCAGGTGATGGTAGTCGACACAAAGCCTCAAGCTCCCATCCGCCTTCATGGAGAATAGAATCATGGCAGCCCAGGGAGAAAAACTGGGTTGGATGAATCCCTTCCCCTACATTTCCTCCAGTTGCACCCACATTTCACAAAGCTCAGCAGGAGCCATACGATATGCTGGATTAGATATTGCTTCCATACATGGGTACATGTCAATGTAGAAGTCCACCTTTCTTTGAGGAGGTAGACCCTGGACATCGTCAAGGAAAACATCCTCATACTATTTCACCACTACAGAATAGCTCGGAATCTCCATGTAAATTCCTCCGAGGGTAAGGCATGCCAACTGATGAGTGATCGGGTGCACCCTCCTCCGAGTAAGTATGTCATGTTATGAAAAGGCTCCCTTATCTTCGTTTAAGGTAATACTAGTCCCATCCATGCGGACACACCACACTTGGCACGTAATACAGTCCATCTGAGCAAGAACTATAGATAACCAATCCATAACCAAGACAAAATCGTAAGGCCTCGACGCCACTACGAGGATATCCCAGCTGATGCTCTCACATCCTAGAGTAAGCTCACACTGCTTGCACCGGTGTGTAATCTTTGTGTCTGCCCTCATAGGAGTCTCAAGCCGTAAGAATCGAGCCAACGACTACATCAGAATCTCCATTCTCCGAACGAGGGTAGTGGAAATGAAAGAGTGACTGGCTCCATTGTCTATAAGAACTGCAGCTATGGTCGAGTAGACACAGATCATACCTCGTATCATCTCAAGAGTGCCAGGGTCATATGATTCAGCTTCCTAATGTTGCGCTCTCTCCTTCCCACATACTCCCTATGATCAGGGTTGACCTCCTGGTGGTGGTGGCGGTAACACCTCGAAACGTCATCCATCACCAGCTGCATGGCCAAATTCTCTGCCATGTACGCCTGATCCCTGAGTACCACCTCGATTGAACCTTTTCCATTGACTGGGAGGTCCCTCAACTGTCTTTTGAAAATCTAAACGGATGGTCGGGCAGTCATGAGCCATGTGACCCTACCCATCACAGGTGTAACATTTTCTGCTCCTGGCATGTATGTCACTGCCCCGAGTTCCCTGCACAACTGATCATGATTGATGCGGTCGTCCACCCGTGGGACTAGTTTTCTTAGTCCCCTGCGTCATCTGTCAACTGTCAGCTACATATGACTCTATAACATGTCGACTAGTGGTGGGTCTCGCTGCCGGAGACTGATCATTAAGTAAAATATCCACTAGGAGTGCTCTATCTAGAACCCCCGCCTACGTCGGTATGCTTAGTGAGATCATCGAAGCCCTGGTCTCTCTCTTGAGAACCTTCTCGAAGGATTGTGCCCTGATGAATTGGTCTCGTACCATATCTATGGAGTAGCACGAGTGGTCGGTGAACCTCGTTGTGTACTGATCTACCGTCATGCTACTCTGTTGTATATGCAGTAGCTATTGTATATGCACCGCACGAAGGGTGGTTGGGGAAAACTCCGCCCGAAATAGGCTCTCGAAGTATGTTCATAGTAGTGATGCCTTGTCATGTACCTATAGCATCAGGGTCCACCATCTGCCTACTTCTTCTAGAAGGAGACTCATGGAAAGGGTCACCTTATGTTCTACTCGTGTCCATACCATACTAAAAACTCTCACCATAGCCTCCATATAATCCTTAGCTACCTGTGGATCCATCTCTCTCCCGAACCTGGGTGGCCTTGGGCACTGGAACCCATGCAACATTCTCAAGTGGCATGCATCGTCTGCTACTGGGGATGGTGGAATTGGTGGCCCAACTGGTAGTGGTACCACTGGTGCCTCCGCTGGAAGAGGGCCCTGCATCGAGGACTCGTCGCTCGGTGGGCTATGTGGGCGTATAGATCTCAGGGCCTTAACTGGTTGGCAGTGAGAAGGCATACTGAAAAAAATAGCTGAGACATGGTCAAAAGATTATACATGGTGAGATGACCTGGTTGATCATACATAAAGAAAACTTTTCAAATCACACAAGCAATCAGTGTTTCTGTGGACTGAGTTGGAAATCAGAAGTCAGGGTCCTGGTGTATGGATACATTGATTGCCGCACCCAAACTAGACTCCCTAAACTAAAACCCACACTCAGTACCCTTAACATTATTGCTTCATAGAAAAGAAAGATCAGAGTCTTAACTTCTACGGTAGAACTTACTCCTATGATACCAATTTGTCACGACCCGTACTCAGGACCAATGTCGTGACTACCTCAAGCCCTCCTTCCATAGGCCTAGGACTGGCGATTAGTACCAAAGGCCTAAATCCCTAAAACACGGAAGGAATTACCTTTATAAAATGAAAACTCACACGACAGAGTACGAGTTGGAAGTCAATAATATGGAAATCTGTATAAAAAAAGAAGTGTTGGAAAGTAAAAGGGGACATAAATCCAAGCACAATAGAAAAGTATAGCTACAACTAAAAAGCAAGTACAACTGAAGAAAAGTAAAGCAGCTATCGGGTCGTCCTCCAGGGTTCCCACCTAAAGGGTAGGTACAGATGGCCTCCACAACACTCAACATCCATCAATCCCCTCCGTGTACCGACTCTTCGTAAGGTCCACCTCGGTGTGCTGTATAGTCCTGCTAATCTGGTCCTCAGTCAGCATTGTCCATCATCAAAAACCAACACAACAATGTGCGGGTATAGCCTATCCAGGTTTGAGTATAACGATACTCAGTAGGGACCCTGAGACCCTCAATGTCTCTCAAATCCAAAAAATAATAAATCACAAAGTATGAAATCAACAGATAACCTCACTTAGGTGTATGCCCATACATATACCTAAATTACCAAGTAATCCATTTCAATCACGAGAAACAAAAAGGTTACAAACTCATCTCAAACCAAGATTTTATTCTAGGGGTAGTATCAAGTAACATCCCTAGTCACACTATTGAAACCTCAGCTACTGTAGTACTCTTCCTCTATTGAGTACAGTGGGCAGGCCCCGTCAGACAGAGGCGCTTACTGTAACACCCTCGGTAAATAAGGAATATTAAAATTTAATATTTATCCATATTTTTGAACAAAATATTAATATGACTTTAATGGGGATTCTATTCTCGATGGCGTACCCAACACGCAACAACGAGTTTTTTGGGAAGCTTAAGTTGCACTCTAATAATAAAATAATATTATTTTAAATGATAGTTAACGCCTAACTGTTGTGATGGCGGGAATGAATAGAACTAACTACAAAATGATTATATATGTTTGTCAAATATTTTTACTTTTTAGAATAAATGTTAGAGGATTAAAAATGCGAATGAATCCAATTTTAAGCGTAAACATTCTAATATTCTTTAAAAGGTCGATTAACCACATTTTGATGGAGAACCTCTTTTAAATAAAAATTTTGACAATGGTTTGGGTTATATTTGACAAAATAAAATTATTCTTTAGAATCGGGACATCAAAATCTACTTTGTGTAAATTTTTGGTATTTTTCCAAAAAGTTCAATTTTTAATGAATAGTGAAAAATGTTGTATTTTAATTCAAAACCTCTTTTTAATATAATTTATTTATATGATTAGATTATCTTTTGAATTGGTTATAAAGTTATATTAGAATATATTTTTACCATCTAATCCAATTGTGGTCTTTGGAATTAATTTCACTTTGAAATCGGACTGAAACTATTGTCAATATTTTGATACTTTTTGTTTCATAAAAACACGCTATTTGTTTTGACAGCGGGAATTAATTAGTAAATTAATTAATGAAACTTATGTGTTTTGAATTTTGTAAAATAGACATCATTTTTGAATTCGGAATATCAAATACAGCTTAGGGTGAGTTTTTGGTAATTTTCAGAAAAACCTCAATTTTTTGATGAATAGTGAAACCACTAAATGGTACTTATAAAAACTGATTTTTCCGTTTAAATGAAATTTTTCCATCTTTGTGTTTTGAATTTCAAAAATCCAACATACATGGTTGTAATTAAGAAGTAAAATGTGTAAGTTAAGTTATTAATCGCGCACTACTGGAAATATAGGTTTTCCCAACGGATATATACCAACAGTTTGCTTAAACTGTTGGTGTATATTAGTATACCATGAATATACCAACGGTTTATCAAAAACCATTTGTAAAGGTATGTTGTGGTGAAGATATACCAACGGTTTCTGCAAAACCGTTGGTAAATATTGTTTTTGATGAAGATATACCAACAGTTTTGTAAAACAGTTGGTAAAAGTGAGTTTTTGAAGGGAATTACCAACGGTTTTTTAAAATCGTTGGTAAAAGTTTTCATTCCCATCGGTTTTTACAAAAAGTTGGGAATGATTTCCTAGAAATAGACAGAACCTAGGGCTCCCCCATTCTGCGCGACTGGATCCCTAAACCGAATCAGAGAAATGGGATTCTCTTTACCCTACTGTCCAAATCATTCCATCTTCAAAATTTATTAGATTCTCATTTTTAATCTGTAAGTTTTACTTTCATTTAAATGTTATGTATATTCTATTTTGATTTTATGTCTTCTATTTTTATTTTCTATTTTCAATTGGGTGAATAGGTGAATTGGGATTCTGTTTACCCTACTGCAAAAATCCTTCATTCCGACCCATCTTCAAAATTTCTTAGTTTTACATTTCCTGTAAGTGATACTTTTATTTTAATTATCTATATCTACTGTTTTGGTTTTTTTTATATTTGTGTGTTTATGAATTTTTTTTCTGTTTGATTTGGGTGCGTGTGTTGAGCTTTGATAGTGGCACACATATAGTGATTATCGTATGAGTTTGGTCTATTGGGATAAGTAGTAAAGTGAATCAAATTTGATTCAAAATGATTTGTGTGTTAATATCATCCACAAATTTTCAGTTTTTATAAGGCTTGGTATTTCTGTGAATTTTTTGTTAATATCATTCATATTACACATGATTCACATCATGGTAAGAATGTGTGATGATGTTGTTGAGATTAGAGAGAAAACTCATACACTCTTGGTTGTTTATAGTGGCATGGTTAGTCATGAGTGATAATTTTATTAGTTTTTAGTTTCGATTTTGATGTGGGATGAGACCAATTTCTATTCTCATATTCTAGCCCAATTTATGTTTCCGTTCTTTATTTACATTCCATGCATATTCCAGCCCATATAGATTGCATTAGACAGTTGTATAATTTTTTGATGTGCCTTTCATGTTTCATTACCAAGAAATTTTTATTAAATGTTATAAAATTCAATCACATGTTTAGTTTTAACATTCATTGTTACTTTATTATCTTGTTTGAATAATTTATATTAATATTATTTTCATATATTCCATCATTGAGTGTTTTTACATGTTCAATAGAATTCCAAGCTCATTTTACTTCATAGTGATTATATAGATTTCAAAGTGTTTTATTTTTAATGTTAAATTTATTAAAAAGTTTTGGGGACTAATTAAAGTTAATAGATTCCAATTTCCATGCTTCTATGCTTGTAATTAAATGAAAGTCAATGTTCAATTTTTATCATGTAAGGGCGATTAATAAATTGTAATGTGATGAACCATATAATTGAACCATTGTTGATGCACATTATATACCAAAAGGTTATTGAATAAAAGTTATTCTTGTGAATTTCGTTACATCATAGATAAAAATGGTTGTGGTTATATGAGAGATACCTCCGATGGTTCTTTGATCATTGTTTTATGGAGAATGAATGGTTGAGGTCCGGTATTAATAGTAGCTTCTAGTGAGACCATTTTAGTATAAGGGGAAACGAGATTATGATCTACAAGGGGGTGATTGAGTTGGTAGAGACCAAACATTGTTTGTTCCTTGTGTTCAAGAACCATAAATAGAGTGTTCCAATTAGGTGGTCATCAGTAAAGACGTAGGTAAGGTTTCCAAGTCCTGTTTCATGAAGTTGAATATGTGGTGCTATAGTGGTTTTGGATTGTTTGAGGTACTCTTAGTGTATTATAAACCCTCATTTTTTCCATAATCATTTAAATTGATTTAATATCATTTTTTTCACACACACCATTATATCCTATCAAACTATATTTAGAGTGTATTTTCATTCGTATGGTGTTAAATATTTTAGTAAATGTCCATACTAGCTTTTTTTATGTGTTCTAGGGGTTTAGACTAAGGACAGGGCTGCATGAATATTGTGGGGGTATTCTTTTAATATAAATATAACAATACACCCGACCCCCTTGGACAACCTGACCACCCCCACGGACAGCCCGCCCACCTGGACACCCCGACCCCCCTAGACAGCCCCACCCCCTAGACACCTCTGACCCCCCGGACGACCCTACCACCCCATAGACACCCCGCACCCCCTGGACACGCCACACCCCCCTTGGACAGTCCCTCCACTCCCATGATCCTCATCCTACTCCTCATCCTGATCTACTTGAAGAAATTAAAGTATAAAACTCATATACTCCCAACACGACCCTTAAGGATTATGTATTCCTTGATCCACTTCCAATATCTTACTAGTCAATCCTTAAATATAGGCATTAGAAATTTTGTATAGTCCCGACGAGGTATTGGTCGTCTCCAGGTATCCATTATAGTACCACCGAGTTGGAACAGGTCAAGGAGCATGCAAGACAGTCTGATAAAACGGTCACAGAGTTGGAAGTACAAGTTCAAATAAGAGACAGAGAATTTATGAAACTGATGAAAGCATTATCTTCATCACTTCCACCAGAGGCTAGTGCGGCTAGTCAGACATTTATGTCGTCGATGGGTGCATCATCAAATGCACCACGCGACAGATCTAGTGGCGATCGAGACGATGACATTCCTGGTGATGACGAGGATGCAGAAGAGGAAGAGGACTAGGATGAGGATGTCGACAAGGGCGAGGATGGGGCCGAGTGCGAGGATGGGGCCGAGGGCGAGGATGATGTCGAGGATGAGGATGAGGCCGCTGATGAGCATGGGGATGATGATGAGGAAGACGATGAGGACACAGATGGCGGCGAGGATGAGGCTGATGATGATAGTGGTGATGGTGATGGTGGTCAGAGGCAGATTGATCCATTACATTTTTTAATTCTGTATAACTCTTTATTTTTGAACATGGGTTTCCACTTTGGGTTTTTCCTCTGCTTCATAGGGACGTTGCATTCAGATTCTATTTTATGCACTTGATTCTTATTGTATGATTAGTCTACTACCCAGATCATTAGTATTCATTGGTACTGTGATACTCAGTTTTCTATTTTTTTACTTACCTTTCTTAGTTATCCATGTATTTCATGTTTATGCATGTGGAAAATGATATGGAAAATGTGCTTTGAAGTAGTGACCGGCACCACTCAAAGTGTCTAACTTTTATTTGAAATGGACAGGATTTTAAGTGAAAACAACAACTTGCATATGGAAAACAGACCAAACGCATTCATATTCTATTTAAACTATTGGACAACGATCCATGGGTCATATGTGACGTGTACGAGTGAACCCCGCCTCAATCCGAGGGCCGGTGTGGTCGGTACCACTCAAAGTGTCTTTCTTTTGTTTAAAATGGATGCACTTTTAAGTAAAAAAACCACATACGGAAAAGGACCAAATGCATTCGGATACTATTTATACTTTTGGACATGTATCCATGGCTCATATGTGATGTGTACGAGTCAACCCCGCCTCAATCTGAGGCGCGGTGTGGCCGGCACCACTCAAAGTGTCTAACTTTTATTTGAAATGGATAGGATTTTAAGTGAAAACAACAACTGGCATACGGAAAATAGACCAAATGTATTCGGATTCTGTTTAAACTATAGGAAAATTATCCATGGGTCATATGTGACGTGTACGAGTCATCCCCGCCTCAATTCGAGGGCCGGTGTGGCCGGTACCACTCAAAGTGTCATTCTTTTGTTTAAAATGGATGCGCTTTTAGGTAAAAAAACCACATACGGAAAATGGACCAAACACATTCAGATACTATTGATACATTAGTACAAGTATCCATGGGTCATATGTGACGTTTACGAGTCAACCCCGCCTCAATCTGAGGCGCGGTGTGGCCGGCACCACTCAAAGTGTCTAACTTTTATTTGAAATGGACAGGATTTTAAGTGAAAACAACAACTGGAATACAGAAAAAAGACCAAACACATTCGGATTCTGTTGAAACTATAGGAGAATGATCCATGGGTCATATTTGACGTGTAAAAGTCAACCCCGCCTCAATCCGAGGGCCGGTGTGGCCGGTACCACTCAAAGTGTCTTTCTTTTGTTTAAAATGGATGCGCTTTTAAGTAAAAAAACCACATACGGAAAACGGACCAAACACATTCAGATACTGTTGATACTTTAGGAAAGGTATCCATGGGTCATTTGTGGCATGTAGGAGTCAACCCTGCCTCAATCCGAGCTGCGGTGTGTCTGGCACCACTCAAAGTTTCTATCTTTTATTTGAAATGGACAGGATTTTAGGTGAAAACAACAACTGGCATATGGAAAACTGACCAAAGGCATTCAGATACTGTTGATACTTTAGGAAATGTATCCATGGGTCATATGTGACATGTACGAGTCAACCCTGCCTCAATCCGAGGGCCGGTGTGGCTGGGACCACTCAAAGTGTCTTTCTTTTGTTTAAAATGGATGCACTTTTAAGTAAAAAACCCACAGACGGAAAACTAACCAAATGCACTCAGATACTATTGATACTTTAGGACATGTATCCATGGGTCATATGTGACGTGTAAGAGTCAAACCCGCCTCAATATGAGGGCCGGTGTGGCCGGGACCACTCAAAGTGTCTTTCTTTTGTTAAAATGGATGCGCTTTTAAGTAAAAAACCACATATAGAAAACTGACCAAACGCATTCGGATACTGTTGATACTTGAGGACATGTATCCATTGGTCTTTTGTGATGTGTAAGAGTCATCCCCGCCTCAATCCGATGTGTGGTGGAGGAGACACCACTCAAAGTGTCTTACTTTTATTTGAAATGAACAAGATTTTAAGTGAAAACAACAACTGGCATACGGAAAACCGACCCAACGCATTCAGATTCTGTTGAAACATTAGGAAAACGATCCATGGGTCATATGTGACGTGTACAAGTCAACCTTGCCTCAATCCGAGGTCCGGTGTGGCTGGGACCACTCAAAGTTTCTTTCTTTTGTTTAAAATGGATGCGCTTTTAAGTAAAAAAACGACATACGGAAAACCGACCAAACGATTTCGGATTCTATTGAAACTTTAGGAAAATGATCCAGGGGTCATTTGTGACGTGTACGAGTCTACCCCGCCTCAATCCGAGGTGCGGTGTGGCCGGAACCACTCAAACTGTGTCACTTTTCTTTGAAATGGACAACAGTTTAAGTTAAAACAACAACTGACATACAAAAAATAGACCAAAGGCATTCGGATACCATTGATACTTTAGGACATGTATCCATGGGTCATTTGTGATGTGTACGAGTAAACTCCACCTCAATCCGAGGCGCGGTGTGGTCGGTACCACTCAAAGTGTCTAACTTTTCTTTGAATTGGACAACAGTTTAAGTTAAAACAACAACTGACATACGGAAAACCAACCAAACACATTCGGATTCTGTTGAAACTATAGGAAAACGATCTAGGGGTCATATGTGACGTGTACGAGTCAACCCCGCCTCAATCTGAGGCCTGGTGTAGCCGGTACCACTCAAACTGTCTTTCTTTTGTTTAAAATGGTTGCGCTTTTATGTAAAACAAACGCCATACGGAAAATCAACCAAACACTTTCGGATTCTATTGAAACTTTAGGAAAATGATCTATGGGTCATTTGTGATGTGTACGAGTCAACCCCACCTAAATCCGAGGTGCGGTGTGGCCGACACCACTCAAAATGTCTAACTTTTATTTGAAATGGACAAGATTTTAAGTGAAAACAACAACTGGCATACGGAAAACCGACCAAACGCATTCGGATTCTGTTGAAACATTAGGAAAACAATCCATGAGTCAAATGTGACGTGTAAGAGTCAACCCCGCCTCAATCTGAGGGGCGGTGTGGCCGGGACCACTCAAATTTTGTCTCTTTTCTTTGAAATGGACAACGATTTAAGTTAAAAAAACTGGCATACGGAAAATGGACCAAAGGTATTAGGATACTATTGATACTTTAGGACATGTATCCATGGGTCATATGTGACGTGTACGAGTCAACCCCGCCTCAATCCGAGGGCCGGTGTGGCCGGGACCACTCAAAGTGTCTTTCTTTTGTTTAAAATGGATGCACTTTTAAGTAAAAAAACCATCTACAGAAAACTGACCAAACGCAGTCGGATACTGTTGATACCTTAGGAAATGTATCCATTGGTCTTTTGTGACGTGTACGAGTCAACCCCACCTCAATCCCAGGCGTGGTGTGGGCGACACCACTCAAAGTGTCTATCTTTTATTTGAAATGAACATGATTTTAAGTGAAAACAAGAACTGGCATACAGAAAACCGACCCAACGCATTCAGATTCTATTGAAACTTTAGGACAATGATACATGGGTCATATGTGACGTGTACGAGTCAGCCTTGCCTCAATCCGAGGGCTGGTGTGGCTGGGACCACTCAAAGTGTCTTTCTTTTGTTTAAAATGGATGCACTTTTATGTAAAAACGACATACGGAAAACTGACCAAACGCTTTCGGATTCTATTGAACCTTTAGGACAATGATCCATGGGTCATTTGTGACATGTACGAGTCAACCCTGCCACAATCGGAGGCGAGGTGTGGCCATCACCACTCAAAGTGTGTCACTTTTCTTTGAAATGGAGAACAGTTTAAGTTAAAACAACAACTGACATACGGAAAATAGACCAAAGGCATTCGGATACTGTTGATACTTTAGGACATGTATCCATGTGTCATTTTTGACGTGTACGAGTCAACTCTTCCTCAATCCGAGGCGCGGTGTGGACAACACCACTCAAAGTCTCTCTTTTATTTCAAAAGGAAATCATTTTAAGTGAATACAACTGAAATTTACACTCATCAACGATAGTCGCAAACTCTTTTTCATGAGTTGGGTAGTTTCACTCATGGGGTCATAAGTGACGAGAATCCTAAGAAAATATCTTTTCACCATATATTATAAACAATACAAGTTAAATGCAAAATTAATCACAAATAATAACATACCTAAACCTAGTATCACAAAAAATGGGATTTGAGTCAATATGAATGTCTTATTAAACTATAATAGATGTTTATCAAACTATTCTACCTATTAGAATTTGATGGGTGAGGTGAATTACCACCGGATGATTGTTGTAATATGTGTTTTTTGGGCTATTTTAGGTGTTTTTTATACTGTTTGAAGTCTGTATGTGGATTTTGTGATATTTTTTATGCAGGTGTATAGTGGAGGGTATACTAGAGGGCTGTTGTCCACTGTTTTTTATGCAGGTGTATGGTAGGGCTTCTGGAGGGCTTCTGGCTTCTAGAGGGCTTCTGGGGGCTGTAGTGTAGCAGCTCTGGGAAAAGCATTACCTACGGTTCTGAACCGTTGGAAAAGCCTTTTCCTGAATTCTGGAAAAACTTATACCAACGGTTCTGAACCGTTGCTAAAGCTTTTTCCAGAATTCTGGAAAAACTTATACCAACGGTTCAGAACCGTTGGTAAAGAGTTTCCCAGAATTCTCAAACACCTATACCAACGGTTTAAATGAAACCGTTGGTATAGGTCTTTCCTCACACCTAACTGGACAATGGTTTGGAAAACCGTTGGTATACCCTATACCAACGGTTTTCCAGCCTATACCGATGGTTATAAACCGTTGGTATACACTACTTTTCATGTACTGGCGATTAGAGGTAATTAGTGTAGTATAAGGTAAGAATAATGGTTTAATAAAATGAAATGACCTAGACACATGTCCTACCATCATTGGATGTGTCATGGCCGACCAATAAAATCCATGGGTCAACTTGGGTACCCCATGGATCCACTTTGGTTGGAAAATGACATAAATACCTTTTTATTTAATGTTAAAGTAAGATTGACACAAACATGAAATGTTTTAATAAAACAATTTATACATCGGGTTATACAACTCATATTTTTGACTATAAATAGTCATTGGAAAGATAAAACGATTTCGTACATCATAGTATTTTTTTTTATAATTTTTATACATTAAATAAATTAAATTATTTATGGCATTATGATGATTCAACGATGACCTCATTATTTAACGATTTAAATAAAATGGAAAGATAATGTAATATGTAAGACCTAAACATGTACAAACACTACTGGATGAGTGTATTTAGAACCCTTATCACCTTATCCTAGAAATAAATCAATGTGGGACCTTGAAAATCCGAAACTCTTTTGAAAATAAAGTAACATTTTGTAACTTTAAAAGAGTGCCCCTCCTCTCCTATTATAAAAGGCTCCCACCTCTACCTCTTTACCCACAGTTCCAAATCCTTTGGCTCGGCCAACCCCTGCACATTTTGTATCTACACATCCCTATATAACTCCTTTAAGCCTCACTTTGGGCAGAAGTCTTCCCATGTAAGCCTTTTAGCTCAAACCAAAGGGAGTTACCCGATTTTAAGGTAATGTCTTCACTTGAGTCCTTTTGATTTATTTTGCCTCTCCAACCCCCAAAACTATTTTTATTTATTTCTTTTGTAACAACTAAAGTATCTTAAATATACTAGGATTTTTTTATAAGAAGTATTCGAGCTACACTTACACACACCTACATCTAATGGTTAAAGAACATACTGTTTCCGTGGATGGCGAATTTTCTGCGTCACGAAACAATGATTGTTCAACACTCATATAACACCTTCAAAGGTGGCCATTAAGATGTCAGTATATTTATGTATGATATATAATATGTATATGTATTACTTAAGCTTCTGTATTTTTCTTTTGTATCATACCTTTATGGTCTCCATTGTGGGTAAACACGATAATTTCATTTTAGGAAGTGCGGACTACCGCCCCCTCAAAGTGATGTGATTCGTTAATGCCATATGTGGGACATATAAAGGAAGGATTTAAAGTTATTATATATGATGTTATACTGGAATTATAATATACCTCTATATCATTATTATTTCTTTCCATTAATATATGAGACAGAAATGAAAGTAGCGTTCATGTGTACGCACGGCTTACCGTCTCCATGAACGGTGCATTTCATTTTATTATCCCCAAATGTAATGTACTATTGTAAGTACATATTTATAATGGATATATATAATGTATGTTACATATAAATTATGAATATAATTCTGGAATTAAAATATACATACCTCTCATTTAGTTTTAATTCCATTAATATGACAAAGAAATGAAAGTAGCGTTCATGTGTACGTACGGCTTACCGTCTCCATGAACGGTGCATATCATTTTTTTACCTCTAAATGATTATGTAATATTATAAATACACATATATGCTGTATATATATGATATATATGGTATCAAAATCATGAATATCATTCTGGATATAATGAACCATTGACCACACGAACAACATGTAATTGTAAGAAGTTCACTTTCGACTTAAGAACCAAATATCCACCAAACAAACATTATTTACTTAAATGATTACATAATGTTTATAAAATGTAAATAAGTGATATAAAAGGAATAATGAACTTGAAAAGGTTCTTATGAAAATAGATATTAACTCATGTTTATTATTCAGGACATTAAAGAATAATCGAGTCAAGTCGGACCAGAGGTAAGGGATCTTACTCCTCTCTTTCTTTTTAAGTACACTCTTTTATGTCATTCCTTATGAAGCTCATAATTCTTGTTATTGGGATGTTCTTTTATATTACTCTTACTATAATTTTTATGTTCATATGATGAGAGACTTTATTCTCTCTCATCAATCCATTTTGGATGTTTTGAGTGGCACCGTTAGGCTGCCGAATTTTCGTAAGAGATCTAACCTCTCTCTTTCTTTTAAAGTACTCTACTTTATGTCACTTCTTTTAATCTCCTCTTTTTTATGATGGGGGATGTTATTTTATATTCCCCTTTCTGTAAATTTTATTGTAATGTGATGAGATACCCTATTTGATCTCATCATTCCATTTTTGGATGTTTTATGTGGTGTCGTTCGGCTGCTGAGTTTTCGTAAGGGATTTTTCATCTCAATTTTATTCTCGTGAGATTTATGCTACATTTACCACAATTTCCTTTTAGTGGTGTATGTACTGCCCATTATTTTACTCATTTTGTAATATACTTTCATTTATTATTATTTACATCAATGTTGTATTGTCCTTCTTTCACGGGGTGCACATCTCGAAAGATAGCCATGTCAGTAAGGGAACCTTTCACCCTCCTCTTTTTGTAAAAGACATCATTTGTTATGTCTTTTAATTCACATAATATTATGTTGGGATATGTTCTCATATATCCTTATTGATTTAAATTTTATGTCCAAGTGATGAGATACCATTTTTATCTCTCATCAACTCATTTTCTGAATTTTGTAGTGACGTCGTTAGGCCGTCAAATTTTTGCAAGGGAACTTCTTAACCCAATTTTGATTTTTTGGGATAAACTTGTAATCCTTGAATATGTCGTTCTATGAATATGTGTGAATAACATCTGATTGTTTTACACTTAATATCCACTTATATTTGGTGTATTCATTTGTCACACATAATTATGTTATTGATTTATCCTTAAACCAAGGATACCGTCTTTGTAAGGGTCTTCATCTCAATCTCCATTTGTTGAGGAATATTTTGTTCTATACACAACCTTCTTTTATACGGTGTATAAACCCTTTTGACTTTTACGTTTATTCAAAAGGTATCTTTTTTCTACGAAGCGTTTTACTAAAAGAAAAAAAGGAATGTTTTTTTTTACGTATGCGGTGACAACGACCTTTTCCGCCACCGTGAGTATTATTTGATCTTTGGCTTCCTCAACAAGTCGTAATGTTTTTAAAATAGAGTAAATACTGTTAACATTTTTTAGTATTTTGGTATTGAAAATGGTTTTGATAAAGGATTCTATTAGGTCAATATATTTAAATGATATATTGTGATTGAAATGTGGAAATGTTATCATTCCTTTATGTTGGTTTTTTGTGTTATAATTTTATAATGGTACTTGGACATTTTACGGGTGGTTACGTGATAAACCATATGACGGGTGGTGCCGTGAATACTAGGACGAGTTGTTACGTTATAACCTCCAATGCATTGGGTATTGAAGTCGGCTGTATGGCTATTCCATTAAGTATGTATGGATGTTGGCCGAATGGCTATTCCATTAAGTGATATGTGTGGATGTTGACCTTATGGTTATTCCACTTAAGTATATTTATGTCCCACGATACATTTATATGTTATGTGATCTTTATGTGGGTTTTATGGAAATCTTTTGGTTATATAAGGGTATTTAATGAACTTTTATTCAGTGAAGAGTTTTTACTACTTTGAAAAGGTGAAAAGTATTACTTTGATAAAGTATACATGGTTTACTCATTTTTTGAAAAACTAACAGTTTTCATTCTTTGTGTATCCCTTACTGAGCTTTTTATGCTCATCCCAAGTTTTTGAAATGTTTTTCACAGAACTTAACATGGAATAGGGTCAAGGATGGGATCAAGGGAAAGTCATGCTACCTAAAACATGGAACTAGACATGTTTCTTTTTATGAGTTTTTTATTTTATGGAAACTTAGTATAAGTTTCTACTTTGTAATCTTTTGAGATGTAATAGTTATGTTC
This sequence comes from Viscum album, assembly GCA_963277665.1. Taxonomy (NCBI): domain Eukaryota; kingdom Viridiplantae; phylum Streptophyta; class Magnoliopsida; order Santalales; family Viscaceae; genus Viscum; species Viscum album. Next base: position 1,235,706,649 of record OY728136.1, on the reverse strand, counting down.
TAATTCTCTAAAACTCTAAACCTGAAAGGATCCTCAAGGTGTATTCTTGAAATATCTCAATATTAAGTAATGTTTAAGGCTGGGGCCTTATAGTTGGTATCAGAGGTCGGTTTAGATAACTTTAGAGGTTAGGGTATTCTTTAAGCATAAGTGACATTACCATAATGGTTAGGATTTTAGAAAGAGTCATAGTTTTCAGATAATGTTAATGAGTAAGTATATCTTCCTCATTAGTACATGATGGTTTTGTTGATATACTCACACTGACCCTTTTTGGTTTTAGTAAATGGCTGGATCTAGCAGGAACCAAAGTAACAGTGGATGTGAAGGAAACTGTGATAGTTTTCTGAGTGAGCAGCTGAATGACATGGGAGCTGCAGTGAAAACTCTTGTGTTTATCCTCAACCAACTATCTGGAGTCATGATTGACCACCTAGACCATGGTGATTTCTATAAGGCATCATATATGCGAGAAACAAATCCCTACGGAACTACAGGTAATAATCATAAAGGTAAGTGTGTAAAAAAACCTATGTGTCAAAGATGTGGAAAGAAACACCTAGGGAAATGTTTCAAAGGGACAGAAATATTCTATAGATGTAGAAATGATGGTAATAAAGGAAGAACCTGCCCTGGAAAAAGGAAGCATCTAGTTGAATCGAGGAAAGGGAAAGAAGTTATTTCTGAGGGATCAATTGAATGTTTTAAATGTGGTGTGCATGGTCATTATGAAAACACATTTCCTATGAAGAAGTTTCGGGAATGGGATCACCATGATCGTACAAATATTCATTTACCAATACCTAATGCCATTCCGATTGAGGATGAAGAAACTGACAATGACCAATCAAAGGTATGTATTATATCATGACTATTGTTTTCCTATTTTGGAATCTTAGGATATGATTCATGATTTTGTTTGTAGGAAATAAGTATTTCGGAATAAGTTGGAAAGGAATGGTTAACGGATCATGAATAATGTTGAATGAGTAAGATGTCAACATATAAGGGAATCAAGAGTTATGGTGAAATTCCTAAGAGTATTAAGTCTCTTTTGATGATGGGGTTACATTAAAAGACTTTTTATATTATGTGTAACCATGGTGTTTAATATATGCAAATTTTATTCAAGGAATAGTTATCTTTTCTTTTGTGGACATAGTTATAAAGAACCATTTGGGTTTATATGATCCTTACTTTTGAGGTAATTATGGGTTACTATATGTTATGATTAAAGTGAAAGGCATGAGATAAAATTGAGGTTAAATTATGTTATGGTTATTTTTGATGATTTTATCCTTTTTTGGGGAATGATTTTAGAATTATATAGATTTGGAAAATGGACAACACGCAGACCGTGTGACTACCCGTCGCGTCGGAAAAAACTGCGGGAATCGAACCCACAACCAAAGTGCGACTGGTATTTATCGTCTACCACGGGACTACCTGAAGTCCCTAGTTAGTTCGACTGATTCTTTTTAGTTATATGATTTTATGAATTAAGAGTAAGTTGATTTTGGGTTATTTATGAAAATGATTAACCTATCATGGAGGATATGTGATCAGGTTAATTACTTTTCAATACGAGACTTTAAGAGAAACTGATGTTGTTTGGAGATAAATGTTACAATTTAACATGGAGGACTATGTGACTAAATCCTTCATATATTTGGGTTTCAATCTTAGATTGGTTTACTTTGAAAAATTTTATGTACAAATTGTTTATCGGATGGTCCTCGTTGAACTTTGGATTTTGTTGGACAAATTTTGGAGATTAAGCATAGATTTTCTTTTTAAAGGGTTATCCTTTTCTGGATTATCTGATCTTGTACTATCCTTTATGGTTTTGGTTTTGGTTAAAGCCTAAAGACACGGGAAGTATATAGTTCTCTTTGGCGGATTAGGTGATTCTTTATAAGTTGATTATAGTACTCTTAATATGAACAAGTCTTCCTAAATACCCATCTTTTGGAGAAAATATGAGTTTGTGTAAGGAATCTAATAAAAGATGAAAGTCAACATGATAAGTGATTATGATTCCTTATGAATAAATTCCTCAATAAAAAGTAACTTAAAACAAAATGATGTCTATGAAATTTTCCTACTGGGGAATCAAATACCGTTTAACCCATCACAATTTTTTTTGATTTTCTTATGGTTAACTTTCTCCTAGACATGTTTACTATCAATCTCCCTCTTGAACATGACCCTTTGCGTTTTCTTCCATTTCCATGTTTTCCTACACAAAATCCTATTATGGGTTAACTCGGGTGACATCTATACTTATCTTTTTTTATTTTAAAGTGATTGTTTTACCGACGCTTGTTCCGATGTGGGACTCTCAAGGATGTTTCCAAGCTCAATTTTAAAGTTGCGAGGACGCAATTCTCAAAAGGGGGGAAGGATGTAACATTCCAGGTAAAGAAAGAATATAAAAATTTCATATTTATCCATATTTTTGAATAAAATATTAATATGACTTTAAAGGGGATGCTATGCTCGATGGCGTAACCAACACGCAACAACGAGTTTCTCCGGAATCTTACATTGCACTCTAATAATAAAATAATATTATTTTAAATGGTAGTTAACACCTAGATGTTGTGATGGAGGGAATGAATAGAACTAACTACAAAATGATTATATATGTTTGTCAAATATTTTTACTTTTTACAATAAATGTTAGAGGATTAAAAATTCGAATGAATCCAATTTTATGCGTAAACATTCTAATATTCTTTAAAAGGTCGATTAACCGCCTTTTGATGGAAAAACTCTTTTAAATCAACATTTTGACAATGGTATGTGTTATATTTGACAAAATAAAATTCTTCTTTAGAATTGGGACATCAAAATTTATTTTGTGTAATTTTTTTGTATTTTTCCAAAAAGATCAATTTCTAATGAATACTGAAAAAATGTTGTATTTTAATTCAAAACCTCTTTTTAATATAATTTATTTATATGATTAGATTATATTTATAATTGGTTTTAAAGTTAAATTATAATATATTTTTACCATCTAATCCAATTGTGGTCTTTGGAATTAATTTCACTTTGAAATAAGACTTAAACTAGTGTCAATCTTTTGATACTTTTTGTTTCATAAAAACACGCTATTTGTTTTGACAGCGGGAATTAATTGTTAAATTAATTAATTCAACTTATGTGTTTTGAATTTTGTAAAATAGATATCATTTTTGAATTCGGAATATCAAATACAGCTTAGGGTGAATTTTTGGTAATTTTCTAAAAAACCTCAATTTTTGATGAATAGTGAAACCACTAAGTGGTACTTATAAAAACTGATTTTTCCATTTAAATGAAAATTTTCCATTTTTGTGTTTTGAATTTCAAAAATCCAACATACATGGTTGTAATTAAGAAGTAAAATGTGATTCAATGGGATAAAAATAATTTTTTGGTGAATAGTAACTTATTAAGTTTTTAATCGCGATTAGAGGTAATCAGTGTAGTTTAAGGTAAGTATAATGTTTTAATAAAATTAAATGACAAAGACACATGTCCTAACCTCATTGGATGTGTCATGGCTGACCAAGACAATCCATGGGTCATCTTGGGGACCCCATGGATCCACTTTGGTTGGAAATGACAGAAATACCTTTTTATTTAATGTTAAAGTAAAAATGACACAAACATGAGATGTTTTACTAAAACAATTTTTTACATAGGGTTATACAACTCATATTTTTGACTATAAATATTAATTGGAAAGATAAAAAGATTTCATAAATCATAGTATTTGTTTTATAATTTTTAGACATTAAATAAAGTAAATGATTTATGGCATCATGATGATGCAACGATGACCTCATTATTTAACGATTTTAATAAAATGGAATTATAATGTAATATCTAAGACATAAACATGTCCGAATACTATTGGATGAGTGGATTTAGAACCCTTATCACCTTATCCTAGAAATACATCAATTTGGGACCTTTAAAATCTGAAACTCGTTTGAAAATAAAGTTACATTTTGTAACATTACAAGAGTGCCCCTCCTCTCCTCTTATAAAAGGCCCCCACCTCTACCTCTTTACCCACACTTACAAAGCCTTCGGCTCGGCCACACCCTGCCCATTTTGTATCTCAACATCCCTATATAACTCCTTGAAGCCTCACTTTGGGCAGAAGTCTTCCCAATGAATCCTTTTAGCTCAAACCAATGGGAGTTACCCGATTTTAAGGTAATGTCTTCACTTGAGTCCTTTTGTTTGATTTTGCCTCTCCAACCCCCTAAAATCTTTTTATTCATTTAATTTGTATAAAATCATGTATCTTAAATATACTAGGATGTTGTTATAAGAAGTATTCGAGCTACACTTTCACACACCTACATCTAATGGTTAGAGAACATACTGTTTCCGTGGATGGCGAATTTTCTGGCTCACGAAATGATGATTGTTCAACACTCATATAACACCTTCAAAGGTGGCCATTAAGATGTCACTATATTTATATATGATATATAATATGTTTATGTTTTACTTAAGCTTCTGTATTTTTCTTTTGTGGCATACCTTTATGGTCTCCATTGTTGGTAAACACGATAATTTCATTTTAGGAAGTGCAGACTACCGCCCCCTCAAAATGAGGTGTTTCGTTAATGCCATATGTGGGATGTATAAAGGAAGTATTTAAAGTTATTATATATGATGTTATACTGGATTTATAATATACCTCTATATCATTATTATTTATTTCCATTAATATATGAGACAGAAATGAAAGTAGTGTTCATGCGTACGCACGGCTTACCGTCTCCATGAACGGTGCATTTCATTTTATTATCCTCAAATGTAATGTACTATTATAAGTACATATTTATAATGGATATATATAATGTATGTTACATATAAATGATGAATATAATTCTGGAATTAAAATATACATACCTCTCATTTAGTTTTAATTCCATTAATATGACAATGAAATGAAAGTAGCGTTCATGCGTACGTACGGCTTACCGTCTCCATGAACAGTGCATATCATTTCTTACCTCTAAATGATTATGTAATATTATAAATACATGTATATTCGGGATATATATTATATATATGATATCCAAATCATGAATATAATTCTAGATATAATGAACCATTGACCACACAAACAACATGTAATTGTAAGAAGTTCACTTTCGACTTAAGAACAAAATATCGACAAAACAAACATTATTTACTTTAATGATTACATAATGTTTATAAAATTAAAATAAGTGATATAAAAGTAATAATGATCTTTAAAAGTTTCTTAATCAAATAGAAATTATCTGATGTTTATTATTCAGGACGTTAAAGAACGATCGAGTCAAGTCGGACCCGAGGTAAGGGATCTTACTCCTCTATTTCTTTTTAAGAACACTCTTTTATGTCATTCCATATAAATATCATCTTTCTTATTATTGGGATGTTCTTTTATATTACTCTTACTGTAATTTCTATGTTTATATGATGAGAGACCCTATTATCTCTCATCAATCCATTTCGGAAGTTTTGAGTGGCGCCGTTAGGCTGCCGAATTTTCGTAAGAGATCTAACCTCTCTCTTTCTTTTAAAGTACCCTCCTTTATGTCACTTCTTTTAAGCTCCAATTTGTTATGATGGGGGATGTTATTTTATATTCCTCTTTCTGTAAATTTTATTTTAATGTGATGAGATACCCTATTTGATCTCATCAATCCATTTTTGGATGTTTTATGTGGCGTCGTTAGGCTTCCGAGTTTTCGTAAGGGATTTTTCATCTCACTTTTATTCTTGTGAGATTTATGCTACATTTACCACAATTTCCTTTGAGTGGTGTATGTACTGCCCATTATTTTACTCATTGTGTAATATACTTTCATTTATGAGTATTTACATCAATGTTGTATTGTACTTTTTCACGGGGTGCGCGTCTCAAAAGATACCCATGTCGGTAAGGGAACCTTTCACCCTCCTATTTTTGTAAAAGACTTCTTTTGTTATGTCTTTTAATTCACATAATATTATGTTGGGATATATTATTCTATATCCTTATTGATTTAAATTTTATGTCCAAGTGATGAGATACCCTTTTTATCTCTCATCAACTCATTTTCTGAATTTTGTAGTGACGCCGTTAGGCCGTCAAATTTTTGCAAGGGAACTTCTTAACCCAATTTTGATTCATTGGGATAAACTTGTACTCCTTGAATTTGTCGTTCTATGAATATGTGTGAATAACTTCTGATTGTTTTACACGTAATATCCACTTATATTTGGTGTATTCATTTTTCACACATAATTATGCAATTGATTTATCCTTAAACCAAGGATACCATCTTTGTAAGGGTATTCGTCTCAATCTCCATTCATTGAGGCATATTTTGTTTTATACACAACCTTCTTTTATACGGTGTATAAACCCCTTTGACTTTTAAGTTTATTAAAAAGGTATCTTTTTTCTATGAAGCGTTTTACTAAATGATAAAATGGAATTTTTCTTTTCACGTACGCGGTGACAACGACCTTTTCCGCCGCCGCAAGTATTATTTGATCTTTGTCTTCCTCAACAAGTCGTAATGTTTTTAAAATAGAATAAATACCATATACTTTTTTTTTGTATTTTGGTATTGAAAATGGTTTTGATAAAAGATTCTATTATGTCAATATATTTAAATGATATATTGTGATTGAAATGTGGAAATTTTATCATTCCTTTATGTTGGTTTTATGTGTTATAATATTATAATGTTACTTGGACATTTTACGGGTGGTTACGTGATAAACCATATGACGGGTGGTACCGTGAATACCAGGAAAGGTGGTTACGTTATAACCTCCAATGCATTGGGTATGGAAGTCGGCCATATGGCTATTCCATTAATTATGTATGGAAGTTGGCCGAATGGCTATTCAATTAAGTGATATGTGTGGAAGTCGACCTTATGGTTATTCCACTTATGTATGTTTATGTCCCAAGTTACATTTATATGTTATGTGATCTTTATATGGGTTTTATGGTAATCTTTTGGTTACAGAAGGGTAAGTAATGAACTTCTATTCAGTGAAGAGTTTTTACTACTTCGAAACGGTGAAAAGTATTACATTGATAAAGTATACATGGTTTACTCGTTGTTTTGAAAAACTAACAGTTTTCATTCATTGTGTATCCCTTACTGAGCTTTTTATGCTCATCCCAAGTTTTTGAAATGTTTTTCACAGGACTTAACGTGGAATAGGGTCAAGGATGGGATCAAGGGAAAGTCATGCAACCTAAAACATGGATCTAGACATGTTTCTTTTTAAGAGTTTTTTATTTTATGGAACCTTAGTAGATGTTTCTACTTTGTAATCTTTTGAGATGTAATAGTTATTTCCTAATTTTCTAAAACACTAAACCTAAAAGGATCCTCAAGGTGTATTCTTGAAATATCTCAAGGTTAAGTAATGTTTAAGGCTAGAGCCTTATACTTACAACTATCCTTAGACTGCTGAGGTACTTCTCCTGTCGAGTATTGTGGGTATTTCGCGTCACACAGAGATACTCCCCACCATGGGTCTGCCACGCCACATAGAGGTGCTCCGCACCGGGGGTATGCCATGACACCAAGGTGCTCCCCATTGTGCTAGTCGAGTCACTCTGAGTCGAATCGATTAGAAGTCGTCATGTCTCAGCCAGATACTATGTCTCTGCGCTATGCTCGCTCGATTCCATGAGATTCCGCTCTACAATCTACAGTTCGATACTCCAACTATCATGAGGTCCCACGTAGATGTCTCTCAAAGGTCTGCCTTATCATAGAGGTCTCAACGTAATAGACAACACATCAATCGAATACCCAGTCTGTGAGTTATTAGATTTTTAGTCTCGAGGGCCCGGTTCGATTCATGTATGATTCAACCTACCCATATCTCAACTTTACCTTGAACTCCAATGGGGTATACTCAAAGGACCTTCATGCCCCAGGATTACCTGCAACTCTGATGGATCATCAAATGGTCGTCTTGTGTCAAAGATATGGACAATGGATGTAAAGGGTCAGTAATGGGCCTGGGCCCGATCCGACACAGTCAGACTGACCCAGCCCAACCCAGACCAGGACAACCCAGTCTTGGTCAACCTGGTTAGCCCATTAGGTTCGGCATGGTCCACTGGGCCCAGCCCAGCGGACTGTAGGGGCGGTTCGTCCTAAAGGTCATCACGTAGGCGGCTCTTCCCAAAGGCTAGGGCTGATCGGCTAGCACCACGTGGGGCGTGGTCAGGCGGCTCGGCATGGAAAGCGAAGCTGGTATGGCCAGCGACGCCACGAAGGACACCATGTGCCCGCTCAATTGGTTCGTCCGGGAGCCGAAGCACGGGCAGGCCACGCGGGGAACGACCATCAAGTGGGGAGTGTGTGGGCTAAACACGGGGCACTGGGCAGGGCACGGTTAGGCCGGCAGGGCGCAGGCGGTGCACGGGCAGGTCGTCGGGGCGCGCAGGCAGCGCCTGGGTAGGCCGTGGGGCGCCCGGGACGGAACGGTTAGGCCGATGGGGTGAGGTCAGCATGCGGGAAGACCGGCGGGGCATGCGGGAATCATGTGGGCAGGTCGTGGGGCGCGCGAGCAGTGCACAGTTAGGACAGCGGGGCGCTGGCTGCGTGCGGTCTCGGTCGGAGGCAGTGCGGGATGCCCCGGGGGCGACATGGTTCATGGAGACCATGAGGCGTGCGGACTTTGTCATTGACGTATTCGTCGCCTCGTCATTGTTATATCATCGTGCTGAAGAACACCACAAGAAGGAAAAATGACAGAGGATTTCAGGCCATGTTAGGTTGGCATGCACCCTCCGCGTTTAGGGAGGTAACAATTTACTCAACAAGAAAACCAGTTCATTATTAACATGTCCACAACAAACCCTTTATACTCGATGAAGAAGATAAGAAAATTTATAACATCATCAAGTACTAAAACCCATACCTTTTTATTGTCAGTCGTCGTTTGTTGATGGTGTCATGGAAAGGGAACGAAGGAGTTCACTGTTCGTCATGTTCATCACGCACTCTCAATCCCGGGATGCGTCAGCTGTGGAAGACACTCCACATTGGTAGGATCTGAGGTAGGAAGTTATAGATAGTTGTTGCCGGCATTCATCAATGGAAGAACTTTTTCTCTCAAGCTCCTCTCATCCCAAGCTCCACCAAAAAACTATGTCTCACAAAAATAATAGTTTGCCTATTATTTTAGATAGTTAGATTTAAAATTCAAAAGAGAGAATTAATAAATTAACGCATCTCCCCTAATTAATGCTTTAGAGGTGGTACATATTAAATTAAAGGGGAGTTGGCTCCATTATGGTGGAGAAGGTCAAGGGGTTTCTCATCATTTAATGGGGAGTTTAGGAGGTTTTACACTCCTACAGTAATAGGGGTTTAAGCCTCGTGTGGTCCCCACATCATAACCTATCACGAGAGATTATGCTCGGCTAGGCCCCACCACCATAACCTCCCAAAGGAGGTTAAGGTTTGGTGGTCCCACCTCAAACTCCCATGGGGAGGTTTTAACCACCCAAACTCTACATGGAGGTTAAAAATGAAATAATTTGAGCTTACTTTATTTTATCACTTCACATGAAAACCCAAAAAACTAACATTTATCCCTGACTCACTTATGTCAAAGTAAAAGTCTTCTTATGTGAATACAAGGACTGTGAGTTCAATAGAGCTCTCAAATTTAAATTTCGAGCACCGATTCAAATGTTATAAAAACACCGTCATACGTTTGCTGAACGTACCCGACCAAAACTTCAAAAATTGATTACAGTCCTCAAGAACATGCCCTGTAAACTTTTGCAGACTCGTAAAAATCCCACGTATTAAAAAAATAATTCCACAGGATTTTTGGGTCTTCTCAGTATGAGGACAAAAAATGTATCAAATTTAGACACATGTGAAAACCCAAGTGGTTATTACCCGAATTTAAACCTCAACATGGAGTCGTTAATAACCAGTAATATAAAACCATAATAAGATAAAATATGCTATTATAAATTATAATATTAGGTTTTTAAATATTATAATATACTTATATTTATTATAATTTAGGTTTTTCAGAATGAAAAAAATTCAAGACATAAGGTAGGGGAATTTCATCTCACTTTTTATATCTGTAGGATACATGCCATCTTACCGCATATTCTATTTTTTTTGTTGTGTTTATACTCCCCTAGATTATAATATATGAATTTAATATATAAATTTATAGGTATTTCCATACCCATTTGATGACATTTCTTCCATAGGTTTTATGGTCCAATGGTTAACAAATTGGTATAGTAATTTAGTCCTATTTTTTTATTGAGACATGTTTTCATATGCACCTATATTAATTTATGGGGAGTATATAATTCCAAATTAAATGATAAATATGGAATATATTTTTCATTATAATTGAGTCTCTATTTAATTTCTTTTTCATACATTTGATGTAATAATCAATGATTCTAATTATAAGAGTTTTGTGAAACCGTCTCATCATTTATAAAGATTGTTTATGACTAATATTTTATTGATGAAATTTTATGATACATCTCTAGAAAACTATCATTATTTTTTTGACAATTGTTTATTCATGTTTTATCCAATTAATGGTAACTTTTTACTACTATTTCGTATATAATATGATTTAGAATGTATTTTATGATAGTCTAACATTACCTCTATCTTTGGTAAGAAATTTGTGTTCCGTCAGAACCATGATTTCTAATATTTTTACAAAAGAAATTATAATACTATCCTACAATATTTAAATACAATGTTTTACAAATTTTTTTCAATTTAACCAATTTTGTTTTTAAATAATGTTCTTATTTTTTTCAACCCTGTAACTTTTCTAATATTTTTATGGTGGAATAGGAATGTTCGACATGTACCGATTTACCCGCAGTCATGACTGACATTCCCTTACATCATCCATTACATGATAAAAAAATATTTTTTAAATAAATAATCTTCATATTGGTATAGAAAAATATTGTTTAAATGTTGTTACAAATTAAATTGTTTCAAAATGTATTAAAGATTATTTAATAAGTTTTCAAGTTAAAGTGTTTTCAAAATGTTTTCATGAATCCTGTATATGTTTTCAATGGAAGTGATTTTAAAAAAAATTATTACTTTATAAATTTTCATATAATACGGTTTTAGAAATGTTTTCAATAATTATTTATATGATTTGTTGTTTGAAAATGGTTTTAAAAATGTTTAATGGTTAAAAAAGTATTTTTTAAATAAGAATGTTTATTTTATTTAATAAATATATTTAACGTATTTTTTGAAATTATTTTATATTAAATATGACATATATTTGTGTTACTCGGGCCTTTAAATGAAATTACCCAAATGATCGATTATTATTATTTCATTTAATGTTTTTAATTTTAGGGAAATATATTTATGAAATATGTATCTCTTTCAGGAGTTATATATTTATGAAAATATTTTCTCTTTAATGGGTTATATACTTATAAAACCCACTTTATATCATGGGTAATTATTTCAAAAAATTATTATAAAACCTACATTTTTATGCATTTTTTGAGATTATTGCATGTTTATGAAACCCTTTTTATTTAATGGATTTTAACATGATTATTTATAATCTTGTTTTCTCATGTATCTATGATTTTAATATGAGAAGGGTGGGACCTATATGTTCCTCCAATGCATTGGGTAATGATTTAAATCTAATGTGGTAGATTAAGTTGGTATTGGTAATGAACCTTCACTACTATGATGTCTATGGAATTGAACCATGAATACCAAGATAGTATGGGGAGTAAACTCATACTACTCTAATGGCCATGGGAGCTAACCATGACAACCAAGATGGTATGGGGAGTGATCTCATACTACTATGATGTCCATGTTAGTAAACAGTGACTATAAAGATTGTATGGGGAGTTAACCCATAATACTAAGATGTTTTTATAGTGATTCCTTACTAATATTGAAATAAATTTTTTTATGATAATTCGTATTCCATAATACTATGTTTTATTCCTATGTTTTTGTTATATAGATTATGTTATTTATTTTATAATAATTCATGTCCTACTAACTATAAAAATTAATTCAATGATTCATGTATACGAGATGTGATGTGAAAGGTATGATATTCAAATAATAATCTTGTATTCTCAAACCCTAATATTGATATTATACTTAACTATTTCCTTATTTACCCTTAATGAGAAATTGAGATAACCCCTTTCTTTTGTTTCCTTTTATAGGATTCTGTAGAATGCGTTTTATGTAAAATTACTATGTATGAGATCATTTTCTGAAACATTGAATATCTTTCACTGAGTTAGAATTTTTTTCCATGATTTCAAAGGCACTAAACTATCATGGTCATTGGTTGTCTATTTTTGAAATGTATTATCTATTCTGTAAAAATGATGTTACCTTAATGTATGTAAAGTGAGGATAACTATATTTGGTATCAAATAATTGGATTATTAGACCATTAGAATCTAAAATCTGAAATATTTAGTGATATCAATAGGGGTATTTGCAAGGATATGTATAGGTTGTCTCTAAATATATGATTAAGGATGATATAATGTTTAGAAAATGGTACCTAAATTTCTATAAAGGATAGATTGGTTGGTTTCCTTGAAATAAATGTGTGTCTAGATACTAAAAGTTGATGTGGCTATGGAATAGATGTACATAGGGGTTAAAACTCTAACATGATGTGTCATCCCTGATTTGGAATAACAAGGTAAAAAATAATGGGCATTACTTCAAACTTAGTTCGAAACTCTTTGAGGATATTCTTTTCAAATTTTGAAAATCATTATGAACAGTCATGAAGGATTTAAATAGAATATTACTATTTATAACATTGTTTAAATCTAAGGATTCATAGATCAGAGAAATACATGTCATTATATACACATCCAATGATAAATATTTTTCATGATAATGTGTTTTTAGGCTATGATAATTGTTTCTCATTCTATGATTTTTGGTTTTAATTAATAAAGGTAATTGAGATAAAATTTTATATTTCAGATGTGGAAATTATAGGAATGGTGAAAATTTATTTCCTTTGAGGAAATATATTAAACATAATCAATAAGAACCATGAGTATTGGATACACATTTGAAGATGATGAGACAGAAAATTACATGGGAATTGTATGGACTGTTCTTCTTATATTACATTCATTAAACACACGAAGAATGATTAAATTAAGATTGAGGATCCTAAGGACAAAATCGAATTTTAAATTATAGGAAATAGGTATCAACGAATAATTTGATGAACCCTGAGTAATGGGTTAAAAATAATTTTTTATGAATAAATAATTTTAGTTTTGGAATTCATGGATTATGTTAAATGAATCATGAAATACATATATATATATATATATTAAGCATATGTTTTTCAGTAATGAGTTTAAAGAATATGTTGAATAGTTATGGTTATATAGAATATTAATTTCATGGAAAATTGATATTTTCCGTATGAAAAGGTAACACTTATTTTATTATTGATGTTTACATAATAATTTTGGGATAAATATATTTTGTTTTGTACTGATTTCCTTAGGAAATAAAAGGGATTCTATAGATAAAATAGTCTATTTTATCATGGATGATGTTGATTACTTATTGTATTTTTTATATATATCTTCTAATCTATGGAATAAGGAAAAATGATTTTTTTCTTAAACTGTTTGTGGAAATTTAGGTAATTACCATGTTTTAAGAGAATATATTATGAGGGTATTTACATGTTTGGAATGTGTTAGCCAATAGATAATTTTTGAAATTTGGGGGATCAATGTTAATATGATTTTTTCACATTATTTATAATATTTTTATTTTTTTTACTTCAGAATCATTATGATGTTATCCATTTATGGAAATTTTAAGTTAAACTTTGAAGAAAGTATTTATTTAGAGAGGTTCTATTGAAAACCATAGTTAAAATAAAATTGATAGATTTAAATTATTTCTAAGATATACATCACACTTATTTGGGAAATTATATCTATGTGGTTTTAGAAAAGGTAAGGACATATGTTAGATTACATGTCATCATATTTAGAAAGGTCACATGTCCTGAACCGATGACCGAAGAATGAAAATGGTTTTATGCCTACCACTGGCATACACGATGTCCTGGTTAATGTGTAATTATATTAATTAAACGGTTAGATGAATAAATATTTATTATGAACCAATTTTGTTTCTTTTTATGCTTATAAATTTATTTATTAACCATATTGATTGAAAATAATTATTAGATAGAAATAGAAAAGAGTTTTTTTCTTTTATTGGCCTTAATATCTGTTAAAATTTTATTTTAGTGCTTTACCCAACAAAGTTAGTTTATGGAGATCCAACTCAAGAAGTAATGGTTGAATTGTATATTCTTTGAAGAAATACCAAATAATGATTTTTTTTTAAAAAAATATATAATTTCAATTCAATTCGTTATATTCTTGGTCAACAAATGAATTGCTCAATGTTAATAAACTGAAAAAATGTTGTCCTTATTCCTCACATTGTGTTGTATCCATGGCCTTTTAAATCATCAATGATTTATGACATTGAGGATGTGAAAATTTCTATAATAATTAAATTTTTTTGATTGATGACCTCAATAACTCACTTTAAATATTTAGGATTTTCCTCCATGTCCATTTTTCACTTACAAACTATGTTCTCCGACATGGGAAATAAGTTATGAGTTATATTTGGTAACCATTATGTTTTCATCTTTCTTTACTAAATTGAATATTTAGGAATCATTTTTATGATGTGGGTTAATGTGATATGATGGTTCCTATTTTATACCATTGATAACCTCAAAAAATTTATATGGTGAAATTCATGTTAACGGGGGTAGACTGTAACACCCGAAGACTTTAAGAAATATTTTATTTTTGAATTAATTAATTTTTTATTTTTTTCATTCCACACAACAACGAAATTAGTTTTTTATACGTTATTTTTGAATTAATCACAACCCCAAGTTAATCATGATCGACGAGCAACATATACTTCATCTTTATATACCCAAAACACTAAGGTTATCTTATGTATTAAGCAAGACTGACTTTCCTAAATGTCTTGTGTAACACACATGACTGAACGTCACCGAACAATAATATATTATTAAAATAATATTATTTCATAAAATAGTATATAAACTATTCATTAATGTGAATATTTTAGGATTAACTAAAAAATGGTAATAATTAGTATAATTCAATGGTTATCTTTTAATTTTAAATGAATATAGAAACCAATTGAATATAAAGTGAATGATTTTATGAAGGGTTATTTTTATGTGAAAAAATAGATTTATCTTAGTAAATTTAATTAATTACTGTTAGTTAATGATATAAATTAAATTTATAACCTATATATTCAATTAAATATTTTTTGTATTCATAAAGTCAATTTTAATGGCATAATATGAGAACAGACACAATATGACCCATAAAAATCTATATTTTTGTAAAATAAGTTTAACCTACCTTTAATGGAGAACCTATTTTAATTATAATTTTTGGAAAATTTATAAAATAATAATTTCAAAATAAAATTTATATATTAATTTAAAATATAAAAAAAATTATTGTGAATATTTTGTTTTTTTCTAGCATGTAGAATTTTAATTGAAAAATGTATGTTCATCTAATTTATTTATAAAGATAAATTATATATAAAATTAGTTTTAAAATGTATTATATCAATTTTTTATAAATTAATCTAATTTATACAATTATAATAACTTTTACATTGAAATTGATTATAAAAACATAGCAATCATTAGATCCTTTTTGTTTTAAAAACTTGCATTTACTTCCCTTATGCGGGAATAAAATAAATTTAAATTTCGATCATATATTATTGGATTTAGGAAAAATGGATTCCATAGTTTTATCTAGAAAAATTTATAATTTAGAATAATTTCAACATAGTTTTAACAAAAACAAATTAGTGAATGTGATTGAAAGTAGTTAATAAATTAAGAATGTTTTTAGATTAACGAAGAACTAAACCATAATTATAATTCCCAAATGATCTAGAATATTTTCAAAAAGAAATTTTATGTATATATTCAGACCTTATAGCCCATTTTATATAATTTTGACCAGTATTGGATCCACTATCATTGGAAAAAACGTTTGTGGAATTCTATTTTGAGAAAATTTACCAGAGTGCCACTCCTCCCCAATTCTAAATGGCCTCATCTCTCCCCCATAATCACACATCTCAAGAAAAATATTATCAAACATGAACATAAAAATTATCTCATAAATATAATTTAACTCAACCTATAGATCTCACATTTGAAATAACTCTATCCAAGGAATCCATTTGTTGCAAACCAAAATGAGTTAACCAAAAAAGAATTTATATCTTTCATGATGATCTTCAGATTTAAATCCATTGTACACCCTCTCAAATATCCTTATTTCATGATTATATAATAACAAAATTATATTCAATATACTAATAATTTTTTAATTTATGGGTTATACCTACTCTTATACACCCTTCCATCTAATGGGTAACGAACAGGTCATTCTTGTGTACATAGAACTATCACCTCACGAAACGATGTTGTTCATTATCCCATTACCACATTTCATTATTGGTAACAATGATGCAAAAATTATTTATATATGATATATATTATATTTACTATGTCTTTATAAATCCTTAACAATTTTATAATAGATAACTTAATACTTGTCATCTTGGGTAAATATAATAATTACTTTTAGAAAAGTGGCCCTAATGCCTCCTTAAAGTGATGTGATTAGTTCAAAAATGTCATGGAATATAATTAATATGGGTTTAGATTAAATATATTTTATATATGACATATATATTCTACTGTAATTAGATTATGTATATGTGTTTCCTTTACATTATTTCGTTCAATATTATATTGGAAAATGTAAATAGTGTTCATGCGTACATACGACCTACCAGCTCCATAAACGGTGAACTCCATTTCATTTTTAATATATTTTATATTGATATAAATAAATATATAATGAATATTAATTTTATTTATGATTTATGACAAAAATATAACAAATTAAGACACATGCCAAAAAAACAAAATGAATATTTGCTGAAGAAAAACCATAATCTGGGATTGTTAATTAATGGAAAATATAATGTCTTAATAAAACAATATATGGTAGTTAAAAAGATAATATGTTCATTTAAAAAATTTATAATAAACTTATCTTTACTAAAAAGGTGGTTTTTACGTGTACGATGAGTGTCGAAACATAAGGTATGAGAATTTCATCACACTTGTTCTATCGGGGAGATACCTGCCATGTTCTAGAAAATATTATTGTAGTTTATATAAGTCACTTGAATGTATTATATTAATCATAAAAATATATTTTTGGGTATTTAAAAATCCAATTGTTGATGTATGTTTCATGGAATTTATGGTCCAAAAGATACCATATCCTTAAAGAAAAATTGTCTAAATATTTCTTCTTTGAGACACATGTCTAGTTATGCACCCTTGTTCTTTTACAATGTTTATATGTATCAAATTGATAGGTTATAAAATTAATATCCTTTTAAAGATATTTTGGGCTCTATGTAATTTCCTTTTTTTAAATGGGGATAATGATTCAATGTTTCCATGTGATAAGAGTTTATTGAAACAGTATCCTCATTTATCAAGATTGTCTATTGTTATGATTTTGTTTATAAAATATTATGATCCTTCTCTCATGAACTATAATTTCACTTCATGACCTATGGTTATTCAAATTAGACCAAGTAATGGTACAATTTTTCCACTCATTGGTACATTATATGATAAATAATGTGTTTTTAAAAATTACAACATTATCGAATGCGTCAGTAAAAAATCAATGAATCTTAAAAACCATGATTTATAAAAGGTTAAAAAAATATTCAAATATTATTATTTGATTGTCAAAAAGACCTTTTTAACCATTTTTTTCTTTAAATTTCTTTAAATAATATTATGGTCATTTTTCAGTGGATGCTCATTTCAAATCAGTTTACAGTTCATAAGAAATTTTTGGCATGTACATATTTACCCATCATCAATACTGAAAGTCACATATAGCATCCACTAAAAGAGTAGGATATTTTAAAAGAAAATAATTTCCTAATATTATTGATTCATGTTTTCTTAAATTAATTTTCAATGAAAAATGTTTTCAAATTGATTTCAGGATTCCATTATAAGTTTTCATGGAAAATAATTTTCAAAACAAAATCATGCTTTGTTTATAATTTTTCAAGGGAAATGGTTTCAAAATATTTTCATGAATATATTATAAGTTTTCAATGAATGTCGGTTTCAAAAATTTTCAATCATCCTTCATATATCATCTTTTTTATTTTCAATTATAATTGTTTCAAAAAATATTCTTGTTGATAAAGGCATTCTTAAGAAAAATGGATATTTTTCTAAAGAACTATTTTTAAAATATATTTTTAATTTTTTTCTATATATGATAACATTTTTTGGTATTCATAATGTATTTATGGTAATTTACCCAAATCATCCATTTATATTCTTTCATTGAAAGGTTTAATTTTTATGGAATTCTTTTTATGATTTTTTTTTCTGTTTTCTAGGTTATATGTTTATGAAACTAATTTCACTTTCATGGGTTGTATACTTATGAAACCATCTTATTTTCAGGGATTATGTTTTGATTAAATGATTATGAAACCATTCTATTTCTAAATTTTAGGATATGATTAAATGTTCATTACACCAATTTCATTTCATGTGTTTTGATATTGTTGTTTATGATCATGTGTCACATGTATGTATCATATCATTAAGAGATGGTAAGGTCATATATCCCCATTCAATGAATTGGTTAAGGATTTAAATATCATGATATAGAAGAATATTGTCTTCGGAGTGAACATAGATTACTATGATGGCCATTGGATAGATCCATGACTACCATGATGGTATTGGAAGTGAACTCAAAGTATTATGATGGTCATTGGTTGTCAACCATGGCTACCATTATGGAATGGGGAGTGAACTCATACTACAAAAATATCCATGTGAGTGAACCATGACTACCAAGATTGTATGGGGGTGAACCCATAATACAAATATGGTAAAGTAAGATATTTCTTGAATACTATATAAATAATTTTATATTCTTATGTGTTTGTGACAATTATGTGTATTATTCCTATGTTATTCTTTCATGGATTAAGATCATTATTTCCTTATGATTCATGCCTTATGAATTTCTATTAGTTATGCCATGACTCATGTTTTTTTTCTGTGATCTATAGGGTATGATATTCTAATGTTATGATCATATTATCACACCCTTACACTCATGTTATGCAAATGTATATCAATTATATAACATTAATGAGAAATCAAGCACAGCCAAATCTTATGTTTTTTTATCTAGGTTATAAAGATTGTATTTATATAGAATTACTATGGTGGAAGATATTTTTGGGAACAATTAAATATCACTCACTAAGTTAGATGTTTTATAATTATTTCCAATGGTTTTAAACTAATTGGGTCTTTAGGAATCTGTTTTTGTAATGTATTACGTATTCTGGAAAAAATTGATGTAATGCTAATGTATGTAAAGTCAGTGAATTTATATTTATATTGTAAATTTTATTTTTTAGGTAAATTTTTAATTTTTATTAATTACTGAAGATATAAAATCATCCAATTATGGTTATTGAGCAGGAAATTTAACTTGAATTTATTTATTTATAAATAATTTATAAAGATAGAATTTTTCCAAAAAAAAATTTTTTTGTTGCATTTTACTTATATAATAATAAATTAAATCTGTAAACATTATTGTATTTAGTTTTTACAAATTTATTCCATATATGTATTAATATGATACAAATTAAGTAAACATACCCCTTTCATTTTTGGCGAATAATAATTGCACCCTTGGTAATTTTTTACCTTGGTAATGGGTAAATCTTCTAATTAAGAGTAAAAATAGAATGATAAGGACATGAAAAAAACATAAAACAATAAATAAAATTATTTTATGGTATATCTTCATCCATAATATTTTAATTATATAAATTATAACTTTTTAAATCCAATTTTATTAGAGTATCCCATTTATAATATATAATTTCATGGATAGTCAAAGATTTCATACAAATATTTTATATAAATATATCATTATTAGTATAATTTTTTCAAGAATATATATTTTGAAATTATTTATAAAATATAAAATAAAAATTTTTTCCACATTATGTTAATTTAGGGTTAATATATTGTGATGAAATAATTTTGATAAATTTTTACACAACACTCATGCAGTAAGTACTCATTTAATGTAAAACATAAAATATATGTTATTAATAATCATACAAATTAAAATAAATTGAGATAATTAATCTCATTCAAGAATTTTAATAATTAATTGTAAATTTTATAGATGTATTAGAAAACATTTTAGGTTATATTTTTCTTTATATATTTTTAGAATACAGTGTAATGATTTTTTTTAAATTGACAATAATAATATTTTAAAATAAGTAATATTTTATTAACTAATATTATATTAATGAAAATAAAAAATTTATCAATCGTAAATATATAAATTTAAATTATCATACATGATTTGTTTATAGGGTGTTTTTTATTTTATAATGACTATATTAACCATTTAACAGTAAAAATCAGTGTTGTCACGGTAAGAGTTAATAATGTAAAATAATGGTCAAAATTTAATTATAAATGTAACAGTGTGACATAAAATATTAAAAAAACCATTGGATGACATAAATTAGATCCCTCCTCATACTAGATCTAAATCACTCAAATTTTATTTATTTATAATTTAAAATTAATTAATATTATTTTAGTATTTTCATAAATTCCACGAGTGCCACATCCCTAAATTATAAAAGAGAACATCTTCATATCACATGAAGACACATAAATATATTTTTTTCGAAAATGTTTACATAAATATATTTAAAAATCCTTCACCACATTTTTGAGGCCTTATTTTATGATTTATAAAATCCTTATAAGTCTAAAGTTGTTATGAAAATGATGTTTTCTATAGAAGTGTTATTGATTTAAATTAAGAATTTTCTATTTTATTTCTTGTTCCACATCTTAAAAATATTATAAAACCAACATAAAATAATTTATCTAGTATTATAAATTTAGTTATGTTTTATAAACTTATTTTCAATATCAATTTAAATCTCATCATCCATCAAAAGGAAAAAATAATTCATCGTGTGTGTGTATGTAGGACTACCTAATCACTAATTGATGAAATTTTTTCCCCTAAAGCATCTCTCAAGAATGGTTTTAATGATTGAATTTTAAGATTATATATGATATCATGAAATATATATCACTATATAAAGTTAATATTCATAAAAAAATTTCATTTCCGTGCATGTAAAAAAGATAACATTATTCGTCCGTACGTGTCAATAATCACCTCCAAGAAGTGATGTGTTTCATTTTTCATCACCATATCACATGGATGATATATATAAGTATATTTAACTAATTAATAAGATAAAAATTATATTACTATAATTATGTAAAGAAACAATAATAAAAATAATTTTTCCCCAATCATCGTTAAAAAATAGAATATTCTTCGTGCTTATATATGCCTCACCATCTCCATGATTGTAACACTATTAATTTATCCTAACCTTTATCAATGGACGGATTTCAAATTATAATTGCTGTATAATAAGAATTATTATTTTATTAAAATTATTATGGTAATTATTTAATATAAACCACATTTATTTTAGACAACATGCCAAATTCATTTTTGTACTCAATTACCAAATATTGTTATAACATTATACACGAAATGAAATAATTAATTAATTATAACATAGTAATAAGTTATAATATAGGAATTATATTAACAAAAATTGTTTTCTATATAGTATAAATTAATCTAGGATTATTATTCAGGAATTAAAATATTATACAAGATGAGTCAGACTCAATGTAAGGGTCTCCATCACAATATTATTTTATTAAGGAATATTTTTTAGGTTATATGAGTATATAATTTTATAAGGTTTATGTAACTCCCCATTGAAATTTTATATGAAAAATTTATTTATTATAATTATATTTAATTATTTGTTAAAATTTACAACTTCATGTGGCATATGATTCAACTAATTACAAAGTAGTGAGGGAATTTTTTAAAGAAATTTCCATTTATTGGGTTAAACATAAACATCATTGATTGTGGGAAGAAAACATTATGTGTTAAAAAAATTATTGTAATATAATTTTATTTAACATTTTTTATTTTAATTTATATAGAATATAGGGTTTTGATTATTTTCTTTATTTCTCACCTTAATAATAAGATTTTTGTGTGAGACTCTTTAACTAAACAATCATTGTTAATGTTAAAAACATTCATTTTATAAATATTTATATTTTAGGACAACATTTTTAAAACTATTTTAAATATTTTATTTATATATAAATTAATAAATGAAAAAGTAAATTTTTAAATTCTTCATAAATATTTTCAAAAAGGGGCCTTTTACTGGATCTATCTGACTGTCTAAATTACCTTTGAGTAAAGCCCTCTCTCTCTTTTATCTAATGTAATTATTAGTTATTTGTAAATAATTATCAAATAACATTCGATTATGTACCAAATATATGAATGTCAAATAATTAATATTTTCTTATTAGTAATTAAAGTTTCAATAATGTTACCTTTTCAATTCTTCACGATATGAAATCCAAATTAAGGGGATCTTTCCTATTTCACACACATTATCAAGTACACTACATTAATTTTATTAATCCACCACTATGTTTCTAAAAAAACCAATTTATCATGAATATAAATATTGTTTCATTTTTGGTTTTATTTGATCAGTTATGCCTTTATCCATTTGAAATACACATCATTTTTCCCTCAAGTGGTACTAAAGTGGTTCATTCATAATGTTTCTTGAACAATTTTTTTCATGTTTTCACATCTGTTAAACATCATTATTCATTATAAATATTTATTTTAAATTTATTAAAATCCATAATTTATGTAATCCCATATTTCATAGATATCATTATGATACTCCATTTGGTTATGCTTAATGACATGATTTCAATACCCATTTCGTTCCATTGGTAACACTTATTTTTATTACTTATGTTTTATTTTTTATGTGGAAGAGATATGCATGAAAATTTTGTGAGGGGTTCTCTGAGAGAGTATTCCAATGGATTGGGAAATGTATAGTCTCCCTATATGACATTGGATTAGGGGTAAACCTAATCAATTATGAGACTCTCTTCACAATTTGATATTTCCTCCACAGTTATCGATGACTTATATTTATATGATTTTGTATTTTGTTTTAATGTTTTAATGTTTCCTTGATGATAATATTACATGTTATATAGATCAATATTCCTTATTTTTTTTAGGATCAATGCCTTTTATTTTAATAGTTTATTTCTTCCAACTCATGTGTTATTCTATATTCCAATGTTTATTCCCTTGTGGATATTTTTTTCTCACTCCTAGGATGAAAATTATTTTCACAAGTTTTAAATAGTAGTATAGAAATAGATTGTATATGATTAATGTATTAAGTATTTTTCTTGAAAATAAATCATATTTTTAAAGGGTTTTATTGTTTTGGAAAATGGATACTAAGTATATCTTTCTACTTGTAAAATATTGGTTAAATATGTAAGTGTTTATACTAATTATACAATATTGAAAACCTAAATAATATTTGGGAAATAAAGTAATTAATTTATAATATATAGTCTCTAAAATATGAGTTGTACATGGTTGGGTCATTAAATATGTTATCAGAGTAATGTTTAGAAAAAATTAGAGATTAGGTTGTTTTCATATGAGCTAATATGATGAATTACGGATATCATAATGGTTTTATAATTGTATGTTTGCTCATTAGACCAATTTCTTCGAAACCCAATTGTAGTATTTATGATATGGAATTTTATGTTGAAAATTGATATTATTTGAAAAAATAATTTTTAGGTAATTGTTGTTTATTAAATTTTTTAATGTAATAGTAAACGTCTGAGAAATTTTCTTCTTTAAAACGAATTTGTGCTATTTTGAGGATGTAGGTATTATTTTTTTAATTTTATAAGTGTTATATTGAAATATTTTGAGAAATGGTCAACCTGTACTCTATGTGACCACACTTCATATAATGCCCCCACCTTAAATGTTACAGAATCTTGAGATAAGTCATCAATTTGACTTTTATTCTCTATGAAGATATTTTTAGGTTTAGATATTTATATAATTAAGTTATAACTCATACATAACAACTTAAATATTACAAGTAGAAAATTGTACTCACTATAATTGTTTTTTAATAAACAACAATTTTTTAAAAACAAACATGGTTTGTTTTTTGTTTAAACAACATGAATTTTACAATATTACATTCTAGACTCAATTTTATATTATGTATTATGAAAAAAATTTCAAAACAAGGGATGAAATAAAAATGTCACTGATGAATACATAATTTATGAAAGCTATTATTTATGCGAAAACATGTAAACCATGAATAATTTATCAAAAACTAATAATTTTAACCTTTAAGAAGTACCAAATATAATAAAATAAATATAATCTCATTTAATACCCTTTTTTAATGATAATATTTCTATAAAACCATATAAATCAAAATATAACATATATAGTTATATTGGGACATAAACATACATAAATGTAATAACATTGCGATCAACATCCACACATATCACTATATGGAATAGTCATACGGCCGACTTACAAAACCAATTAATCGGAGGTTATAACGTAAACACCAGTCCTTTGATGATCACGAAACGACCAGTATTTGGATTATCACATAACCGCTCATCTTTGTTTTATAACATAATAACCAAACAAATGTCCATGAACCATTATATAATCATAACACATAAAATATTTCAATTATAAATATTTTACTCATAAAATTTCCTTTTTATTCACAGAAAATCATTTCAAGATATTGAAATAGAAAATAATATTTTAATTCCATTATCAATAACCACACACCAAAAATTATAATAAGGAGTTTTCTCCTTTTAAATACATTAAGGATTTTATTGGAATCCAAATATCAAATAACAGTTATGGTGGAAGAGGTTTCATTATCACCACATATGTTAAAAAATATTATTATCATTTAGTGAAACAATTCATAGAAATAATATTCTCTTTGAATTAAATTACATGTCAAATGGTTTTATTAAACACTGTATATAATAAGGTGGTGTATACTATCAAAATATTCCTCAATTAAAGAACATTGAGAGGAAGTCCCTTAGAAAGAACATAACATTAGATTAAAGATAAATCAATGATATAATTATGTGTGAAAAAATATAAAGACATCAAATATAAGTGTACATTTAGTGTAAAAAAAATCAGAAGTCATTCATAGATATTCTTGGCAGAACAAAACAAATGACATTGATATTTACCTCAATGAATGGATATTCAGATAAAATTTCCCTTACATAGAATATGACTTGTCTTGTTAGTTCATTATATTCTGGAATAATAAAACTAGATTAATTTATAATTTATTAAAATCCATTTCAATTTTATAATTCATTTTATATTTCATATTATCATGATATTAAAATTATATGATTATTTTAGTTCATATCTGTTGTTTTGTCGATATTCGATATTTGATGAGAATATGAACTTGTTTTGAGGTAAATTGTCTATGTTTTCAAATTGAATCATCACAATAATATTATTCACGTTTTAAATATAATATATATCAATTATATATATATATATATAATAGTCTATTACATTATGAGATAAGAAATGAAATGCACCGTTTAGGGACAAGGTATGTCGTATGTACGCATGAATGTAACTTTCATTTGTTTTTCTAATTAATGGAATGAAAAAATGGTACATATGTAGAATATAATCACATTATAATATATATTTTTTATATGTTTCATATTTTCATTTTTTCATCCTTTATACATACCATGTAAGGAATGAACGATTCATATCTCTTTGAAAGGGTGGTAGTCCACATTTCATGGAATGTAATTATCATATCTACACATTATGGAAAGAATAAATGTATATTGAAAATAAAATTTTAGGAGAAAAAAAATATATCATATATAAAAATAGTTTCATCATTGTGGAAACTCTGATAGGTGTTAGGTGAAAATTTTTACAATCATCATTTCGTAAGCCAGTCGTTCACTATACACTTATAAAGATTGTTATATATCCATTGGATGGAAATGTGCATAACTGTAGATCTAAACCATGGCATTAACAATACTAGAATATTTAGGATACTGGTGTTGACATAAAATAATTATTTAATATATTTTATGTGGATTTATTAGGATATTAATTGAATGGATCTTAAGATAAGACGTTACTACTAAATCAGGTAACTCATTTTGATTTGATCCAAAAGGATTCCTTGAGTTTCCTTCTCCTAAAATTTAGGCTTATATGAGTAAATAAGGAATTTATAAATATTATTTTTGAATAATATGGATGATCCAAGGGTCTTGAGAGGTGTGATTAAATAGGAATATGTGGTGGTCTTTTATTAATGGGGGGAGGGGTATTATAGAAATATATTTAAATGTTATTCTATTATAAATTAATTTTCAAATTACTATAGTTAAAAATTTATAACTTTAGAGGATATGATGAGTATGGGTATAAATCATCTCAACAATTTTTTTTAGAAAAAAAATTCTCAAATTTATCCTTATATTTTGGTTTTGACCCTTAAATATATAAATTAACTCTTACCATGACATCTAGTATTTTTATACTTTATAGTTAATATAATTACAATAAAATTCCAGGAAACTCTTTAGTCGATCATTAATTACATTTATATAATTATCTAAGTCATTTTTCTGAATATTAGATATTTTGAATATTATATCATTTAAAAAAATAGTTTCTTTATTTCATTTATGCCAATTTTGACACTGTTTAGTAATTGATTTTTAAATGTCATAACAACATTAATAATTTGAGAAAACTACATTAACTCAAATATTAAATGTCATAAACATCCTTGAATGGCCCAAAAGCGGAAATTTTTATTTGTTTTTGGATA
Organism: Viscum album; assembly: GCA_963277665.1. Lineage (NCBI taxonomy): Eukaryota > Viridiplantae > Streptophyta > Magnoliopsida > Santalales > Viscaceae > Viscum > Viscum album. Next base: position 1,235,679,467 of record OY728136.1, on the reverse strand, counting down.
AACCCCCTTTTATGGATAAATGGGGAATCCTCACATGACCTGAATGACTTACAGAAATCAAAATAAATAAAAAAGTCGAAGGCCACAACCCATAACAAGACTATTTTGAAACACTTCTCCGCACTAACAAAATCAATATTCCAAACCTTCACCATTTCATGAATGTTCAACAAGTTGTCTCATGCAGAAATGCATGTGCCTAGTACCAATGGTTGAGCCACACCATCTCAAAGATATCAATTATATAACACATTATTATAATTGTTTTAGAAAAAGACAAATTTTTTATGTTATATTTCATTTTCCTTTAAATTAATTATTATAAAATTTCATTATCACATACAAGTGGCTCTATGGGGGTCCTAAAATCGACCCAAGGATGATCATGGTCGGAAATATCTCATACGATTGGATTAGATAACGTTATATGGTAGATTAATATTATTACAATAAAATTTTTAACCTTATTTACCTTATTTACCCTTTTACCATGGTAAATAAAAATCACTACTGATGTTACTATTCATAATGCCCATAAATAAAAGGTACCTATTTATAAAATTTATAACATATGATTAAAAATAATTTATCCAATTTTTAAAATTCAAAATATATAAGTAGTAGTAATTATTTAAAAATAAATTCCCATTGTAAAAGTCATAAAGTGTGTTTAAGAAGTAAAAACTATAAAAATATTGACATTTGTTTTTGTCTAATTTAAAATTGTAATTATATGTAATGAAAATAATTAGATTAAATTATAAAAATAGAATCCAATTAAAATTTAAAATCAATTACAAATATAATATAACTATATAAATAATATAGAAAAAATGTAGTTTTGAATTAAAATGTGGTATTTTAACTATTCAGTAAAATATAGATTTTATCAAAAAGATGCCAAAATTTCTACCAAATTATATTTTTCTGGCCCTTTTATAAAAAAGAATATTATATTTTAAAATAGATCATAGATAAGTGAAAAAATAATATTTATAAAGGGTTATCCATCAAAAGGTTGTAAAACGGCCTTTTATAAATATTAGAGTATTTTATGGTTAATATTGTATTCAATCTCATTTTAAGCCTCTAAAAATTACTGGATAATTTTAAAACTATTTATAAATCATTTATAATTATATTTTAGTTACTTTTGTACATTCCTTCCAAACAACTACATGGCATTAACAACCATTTAAAATAAAAATATTATTATTGTATTATTTTTCAGTATAACTCAATGTTGTGTGTAAAGTAAGCTTTTGGGGAAACCTATTGTAGTGTATCAAGTATATTATTAGACATAGTGTACACTTTAACATTAAATTAATATATTATATATAAATATTTATTGATATGAAAATTTATTATTCTCTAAATACCAAGGATATTACATCCTTCCCTTATTGGAAACTGCATCCCCGAAATTTTGTTTACCTGTCATATAAGTGGGGTATTTCTCCCTCATAGAATTTTAAGACTCCAATGATTCCTCTTAAAACATATGGTATTTCCACAAAACCTATAGTTGAGTAATTACCTTATTCTATAACAATTTCTCTCTGTAGTCAATAATCATTACTAGTTATTCCTCATAAGAATTATCCTCTTCCATCGGAACTACCTATGGACTAAAAACATGAGATGGATCCGGAATATACTTTCTCAACATTGAAACATGAAAAACATTTGTTACCTGGGATAAAAATGTAGGTAAATTCACCATTTAAGAAAATTTTCCAACTTTCTCTAGGATTTCATAGGGTCCACTGAATTGTGGACTCAATATTCCCCAATTACAAAAATGCATCACACATTTCCATGGAGATACTTTGAGAAAGATATGATCACCTACCATGAAATAAGGATACTTCATCTGGTTATTCGTATAACTTTTCTACCTTCTATGAGTTGTTCGCATGTGTTTATGAATCAAAATATCTTTATCAATGATCACTTTTACGATTTCTATGTCCAATAACATCCTTTAACCAACTTCATCCCAAAAATCTGTTCATTGATACCTCTTTCCATATAATGCCTCATAAGGATCAATTTGAATTGTTGAATAAAAAATGATATTATAGGAATATTCAACAAAATAATGATTTTGAACCCAACATTCCATGTAATCCATTGAATAATCCCATAGCATATCCTACAAGGCATGAATTTATTGTTTTGACTGCCCATCTAATTGAGGATGAAAAGTTGTACTGAAATTTAATCCAATTCTGAATGACTTCTGAAGAACTTTCCAAAAGTTATAAGTGATCTTACAATCATTATCAGATACAATGGATATAGGAAATCCATTTTAGCTAACTATCTTTATATGAAACGACTAGGAATGTTACTCTAGAGAAAGTGTATCTCGAATTTGAAGAAAATGATAAGATTTAGTAAATCAGTAAACAATAACCCAAATTACATAGTTACCTCGAAATGTTTTTGGTAATACCACAATGAAATCCATGGATATATTTTCCCTTTTCCACTCTAGAGCTAGAATAGGATGAAGAATCCCATTAGGTAACTTTCATTCTACTATAATAGGTTGACTTTTAAAACACATTACAATAAAATCAAAAATATATATTTTCATTATATCCCACCAATAATACTTCTGATGATCTTTGTAAAATATAGTACTTCCAGGATGAAATGAAAATGAAGAAATATTATCATCACATAACAACTATTTCATCAACTATTAATCACAAGGCTCACATAATCTATTTCTAAACCTCAAAAAATAATCTTTCTGAGAGTTAAATTCAGGTAACATACCCTTATGAAACAATTCCAACTTTTTCTACAACTCAATATCTTCTTTTGGGCTTGCTTAATTATTTAAAAGAGATATGGGCTCACTACCACCTAAAACAAAGACATTTAATTCCCTTCACCAACAACATTCAATCAAATATTCCTCAAATCAATAAGCATTGGATCTCATTCTAAATGTTGCATGGTTAATGTAGCATTACTCTTTCAACTAAAAGGGCCTTCCACTTTATTTTCATTTCTTTGATGGTAATGAATCATGAAATCACAATCCAAGATTAATTCCATCCATCTATTATGTCTCATATTTAATTATATTTGAGTGGGTGTATTCTTCAACCTTTTTTGTTTTTTATATATTTCAAATTTTATTCCATACAGATGATCCCTTCAAAATCTTAATGAAAAAAATAACATCAGCTCATTCCAAATCCGGAGTAGGGTAATTTAACCCATGTGGCTTGAAATTATGTGACTAATAATAGATTATATGGTTTTTAGTCAGTATTACACAACCATTACATTTCAATTATGCATCACTATAGATATCAAATTCATCATTCATGGGATGAATGGCAAAAACTGGAGCATTTAACAATCATCATTTTAGTTTTTGAAAACAATTGTCCCATTTTTTTCCAAATGAGTTCAACCCTCAAACATGTTAGTATAATTGGAAGCCTATATATCTGGGAAATTTTTTTAGATAAACTTTTGTAATAACCTAGTAATCCAATAAAAATATCAATAAATGTAATATTTATAGGTATTGTCTACACTTTAATAACAAAATTTGTAGAAGGGTCAATAGATATGCCGTATTTGGAAACAATATTTCCCTAAAAAAGGTTTTTTCCATCCAAAGTTAACTCTTACTAAACCATCAATGTAATTTACTTTTTATAGTTTGAAAAAAAATCCCTATGTGACTTTAATGTTCCCCCTCAATTTTAGAATATACCAAAATTTCATCTATAAAAACAACCACCATTTATCACCAGATTTTACTAAACCACCACCACATCAAACTAGTCAGTTCCATTTATGATCATCATAGGATGTTCAATCTGATGTTTATTTCCATTTTCATGCCTTCCCAACATAGATTCCCTGTTTCCTCTATGGAAAATCAATTTGAACAAAAATAGTTTAGACAAATCAACGTTTTAATATTCAAATTCTATATAATTTCAATTTGACCATTTAGTAAAAAATCATTTATGGATATTCTATTAAAAATATAATAACTCATAAATTTTTGTAAAATGGCCTTTGATGCCAACTATAAGGCCCCAACCATTAATGTTAAAAAAATCACAAAATAGGTCAAAAATTTGAATTTAATTCATATTTAGGAACATTTAAAGTTTAGAGATTTATAGAATTAGGTTATAACTCATATATAACAACATAAATATTATAAGTTTACACTTCTACTCACTATCAATTTTTTTATTAAAAAAATCAAAAACTGTAAAAAAAACATGGTTCATTTAATATTTATACATTATGAGGATTCCTTGATCCCATCCTTGACTCTTTCTTACTTTATGTACTATGAAAATAATTTCGATACTTGGGATGAGCATAAAAATATCTGTAAGGGATACATAAAGTATGAAAACTGTTATTCTTCCGAAAAGTATGTAAACAATGAATACTTTATCATAAATTAATAATTTACATCTTTAAGAAGTAGTAAATATACATTACAAAATATAGGCTCATTATATAATCTTTCTATAACAAAAATATTACAATAATTGTCCTTAAAAGCAATATAAATTATATAAATTTATCTTGGGACATAAACATACATAAGTGAAATTACAATATGGTGGACTTCCACACATTTACCTAATGAAATTTTCAAGCGGATGACTTCCATACCCAAATCCTTGGATTCTATAACATAACCACCCCTCCATGGTTTATGAATGGACAAACATTCTATGGATTATTACATCACCTCCCATCATTGGTTTATCATGCAACTGCTTATCAAATTTCCATGTCCAATTATTTAATCATAACACATAGAAGATTTTAATTTTCTAAATATCACTCATAAAATTTTATTTTCAATCAAGCGAAATAATTTCAGGATATTGAAATATTAAATCCACTTTAATAACTACATTCAAGAACAAAACACACAAAAATGGAATAGGGAATTTATTTCCCTCTTAAAAACATTATGGCTTATTGGGGAAGCCAAATATTAAATAATATTTATGATGGTGGAGTTGTTGTATCCACATATTTTAAAAAAATTCATTTTTATAATTTAGTAAAAATAATCATATAAAAAAGATTCCCTTTGAATGAAATTAAATGTAAAAGGGGTTTTTTGTGGACCATATAAAATAAGGATTTATATACCATCAAAATATGCCTCAATGAAATGAGTTTGAGACGAAGTCCCTAACAATGATCATATCATTATATTAAGGATAAATTGATGACATAATTATGTGGGAAAAAATATAAATACATCCAATATAAGTTTATATTTAGTGTAAAATAATCATAGATCATTCACACATATTCTTGGAAAAACAAAACCAATGACATGAATATTTAATTCAATGAATGGAATTCAGATTATGTAACAGCCCAAGATTTTATAAAAAAATATTCTTTTTAATTTTATTAATGTCTTGTGTTGTACGCTACACCAAAAGGAGCTTGCACAACACACATCCTTGACTTGCCTTGCATTACACACAATCGCGACCTTCCTCGATAGCGTGTGTTGTACGCAATACCGAGTTTCACTAAACAACGATATGCTATAAAAATATTATTAAAACTAGCCGTTATGAATAGTAATAACCACTTTTTGAAATCCAGTAAATCATATTTTTCAAAATGAACTTTATTTTTGGATTCGGAGTATCGAATTTATCCTAAGGTGAAATTTTGGTACTTTTCGGATAACTTTCATATTCTGATGAATAGTGAAAATTACTAAATTATAATTAAAAACAACTTTTTTAATCTGAGTGGTTTTAAAGTATATTTAGAATATATTTTTACAATTTAATACAATGTTGGTCATTGGATGTAATTTCACATTTAAACTAGACATAAACAAGTGTCAATCTTTTGATAGATATTGTTTCTTAAAAACACGCTATTTGTTTTAACAGCGGGATTTAATTATAAAATTAATTAATGCAAATCTTATGTTATGAATTTGGTAAAATAGACTTCATTTTTGAATTCGGAATATGAAATATAGCTTGGGATGAAATTTTGGCATTGTTCTGAAAAACATCAATTTTTGATGAATAGTGAAACTACTAAGTGGTATGTTAAAAACTGAATTTTGCATAAAACTTAATTTTACTGCTTCTGTGAATGGAATTTCGAAAATCCGAGAGACACGGTTAATATCAAGGACTAAAATGTGGTTCAATGAGATGAAAATAATATTTTGGTGAATAGTAACTTTTTACTTTTTTTACCACGGTTAATAGTAAATAAGGTAACTAAGGGTAAATATGATATTAATATTACCCTAACACATGTCCTAATTCTATTGGACAAGTGTAATTCGACCAAAAACAAACTTAGGAATAAAATATGACCATTTAGGCCCACTTGGATTAGATTAGGACATTTATTATTAATGTATTTAAAGAAGGGTTAAAATAGTTAAAATCAAAGTTTAATAAGTAAATCATTTTTAATATGGGGTTATACATAAGATAAATTAGACTATAAATATTCATTAGAAAGATAAAAAGATTTCCTACATGATGCTATTTTATTTGTAATTTTTAGACATCAAATAATATAATTTATTTATGACACAAAAATGATGGAGTAATTATCTTATTAATGAAATATTGACATAATTGATAATATAAATACCAAAATAAATGTAATTTAAGACTTTTTATGAATTCCACTAATTTTCTAGGTTACTATGATATATTACTGTTGATTTAATCAACTTGGTTCGAACATATAATTCTGTTATGACTTTCACAAAAATCATATATCAAATATTGTCAAAATTGACACAAAATAGTTTTTAAATCAAATATTATATTATTAATTGTTATTTTATTCCTAAAAATCTAAGGATCGGCCAAATGACTTAAATAAGGATATATGTATTAATAATATACAATTTGGGGTTAGTTTTGCATGTTATAGTAAGTTTATTAACCATATAGGGAAAGAAAACAAAAAGACACGGTAAAAGTTAAATTATTTAACTTAGAGTTAAATCTAATTGATAAGGTTAAAATAATACCCTAAACTTGTCTAAATCCTATTGGTTGATAGGATTTCGACCCATCCCCACTTTAGCTTCGAAATAAGACTCTTTGGAACCATTATAAACCGATTTTGACTTTAATATAAAATAATATTTTGAGATATTCCTAAGGTGCCCCTCTCCTCCCCTATAAAAGGACACCTCCTCCCCCTCCTCCTCACACCAATTTGAGCACTCAAGCTCGGACAACCCCTGCCAATTTCTCCTCTCCACTTCCCTAGAAACATCCTAGAGGTTCTGGTCTTCCTCAAAGACCAATTTTAGTGCCCTAAGAGGAGGTCTCAAAGAGGCACTTCAAAGAAGAGGTAATTACCGTTACCAATTCTTTCATCTTTATTTCTTCTTCCACTTCTTCTTCTTAGGTTGTTTCATTATGAAGTAATAACATCAGTATCACTCATATACTGATATGTTATTATAAGTATGAAACAACCCTATTTCACCATCTATCCATCCTACGGAAAAAGAAATCACCGCGCGTGCGTACGTACGGAATACCGTCTCCACGCCGTGGTGTAATCTATTTTCCACCACCACCTTACATGGATGGGTATAATGGTGTAAAGAATAACTATACATAGTTATTAAAACATCATATTTATTCTGATATATTGTATAATCCACTCCAATTCAATTCAATATTTATAGAAATGATATCATCGCTCGTGCGTACGTACGGAATACCGTCTCCACGACGCGATGAGATTCATTCTCCATGTTAACCATTTAAGAATGATTATAATGTATATATAAGAAATAATAATGAAATATATGACATTATAAAGCTACTGGATTTATGTATATATATACATATGTATGTCATGTACTTACTTCCATTTCAAGACAATAAGGAAAGGAAAACAGCGTTCATGCGTACGTACGGACTACCGTCTCCATGAACGGTGTTTTTCATTTTATTTATCTACCTATTATATATATATATATACTGAATATATATGATATATAAATCATATTTTATATTCTGGAAGTAAGTAAATCATGATATAAGTAATAATGATGTCAAGAACAACAAGTCAAAACACCTACGATAAATGAAACGATTTTACCCAAAACGCTTCTTTAACATGGAATTTACAAAAGAACGGGTAATATAATGTCATAAGTGAACCATATATGATATCATAACAATGAATATGATTCTGTAATAAGTCAATAACATTATTTAAATCATTATACAGGAGGTTCGGACACTTACAAAGCAAGTCAGACCTAAGGTAAGGGAAATATCACAATCTCATTTTTATCCGAGATTGTTTGTACTTTGAAAGTTACTGGGGTGTATTTTATCATAAAAATCCATGTTTCCTCAATATTTAATGTTATTTCCATCCACCTAAAATTTTTTAAATCCAAATTTACCCTTCGGTGAGTTTTTAGTAAAATATATGAAAGGAATCTTTTGTCGTTTTTTTGTACGAGGTACTTTTTGACTTTTCCGACAAAAGTACGGGAAGAATGTTTTTTTTTAACTTATACGGCACGAACGGATTTTTACGGTTTTATAAAGCCTTATTTTCATGAACCTTCCTCCAAAATATTTCATGACTATTTTTAATAAAATCTCTTTCTTTTAAAATTGTATGATGTTTTGTGAAAAGAAATTGATTTTGAAGAAGAAAGGATATTTTCCTCAAGAATTCATTTCAAGTGTTTTATCAAAATTATTTTCCATATAAGATAATAAAGGGTTCTGTTTCTATCCATATTTTTACATTGATTTGACTATGTTGTGATGGAATTATGTTTATGAATTCCTTTATCTTATATGAATGGTTTTATGATGTCATGTTGTTTAAGAATCCCATTTTTATTACATGGGTTATGCAATGATGTATGATTTATGATTTTGTGGCACACATAAGAAAGGATTCATTAAGAGATGGGTGGGACCTATATCTCCCTCCAATGCATTGGGTAAAGATTTCATATCTCATGAGATAGACATGGCTGGAATGGTAGGTTATACCGGTTCAGTGAAACAGGACTGAAACGAGGATTACTCGATTCAGAAAGGGACTTTGTCCACTAAGATAGTCTTGGCAATGAGTCTTGACTAACAAGAAATGATTCTCTATGATAATGTGTGTATTCCACAATGAGTAATGTTTTAAGTTATGGTTTCATTTTCACTACTATGATTTATCCCATGTTATGAAATTATGCTCTCTTTTGCAGGTTAAGATTTCCAAAAATGTTATGTTCTTATGAAAATTATGTGATTGATATTTCTTTTGTTTACCTTTACTGAGCATTTGAGCTCACCCTTTTATGTTTTCTTTTCCCCAGGATATAAAGAATGGTTTTAGGTAAAAAAAAAGGAAGATCTTTATGGGAGATTTTGAAGATCTTTCACCACGATTAGAAGATTACGTTCCGAGTTTCCAAAGACACTAAACTATTACGATCCTTGTGTGTGTGTTTTTGTTATGTACCAAGTATTCCGCAAAAGTAATGTAATGTTCATGTACGTTAGGCTTCGGGTCTCTACAGTTGGTATCCGAGGAAAGGTTTAGTCAACCTTTGGAAACTAGGACGCGAAAACGTTAGTAAGATCCCTCGAGATATTTCTAAGGTATGTCTAGGGATGCCCCTATGGATAAGTATACGTATAGGATATAGTTCTAGAACTATGGTAACAATATTAGATTAAACCAAAGATGATAGATATTTAAGTTACTCCCCCTTTATTACGATTTTTGCATCTAACACTATTCTGTTTGGGTTTTAGAAAATGGCTGGAAACAAGATGATTCACAATAATGGAGGATATGATGGAAAATGGAATGATATTCTTCATGAGCAACCAAATTAAATGGGATTTGGATGTCCAAACATCATTATTATGCCGAATCAGCAATCTCACAACATGATCAATAATGTAAAATTTGGTAAGTTTCCTGACTCGACTAATAAGAGAAAGATGGAGTTCCATGATGATCATAGAGGAAAGAAAGTTCAATTTCCCCTATGTAAATCATGTGGGAAGAGGCATCAAGGAGAATGTTTCAAGGGAACTGGAAGATGCATTGGGTGTGGAAAAGAAGGACACAAAGCAAGTAAGTGCAAAGTAAAAGGGTCGGTTAACACCATGGATGAGGATAATGGTATTGCTACGACATCAAAAATGGTTAAGTGTTTTAAATGTGGAATGTATGGGCATTATGCAAACAAATGCCCTAAGGGAAAGACTCATGAAGAGAATCAGTATGGTCATATGGGTAGTATTTATGTGGATGATGATGAAGAGACTACAAATGATATGTGAGATGAAAGAATTTTTGAACCTCGGTCAATGGTTTGAGAATGTAGTGGCATGATTACATGTTTATCATGTGTAATTTTGGAATAAAGAGACATCTATGGATTGTTACACTGTTGTCTTTCCTTGTGTTTTGAAAGTATATGATTAATGTTACCAGTATCCATGAAAGGTTATTCAGATATTTTTGGAATGTAGATGATATGCGCATAATGAAGGGATAAGGAGAAAATTAAATGTTTGATAGTATTCATGAGCTCATGATTGATATAAGGACTAAGTGATATCATGGTTTGAGTATATAGAATTTTGAGGATTTTGGTATGTGGAAAGTGATAAATTTTAACTGCATTCATGTTTTCACTAAGGTATTCAAGAGAATACACGATTAAGGACTTTGAATGTTTGGAATGTGACCAACAAGACATATCTTATGATATGTGGGGATCAACGACAGTATTAAATCTCTGGTGATCGTTGTCACTATATTATGAGAGTGGACTGAAGTATTTTGTATAAGCCTAAAGATTAGACTGGATTATATTGGACATAAGTTAGTATTGTTTAAGGATAGAAGATTTTCGATATTATTGATGAGATGTTATAGTAACGTAGTTTTAGAAAAAGGGACAACCTGCAGGACGGGCGACAGCCCATCGCTTCGGACAAGGCTGTAGGAATCGAACCCACAACCGAAGTGTGACTGGCCTTTATCGCCTACCACTGACCTACAGGAAGTCCCTGTTTAGTAGAAACTAGTTTTATTATATTAAGCAGTATGATATATGAAGTATAAGTCCATTTTAGGAACTATATATGATTAATCTCACTATAGAATGACTTATGTATATTTAATAACTTTTGCTTACCTTTTGTTTGAGACAGATGGAATGACCCGTCATTCTATCACATGATCTGCTAACACTTCACGAATAACAAATTCAACTTCATTTATTTAAGAGATGAAGTGGAAATTGTTCAAGGCACGAACAACAGTGATATTGTATCAAAATAAAGTAAGTATTTATTCTAATTCAAATTTTCAACTTTAGGGAAATGATCTTGAAAACCAAAAATGTTGTCCTAGTGATCTTATACCTGATGACTCAGATGGTACCTTAGATCGTCACAAATTTATGGATTTGTAATTACTGGCTTTTCCATAGCCATGTTCTCTACCACTCTCCATCAGAACATGATGGTTAGATTTCTCTTCCATATCCATATTTTCACCTATGTGGAAACCCAATGATTAGTTTATTTGGGTAATCATTACATTTCATACTTTAGTTTTTAAAGCCAAGTTTTGGTATTCCCTTTTACGATGTGGGTTTCTATTAAAGAAACTTTCAAATAGTAAACCATTTATAACCCCGACGAATTTCGAGGGCGAAATTCATTTTAAGGGGGGTAGAATGTAACAGCCCAAGATTTTATAAAAAAATATTCTTTTTAATTTTATTAATGTCTTGTGTTGTACGCTACACCAAAAGGAGCTTGCACAACACACATCCTTGACTTGCCTTGCATTACACGCAATCGCGACCTTCCTCGATAGCGTGTGTTGTACGCAATACCGAGTTTCACTAAACAACGATATGCTATAAAAATATTATTAAAACTAGCCGTTATGAATAGTAATAACCACTTTTTGAAATCCAGTAAATCTTATTTTTCAAAATGAACTTTATTTTTGGATTCGGAGTATCGAATTTATCCTAAGGTGAAATTTTGGTACTTTTCGGATAACTTTCATATTCTGATGAATAGTGAAAATTACTAAATTATAATTAAAAACAACTTTTTTTAATCTGAGTGGTTTTAAAGTATATTTAGAATATATTTTTACAATTTAATACAATGTTGGTCATTGGATGTAATTTCACATTTAAACTAGACATAAACAAGTGTCAATCTTTTGATAGATATTGTTTCTTAAAAACACGCTATTTGTTTTAACAGCGGGATTTAATTATAAAATTAATTAATGCAACTCTTATGTTATGAATTTGGTAAAATAGACTTCATTTTTGATTTCAGAATATGAAATATATCTTGGGATGAAATTTTGGCATTGTTCTGAAAAACATCAATTTTTGATGAATAGTGAAACTACTAAGTGGTCGGTTAAAAACTGAATTTTGCATAAAACATAATTTTACCGCTTCTGTGAATGGAATTTCGAAAATCTGAGAGACACGGTTAATATCAAGGACTAAAATGTGGTTCAATGAGATGAAAATAATTTTTTGGTGAATAGTAACATTTTACTTTTTTTACCACGGTTAATAGTAAATAAGGTAACTAAGGGTAAATATGATATTAATATTACCCTAACACATGTCCTAATTCTATTGGACAAGTGTAATTCGACCAGAAACAAACTTAGGAATAACATATGACCATTTAGGCCCACTTGGATTAGATTAGGACATTTATTATTAATGTATTTAAAGAAGGGTTAAAATAGTTAAAATCAAAGTTTAATAAGTAAATCATTTTTAATATGGGGTTATACATAAGATAAATTCGACTATAAATATTCATTAGAAAGATAAAAAGATTTTCTACATGACGGTATTTTATTTGTAATTTTTAGACATCAAATAATATAATTTATTTATGACACAAAAATGATGGAGTAATTATCTTATTAATGAAATATTGACATAATTGATAATATAAATATCAAAATAAATGTAATTTAAGACTTTTTATGAATTACACTAATTTTATAGGTTACTATGATATATTAGTTTTGATTTAATCAACTTGGTTCGAACATATAATTCTGTTATGACTTTCACAAAAATCATATATCAAATAGTGTCAAAATTGACACAAAATAGTTTTTAAATCAAATATTATATTATTAATTGTTATTTTATTCCTAAAAATCTAAGGTTCGGCCAAATGACTTAAATAGGGATATATGTATTAATAATATACAATTTGGGGTTAGTTTGGCATGTTATAGTAAGTTTATTAACCATATAGTGAAAGAAAACAAAAAGACACGGTAAAAGTTAAATTATTTAACTTAGAGTTAAATCTAATTGATAAGGTTAAAATAATACCCTAAACTTGTCTAAATACTATTGGTTGATAGGATTTCGACCCATCCCCACTTTAGCTTCGAAATAAGACCCTTTGGAACCATTATAAACCGATTTTGACTTTAATATAAAATAATATTTTGAGATATTCCTAAGGTGCCCCTCTCCTCCCCTATAAAAGGACACCTCCTCCCCCTCCTCCTCACACCAATTTGAGCACTCAAGCTCGTACAACCCCTGCCAATTTCTCCTCTCCACTTCCCTAGAAACATCCTAGAGGTTCTGGGCTTCCTCAAAGACCAATTTTAGTGCCCTAAGAGGAGGTCTCAAAGAGGCACTTCAAAGAAGAGGTAATTACCGTTACCAATTCTTTCATCTTTATTTCTTCTTCCACTTCTTCTTCATAGGTTGTTTCATTATGAAGTAATAACATCAGTATAACTCATATACTTATATGTTATTATAAGTATGAAACAACCCTATTTCACCATCTATCCATCCTACGGAAAAAGAAATCACCGCGCGTGCGTACGTACGGAATACCGTCTCCACGCCGTGGTGTAATCTATTTTCCACCACCACCTTACATGGATGGGTATAATGGTGTAAAGAATAACTATACATAGTTATTAAAACATCATATTTATTCTGATATATTGTATAATCCACTCCAATTCAATTCAATATTTATAGAAATGATATCATCGCTCGTGCGTACGTACGGAATACCGTCTCCACGACGCGATGAGATTCATTCTCCATGTTAACCATTTAAGAATGATTATAATGAATATATAAGAAATAATAATGAAATATATGACATTATAAAGCTACTGGATTTATGTATATATATACATATGTATGTCATCTACTTACTTCCATTTCAAGACAATAAGGAAAGGAAAACAGCGTTCATGCGTACGTACGGACTACCGTCTCCATGAACGGTGTTTTTCATTTTATTTATCTACCTATTATATATATATATATATACTGAATATATATGATATATAAATCATATTTTATATTCTGGAAGTAAGTAAATCATGATATAAGTAATAATGATGTCAAGAACAACAAGTCAAAACACCTACGATAAATGAAACAATTTTACCCAAAACGCTTCTTTAACATGGAATTTACAAAAGAACGGGTAATATAATGTCATAAGTGAACCATATATGATATCATAACAATGAATATGATTCTGTAATAAGTCAATAACATTATTTAAATCATTATACAGGAGGTTCGGACACTTACAAAGCAAGTCGGACCTAAGGTAAGGGAAATATCACAATCTCATTTTTATCCGAGATTGTTTGTACTTTGAAAGTTACTGGGGTGTATTTTATCATCAAAATCCATGTTTCCTCAATATTTAATGTTATTTCCATCCACCTAAAATTTTTTTAAATCCAAATTTACCCTTCGGTGAGTTTTTAGTAAAATATATGAAAGGAATCTTTTGTCGTTTTTTTGTACGAGGTACTTTTTGACTTTTCCGACAAAAGTACGAGAAGAATGTTTTTTTAAACTTATACGGCACGAACGGATTTTTACGGTTTTATAAAGCCTTATTTTCATGAACCTTCCTCCAAAATATTTCATGACTATTTTTAATAAAATCTCTTTCTTTTAAAATTGTATGATGTTTTGTGAAAAGAAATTGATTTTGAAGAAGAAAGGACATTTTCCTCAAGAATTCATTTCAAGTGTTTTATCAAAATTATTTTCCATCTAAGATCATAAAGGGTTCTGTTTCTATCCATATTTTTACATTGATTTGACTATGTTGTGATGGAATTATGTTTATGAATTCCTTTATCTTATATGAATGGTTTTATGATGTCATGTTGTTTAAGAATCCCATTTTTTTACATGGGTTATGCAATGATGTATGATTTATGATTTTGTGGCACACATAAGAAAGGATTCATTAAGAGATGGGTGGGACCTATATCTCCCTCCAATGCATTGGGTAAAGATTTCATATCTCATGAGATAGACATGGCTGGAATAGTAGGTTATACCGGTTCAGTGAAACAGGACTGAAACGAGGATTACTCGATTCAGAAAGGGACTTTGTCCACTAAGATAGTCTTGGCAATGAGTCTTGACTAACAAGAAATGATTCTCTATGATAATGTGTGTATGCCACAATGAGTAATGTATTAAGTTATGGTTTCATTTTCACTACTATGATTTATCCCATGTTATGAAATTATGCTCTCTTTTGCAGGTTAAGATTTCAAAAAATGTTATGTTCTTATGAAAATTATGTGATTGATATTTCTTTTGTTTACCCTTACTGAGCATTTGAGCTCACCCTTTTATGTTTTCTTTTCCCCAGGATATAAAGAAAGGTTTTAGGTAAAAAAAAGGAAGATCTTTATGGGAGATTTTGAAGATCTTTCACCACGATTAGAAGATTACGTTCCGAGTTTCCAAAGACACTAAACTATTACGATCCTTGTGTGTGTGTTTTTGTTATGTACCAAGTATTCTGCAAAAGTAATGTAATGTTCATGTACGTTAGGCTTCGGGTCTCTACAGTTTAGATTTCCCTAACCTTGAATCTTCCTTGTCTCGTTAGTTATTTATATTACTTAATAATAAACATATGTATATGTATACTTTATCCATAACCATCTTAATTATTTATATATATAAATATTACTTATTATAATGTTATAAAAACTAAAAAATTATTTATGTTCATATAGGACGTTTTGTCAATATTCAGTACATAAGTCAAAAATAAACAAGTTTGATGTAAATTGTACATGTTTCAATGTCCACCATATAATGAATATTATGAACTGTTACAATATCATTTTTATATGTTATATACATATTCAGAATATTATATAAAATTTGGATATAAGAAATTAAATGAACTGTTCATGGAGACTGTAGGCCGTATGTACACAAAAACGCTGCTTTCATTTCTTTGTCACAATAAAGGATTGAATACAAAATGATACATAAGAATAATATACTATAATTATAATATCTATGTTATATATGTTACATATTTTCATTAACTCCATCCTGTAAAAGTTCCATGTATGGCATGAATGATTCATATAACTTTGAGTGGTCGGTAGTCCGCTCTTCTTTAATAAAAATTACCATATTTACACATTATGGAAAGAATAAATGTATATGGTAGATAATATTATAGGAGATAAGAAACAATATATATATATATATTATATATATTATATAAATACAGTTCAATCATATTTTCCACCATGATAGGTGGTAGGCGAAAATTTGAACAATCATTATTTCATGATGGCGTAGTTCTCCATACACAAGAACAATATGTTATATATCAATTAGATGTAGGTTTGTGTATGTGTAGATAAAAACCTTTGAATAAAAAAATACTAGTTTACTGATGATACTTTTTTTATAAATTAATTGAATAAAGAGAGGATAGGGGGTTGGAGAAGGAAAATAAATGGAAGGTCCTTGAAAGAAGATGTTACCTCTGAATCAGGTAACTCTTTATGATTTCCGCCAAAAAGAATACTTGAGTTTTTTCTGAGCATGTTAATGATTCTAGGAGAAAATGATGGATATTGTGAGATTATTTGAGAATAATTTGGAAGATATAATGGTCATTAGTGATGTGGTAAAGTGGGTATTGGTGGTGGGATTTTATATGAGGGCGGAGGGGCGCCTTAGGAATGACTTGAAATATTATTATATACAAATTGATTTCCAAATAATAATAGTCCAATATGATATATTTATAGTGTAATATGAGTATTGTTCTAAATCCCCTCAAAAATCAGGTTTTATACAAGTTTCGGTCATAAATTTAACCTTATCGTTTTGATTTAGCTGTTAGTTAAATAAATTAACTCTTACCTGGTCTTCTAGTATTTTTATACTCTATGGTTAATATAGTTAAAAAAATGACAAGAGAACGAAAAGTGGAACATTAATGACATTGGTAACATTATATAAGTCAGTTGACCAAATATTATATATTTATTACTATTATATAATTTAATAAAATAAAACTTGTTTTAATAAACCTTTTTTGTCAATTTTGACAGTATTTAGTAACTGATTTAGGTTAAATTCAAAAAAAAAACATAATTCATTTTAAAAACTAAATTAACTCAAATTTAAATTTTCATAATTGTCTATAAAATTATTCTATGTAATCATAAAGTTCACGTTACATTTATTTTTATAATTATAATATCATATATTCGAACTTCCATTAATAAGTTAATCGCATCATCTTCAATGTGTCATAAATAAATTTATTTATATAATGTATAAAATTTATAAATAAAATACCATGATGTACGAATTTTATTTAGATTTAAAATGACTGTTTATAGTCAAAGTGATTAGTTATATGACCCTATATTAAAATTGTTTTAATAAAAGATACATGTTTATGTTTTATTTCTCTTCACTTTAAATTAATTATTATAACATGTCATTATCACATCCATGTGGCTCCATGGGGTCCTGAAATTTACTCAATGATGATCATAGTCGTCCATATTTCATCCAATGAAATTATTACATGTTTCATGGTAGTTTCAAAATGTTATGATATAAATGTTTACCCTTATTTACCTGATTTTTTGTTTAACCATGGTTAATAAAAATAGTTATTGAAGTTACTATTAATAATGTCCAAAAAATAAATGGTACATATTTTCAAATATAAAACATATGATTTGAAATACGGAATAAATTTTTCAAAAATAAAAACATAAAAATTGTAGTAATTAATTTCAAATTAATTCCTATTGTCAAAAACACAAAGCAGCTTTCAAGAAATAAAACTATTAGAAGAGTGACATGTGTATATGTCCGATTTAAATTGGAAATTACATAAAAATATTAAAATTGGATAAAATGATAAAAACATAATCCTATTACACATTAAAACCAATTACATGGAAAATTTAACTATATTAATAAACTAGATGAAAAGACATTTTTGAATTAAAATACATTATCTTTTACTATTCATTAAAATATGGAATTTATCAGAAAATTACGAAAAAATTAAAATAAAGTATATTTGGATGCATGCATTAAATGAAGAAGTTTATTTTGTCAAAAAGTTTCTATAAATGTGAAAAAATTATTATTTAAAAAGTCTTCTCCATCAAATGGTGGTAAAATGGCTTTTTAAAAATATTTGATTATTTTATGCTAAAAATTAGATTAATTCACATTTTGAGTATCTAAAATTTATTGGATAAATAAAATAGTATTTTAAAAAATATATAATCATATTTTAGTCAGTTTCTTCAATTTATTATAATATAATGGCTAGTCATTAACTACCATTTATATTAATAATAATATTATTGTATTATTTTTGGTATAACTCAATGTTGTCTACAAAGTAAGATTTCGGAAAAATCTGTTGTGGCATTCCGAGTGCGCAATTAAAAAAAGTGTCATCATTAACGTAAATTTAATATACTGTATCTATAAATTAATATATATATATATATATATATATAAATTTATTATTCTATAAATATATGGGATGTAACACTACAGGTCTAGTAAGGATGTAGGAATTGAACGTACAACAGAAGGGAGATAATGGTTTACCTTGTCTTACTATTCTACTTGATCTCCCAGTTTTCAATACTTTTTTTTATTAAAACGACTTTATGGATGAATAGTATGTATATTTTGAGGATATATTTTTTATCAAATATATTTCCTTGGAATTGGAAAATTATTTGGTGATTAGGTCATTAATGTTATTTTATAAGACGTTCAATATTCATGGAAGAATATATGACCAATGTAAATAGATTACTATTAGATCCTATATGATCAATCACGTTTGACTTATATTTTGGAAGCATCTATGTTTTAGTTTTGTATTTATTTTGATTTATGTTATATATGGAAATGGATATCATGTATTAATATTATTAGGGAAATTAGTTATCATACAAGACCTCAAGAGTAAGGGATGTTATTTGGATATGAATGCTCATATATAAAACGGAAGACTACCTATTCATATCCTTAAAATTATTGGGTTTCAATATCATTATATATTGTTGACTAAGTAATATTATGTACAGTTGAATGATCTATGTTTAAATTTTGGTATTACTATTAAATTTTGGAGATTAAAAGTTGATTTATTAATTTAATTTTTAATTATAATTTTGAATTATCTCATATTGTAAAAATAAAATTGGGTTTCTGTTAATGTCTCATTAAATTACTATTAGGATGTTTATATTTTTTAGATAATTATATTTTCTATATGTTTATTTAAGTGCATCATGTGTGAATAATTCATAAGAAATAATCATCATTTGAAAAAAAAGTGTAGTTTGATTTGGAAATCTATTAAAGGGTGAATCTGTAATTTTCAATTAAGTATGATATCTTATATTTGCAGTGTAGATGCTAAATTAATTTCTTAACTTTAGGAAAATTATTTCGAATCAAAAAAGTAATCTATTTAATTTTATTAATGATAAATCATTTAATTTCAAACTAATAATATATGTATGGTTTTATTTTGGTTACATATATAATGACCATTTTATCTATCACTCTCCTTCAGAACATGATAGTTTGTTTTTTATTCCATTTCCATGATTTACTACAAGGAATATAAGTATGTATAATCCCATGATACATTCATACTTTTATTTATTTCATGGATAGTGAGTCTTATTTTTATCATTTTTTTAGATGTGGGATTTTGATATAGTTATTTCAAAAGTCAATCAATAGTTTCAGAGAAAAAATTAAATATTGCAAGGATAAAATTTCCAAAATTGGGGTTTAATTTAACATCCCATGATTTTAAAATTAAAGGCTATGTTTGATATCATAGAAGATAGATAACATGAATATTAAACGAATAAGATAATATTATTATTTAAATATGGCTAATATAACCTCACTGTTATAATTGTAAGAATGAATAGTACTAATGAAAATATTAAAATTTTAATATTCTTATACATTTATAACTTATTAATTAATAATTTTTAATTATGTACTTTGTTTTGAGGAACGTCATTTTATCATTCAAAAATTACATTTTCATCAAGATTATTTTTTATTAATATTTTTGTAAGAAAAAAATAATTACATGTTATGAATTTTATAAAATTAATTTGAAATAAATAAATTTATTTTTGAAAATGTAATAAGAAAATATTATTTCATGGAAATTTTGTTAATTTTTGAAAAAGTTTGACTTTTTCAATGAATTGTGGTGAACATAAATTTTATTCAAATTTATATTTTTCAATGTTTTTACAAGGTAAAATTCATTTTTTATATTACATATAATTTTATATTATTAATTTCAATATAAAATAATCCAACTATTGTTTTTGAAATTTATTATGATCATGAATTTAGAATAAAAACATTTTATGTTTAAATAAGGAATCTTTGGGGAATCTAATTTTCATTTCATTTTCCAAATTTATTGAAAATTATTTCTAAAGTATAAATGATTTTTATTTTGAATAATGGAATATATATTCTGATTATGGAGGCCCAATTTATGTAAATAAGCACCATTTATTTTTTTCCTATATGAATAGTAACCTTGTTAATTTTTATTTCCACGGTAAAAGGTTAGTCTGGTAATTTAGGGTATAATTAAAATGATAAGGTCTAAAAATGACACTAAAACATGTCCCAATGTTATTTGATGAGTATTATTTGACCATATTCATACATGTATAATAATTATTACATAATTAATCCACCTATAAGAGATTATGACCTTTATAATATTTTATTTAATGCAAAGTCAACGATATTATACTCATATTTTTGAGGACTATATATTTTTTAGAATAGGATTATATAAATATAACCTGTAGTATAAAAATTCATATTAAATATAAATTATTTATCTACATCATATTAATTTAGCTATAAAATAATTTCCACACACTTTAACAAAATGCTAATTTATTAATTATTCTATGAATTTGAAAAAATAAATAAATGTTTTTAAAAATATGAAAAATAAATATACATTGAAATAATTAATGACACCCATGAATTTTATATATTAATTTTACATTTTATAGATAAAATAATTTTTATTTTATTTTATTGGATTTTTATATATTTTAAAAGTAAATGTAAGAAATGGTATTATAAATTGATTTTAATGTTATTTTAAAATAAATAATATTTTATTAACTAATATAAAATTATGTAAAATATTAAATCTAGACACCTAATTATCATAGGATTTAAATTTTCATCCTTAATTCTTTTATAGTTATTTTTTCATTTAAATGTTACTATATCAACACGAAAAGAGTACAAATCAATGTAGTCGTAGTAATAGTAAAAATGATTAAATAAAGGATTAAATTATATGAAAAGGGTAATAATGTGACCTAACCATGGAAAAAAATTATTTTATGAAAGGATTTAGACCCATATTGATCATATATTCTAAATAGATTACTTTTGAGATATTTTCATTCGAATATTAATTTATATTAATTTAAAATATTTTGAAATTTTAAGAGTTCCCCGCCCATATATTATAAATGGGAACCACTTATTTTCTTTTTATCAAACTTCATAGCCTATTTGGTTCATAAAATATCTGAAACAATACCTTACTATAATACCTCTACATATTATATAGGCCTTATTTTACAAATTACACCTACCATAGAGGTCATTGCATGTTAAAAATGATATTCTCTAATTAATATGTGTTGTTTTTAATAAAGAGTTTTTGTTGCATTTCATATTTATAATTCGTAAAATCATCATCAAGATTGTTAAAAAATATCATAAATATTATAATGTTTTATTAGGTTAGTTAAATTACATTTACCCATATGCCATTCCATTAAATGGGAAAGGAATCCATCTTCTGTGTGTTCAAAGGACTGCAACCTTGCGAACCGATGATAGTCGCATTCCATTATCATATCTCAACACTCTTTACAATGATTTAATTAAAATATGACACATTAATCTAATTAAATATTTATCATTCCATAAATTTATTATATCATTTATATTATAAACAATATTTTCACATAAAAATGATTTTATCTTTCGTACCTATGTGTGAATTATCACCTCCATGAAGTGATGTGATTCTTTTTTCATCACCACAACACATTAAGGATATATATCAGAATATTTACCAGATAAAAATGATAAAAATGATGTTATGATAATATTTTATTTATAAATTAATGTATACATTCATGATATAATGATCATTAAAATGAAAATTATTACTCAGGCGTAAGTACACCCTATTGTCCAGATGATTGTAACACAGTTGGTTTTTCATAACCATTTTTAATGGATTGATATAAATTTATAATTGATGTATAAAAATTATTATTATTTAATAAATATTAATATATATATTTTTTAATATTTACCACTTTTTTAGGAATCACACCAACATCATTTTTTGACATAAGTACAAAATATGATCAAAGCATTCGATGTGATATTGGACAATTACTAAATTATAAATTCATAATAAGTGATAATAATATAGTAATAATTAATAAAAATATTATAAATAATGTATATATTAACCAATGACTATTAATCAAGAATATCAAAAATTTATGTGACTACCCAGTCTAAATGTAAGGGACTTTGCCTCAATTTACTATCAATGAGGCATATTTTTTATGTTATGAACCAAAATATATTTCAAGGTTTTTTATAACTCACCATTGAAATGTTGCATGATGAATTTATTTATTATAATTATATATATTTATTACTTAAATGTTAAAATTTAATGTGGCATATGTTTCTAATGATTTAAATGTAGTAATGTATTTCATAACTCACTTTCCATTTAATTGGTTCAACTTCTACTTCATTAATTATTTCATGCTATGATTCTCTGCTAAAATACCTTTTATTATCACATAATTTATTTAAAAATTTTATGTGGATTTATAGTGAATATAAATTTTTTGTTAATTTTATTTATTTTCACATTAATAATACGATTTTTATAAGGTACTCCCTTAATAAATCATAATTTTAAATTTAATAATGGTTTATTTTATTAATATTTATCTTTATAGTCGAATTTTTTTAAATATTTTTTTAAAATTATTTATATGAAAATTAATGTAATAAAAAGTAAATTTTATATTTATCTTAACAAGTTTCAAAAATGGATATTTTTTCAAATCACTCTAAACATTCTAGTTATATTTCAGTTATTCTTTCTCTATATTTTTTCCATTGTAATTCTTGATTATTGTTATATAATCATGTAATCATATGTGTTCATATAAAAACAATATGTATTTTTCTAAATTAAACTTGATTTTATGGTTAATTTCATGGTTTATAAGCTCACCTTCTTAATGCCTCTCAATATGTAAGCCCAATTAAACGAAACGTTCCCATGTATTACTAATATTTATGTACACTCTATATAAAATTTTGAGCCATGTATTTTTTTTAAATCCATCATTTAACTATAAAAAAAATTCTTAGTTCGTTTTTATTTTTATGAGATCTATTTTCCTTTTATCGACTTTAATGACTCTTTATTATTGTACCTTAAAATGTACAATGGTGTCTCATTTATAATTTTTCTAGACATTATATTCCACGTATTCACACTATTTAGACATAATTATTTATGATAAATTTTTCATTTTAATTTATTATTGACCAGATATTATTAAATGTGTTCTTTAATCTATATCATTTAAATCCTCCATTTGGTTATGCCTTATGAAAAAATTATGATATCAATTTCATTCCACGTGTATACTATAAGTTTATTCATTATGTTTGATTCATTATATTGAAAACGTATTCATGATCATGTTATTAGTGGCATGTCCAAATTTAGATACAATTCGTCTTGTAAGGTTTAGTCTCTTTATACATCTTGGGATTACTGATTAAACCAATTCATTATGGGAATTTTTTCACCATGTGATATAGAATTGGTAGTAATCCTTGAATAATATTTATTCAATTTTATATATATTTTTTTAAATTCGTATATTTATATGGTCATAATATTCCATGTTCAATATTTCATGATTCTTTTTTATTATTCATGATCCATGCCTTTAATGTTTCCAGGTTATGCCTTCTAACTCATGTGCAATACTGTAGTCCCATGTTTACTCCCTTCATGAGTTTTTTTCTCATCCAATTATTTAAGTTGTTTTTGAAAGGTGTTTGATATTTGTAAGGATAAATGATATTTTCTAAAAAAAGTATTAAATATGTGTTGAGAAAATAAACCATGTTTTTAAAGGGGTTCATTTAGAAAAAATTAATATATAGTATATGTCTCCACTTGTAATGTATGTATTCACAATGTATGTGTTTATCCTAAATAAATACCTCTTTAAAACTAAAAGAATCATTGGGAAAGATATAATTTCAATTCCAATTTAATGTCATGAGAAGATGAGTCTCACAAGGTCATGTCCTTAATGTGATTTAAAAATATTATTCCATATACATAATAAAGTATAAATATATAGTAGATATTGATGTTATTATACTTAATTATTAATGATATAATGATTTTTTTAAAATAAGAAAGGAAAGAAATGTATTTTATTAATTCAATTACCTTCACTGATAGAAACTTGAATAGGATCTCAGCTAAAAGACAATATGTTCAGTATTTATTTAATACTGTCAGCTCTAAAATGGGTATTAGGGTGTGGGGAAGATATTTTTTTTGGTTTTGGTATATCCCAATGGCTTTATTGGTGCCATTAATTTATTATATGAAGAATCCTTTTATAATTTATCAGGAGTTTTCTTTTTGTAAATACCAAATTCAATTCAAAGAAGGGAAGTCAATCTCACCCCAGATAACAAAAAAATTAAAAACTATTTGAGTTGAGATAAAGGAAAGTCGAGACAAACCTTCAACAAATAATAAAAAATTCAAATATGTTTTCCTTTATTCCATAAATTTACTTAATTATATAATTTTAGTTTTCACCACTGTAACTTGTTTATTACCCTATGTAATTAATACTTCAATAAAAAATTTATATTTGACATTAAAAAAATTGGACAAAAAAAATATTAATTTTGAATATAATATATCAAATAAAATCCATTATATATTGAAAATTCATTTTAACCCAAGGGAATGTGATGTTGAAACACTATTTTAACTTTAATTATAGTAAATAATGTTTTATATCATTACAAATGAATGTGATATGAAATTTTATTGACCATATTATATAGTATAAATTTCTCAAATTCAAAATTTGGAATACATTTTATGGAATTCAATCAATATAATTTGTATAATTTATATTAAAAATGAACCCCAAAATGATTTTGAAATTGGTTTTTCATGAAATGCATTTATTATGAATAAGATAATATTATATTAAATACAGTACCAGTGATCAACATTATGTGGATTAAAATTTATATGTTTATATATATAATAATAAAATTAAAATTAAATTTTTTTCATTATTTTAAGTTGTTTTATTTAATTTAAATGTAGAAACATAATGAATTTAAAATAGGTATCCAAAAAAAATTTCTTATGCCTAAAAATAAATATATACCAAAAATCTCTATAAACATTATTAAAATGTAATTAATTACATAAAATAAACATATATTATTCTTATGTAATCTTTAAATAAACTCAAATAAAAATGTAAAATTTTAATTATTTAATTTAATGAAATTAAAAAATAAAATTTGAGAAATGTTTATTTTTCATTATTTTTTAGAAAATTTATACTTTAATATAAACCAAAAAAGAGTACACTAATATAATTTTTATGTGACCCTCAAAAAAATATTCTTTTTATAATATTTTTTTTTTAAATTAGTATACATTAATAATAATTTCAAAACATAAAAGGAAAAATAATTCCAGTTTTTGAAGAAATGTAGTTGGAAGCCAAAAAATTATTATAAATTGGAGATATTAGTTACTATAAATTTATAATTAAATTTTAATTTATTATTACTTATATATGTGTTTAGTATTTATTTTAATCCTATTTATACAACCAAATTAAATGGTCATATTTAAATAATATATTTCATGGCTCATTTAGGCTATGTGTTGTTTTTCTTATATGCCATCAAATACAACGTTCTCTTAAAAATCCATTATTTCACGTACTATAAGATATTTTTTATATCGATTTTTTCTAAATGAAATAGAATATATATTCATGTGATTTTACATTCTACCTCGCTTCAATAATTTATTTTCTTGCAATTTTTACTTGCATAATTAAATCAAGTGATTGATCACTGAACATTACATTGTTAAAAACAAAGAACGTAAAAATAATTAACAAAAAGAATATTATAATGGGGGAAAGAAAA
Organism: Viscum album; assembly: GCA_963277665.1. Classification (NCBI taxonomy): domain Eukaryota; kingdom Viridiplantae; phylum Streptophyta; class Magnoliopsida; order Santalales; family Viscaceae; genus Viscum; species Viscum album. The sequence continues at coordinate 1,235,652,682 of OY728136.1, read as the reverse complement.
ATAAAAAGTAAATCTATAATAATAATAACTATGTTTTCATGTAGGATAACATTGGTGTGATGTGAATATATGGACATGGAAAAAAAATAAACATATATTTGGATAAGTAGAGACAATTGATTATAAGAATTTAAAGGTCCTAGATAATGTTACCAACTAGAAAACCATATATATTTGATGGGTTAAAATACAATTGATTAATTGGATATAATGGCAATAGGATAAATTTTTTGTTTCATTATTATTTTCCTAGTGATTTCAAATCATTTTTATCTCTTGGAATATAAGTAAATATTCTTACATGATATATTTATTTTTAGTATTCTTAATTTTATCATATTTTTATGCATCATTAAATTTCTACTTCATCTAAAACTCCAAGAAATGATAATCCAAAATTAATTTTAATAAATAAATCAATAACATTTTTTATTTAATGAATTATATTTCACGTGAATAATTTAAATGTATTTCCATCTATTTCAATGTAAATAAAAAAAACTATAACATGTAGCTCAATATAAAAAAATAAATTAAAATCTATACCTAAAAAATTACACTTGAAGTTCATCATAATATTTATCTATCATATTTTTTTGTAAAAACAATCTAATATTATGTGTCACATCATGTAGTCATGTGATTGGTGTGACACCTTATCAATCGTTAATTGTGGGTTCATTCCCCACATCCTCACTGAATGCGATGTGGAGTAACTAATCATGCGTGTTGTCCTTTTTTGGAACTATATGTATATAATTCCTATAAAATTAAAAAAATTTAATCACCCATAATTACAAAAACATAAAATATATATTAAAAAAATATGTTTCTAATCCCATAAATTTCATGTCAAAAAAATTTAGTGGAATTCTTCCACAAATAATTGTATCATGTACTAATACAATGGGTTGTACTGAAATAAATGTCTCTAAAAATATTCCTAATCATGAAAAAATATTATTCCATAAAACCTAAAACAAAATTCAATATAATACATTTAATTTATGATAATTATTTTTTCTCATAACCCTATTATGGAATCCATAATTTTAGAGTTCATGTTTGATGATTTCTTATATTATTAAAAACAATTAACTCAATAGCTAGATGTTTCATTATTCTTATGACCAATATATAGTTAATAAAAATTATTCTAAAAATAATTCTGGAGTCCCAATATAAGAAACATAAATCATTTTTATTTAACATAGTAACTTTCTCAGATTATGAGTTAACTTTAAAAAGAGATCATTTTCCTAGATAATTAAATGGTTCCCCACATCTAAGAAAAAATTGTAAATGGAGTCCATGGATGAAATATATTTCTCTCAAATAAACTCTTCACATATCATAAAAAACTTGTTTCCTTATTTAATTACATTCCTCAATTAAAACCTTTTCATCTTTTATTGATAAATTCTCATTTGTGCTTCTTTTTAATTTTATAAAATTAAGATATTTGATTACTTTTTCCTCCATGGTCTCCCCAAAATGTGCTCTTAAAGGGCTCCACAATTCTCTTTTATAATGATTCTGAGAGTTGATTATGAAGTATATTATAAATCGTATATTATGAAAAATTATTAGGCATGATCTTAATATCTATAACTCTAGTCATCGTCGGATTTGGTTTATCATAATCACCAAATTTCCAATTGTATTCAATTATAACAAAATTATTTCATGTTTAAACCAATCACCAAAAAAATTAAAATATTGTAAGTAATAATAATCATAGTAGGAGAAAAATATACTCATTTATGTATTTTCTAAACTTTTACACATTCTTTTACATCAATGAAAACTTATATTTGACAATGTTTTTTCATGCTAATGATCTAGTAAAATCCATCATAATAGTTTGTAAGAAAAAATTGAATAATCTAAGGAATATCCCAATGGAATTCCAAATTAGTTACGTATTAAGGACCATTTCCATACACCTATTGATAATAAAAATAATTCATTATATTCCCTTTTTAAATTTATTAACCATTTATAAATCTATTCCAAAACTAAATTTATTTGTAGTATCTTGAAATTTATGAAATATTTTCAAAACAATTTTTCTCTAATTACCCAAAACATTTATATGCCTATCTATTCATATCCTGAAATTCTATTATCTATTTATTTTCCTTAATCTATGATATCCTAATTTTTTTCAAAATGATTCTATTAATCATAGTCTAATAAAAAAAGGAAAGACCCAGACCATATTAGCTCTGTGTGGTAGAATACATTTTACATTGGTGTTAAATATAAGATATCTCATCCCAAGATACCAAATACTTAATTAGTTATGTAATCAAAGATACATACTATATTACTTCATTATATTATAAAATATGAAATAAAATAGAGTTAATGTAAAGAAACTATACATCCATCAAAACATTTAAAAAATCCATCATCATATATTGGGGAATTAAATCAAAATAATGATGGGATCAGATGATCTACTAGATTTCTATAAATTGGAAACCATCTCAAATAAAGAAAAAATAATCAATAAGGGATAAAAAATATAGAATGTTAAATATATGATACCAAATACAATTTATTAAATTTAATTTTTATAATTATTAAATATTTCATGACAAATTTTTAAAGGTAAGTAACATAACACATAGAATTTAATCAATTACAGGAAAAAAATCAATTCATCTATGTATATAATAATTGAAATAATATTTGGGAATGTAATTCTAAAATTATTAATGATGGTAATGGCTAATATTAGAAATTATGATATTAGGAATCATGATATCCAAAAAATAAAGACAATTCAAAAGATAATTTAAAACTGTTGGTGAACCCCCATTTAATTATATCTTACTAATTCTATTCCGGATAATGTTTATGTATTGATATGACATATAATTTCAACCCCCACCAATCATATAATTTTTAAATCATTCTTCATATATTAAATTATTGACAAAATTTATAAACTTTATGCCTTAAAAATTAATGTTTGTAGAGAATAAAAAAAAGATTATCAAAAGTTCCCAAGTAAATCATATAGGATTCAATGTAATACTCTATATGTAGAAATGATGTTTTAGTTATGTAATATGAATATTCATGTAAAATAATATGGTTCATTATGGGAAATTTATTTTCTACAGATCAATTGGTATTGAATATTTCTAGAAAAATTCATTGATTACATAAAAATATCATAAAATACACTCTCAGTACATCCATATCCAAAATTATCAAAAACTATTAAGATAAAAAATTGGTGGTTTCATTATAACATATATCATGTTTAGTATATTTAATATAACTGGTTTTGGTAGTTTATAAAAAACAAAAAATACATCATTAAATGAATTATTGAGGTATATATCCCTTTAAATTTGAAATAAAATTATAAAACCTTAAGTATCCATAATATGTTGGAAGAAATGTTTAAGAAATACTTACAAACATCAAAAGGAATTATCAAAGAAATTATTATTTATGATAGTTTGAATGTTCCATTCTTGTAGAGTTTGTTATGAAATGATTCCATAAACCATTTTATTAGAAAATTAAAAAGTAAAATGTTTGAAAAATGATAGAAATATTGATCTTAAAACTTTTTATAAATTTTAAATTCTTGGTAAAAAATATTTTAAACAATATTAGTAATAAAAAATTTAATTTTTTTAGAAAACCTGGATTTTTATAAAAATTGATTTATGATCATATAGATAAATGATTATTGATTTTCTAAAAAATATATTGTTAATGATCTTGAGTACGAAAGGAGGGAAATTGGTACTATTACCTAAATAAATAATTCATAAATAGAGGAGAAAAAAAATTATATGTGTTTATTAGAAAGTAATGTAATACAGTCATTCAAGGGATATTAAATCCTAAACAAACCTGATTATAATGTTATTGAATCATTAATCTCTTACTAAATTTGATGAATTTCAATTGTAAGACCCATGAAAGGACTACCATCAAATAAAACATAAAATATAATTAATATAAGTACATTCATTATATTACATATCAAATGTAAACTAGATACACCTCCTAAAACAAGATAGGTATATTACATGAAACATGTCCCAATGATGATAATTTTAGATAAGAAATGATTTCAATGATCATAACGCTGAAGTGAGAATAAATATTTTTAGATTATGTGTATCCAGATTAAATCCACATAAATAAGTTGGAAAATTAAATTATAAAATGAAAACTCATTACAAACACAATATTATAATATAAATGTTATTGAAGATGTCATATAACCTAGTAAAATGAAATCGAGTATTGAAATTCATTACTACTTGGTAATTTTGATTTCAAATCCAATTAGATGATATAATTCATAATAAAAAATTATACAATGATGTATAATGGATTTAGGATATTACAAATAAAAGTATAATTATATAAACCACATAAATTAAATTATATTCATAACATTATAATATGCCTTAATTAAAGTTAACCGAGACACAATACCATACCTCATGCTTCCATTTGGTTAAACAGGATTTAGCCTCCTTTATGATGGTTTAATGATTGTTATTAATTTATATAATAACCATAACTAGGCTCATAATATCCTATACTCACCTTTTATAATATCTTACCACCCGTTTGTTGAAAATCTTTTATGAATATTAGTATTTTGGTTGCAAATTTCCATGTTTCCACATATGTGTTTCTTCATGAAAGTTCTATTAATTTAGAATGGTATTTATTAACCTCATATTCAGAATTATATCAATGATATAAATATGATATTTACTTTCTATAATAATTTTTAATGACATTCATGATGATTGGACATGGAAATTAAGACACATCACTCTGTCGAGAATGTAGGTCATATGTACCACCCAGTTATTATATATATACAATAATGGGTTAGAGAGTAATAAATTTCATTATATATTAATTTTACATAGTTAATAATATTTTATATTTAAAATATATTCATTATTTCAAAAATAATTGCTACACATCTGAATTGGTAATGAAAAACAAATTGCATTGGTTTATATAGTCGTTTTCCTCCGCCCACAAAACATTTTTGTCACTTTGATTTTGATTTTGAAAGATATATATATATATATATATAACATAAATATACTAAAATCTCAGTATATGGGTATATAATTGTGTTATTATATTTTAATTTTTTGGATATAATTTATGGTTTTAAACGAATAATAAAAATATAAATAGATTAGTTAAGACAATTACCACCTCTTAGTGAAACCCCTTTGGGATCTCCACTTAAAATTATAAGGTTTAGTATTTTTTATAGGCAACACACAATTGAATGTTTATATGGGTTTTATAGATATATTTTTTTTATTTTTTTATTGATCAAAATGGCCTTGTCTATTTTATTATGTTAGTGTATGGAATCCACTTTTATAAGTGAGCAGGAGTGGGATTTTGGTATGTACCAAAAATAATTCAACACATGGAAGTCACCAAAACCAAAATTGCCTCCAAAATTGATAAATAAAAGATCTCATGTAGGGTATGGTCTATTCACACTTCTAAAACAAAAAATATTTCTTGTATTAATAATTTTATTCCTTTTTCCTTTATGTTTCATTAATTTAACCATTTTATTTTTCACCATGATAAATACCTTGTTATCCGTAGTAATTAATAATTCAATACCACAATAAATGTTGAAATATTAGATAATTTTTATGAATATATTATTAATATTAAATACAATTTATAAAATATAATTTCCATGTGTGGGGAAAATTACTTTCCACATAAATGCTTCTCATATGGAAAACCATCTTTGAACATTAATTGAGTTATATAATTTTTTTCATTATGATTAAAATATTATGTTAATTAAAATATATATTATTAATTTATATGAATTAAAATATGTAATATAATATATTAAATTTAATTCAATGATGTTTTATTATTTAATTCAAAATAAAAAAATCAAAATTTTTCGAAATTTTATTTTTCAGTAAATGCATTATTCAAGAATAAGATGATCACACATTAATAATCTCACTAGTTTTAGTCATTTTATAGACTTAAAATTAATATATTTTTAAATAGAATATATAAATTTAATTAAAATATATTATTACTATTGGTTATTTTAATTAATTAATATTGAATAGCATTGTGTATTTAAAAATAGTTTTAAGTAAATTTTGTTTTTATGTGTTAAAAACTTATACGAAAATATAGTATAAATTAAAATAAATTATAATTAATAATGAAAATATATCAATATAATAATTATGAAATTATCACATAAAATTGAAAGAATGAAATTACATTAAAATTAATTTATTTAATGATTATAAAAAATAATATTTTAAAAAACAATATTTTTCGATATTCAATAAAAAATAATTATTTTTAGAGGTGTCTAGATATTTCACCCTAATATAATATTGATACTTTGATTTCAGATTAATTTTTTTTATAAACATAAATTTCATAATGTGGCATAAATTATTATTAATTTATTAAAATAAAAGGAAAATAATTTATTTTGAAATAAATATATTTTCAAGCATAATTTTTTTTCTCTAAAAAATGGTTTATTTAAAATAATTTAATAAATAATATATAATTTATTATGATCTATATATATATATATATCATAATTAAGTTAATCTTTCAATTACCCAACACATTATTGGTTAAGTGAAATTAATAATATATAAATAATATATTTCATGGGTAGTTTAATCTCAGTGTTTGGTGTATTATATTCCATTGAACATAATTCCATTCATTAAAAATATAATAGTTTCATGTAATAAAATGTATAGAAAATATTATATTTATTCAAAACAAATATACTATAAAATCTACCAGTGGTACATGTGATTCATAGGGAGAGACAACCATTGTGAGGCAGGTAACATACCCTAACATTTTATTTTATGATTAATATTCACTTATTGTTTAATGGGATTTGGAATTACTTATTTATATTTTTAATGAGAGGCTCCTAGTATGATCTATCTTTTTATACCTATTATGATCATCTTATACACATTTATATATATATATATATACTTCTTTTCTTGTCATATAGGGAAGGCTGGTGGTTGGGCATGAAATTACATGCTTGATGGGTATTCCAAATATATTTTTTATTTTTTTATTACTAATTAGGATTCTTATTGGGTACATGTAATTTTCATTTGGTTGTTTTTAGTTTTATGACATTACATCCATCTATTTAGGAATTTTCTTACTTTTATCTTATATAGGACTTGTTTGGGGTGTTATCTCATCTCTTATTCTATTATCATATAAAACATTCCTCCCAAATGTGTGTATCTTATAATATCGGGGAAATTCTCCATCTTGTGGATTATTGGAGGTTTAATTAGGGCATCATTACATGCCATAAATTATTTCTAGGCAAGGAAGGGTAAGTTTCAGGTGTCGGGGTTTTGAAATTTTTAAATATTTTACTATATGAAATAAATATTTTATCCCAAAAAATGATTTTTATGTTACCTAATCTATAATGATGCTAAAATTTAAAAATCTATGAGTGAATTTTAATTTTTTTTATTTAATATTCAATCATGTAAAATTTTGTATTGTATATCTATATAATTATTGGGATGCTTTAGATACCCTAATTTATAATCATTACATCACCCCTAGGGTGACTAGTAGTTAGATATTTCAGATCTCCTCATTCCTAAATATAAATGGGATATTATATGTTCTGTGTGATTTTATTATCATTTAGATAAAAAAATTAATATATTATTACAATGTACTAATTAAATAAATTAGTGTCTCATTCACTATTATGTAAAATGTGTCACATTTAGTATACTGGGTGATGTTACCCGTGTGTTTGAAAGATAATGCGATATTAATTATAAAATAAATGAAATATAAATAAAAATTGAGTACTATTTATATTTATATACTAGTATAGGATATACTTGTATTGAGTATGAATATCCACCACGTTTTTTGGATGTGTTAAATATGATAAAAGTTATATTCCTTGAAATTTTTTATGTTCTCGCAAGATTAAGATATCAGGTTCTCTATCAATATTTTAAAAATTATATATTCATTATAATTTCCATCTTACTCATTGGATTTATTAAAACATTGATAATTAAGGGTGTATTTTGATGATAATAAAAATAAATAATTTATCAGGAACTGTATTTCTCATTGGATTTCACTATAAATTTTATCTAAAAAATACCATAAAAATTAATAACAATATATGGACTGTTGAACCCCCCTAGTTTGAGTTATGAATCATTTTTTATTCCATTTTATGTCTTTATTATTCTTGGTAAAATTTGAGAGGATTGTCGGAGTGTTTTTAAAGGTTTTTGAATTTTTTGGGAGCCTTTTTAAGGCTTCGTGGTTTAGGCATGGTTAGGGGAAAACATGCAAGATGAAACCATGCAGGCAGTGGGGTTACACATGGCTTGCACACAGTTTATCTATACAAGTGAAGAGGACATGCAAGATTCCCCTTTGATTTTTAGTAGGCCCATGTTTATCGCATGGTTTGTCGAACCATGATAGGTAACCATGAGGCCCATCAAAATTGCTTTTTTTAAAAGCTGAAACTAGTCAGGATTTACCAAAAGATAGCCAAACATTCTCACATTCGATCCTTACTATGTATTTCTTCTTCTCAAAGGTTAGGGGTTCTCTCCTACTCGATTTGGAAGCCAGAAAATGTGTTTTCTTATTGTGGATGAGTAGATTCATCTCGAGTATGTCTCGTTGCATAGTTTATTGTGGTTTTCACTAGACCTACACTCCCCTCTCTCTCATTTTTCTAGATATAAAACTTTTTGTGTAGAGCTAGGGTCTTTTTACTTAATTGATGATATTACAACTTTTCATGGGAGGGGAGGATATATCAAGATGTTTCAGTATAGCATTTTCCAGATTTTAGGGTGTGGTAGCTTGTGGGTTGATTTTTCCAGAACCCTACAGGTATGTGGCTTCTCTATCAACTCCACATGGTTAGAACAAGTGGATTTGGATATAATTAATTTTTTTTTCTTGAAATTAGTTGTCATAATGATGTCAAAATCTTGTTGGAAATTCATTTTTTGATGATTTTGGGGAGTATGGGGATAATGCTTTATTGTTTCAAGAAAGGGGCTTTATTGTTTGATTTTAAAATGTTGATCTTAAAATTTATTACAGTTTATTATGAATTTATTTTCTAAAATATGGTTTCCAATAATGATATTTTTATTGAAATGTGGTTGTGCATGAAAATTTGGTTAAATGGAATTTTCAATAAATGGGTGATTTTTGGAAGTTAATTGGAATGTGTTGGAAATAATGGTGTGGATGTTGATGAGGACTTGTTATGTTATGTTCGTGGTTATTGGTTTGTTCATGTTATAATTTTGAATTTGATTATGAGAAGTTGGTGGAGAGTACTACTATAAAAATGGTATGGATAGTGGATGTAATGGAATCTATCAAATGATAAGTGGGTGGGAAGTACCACTATTTAGAAATGTAGTGAACGAGTTGGATGAAAGATTTACTGTTTTGGTTTCCATGTTATATGTTGCTTTAAATTATGGAAATTGTTGTTCTAATTTCAAATGGTGATATGGATTATATGATGGATGTTTTTCTTTCCCTTGGTGTTCTTAGTTTGGGTATGGTGGCTTAATAAGGGTGTGTGTGTATTGTAAGAAATTGTTGTTCTATTTAATGTTTTGTATACAGTATTTTATATAAATATACTAAAGGTTTTATCCTAGTGGAATGTGTAGGGAAGTCGTTTGGGGAAATCCTACTGAGTAATTTTAATCACCCATGCTTTTGCAGTTGGGTGCTTATACAGATGTTGTATTCTGTGACATAGGTATGGGTAAATAATCTCATTTTGCTATCAGTTCGGCATGATGCTTTGGTGATGTTGAAGTTCTTAGAGAATGGATCTTAGTGTGGAGCTAGGTATGGTCTTCTAGTTATTTGGGGTCTTTTTGTCTACTCTACTTCTTGGTAATCTAATATTGGTTTAGTGTTATTTTTCAAACGGATTTTTTGTAGAAAAAATTGGTTGTCTTTTGGGAATGTATGGTTTTGGGTTGCTAAGTTAACATGCATCATATCATCTTGTAGGTAATGGTTTTTGGGGTTGGTTGATTTTATCACAAGGTTAAATAATTCCCCAACATATTCTTGAATCCCTTTGCATCTATTATCCGTTGTTGGCACTGTGGGAATGTTGCATAAGGCCAAGTACCATTCCTCCGACCTCTCAAGACAATGAGATGGGGTGGGATGTTATAAGTTATATCAGTTTTTATGTACTTGGCTTTTATGTTGGAGAATTTGTTTGGTCTCTTAGTGTTGACTTTTGGTCATTGTGATGACATTCATTCATGGGCTTCTCCTTGAGACGGGATGGTAGCATGGTGTAGGACTGTTGAAAATTAGAATGTATAGAATAAAAGGATGTAGCTAACCCTTTTATGATGAACTTCTAGTTACCTAGGTGTAGGGTACATATGTTCTTGGAGACACATATGTGAATTGGAAATCTCATTGTCATGGGTGTAGCCAATGAGACGAGCATGAAATGTATTGTAGAAATGACTTCCCTTGAGTATGAATATATCATTGTGGTATAATTATTTGTGGTGTGGTATGAATGTGGATTTTGGAAATTCCGAATTGGGTTTCAAAACAGATGGGTTTGAAAGAAGAAAAGTAGTTGTATTTTGAGAATCAGTTGATTTTTAAAACATAGTGGATTTCTCAGAATAGTGAAACATGGAAAATGTGAACATGTGGAAATCATGTTTGTGATTTAATTTGACAATTGAATACCCTTTCTTGATAAAGTATTTGTACCTATGGTTGTTTTTGTGTTGATAAAAATGGCACCGGGTATGCATCGTAGAGACCAACTAGAAGAAGATCCTAAAAATGTGGTTTTATCTCAGCCAAAAGTGAACCGGTAACTAGTGTAGAGTATAGTGCATGATTTACATGCTATGGAATGTGGTAATGAGGTGGATGAACCAATTCATGTGGATCATGTGGTTCAGTTCCAATGGTATATTCCACCCATGTATGGGGGGGATTCATACCCAGAAAGGTCTAGAGCATGGATGACCAGAATTAATAGGATATTGGACTTCTTGGGAACACATGAAGAGCTCAAGGTGAAGTTATCGATGTAAATGTTGGAATATATTTCACTTCAGTGGTGGGAGCTGACAGTCCAAGCAAAGACGAACCACGTTGTGACATGGGAGGTTTTTTAGGAATTATTTAATAAACAAGTCTACCCTCATAATTTGATAATTCATTATACAATGTATTTCATTAGTTTTAATCAAGGGAACATGGTGTTAATGAAATATGTGATTCGTTTTATGAACTTAGTGTGGTTTCACTCGATGTGGTAGGTAGTACATCATTGAAGGCACGAATTTTTGGAAATGGTTAAACAAAGAAATTAATTCTAAAATAGTGGGGTTGTGTATAAATGATTACATAGAAATGGTGAATAGGGATACAGTGGCTGAGAGGGATCATTTTAGGGATATATGTAGGGGAAAAATGTTGTTACCCATGGGAAATAGTGGGAGCTCGATCACTTGGTTTAAGAGGAAGGGGGATACTTATTTCTAGGGTGGAAGTACAAGTCAAAATCTGATGGCAGGATCAATGAATCTTCCCCCAAAGCCTAAGAGTAAGCCATGGTGTTCTCAGTGTGGTTCTATGAGAAAAATCAATTATCATTGTATATAACAACCAAGATCATGTCATAACTGTATGAAGATGGTGAAAATTCATTGTTATTGTCAGAATACTCCGAGGTTGGGTGTTACGGACACTCCTCAGAGGTCACAAGGGTCTTATGCCTCGATGAGATGGGGGCAACTGTATACCCCTAAGTAGTAGAGTCAGGTTAGTCATGGTGATTCGAAAAACACCAGGACTCTTCAACAGGGAAAAAATAGTATAGTGGGGTACCAAATTAGTTATTTGAAGATGAATTGGTTATGATGGATGATCAGTCAGGACTATCCACGGTACGAGGTAAATTTCTTTTAAATTCCACATTGATGTATGATTTTTTTGATATGGGTTCTCCCCGTTCTATTCATTCTTCTCACATTGTTGATATTAAGGGATTAAATATAGAAATTATGCCTTCTATGTGGAAACAAAAAACAACTATGGGTTAATGAGTGTGTCAAGCCTTATTATATAGAGCATGAAGTTTAGTTGTGGATAACATTGAATTGATGTGGGATTTCATAATGCATGAGAGGGATGATTGTGACATAATGTTAGGAATGGATTTGTTTGTAACGACCCAAAGTTTCATTAATGGAAATCACTCTTGATCTAATTAAATGTCTCTTCGTGTTTATATAAAATGTCAACTTCTTTGGTTTTATGTTAAGAATTTTGACTATTGCTTATATAGCCGTTGATCAGTGATCACATGATTAGTATAAATATAGGACATTAAAAAATCCAATTTACTCAGACAAAGGAAGTGATGGCCTCATCCAGTAAAATTTCCCAATATGAAGCCCATTTGTTGGAGATCAGAAAAGATGTGGCATCTTTTGGCTTCACCCTTGACCAAGCCCATGCTGAGCTTCATCATTTCATGCTTGAACGTGACCGTCTACGGGAAAAGTAGATGTTGATTGAAAATACCACTCGAGCGATGTTATCTGAGCCACCCCAAGAGTCTGTCACCATCGCACACCTTACCCTTAGGTCTTATGTGGCTGTTTTAAGGGGTTATGTAACAAATAAGTAGTACTATGTTCATGTATATAATTTTTTGTATATAATAATGAATATAATTTCTATTCATTTTTGATACATTGTAAGTAGTTTTTAAAGTACAAATGGTGTTTTTAGTTATTATTTAACTAAGAAATATATTTTATTAAATTAAGGGATTTTATAATTAAATAATTTTTTAATAAAATATTATTATTATTATTAAATTAGTTTTTATTAAATATAAATGATCTTATAATTTTATGAACGAAATTAAAATTTTATTATGGTTTGAAATCCATTTCTGTCAAAACCCGTGAATTTTCGATAAATGTCTGTTTTTATTTTAAAAGTGAAAATTAAAATATTTAGAAAAATATTTAGATAAAATAAATGTTATTTCAGGAATTAGGATGTCTAAACTATCCAATGGTGAATTTTTCATAATTTTCTGAGACAGTCAAATTTTTTGGTAAAAATTAAATACCGTTTAAATATATAGTGTGTTTTATGACATCATAATGACCCAATAGTGATGTAATAAAATACTATAATCTTTATGTTTGGAAAATATATGTTTTACCGTAAAAATAATGGGATTTTGGGTTTGATTGAACTACTTTTCAAAGCATTAATGGACCCCTCAAGACTTATTCAACACCTTGTCTTTTTAAATTAATTTCCATGGGAGTGTGACTCACCTCCACATAATCAACCTTAATATTTTAAGAAGTTTGGAGCTTGGCCTTATAAAATATTATTTTCCTCTTCCATTTTCCAAAAACCAGGGGCAGAAACCATGGGATCGTTTGTGGTTTTGATTAATTTAATATAAGGGGTCCCAAACCTAAATAATAAAGAATTCCCTCACCTTTCCTATATAAACCCACCCAAGCTCCCACTTCATCCTCAATCAAAGCCTTTGGAGTTTTTCCAACCTCATCCCAACTCTCTCTAGAATCCTCCCAAGGTTCCCCATGCTCCCAAGAATCCTCTCACAAGCCTCTCTCTAGCCATTGGACGCACACTTCCAAGTAAGGGTTTTTCTTCCTTTCTCATTTTTGTCCAATTTTAATTAAGTTGTTTTGCCTTTTAATTTCAATTATTAATGTTGGGGTATGGTTTCAAACCTCCCTCATACTTCCCTCTTTATGTTTTAATTATGGGAGACCCATTTCTCTCTCATTAAATGCCTCCCATGTACACCCGTTACTATGCCGAAATTCCGAAAGGAACTTCTCTCTCCTCATTTACATTCAAGCAATACTTTTGTATCATGAATTTAAATTCCATTACAATTGTTTGGACATGTATCTATATGATCCCTTTACTATCCATTTCATTTTAATATAATGAGACACCCTTTCTCTCTCATCAAACCATTTTTATTAATTCTTATGTCACGCCGTTACGCTGCTGAAATTGCACCGATTTTCTAAGCCAATGCCATTGTGTAGTGAATACCGTGGCCATTTCTCAATCAAGGGTATTCACCTTTATGAACATTTACTTATTTATTATAAAGATTCATGTATGAATTCCACCCTCCTTCATCGTGGAAGAAATTATTGTGTTTTATGAATCCATGTTTTATGATCCATGTGGCACACTTATGAATGAAATGAAATGTTTAAGAAGGTTGTGCCCTTATAGCACTCCAATGCATTGGGTAAAGTATAGTATCGTGATACATCATGTGAAATGAGTGTTGAATCATGCTAATTCAAGTTCAACAAGGCTTTACTCGAGCTTTATGTGCAATGAGGATTTACTCATGCTCTATGTGCAATGAGCCTTGGCTCATGCTAATTTCATGTTAAGTGTTGTTTCAACATTTCTATGTTATGATTATCATGATTTATCTTTCCTTTATGTTCATGTTTATTTTATTCGCTATTGATATGCCTATTTTCTAACATGTATTTTACTCCTCATGTTATTCCATGTGTACTCCGTTACTGGGCTTTATAGCTCACCCTTTTCTTATGCATGTCCTCAGGTTATCCCATGCAATGCTAAGTACGAGGGAATGTAGTGGTCATGTAAAGGAAGTTTTCAATAAAGATGATGTATTTCATGTTTTAAGTTTTTATTTAATGACCCTAATCCCTAAAGACACTAAACCTCTCGATATTCTTGTTGTATCAAGTGATGTTTTATGTAATAAATCATGTTTAAGTTTGTAATAAAATCAGGGTTGTCATAGTTGGTATTAGAGGATAGGTTTAGTTATTTTTGGGATTAGGAAACCCTAGTAGAGCCTTAGATACAAGAATAGGTATAATAAAAACATCCCTGGGTTTTGGTAAGTACAGAGTAAGTGGTTTATCAAACAAATACTTCCCTGTCTGGATATGAGCAGGTAGAGGCAGCTCTGGCACAGATGTATCCTTGGGGTAAAACCCGTAAAAACCGCTTTGAGCTAGACTCGAATGGGAACTAGTGCACGACAATGGGCCTTGCTGCACTCTTGGTTATAAAACTCCCAGGGGATATATTTTGGTAAATTTACAAGCATAGTATGAACCCTTATGAAGGGAATTAAAAAAAATGTCCCTAAGAATATATGTTAGAAAGTAGATCATGAAAAGCCTAGATTTTATCCTATAGACTATTGAGTTAAGGAAATAAAATTTTATTATGAGTCATCAAAAATTTTCTTTGGATTACCCTTTATGTGTTACTCCTAACTTTCCTTTTATTCCAACCAATGGCCGGTAATAGGAGGTCTCGAGCTAACAACCGTTGTGAAGATCAGTGTGATGACTGTACTAATGAGATTCCCAATCCAATGGGATCGGGAATCACAAACATTTTCACGCTTCTCTCTCAGCTAACTCAAGTTTTGAATAGAAACACAGGTCAAGAGGAACGTTCAACCCCCCCCCCCCCCCCACCAAGAAAGAACAAGTTTCTATCAAGAGATTCATGAGACAAAGGCCTCCTACTTTCTGTGGATTATATGATCCCATGATCACTGAACAATGGATCAACTCCATTGAAAAGATATTCTCCATCCTACAATGTTCTGAACAAGGGAAGGTTCTCCTGGAGGCTTATCGTATGGAGGGTGAAGTTGATCAATGGTGGACATTGATAAAAAATACGAAGCCTGAGGAGGAGATAGAGGTGTTGGAATGGAAGGATTTTCGGAAGATGTTTTTCAATAAATATTTTCCGTGCACCCTCCAGCTTAAGATGGAAAGGGACTTCCTTTCCATCAAGAAAAAAGATGAAGAATATGTTGGAGAGTATGAGGAAAACTTCACAAGGCTTTCATGATATGCTTTCGGCTTTGTCGTTACCCCCAAATGCAAGGTTGACCGCTTCTTTGGTGGGATGAAGCCTAGCTAGTGGAAAGCATTAGCGATCCGTTACTTAGACCGCTATGAGGAAATTGTCCGATGTTCCCTCAAGGTTGAAATAGAGCTCAGGGAATCACATGGGTTTCATGGGGACAAGAAGCGTATGGTGGAATTCAATGCTGGTGGTCCGCTGGATAAATCCAACGATTCTAAGAAGATCCAGCACCCCACTTACCAAAAGTGTGGGAAGAAGCACCCTATAAATTTCCTTAAGGGGTCGAGAAAATGCTTCAGGTGTGGAAGAGAAGGGCACCTAGCTGTTAATTGTCGGCGAGAAAGACCCACGGCTGCGACAGAGGAGAGGAACGCTCCGTTCGAACCTCAACGCGTTGTTAAATGCTAAAAATGAAAAGAACCAAGTCATTTTGCAAATCAGTGCCCTAATCCAATGGTTTTTGGAGACAACCAACAACCTCCAAGGCAGTAAGGAAGAGCTTTCACCATCACTTCTGCCGAAGTGAACCCCGACAACGAAGTGGTGACAGGTACTCTAGTTATTCATTCAAGAATAGGGAACTTACTTTTTGATTCACGTTCTACACATTTTTTATATCTTGAAATTTTAGTAGAATAATCCCACCACCACCACAAATCATGGAAGTAAAGATGTCGGTGAGTACGACAAATGGGGAAGTCATTACATCCCATGAATATAAGTCCTCCCCTGTTATAGTCTATGGATTGAATTTCCGACAAACCTCATAATACTCCCTTTGGTGGAATTTGATGCAATTCTTGGCATGGATTGAGTTTCCTTATATAGAGCCAAAATAAATTTTCAGGAGGGGGAAATCACACTCTATATGGAGAATCGACCCCCGATACTTTACAAGTGTAAGGAGGAAGTTGAATCTCCTTTAGCTCCATCATCTCAAGCATGGATATTACTGCCTTATGAACACGTGTATCTGGCTCAGATGATTGAGTCCAAGGAAGAAACTATCCTTGAAGAAATTCCTATTGTGAGGGAATTCGCTGAAGTGTTTCCCGAGGAAATGCCTGGTCTTCCTCCTAGAAGAGATGTTGAGTTCCCAATTGAACTTATAACTGGGGATCTACCAATATACAAGACTCCATATAGAATGGCTGTTGTTGAGATTGAAGAGCTGATGAAACAACTATAGAGAATATGGATATAGGGTTTATACGCCCAAGTGCTTCACCATGGGGTGCACTAGTCCTCTTCATCAAGAAGAAGGATGGGTCAATGCGGCTTTGAATCGATTATCGTGAATGTAACAAAATCACGATAAAGAAAAAGTATCCTCTCCCATGAATCGATGAATTGTTTGATCTGCTACGTGGTGCACAATACTTCTCCACGGTGGATTTGCGGTCGAGATATTATCAAGTAAGGGTGATGAAGGAAGATGTCCCCAAGACTGCTTTTCATACAAGATACATGCACTATGAATTCATAGTAATGCCTTTCGGACTCACCAATGATCCATCACTATTCATGGACTTGATGAATATAGTCTTTAGATATTACCATGAAAAATTTATGGAATCCTTTACAGATGATATTCTAATATACTCCAAAACTAATGAGGATCATGGGGAGAATTTAAAAACTATACTAGAGACTTTGCGCAAGGAGAAGCTCTATGAAAAGTATAGAAAGTGTGAGTTTTGGTTGTAGGAGGTCTCATTCTTGGGCCATATCATCACAAGAAATGAGATATCTGTGGTCCCCTCCAAAATAGATGCAATTGAGGGATGGACGAGGCCAACATCGGTAACGGATATCCGTAGTTTCTTGGGGTTAGCTGGATATTATCGACGATTTGTGAGAAATTTCTCACAATTGTACAACCCTCTTACCATTCTAACTCGAAAGGGATTAATGTTTTCTTCGAGTAGTGAATGTGAAGAAATCTTCAAGGAGTTGAAAAGGAGTCTTATCACTATGCACGTACTCACTTTACCCACAAGTGGGGAACTTTTTGTGGTATTCAGTGATGCATCAAATAAGGGCTTAGGTTGTGTGATGATGCAGAATGATAAAGTGATATCCTATGCCTCAAGGCAGTTGAAAATCCATGAGTGAAACTATCCAATACATGATCTGGAGTTGGTGGCTCTGATCTTTGCCTTGAAAATCTGGCGACATTATCTATATGGAGAGAAATGTGAGATATATATTGACCACAAGAGTATTAAATATATATGTTCACACAGAAAAAACTTAATTTGAACCAGAGAAGATGGATAGATCTCATCAAAGATTATGACTGCTCAATCCATTACCACCCTGGAAAAGCGAACAAGATGGAAAATTCCCTAAGTATAAAGGACCCATCAATTCTATCAATGATGAGAACTGATAAGGATCCAATCATCTTAGACCCGAGGAATATGGACGTGGGAATCATAAAGAAGGGAACATGATCAATCCTTTAGAAAATGATTGCTCAACCATCTCTTTTGGAAAGGTTAAAGGATGCTAAAAATGATGATGTGGTAATTCAGGAAAAGGTGGAAGCTATCAAAAAAAGGAAATCCTCAGAGTTTAATGTTAATGAAGAAGGAATAGTGTGGTTTGGGAAAAGACGATGTGTTCCATCAAGTCCGGAGCTGAAGAAGGAACTTTTGGATGATGCACATAGTTCAAATTTCTCTATTCACCCAGGGAGCACAAAGATATATCGAGATCTCCGAGAAAACATTTGGTGGGATAATATGATGAAGGAGATCATTGAATATACATCAAAGTGCCTGGTGTGTCAGCAAGTGAAGGCAGAGAGGCAGAAGTCTAAGGGGATGATGTAACCATTGCCCAAACCAGAATGGAAATGTGAGAACATAACCATAGACTTTGTCACCGGACTTCCAAGGACATCCAAAGGTAACAATGAAATCTGGTTTGTTGTGGATCGTCTTACAAAGACTTCACACTTTATTTTTATTTGGGAGGATTTATCTTTGGATCAACTAGCACGGATATATATCAGGGAGGTGGTAAGACTGGATGGAGTACCACTATCTATTGTGTTTGAATAAGATCCAAGATTCACCTCTATGTTTTGGAAGAGTCTTCAACATGCTCTGAATACTGAACTAAACTTCAGTACGTCCAATCATCCTCAAACTGATGGAAAATCCGAGTGGACTATCCAAACACTTGAGGATATGTTGAGAGCATTCTCAATGGACTTTAAAGGATGATGGGATCAACATATTCCTCTGGTTGAGTCCTCTTATAATAATAGTTTCAACTCGAGCATCTAAATGGCGCCATATGAAGCCCTGTATAGGAAAAGGTGCAGAACACCGGCATGTTGGGATGAGGTCGGTGAACGTAAGCTGCTTAGACCAGAAATGGTTGAAGAAATGGTGGAGAAGGTGAAAACCATTCAGCAGCATATCACGGCAGCTCAAAGATGACAGAAGAGTTATGTAGATAATCGTCGACGAGACCCTGAGTTTGAAGATGGAGACATGGTTTTTTACACATATCTCTATGGAAGAAGGTCACAAGGTTTGAAAAGAAAGGGAAGTTAAGTCCATGGTACATCGGCCCCTTTGAGATTCTTGATCATGTCGAGGTTGTGGCCTATCGACTAGCACTTCTGCCTACTATGGCCAAAGTACATGATGTCTGTCATCTATCCCTCGTAAGGAAGTACATACCGGACCCTTCACATGTACTCTATTCTGATGTGATACAATTGGAAGATGATCTTTCTTATAAGGAGCAACCAGTGAAGATCTTAGATCGTAGAGAAAAAGATATATGAAATAAGACAATTCCCCTCATCATGGTGTTATGGAGAAACCACAAGTTTGAAGAAGCGACTTGGGAATTGGAGGATATGATGAAGCTGAGTTAACAACATTTGTTTTAGTGTGGGAAAAAGAAAATTTTGAGGGCGAAATTTCTTAAGGGCGGAAATATTGTAACGACCCAAAGTTTAATTAATGGAAATCCATCTTGATCAAATTAAATGTCTCATTATGTTTATATAAAATGTCAACTTCTTTAGTTTTATGTTAATAATTTTGATCGTTTCTAATATAGACATTGAACAGTGATCACATGATTAGTATAAATATAGGACTTTAACAAATCCAATTTACTCAGACAATGGAAGTGATGGCCTCATCTAGTATAATTGCCCCAAACGTAGCCCATTTGTCAGATCTCAGAAAAGAGGTGGAATCTTTGGGATTCTCCCTTGACCAAGCCCAAGCTAAGCTTCATCATGTTAATCTGGAACGTGACCATCTACGGGAAAAGTGGAAGTTGATTGAAATTACCACTCGGGCGATGTTATCCGAGTCACCCCAAGAGTCTGTCACAATCGCACACCTTACCCTTAGGTCTTATGCGGCTGTTTTAAGGGGTTATGTAACAAATAATTAGTACTATGTTCATGTACATTATTTTTTATATAATAATGAATATAATTTCTAGTCATTTTTGATACATTGTAAATAGTTTTTAAAGTGCAAATGGTGTTTTTCGTTATTATTTAATTAAGAAATCTATTTTATTAAATTAAAGTGATTTTTGAATTAAATAATATTTTAATAAAATAATAATATTATTATTAAATTAATTTTTATTAAATATAAATGATCATATAATTTTAGGAATGCAATTAAAATTTTTACTAATGTTTGAAAGCCATTTCTGTCAAAACCCGTGAATTTTTGATAAATGTCAGTTTTTATTTTAAAAGTGAAAATTAACATATTTAGAAAATTATTTAGATAAAATAAATGTTATTTCTGGATTCAGGACGTCGAAATTATCCATCGGTGAAATTTTCATAATTTTCTGAGACAGTCAATGTTTTGGGTAAAAATTAAATACCGTTTAAATATATAATGTGTTTTATGACATCATAATGACCCAATAGTGATGTAATAAAATAAAATAATTTTTTTTCGGCCAATATATGTTTTACCATTAAAATAATTTGATTTTGGGTTTGTTTGAATTGCTTTTCAAAGAATTAATGGACCCATCAAGACTTATTCAACACCTTGTCCTTTTAAATTAATTTCCATAAGAGTGTGACTGACCTCCACATAAGCAACCTTAATATTTTAAGAAGTTCGGACCTTGGCCTTATAAAACAATATTTTCCTCTTCTATTTTCAAAAAACCATGGGCAAAAAATCATGGGATGGTTTGTGGTTTGGATTAATTTAATATAAGGGCTCCCAAACCTAAATAAAAAAGAATTCCCTCACCTTTCCTATATAAACCCACCCAAGCACCCACTTCCTCCTCACTCAAAGCCTTTGGATTTCGTCCAAACTCTTCCCTACTCTGTCTATAATCCTCCCAAGGTTCCCCAAGCTCCCAATAAGCCTCTAACAAGCCTCACTCTATCCTTTAGAAGCACACTACCAAGTATGGGTGTTTCTTCCTTTCTAATTTTTGTCCAATATTCTTTAAGTTGTTTTGCCTTTTAATTTCTATTATGATTGTTGGAGTATGGTTTTTCCCCACCCTAATACTTCCCTATTTATGTTTTAATGATGGGAGACCCCTTTCTCTCTCATTAAATTCCTCCCATGTACACCTGTTACTATGCCGAATTTCAGAAAAGAACTTCTCTCTCCTCATTTACATTTAAGCAATACATTTGTATCATGAATCTAAATTCCATTAAATTTTTTTGGACATGTATCTATATGACACCCATACTATACATTTCATGAACATATGATGAGACACCCTTTCTCTCTCAACAAACCATTTTTATTAATTCTTATGTCACGCCGTTACGCTGTCAAAATCGCACAGATTTTTTAAGCCAATGCCATTGTGTAGTGAATATCATGCCTATTTCTCCATCAAGGGTATTCACCTTTATGAACATTTACTTATTGATTATAAATTTTCATTTATGAATTCCACATTCCTTCATCATGGAATAAATTATTATGTTTTATGAATCCATGTTTTATGATCCATGTGGCACACTTATGCATGAAATGAAATGTTTAAGAAGGGTGCACCATTATAGCGCTCCAATGCATTGGGTAAAGTATAGTATCATGATACGTCATGTGGAATGAGTGTTGACTCATGATAATTCAAGTGCAACGAGGGTTTACTCGTGCTTTATGTGCAATGAGGATTTACTAATGCTCTATGTGCAATGAGCCTTGGCTCATGCTAATCCCATGTTAAGTTATGTTGCCACATTTCCATGTCATGATTATCATGCTTTATCATGAATTTATGTTCATGTTTATTTTATGCTCTATTGATATTCCTATTTTCTAACATGTATTGTACTCCTCATGTTATTCCATGTGTACTCCCTTACTGGGCTTTATAGCTCACTCATTTCTTATGCATGTCCTCACGTTATCCCATGCAATGCTAAGTACGAGGGAATGTAGTGGTCATGTAAAGGAAGTTTTCAATAAATATTTTGTATTTCATGTTTTAAGTTTTTATGTAATGATCCTAATCCCCAAAGACACTAAACCTCTCGATATTCTTGTTGTATCAAGTGATGTTTTATGTAATAAATGTTGTTTAAGATTGTAATAAAATCCGGGTTGTCATATTGTTGGTGATGTTTAAGGACCACATAAATTATTATGCAAGAATGGTTAGTATTGTTATGAAGGATTTCATTAGAAATCTATTTGTGGGGGAGAAGAGTGAAAATCATGGTGAAACAGGATTGTTGGCACCAGTGGTTGGCACAATATCAAATATGTTGGTGGATTTGTCATTGGTATTATTTGAGTGTATTTTTTAGAGTGTTCTTCTGGTAGTTTTGGATTATTCTATGGATGTATTTCCGGATGATTTCACAGTGTCTCCACCCTTGAGATAAGTGGATTTTATTATGTGTATACTACTAGGGAATAGTTCTATCTCCCTTCCATATTACCATATTTAACCATTGTAATGGTTAGAGTTAAAGGTTCATTTTTAAGAGTTAGATAATAATGGGTTCATAATCCCTAGCACTTCTTCATGGGAAGAACCGATTTTGTTTGAAAAAAAGGTGGATGCAACTTTGTGTCTCTATATGGATTATTGTAGACTTAACAATGTTATGATAAAGAACCAATATCTACTTCATAGCATTGATAATTTTTTCTAACCATTTGATGGGAGCTCAGTGGTTCTCCAAGATAGAATTGATGTCAGGGTATCATCAATTGTGGGTGAGGAAGGAGGACGTTCCCAAAACAGCTCTCAGAAGTAGATATGACCATTACATGTATGTGGTTCTACCCTTTGGTCCAACGAATGCACCAGATGTGTTCACGGAATTAATGAATATGATATTTAAGAGATATATGGATTTTTTATGGTGTTATTTGTAGATGACATACTGGTGTATTCGAGGACAAGGGTAGATCATGAGAATCACATGGTGATAGTGTTTGGGATCTTCAGAGATCATTGGTTGTATTATAAATTGTCAAATTGTGATTTTGAATATAGAAGGTTCGTTTCCTTTAACATGTTCTTTATGAGAGAGGTGTTTCAGTTTATCCAAAAGAGATAGAAGTTGTTATCTCATGGAAACAACCAATGATTTTTTTGGAGATACATAGCTTCCTTGGTGTGCCTGATTATTATCAATGATTTATTCATGATTTCCCTTATATTGGTATCAGAAATGACAGTTTTGACAAGATAGAATATCTTATTTCAATGGGATGAGTAGTGTTAAAAATGCATTGAATAGATAAAGGGTTTCCATACATCATCACCAATCATTTTTTTCTAGAACTAGAGAAAGGGTACGTTGTGTATTGTGATGCATTGGGATCATGGTAAGGGTGTATTCTTTTGCAAGGGGTCATTTAGTTGCATATGGCTCGCTGAAGATGAGGTTCCATGAGAAGAACGACCCTAGAAATTAAATTGAGTTTCTGGTAGTGTTTCATGATTTACAAATGTGGCATCATTATCAATTAGAAGAAAAATTTATGGTGTTTACTGATCATAAGAGATTAAACATATTTTCTCACAAATGTATTTGACCTTGTGGAAATGGGGATTTATGTAATATATCTATATGTGTGATTTTGACATAATCTAAATAGTAGGAAATGGAAATATTATAGAGGATGTATTACGTATAAAATCATATGCTCAGGTGGGGAAACCCGAATCAGATTAGTGGTAGTTGATGTCGGTCATAACCAACATGCAGTTGGAATGTGAGGAATGAGGTGAAAAAGTGGTCTATGTTCTGGTTTCATTGGTTCTTTAATTGATTGGTTTCATCAAAGTGGCCCAATAATCAGATTATGATTGTATGGTGATGTGGTCGGATCTCAATGGTGGGGTTAACATTGAGGGCTGGGAACTGAATGGGAAAGCAGTATCATGTTTTTGAAAATAGATGTTGGTACAAGTTTCTTGGTAGGAGGAACTTATCAGGGATTATGATAATTATTGGTGGGTTGTTCACATGGAATTCAAAAGATATATCTGGCATTGAAAGTGCAGTTTTGGTGGGTGAGTATGAAAAGGGGTTTGGTTGAGTTAGTCTTGAGATGCTTGACTTTTTAGTAATTTAAGGCAAAGTATCAATGGCCATTATGCATGTTACAGTCGTTACCTATCCCAGGGAGGAAATGTGAGAATATTGTAATGGATATTGTGATATGTCTTTCAATAATGGTTTGGAAACATGATTCCATATGAGGGATTTTGAATTGGCTAACAATGTCGGCCCATTTAATCTCAATTCATGAATATCATATGGTGGAAGATTTATCCAATATATATATATGGGATGTGGTAAAGAGTAATGGTGTTCATGTTTTGACTGTATCAGATAGATACTTGAGGTTCACTTATATTTATTGTAAATCCTTGAATTAATCCCAAGGGACATGTTTGAAGATGAGAATGGATTATCATACATGGATGGATTTCCAATCTGAGAGGTCAATACAAACATTGGAGGATCTTAAAATGTCTTGTGTGATGTATTTTTCTAGTTCATGGGAGGAGAACATACCGTTGGTGGAGTTCTCTTATAATAATAGTTATTAAGATTCAATACAAATGGCTCTGTTCGAAGCAATGTATGGTTTTATGTGTTTTTTTCCTGTATGTTGGCTGAAAACGGGTGATACATAGATGATCAGACTGAGCCTTCTCTAGGAGACTACATAGAATACCAATTTGGTCAAAAAGAGGATGGAGAAATCTCAATGTAGTCAAAAAAACGTTTGTAGACCATCTTTAACGACTGTTTTTGTTCGAGGTGGGTGATAATGTGATTTTTATAATCTCTCCTAGGTTGGGACACAATCACTTTGGAAATCATGGTATGTTATCTATGAGGTATATCGGGGCTTTGGAGATATTTTAGCGGATTAGAGAGGTTTTTTATTAGTTCCATTTTCCACCATGGTTTAGTTTGGTGCACAATGTGTTTTATGTTTCATAGTTGAAAAGTATCAGCTAAATCATGACCATGTAAATCATTGGAATCATGTTGAGCAAGAACCATATGGTTCCTTGGTGCATGTTCCAGTACTGATTGTGGATAGGAAAGAGAATGTATTATGTGGTAAAATAATCTATTTTGTTCTCATTTTTTGGCATCATGGTTAGATTCAGGAGGAGACTTTGGAGTAGGAGAAAGAGATGGTCAAGCAATGACCCAATATCTTTTAACAACGAGATTATTCTCTACTTTTATATGACAGAAAGTCCAACGGTGTGGAGAATGTATCACCCCTGGTTTTAGGTATGTATCCATTTTTATTCCTTTTTGTTTTTAATGTGCTTGTGACGAGTTGAGATGTGGTTGGGAGAGTTTGGAATGGTTTTGGAATGTTCTGGAAGCCTTTTTAATGCTGCATAGTTTGAGAACGATTAGGGGTAACCAGGCAGGATGAAATCATGTGGGTAGTGGGTTATACATTTCTTATGCTTGGTCTGTCTAACCATGTGAGGAGGCCTTTCAAGATTCATCTTTGAGGCAAAATCATAATCACAGTTAGTGAACGATTTTCTACCCATTAGGCCCAAAATGGGTTTTAGGAAATTCAGGATTAGTCAGGGTTTCCCTAAAGGCACCCTAACATTCTCCCAATTGATCCTTAGTCCGTATTTACTCTTCTCAAGGGTTATGGTTTCCCTCCCACTAGTTTTGGAAAAAAATTTAAAGGTTTTCTTGTTGTGGTTTAGTTGATTCTTCATCAGTAAGTCTCCCCGCTTTGTTCTTGGTGGTTTTCTTGAGATATACTCTTCTATATCTCTATTTTTGAGATCTACACGTTCTGTGTGTAGATCTAGTGTTTTTTGGACTTATGTGATGATATTAAGGCTTCTTGATAGTAGTTAAGGAGATATATAGTGGTTTTGGTGGATCTTTTTCAATATTTTGTGGCGTGATTTCTTGTGGGTGTATTTTTCAGAACACTAATCCTATGTGGCTTCTCCCTCGGCTTCACTTGGTTAAAAGTAGTTGTTTTATTTCAAATTATTATTTTTTCTTAAAATTAGTTGTGATAACGATGTGAGAATATTTTTTTATATTCGTTTGGTGAGGATTTTCAAGATTTTGGGGAAAATGGGTTTTTTTTTAGAAATGGTATTCATTGAGTGATTTTAAAATGTTGATTTTAAAATGTAGATTTTAAAATTGTTAGAATTTTATTGTGAATAATATTTTTTTATTGATGGTTTTCAATAAATATGTTGTTTATTGAAATTTTGTTGGGTATGGAAGTTGGTTAAAGGGAGTTTTCATGAAATGGGTGATTTATTGAAGTGAATTGTCAAGTGTTGGAATTGATGGGGTGTTTGTTGATGTGTCCATGTTGTGTTATGTTCTTGGTTATTCGTTTGTCCAAGTTAAGGTACTGATTGGAAATATGATAATTGGGTGGGGAGTACCACTATAAAAAGTGTATGGATAGTGGATAAATGGTATACCATTAATTAATAAGTGGGTGGGAAGAACCACTAGTTGGAAATGTGATGAATTGGTTGGACAAGAGCTCCACTATTTTGGATTCCTTGTTGTGTTTTTCATTGAAAGATGGTAATTTTGGGGATAATGTGAAATGGTGAAACGGGTTATGGAATGGTTTTTTAGCTTTCACTTGGGTTGGATGGTTTTGGTAAGGTGTGTTGGTAAGGGTGGGTTGGGATTGTTAGTAATTGTTGATATATTTAAGGTTTAATATAAACTATTCTATATATATTCTAAGGATTTCATCCTTGTGGAATGTGTAGGGAAGTAATTTCAGAAAATCATACTGAGTATAATAACTCACCCCAGATTTAGAACATTGGAGATTTTTCAGATGTTTTATTCTTGGGACATAGTTAAGGATAATTAATCTCATTTTTCTAAAGGATCGACATGATGCTTTAGTGATGTTGTGCTACTTGAAGTGTTTATATTGGTGTGGAGCTATGGTTGGTGTCCTAATTATTTATGTTCTTGTTGTTTAGTATTCCTCTTGGTACTCTGATTTTGGTTTAGTTTTATTGGTCTTCGATATTTTTTTGGAACATATTTTTTATCTTCTGCGAATTTATGGATTTGGTTTCTAATTTACCATGAATCAGGTAGTTTTGCTGGTAATGGTTTATGGGGTTTGTTTATTTTATCGAAGCCCTCATCATTTATGGCCTACCATTGGAGCCTTGGGAACATTGGTTAAGGCCAAGTAGAATTCCTCTACCCTCTCATGACAATGATATGGGGTAGGATTTTACATGGAATATTGGTATCTCAAATGGGTGGTTCTCAAGTGAAACCCCCAGAGAATGTTTTAATGATATTTTTCACCATTTGTAGGGTATTCATTGATATAAAAAATAAATCCGTTTTTTTGTACATAACTTGTTATGTAATGAGTGGATAACATAAAAATTTATATTTCAATGATGACTTGGTATGTATAAATATTTTTTTAATATTTATTAGGCTTAATATTGAGATAAATATGTTTTATTTCCTTGATAAAATATACAATATATGTGTATTTTGATTATTATTTAATTGTATTTGTTGGTGAAATTTTTACGCTACCATAGTAAATAAATTATTATAATGATAATTTACTCATATAAATTTATGTTTTTACTCTTTATATATATTAATTATAAATATGAATTCATGTTTTTATTTTATATATTTTAAAAAATATGGTTCTTATAATTTTAATGTTGTTAATACTTTCAAAAAAATATTGTGAGAATTTATTATCGGAAAAATTTTGTAACACCCCAACCCCAGTTACCCAAATCAGTGAATTACTACATGAAAATGGATTGATACAAGGTATCATGTCCTGATAGACTGATCATTTTAGTAGCCCTGTATTTACTAGATATATACATAAGTTTTGCATGACATCATGAAATAAAAAAACAACGTTGTTTCCCCTTTGAACACACTTATATTTTTTAAACTATTCCAGTAGGTTAATCATAATATAATTATTTAAATACTAGGAAAAAAAAAACTTAAAAAAGGGGTGGGCTCATATTCTCAGTAAGGATAACAATATAGAGGAAACTTTCGTATATAATCATAAACATTTATAGAAATGTATAAGACTAAAACATAAGCCTTTTAAACATAAACATCATCATAAAATGGAAAATATAAATCATAATAATTGCATTTACAAATTCACATGGATATTATACTAGTCAAATAATCACATGCAATATCAATATCCAATTTCATAATGATGGAATGCATAATTCCACACTTCATAACTGCATAGTCAAGGCCTTGTTCCAAGACTACAAATAAGATTTTGTCAAGGCCTTTTGCCAAGACACATTTTTTTTCTCATGAGACCTACAAATTCATCTAAGAGCTATAGTAGGATCCACCCATCACTTACTAAGTCCAATTAATTTCTAATATGAAAAGGATTAAACATAAAATAAACATTCTTATTAAATCTAGAATATCAAATGTCAATACATTATCCATAAACAATGAATGGTATAAAAATAAAAAATCCACAGTCAAACATATCACAAAACCTTCAATACAATATTAATGATTTGATTCCAAATAAATCAACCTCGATCAATAATAATATCCCATAACGGATGTTGAAATAGTTTAAAATGACCAATAAACATCTTTGATAGATATATCCCTTTTTCGTGAAATCATTTTAAAGTCAGATAAATTATAATGGAAGTCATTTAAATGATTGTTTTGAATCAAAGTGTCCCATACCACATTGAATCTTCTGAAATGAATTAACATTTTAAAACATCCATGTTTATATATATAAATCCTTAAAACTATTTTGAAAACGTGGACATTGATGAGAAAGGTTTAGAAGAATAAATCATTAAAACATTTAAAATGTTATTTTAGTTAGAGTTCCTAACCAAAATGAGAGATGCTTGAATAAAAATAATTGAGGAAATCAAAACATTATAATATCATGAGAATAAAGGGATTCATGATATACTATGTGAAAGTATAGTATATAAACCTAATAAAAGATAATTGGTTTATAACAACAAAGAAGTCTCAATGGAATGTAAGTTGAGATGAATTCATTTATGAAGACCGTATCCTTAGGTTATGGATAAATAAAAGACATAATAATGTGTGAAAAATATAAATACCGTCAATAAGATTTGATATTCAGTGTAAATCAATCAGAGGACATTCACACATATTCTTGTAAAAACATCACCAATGACATGGATGTTTAACTCAATGAATAAAAATTGAATTAAAATTAATCTAATAATGTTTATATTGATGACTTGAGAATTTATAAATGGAGTTATTATGTGTATCCTAAGAATATCCACAAAAAAAGAGAGTTCAAATTATTATATAAGTTAATAAATATTGATTTCACACATAATCTTGTAGTATAGTAATCAATGATGTTTGTGTATAACCGAAGGAGTAGAAATTGAAATTTAAAATTCCCCTACCAATTTGGTAATATACGAAACATACACCCCATGGAAGAAATAAAATCCAATTATTATGTAAATACCCATAAATTAAAGTATATTATACAAACAATACAATCATGGGAAGTACATACACCACACAAAAGTTAATAGTGGAAAATATTGAATGAATCTCACGGGAATAAACGTGAGATGAAAACCCATTACCCTGAACATTTCCTTATTATAGGGTAGTTTAACTTTTGGTATAATGGTAAAATCATTGTTATTAAATTATAAAAGAACAAAATACATAAATATGTGATCATATACAATCTTCTAATATCTCTTTGTTAATGATATTTCAGTAGTATCATTGTTTTGGTTGTTAACGGATTCGTTTTCAATAATATGATTTGTTATGTAAGTCATTATTGTAATGTATAGCATGTATTTTATTCATATAAAAAATGATATTAAGTTCTTAATAATTATTTTTCAATGATTACGATGGGGAATGTATCTTATCGCGTTCTCGGAGATGGTAAGTCATACGTACACACGAGCGAAAATATCATTATATTGATGGTGATATAGTATATAATTGGATGGTATATCATATATAAAAAATAATTAACATTTTATATTTATTATTCACTTCTGTTATACACGTTATTATACCCATCCAAATAATTAAGTGTTTGAAAAACAGACAACACCACGACGTTGAGATGGTAAGCCGTACGTACGCACGTATGATGACATTCTCATTTATAGGATGGATAGGATAAAAAATATGGTTTTACCAAAATTAAAATAACATAAAAGTATGTAAAATGTACTGGATTTATCATTTTGGTATGGAAACAAAAAATGAAAGAGGAAGTGGAAGAACAGAAGAACAAGAAAGAGGGTGGTGAAATTATTACCTCTTATTTGGGTGTTTCCTTTTGAGTTGATCAAATTGGATCCATAAGATGGCATTATGATCAACGTAATGCCTCTAGGATTATGTGAGAAAATTTGTGAGGATAGTTTGGCTGGTTTTGGGTGATACAAATGGCTTTGGAGGTGAGAAATTAAAAGAAGGGGAGTTCCCTTTTATAAGAGAGGTGAGGGTCACTTTAGGAAAAGATGGAAATATTATTTTATAATAAAATATGTTTCAGTTTCTAATGCACAAAAATGAATTATTTCAAGGATACGGTGGGGATGGGTCGAAAAACACTCAAAAAATAGGTTTTATACTTGATTAGGTCATCATATTATCCTTATCTTTTAGATTTACCTATTAGTTAAATTGTTGGACATTTACCATGTCTCTTTGTATTTTTATATTATATGGTTAACAAACAAACTATAACAAGCCAAGAGAACCCCATGTGGTTAATTATTAATATATATAACCATATATATGTACTTTTACTGAACCATACATTTTTAAGAATAATATATCAATTAATAATATATTATTTGTTTTAAAAACTCAATTATGTCAATTTTGACACTATTTAGTATTTGATTTTTTTGAAAGCCATAAAAACATTATCACTTTGAATAAAATTTATTAAAAAAACCCTAACATGTCATATTAACATATAAAATTAGTGGAATTTATCATAAGTCTCAACTTACATTTTTGGGATATTTATAATATCAATTATTTCAATATTTAATTAATAAGGTAATTAATGCGTCATCATTGTGTCATAAATAAATAAATTATTTAATTTCTAAAAAATATAAATAAAATACCATTATGTATTAAATATTTCTAGTTTTCTAATGAATATTTATATTCTAATTTATATTGTGTGTAACCATATATTAAAAATGGTTTGGTTATTAAACATTTAATTTAACTCTTTTAACTCTTCTTTAAATAATATAATAATAAATTTTCTAATCTAATCCATATGGAACAAAGAGGATCATATTTTATTACTAAGGTTGTTTTTGGTCGAATTATACATATCCAATATAATTATGACACATGTTAGGATAATTATGACATCATTTTTAACCTTAATTAACCTATTTACTTTTAACCATGGTAAATAAAACTCATAAGTTACTATTCACTAAAAAAAATTCAACTTATTGAACCACATTTTACATATTTATATTAACCATGTCTCTCGGATTTTTTAAATTCCACTCAGAGAAGCGGTAAAATTAAGTTTTTAAAAAATTTGCAAATGCTCTTAGGAGGTTGGTAAAAGATGGTAAATAGTTTAATAAAATTTTATATATCAAAACTTATTATAAAATGACTCCGATGAATTAAATTAAACATATATAGGTATTATGTATCTATTTTGTCTTACAATAAATATAATATATAATTAGTTAAATAAAAAGTGGGTTTTAGACTATAACGCAGTGTTTTTCACTATTCATCAAAAATTGAATGTTTTCCGAAAATTACCAAAAATTCACCGTAATCTAATTTTGATATTCCGAATTCAAAAATTAATTCTAATTTAACTAATAAAAAATATAACATTCATTAATTAATTTAAAATTAATTCCTCTAGTCAAAACCAAAAAGGGGGGTTTTTAAAAGTAAAAACTATCAAAATATTGACATGCATTTATGTCAAATTTAAACGTGAAATTACTTATAATGACCTAAATTGTGTTAAATAATAAAAATATAATTTATTATACATCCACACTATTAAAATTCATAATTTAATAGTATAAATTATTTCAATTAAAAAAGTTGTTTGCAATTAAAATTTAGTATTATTCAGTATTCATCAAAATATGTAAGTTATCAGAAAAGTACTGAAAATTTTTCCAAAATAAAATTTCCTGTAACGATTCTAAATAAGAATTTAATTTTAGTAAATTTAGTTTATAAAAGTGTAAAATATGAGATTCAAAAAGGGTTTTCTAAAAAAATGTGGTAAAATTGCATTTTTTGAAAATTACTTCTTTTATATGAAAAATTGAATGTTTTCTTATATTGTTACTAAGAAACACGTAATATAGATTCTAAAATTACATGGAGTATATAAAATTCCAAATTTAGTTAATACTATTCATAACCAATTTTTGAACAATATGTTTGGTATGTCATGGTGCACTCAAACTTGGTGTTGCGTGTAACACAAGATATTGAATTACATTAAAGAAAATAACATTCTATTAAATCACTAGGTGTTATAAATTTTATTTATATAATTATAATTAGAGTTAGTGGAATAAGGTATACATAATATTTCAAAATTTATATTTTAATTCCATGGAAATTGTTGGTAAAAACCATGAAAATGCAATCGACGATGACCATGTTTTGGTGGATCTTTAAAAATGCAATTTTTTCCTCATTACAATGTTTAATTATATTATTAACATTAAAAAAATCATTATTTACATATTTATTACATATAACAATATTACTTATCTTTACAAATTCGTCCCGAATATATGTATATATTTATATTTATGTAGGTGGTCAAAACCAACCAAAATAAGAATATACCATGTCTAATCGATGATTATATTGTTTTTTGTTCCTAAAATTACTGTTACAAGTTATTAATGGTCATATTTAGTTTTTATTACATTTATATATCAAAATTGGGAACAAATCTAAGAATAATATAACCTATACAATGTAAATAAATATTATGGGGAAATGATTATTTATCTCAAAAAATTATCTTTAACTATTGAATATACCTTGTGGGTTATTTTCGATATTGACATTATGTAATCTAATTTTTCATGAAATAACCATGACAATTTTATAGAAAAAATATTTTTTGATTAAAAAATTCTGATGACCATACATGTATGGTTGTGACTCAATGAATTATAAAATCAATCTCGTTATGGAAGTTGTAGTATACATTTATGAAAGGTTAATGATTTTATTTTTCATCGAATTAAGTAAAAATTACATTTTTACCACTCAAGAATATAAAAAAATCAATAATAGAATTATTTTTTTTATAAATTATATATCAGTGGTATCCGTGTGTTGTGATTTTGGAATCTGATACATGAAGCTTATTAGAGGTAGTAATCTATAGACATACGTGTAAGTCCTTTTTTAACATTCCTTTAGGGATAAAATAATATTTTCTCAATTCCTTTTCAACTATTAAAATAAAATAATATCATAATAATGGAAATGATATTTAATAATTAATATGGTATAATTGAATTTTTTAAAAAATAATTTCAAAATTGTAAATAGATATGATAAGGGAGTGGGAAGGAAGTATGACCTCATGTCTTGGAATATCATCTTTTCAAAGGGGGATAATGCATCGAGGGATGTAATTCTTTATAGACTATAGACTCTAAAATGATTTTAGGATTTCTGATGAGACTTTCGGTAATGTTTTTTTTGAAATAAGTGGATTATTAGATTGGATGTTGGGATATGGGTGCACCTTTAACACTCTAAATTGAATGAAAAACGTTTAAATTCGAAAAACATTTCAATAATTTGATGGATCTCTCAGGGATTGTAGCTCTAAAATTATGGAAATAATGGAGAGTGGATTTAATATGGTTAAAAAAGGCATGAAACACCCCTTTTGACACAAATTTTAATCATTTCCACTATTATTTCCTCTTAGTTAACCCATTTTACACATAATAATTTTTACTGAGGTAACATAATTTATGAAAATAAAATTAATTTATCCTTTATTAATGAAATAAATTTAATCCTAACTGAATAATTATTAAATTATTATTCAAAATGTTAGATTAATCTTAACATATTAGTTTTAAAAAATTGATTAATATATTTTAAAAATACATAATTTATCAGGTATATTGTATTAAAAAAAATTTCTTGAAAAACAATCGTATGTCATGAAATTTAAAATATGGAGTTGTAAATTAAAAACATCATTTAAAAATTTAAAAATTCAATTTTAAAATACATATAGTTTCTTTAAATTTTTTTTCATGAACTCCTAGTTTATACATACATAATATTGGTGGCATAAAACGGATGTGATATATAGAAACAACCATTTTCATTATTCAACATAAAATTAGTAATTATAGATAATTAAAAAAATATATTCATAATATTATATGTGATTTTATATTAAAAAAATGTTATTTTTTGAATAAAAATGATAATATTTATAAATTCATTTTTTTAAATGAAAATGTTTATTGAGATATCTTATTGTTGGAAAATGAAATTTTTAATAATTATTTGGTATTGTTATTTTAATATATCAGTTTCCATAAAAAATTTTGTTAAAAAACAATTAATATAAAACATATATAATCTTAATTATTATTATATTTCTTAAGATAAATATTTATATATCATAATATAATTTTTTAGAAAAATTATTTTCTAAAATCATTATCTTATTAGACATTATAGGTTTTCAAATTTAATTTCCTTCACAAAAAAACTCACATTATTTTAATTATGAATATTTCTCATAAAGTAGATAATCCTATTCATTATCCCTAAAGCAAAAGCTATTTTTTCACATTTATTCTTAATATTTATATATATATATATATATATATAATTTGGTTTCCATTTAGTATGGTGTTCTTTGTGGTAAGATATCTGCCTAATTTAGATAATTTAATGAAATCATATATTAAAATCCCACAATGTTTTCTTCTCAAAAACATTATATAAATTAAATCCTTGTTATTTTAATTATAACTCATAGAAAAATTTTGTTGTGATATTTTTAACAGATTTATCATATGGGTTATAATCTCTAATGGAACATATACATTACTCTCTATGGCTATACCATGTAACTAATCATTCTTCCAATAATATTATACATTCATACAGTCATATACCCATGTCTGTATATACCCTATTCATATATTCTCTATAATATACATTTCATAAAACCATATTAATCAAAAAGAAATTAAACCCTAGAGAAAATTAGTAACTTTCCAGAAATATACACTATATTTAACACATGAATGATATAAAATCCACCTTCGATCACCATATATAACAATCCTAAAATTATGAATTACTTAAAAAAAAATATTATGAATCATTTATCAAACTCCAGTTTATGAATTCTATATTTTTATTTAAAAAAATGATGATTTATTATCTCATGATCACACATGTATTAATCAAATGGGTTATCCATCACTAAAACTTGTTTTCTCTAATAGTTATCCCAAAATATATAATATTTTAATAAAATAAAATTTAATTATTATCAAATCTATTTAATATATTTTTCCAATAGTATAATTTTGAAAAAAAATAATTTTAAATCCACTTATGATTCACAAAATCTTCATAACATTCAGAATATTCCAAAATATAATTGATAAATATCCCTCACTAATGAAATTTGAAATGATTTTAAATATTTCTTTCTGATTAATAAATCAATATCACTACCTTAGGTATAATTAGAAAACTAATATTTTTAATCATAATAAGAAGTGAAAAAATTTATTTAACATTTAAGTATTCTTCTTTATTAAAGTATAATACATAGTGGTTTATAGATTCATACATTTCTAAGATTCATTTTTTATCCCATTTCATACAAATATGAGCACCGAAATGATTATATATGTCTGAAAACATCAATATGGATATTTATTCTCCTATTAAATGTTATTTTTTAGTGTATGATACTTTTGGTTCATTCTATCTATCTATTTTTTCAATACCTATAAATTTGTTCTCATTATTCTATTAGGGTATCAAATAAAATTAGTTTACATAATAAATATATCCTTTATAACTATTTATTAATAATGTCAAAATAGTGAAATAATATCCCTCTAGAGTGTAAAATAATGTGTGAAATTTGGCCTCATTATCAAAAACTATTTTAAGATCTAGTTGACAACCAATGCACCATTTTTTTGTTCATACACATTAGTAAATCAAGGATAGAGTGTGTATCCACTCATTGTTTCTATTCAGGGATGTAATTTTTAAGGGATCAATTCTATATAATAATAACACATCATGATATAATACTATGTTTAGAATTATATCTTGTTAATATCCTTAGGTATGTTATGAATTTCTTCTTATAAAAATCTCAGTAATATTCAATATAAATTCATTTAACCTAAAAAATTATTTATACCTATGAAATTATGATCATCAATAACATATAAAACCCTAAATTATCCCCAAAAAACATTCTTACCACAAATCCTATATAAAACATGATCTAATCCACAATTTGTTTCCTAGGACCCACAATCAAAAACATAATTCCACAAATACATGCTTTACATACTATATTTTTAACTAATAGTACATTATTAGAAAAAATTACCCCATAACAACATATCCAAAACGAAATGATTCATTAAAAAATGTGAAATAATTGTTAGTTTTAGAGAAATTGACAATTTGAAAAAAAATCATAAAATTATAAATCGATTTTTTTCTCAACTATTGGAAATTTATTCACTATATTATTAACTACTTAATATGTATTAATTCTTCATCATCTCAAATAATTACCCAACACATTCTATTATTGTAGTCATTTAATTTTTAATACTATAATTCATAAACATGAAAAATATAAACCTAATAAGGGGGAGAAAAAATGAAGTATTTTGGAAAATTTAAAAACAAGGAAATT
The DNA here is from genome assembly GCA_963277665.1 of Viscum album. Taxonomy (NCBI): domain Eukaryota; kingdom Viridiplantae; phylum Streptophyta; class Magnoliopsida; order Santalales; family Viscaceae; genus Viscum; species Viscum album. Next base: position 1,235,615,099 of record OY728136.1, on the reverse strand, counting down.
ATATAATAAATATTATTGGATTAATAAGTTATATTTATAATTACACAATACACTGATACTTGTAGAATATTATATTAATTTAGAGAAATGAATACATACATATATATATAATTTGTAATTACAAATTAATTCATGGTTATGTAATGAATTATTTTGAACATATTTATCATACAATTAAGGCCTCAATCATGACACCATTATTACCATTAAGGTTAATATCCATGAATTTATTCCATCCATTAAGATCATAGTCATGATATCTTGATGAATTTGGAAGGAATGGATCAGACCCCCAAAATGAATTTTCTCTTCATAATAATGTATACATCAATGGGTAGTATAATACAAGACCCTTCATGTTACTTTTTTATGTCGAATTCATTAATCAAGTTAGATAATGAGTAAAAAATATGTAATCAAATTTGAAAATAATCATCCAAATTGGAATATTCACATATGTAATTATATTAATTTTTACTATCTCAATATAATTAATAACATAATCATATTTCATATAGAAAAATAAAGTAGGTTTAATGTAACACAATTCCAACTTGATCAAGTAATAAATAAACATATGTATTAAAAAATTAAAAATACATATTTTTAATAGTTCAACAATCAGTAAGTGGAATTTATTTTTTTAAATAATTCATCAATATAATAAAATATTGAGTAATTCTATATTGATAAGTTGATAGATTTCATAATCAACTGACATATTAAATCATGGTTAAAACCCTACAATCAATGTATTATAAAACATTGTATTCTCAAATAAAAGGCATTATATAGAAATTTTCTCCATTTATATGGGATTATTATGAAACAAAAAAGTTTGTGATGGATCATATCATTGATAGATTTGAGAATTACATAGGATATCTAGAGAAAAATGGTGGATGGTTACAAAATAAAATATTCTAAATGTAATAATGGAAACTCTATATGATATAGAAATGGATAGACAATATCCTTATAAAATAATTTTGTCAAATTTTATCACATGAGAAGAGATTGAGATTAAAAATGTTTGATACAGTTAGTGAAAACACCATAATTAAAACATTATATTTATTAGGGAATAAATAATCTCACATATATATATATATATCCCATGTATATAAATACCTTTCAGTATTAAATGAACTATTTTGGTGAAAAAATCAATTTGTTTGAATAAAACATTTCTAACACCAACATAACAAAATAAAATTAACATTCAATGATAACATTTGAAAAGGTAAATGTAAATATTTTATAATCATATATATTCGATAATAATATCCAAAAACGGTTCCTTGAATATTATTTAATGTTTTATATGGTAATGTTTGAGACAAATAAAAAAATTAGGAACGAAATCACATTTAAACATTTGAAATTAACATTAATGAAACCTCACATAGAAAAAAAGTAAAAACCCCATATATGTTTTGAATCATAATTTTTCACGATTTGTATATTCTAATACCATATAATATAATATTATGGTGGAATAATATATTAATGGAAGAATAAATATCATGATATAACTTTCTAACCAAATGAAAGGAGCTTCCAGTTATCAGTATCCCTTAAGAGAAACATACACCAAAAAACATAAAATATCGGAATATGGTTTTATGTGATAAATATGTAAATAATAAGATACCACCACATAATAAAATTAATTTTTATAATTTAACCACCATAAATGAATTAATATTAATAAAATAGACGTAACTGAATGAATGAAAATTTAGTCACTACAAACCTCTACGATTAGGGTGAAATTTTGTGGAAATAAATCTAAATAATAGATAATTATTTGTTTAATATATCCCTTGAAATAGTTTTTTATAAAAATATATCAATTTAATGTAAATACACAATTCATTGATAAAATGGGGCATATATTTTATTTTCTCTCAATGTATAGGAATTGAAACAAAAAAAACCCTTAAAATATCATAAATTTTCAAAAAAAACCCATTGAATGAATAAATATTAAATAAATTTATAAATTTAAAGAATTATAAGGACCTAGCCTTAGTAATTACATAATAATGTTAATTTAACTACAATAAACATATTAAATTCAAAAATATGTTTTTGGTTTAGTGTTTTTGAATGTAAGGTTATATACCTATCAACTCATAAGTATACAAAGTGAGTAAAACTAAAACAATATCCCTTTTATAATAAATTTTTTTTAATAAAAATGCTAAATATTTTCATAAAAATTCCTCACAACAATCAAAATGGAAGAAAATTTATATAACCTATCCTGTAATGGCCCGAACCTCTCCAGTCCATTCCATTGTGAAAATGTGGTACTGGAGGTGTTTCGGGAGGTCAAGATGACTTGGTGTGTGTTTGGTTTGACTTTTAAGGAATGTTAAAGGGTTGTGGCCTTCGCACGGGAGGTGCACAGTTTGTCAAACCGTGCGGCCAAACCGTGCGAGGTCAGTATTGGAGGTAGTAGACAATGCAAATTTAGCGCACGGTTTGTCTAATTGTGTGGCCTAACCGTGCGAGGAGTGTTTGATGAGGCAGAATCTATAGCACAGTTAGCGCACGGGTTGGTAAACCATGCGGACTGACCACACAGGCACTTAAAGATAGATCCTAAAATTGTGGTTCTGAATGCTTTTGCCTCTAAATGGTTCATTTAAGCCCCTAAGCGGACATAACTCATGATTACCCTCCCTTTGAGGTAGAAGAACCTCTCCCAAGAGTTTTTTAGGTGATCTGGAGGCTTCTCTTCATGAATCGAAGCCCGTTTCTCGAGGTATGTGATCCTTTTTGTTTGGTTTTTTAGATCTACCTAGATCTACTCCTCCTTTTCTCTCGATATCTTAAATCTACACTTGTTATGGGTATATTTAAGTGTGTGGATGTCGATTATAATGAGCTTTGGTCTTGTATGTTTTAGGAGAAGAGATATAGGGAGGATCCTTATTGAATTGGCCCGGTCTTCTTGGGTATTCTTCGACCGTGGTGGTTTCTATCAAAACCGTTGAGGTAGGGGATTCATGGCTTCTCTAATTGTTTTTGTGCAATCGTAGAGTTATCAATATTTGGCCTTTTGATCACAATAGAATTGACCTAATTAAATACTTGAACTCGATTAAAAGAATTGCTCTGATCGCATTTTTTTGCATTGTGTCGTGATAACGGTTCACCTCTTGATTTGGTAGATAGTGTGATATATATTGCTTGCTTGTTATCATGTTACCCTTGATGAAATTGATAATGAACGTAAAGCCAAAATTAATTGATAATTAATTGGCTAAGGATAAAGAGGCATGTAAATGAATCCAGTTGTTGTTGTTATGGATGTTGTTCCAAATTGGTGTTAATAAAGTAGAGGCCGATGATGTGTTTAATTCAGTTGGTTAGTAAAACCAAAATCTATTAGTGGTTATTGTTTGAAGGTTTGATGCCTTGTTAAAGGGCCAAGAGCCCAAATTTACATGATGTTTTTTTCCTACTTCTTATGTGGTGATGTGACCCTAGGAGGGTGTTGTGATATGTGGGGGCATAGAGGCCTTGTGGTTGTGGCAGTGGATCACGTCTAGAGTGGCGAGATGCATCGGTTTATTCATTTGGGTGTCGAGGAGGACACTAGGGATGATGGAATGGGATGTATGTGGTTATTGGATTCTTTTGGATTCTTTGGTTGTTTATCTGCTTTGCTTTTCCCCACTACTCAAGGCAGCTTGTCTTGCTTACCCTTCTTCCGAAAGGGGCGAAGACACGCGGGGTATGCCACATGGTTTCCGTGTTTAGTGACTCCAAGGAGAATGGGTCTACGCTCTTGCTATTGGAGACACAGACTTGACGGGTAGTAAAACTACTCACCGTGTTGAGCCCCCTTGTGTTTTGTAGCATAGGATGCTTTTCTAGAATTCCTGGGAATTTGGGAAAGTAATTCTGCAATGACTGTTTGAATAATTAATGTTAACCCATGGTGATGGAGATGCTGGACCATAATGTTGAGGTTGTAACTTTTAAGAAACATATGAATTTGAGTGTGATGTTGATGAATTTAATGTGGTCTTTTCCATGATTAATTAATGTTGTAGGAATTAATTAACGTATATTGGAACTGATAAAAAGGGAATGATGTAACCAAATGAGGCTCTTTAAATGGTTGTGTGATTATAGGATACCTAGTCTTAGAAGTGGCAGCCCAGAGTCCAAGAGTCATTAGCAGTAGTTGTGTATAAGACTAGGTTATGTCCATAGTGTGGTTGTGAGTTATAATATATTCTGTACATTTTGTGTTTCTATACGCTAATCAACCATATCATTAAGGGAAACTGGCACATCGGGGATTCTGAGCCCTAGGGGTGTTTCCCACAACATTCTGATGGGAGGGTGAATGGATGACCACCCCCTTTGACACCGCTCTCTTCTCTAGGTAGATACTAGTTCCATTAAGAACAGTGGTTAGTTTTCCCCATATATGTGTGTAGAGGGATGTAATGGCTTGTGGTTATTCCCACACATATATTCTGGATATAGTATCCTATGGACTACTATAGGTGTAATGACTATATGATGTGATGTCTTGAGGATCCTTACTCGGTGTATGGTTTGTAATGGCTTGAAGTATAATACCCAGCGTATAATAGACGTTATGCGAGCCGTGGTCGCTCCCAGAAACTACCTGGTTACTTCTGGTTGTATGGATGGTGTGGTGATTATCCCAGGTGTCTACGGGCAAGCCTTTGTGGTACACGTGGTGCAGTTTGTGGAGCTTAGCCCAGGTGTATTCGGGCCAGCCCTGGGAGATATATGCACAGGACGTATATCATTGGGAAAAAGTGGAAAACTAGTGGGGAAGTAGTACCTGGGTACCCTTATTTTTTTCCATATTCCACATTCTTGTATGCGTTACTTGGTGAGAGTGTCCTTGGTGATTTTGGGAACTTAGTATACCTGTTTAGGTGATGATTTAGTTACACTTGTTGTTCAATGTGCTTTATAATGCTTTATTTACTTCTGCACGAGAGGCTTTAGGGACGATCCTACGGAGTATACTGTTATATTCACCCGACGTATATATAAAATGTTTAGGTCACATGGAGTAGGTTGGAGATCAAGCTGGTTACTACTATCTTGTGGTTGGAGGAGTCGTTCGGGATTGTGGTCACTTCCATTTTACTTTCTTTTGGGTACTTGTAGTTTTCCCTTTCATTTTTAGTACTTTTGCATGGAATTTCATATATGAACTTGGGTTTCATTTATATTTAAGTTCTGAGTTGGAGTTGGTTGGTGTCTATCTTATCTCACTCTTCTACATGTGTTCTCTTAGAGGGTAATGCCTCCCATTTGTCTGTTTATTATACCCTTGGTGCTAGTCACCAACCCAGGGCCTACTAGAGGCAAGAATCAAGGGTCATTATCTCCCTTTTCACATTTCCAGCCCCGGAGGGGTACACTATGTGGGGAGGGGGTCGTGACAGAGTGGTATCAGAGAGAGGTTGAGGGATATAATGGAGTTTGGAGTTAGGAACATGTGAGGTTGCATGGGTTGGTAGGGAAACAGTGTTATTCATGTTTACAATGTGAGTTAAACACTGGATATCGGCTGATACATATGCATTTAGGGCCCCCTATGATCTTATGCACGGACAATTAAGTTTACAGTGGCTACGAAACAAGGTGATACTACTTTCAAGGTAGAGACCTAGGAAATGATCATGAATCATTCTTCTTTGTTCTTGTGTTTGAATGGGTAGACCTTGGGATATGTTAACCTTAAATGAATAAAAATAAAACAATTAATTAATAATTGTTGAGTCTTCCATATTCTAGGATTAGGAGCTCTAAGTGTTTTTTATTTTGTAGGTATGGCTCCAGGTCTACGTCCTCATCAGGTTTGTGTAGAAGATGTCTAGCAGGCTGTTCTAGTAGGTCACCGTAGGGTAGAGGTTGACGATGATGACACATGGAGGAAGACACTCCGAGAGTTTCAGCACCCGAGTCTGCAGAACTACGAGGGCTCCATTTTAGACGCAGTCACAGAAGACTGGTTGGAGGAGGTCGAGGTAGACTTCAGTTCGATCCTTGCTCTAAAGGAGCACTGGGTGTCCTAAGCTGTGACGATGCTGCATGGAGCAGCAAGGTAGTGGTCATTCTTGTTCCTCGGGGATCTTGAGTAGTCAGCTATCTCAGGGGAGGAGTTCCGATACAAGTTCAGGGTCAAGTTCCTTTCCTCGACTGCAAAGGATTCAAGTTGCTAGAAGCTTCTTACCCTTCGACAGGGGAGCTCCAGTGTTCGGTAGTTTGGGATCCGTTTCAGGAACCTTTTACGATATGGTTTGGACCTGTTACCAAATGAAGAGGCCCGGGCATGGAATTTCGAGGAGTATTTGCGTCCAGAGATCCAGTGTCATGTCACCCCATTTATGCTGAATACATATCTCGAGGTGCTGGAAAGGGCAAAGGTTGTCGAGAGGAATTGGGACAGAACTAGATCATCACGAGAGGGGAATCGGCATGATTCTTCACAAAGTAGAGCTGCGGTCCGAGGTTCCCGGTTTTCAGGGTAGAAAAGTTTCCATTCAGCCGGGGGTAGGTCCCAACCCTGCACATCTCATTTCTCCATTGGCAGAAACTCTCAGGCCTATGCCAACAGATCAGGCGCCTGTTTTTCTTGTGGTGTTCATCACCATCAGCAGCGGGAGTGGCCGACCTTTTAGAGTGGTATCATGCACTGGGCGATACGCTTCAGGTTCCACCTTTGAGAAATTTCGAGCAAAGGTAGTAGCATCCATTTATACTAGCATTAGATCAACAGAGGGGAGATGGGGCAGGCAGAGGACATCACCATGATGCTCCCCTTCCCCAGAGAGCAGAGCGCGGACGTGGTGGTGGTCATCATCAGGGTCCGAGAGGCCATAGAGTAGGTCGTGGTCAGCTCCATGCTCGAGCGTTTCCAGCACCAGATGAGAGAGATGTCATTCGAGGGACTGTTTTCTTGTTTTCTACCATGGTGTATGCCGTTTTTGTTTCAGGAGGAACACACTCCTTCATATCACCTACCCATTTCCATGATTTAGTACATGAGGTAGAGAGGCTTCTAGTGCCCTTAGCATTGACTACACCAGATGAAGGTTGACCTGACTTGTTTGAAGAATCTAGAGATTGTGAGCTAGTGTTGGGGAAGCAAAGCTCTTGGGGACATTTCCTATGTTTATAGATATAACCATATGATGTCATCCTCAGCATGGATTGGTTGTATTTGGTGCTGGCTATCGTGGATTTCATTAAGAAGAAGGTCATTTTCTTTTGTGCAGATGGAGATCCAGTGGTGTTAGTTGGTGAGTGAGATCCTTGGATGGGTCACAGGTGTATTCCATCCATATCGTCCATGGTAGCTAAAATGATGCTGAGTTCTTAAGAGGTTCAGTAGTTGGTGTTTCCTAGGGTTGTAGAGGAGTACCCTAATGTCTTCCCAGAAGAGGTTGTTCCATTACCCCTCGAAGAGAGATTGAGTTTGGGAACGAGCTACAACTAGTAGCTTCTCATATATCTATTTCCCTATATAGCATGGCCCCTTCTGAGTTACGAGAGCTGTGTATACAGCTTTATGGTCTGTTTTAGTGCGATTTTTTCCGACCAAGTGTGTCCCCATGGGGTGGACTAGTTCTGTTCGTGATGAAGGATGACGACAGTTTGCAATTTTGTGTCGATTATCGTCACTTAAACAAATTAACAATAAGGAATCGCTATCCTCTTCCACATATTGATGATTTATTCAATCAACTGAAGGGATCAAGTTGGTTCTCAAAGATCATCTTGCGGGGATGATATCATCAGATGAATGTGAATAATGAGGATATCCTGAAGACTCCTTTCTGTTGTCATCATGGGAATTATGAGTTTGTTGTAATGCCGTTTGGTGTGACGAATGCTCCAGTTGTGTTCATGGGTTTGAAGAATGCTATTTTCCATGAGTTCTTGGAAATGTTCATGATAGTTTTCATCGACGATATCTTTGTGTACTCCATATTTGAAGATGAGCATGTAGAGAATCTACGACTTGTTTTGGGAGTTCTTCGTCGACATCAGCTCTTTGGGAAGTTGTCGAAGTGTGAGTTTTTGGCTCAAGAAGTCTGTTTCAAGGTGCATGTTGTGTCCCGACAGGGAGTAACTGTGGATCCATCAAATATTGAAGCATTTGTGTCTTGGGAAGCTCCGAAGACAGTGTCAAAGGTGTGAAGTTTCCTTGGTCTCGCTGGCTACTACAGGATCTTCATAGCCAATTTCTTATGGGTTACGACTCCTCTAACATCTTTAACGGGGAAATATCAGGCTTTAATATGGACTGATTAGTGTCATGCAGCATTCGAGTATCTAAAGGAGAAGTTATTAAGTTCTCCAATACTCTGTCATCCAGCTGAGGGAGTCCAGTTTAATGTTTTCTGCGATGCTTCACATATGGGGTTAGGTTGAATTCTCCTACAGCAGAGGTCAGATGTTTCTTATGGGTCACGGCAGTTGCATCCCCATTAATACAACTATGCCACCAATGGTATTGAGTTGGCAGCCAAGGTGTTTTCTCTGATGTTGTGGAGACATTACCTCATTGGTGAACGCTTTGTGGTTTTCACTGACCAAAAGAGTTTGAGGTGTGTTTTCTCCCAGCGTGACTTGAACATACAACAATGTCAGTGGATGGAGTTCTTACAGGAATACGACTTCGAAATATCGCATACACCATGAAAAGGGAATGTTCAGGCTGATACGCTGAGACGAAAGTCACATGGTGATGTTGTGCATGAATCTGGGGATTCATGGAGAGTAATGGAAGAACTGTCAGCATTACATCATGATATGGGAGAAGCTAAGGGTAGAGGATATCTTTTTTAGATGACAGTGAATTCATCCCTGCTACAGAAGGTGGAAGTGTCCCAGTTGGGGGATCTTGAGGTGTAGGTTTGGAGAGACCGAGTTGTCTGTGGTGAGGCCCCTGATGGTTTGTCTGAGGATGAACAACATGGAGTGTTATATCATGGAAGGATTTTTGATCCCTTAGCGATGTGCAATATGGTGCTCATAGAGTTCCATGGTTCTCCTTTAGCGGTGCATCCTAGTGTCACAAAGATGTACCGATCCTTGAGGAGTCAGTTTTGGTGGCCCGGGCTAAAGCGTGTGGTTGCAGAGTTTGTGTCTCGATGTTTAGTTTGTTAGAAGGTGAAGGTCGAACACCGTGTTCCTGGTGGTCTTCTCCAACCATTAGATATTCCTCAATGGAAGTGGGAGGACATCTCAATGGACTTTGTTACTGGTTTACCTCGATCTCTGGGAGGTTATGATGCTATTTGTGTGCTAGTGGATCGTTTAACGAAATCATTCCACTTTATTGCAATCAAGGATTCATGCTCAGTCGATGTTTTGTCGAGGCAATATCTGGAGGTGGTGGTGAGACTTCACGGAGTCCCTATGACAATCATTTCTGATCGAGATCCTCGTTTTAACTCCAGGGTGTGGAGAGGTCTCCAACATGATTTCAGTTCTCAATGATGCCTTAGCACTACTTTTAATCCTCAAACAAAATGTTAGATGGAGAGAACCATCCAGACTCTTGAATACATGTTTCTCTCTTGTGTTCTTGATTTTTTAGGTTCATGGATGAGGCACTTACCGTTGATAAAGTTTCTTATAATAATAGTTTCCACTCCACCATAGGTATGGCACCGTCTGAAGCCTTGTATGGACAGCCTTGCCGTTCTCCGTTGTGCTAGACTGGGGTCAGAGAGTCAACAATTCTCAGACTGAAACTAGTGCAGAATACAACATAGATGGTTCAGGTGATTAATGAGAGGATGAAGGAAGCACAAGATCGTCAGAAATCATATGATGATCAAAGGAGGAGACCATTGGAGTTTAATGCTGGGGATCATGTGTTTCTAAAGGTGACTCCCCGTCATTGTCAGTGATGTTTTGGTCATGGGAGTAAGATTTCTCCCCGCTTTATTGTGCCTTTCTTGGTGTTAGCTCATGTTGGAGCTGTGGTGTATCAAGTAGAACTTCCCCATCAGATGAGTCAGATACATGATTTTATCCATGTATCATAGCTACGTCGTTATCTTCATGATGACTCCCACATCATCGATTGGGGAGAGATCGATGTTTATGATGATTCCACCTTTGAGGAGAAACATGTGGAGATCCAAGACTGCAAGGATAATGTTTTTTGCGGGCATTAAATCCCCTTAGTTCATGTCTTGTGGCGACGTGGTGGCATGGAAGAGAGTACCTGAGAACGTGAATCACATATATGTGCTCAGTACCCAGAATTGTTTGATGTTTAACTCCTTCCATGTATCATTGTAGCTGTTGTGGTTATGAAACATTCATGTTTATGAGATGTCTCCCTTTTTTATTTGGTTTCTTTCTCTCTTTTGATAGGTATCTCAGTGGGTGGTTGTTCAGACCCTGTTTCGTTTTCTCTTTAGGTGGGTTTTGGATTCTCGACGACGAGAATGTTTTGAGAGGTATCTGATGTAATGGTCGGGACCTCATTGGTCCATTCCTTTGTGAAAATGTGGTTCTGTAGGTGCACTGGGAGGTCAAGGCAACTTGTTTTGTGTTTTGGTGGACTTATATGGAATGATAAAGGGTTATGGCCTTCACACGGGAGGCGCACAGTTTGTCAAACCGTGCAGCAAAACCAAGCGAGGATGGTGTTAGAGGCAGTAGACAACACATGTTTAGCACATGATTTGTCTAACCATGCAGTCTAACCATGCGAGGAGTGTTTGAAGAGGCAGAAGCTAGCTCACGGTTAGCGCAAGGGTTGGTAAACTGTGCGTACTAACCGTGCAGGAACATAATGTTAGATACTAAAATTGTGGATCTGAACTCTTTTGTCTCTAAATGGTTCGTTTAAGACCCTAAGTGGCCATAATGTGGGATTACCCTTCCTTGGAGGTAGAATAACCTCTCCCATTCATTTTGGAGGCGATCTGGAGGCTTCTCTTCCTGAATCAAAGATGGTTTCTCGAGGAATGTGATCTTTTTTGTTTGGTTTCTTAGATCTACCAAGATCTACAACTCCTCCTCTCTTAGGATCTCAGATATATGCATGTTATGGGTATATATATGTGTATGTATATTGATTATGATGATCTTTGATCTTGGTTATGTTAGAAGAATAGATCTAGGGAGGATCCTTGGTGAATCAGCCCGGTCTTCTAGGGCGTTCATCAACCATTATGGATTCTGTAAAAACTGTTGAGGTAGGGAATTCATGGATTCTCTAATTGTTTATGTGAAATTTTAGAGTTATCATGAGTTGGCCTTTGGATCACAATGTAATTGAACTAATTAAATACTTGATCTGGATAAAAAAATTGGTTTTATCGCATGTTGTTGCTTTGTACTGTGATAAAGGTTCTCCTCTTGAATTTCTAGATAGTGGGATATATATTCCTTGCATGATAGCATGTTTCACTTGATTAAATTGATAAAGAATGTAAATTAGGAATTAATTGATAATTAATTGGCTAAAGATAAAGAGGCATATAAATGAATTTTGATGTTGTTTTTTTGGATTTTGTTCCAACTTGGTGTTAATCAAATTGAGGTTGATGATGTGTTTAATTCAGTTGGTTGGTAAACCTAAAATCTGTTGGTTCTTGTTGTTTGAAGTCCAGATGCCTTGTTAAAGGGACAAGATCCAAAATTGATGTGATGATTGTTTTCCTACTACTTTTGCGGTGATATGACCCTGGGAGGGTGTTGTGATATGTGGGGGCATATATGCCATGTGGTTGTGGAAGTGGATGATGCCTAGAGTGGTTAGATGCATTGGTTTATGCATGTGGGTGTTGGGTAGGCACCAGGGATGATGGAATGGGATAGATGTGGTTATTGGATGCTTATAGATTCTTTGGTTGTTTATCTGCTCTACTTTTCCCCACTGCTCAAGGTAGCTTGTCTTGCTTACCCTTCTTCTGAAAGGGGAGAAGACATGTGGGGTATGCCATGTGCTTTCTATTTTTATCCTCTCCAGGGAGAATGGGTCTACGCTCTTGCTATAGGTGGCATAGAATCAACGGGTACTACAACTACTCACCGTGTTGAGCCCTCTTGTGTTTAGTAGCATAGTATGCTTTTCTAAATGCCTGGGAATATTGGAATGTAATTCTGTAATGAATCATTGAATAATTGATGTTAACCCAAGGGGATGGAGATGCTAGAACATAATGATAAGGTTTTAACATTGAATGACATTTGACTGTGGGTTTTATGTTGATGAATTTAATGTGGTTTTTCTCATGGTTAATTAATAATGGAATAATTAATTAACATACGGTGGAACTGATAAAAATGGCATGATGTAACTTAATAAGTCTCCTTAATTGGTTGTGTGCTTATAGGATACCTAGTCATATAAGTGGTAGCCCAGAGTCTGAGAGACAGTATCTGCAGTTGTTTCTAAGACTAGGTTATGCCCGCAGTGTGGTTATGAGTTATAATATATTCTATACTTTTTGTGTTTCTATACGCTGATCCACCCATTCAGCAAGGGAAACTGGTACCTCAGGGATTCTGAGCCCTAGGGGTGTTTTCCCCAACATTCCGATGGGAGGGTGAATGGCTGACTACACCCTTTGACCCCACTCTCTTCTCTTGGTAGATACTAGTGCAATTAGGCACAACTATTAGTTTTCCCCATATATGTGTGCAGTGGGCTGTAATGGCTTGTGGTTATTCACACACATATATTATAGATATAGTATACTATGGAATACTATAGGTGTAACTTATATAGGCTGTGATGTCTTGAGGATCCTTACATGGTGTTTGGGCTGTATGGCTTGAAGTATAATACCCGATGTATGATACACGTTATGCAAGCTGTGGTGGATCCCTGAAACTACCTTCTTACTTTTGGTAGTGAGGATTGTGTGGTGCTTAGCCCTAGTGTCTTCGAGAAAGCCTTTGTGGTGCATGTGGTGCAGTTTGTGGATCTTAACCTAGGTGTATTCAGGAAATCCTTTGGGGAGAGATGCACATGACATATGTCGTTGAGGAAAAGTGGAAAACTAGTGGGGAAGTAGTAGTGGGGTACCCTTGATATTTTTTTTTTATCTACTACATTCTTGTATGCATTATATGGTGAGAGTATCCATGGTAAGGTTGGGAACATCGTATACCTATTTAAGTGACGAGTTAGTTACACATGTTGTTCACTGCGCTTTAATATGCTTTCTTTACTTTTGCACGAGAGGCTTCGGGGAGGATCATACAGAGTATACTATTATACTCACCCTACATATATATAAACTATTGTTCAGGTCACTTGGAGAAGGTTGGAGATCAAGATGGTCACTACTAGCTTGTGGTTTGAGGAGCTGTTTGGGCTTTTGGTCGCTGTCGTATTACTTTATTTTGTGTACTTGTAGTTTTCCCTTTCAGTTGTAGTACTTTTGTGTGGCATTTCATATATGTACTTGGGTTTCTTTTATATTTCAGTTCTGAGTTGGAGTTGTTCGGTGTCTATCTTTTCTCTCTCTTCCTCATGTGTTATCTTAGAGGGTAATGCCTCCCATTTTTATGTTTATTATACCCTCGGTGCTAGTCACCAACCCGGGGCCTACTGGAGGCGGGACTCGGGGGTCATTATCTCCGTTTTGACATTGCCAGCCCAGGAGGGGTACACTATGTGGGGAGGGGGTTGTGAAACATCCTTAAAACCAATTAAAAACATTTAATAAGGTGTCATGATCCAAAGAAATCTTATCATGGGATATAAAAATAAAGAGAGAAACCATTATTATATGAGTACTTATAATCATATGAAATAATTCTAACAAATTCATAAATCTCACCCAAAATATATCGTATATTTATATTGTGAATTCATGATATTTGCATAAAACATAAATAATTCCATAATTTTATCATTGGTCATTACATACCTAATTTTTTAACCCTCACAGATACCTTGGAATTTGTAACCCACCCGACCACCTTTTAATGTAACCCTCACAGCTACCTTATGGTGTAACCATCGTTGTTACACTTGGAGTAACCATTCGACCAACCTCCCACATAATCATACACAATGAATTTTAAGGATATATAGATTAAAACCTTTATAATAAAAAAATTTCCAAGAACCTTAACATAATCATAATACATGTACATTTTCGTAACAGAATTCATTTTGAATTTTATAAAAATGGTCATATAAAAATGTATTTTTAAAGAGGATTCCTTTACATATACCATATCATTGAAGAGAGAATTAACAAAATGAGAGGAATATTTATAATCACTAAAAATAAAATTAATAAAATATTATTTATCAAAAATTCATATCCCAGCAAATATTATCATCACAAAATCAATGTAGTATTTTGATAACCCAACGAATGGAAATTCGGATAGGAATTCTGTTACTTCAGGTTTTTCTTACATAAAATGTGTTTAAACATAACGTAAAAAGGTTAAAAGAGTTTTCATAATATTTTAATGAAATATATTAATTTTAATAACACCTTATATAATTATTTTATGACATCATTCCACAAATTTATTAATAATATTTTTTATTCCATTATTTCTCGTGCGCTATTTACATGGTTTCCATGGTCATTGCATAATAGATTTTATTGTCGAATAGAATAAAAACAATAGAAGATGAATAAAATAGTATTAATATGTTTACATAATACTAAATGAAACCATTAATCATTTTCATTTCAGATATGATGATGTATAATTAGATAAAACCTTTTGATATTCATTTTGATGATTTGGCAGTTTATCAATAATCCCAAACCTGGTTAATGATATAATTTAATATTTGTTATATATATTAATTACAAAAAATAAAATAGGTTATATTTTACACATTATAATCAATTTCAACCATTAAAATGGTCTTCAGACAATCAGTTAAGGAGATAATAAAAATTTAAAACACACCGTCCCTGATGCCGTTAAATCGACACATCACGAACAATGTTTTTGATTTTAGAATATGAGGGAGAGGAGAAGAAGTATGATGGTAAATTTCTACATAAAAATGATAAAATTAATGTATAAATATGAAACTATAGTTTTAATGCATCTTGGATAAGATTATATGAAGAGAGTATAGGAAAAAAATATTAAATAAAATAACATAAAATGAAAATGGATTTTTAGCTCTTGAATTATCCTTCTTAAGAACATCATTACGGCGTTTGGTTGTCACCTTTTGGTGAGAATAGTTGGTCATGAACGTGGCTAATAGGATTTGGAAAATTATTGGGTTCAATTTGGAAAAATATAAATGCTTTAGAGGTGTGAGGATAATAGGGGTTCAAGGATGGTATTTATATTGGTGCAGATGTGGAGTTTCCATTATTTTAATCATTAGTTTGTTATTTTTCTCATGTCAGTATATAAAATTAGTTATAACAAATAAATAATTCAATTAGTGCATGTGAGATTGAATCCAGGGTTAATAATTCTGAAATAAATCATTCATGACTCAATAATTATTGTTTTTAGTTTATTTATAAATTATCATGTTCCACTATTCACCAAAAATTCATGTATTTCAAAAAAAATTGAAATATTTATCCAAACAATTTTTCAATGTGTAGAATAAAATAATGAAATCCATTTTTCATAAATAATTTCCTAAATATGATAACATTAATTTTTAATTATAATCATAATATAATCAAAAAATTATGTGTTTTAAAAAAATTTCTGATTTTATAACACTCCAAACTTCCACGGTACATTTCTCTTTGAACAATCCAATAGATTGAGCTGTACGCAACCTTTAGTTTTAGCACACCATGAAAAATTAAACAAGCCGTATTGAATATTAATACCCACCTTTTGAAATTATCTAAATTTTATTTTTCTAAATGGACTTCATTTTTGGATTTGGAAAATCAATATTAGATTACGGGGAATTGTTGGTATTTTTTCTGAAAACATTCAATCATTAATAAATAGTGAAAAAACTCCATTATTTTTTAAATCCTAATTTTTTTAAATTATATTTTATTTTAACTAATTTTATTTTAGGTCAAAATAGATGCATGATACCTATATATGTTCAATTTAATTCAGTGATGTCATTTTGTAATTAAATTATATTTATAAAATTTAATTGAATTTTTTACGCATTTTACCCACCTTCAAGGCACATTTGAAAATTTTCATAAAACATTATTTTATTGCTTCAATGAATTTAATTTCAAAAATGCGAGAGACACGGTTGACATCCATAAGTAAAATGTGGTTCAATAAGATGAAAATAATATTGGGTGAATAATAACTTTGGTCTTTTAGTTACCACGGTTACAAGTAAATAGGGTAATTGAAGGTAAAAATTATATTATAATTACCATAAAAAATGCAGTATTTCTATTATATGAGTTTATATAGACCAAAATACAACTTAGGAATAAAATATTATTCTTCTAGTCCACTTGTATTAGATTAGGACATTTATTATTATTTTATTTAATGAATAGTTAAAAGTGTTAAATTCTATGTTTAACCACAAATCCATATTTAATATAAGGATATACATAAGATAAATTAGTTTATAAATATTAATCATAATGTTAAAATTATTTCTTGTATAATGTTTTTTTATTTATAAATGTAAGACATTAAATATTTAAATTTATGTATGACATAATGATGATTCATTAATTACCTTATTATTGAATGATTATAATATTTCATATTATAAATATTAAAATAATTGTAAATTGTGTCTTTTGATAAATTAAACAAATTTTTTAGGTTAATATTACATTTTATGGTTAATTAAATAAATTTTTTTCTATGTGCTAATTTTGTTATGACTTTCACAGTAACCAAATACCAAATGTTGTCAAAATTAACCTAAATGAGTTTTTTAAATAAATACTATATTATTAAATGATATAATATTCCTAAAAATAAAATTATAAGACAAAGAACATAAATAAGATTATATATATCAATAATGAACCACTTGGGGTTCACATGCCTTTTTATAATATGTTTATTAACTATTTATTTTAATAGTAAAAGAATACATGGTAAAAGTTAAACTATTTAACATAGAGTTAAATCTAAAAGATAAGGCTAACATGGTGACCTAAACATTTCTAAAACCTATAGTTTGAGATTTTTTCAACCCATCCCCACCATATCTAGGAATTAAATACTTTTAGAGATATTATAAATAAAATATGATTGTATAATAAAATAATATTTCTAGTTTTTTTCGAAAGTGACCGTCACCTCTTTTATAAAAGGGTACTTCGCATTCTCTTAATTTCACACCTCTAAACCAATTTTTTTCTGAAAAATCCTACTCAAATATCATCATAACTACCCTCAATTCCACTTAGAATACTTTATTTGTTCATAAATATTACTAAATGAGCCCTTTTGGTCAAATCAAAAGGAAGAACTTGAAGAAGATGAAATAATTTCATCACCTATTTCAAAGTACTTATCTTCTTCCACATCATCTTTCTTGGTGGGTTTTTAACCATATAATTACTCTAGTAACTTCTACATATTGTAATTTAATTATAAGTATGGTATAACCATATTAATTATTCTATCCATCCTATGAATGATGAAGTCACTATACGTGTGTGTGTACGGCTTACCGTCCCCACGTCATGGTGTAGTTTGTTATTCAACTCATCATTAGTTGGATGGGTATAATAATGAGTATAATTGATGTAATTTATAAATATAATATGTTAATTATTTTTTATATATTATATACCATCCAATCACATATGATTTCACCATCAGTAGAATGGTATTGTAGCTCGTGAGTACGTACGGATTACCGTCTCCACAAACGCAATGAGATTCATTCCCCATCATAACCATTAAATACTTATCATAATTTTATGATTAAAAATTATCATAAAGAAGATAATATCATTCTGGATACGAATCAAATACATCATATACATAACAAATATGCCTTACATTAGAAATCATATAAAGTAAAATGAATTTGTTAATACCTGAAACAATGATACTACTGAAATATTATTAACAATGTAGTATTAGAATATCATATATAATATCACATTTATGTATGTGGTTATTGTAAAATTTAATAAAAATCATTTAACTATTATAAAATAGTTTAAAAACCCCACTATTAAGGAGAATTACAAGGTAAGAGTTAATTATACAATCTCTTTATTATCTGAGGTTGTTTATACGTGAGTATATACTAAGACCTCTTTATCATACACATTCGTGTTTCTTAAAAATGTATTTAAATACATTTTTACTATTTCATATAACATGGGTTAATGTAATTTATACCCTTATTTTACTTTTTATTGAATATATATAAAGGAATATTTCCGTCATTTTTCAAATAAGGCATTTTATGACCTTTTTGATAAAATTGAGGATAAAATGTTTTTTAACATATACGAGCAACTACTCCTATTTTCCACCATTATAACAGCTTCGATAAATCCCTCAAAATCTTATAAGAGTTATTCCAAATAATTGTTTTCTTTTATAATTTTGTGAATTTTAAATGGTTTCAAAATAAATATATATATTTCTCTCAAATAGTTTTGATTTCATCTATGTTGACATCTTTTATGGATTTTACACTTGTTTGAAGTTGATTTATTGTGATAAAATCATCAATATTATATTGATGGTTTTGTGAAATGTTTGACTGTCAATGTGTTATTTTTATACCATTCATGGTATATTGTTTAATTATTACCAATTATTATACTAGTTTTATTATAAATTTTTATGTTATTTTTAAACCTTTTTATATGAGGAATGAATTGGAATTAATAAGTGACGGGTTGCACCCTCTATAGCTTTATGATGCATCGGTAGGTCTCATTAGACAAACTAGTGTCTTGCAACAAGGACATGAAAAAAAATTAATGTGTAATCATGGCACAAGTCCATGACTATGTGGTCATGATGTTCGGCATTATGCATTCTATCATTATAAAATTAGCTATTGATATTACATGTTATTATTAGACTAGTAGAATATTTATTTGAATAAGTAAATGTAATTATTTGATTTTTTGTTGTCATGTTATTCTGAATATTATTTTTAAAAGGTGTGGGATTTAGTCTTAATCATTACCATAAATGATTATTCTTTTTTATGATAGTTTCTGCTATATTGTTATCATTACTGAGCATCTGATCTCACCACATATGTATTATTTTTTCCAGGATGCGAATAAGTATTTTATGATTTACCTACAAGAATAGGATAAGGGATATCAGAGTGTTCATATGGAACACAATGTTTTTTTTAATTTCAGGATATAATGTAAAACATATGTATGTATCTAGTACTTATAAGGCTACTAAATAGATTGGTCTTTTGGGACGATCCCTTGTGATCATTCCAATGTTATGTAACAATGAAATGGCTTTGGGTAACTAGCGATGGGGTGTTAATGTTGGCATCAAAAGATGTCTAGTATAAATTTTTTAAGCTTGATTTAGATAAAACTCAATTATAGAACATTAACCTAAGATAGAATTTGAGGATTAGTATAGAATAACCTCAAATAATATCATTAATGTAGATAATTTTGTATTTTCCATGGAATAGAACCATTTCTAGATACGATTAGATAGAGGAGTCTCTGGTACAAATGTACCTAAGAGTGAAAATTCCAACATGGAGTTTTGATCATGACCTGGGGTATCCGAGTGCATGAAAATTGGTCTTGTTGCACTCTTGGTTACAACACTCCCAGGGGATATTCTTAGAATAGTATAAATTTTATTTACAAACTATTATTAAATATTTATGAGTAAATAGTTTCACATAGATTTTTTTTATGATTATGGACAATATGCATAAACTGTTGATTTTATGATAGGTATTTTACTAGCTTGGAATTAAGTATTGCAATTCATAAACTAATGTAGTGTATTTTTTTGTTTATAAATGGAGCATAGTGGAAGGTATGGAAACCATATAAGTTAATGTAATCCATGTAGGGATAGCCTCCTAATCAAGACAATTATAGTGGTGTTGGGGATGCAACTGGTGCTGAACAACTTATTACCATACTAGGACAACTCAATCAGGTTATGAATAAGCACCATACCCATATGGTGCACCCTGGTCCATATTGCGGAGGTTCAATGTTACACCACTTCATGAGGAAACAACCACCAACATTCCATGGGACTAAATATCAATTTGTAGTTGAGAAATTGATGTGTTCCATAGAGAAAATATTTCATGATTTGGGTAGTAGAGAAAGGGAATAAGTTTTCATGGTAGTTTATCACCTCACCAGAGATGCATATCAATGGTGGTCATTAATTCAAAACACAATGAATGATGAAGAAGTCTCAAAGATGGAATAGATGGAGATTAAAGAAATTTTCTTAGAAAAATCGTAACATCCCATGTAAACAAAGAAATAAGATGTATTTCATATTTATTAAAATTTGTGAATGAAATATTAATTTTACATTAAATCGGCTTATATGTTCGATAGCATACCTGGTATGCAATAATGGGTTTCTTTGAAATCATACGTTGCACACTAATAATATAATA
The DNA here is from genome assembly GCA_963277665.1 of Viscum album. Classification (NCBI taxonomy): domain Eukaryota; kingdom Viridiplantae; phylum Streptophyta; class Magnoliopsida; order Santalales; family Viscaceae; genus Viscum; species Viscum album. The sequence continues at coordinate 1,235,594,533 of OY728136.1, read as the reverse complement.
TTGTTATTTTAAATGGTAGTTGAATCCTAGCTGTTGTATTGGCGGAAATGAACAAAACTAACTTAAATATGATTATACATGTTTGTTAAATGTACTTACATTTATCCAATAAATGTTAGAGGCTTACAAAATAAATGAATCTAATTTTAAGCATAATTTACATTAAAAGTTCGATTTACCACTTTTTAATGGTGAACCCTCTTAAATATAGTTTTGGTCATTTGAATAAATTATATTATACCACATAAAATATTTCTTTAGAATGGGGACATCACAATTTAGTTTGTGTAATTTGTTGGAATTTTTCCAATAAAGTTCGTTTTTTAATGAATAGTGAAAAATATTGTATTTTAATTCAAAGTTGTGTTTTAATATAATTTATCTATATGGTTTGATTATATTTATTGTTGGGTTTAATGTGTAAATAGAATATATTTTTACCATTTAATCTAATGTTGGTCATTGTAATTAATTTCACTTTGAAATTTGACATAAACAAGTGTCAATCTTTTGGTAGTTATTATTTCTTAAAAACACACTATTTCATTTAACAATGAGAATTAATTTTAAATAAATTATTTCCACTTTTATTTGTTGAATTTGGAAAAATAGAAATCATTTTTGAATTCGAATATCAAGTAATTCTTAGGCTGAATTTTTTGTATTCTTCAAAAAAACTTCAACTTTTGATGAATACTTAAACAAATTAGTAGTAGTTAAAAAAACTGAATTTTTCATTTAAATGAAATTTTATCACTTCTCTTAGTTGAATTTGAAAAATCCGAGAGATATGGTTAATATCTGGAAGTAAAATGTGCTTCAATAATATGAAAATAATTTTTGGTTAATAGTAACATTTGACTTTTATTTACAGTGGTTAAAGGTAAATATGGTAATTCAAGGTAAAAAGAATATTATAATTATAAAAAGTACCTCAACACTTGTAAAAACATTTTTAGATGAGTCATGGCAGACCAAGGTAATCCTTAGGCCGATTTGGGACCCCATGCAGCCACTTGGGAGTGATATTGACACTTTAGATTAATTAATTTAATTTAAAGACAAAAATGACATAAACAAATATCTCATTGTAAATTAATTATTACATGGTGTTATGTAAGATAATTTTTCAACTATAAATATTCACTATAAAGATAAACAGATTTCAAACAACATGGTTTTTATTTCTTTTAGACTTCGAATAAAATAAATTATTAATGACACAATAATGATGCAGTATTTTCCTCATTAATAAATGATTTAATAAAATAAGATTATAAATATTAAAATAACAACCAAAACCTGTCCAATTTTTAGTGTATTAATTTATTTTGACCATGAGTCATCTTATCTTCAAATTTAACAATTTTTGGACCTTTATAAACTGAATATCATTATATAATAAAATAATATTTTCACACTTTCTTAAAAAGCCCCCCCCCCCTTATAAAAAAAGACAATTTCTATCCAATTAATCACACCTCTAAAGTCTTTTAGCTCGTCAAACCTCTGATCATTTAATATCACTACATCCCTTTCCTCCTTCTAGAATCCTTACCTTAGGTATAAGGAACTTCAACAAACCATTTTCGTTCACACCAATGTGAGTTACCAAAATTAAAGGTAAAGGTTTCTCTTAAATTATTTTGTTTTATTTTATTTTAAATCTACAACCCCTAAACTCTTTTTATTCCTTTATTTTATAACAATACCAGTATCCTAAATATACTAGTATGTTGTTATTAGAAGTATTAGAACTACACTAACACACACCTCCATCTAATGGGTGAAGAACATAATGTTTCTGTGGATGGAAAACTAACGCCTCACGTAACGATGATTGTTCTATTACCTCTTACCACCTCTCAGGGTGTCCATTATGATGGAACTGAATTTATATATGATATATATTATGTTTATGTTTTCTTTATGCTTCGGTATTTTTTATTTATATCATACCTTTATGGTTTCTATTATTTGTAAACGCGACAATTTCATTTGAGGAAGTGCGGACTACCGCCCCCTCAAAGTGATAAGACTCGTTAATGCTTTATGTGGGATGTATAAAGGATGGAGTTAATGATATTATATATTATATTATACTTGAATTATAATATACCTATGTTTCATTATATTTTAAATCCATTAAAATAAGAAATAGAAATGAAAGTAGCGTTCTTGCGTACGCACGACTTACTGTCTCCATGAACGATGCATTTCATTTCATACCTCCAAATGATATGTACTATTATAAATATATATATACTGGATATATATCATATATATGATATCAAAATAATTAAAATCATTCTGGATATAATGGACTATTGACCACATGGACAACTTGTAAATATAAGGTGTTCATTTTTTTAATCAAGTACCAAATATTGACAAAATGACCATTATTAACTTGAATGATTAAATAATGTTTATAACATGGTAATAAGTGATATAAAATGGATAATAAACTTGAAAAAAGTTCTTAATCATGTATAAATTAACTTTAGTTTATTATTCTGGTTTTTAAAAAACAAACAGGTCAAGTCAGACACGAGGTAAGGGGTTTCTTATCTCACATTTATTTCCATGAGATTTCCATTGCTCACCACTTATTTATTGAATGTGGTGTGTGTAATACACATTATTTTATTCATTGTGTAATTTAATTTAATTTATGGATATTTACATCATCATTTTATGATCAATCGTTCATGGGATGTATGTTTCATACGTTACCAAATTAGTAAGGGAATTACAAATTTCAATTTCCACTCATTAATCTTTACGCATACTTCATTGATTATTTTACTCCATGATTATGTGTGGAATCACTGTTCATTTTCTTATGTAATAATTAAAACTCCCCTTTCTGTAGATATACTTTTGATACACATAATCAATCCATTGATAAATTCTCAAGTCATCTATATGAACTTCATAGGAGTAATTTTAACTCAATCTCAATTTGTTGAGTTAAATATCCAATACATTGGTGTTGATTTTACAGGAATATCTGTGAATTTCCTCTAATTTATTTACTCTGAATATCAAATCATATTAAGTGTATTTATATTTGTCACACATAATTTTTTCGTTGATTTATCCTTAACCTAAGGACACGATCTTTATAAGAATTTTCATATCAGTTTACATTCTATTGAGACTTTTTTGTTGTAATACACCAAATCACTTATATATGGTGTATATAATGTACTTTGACATAGTATATCATGAATCCATTTTTTATCATGATATTATAACATTTTTATTACCTCAATAATTTTTATTCAAGTGCCTCTCTTTTGGATAAGAACATTAACTAAAATATAATTTTAAATGTTTTAATGATTTATTATTCTAAATATTTCTAATTAATGTCCATGTTTTTGGTTTTAAGGATTTATTTAAATGGAAATTAATGTTTTAAAATTAAAATCACTTTTAAATGTTTCAAAGTGGGTTGGGAAACTTTGATTAAAAAACCTATTTTTAAATGGCTTCTTGACAAATAGTGTGACTTTTTAATGTTTTCAAGAAAAGGGGGATATTTCTCTCAATTAGTTTTGATGAATATTTTCATCTATATCAATATCCTTCATTATTCTCGATTGAGGTTAATATGTTACAATAAAATCTTTCATATTGTATTAAATGTGTTCTGTTTGACTGTGGATGTGCTATTTTTATACCATTCATGGTTTGTAGATAAAGTATTGACATTTCGTATGATAGTTTAAATATGAATGTTTATGTTATGTTTCAATATTTTCATATGAGGAATGCATTTGAGTTATTAAGTGATGGGTGGAGCTCGCTATAGCTCCTCGATGCATCGGTAGGTCTCATGAGACAAACTAGTGTCTTGGCAGAAGGCCTTGAAAAATCCTATTTGTAGTATTGGCACAAGGCCTTGACTATGTGGTTATGATGTCCAACATTATGCATTCCATAATTATGAGATTAGCTATTGATATTTCATGTGGTTATTCGACTAGTATAATAACCGTGACTATGTTTTATTATGGAATTATTTACTTATCTCATATTCCTGCAAAAAAGTGTACATGCTTATTATTTGTAAAGTCATGTGTTTTTAATTAATCACCATTCATAATTTTTATGTTATCTTCTGCTGTATTACATACTCTTACTAAGTGTTTGAGCTCAACCCTTTCTCATGTTTCATTTTCCAAGGGTATGAAAATGTTAGTTATGAGTGACTTTCATGAATAATACTGGAAGCTTGGATGTTTCTAATGGAATAAATTATTATAGTTTTTCTTTTCAAGTTGTAATGTTGAACTTATGTATGTATCTTGTTTCCAAGACTACTAAACTAATCGGTCCTTCATGAAATGATTTCTTGTAATCATGCCAATGTTATATAATAATGCACCGACTCTGGGTAACTGGGGTGGAGGCGTTACAGTTGGTATCAGAGGAATTTTAGTACAAAACATGGAGTCTAGATTTAGATAAACTCTAATTAGAGCACATAGCCCTAAGATAGACTTTGAAGATTAGTATAGAAGAACATCCTAAAAATTTTATATTGTAAATATTTTGTGAGTTTTCCAAAAAATATGTCCCTGTCTAGATACAAGCAGGTATAGGTGGCTCTGGAACAGATGTACCTAGGGGTAAAACACGGAAACACCACTTTAAGTTAGACTCAAACTGGAACTGGTCACGACAACATGTCTTGCTGCACACTTGGTTACAAAACTCCCGGGGGATATGATTTGGATAATTTTCATTTTCTTTACAAACCGATTAGAAGGATTTTAATATAATATGATAATAAATATCCTTGGTTAATACGAGGGTGTTTTTTATTGAAAATAATTTGTGATGATATTTTTTAAATAATTTTATGACTATTCCTACTCACACAATTTTTTCTGGTTTTAGTCAATGGCTAGATTCCATGGAAGTCATGGTAACTTTTAGGATAATGTAAAATTTGGGAACGATGGTGGAAATGAGATCCAAAATAGAATGTTGATAGGTGTAAAAGATATCATGTTCATGCCAAATGAGTTTTCCATAAATATGATCAACAATATATATATTAACCATCTCCAAGAATCAACAAAGAAGAGAAAGGTGATGAATGATAAGAGATCCAGTTGTGGAGACCATGGAGAAATGATTCCTCAATTTATATCATGTAGGAAATGTAGGAGGAAACACCCAGGAAATTGTCTTAATGGAACAAAGAAATGCTTTTCGTGTGAGAATGAAGGACATAAAGTGAATAATTGCTGAGGAAAAACCATATTTACTATGGAAGTAAAAAAATGGTCCCAAGAATCCATTTATAGTCATTTTCCATAAATGTAGGGGACATAGCCATTACCTGAGTAAATTCCCTATTCTATAGGTTATTTTCTTGGTCAAAGAAGAAGATATGTGGAAATAAATGGTTGGAGAAATTTTTAAAAAGTATTAGTGCTCCTTGTTGATGGGATTACTTTGGAATAATTTTCTCTTGTATTTGTAACCCTGCAGTTTGTCATGTGAAATTGATATTTGAGGAGGAATAATATTTTATTTTGTAGATATAGTTATAAATATCCATTTGGTTTTATATGATCATTGGGTTTGAGAAAATTACAAGTTATTATATTTTGAGATGAAAATGAACGCTATGAGATAAAACTTGTGGTTAAATTATGTTTGGTTATTTTGAGTAATTTATCTCATTTTAATAATTTTCTAAAATATAGTTTATGAGAATGGACAACACGCAGACCGTGTGACAACCCATTGCGTCGGAAAAAGCTGCGGGAATCAAACCCAAACCAGAGTGCGATTGGGATTTATCACCTACCACTAGACTACGTGAAGTCCCTAGTTAGTGTGACTAATTATTTTTAGTGAAATTATTTTATTGATCATTAATATGTTGATTTGGGATCTTATGTCTTATCAAATGAATACACTTAGTATAGGAAAATGATTTGGTGATTATGTGATAAATGTTATTTTGGAAGACATTCTTTCTGTTGGGGACACTAAATGCCTAATGAAAATCGAATATTATGGGATTTCATTTGAGGACTAATGGTGGATTTTTATCTATGTTTTTATTTTATATATATATATTAATTTGGGTTATTTAGGGAAATTATTAACCTATAATAGAGAATATGTGATTAGTTTAATTACTTTCAAGTCTATGAATTTAAGAGTAGTTGATATCATTTTAAGATACAATTTAACATGGAAGACTGTGTAATCAAATTCTTTTATGTTTTGGGTTTCAAAATAAGTTTAGATTATATTGATGGATTTTAAGGTCAATTGTTTATTGAATGGTATTTGTTGAACTTTGGGTATTTTTGGTTTAATTTTAGAAATTAAGATTAGTATTTCTTTCTCTAAAGGATTATCCTTTTTGGGGATCACCTGATCTTGTACTAACCATTATAGTGGTGGTTAATCTCTAAAGACAAGGTAAATATATTGTTTATCTTTTGTGGATGATGTGATTCTCTAGAAGTTGATTCTAGCTCTTTCGGTGTGACCAAATCATCTTGAATACTCATCATTTGAAAAAAAAGATGAGTTGGTGGTAGAAATTTATTAAATAATAAAACTATACTTAAAAAGTAAGTATATATCTTTATGTTCTTAGTAAATATTGTAAATAAATTCCTCAAATTTATTAAATGCAACTTAAAACAAAAAAATGTTATCTGTTTTCTTTTCCTACTAGGAAACTAATGACCATTTATTCCATCACAAGTTTGTGATAATCTGGTGGTTAACATTCTCCTAATAATGTTTTCTATCCCTCTCCTTTAGAACGTGATACTTATTTTATCATCCATATCCATGTTTTCCTACATGGAATCCTATTATGGGTTATCTCGAGTGAGCTTTTTACTTCTCATTCTTTTTTTAAGTGATAGTAATATTGACTCTTTTTCCGATTTGGGACTTTTAATGAAGTTTCCAAACCTATTTTTAAAATTATGAGGATGCAATTCCCAAAAAGGGGGAAAGGATGTAACATCCTCGGTAAAAAAAGAAATAATACATATTTAATATTTCTTAATATTTCTTAACCAAATATTAATTTTACTTTAAATGGGTTTCTATGTTCGATAGCGTACCTGATAGGCAACAACAGGTTTCTTTGAAATCTTATATTGGACACTTATTATATAATATTATTGTTTTAAATGGTAGTTGAATCCTAATTATTGTATTGGAGTGATTGAAAAAAAAAACTAAAATATGATTATAGATTGTTGTTAAATGTATTTACATTTATCCAATAAAAGTTAGAGGCTTAAAATATAAATGAATCTAATTTTAAGCATAATTTACATAAAACGTCGATTTACCACCTTTGAATGGTGAACCCTCTTTAAATCTAGTTTTGGTCACTTTAATACATTATATTAGACAAAATAAAATCTTTCATTATAATGGGGACATCAAAATTTACTTTGTGTAATTTTTTTGAATTTTTCCGTTAATGTTCATTTTTCATTGAACAGTGAAAAATATTGTATTTTAATTCAAAACTGTTTTTTAATCTAAATTATTTTTATGGATAGATTATCTTCTTTATTGGTTTTAAATATTAATTAGAATATATTTTTACCATTTAATCGAATTTTTTTCATTGGAATTAATTTCACTTTGAAATTGGACATAAACAAGTGTCAATCTTTTGATAGTTATTATTTCTTAAAAACACTCTATTTGTTTTAACAATGGGAATTAATTTTAAATTAATTAATGACACTTTTATGTTTTGAATTTGGAAAAATAGAAGTCATTTTTTTAATTCGGAATATCAAATAATGCTTAGGGTGAATTTTTGGTATTCTTATGAAAACCTTCATTTTTTGATTAATAGTGAAACCACTTAGTAGTAGTTAAAAAACTGACTTTTTCATTTAAATGAAATTTTTTCGCTTGAGTGAGTTGAATTAAAAAAATAAGAGAGGCACTGTTAATATCAAGAAGTAAAAAGTGGTTAAATAAGATGAAAATAATTTTTGGTGAATAGTAACTTTTGACTTTTATTTGTCGTGGTTAAAGGTAAGTAGGGTAATTCAAAGATAAAAAGAATATTTCAATTATTCAAAATTACCTTAACACTTATCCAAACCTAATTTAATTAGTCATGGACGACTAAGGGCATCCTGGGGTTGATTTTCGGACCCCATGGACCCACTTGGGTGTGATATTAATACTTTAGAATAATTAATTTAATGTAAAGACAAAAATGACATAAACAGATATCTATTTGTAAATTAATTTTTTACATGGTGATATATAAGTTATTTTTTTGACTATAAATATTTATTGGAAATCTAAAAATATTTTCTACATCATGGTATTTTTTTTATAATTTTTAGACATCGAAAAAATTAAATTATTAATGACACAATAATGGTGCAGTATTTACCTCATTAATAAATGTTTATATTAAATGAGATTATAAATATTAAAATAACAACCAAAACCTGTACAAATTTTATTGGATGTATTTATTTCTACAATTAGTTATCTTATCTTAAACATTAATTATTTTGGGACCTTTAGAAACCCAATATCATTATATAATAAAATAATATTTTCAAAATTTCTTAAAGAACCCCTCCTCCCCCTTATAAAATGAGACCATTTCTATCCAATTACACACACCTATCACCCTTTTGGGTCATCTAACCTCTGACCAATTAATCTCCATGAATCCCTATTCTCCTCCTAGAATCCTTACCTTAGGAAGAAGGCCCTTCAACAAACCATTTTGGTTCAAACCAAAGCGAGTTACCCAAACTAAAGGTAATGATTTCTCTTAAAATCTTCTATTTTATTTTGTTTTACTTATCCAACCCATAAACTATTTATATTCCTTTATTTTATAACAACAATAGTATCCTCAATATACTAGGATGTTGTTCTGAGAAGGACTCTAACTACACTAACACACACCTCCATCTAATGGGTGATGAAAATAATGTTTCTATGGATGGGAAACTAACGCCTGACGAAATGATGATTGTTCAATTACATCCTACCACCTCTAATAGTGGCTATTATGATGGAAATTTATTTAAATATGGTATATATTATGTTTATTTTTTCTTTATTCTTAGGTATTTTCCATTTATATCATACCTTTGTGGTTTCAATTGTGGGTAAATGCGATAATTTAATTTGAGGAAGTGCGGACTACCGCCCCCTCAAACTAATATGACTCATTAATGCCTTATGTGGGATGTATAAAGGATGGATTTAATGATATTAAATATTATATTTACTGGATTTTCAATAAACTTATGTATCATTATGTTTTAAATCCATTAAAATAAGAAATAGAAATGAAAGTAGCATTCATGAGTACGCACAACTTACAGTCTCCATGAATGGTGCATTTCATTTCTTACCTCCAAATGATAAGTACTGTTATGATTATATATAAGCTGGATATATATAATATATATGATATATAAATAATAAATATCATTATGGATATAATGGACTATTGACCACATGGAAAACTTGTAAATTTAAAGTGTTCATTTTTTTACTCAATTACCAAATATCAACAAAACGACCATTATTAATTTGAAAAATTCCATAATGTTTATAACATGGTAATAAGTGATATAAAAGGAATAATAAACTTGAAAAAGCTTCTTAATCAAGTAGAAATTATCTTTAGTTTATTATTTTGGATATTAAAGTATGAACGGGTCAAGTCGGACATGAGGTAAGGGGTTTCTTATCTCACTTTTAATTCCATGAGATTTCCATTGTTCACCACTTATTTATTGCATGTGGTCAGTGTAGTTACCATGATTGTATACATTATGTAATATAAATTAATTTATGTATATTCACATCATCATTGTATGATCCATCATTCATGGGATGTATGTTTCGTAAGTTACCAAATTGGTAAGGGAATTACAAATTTCAATTTCCACTCATTCAGCATTACACATACTTCATTTATTATTTTACTCCAAGATTATGTGTGAAATCACGATTCATTTTCTTATGTCATAATTCCCACTCCACTTTCTGTAGATATACTCTTGATACACATAATCACTCCTTTGATAAATTCTCAAGTCATTGATATGAACATGATAAGAGTAATTTTAACTCAATCTCCATTTGTTGTGTTAAATATCCAATTCATTAGTGTTGTTTTTACAAGAATATGTGTGAATGTCCTCTTCTTGATTTACACTTATTATCCAATCATATTGAGTGTATTTATATTTTTCACACATAATTATTTCATTGATTTATGCTTAACCAATGGATACATTCTTTATAAGAAATTTCATCTCAATTTACATTCCATTGAGTCTTCTTTGTTGTCATACAACAAATCACTTGTATATGGTGTATGTATTGTACTTTTACATATTATATCATGAATCCCTTTATTCTCATGATATTACAACTTTTTTATTATCTAATTATTTGTATTCATGTGTCTATCTTTTTCTTAGGAACTCTAACTAAAATATCAATTTAATTTTTTTTAAAGATTTATTATTCTAAATCATTCTAATTAATGTCCGTGTTTTTAGTTTAAGGATTTATTTATATGGAAATTAATGTTTTACAACTATTTTTTTAAATTTTTCAATGTGGTATGGGAAACTTTGACTGAAAAGTCTAATTTTAAACGGCTTCTTGACAAATTGTTTGACTTAGAAATGTTTTAAAAATTGTGGATATTTCTCTCAAATAATTTTGATGAATATTTTCATCTATGTCAATATCCTACATTATTCTCGATTGAGGTTAATATGTTACAATAAAATCTTCCATATTGTTTTGAATGAGTTATGTTTGACTGTGGATGAGCTATTTTTATAAAATTTATGGTTTTGGATAAAGTATTGACATTTTGTATGTTATTTTTAATAAGAATGTTTATGTTTTGTTTCAAAATTCTCATATGAGGAATGTATTGGACCTAGTAAGTGACGGGTGGAGCCCGCTATAGCTCCTCCATACATCGGTAGGTCTCATGAGACAAACTAGTGTCCTGGCACAAGGCCATGACAAAATCTTATTTTTAGTCTTCGCACGAGGCCATGACTATGTGGTTATGATATCTTTCATTATGCATTCCGTCATTATGAGATTATATATTAACATTTCATGTGGTTACTCAACTAGTAGAATACCCATGACTATGTTTTATTATGGAATTATTTAATCCGCTCATATTCCTGTAAAAAAGTGTTCATGTTTATTATTTGTAAAGGAATGTGTTTTCAATTATTTCCATGCCTAATATTTATGTTATCTTCTGCTGTATTGCTTACTCTTACTGAGCATTTGAGCTCACCCCATTCTCATTTTTCATTTTCCCAGGATATGAAAAAGTTAGTTATGAGTGACTTTCATGAATAATCTCGGAATCTTGGATGTTTCTAATGAAATAAATTAGTGTAGTTTTTATTTTCAAGTTGTAATTTTGAACTTATGTATGTATCTTGTTTCCAATAATACTAAACTAATTGGTTCTTCAAGACATGATTCCTTATAATGACGCCAATTTTATTTAATAATGCACCGACTCTAGGTAATTGGGGTAGAAGAATTACAAAAATACCTTCCTCCTAACCATCGAGCTGATATGGAAATAAAATTTCTGAGTCTGAGGCCAAAGGAGGATGAGAATGTCTCCAAGTTTGAGGCTCACTTAAATGGTTAGAAAGGCATGCTGTAGATTATATATGTAACTGAAGGAGTAATATTGATCAATTATTTGATGGGTTAAACTGATTTCTCTGTCGAGCATTAGTCTGACAATCCTTCTCATCGTACGAAGATATTGTCTCATCTACTGTCAAGATAGAAAAGAAATTATCATTGTCATACGACATTAAACATAGCAAGAGAAGTAGAGATCTGCTGAAAAACATTAGAAATAGAAATAACGGGATGAAGGGAAATGTTGAATTTATATCCTCTAATAAATGTGGGAATAAATTCCTTAGTACTTTCCTGGAGGGAATGAGAGTCTGTTACAAGTGTGGTGAAAAAGACCACTATGCGCATGATTTCATGGTAAAAAAGAGGTTGTCAATATTGAATGCTAAAATTATAGAAAGATGGGGCATTATGAAAATGAATGTTCTAAGCGCAAACGAATCTTACCTAGGAAAAGTACAAGGGAGAAATACCAATGTTATGTAATCACTACTACTGAGGTTGAAGCTCCAAATGATGTAGTGGTAGGTAATTTAATGTTTTCCTCAAATTTATCCAATGATTTATTTTATTCGTTATCATCGCATTTTTTTATATCTTTCATGTTAGATACGAAAATTAGATATTTAGAATTTGATTTAACAAGGGAGTTTTTAGTTAAAAAGCATAAGGGAAGTGTCATTACAACAATGTTTTGTGAATCAGTTCCCATTAGGGAATAAAAACATATTTATCTGCGGATCTCATCATTATACCCATGATCAAATTTTATATAATACTCTGTGTGGATTGGATTTCTAACCATGATGCAAAAATTTATTGTATATATAATGAGGTTACAATTATCGATGATGATAATAAGTACCTTATCTTAAGAGAAGAAACATCTCCATCTGATTCTTACCTAGATCCACAACTAGTATCTCTACTAAAATCAGTTATTGGGGAGGAAGAGAATGAAATACCTATGGGTGAGTAAAGAAATGTTGAAATAGAGGATGTACCTATTGTGCTAGAGTATTTTGATGTGTTTCTAGTGGAATTACCTTGACATCCTCTAGAATAACCAATTGAGTTTACCATTGACATAATTCTGGGATCAAGGCCCATATCGAAGACCCCTTATAGAATAACCACTCTAGAACTAGTGGAAATAAAGAAAAAACTAGAGGAATGGAGTACTAAAGGATTTATTCACCCCAGTGTTTCTCCATGGAGATCCCCTGTTATTTTTGATATAAATAAAGATAGATCAATGAAGTTGAGAATTTACTATAGGGAGATCAATGATATAATAAAAAAGAACAAGTATCCCCTAACTCTCGTTGCTGGTTTATTTAATCAACTTCGCGGAATTCAATATTTTTTAAAGATTGACCTTAGATATGGATATAATCAGTTTTGTGTGTAGAAGGAAGACATTTCAAATAAAGCATTTTGTACCAGGTATGGGCATTATGAGTTTACAGTAAGGCCTTTTGGATTGACTAATGCACCCTCTGTCTCCATGGATCTAATGAATAGTGTTTTCAATGAATATCTTGTTAATGTTTAAGTGGTCTTTATTTATTATATCTTGGTATACTCCAAAAGCTGTGAAGATCATGAAAATCACTTGCGCAATATACTAAATACTTTTAGAATAAATGAATTATATGGTATGTTTAGCATGTGTGAATTCTAGCTGCATGAGATTTCTTTTCTTTTCTATATTTTCTCTAAGGATGGAATCTATGTCGATACTTCAAAGGGAAAGGCAATCCATGAATGGCCAACACCAACGAGTATAATTTTGGTATGCATTTTTATTGGTTAGCAGGTTATTATCGGCGTTTCATCCAGAATTTTTCCAGATTGGATAACCCATTAATAAATCTCACATGTAAAGGGGTTAAATTTGTTTGGAGAAAAGTATGAATAATTATAGGATAAATTAAAGATAAGATTATTCAATGCTCTTATCTTGACTCTACCATCGAGGATTGATTGGTTTTTTATTTCTAGTGATGCTTCAAAGAATAAATTTGGTTGTGTCCTTATGCAGAATGAGAGAATTATTACCCATGCATCACGATAGCTAAAAGTTCAGGAACAAAACTATCCCACTCATTATAGTGAGTTACTAGTTATAATCATTTCATTGAAGATATATAGAAACTATATCTATGGGGGAAAATGTGAGATATATACTGATCACAAGAGATTGAAGTATAATTTATCATAGAAAGAATTCAACATGAGGAAACGATGATGGTTTGAACTACCCAAGGATTATGATTGCACTATACACTACCAATTGGGGAAGTAAAATAATGTGGAATATGCTTTGAGTATAAATAATCATGGAATTTTGAACAAGATGAGAGTTGAAAGGGATCCTATGTTTAGGGATCGAGTATAGATTGATATGGGAAGAATCCTGGAAGGATAAACATCTATACTTGTTCGAATGGATTCCAAACCATATTTACTATAATGGAAAAAAATTATCAGACTGATGATAAGGAATTTTAAAATAAATTTAATGTTTTGAACTATGGGAGATTGATTTACTTCATATATGAAGATGGGATTTTGAAATTTGGGATGAGACTTTGTGTTTCTGACATACCTGATCTAAAAAGGGAATTGTTTGCTGATGCTCATAGCTATAATTTTTTTATACAACATGGTATCACAATGATGTATAGAGATTTGAAGGAACATTTTTGGTGGGGCAACATGAAGAGGGAGATGGCTGATTATGTGTCATGATGTATGGTTTGTAAATAGGTGAAGGTTAGAAGAAAGAATCCTAGAGGAGTCATGCAACCAATTCCTATACCTGAGTGGAAATGTATTGATATTATGATGGAAATAATCATGGGACTACCAATGACATTTATAAGGAATGATGCAATATCGGTCATTGTTGATATTCTTACTACGTCAGCACATTTTCTTTCTATAACGGAAGATATACCAGTTGATTATTTAGCATATCTATATATTAATGATGTTTTAAGAATTCATGGTGTACCCATATTGATTGTTTCTGATCATTATCCCCACTTTACATCATGACTCTTGAAATTTATTCTAAAGGCCTTGGATACTGAAATTCATTTGAGAACTACCTACCACCCATAAACTGATAGAAAATCAGAACATAATATTCAAACCTTAGAAGACATGTTGATATGTTGTTTACATGCCTTTCTAGGTATATGGGATAAATATATACCTCTCGTATAATTTTTCAATGAAAATAAATTCCATTCAATTATTCAGATGTATCCATATAAAGCGTTATATGGAAATAGATGTCGCACACCATCATGTTGGGATGATGTTGGTGAAAGAAAACTCATAGGCCCAGAACTTGTTGAGGAAACAATGGAAAAGTTGAAGATTATCCAAACCGGCATCAAAGCATCTCAAAGTAGGAAAAATTTCTATACCGATAACCCAAGGAAGGATTTGAAATTTCGGGTAGGAGATCATGTTTTTTATGGTGTCTCCATGGAAGAGTGTGGTACGATTCGGTAAGAAGGGTAAATTGAGTCCCGAGTAGATCCGACCTTCTGAAATTCTAGAACGAATTTGAGATGTAGCATAACGTTTGGCAATGCTTCCATGTCTCTTCAAAGCTCATGATGTATTCCATGTATCACTGTTGAGAAAAAACATGCCTGACCCAACATAGGTTCTCAACTATGAATAAATAGAACATAAACTTGGTCTGTCTAATTTTGAAGATCTTGACAAGATTATTGATACCAGAGAACATGTTTTGAGAATTCAGATGACTCGTATAGTAAAAGTTCTATTGGGAAACCATATGATGGAAGACGCAACGGGGGAACCTAAAGAACATATGATGAAGAACCACCCAAATTTTTTTATGTTGTAGTATTCTAGAAATTTTGAGGATGAAATTATTTGAGGAAGAGAATAATGTAACACCCCAATCTTCCATGGTACGTTTCAATTTGAATAATTCAATATCTTGCGCAGTACACAACTTTGAGTTTTAGCACGCCATGACCAATCAAACTAGCTGTTATGATTAGTAATAACCACTATTTGAAATTTTCTAAATTTTAATTTTCGAAATGGACTTCATTTCTCGATTCTTATTATCAAAACTATCTTATGGTGAATTTTTTGTATTTTTTCTGTAAATTTTCAATTTTTAATTAATAGTGAAAAACATTGTGTTATTGTTTAAAACATACTTTTTCAAATAATTATTTATTTTAATTAAATTTTCTTTATGTAAAAATAGATACATTATACCTATATATGTTCAATTTAATTCATTAGATTCATTTTATAATTAAATTAGATTTATAAAATTTTAGTGAATTTTTTATTTTTTTACCCACCTTCTAAGCACATTTGAAAATTTGCATAAAACGTAGTTTTAATGATTCTGTGAATTGAATTTCAAAAATACAAGAGACATGGTTGACATCATTAAGTAAATTGTTGTTCAATAAGATAAAAATAAAATTTGGTGACTAGTAACTATTGACATTTATTTTCCACAATTAAAAGTAAATAGGGTCATTAATGTTTAAAATAATTTTATAGTTACCATGAAACATGTCCTAATTCAATTGGATAAATGTATTTCAACCAAAATAAACATTGGGGAAAAAATATGACCCCTTTGGTCCACTTGGATTAGATTAAGACATTTCATATTATTTAATTTAAAGAAGAATTAAAAGTGTTAAATTCAATGGTTAATAACTAAACCATAATTAATATAGGTTTATACATAAGATAAATTCGACAATATATATTCATTAAAATATAAAAAAATTTGCTATATAATTGGATTTTTTAAATAATTTTTATACATTAAATAATTAAATTTATTTCTGACACAATGATGATGCAATAATAACCTTATAATTGAATGATTAAAATAATTGATATTATAAATATTAAAATAATTGTAAATTGAATCTTTTAATGAATTTCACTAAATTTTAGAGCTTAATATGACATGTTAGGGATGATTAAGTAAAAATTTTCAATGTGATAATTTTGTTATGACTTTCACAAAAACAAAATAACAAATAGTGTCAAAATTGACATAAACGTGTTTTTAAACCAAATACTACATTATTAAATGATTTAATTTTTCAAAAATTGTAAGGCTCGACCAAAGGACATATATAAGATAATATATATCAATAATGAACCACATGGGGTTATCTTTGATTTTTATAGTATGTTTATTAACCATTTATTATAATAATAAAAGAATACATGGTAAAAGTTTAACTATTTAACTAAGAGTTAAATCTAAAAAATAAGGTTAACAAGGTTACCTAAACCTATAAAAGACCTATTTATTGAGTAGTTTTAGACCCATAACCACCTTATCCTAGAAATAAATCATTTTGGATCCATTATAAATTGAATATTACTGAATAATAAAATAATATTTCAATATTTTCTTAAAATGACCATCATCTCTCTTATAAAAGGGTACTTCCCCTTCTCTTAATTTCACACCTCCAAATCCATTTTTATTGGAAAAACCCATATCAAATATACTCTCAACTACCCAAAAACGGACCTATAGGACATTCATTTATCATAAATCCAACCTATGGGGCCATTTTGATCAAATCAAATAGAAGCACTCGAAGAAGATGTAATAATTTTATCAACTCTTTCAATGTTCTTTTCTTCTTCCACATCACCTTTCTTTTTTGTTTCCAAACCTAAATAATAAATCCAGTACCATATACTTGATTTGATGTTATTATAATTATGGTACAACAATATTCATTATTCTATCTGTCCTATGAATGAAAAGTAATCATATATGCGTACGTACGGCTTTACGATTCCACGTTGTGGTGTAGTTAGTTATTCAACACATAATTATTTGGGTGTATATAATAATGAGTGTAATTGATTTAAATAATAAATATAATCTGTCATTTATTATTTTATATATTATACACCATCCTAATAAATACAATTTCACCATCAATAGAATGGTATTTTCTCTTCTATGTCTGTACGAATTACCGTCTCCACGAACTCGATGAGATTCATTCCCCATCATAACCATTCATATATTATTTTTATTTTATGATTAATAATAATGTATTAGAATATAAAAATATTATGGATATGAATCAAATAAATTCTATCCATAAAAACATGTCTTATGTAACAATGCATAGAAAAGAAAACGAATTAGTTAACACCTGAAAAAATGATACTACTTAAATATTATTAACAATGAAATATTAGAAGATAATATATGATATCATATTTAGGTTTTTGGTTCTGGTATAATTTAATAAAAGTTATTTAACTACTATACATGAGGTTATCTTACCCTCGATCAATGAAAAGTACAAGGTAAGGGTTAAATCTACATTCTCTTCATTATCCGAGGTTGTTGATATGTGAGTATCTACTGGGACCTCATAATCTTCCACATTCGTGTTTCATAAAAATGTATTTCAAAAAATTATTACAATTTACTATACTATTGTTTTATATCGTCTATATTTTTATTTCAATTTTTATAGAATGTTTATAAATGAATCATTCCATCTTTTTCCTGACAAGATCATTTACAACCTTTTCAACAACATTAAAGATTGAATGTTTTTTAACTTATATGGCGATGGCAGCTATTTTCCACTGTTATAACAGCTTCAAAGCCTACCTTACAAGTAATAATAAAATTTTTAAAATTAATGTTTTATTTCATAATTATGTGAATGTTAAATTTTTTCAAAATAAAAAGATATATTTCTCTCAAATAGTTTTCAATTCACTTATGTTAACATCCTTTGATGGATTTTACACTTGTTTGAAGTTGAATCATTATTATAAAATATTCCATATTGTATCGAATGTTTTTTGATTTGTTTTATTGTGGATGTATTATTTTTATACTATTCATGGTTTCTGGATAATGTATTTACTTTTCGTATGCTAGTTTTAATATGAATGCTTCTGTTATGCTTCAACCTTTTTTTTATGAGGAATGCATTGAATATAGTAAGTGATGGGTGGATCCTACTATATATCCTCAATAAATTAGTAGGTCTCATTAGACCAAATAATTTCTTAGAAAAGGGCCATGGAAATATTTTATTTCTAGTCTTGGGACAAGGACTTGACTATGTGGTTATGATGTCCGACATTATGCACTATATCATTATTAAAATGGTTATTGATATTACATGTGATTATTGGACTAGTAAAATATCTATGTGAATAATTAAATGGAATTATTTGATTTATATTTAAGATATTATGCTGATTTTTTAGTTTAAAAGGATTGTGTTTTAGTCATATTCATTGTCTTAAATGATTATGCTTATTTATGATAGTTTCTGCTATATTGTTATCCTTACAGAGAATCGGAGCTCACCACTTTCTTATGTTTTATTTTTACTAGTATGCGAAGAAGTATATTACTATTAACCTATTGGAATAGGCTATGGGATATAAGAGTGTTCAAAGGGGACAAAATGTTTTTTTATTTCATGATGTAATTTAAACCTTATGTATGTATTTAGTGCTTCCAATGCTACTAAACTGATCAGTCTTCCTAGATATGATCACTTGTGATCATGATAGTGTGGTGTAATAATGCACTCTCTCTAGGAAACTAGGGTCGGGACATTATATATTTTATTAAAATTTATAGAAAAATAATGTCTCATAAAATTTGATTATAATAATTTGAAAATTAATAATTAATAATTCTATTTTTGGAAAATAATTTTTTTATTATTTAATAAATTCAAAATATAAAATGAAATAATTGTGATTTATAAAAATACCAACATGTAATTTATAAAATTCAAAATACTTATTTACATATTCCATTATAAAAATATATCATGTTTACACTTATAAGATTCAGAAAATGTATTTATAATTTAATATGGTAGTTTACTATTATACTGGAAAAATTAAAAGTTTTAATGGTCATGTAATTTTTCCTAAGGTCATGTAATTATTTCATCAGCGTAAATTATTTAATTTCTATATATATAAATTATTTCACTATAAATTTATAATAAATTTAAATACTTAATTCTCGAATGAAATATAAAAATTTTATAAGTAATCGGGTCATTATATTATCCAGACCTTCTTGAAATTGAATCCTCTCAATTTTTCTCACTTATTACAAGTGGGGATACATTTCTGTCATAACATTTTCAGATTCCCATGATGCTTCATCAACCATGAGCTTTCTCTAAAAAATAGTAAACTGGTGGTTTACAATATTCTGAAATACTTCATCTGTATGATTAAGAATCATAATCGTGTTTTCCGCATTAGAATGGTTCTATTACAACTGATCTAATTCTAGAATCAAATCATGAGATTAATCTGGAACATTCCTTCCCAACATCGAACCATAAAAAACATTGTGTACCTGAGATAAAATCAGAGGAAATGCTACTTTATAGGTGACTCTCACAACATTCTCTAAGATTTAATAAGGTCTAATGAATAGTGGACATATATTTCCTTCCATACAGAAAAAAATAACAGTTTTCTAGGATGATATTCTAGGAGAAACCTGATCACCTACCTCCAAATAAAATTCCTTCCTCTTATTATTGGAATAAATTTATTCCTTCTCTGAGTGGTCTTCATCTATTGCATAATAATAATTACTTTCCTTGCCAATTTATCAACTAATATGGTCCCATCAACTTTGTTTCCCAAAATTAATCCCAAAAGGCTGATGTTCAACACCACTTTCCATATTATTCCACATAATGATCCATCTATGTACTTGAATGAAAACTGTTATTATAAGAAATGTCAAAAAAAATAAATATTTGGATCCTGGAATCCTTGGTAGTCCATTAAACATGATCAAAACATGTATACCAATGTTTAAATTTTTCAATCAATCTGTCCATTAGATCGAGTATGAAAGGATATGGTAAAATTTAATTACGTGACAAATAACTTCTAAAAAACATTCCAAATGTTAGAAGTGAACCTGGGATCTCAATATGATACAATCGAATAAGGGACACCATTTATCCTAAAAATTCCTTTTATTACATCTTATAAAGTTGATCCAATGACATAATATCTCAAATAGAAAACAAATTTGAGGATTTAATTATTTTCTCAATAATAACCCAAATCACAATTTAACCTCACAAAGTCATTGGTAGTCCCACCGTAATGTCCATGTATATATTTTCCAATTTTTACACTAGAAATGGTAATGGATGGAGACCCCCCTTTGGTAATTTCCACCTTTCTTTATCTTATTGAAAATTCAATCATTTCATGGTAAAATATCCAATATCCCTTTTCACTACATACCACCAGTAATTCTCCAAAACATCTATGTACATTTTAGTACAACCAGGATGAGCTGATAATGGAGAAATATGAGCATCACATAATAATTCTTTATGATGGTGGATATCACAAGGCACACATAATCTCATTTAAAATTATAATACTTATTCATTATTAATATTATATTCTATAAACATACAATTTTTAAAAAATTATACCTTTTTTCATCTAAAGGTGTTCCTTCTATGGTTTCTTAATTCTTCTTGATAGTGAAAACAACATCGAAACCTAGAAAGAAACATAAGAATTTACTACCCCAACAACATCCAATACAAAATCATCAAATAAATAATTAAGGGGTCTTGTTCCAAATATAACATGGTTAATGATTCATGATGTTTTATACTCAAGGAATCTTCTAGGTTGTTTAATTTTAGAGGAATGTAATTTATCATGAAATCATAGTCCTTTATCTTTTGAATCCATCTTATCTGCTTAATGATAAATTCATTAGAGTGTATATATACCTCAGAATTTTATGGAAGGTCTATATTTCATATTTGGCTACATAAAAATGATGCCTCAAAATTTTCAAACAAATAAACCACATATGCCAATTCCAAATCTTATGTGTGATAATTTAACACATAAGGATTAATTTTTCTTTAAGTGTCTGTAATTACCATATCATTCTGTATTAGAATAGAATAAGGTCCCTTCATTGTAGAATAACATTAGATAAAAAACTCACTATTTCTGGTTGGTAGGGAAAAAATTGGAGCATTCAACAATATCTCCATGAGTTAATAAAAACAAAAATTACATTTTTATATCAATGTAAATTTATCCCATTTATTATTGACTATGTTAGTAGGCTAGATAATTTTCAAATATTTTGTGAAACTGTAGGTGATAACCTGCTAATCCAATAAAATTATGAATCTCTATAAAATTTCTAGGTCTTGTCCATTCATCAACCACTTTTATTTTGAATGATCAACTGTAATTTTATCCTTATTTAAAATATGAACAAAAAAAGAAATATTATTCAACCAAAAAAATATTTTTAAATGTTTCCTTAAAACTTATTTTCTTTTATAATTTCCAAGATTGTCCTAAATTTTTTTATGCTCCCCATATCTTTTTGTAATTGATAAAATACAATTATCATAAAAATTATTCAAATATTCACAGAAAACTCTATTCCAAAGATCCATGAATATAACATTGGATTTTCTCAAACTAATGGACATAACAACACATATAAAATTCACTTATTATGTATGAAAATAATTTTTTAGAATTTCATCATCCTTCACCATCATGTGATGGTACCAAGATCTCATGTAAATCATGAAATTATATTGAGCTCTCTGGATATGATCAAACAATTCCTCTACATGAGGTAAAGGATACTTATTATTAACATTATTGCTTTCTAAAATCTATATAATTAATGAAATTTATCATGAATCTAACTTTTTCTAACAAAAAAAAAACTAGAGAACCCCATTGTAATGTTCCTTGATGGATGAAGCCTTTGTCAAGAATCTCATGTAACTGATTTTTCTATTCAAGAAGTTCCACTTAACACATTCAATAAGGTATTTTGAAATATGTTTTGAATCAAGAATTAATTCAATGGTATTTTCAACTTCCCGGTCATGTATAACACTGGGAATTCATCATAAAAATTATCTATGTATTCATTTACCACCGAAACATTATTAATCTATATAGTTCCCTTGTATTCAAAAATATGATTATGATAGCTTTTATTTACATCTTTTAAATTTTTCCTTTCTTATTCACATGTTTTCAGTTTTATGGGTTCATTCTTGTACAGAAACAAAAACTCTTTCATTAAAAATACTTCATTAGCTCTATAATAAATAATTTCATGATAAATAGAATGCCTATATATACCCAGAATGATGAATAACACAAATAAGGGTAAAAAACAATGTTTACAGGCAATGAATTTCCATAGAAAATAATAGGAACATTATTATAATGACATTTTTTAATAAATGTTCCACTGGTGTTTTAACCATAAGTTTTGGTCTCATTTATTGAGGTGAAATTTCTAATTTACCAAAAACATTATCTAAAATAAAGGAATGTGTATACATTGTATCAAAAAAGACATTAGAAAAAAGTGAGTAAACAAAAAATGTACCTGATACCAATTCATTGGATAGACCAATATCTACTAATGTAGTGAAAAAGATCTCATTACACTTTCTTACATATAATATAATTGTTTTCCATCATTCAGATCTTTCTTTGGGAAGGTATTTGCACAATCAACCATATCATCACATTTAAGACACATTATATATTTCTTATCACAACTGATTTTAAGTTCATTTTTATTACAATATTGTTCCATATCTACAAACTTACCGCATTGAAAAACCATCCCAATTTGGTTGTGGCATTCCGTAGGCTTCTTTCTACCAATCTTTTGACATAATAGATTCTCTACATTCTGATATTAATATTAATTTTATTTATTCTTACACTTAATTTTCTATATGGAATTATTCATCTATGTGTTTTCATTGTACATGTGATCATCAGAAAACTCCATTTTTACCTTCTCATCGCATTGTACATGTATCTCAATCTTTTTAGTTCTCAAGAGGATAATTATCTTCTATACCTTGGCTATAATCCTCAGAAAAAATGATTGATTTTCCTTTTAAGATCTCAAATAAGATTTAGTGCTTATCGTTCCAATCAGTTGATGTTTTCTTCATACATGATTGATGAATCATCCAAATTTTTATTTAATTCAAGGAATTTTATTTCATCATAAGTCGAAAAACCTTAGGAAAATATTTTTAAGGGAAATATTTATAAATTCATCCCCCTCAAATGCATAAATTTCCTCTATATCCCAAATATTCTTCACCATTAACCACAAATGGTCATATTTATCATAAAAATGATAAACTGAAAGACAATACCCTTGATTATTCAAACAACCCATGATATAGAATATATTTCAGTGATATTTAATCCACCCGTCTACCACAATTGGGTCATAAGTTCCACTGAAATCTGGAGGGTGTTTCCTCGTAAAATGTTCCATTATCACCATGATCCATGAGGTAGCTCTAGTTATTCTCTTTCATTGATCCCACCACCAGTTATACATTATATGAAATATTCCTTTACTCTCATAATGTTTTTTGATCAAATTTCCACAATTCCAAGCTAGAAATTTGGACAGATATCAGCCACGTGGAGCTCTCCTACATCATTATCCCTATTTTTTATATGGAAAACCATTCTAAACAAACATATCTTAAATGAAGAAACATGGTAATCTCTAAATTCCATATCACTTCAGTATAAATATATGGTATGAATAATTTATGTTATTCTATTAACATAATCATAACCACTAATGTACTCTTATATCTACTCTGATACCAACTACTAGGACCTAACATTAAATATTGCATAATCTGGTTAATTCAACTATAATAAGCATATTATATTCCCAAATATCCTTTCTATTTATATTTTTATAAAATTAGGATATATATATATATAAACCCACATACATATATTGTGTCATAAAGTAAAAAAATATCCATTTTTCTGATCATACAATGTTTTTAATAAAAACATGAAATAATTTCAGGAAAATTCATCACAACATTCATCTTGGATTCTCTATTTCTCTTACACATCCTTCAACCCTATAAATGAAATTTTAGAACATGTTACAAGCACAAAAATCTATATATGAGATATAAAATGAAGGAAAAAAATAATTTTCACATGAATACTTATAATAATATGAAATCATTCTCACAAAATCATACATCTCACCCATAAAGTATAATATACATTCTTTATAAAAACATAATATTTACATAAAACATAAATAATACTATAAAGGAAACTATATTAATTACCTACCTAATAATATAACCCTCACAACTACATTATTACTTGTAACTATTTGGAATACCTTATAATATAACCCTCAAGGATACCTTATACTGTAACAATTGCTGTTAAACATGGAGTAACAATTCAGCCATCCTCCAATGTAAACATACCCAATTCATTATGAGGAGATATTGATACCACCATTCATCATATGGAAATTTGAATAACCATAACAAGATCATAAAACAAGATCATTTTTTTAAATATATTAATTATTAATTTTGTAAAAATAGAAACTTGAAAGTAGATTTTTAAAATGGATTCCCTTACATATACCATATCGTTGAAGAGTTAATTAATAAAATTAAGTGAATATCTATAATCACTATAGATAAAAATAATAATTCTTATTATGTTAAAAATTCACAACACATATAATCTTAGAGAAAAGTGGTGGGTCGTTGTATTGTTTTTATTGATGACCCTAATTCTAGGATTGAAGGGGATATAGATGAAACCCAATATATGAATGAAAAGACAATAAATAAAACTCATGAAACTATTTTTATAAGGGTTAAAGCTGCTCCTGTGCATGATGTGGTAGATGAACTGATTGATGAACCTTCCATGAATCCATTGGGTACATCATATGTGGATGCGGCATGCACTCAGGGAAGTATTGGAACATGTCTCAATACGGAGGTGGCAGCCATTGAGTTGGGTAGCCTTTTAAAATTATTGTCGATGAATGATCTAGTTAAAGAGTGTAAGGATGATCTGGTTAGACAATACATGGGTGGGTAAAAATGCTTTTGGTGTGACTATAGTGAAGGATAACTAGAGGAAGAGGCCATGGTAGATAGATCTCTGAGCCTAGGAAAAAACACGAACCATAAGTGAATCCATATAGAAAGAAATAATTACTCCTCCTATTCACCTCCACTGAAGACACGTTCAACAATGATGATGAAATACAAGAAGCAAGATAGTGATGTTGGTGGTATGTTTTATAAGTGAGTGGGTTTGATTAAGAAATACTTTGAATTGCATATGTGTTTGGAAAAAGACGTGGTTGAATAGGTTTTGTTACAAAATTTTAATAAAGTAGAAGCATCCAGAATGACGGGGAAGTCATTATATAAGGAACCAACCGTAAAACATACATAATATTGAATTAAATGAATAATTCAAATTGAGGATCTTATCATGTTTAGAGTTTTATAATATTAGGACATAACTATTACATCTCAATAGATTACAAATTAGACACTTCTACCTAGTATCCATTCTTTTCATAAAATATAAACTCTTAAAAAAAGGTCATGTCTATTTCTATATTTATGACAGTATGAATTTTCCATGATACCATCCTTGACCCTATTCCACATTATGTCCTGTGAAAAAAATTATAAAAACATGGCTTGAGCATAAAAAGATCAGTAAGGGATACACAAATAAGGAAAAATTTTAGTTTTTAATAACAACAAGTACACCATGAATACTTTAACATAAGTAATACTTTTCACCTTTATGAAGTAGTAAATACTCTTCACTGAATAAAATATCACCACTTACCCTTTTGTAATCAAAATATTACCATAAAACTCCTATAAAGGAAACATAACATATAAAGGTAACATGGGACATAAACATACTTAAATGGAATAACCATACGGCAACTTCAATACATTTCACTAAATGGAATAGACATACGGCTGACTTCCATACCCAATGCATTAGAGTTTATAATGTAACCACCAGCCCTGGTATTCACGACACCACCCGTCATATGGTTTATCAGATAACCACCCGTCAAATTTCCAAGTACCATCACAACAAATAAAATATTTCAAATATTATCATTTCACTAATAAAATTTCATTTGAATTCATAATAAGTATTTTCGGGATATTGAAATAATCAATCCATTTGCATTAACCATTTAAAAAGTGATTTCTGAATCAAAGTGTCGGATACCAATTTGAAGATTTTAATGGAATTATAATTTCAAAAAATTAATTTCCATATAAATAATTACAGAAAAACCATTTTTAAAACACAGACATTAATGATAAATATTTAGAATAATAAATCTTTAAAACATTTAAAATGATATTTTAGTTAAAGAGTTTTTATCAAAATGAGAGACTCTTGAATACAAATAATTGAGGAATAACATTTAATCAGAACATTATAATATAATTAGAATAAAGGTATTCATGATATAATATGTCAAAGGATAGTATATATGCTATATAAGAGTGAATTGGTGTATAACAACAATGTTGTCTCAATGGAAATGTAAATTGAGATGAAATCCGTTATAAAGTTGGTATCCTTAAATTAAGGACAAATCAATCACATAATTATGTGTGAAAAATATATATACATCAAATATAAGTGGATATTAAGTGTAAAACAATATGATTTTATTCACACATATTCATAGGATGACATATTCAATATGTACAAGCTGAACCCAAAGAATCGAAAGTGGGTTAAGAAGTTCCCTTGTAAAAATTAGATAGCCTAATGACATCACTTTAAAATTCAGAAAATGAGTTGATGAGACAAAAAAAGATATCTCATAACTTGGAAATAATCTTTACATAAATAATTATATATAAGAATATATCCCAACATAATAAGATGTAAATTAAAAGGCACAACAAAATGTTGTCTATTAAAAAGAGGAGGGTGAAAGGTTCCCTTACCGATTTGGTAACGTAAAAAAAATACACCACATGAAAGAATGATCATACAATGAATCTGTAAGTACTCATAAATAAAATTATATTACAGAATGAGTATAATCATGTGCAGTACATACTCTACACAAAAGGAAATAGTGGCAAATATAGCCTGAATCTCATGGAAATAAAAAGTGAGGTGAAACCCTTTACCACGTTGTAATCAACTGAGTCGTATGACCAAAAGTAAATAACCACCAAATTAAAAACATATAACCCAAAATATAATGATAATCATAACAATATATATCAAGTAGAATTACACAATACACCACATGCAATTAATAAGTGGTGAACAATGCAAATCTCACAGAATTAAAAGTGAGATACGAAAATCTCTTACCTCATTGTCCGACATGACCCATTCGTTCCTTAATATACTGAATAATAAATTAATTTTAATTTCTACATGACTGAGAACCTTTTTAAAGTTTATTATTCCTTTTATATTACTTGTTACCATGTTATCAACATTATGTAATCATTTACGTTAATAACGGTCGTTTTGTCGATATTAGATACTTGAGTAAAAAAATGAACACCTTATAATTACAAGTTGTTCATGTGGTAAGATATCCATTTTCTTCAAAATGATATTAATGATTTAGATATCATATATATCATATACATTCAGTATATACATATATTTATAATTGTACATAAAATTTAAAAGTAAGAAATGAAATGCACTGTTCATGGAGATGTTAAGTCGTACGTACGCATGAACGCTACTTCCATTTCTATTTATTATTTTAATGGAATTAAAAAAATAATGATACATAGTTATATTATAATTCTAGTATAATATTATATACAATATTATTATCTTCATCCTTTGTACGTCCTACATAAGGAACTAATGAGTCATATCACTTTGAGGGGGCAGTAGTGTGCACTTCATCTAATGAGATTATCGTATTTACCCACTATGGAAACCATAAAGTATATATATAAAAAGAAAAAAATGGAAAAATAAAGATAAAATAATCATAATATATATCATATATAAATATGTTTCCATCATAATGGTCAATATGAGAGGCGGTTGCAGATATTTGAACAATCATCGTTTCGTGAGGCGTTAGTTTGCCATCCACAGAAACATTAAGTTTTCATCCATTAGATGGAGGGGTGTTCAAGTGTTGTCTGAATACTTATCATAAATACATCCTAGAATATTTAGGATACTAGTGTTGTTACAAAATAAATGAATAAAAATAGTTTAGGGGGTTTGAGAAGTAAAATAAAAGAAAAAAATTGAAGAGAAATTGTTACCTTTAATTTGGGTAACTCCATTTGGATTGAAACAAAGGACTTATTGAGGTTTCTTCTGCATGAGGTAAGTCTTATAGGATGAGCATAAGGATATAGGGAGATTAATTGGGCTGGGGTTGGACGAGCCAAAAGGCTTGAGATGTGTGAGGAATTGGATAGAAGCGGTCTCCTTTTATAAGGGGGAGGAGGGGCTCTTTAGGAATGTGTGAAAATATTATTTTATTATATAATTATATTCGATTTCAAAAGGTCCAAAAATCATTAAAGTCGGAGATAAGATGGATCATGGTTGAAATAAAATAAATCAACAAGAATTAGAATACTTTTATACAATATTTTATTCATTAAAATCTTATTTATTTAAATTATTTATTAATGAGGTAAACAATACATCATTATAGTCGAAAATATAATTTTTATAACCCTTTGTAAAAATTAATTTTCTAAAAGATATTTTTTTCTGTCATTTTTTCCTTTACTTCATGTTAATTAATCTAAATTTTCATTATCACTCTCAAGTGGCTCAATGGGGTCCCAAAATCAACCCAAAGTTTCCCATGGTCATACATGACTCAACCATTAAGTTTTAGACATGTGTTAACGCAATTTTGAATTATTATAATATTCTTTTTTACTTTGAATTACCTTATTTACCTTTAACCGTGGTAAATAAAAGTCAAAAGTTACTATTCAAAAAAAAAATTCGTCTTATTGACCCACATTTGACTTACTAACAACAACCATGTATGTTGTATTTTCTAAATTCTACTCAAAAAAGTGGTAAAATTCATTTTAATTAAAAAATTCAGTTTTTTAACTACTACTAAATGGTTTTATTATTCATCAAAAATTGATGCTTTTATGAAAAATACCAAAAATTCATCCTAAGATATATTAGTTATTCTAAATTCAAAAATGATTTCTATTTTACCAAAAAATAAACATATAAGTTTCATTAACTTATTTAAAATTAATTCTCGTTGTAAAAACAAATAGGGTATTTTTAAGAAACAATAACTATCAAAAGATTGACACTTGTTTATGCCCAATTTCAAAGTGAAATTAATTCAAATGACAAACATTGGATTAAATGATAAAAATATATTTGAATTACACTATAAAACCAATTAAAAATATAATTTATCCATATTAATAAATTATATTAAAAGGGACTTTTGAATTAAAATACTATATTTTACACTATTCATTAAAAAATGAACTTTATCTGAAAATTACAAAAAAATTACCCAATGTAAAATTTGATGTCCACATTCTAAAGAATGATTTTATTTGGACAATTATAATGTATTACACTGTCAAAAACTATATTTAATTGGGGTTCTCCATTAGAAGTTGGTAAATCGACCTTTTAATGTAAATTATCCTTAAAATTAGATTCATTCATATTTTAAGCCACTAAATTTTATTGGATAAATGTAAATACATTAAAAAAACATGTATAATCATATTGTAGTTAGTCTTTTTCATTACCACCAAATACAACGGCTAGGAGATAACTACCATTTAAAATAATAATATTATATTTTTAGTGTGCAATGTAAGATTTCAAAGAAACTCATTGTTGCGTATCAGGTATGCTATCGAACATAGAAATCATTTTAAAGTGAAATTAATATTTAATTGAAAAATATTAATAAATATGAATAGTTTATATTATTCATTTATCCAGGATATTACATACTTCCCCCCTTTTGGAAATTTCATCCTCGCAATTTTAAAATTGGGCTTGGGAACTTGATTGAAAGTCCCACGTCAAGAAAAAGAGTCAAAAAACTATCACTTTAAAATAAGGGAAGAGAAGTACAAAGGTTACCTGAGAAAAAATATACTAGGATTCCTTGAAAACATGGATATGGAGGGAAAAACCATTATGTTCTGATGGAGTGTGATATAAATCTTGTTTAGGAGAAAGTTAACCACAATAAATAACAAACTTGTTATGGGTTAAATAGTCTTTGATTCCCTAGTATGAAAAGTTAATAGACAAGGTTTTTATTTTAAGTTACTTTTCATTGAAGAATTTTTTTAAAAACATAAGTAAATATACTTATGTTTCATGTAGGCATTAATCTTTTACTATATTTCTCACACAAACTCATATTTTCTGCAAACGATGAGTATTCATGATGACTTTTTTTCACATTAATAGTGATATAATCAACTTCGAGAGAATCACATAATCTACAAAATTTGAACTATATATTTCCCATGTATTTAGACCTTAACCAAAACCAAAATGGTTAGCACCAGATTAGATAATACCAAAAAAACTAATCTGTTACAAAAATAAAAACTACTCTTAATCTCTAAAATTTGTCAAACAAAACTTAGAGTTCAACAAAGACCTTTCAATAAACAATTGTCTATAAAATTATTCAAAGTAATCCAAACTAATATTGAAACCAAAATCCCAAATGGATATAATCACATAGTCTTCCAAGATAAATCTTAACATTTATCTCCAAATAATATCAGTTACTCTTAAAGTCTCATACTGAAAAGTAATTAACCTAATCACATATCCTCCATGATAGGACAATCAATTACATAGATAACCCAAAATCAACTTATTATTGATTCATAAATCATCTAACTAAAAATAATTAGCCATAAAAACCAGGGTCTTCACGTAGTCCAGTGGTATGCGATAAATACTAGTCGAACTTTGGTTGTGGGTTCAATTCCTGTAGATTTGTCCGACGTGACAGGAAGTCACATAGTCCATGTTTTGACCTTTATTCAAAAACTGTATAATTTTATATCATTACCAAAAAGAGATAAATTTATCAAAAATGACTATAACATGTTTTAAACACGAAGGTTTTCTAATAACTTTCATTTTT
This sequence comes from Viscum album, assembly GCA_963277665.1. Classification (NCBI taxonomy): domain Eukaryota; kingdom Viridiplantae; phylum Streptophyta; class Magnoliopsida; order Santalales; family Viscaceae; genus Viscum; species Viscum album. The sequence goes on along the minus strand of OY728136.1, from coordinate 1,235,562,705 downwards.
TATCCCAAAGATTTATTAACCTATAATTTCCTCAAATTCAAAGTTCATATAAACCCAAATGGTTCTTTGTAACTATATCCACAAAAGAAAAGATAATTATTCCATGAATAAAATTTTCATATATAAAACTTCAGGGTTATACATACTATTAAAAGTCTTATAATGTAATTCACATAATCAAAAGTGCCTTAATACTTTTAATCATTTCACCATCCTAAAATCTACCATAACACTTGAATCGCATATATGTTGACTTTTTAATCATTCAACATTCTTCATGAAACATTAACCATTCCTTTCCAAATTATTCTGAAATACTTCTTTCCTACAAAAAAAATCTCGAATCATATCCTAATATTCAGTAATTTCAAAACATATGTTAATTAATAATCCATACCTTTCATTGGTCATTGTCAGTTTCTTCATCCTCAATCGGAATAAAATTAGGTATTGGTAAACAAATATTTTTACAATCCTGGTTCCCAAAACTTCTTCATAGGAAATGTGTTTTTATAATGACCATGAACACCAAATTTAAACCACTCAATTGATCTCTCAGAAATAACTTCTTTCCCTTTCCTAAAGTCATCTGGATGCTTCCTTTTTCCATGGTAGGTCCTTTCTTTATGACCTCTATTTCCACATTTATAGCATCTTCCTGTCCCTTTGAAACATTTTCCTAGGTTTTTCTTTCAAAATCCATGACACATAGGTTTTTGAACATACATACCTTTATGATTATTACCGGAACATATGTGGGGATTTGTTTCTCGCATATACGATGCCTTATAAAAATCACCAAGGTTCATGTGGTAAATAATGATTCCAGATAGTTTGTTAATAATAACAAAAATGTTCTCATGGCATCTCCCATTTCATTCATTTTCTCATTTTGAAAACATTCATATTTTTCTTCAGATCCATTGTTACTTTGATGCCTACTAGATCCAACCATTAACTAAAGCCAGAAAGGTAAGTGTGAGTATATCAATAAAATAATCATATAATATCAATTGAGGAGGGTAAATACTAAGATATACATATTCATGTTATCTTAAACTCATGCACTTTATCAAAAATAAATATGAATCTTTCTAAAATACTATCAATTATGGTAATGTTACATATGCATAAAGAATACCCTAACCTCTAAAGTTATCTAAACCGACCATTGATACCAACTTTAATGACCCAACCTTTAACCTTACATAATATTGAATTAAATGAATAATTCAGATCGAGGATCTTTTCAGGATTAGAGTTTTAGAGAATTAGGACAGAACTATTACATCTCAAAATATTACAATGTTGAAACTTCTACCTAGTATCCATTCTTTTCATAAAATAAAAACTCTTAAAAATATCATGTCTATTTCCATATTTAAGGCAGCATGGATTTTCCATGATCCCATCCTTGACCCTATTCCACATTATGTCCTATGAAAGTCATTGGAAAAACTTGTGATGATAATAAAAAGCTCAGTAAGGGATACACAAAAAAGTAAAACTTTTATTTTTTCGAAACAACAATTAAAACATAAATACTTTATCAAAAGTAATATTTTCCCCTTTATGACGTATTAAATACTCTTCACTTAATAAAATATCACCACTTACCATTCTGTAACCAAAATATTACCATAAAACTCATATTAGGAACACATAACATATAAAGGTAACTTGTGACATAAACATACTTAAATGGAATAACCATATGGTCTATTTCCACACATATCACTAAATGGAATAGCCATACGGCCGACTTCTATACCCAATGCATTGGAAGTTATAACGTAACCACCCGTCGTATGGTTTATCACATCACCACCTGTCGAATGTCCAAGTTCAATCACAACACATAATTTTTTTGAAATATTAACATTTAACTAATAACATTTCATTTCATGTTATAATAAGTAATTTAACGATATTGAAATAATCAATCCATTTTCATAAACCATTTAAAAATAGATTTCAGAATCAAAGTTCCCCATACCACATTGAATATTTTAATGGAATTGTAATTTCAAAACATTAATGTCCATATAAATAAGTAATGAAAATCATTTATAAAACATGGAAATTAAAGATAAATATTTCCAATAATAAATCATTAAAACATTTAAAATGATATTGTAATTAAATAGTTTTTAACAAAATGAGAGAATCTTGAACACAAATAATTGAGGAATAACATTTAATCAAAACATTATAATATCATGAGAATAAATATATTCATGATATAATTTGTCAAAGGACAGTATATACACCATATAAGAGTGAATTGGTGTATAACAACAATGATGTGTCATTGTAAATGTAAATTGAGATGAAATCCCTTATAACGATGGAATCCTTAAATTAAGGATAAATCAATCGCATAATTATGTGTGAAAAATATAAATACACCAAATATATATGGATATTAAGTTTAAAACAATCATAGGTCATTCACACATATTCATAGGATGACATATTCAATAAGTACAAGGTGAACCCAAAGAATCAAAATTGGGTTAAGAAGTTTCCTTGTAAAAATTCGACATCCAAACCACGTCACTTTAAAATTCAGAAAATGAGCTGATGAGAAAAAAAGGGTATCTCATTAAATCTAAATAAATTTTACATGAATAATGATATATAAGAACATATAACAAAATAATAAGATTAAAATTAAAAGACACAACAAAAAGAAGTCTTTTAAAAATATGAGGGTGAAAGGTTCCCTTACCGATTTGGTAACATAAAAAACATACACCACATGAAAGAAGGATCATAAAATGAAGCTGTAAATAATCATAAATAAAATTATATTACACAAATAGTACAATCATGGTCAGTACATACCCCACACAAAAGGAAATAGTGCCAAATATAGCATGAATCTCACGAAAAAACAGTGAGGTGAAACCCTTTACCACATTGTAATCAACTGATTCATATGAAAGAAAGTTAATAACCACCAAATTAATCACATAATACCATGAATATAATTACAATCATAACAATATATATCAAGTGGTTGTACACAATACACCACATTCAATGAATAAGTGCCGAACAATGAAAATCTCACAAAATTAAAAGTGAGATAAGAAAATCTCTTACCTCATTGTCCGACTTGACCAATTCGTTTTTTAATCTCTTTAATAATAAAGTAATGTTAATTTATTCTTGATTATGAACCTTTTAATGTTTATTATTCATTTTATATTACTTATTACAATGTTATAAAAATTATGTAATCATTTACGTTAATAACAGTCGTTTTGTTGATATTTGATACTTGGGTAAAAAAATCAACACCTTATAATTACAAGTTGTTCATGTGGTAAGATATCAATTATCTTCAGAATGATATTAATGATTTAGATATCATATATATCTACAATATTAATTTATTTATAATAGTACATAACATTTAATGGTAAGAAATAAAATGCACTGTTCTGGGAGATGGTAAGTCGTATGTATGCATGAACGCTACTTCCATTTCTATTTCATTTTTCAATGGAATTAAAAACATAATTATACATAGTTATATTATAATTACACTATAATATTATATAAAATATTATTAACTCCATCCTTTATATGTCCCACATAAGGCACTAACGAGTCATATCACTTTGAGGGGGCGGTAGTACGCACTTCCTCTAATGAGATTATCGTATTTACCCACTATGGAAACCATAAAGTATTTATATATATGGGAAAATAAAAACGCATAAAGATAAAATAAACATAATATATATCATATATAAATACAGTTCCATCATAATGGCCACCATGAGAGGCGGTTGGAGATATTTGAACCATCATCATTTCGTGAGGCGTTAGTTTTCCATCCACAGAAACATTATGTTCTTCACCCCTTAGATGGGGGTGTGTTGAAGTGTATTAAGAATACATATCATAAGAACATCCTAGTATATTTAGTATACTGGTGATGTTACAAAATAATGTAATAAAAAGATTTTAGGGGGTCGGAGATGTAAAATAAAATAAAACAAGTTAAGAGAAACTGTTACCGTTAATTTGGATAACTCTCTTTGGTTTGATACAAAGGACTTCTTGAAGTTCCTTCTGCCTATGGTAAGGCTTCTAGGAGGAGGAGAGGGATGTAGGGATCTTAATTGGGTAGAGGTTGGATGATCCAAAAGGCTTGATAGGGGTGAGGAATTAGTTATAAGTGGTCTCCTTTTATAAGGGGGAGGAGGGACTCTTTAAGAAAGTGTGAAAATATTATTTTATTATGTAATTATATTCGGTTTCTAAAGGTCCAAATATCATTAAAGTCAAATATACGATGACTCATGGTCAAAATAACATCATCCAATAAGAATTGTACTGGTTTTAGATAAGATTTTAATAATTATAATCCTATTTATTTAAATGATTTATTAATGAGGTATACATTTCATCATTATTATGTAATAAATAATTTAATTTGTTTGTTGTCTAAAAATTATAAAAAAAATCCATGATGTAGGAAATTTTTATAGATTTACAATTAATTTTTATATTCTAGAATATTATTTAAATAACACTTTGTAAAAATTAATTTACTACAAGAGATTTGTTTTTTTTTCATTTTTTTCTTTTCTATATTTTAAATAATCTAAATTGTAATTATCACTCCCAAGAGGCACAAAGGGGTCCAAAAATAGACCCAAAGATTCCCATGGTTGTACATGACTCAACCAATAAGGTTTGGACAAGTTTTAAGGAAATTTTGAATAATTATAAAATTCTTTTTACCTTGAATTACCTTATTTACCTTTAACCGCGGTAAATTAAAGTCCATAGTTACTATTCCCTAAAAAACATTCATCTTATTGACCCAAATTTTACTAATTAATAACAACCATGTATTTTGGATTTTCTAAATTCAACTCACAGAAGTGGTAAAAAAAATTTAATGAAAATTTCAGTTTTTTTACCTACTACTGAGTGCTTTCACTATTCTTTAAAAATTGATGTTTTTCAGAAAATTACCGAACATTCAGCCTAGGCTATATTAGATATTAAAAATTAAAAAATGATGTCTATTTTACCAAATTATAATCATAGAAGTTTCATTAACTAATTTAAAATTTATTACCCTTGTTATAACAAATAGTGTTTTTAAGAAACAATAACCATCAAAAGATTGACACTTATTTATGTCCAATTTCAAAGTGAAATTAATTCCAATGGACAAAATTGGATTAAATGGTAAAAAATATTCTAATTACACTTTAAAACCATTTAAAAATATAAACTATCTAAATAAATAAATTAGATTAAAAGGTACTATTGAATTAAAAGACAATATTTTTCACTATTTATTAAAAAATGAACTTTATCAGAAAAATACCACAAAATTACGCAATGTAAAATTTAATGTCCCCATTCTAAAAAAGGATTTTATTTGGAAAATTATAATTTATTAAAGTGATCAATAATATATTTAATGAGGGTTCTCCATTTAAACTCGGTAAATCGACCTTTTAATTTAAATTATGCTTATAGTTGGATTCATTAACATTTTAAGCCTCTAAATTTTATTGGATAAATGTAAATAAATTTAACAAACATATATAATCATATTGTAGTTAGTTTATTTCATTCTTAATAATACAACAGCAAGGAGTTAACTAGCATTTAATATAATAATATTATATTATTAGTGTGCAATGTAAGATTTCAAAGACACTTGTTGTTGCGTATTAGGTACGCTATCGAACATAGAAACCTCTTGGAAGTAAAATTACTATTTAATTCAAAAACATTAATAAATTTTAAATTTTCATATTCTTAATTTATCTGGGATGTTACACATTGTGGTTGAATTTCAATGGAAACAATATACCTGGATTGAAAGGAACGACATGATTCTCTTTGAGGGATTCAATAAGTGATAGATCAATATTGAGGTGTACATCAAGTAATGGGACATGTTGGCCTTTGAGATTCAAGATCTGCTAAAGGAATAACTATAACATCCCAAGTAAGTAATGAATAATAGATATTTTTATCTATTTCTATTAATGATTAAGATAGTGTTTTAGAGGCTTAAAATGAAAATAAATACAATCTTATGCATGGAATACACTAATATTCTTAAAAGATTGTCTTACTACCTTATGATGGAAAAACCTTTTTAAATATATATTTTGAAAATTTTATAAAATATGTTTGTCAAAATAAACTTATTCGTTATGATTGGGACTTCAAAATTTACTTTGTGTGAATTTTTGGTATTTTTCTGACAATGTTCATTTTTTAATGAATAGTGTAAAATACTGCATTTTACCTCAAAACTGCTTTTTATTCTAATTTATTTATATGATTAGATTATCTATTGAATTGGTTTTGAAGTGAAATTAGAATATATTTTTACCATTTAATCCAATGGTGGTCATTGGAATCAATTTCACTTTGAAATTGGACTTAAACTGGTGTCAATCTTTTGATACTTATTGTTTCATAAAAACACACTATTTGCTCTGACAGCGGGAATTAATTATTAAATTAATTAATGGGACTTATATGTATTGATTTTTTAAAATAGACTTAATTTTTTAATTCAGAATATCAAATATAGCTTAGGTTGAATTTTTGGTAATTTTCTGAAAAACTTCAATTTTTTGATGAATATTGAAACCACTAAGTGGTAGTTAAAGAAACTGATTTTCCGTTTAAATGAAACTTTTCCAATTTTGTGTTTTGAATTTAAAAAATCCTACATACATGGTTGTCATTAATAAGTGAAATGTGGTTCAATGAGATTAAAATAATTTTTTGGTGAATAGTAACTTATTAAGTTTTAATCGCGATTAGTGGTAATTAGTGTAGTTTGAGGTAAAAATAATGATTTAATAAAATAAGATGAGCTTGACACATGTCCTACCATCATTGGTTGTGTCATGGCCGACCAAGACAAGACATGGGTCAACTTGGGGACCCCATGGATCCACTTTGGTTGGGAAATGACATAAATATGTTTTTATTAAATGTTAAAGTAAAAAATGACACAAACATAATATGTTTTACGAAAACAATTTTCACATGGGGTTATAAAGATCAGATATTTGATTATAAATATTAATTGGAAAGATAAAAAGATTTCATACATCATAGTTGTTTTTTTATAATTTTTAGACTATAAATAAATTAAATTATTTATGACATCATGATGATGCAGCAATGACCTCATTATTTAACGATTTAAATAAAATGGAAAGATAATGAAAACTCTAAAACCTACACATGGCCAAAACCAATTGGATGAGTGGATTTAGAATCCTTATCACCTTATCCTAGAATTATAGCAATGTGGTACCTTTTGGATCTGAAACTCTTTTTAAAATAAAGTAACTTATCTTTACTTTCCAAAAGTGCCCCTCCTCTCCTCTTATAAAAGGCCCCCACCTCTAACTCATTTCACACACTCCTAAAGCCTTTGGATCGGCCAACCCCTGACCATTTACTCTCTACACATCCCTCTCTTCATCCTAGAGGATTACCTTTGGGAAGAATCCTTTCAAAGGATGCCTTTAGGCTCAAATCAAAAGGAGTTACATTTTTAAAGGTAATTCATTCTCTCATGTTCATTTGTTTTATTTTGCTTCACCAACCCCCTAAACTCTTTTTATTTACTTATTTTGTAACAACACCAGTATATTCAATATACTAGGATGTTTTTATAAGATTTATTTGAGCTACACTTTCACACAACTACATCAAATGGTTAAATAACATACGGTTTCCGTGGATGGCAAAATTCTGCCTCCCGAAACGATGATTGTTCAATACTCATTTAACACCTTCAAAGGTGGCCATTATGATGTCACTATTTTTATATATGATATATAATATGTTTATGTTTTCCTTAAGCTTCTGTTTTTTTCTTTTTGGGCATACCTTTATGGTTTCTATTATGGGTAAACACGATATCTTCATTTTAGGAAGTGCGGACTACCTCCCCCTGAAAGTGATTTGATTCGTTAAAACCATATGTGGGATGTGTAAAGGATAAAGTTAATGATATTATATATTTTATTATACTGGAATTATAATATACTCTTATATCATTATGATTCCATTCCAGAAAATACGAAATAGAAATGGAAGTAGCGTTCATGCGTACGTACGGCTTACCGTCTCCATGAACGGTGCATTTCATTTATTACCTCTAAATGTGATGTAATATTATAAATACATGTATATGATGAATATATATGATATATATGTTATCCAAATAATTAATATCATTCTGGATATAACGATCCTCTGACCAAATTAACAACATGTAAGTGTAAAAGTCTATTTTTGACCTAAGAACCAAATACCGACAAAGTGAACATTATTAACTTAAATGATTACATGATGTTCATAACATGGTATAAAAGGAATAATGAACTTGAAAAAGGTTCATAAGAAAGTATAGATTAACTCAAGTTTATTATTCAGGAGATTAAAGAACGGTCGGGTCAAGTCGGATACGAGGTATGGGACTTCGTCTCAATCTCCTTTCATTGAGGCATATTTTGTTTTATACACAACCTTCTTTTATACGGTGTATAAACCCCTTTGACTTTTACGTTTATTCTAAAGGAATCTATTTTATACGAAGCATTTACTAAACGACAAAAGGGAATGTTTTTGTCGTACGTATGCGGTGACAACGTCTTCTTCGCCGTCGTGACCGTTATTTGAGTTTCGGCTTCCACTACAAGCCATACCTTCTTTTTAAAAGGAAATAATAAATACCATGTTTTACTTTTCTTTTATATTGGTATCGAAAATGGTTTTTATAATGTTTTATATATCAATGTGTTGTATTGATATCTTGTGATTGAAAGGTGGGAATGTTTTGTTTCCTTTATGCATTTTTTATGTGATATGATTATGTTGAGGTTCATGGGCATTATTATGAAAACGGGTGGTTCCGTGATAAACTAAGGGCGGGTGAGCCCGATATTGCTCTCCAATGCATTGGGTAACGCGAAGGAGTGAAACGTTAAGGTTTCTCCGAAGAGATTTTAGGGAATATACTATGATGGGTATTCCAAACGTAACCAAGAGGGTTACTCCCTACGTAAGAATGTTATGAATGCCTCAAGTTACCTTTATGTCTTATGATTTCAATGATTTACTATTGATTTGATGAGGTATGTTAATGTGTTTATGTTTTATGGGTAAAGTATGATTTCACTCTTATGTATATATGTACCCATGTTTCCTTTCAATGTTTTTATAACCCATACTGAGCTTTTTATGCTCATCCCAAGTTTTTTTGAAATGTTTTCACAGGTCAAGGAAAAGGTACATGATAAGATGATAGTGTCAAGGAAGTGTCAATAATAATCCATGTTTTATTTTAAATATGTTTCCATTGATGGGAATGAAGAATACTATCTTTATGTAACCACTTTGTTTATTTGTGGAATGTAATGCAAGTTTTATGATCTAATTCTCTAAAACTCTAAACCTGAAAAGATCCTCAATGTGTAATCTTGTAATAACTCAAGATTAAGTAAGGTTTAAGGCTGGGGCCTTATAGTTGGTATACAGAAGGAAATAACCTTCCGAATAAATATCCTGAGATGGTCGGAATTGGAACTGAACAGTTTGTTGCATTAATGGCGCAGTTGACTCAAGAGATAAATGGTGGTGGTATCCATGCACGAGATCAGCCAGATCAACCGTAGAGGAACATGTCAGTGGTGGATCATTAAATGAGGAAACATCCACCATAATTCAGAGGATCATTTGACCCTGTGCTAGCTGAAGGGTGGATTAAAACACTGGAGATGTTTTTTGATGTCATGGGGTGTTCAGACAATCAAAAGGTTAGTCTTGCTATTTACCGTTTGGAGGGTGAAGCAGATCAGTGGTGGTATATGGTTAAAAATATCAGGGACGACGATGAGATTGATGCTCTTGATTGGGATGAATTCAAAGGTATGTTTCTTGAGAAGTATTTTCCTAAGGCTGTTCGACTTAGGATGGAAAAACAATTCTTGGAATTGAGGCAAGAGGAAGACTCAGTGGCTGCTTATGAAGAAAGGTTCACTCGATTGGTGAGGTATGCTCCAAATTTTATCCGAGACCTTGATAGTAAAATCAATCGTTTTTACTCAGTATTAAAGCCAAAATATCTAAGGGAATTAGCTTCTCGTGAGTTTGAAAGTTATGAAAATCTTGTTCGATGTGCTGATAAGGTGGAAATGGAGTTTGCCGATGATCAAGTGTTCTATAACAACTAGCAAGAAGAAGTGGCCGAGGTGGCAGGAGAAAGGTAAGAATTCTTCAAAAAAGTCTGATGGTAAGAGAACCAAGTTTCCAGTTTGTGATAAATGTGGCAAAAGGCATGCTGGGGAATGTCTTCTGAATTCTGGAAAGTGCTACCGATGTGGTAAGATGGGACATAAGGCTCGTATTTTCACTGAAAAGGATCAAGTTGAAGGTAAGAACAAATTTGATTTACAGTTAGTGAAATGTTATAAGTGCAGTGAGATGGGTCACTATGCAAACGAGTGTCCGACAAAGATCTTGAGTGATGTGAAGCAGTTAGACTACAAGCAGAAAGGGGTGGTGAAATCCATTGCAACTACTTCAGCAGATGTCGAGCCATCAAATGAAGTTGTATCAGGTACTTTGTTTGTTTTTTCAGATTATGCCAGTGTGTTGTTTGATTCGGGGTCTACACATTCTTTCATCTCTGAAACCATTTCTTGAAAAATGGGAATACCATCTCATGAAATGACTCCTGAACTTTTGGTAAAAACAGCTGGGGGAAATGTTGAGGCAAAAAGAATTTATAAGAATCTTCCTATCCTTATATGTGGAAAGAACCTACTTGCAAACCTTATTGTTCTATCACAAGTAGAGTTTGATGTTATCCGAGGTATGGATTGGCTCTCTATTTACCATGCTAAGATTGACTGTAGAGCTAAAGAAGTTTCTTTTCAGAAAGACTTTCAGTTTGTTTACAAGAATGAACTCTTACTTTTGATAACATATCAAGAGCCTGAGAAACTTGTAAAAGATGGAAATGAATGTTACCTTGCACACTTCGTTGAAAATAAAGGAACTGTTCAGATTAATGATGTGCCAGTGGTAAATGAGTATCCTGATGTTTTTCCTGATGAGTTTCCTGGAATAATACCAGATCAGGAAGTTGAGTTTACTGTTGACTTAGTTCTTGATTCTAAGCCAATTTCAAAATCCCCTTATCGAATGGCACAAATTGAACTTTTAGAGTTGAAGGAGCAATTGAAAGATTTATTAGAGAAAGGTTTCATTAGACCTAGCACATCACCATAGGGTGCTCCTGTTTTATTTGTTAAGAAGAAAGATGGTTCTATGAGACTTTGCATTGATTATAGAGCCTTGCATAATATCACTGTTAAGAACAAATACCCTTTGCCTCATATCGATGATTTGTTTGATCAGCTCCAGGGAGCTCAGTTTTTTTCAAAGATTGACCTGAGATCGGGGTACCATAAGCTGAAGGTAAAGGAGGCAGATATTCCGAGGACCGCGTTCCGTACGAGATATGGCCATTATAAATTTGTAGTAATGCCTTTTGGGCTAACCAATGCACCTGCTGTATTCATGGACTTAATGAATAGAATTTTCCATGAGTTCTTGGATAAGTTTGTGGTGGTTTTCATTGATGATATTTTGGTGTTTTCTAAAAGTAAAGTGGAGCATGAAAGACATTTAAGGGTTATCTTTCAAACCTTAAAAGAAAAGATACTGTATGGGAAATTTAGCATGTGTGAGTTGTTGTTGCAACAAATTTCATTCCTTGGTCACATTGATTCTAAATATGGAATAACTGTTGATCCTGCAAAAACAAAAGTTGTGGAAGAATGGACAAGACACAAAAATGTAACCGAGATTCGTAGCTTCCCTGGTTTGGCAGGATATTACCGAAGGTTTGTTAGAAATTTTTCAAGGTTATCTAGTCCAATGACTAAGCTAACTCGGAAGGGTGTTAAGTTTATTTGGACAAAAGAATGTGATGATTGCTTTCAGCAATTGAAAAGAAGATTGGTGAATTCTCCAGTTTTGGAACTACCTTCCAGGAATGGTGAGTTTGTTATATACAGTGATGTTTCATTGAAAGGACTTGGTTGCGTCCTAATGCAGAATGATCAGGTAATTGCTTATGCTTCAAGACAGTTGAAAACTCATGAGGTAAATTACCCTACACATGATTTGGAATTAGCTGCTGTTGTTTTTGCTTTAAAAATTTGGAGGCATAATTTGTATGGAGTAAAGTGTGAAATATATACCGATCACAAAAGGTTAAAGTATATATTCACTCAGAAAGAATTGAACATGAGACAAAGGAGATGGCTAGAATTAATCAAGGATTATGATTGTACAATTCATTACCATCCGGGAAAAGAGAATAAAGTGGCTGATGCTTTGAGTCGAAAAAGTAATGCTTCATTAAAGATGTTGCTTTTGGAACATGATCCTTTGGTTAAGGATTTGATGAACTTTGGCATAGAAGTTGTTGGTGCAGGAAGTCCTTCTGTTTTGTTTCAGGTATCAGTGAGATCTTCTGTATCAGATAGAATCAAGCAAGCATAGAAGTAAAATAGTCAGTTGCAGAAAAAGGTAGAGATGGTTCAGAAAGGTAAGTTGCCTGAATTAAACATTGATATTTATTGTGTTTTGAGATTTGGGAAGAGATTGTGTGTGCCTTGTAATTCAAAGTTGAAGAGAGAGTTGTTATGTGAAGATCATAGTTCTCCGTTTTCAGTTCATCCTGGCAGTACTAATATGTACAAAGTTCTGCAGGAGTATTACTGGTGGGATGGAATGAAAAGAGATATTGCTGATTTTACTGTGAAGTGTTTGACTTGTCAGCAGGTTAAAGTAGAGCGGCAGTTACCGAAAGGGATGCTTCAGCCTTTACCAGTGCCAGAGTGGAAATATATCCATGGACTTTGTTGTTGGATTACAGAAGACATCTCGATGTAATAATGCAATCTGGGTTATTATTGATCGCTTGACCAAATCTGCTCATTTCCTTGCTATACGAGATACTTTCTCTCTTGATCAACTTTCCCGTTTGTATCTTAAATAGATAGTCAGGTTACATGGAGTTCCTCTCTCCATTGTATCTGATCGTGATCCCAGGTTCACTTCTAACTTTTGGAAAGGCCTTTAGAAGTCGTTGGGTACTGAATTAAATTTTAGTACAGCTTTTCATCCTCAATCATATGGGCAGTCAAAACGAACAATTCAGACATTAGAAGATATGCTACAAGCTTGTTCTATGGATTATCAGGGAAGTTGGGACCAACATCTTTCTTTGGTTGAATTTTCATATAATAAAAGTTTTCATTCCAGTATACAGATGGCACCATTTGAGGTGTTATATGGGAAGCGGTTTCGAACTCCAGTATTCTGGGATGAAGTGGGTGAAAGGAAGTTGATGGGACCAGAATTGGTAGAAGAGATGGCAGAAAATGTTCAACTGATTCAGAAACACATGAGAACAGCTCAGATCAGGCAGAAGAGTTATGCGAATAACTGGAGGAAGGATCTATCTTTCGAGGTAGGTGATCATGTTTTTCTCAAGGTTTCTCCTTGGAAAAGTGTGATGAGATTTGATAAGAAAGGAAAGTTGAGTCCATGGTTCATTGGACCATACGAAATTCTGGAGAGAGTTTGATCAGTTTCATACCGGGTGGATTTACCTCCAAGTTTATCTCAGGTACACAATGTTTTTCACGTTTCGATGTTGAGAAAGTATATGCCAGATCCATCTCATGTTTTGAGTCCAGAGCTAGTTCAGCTGGTAGAGACCCTATCTTATGAGGAAAAACCGGTCCATATTCTTCACCACAGAGAGCAAGTGTTATGGAATAAGCTGATTCATCAGGTAAAGGTTTTTTGGAAAAACCACATGATGGAAGAGGCAACATGGGAATCTGAAAATGCAATGAGGGATAAGTACCCCCATTTATTCGATAAGTAAATAAATTGCGGGGACGCAATTTTCTAAAGGGGGGAAGGATGTAACATCCCAAGTAAGTAATGAAGAATAGATATTTTTATCTACTTCTATTAATGATTAAGATAGTGTTTTAGAGGCTTAAAATGAAAATAAATACAATCTTATGCATGGAATGCACTAATATTCTTAAAAGATTGTCTTACTCCCTTATGATGGAAAACCCTTTTTAAATATATCTTGTGACAATTTTATAAACTATGTTTTTCAAAATAAACGTATTCGTTATGATTGGGACTTCAAAATTTAATTTGTGTGAATTTTTGGTATTTTTCTGACAATGTTCATTTTTTAATGAATAGTGAAAAATAATGCATTTTACCTCAAAACTGCTTTTTAATATAATTAATTTATATGATTAGATTATATTTTGAATTTGTTTTGAAGTGAAATTAGAATATATTTTTACCATTTAATCCAATGGTGGTCATTGGAATCAATTTCACTTTGAAATTGGACTTAAACTGGTGTCCATCTTTTGATACTTATTGTTTCATAAAAACACGCTATTTGCTCTGACAGTGGGAATTAATTATTAAATTAATTAATGTGACTTATATGTATTGAATTTTTTAAAATAGACTTCATTTTTGAATTCAGAATATCAAATATATCTTAGGGTGAATTTTTGGTAATTTTCTGAAAAACATCATTTTTTGATGAATAGTGAAACCACTAAGTGGTAGTTAAAGAAACTGATTTTTCGTTTAAATGAAACTTTGCCACTTTTGTGTTTTGAATTTCTAAAATCCGACATACATGGTTTTCATTAATAAGTAAAATGTGGTTCAATGAGATTAAAATAATTTTTTGGTGAATAGTAACTTATGAAGTTTTAATCGCGATTAGTGGTAATTAGTGTAGTTTAAGGTAAAAATAATGTTTTAATAAAATAAGATGAGCTTGAAACATGTCCTACCCTCATTGGTTGTGTCATGGAAGACCAATCCAAGCCATGGGTCAACTTGGGGACCCCATGGATCCACTTTGGTTGGGAAATGACATAAATAACTTTTTATTAAATGTTAAAGTAAAAATGACACAAACATAATATGTTTTACGAAACCAATTTTTACATGGGGTTATAATGCTCAGATTTTTGATTATAAATAATCATTGGAAATCTAAAAATATTTCCTACATCATATTATTTTTTTTATAATTTTTAGACTTTAAATAAATTATATTATTTATGACATCATGATGATGCAGCGATGACCTCATTATTTAACGATTTAAATAAATTAGAAAGATAATGAAAAATATAAAACCTACACATGTCCAAAACCAATCGTATGAGTGGATTTAGAAGCCTAATCACCTTATCCTCTAATTACACCAATGTGGGACCTTTTGGATCCGAAACTCTTTTTAAAATAAAGTAACTTATCTTTACTTTCCAAAAGTCCTCCTCCTCTCCTCTTATAAAAGGCCCCCACCTCTACCTCATTTCACACACTCCTCAAGCCTTTGGCTCAGCCAAACCCTTCCCATTTACTCTTTCCACACCCCCCTCTTCATCCTAGACGATTCCCTTTGGGCAGAATCCTTTCAAAGGAAGCCTTTAGGCTCAAATCAAAAGGAGTTACACTTTTAAAGGTAATTCATTCTCTCTTGTTCATTTGTTTTATTTTGCTCTTCCAACCCCCTAACCTCTTTTTATTTACATCTTTTGTAACAACACCAGTATCTTCAATATACTAGGATGTTTTTATAATATTTATTTGATCTACACTCTCACACAACTACATCAAATGGTTAATGAACATACGGTTTCCGTGGATGGCGAAATTCTGCCTCCCGAAACGATGATTGTTCAATACTCATTTAACACCTTCAAAGGTGGCCATTATGATGTCACTATTTTTATATATGATATATAATATGTTTATGTTTTCCTTAATCTTATGTTTTTTTTCTTTTTGGGCATAACTTTATGGTTTCCATTATGGGTAAACACGATATCTTCATTTTAGGAAGTGCGGACTACCGCCCCCTGAAAGTGATTTTATTCGTTAATACCATATGTGGGATGTGTACAGGATAAAGTTAATGATATTATATAAGTTATTATACTGGAATTATAATATACTCTTATATCATTATGATTCCATTCCAGAAAATACGAAATAGAATTAGAAGTAGCGTTCACGCGTACGTACGGCTTACCGTCTCCATGAACGGTGCATTTCATTTCATACCTCTAAATGTGATGTAATATTATAAATACATGTATATTATGAATATATATGATATATATGTTATCCAAATCATTAATATCATTCTGGATATAACGAACATTTGACCAAATTAACAACATGTAAGTGTAAGAAGTCTATTTTTGACTTACGAACCAAATACCGACAAAGTGAACATTATTAACTTAAATGATTACATGATGTTCATAACATGGTATAAAAGGAATAATGAACTTGAAAAAGGTTCATAAGCAAGTAGAGATTAACTCATGTTTATTATTTAGGAGATTAAAGAACGGTCGGGTCAAGTCAGATACGAGGTATGGAACTTCATCTCAATCTCCTTTCATTGAGGCATATTTTATTTTATACACAACCTTCTTTTATACGGTGTATAAATCCCTTTGAATTTTACGTTTATTCAAAAGGAATATTTTTTATATGAAGCGTTTACTAAACAAAAAAAGGGAATGTTTTTTTTGTACGTATGCAGCGACAACAACTTCTCCGCCGCCATGACCGTTATTTGAGTTTCGGCTTCCTCTACAAGCCATACCTTCTTTTTAAAAGGAAAAAATAAATACCATGTTTTACTTTTCTTTTATTTTGGTATCGAAAATGGTTTTCATAATGTTCTATATATCAATGTGTTGTATTGATATCTTGTGATTGAAAGGTGGGAATGTTAAGTTTCCTTTATGAATGTTTTATGTGATATGATTATGTTGAGGTTCTTGGGCATTATTATGAAAACGGGTGGTTCCGTGATAAACTAAGGGCGGGTGAGCCTAATATAGCTCTCCAATGCATTGGGTAACGTGAAGGAGTGAAACGTTAAGGTTTCTTCGAAAAGATTTTAGGGAATATACTGTGATGGGTATTCCAAACGTATCCCAGAGGGTTACTCCCTATGTAAGAATGTTATGAATACCTCAAGTTACCTTTATGTCTTATGATTTCAATGATTTACTAATGATTTGATGAGGTACGTTAATGTGTTTATGTTTTATGGGTCAAGTATGATTTCACTCTTATGTATATATGTACCCATGTTTCCTTTCCATGTTTTTATAACCCATACTGAGCTTTTTATGCTCATCCCATGTTTTTTTGAAATGTTTTCACAGGTCAAGGGAAAGGTACATGATAAGATGATAGTGTCAAGAAAGTGTCAAGAAAGAATCCATGTTTTATTTTAAATATGTTTCCATTGATGGAAATAAAGAATACTATCTTTATGTAACCACATTGTTTATATGTGGAATGTAATGCAAGTTTTATGATCTAATTATCTAAAACTCTAAACCCGAAAAGATCCTCAATGTGTAATCTTGTAATAACTCAAGATTAAGTAAGGTTTAATGCTGGGGCCTTATGATAACATAAAACTCATTTAACTAATATCTCATGGAAATATTTATGGATAATAAATCTAATATTCTAAATTTTTCCTTTAATGGAACTGATTTTCCTCTTTGTGGTTGAAATCATGGTTTCACAAATTTTCCTTAAAAGGTTTGAATAATAAAAAACTTATTTTTCAATCAGTTAGTCAATAATAATCTTATCAGGAAAAAATTAAATAAAGTAAAATGTTGACCCAAATAATGGAAATTGGGTTGACAATTCCCTTATCTAGGGTTTTTATACATCTTTTTTTTAATTTCATTATTTAATACCTAAATTAGTGTTATTAATATATTCCAAAAACATATAAAATTTTATAAAATCTAATATAATCATTTTATAACATCATTATAGCCATTTATTAATAATAAATTTTAATTTCACAAGTTTTGGGTCTATTATTTACATGGTTTTAAGACCAGTTTGTAAGGGATTATATTTTCGAATGGAAGTTGAACCCTAGAAGTGGAATGAAAAGGAATTTATATGTTTCCATTATATTAAGTGATACAATAAATAATTATTTTTTCATATATGATTATGAATCATTAGATATAAAATTAATGATATTTCATGGGATCATTTTGGGGGTTCTTCGATAATGAAAAACTAGTTTCATTATATTCTATAATATTATTTATATATGTTAATTCATGAACATAAACTATGTTATATAATAAATATTAAAATCTATTTAAAAATTAAAATGTATTTATGACCAGAAATGAAGGTAGTAATAGAAATTGAAAACATATCACCCATGTTGTCCATAAATCAACTCCTCAGAGATGGTTTTTCATTTTTAGAATAAGAAAAAATTGAAAGAAGTATGGTGGTGAATTATTACATAAAAAAGTTAAAATTATCGTATATATAAGATACTTATGTTTTAATCCTTCATGTATAAGGGGATTTGAAGAGAGTATAAGAAAAGAAAAATATTTGAAAAGAAAATAAGAGAAATTGAAATAGGATTTATTACTCTTGAAATATCCTCATTGAGAACCTTCTTAAAGACATTGGTTTTGGACTTTTGGTGACACCAAAAGGTATTAGACGTGGGGAAAAGGATTTTTAAGTGTATTGGGAATAATTTTTTAAATTCTCAAATCTTGATATGTGTGAGGAGAAGAGGGGGTAGGGGTGGTATTTATAGTAGATCATAGGGGGGTTTCAATTAATTTAATAATTATGTTATTATTTTTCTCAAGAAAATAACTATTATTTATTCATGTGAATAAATATAATATTTTTTTCATGTGAGTTTTACGAATTGGTTTTTACTATAGTATATCATAATCCCTAACTCAGCAATTCATTTAATTAGTTTATTCGTAAATTATCATATTTTACTATTCACTAATAATTCAAGTATTTCCAAAAAATGCCAAAAATTCACCCCAACCATTTTTAATCATGTTGAATTAAAAAATAAACTCCATTTTTTAAAAATAATTTCAAAAATATGGAAAATTTAATTTTTAATTAAAATGAAAATTAAATAGAAAAATAACCATTTTGAAACTGTATCTGATTCTACGACACTTTGAAAAAATAATTCTACTCTAATAATATGATTTTATAATAGTAATATAATAAATAATAATTTATGAGAATATTTTATGAAAATATTTTTTTATGATATTAATTATAAAATTGAAATTAAATATTGATGACTTACAAAAAAACCAACACCAAATTTATTATTTATAAGATAATTATTTACATATTCCACGATATAAATATATCATGATTGCACTTATAATATTTAAAAAAATTATTTACATTTTCATAGGTGATGGGAATATTCTATTAGAGAAATTACAATTCCTAATGGTGATGATACTATTCCTGAAGTAATGTTATTATTCAATCATTATAAATTATTTAATTTATATAAATATAAATTATTTCATTATAAATCTATAATGAATTAAATATATA
This sequence comes from Viscum album, assembly GCA_963277665.1. NCBI lineage: Eukaryota > Viridiplantae > Streptophyta > Magnoliopsida > Santalales > Viscaceae > Viscum > Viscum album. The sequence goes on along the minus strand of OY728136.1, from coordinate 1,235,543,127 downwards.
TTTCTATAAATAAAAAAATTAATTTTTATGTACATTAGTCCTTTTAAAAACAATTACTAATTTATGATATAAAATATTAATGGGAAAATAAGTATTCCATAGGATATAACATATAGTGAATAAGGTAAACATGACAGAAGGAATTGAAATTTGAAATAGAGAACCCTTTTTCTAATGTTCTAGAATCCATGTACTTAATTTATGCTCTTACATACAAAATTAATATTTCATAATAACATAATTATTTATAATACTCATATGAATGCCTATTTATACTCCTTACTTATAGAAATTCTCTATACAAAATCTTGTTTTTTTCAAACCTATTTTTCTATATCAGGTGTTTTCGTTTCATCATATGTTGTAGTTTCATAAAAATGGTGATGGAAATCATTCATTATAAAAAAATTTTCCCTTAAATGATTTTTAATAGAAATGTAATATATATTCCATGATAATTATATTGTATTAATTTAATTACATTATAATTAGGTTACTAGACATGTAGATGAAATTGGTTGATGATTATGTTTCAATTATTCTTAATGAATGAATGATTTTTTTACATAATGATTATTTACTATTGTTATCATTATATAAAAAAATTATTATTATTTAAACATTTATGTCATTTTGTACTATTAATTGCATTTTCATAGTAATCCATGAAATAAATACATATATTGTTCCGGTTGTTGCTCATACCCACTCAACCATTAACATACTACAGTAATAAGGTGACTATGTAATGGCTTACTATAGTGAAATTATACAGTAATATTAACAAATATATTTTTTAATAGTTTCATATATCAGAATTGGAATGATTTATAATTGAAATTAATCTATATGATGTAATTTCATAGAATAAATTAAAAGTTTTATTCTCCTATATTGCTCTTTTGAACTGTTGAATTTTGACCTCTTTTTTACACATCCTAATGTTAATAGTTTATAAAATAGGTCAATTTAGAAAATATATAATTTAATAAACACCATATTTCTTTCTATAATGTAATTATAATAGATATTAATGTTTTTTGGTGATGAAACGAAATATAGAAATCAATTATTCCATGGTGGAAGTATTTTACACTTGTACATTGTTAATTATATAATTTACCATATATTGAAAGAAATGTATAATATGATTTATCATTATAAAATATAAATAAACTCATATATATAGATAATCGTGATTAAAATACATAAATATTACATTATTTGAGATAAATATTTTGTACATTGTAAAAATATATTCTTGAGGAATGTAATAGGTTAGTGTCTTTGAAAACATGGAAACAATATATTCTATCCTCATAAAAGATATTAAACACATTCTATAAAGATATTCTACTTTATATGTTCAAAATAAAAAACTTCTTCATAACTATGAGAAATGAAACATAAAAATGCAGTGAGCTTTGATACTCGGTAAGGGTTACTAATGAAAATGTGAAGTATAACAAGAACAAAAACGTATAGAACATTAGAATAACATTTGAAGATAATACCAACCATATTAGAGATCATAATAATTATTTAATGTTTATTAGAAAAGAACCAAAATAACCTAAATGACATAATACTTGAAATAATAACATAGTAATAAAAAATGAAATTTTGGGAAACACATAATCATTTAAAAAATATATATCAAGATGGCCTTGCAAGCCCTTTGAAACATGTTATGCATGGGATAATCACTTGTGTAACTACTTCAGGATTGGGATTCCCTCCCATGTACCCTCTTTTTATGGTTTGGTATGTCCGCCCATGTACCCTCTTATTTATGGATTTAGATGTCTCGATGTTTATCCTCTCATTTTGGGCTTGCGGTTTCTACCCATTTACCCTCCTATTTTGAGATTGGGATTTCATTATGTATTTAATCTTGTTTCAGGATTGGTATTTCCTCCCATTTAACCTAATTTTTTAGTATTGGTATTTCCTCTCATATACCCTCTTATTTCAGGCTTGGGATATTCACTTGTGTACACTCTTGTTCTGATATTGTGGTGTTCTCCTATTTAACCTTTGAGGTCATATAACATTTATTATTACCATATGAATTCATGAGTGTGATATATGTCCCCCCCTCACATAATGAAATCATACATTCATGATCCACAATCATAATCATCATATCATGGCCCATGAAAACATATATGTTCTATAAATATTAAATCATAACCCATGAAATAAAATAGGTATCATTAACTATTTATCAATGTGTAACCTATGGAAAATATATAGGTTTTATAATAATTTTATCCGGTCATAACCCATGAAAAGAAGTAGGTATCAAAATAATATAACCCATTGAAATAAAACAGATTTCTTAAACATATAACCCATGGAATAGAAACAGATTTCATAAACATATAAGCTATGAAATAAAAATGGGTTTCATAAAGACCATGACATTAAGTATAAACAGTTAATAGAAATATTATGACTGTTTTTAGAACATTTTCAAGAAGTTAATGAGTAACATCAACAGATGTCATTTTTGATGGAAAATAATTTTGATAGATCCTTCAAAAAGATTTCTTGAGAAATATATCATTTCAACTTAAAAACAGATTTTAATACCTAAACCCATTTAAAAAATAATTTTCTTATAAAGTGACATGAAAACATATAATGAATATATAAATAAATTTTTTCGAAAAAAATCCTTGAAAATACAGAAAATTAGATTAAAAACATTATATAAAATTTTTTAATGAAAACATTTTGAAAACTAATAAATAATTCTTAAAATTGTTTTGGAACCCATAACATTGAAAACCTATACTGAAATCTTGAAAATATTTTGAAAATCATTTCTTTGAAATTAATTATGAATGCATATAAATAATTTATGAAAAAAAATTAGAAGCCATTCCATTGAAATTAAAATATAAAATTATTAAATAAATCTTAAGAATTCATTGAAAATATTTTTCCTTGAAAATTAAAATTTGAAAAACATTTTCTAAAATATTTACCTTTGAAAAATGATAAGAATCAATGAAATGACCGGAGGAAAATATGTACTTCTCATTCAATGTAAAAAGTAATGACTATTTGTACATTAAAAATAACATGTTCAGAATGTGACAACAATATACATCATAAGATATTGGTAAAATAAAAAAGGTAAAAAATGTCTTCTATAGATTATAGGAGAATGGTATAATATTTATAGAAATCATGGATTTACGACTAAAGAGTGGGTAAGGTAGGGTTTTCTAAAAAATATATTTCTTAACCATATTATGAACCAAAAAGTGTCAAATTTTACCATACATGAATAAATCATAGAATAACGTAGGTGAAAAAAATCCTAAATTTTTTCAGATATAGATACAATATTTCATTAAAGGATGCATTATAAATAACCGTCTTTAAAAATAATGATATTATTTCACAAACTCTTACTAATTTGTAATTATGAATAACACTCTCCATGTTTAAAAGTAAAACGACATGAATCATAAAACATAATGAAAATATGATGATTCATAATATATCATGTTAATTGGAAGTATATTTACCTCAAAATGACTTTATGCACATAAAAAAATGAGCCTTGAAGAATTAAAATTGAGAAAAAATATATTTTACTTATTTGGAAACTAATGAATGTACAAACAATGAAAGAAGGGTTATAAAATTGACATGTGAATAACCATAAATGTTTGGTATATGGTACATGTAATACCATCATATGAATTACATACTACACAGAAATGGAGAGAGTGGATAACATAACATGTATCTCTGAGAAATAAAAAGTGAGATGAAATCACCTTACCTCGTTTCTTGAATGTAACACCCCAATATTTCATAGTAAGTTACTTTCTTTAAAGTAATTCAACAGCTAGCATTACACGCAACACCAAGTTTGAGCACACCATGACTTACGAAACTAAATGTTCAAAATTTAGTTATGAATAGTATTAACTGAATTTTGAATTTAATATATTCCATATAATTTTATAAATCATATTATTTATTTTTTAGACATAATATAATAACAGATTCAATTTTTCAGATAAAAGAATTATTTTTTAAAAAATTCCATTTTACAGCCTTTTAATGGAGACCCATTTTTAAATACAATATTTGATATTTTTTATATTCAATTTAACAAAATAAACTTATTCATTAGAATTTGGACATACAAATTTAGTGTGGATAAAATTTTTGTGTTTTCATGATAAATTTCATATTTTGATGAATAATGAAAATACTAAATTTTAATAGAATTTTTTTTAATTAAAACAATTTATAGTGGTAAATTAAACATTTGAATCGTTATTAAGTATAATTATATTTTTACTATTTAATCTAATTTTGGTCATTAGAAGTAATTTTTCATTGAAATTGGACAAAAACAAGGGCCAATTTTTTATAGTTATTATTTCTTAAAAACACCCTCTTTGTTTTGAGAACGATAATTAATATTAAATTATTTTATGCCACTTATGTGTTTAGAATTTGGAAAAATGGATTCTGTATTAGTAATTAGGAGGTCCAAATTTTGTAAATAGGTTACTTTCATTTTTAGATATTATTAATATTTACTTCAGTAAATATTTTATTTACCGTGGTTAAAGGGGTAAATCCGATAAATAATTGAAAATATAATATTATATTAATATTAAATTACCCTAACAAGTGTCTTATTTCTAATGGTTGATACATATTCGACCATGGGTATCCTTGGTGCGATTTTGGGACCCCATGGATCCACTTCAAAGTGATAATGACACTTTATATTAATTATTTTAAAGTAATGAAAAAAATGACATAACCATATATCTTTTAGTAAAAAAAATTACATGGGGTTATATAAGTAATATTTTCGACTATAAATAATCATTTTAAAGACAAACCATTTCCTAAATCATGGTATGTTTTTATAATTTTTAGACATCAAAAAATAAAATTATATATGACACAATAATGATGCAATGTTTACCTCATTAATAAATGATTTGAATAAATAACATTATAAAAATTAAAAAAATATCCAAATTCTTTAAAATTCTTATTGGATGATTTTATTTCGATAAGGAGTATTATTATATTTTATTTTCATGAGTTTTGGACTTTTGGGAACCAAAAACGTAGTACATATTAAAATAATATTTTCAAGCATTCCTAAAGAGCCCCTCCTCCACCTTATAAAAAGACCTCACTTTTAACTCATGTATCACACCTCTCAAGCCCCTTTTAATGACCAAAATAAGACCAAATAAGATACTTACATCCCCCACTTCATTTTATAATCCTTACCTTAGGCAGAAGGCACTTCAACGAATCCATTTGGTTCAAACCAAAGAGAGTTACCCGATTTAATTGTAACATCTCCTCTTATGTTAATTTATCTTATTTTACTTCTCCAACCCCCTAAAATCTCATTATTCTTTAATTTTATAACAAAAACATTATCCTAAATATATTAGGTTGTTTTTAGGAGAATTATTTGAATTACACCTACACACACCTCCATCTAATTGGTATAGAACATAGTGTTTCTGTGGATGACGAACTGCTGCCTCACGAAACGATGATTGTTCAATATTATACTACCACATCTTATGGTGGCCATTATGATGTAATTTTAATTATATATGATATTTATTTTATCTATAATCTTCATTAATTATATTTTATTCCATAACCTTATTATTTTCATGTTTTATATATACAATAATTTCATTTGAGGAAGTGCGGACTACCGCCCCATAAAAGTGATATGACTCATTCATACCATACATGGAATGTATAAAGGATTGTGTTAATGAACATAAATAACATACATAAAATATTATATTGGAATAATAATATACCTATGTATCATTTGGTTTTCTTTCCTTTTAAAATAAAAATAATCGATGTAGCGTTCGTGCGTACGTACGAATTACTGTCTCCCTGAACGCGATGAGATTCATTCCCCATCATAACCATTAAGAAATAATTTCCATTTTACTGTTAAAAATAATATTTAATAACATAATATCTTTCTGGATATGAATTAAATACATCTTACCCATAACAAACATGACTTACATAACATAACATATAAATGAAAACGAATCCATTAACACCTAAAACAATGATACTACTAAAATATTATTAACAAAGAAATATTAAATGATCATATATGATATCATATTTAGGTATATAGTTATTTTATACTTTAATATCAATTATTAAACTATTATACAGGATTTTAACATACCCTCGATCAAGTAAAAGTACAAGATAAAGATTTTCTTATCTAACTTTTAATTCCGTGAGCTTTCCAATGTTTGCCACTTATTTATTGCATTTGGTGTATTGTGTACTACCATTTGATATAAATATTATCATGATTATCTTTATATTAATTTTTTTGTGATTAATTTTTTAGTTATTAACTTTTGTTTATACAACTCCATTGATTACAACATGATATTCATGATATATTACCACTATTTTCTTTTGTGAGGTGTATGTATTTACCATGATTGTATTCCTTATGTAATATAATTTAATTTTTGGGTATTTACACCTTCATTGTATTATCCTTCTTTAATGGTGTGTATGTTTCATAAGTCACCAAATCGTATAGGAATTTTCTAATTTCGATTTCCACTCATTGGGTTTAACGCAAACTTCATTGATTATTTTACTCCAAGATTATTCATGAAATCACTATTTATTTATTTATGTAGTAATTCCCACTCTCTTTTTTGTAGTTATTCTCTTTATACACATAATAACTCCATTGATAAATTCTCATGTCATCGATATGAACTTGGAAAGCATAATCGTAACTCAATTTTCATTCATTTAGTTAAACATCCAAGTCATTACTGTTTTTGTTACAAGAATGTGTGTGAATGTCCTCTGTTTTTTTTACATTGAATATCCAATTATATTTAGTGTATTTATATTATTCACACATAATTTTTTCATTGATTTATCTATTACGGAACGATATGGTCTTTATAAGGGTTTTCATCTCAACTTACATTCCCTTGAGACTTCTTTGTTGTTATATTCCAATTCACATTTATTTATTGTATATACTATACATTGACATAATATATCATTAATCCTTTTATTATCATGATATTATTATGTTAGTATTACCTCAATTATTTTCATTCAAGGATCTCTTATCTGGTTGGGAACTCTAACTAAAATATCATTTTAAATGTTTTAAAATATTATTCTTCTAAATCCTTCTCATTAATGTCCATGTTTTAAAAAGGTTTTCAGGATTTATTTATATGGACATTAATGTTTTAAAATTTAAATTCCTTTTAAGCTTTTGAATGTGGTATGGGACACTTTGATTCAAAAATCTATTTAAAATAGCTTTTTGATAAATAAGGATAATTTTAAATGTTTTCAATAAAAAGGGGGATATTTCTCTCAAATAGTTGTGTTGATAATTTTCATCTTTGTAAATATCCATCATTATTGTTGATTGAGGATAATTTATTATAAAAAAACTTTCTATATTTTACAGGATGAGTTATTTTTGACTGTGGATGTACTATTTTTATAATATTCATGGTTTATGGATAATGTATTGACACTTCGTATGATATTTTTAATACAAATATTTAGATTATGTTTCACCCATTCATAGGGGGGATGCATTGGACTTAATAAGTAATGGGTGGATCCCACTATAGCTCTTCGATGCATCGGTTGGTCTCATAAGGCAAACTAGTATCTTGGCACAAGGCCTTGACAGAATCTTATTTTTAGTATTTGAACGAGGTCTTGACTATGTGGTCATGATGTTTGGAATTATGAAATCTGTCATTATGAAATTGGCTATTGATATTACATGTGATTATTTGACTAGTATAATATCCACCTGAATAAGTAAATGGAATTATTTTATTTATCTTTGCCATATTATGATGAATTTTGTGTTTAAAAGGCTTTTGTTCTAGTCTTATACATTTCCTTAAATGTTTATTCTTATCTATGATAGTATCTATGATATTTTTATCCCTACTGAACATCTGAGCTCACCCCTTTCTTGTGTTTTACTTTTCCCATTATGAAAAGATGTATATTATGATTAACATATAGGAATATGATAAGGGATATAATAGTTTTCAAAGGGAATACAGTGTTGTTATTTTATTTCATGATGTAATTTCTTACTTATGTATGTATCTATTACTTCTTAGGCTACTAAACAGATTGGTCTTTCAGGAAATGATTCCTTGTAATCTTTCCAATGTATTAAAATAATGTACCTTCTTCAAGCCTCTGGTTTCGAGGCCTTGCAGTTGGTATTAGAGGGATGTTTAGTACAAACCTTGGATGCTAGATTTAGAAAAAAAATACTCTGATTAGGAAACAATTCCCTAAGATAGACATTAATGATTAGTATAGAAGAACATCAAAAAAATTGGTAATGTAAATATTATATGTGTTTTCCAAGAAATATATTCCTATCTAGATATGAGCAGGTAAAGGAGGCTCTTGCACAGATATACCTAGGAGTGAAAACATCGACAAGGAGATTCAGGATTGACCTAGGGTACCTTGGTACACAACAAGAGGCCTTGTTGCACTCTTGGTTATGACACTCCTGGGGTATATGATTAGGATAATTCACATTTTCAATACACACTAATTTAAATTATTTTAATATAATATTATAATTAATAATATTGGTTAATTAAAAGGTGTTTTAGAATGAAAATAAGGTGTTATGATATGCTATAAATTATTTTATTACTCACACTATGCTTTCTTGTGTTAGTAAATGGCTGGATTCCCAAGAAGTCATTGTAACATTGAAAAAGATTTACAAGGTGGGAACAATGGTGAAAATGAGAAACTAAATTGAATGATGTTACGTGTAAAAGATATCGTGTTCAGGCCGAATCATTTTTCAAAAAATATGATAAAAAACATATATATCATCCAACTCCCACACTCAAAAAAGAAGAGAAAGGTGGTGAATGATAAGAGCTACAACAGTAGAGACCATGGAGAAAATAAATATCAATTTTCATCATGCATGAAATGTTTATGGAGACACCAAGGGAAGTGCCTCAATGGAACAAAGAAATGATTTATGTATGGGAAATGAGGACATAAATAAATAATTCCAATGAAAAAATAAAGAGTAGTGTGAAAGAAAATTAAAATGATCCCAATAATCCATTTACATTCATTTTCCTTAAATTTAGGGGACCTGGTCATTACCCAAGTGAATTCCATATTCTATATGATAACCTCTCTATCAAGGAAAACACTCTGTGGTAATAAATGGATGGTTAAATGATTAAAAGTATTAGTGCTCTTTGTTGATGGGATTACATTGGAAGACTTTTCTCTTGTATGTCTAACCGTGTAGTTTGTTATGTGAAAATGATATTTTAGGAAGAATTATCTATTAAACTATTGATATAGTTATAAATAAACTTTTGGGTTTATATGATCCTTGAATTTGAGGAAATTACAAGTTATTAAATTTTGGGAGAAAATGCGAGGTATGATATATCATTTGTGGTGAAATTACTTTATGGTTATTTTGAAGATTTTATATCATTTTGTGAATGTTATAAAATATAGTTTTAAAAAAAGGACAACACATAGACTATGTGACAACCCATCACGTCAGGCAAAGCTGTTGGAATCAAACCCAAAATGAGTGTGCGGTTGAGATTTATCACCTACCACTGGAATACGTAAATTCTCTAGTTAGCGTGACTAATTATTTTTAGTGAAATGATTTTATTTATAAATAATAAGTTGATTTGGAATCTTATGTCTTATAAAATGTATATCCTTAGTATAAGAAAAGGATTTAGTTATTAAGCGATAAATTTAATTTTAGAAGAGGTTCTCTCTGTTGGGAACACTATATGCCTATGGAAAATTGAATATTATGGGATTTAATTTGAGTAGTAATGGTAGATTTTTATCTATGATTTAATTGAAAATTTATAGAAATTTGGTTTATTAATTTAAATGTTTAACCTATCATATAAAATATGTGATTATGTTAATAACTTTTATGCATGTTAATTTAAGAGTAGTCGATGTTATTTAGAGATAAACTTTAATGTGGAATACAATGTAATAAAATTATTCTATGTTTTGGGTGTCAATATTAGTATAGATTAAATTGAAGGATTTTAAGGATAATTGTTTATTGAATAGTATTTATTGAACATTGGTTATTGTTGGTTTGATTTTAGAAATTAAGATTAGAATTGCTTTCTCTAATGGATTTTTCATTTTGGAGATCATATGATCTTGTACTATACATTTTGGTTTTGTTTAATCTCTAAAGACAAGGTAAATATATTTTTTATCCTTTTTGGATCATGTGATTCTCTAAATGTGGATTCTAGCGCTTCTGGTGTGATGATGTCATCTTGAAGACTCGTCATTTGAAAAAACGTGAGTTGGTGGTAGAAATTTATTAAAGGATAAAACTAAACTTAAAAAGTAAGTATATCTCTTTATGTTTTTAGTAAATATCATAAATAATGTCCTCAAATTTATGAAATGGAACTAAAAACAAAAAAACATTGTTCGTTTACTTTTCCTATTGGGAAACTAATGACCATTTATCCCATCACAAGTCTGATATTATCTTGTTGTTAAATTTCTCCAGATCATGTTTTCTATCACTCTACATCAGAACTTGAATATTATTTTATCTTCCATATCCATGTATTCTTACGTAGAATCCTAGTATGGGTTATCTCAGGTGACCTTTGTTCTTATCTTTCATTCTTTTAAAATGATAGTTTTATTGACTCTTTTTATGATATGGGACTTTCAATGAAGTACCCAAGACCAATTTTAAAAATTTCGAGGATTCAATTTCTAAAATGGGAGAAGAATGCAACACCCCAAGTTTTCATAGTATGTTACTTTATTTAAAGTAATTCAATAGATTGTGTTACACATAACACCGAGTTGGAGCGCACCATGACTTACCAAACTAGCCATTCAAAAAGAGGATATGAATAATATTTAATTAATTTTGAATTTAATATACTCCATATAATTTTAGAATCCATATTATGTGTTTTTCAGACATAATATAATAACAAATTTAATTTTTCATATAAAAGAAGTATTTTTTTTAAAATACAATATTACCGCCTTTTAATGGTGAACCATTTTTAAATACAATATTTGACACTTTTCTATAATCAATTTGACAAAACTAACTTCTTATTCAGAACTGGGACATAAAAATATAGTTTGGATAATATTTTGCTGGTTTTCTCATAACTTTTATACTTTGATGAATAGTGAAAATACTAAATTTTAATTGAAAACAACTTTTTTTAATTAACATAATTTATAGATTTTAATTACAAATTTGAATGGTGTTTAAGTATAATTGGATTATATTTTTACCATTTAATATAATATTGGTCATTGGATGTAATTTCACATTGAAATTGGATACAAACAAGTGCCAATATTTTGTTAGTTATTATTTCGTAAAAAGACTATGTTTTATTTGAAAACAGGAATTAATTTTAAATTAATTTCTACCACTTATGTGTTTTGAATTTGGAAAAATGAATTCTATATTTGGAATCACGAGATCCAGATTTTTCAAATAGGTATCGTTTACTTTTAAACCTTATGAATATTTACATTAGTAAATATCTTATTTACCGTGGTTAAAGGTGTATATCCGGTAAATAAGGGTAAAAAATTAATATTATAATAAAATTAAATTACCCTAACATGTGTAATATTCTTATTTGTTGACACATATTTGTCCATGGGAATAATTGTGTCTATTTTGGGTCCCCATGGTGCCACTTGAGGGTGATAATGATATTTTATATTAATTATTTTAAAGGAAAGACAAAAATGACGTCACCATATATCTTTTAGGAAAACAATTTTTACATGGGATTATATAAGTTATCCTTTCCACTATAAATATTCATTTGAAATATAGAAAATATTTCCTACATAATCTTAATTTTTTTATAATTTTTGAACATCAAATAAATAAAATTATTTATGACCCAATAATGATGCATTGTTAACCTCATTAATAAATGCTTTAATAAATATGATTATAAAAATTAATCAAAAATCCAAGACCTGTCAAATTCATATTGAATGACCTTATTTCTTACATGATTTATCTTATCTTAGACTTTAATGTGTTTTGGAACTTTATAAACTGAAATTTATTATATAATAAAATAATATGTTCAAACATTCCTAAAGAGCCCCTCCTCCCCCTTATAAAAATACCACAATTATAACCCTTATCTCACACCACTCAAGACCCTTAAATTACCCAAAAACTGCCCAAATAAGATCCATACATTCCACTCTTACACTTATAAGCCTTACCTTAGGAATAAGGCACTTCAAGGAAGCCTTTTGGTTCTAACCAAAGGGAGTTACCCAATTTTAATCTAACATCTCCTCTTAAGTTATATATTTTATTTCACTTCTCTAATAGATAAATTATCTTTATTACTTTATTTTATAACAAAAAAAGTAAAATTTACATACTAGGTTATTGTTATGAGAATTATTTTAACTACACCTAAACACACCTCCATCTAATGGGTATAGAACATAATGTTTCTATGGACGGCGAACTACTACCTCACGAAACGATGATTGTTCAATCTTCTACTACCACCTATTATGGTGGCCATTATGATGGAAATATAATTATATATGATATATATAATATTTATTATATATATAAGCTTTTTTAATTGTCTTTTATATCATATCCTTATTCTTTTCATTTTGTATATATACGATAATTTCATTTGAGAAAGTGTGGACTACCGCCTCCTCATTGTGATATGACTCATTCATACCATACACCAATCATGTAAATGATGGTGTAAATGAACTTGTATAACATATATACAATATTTTACTGGAAAAATAATATACCTTTGTATCATTTGGTTTTATTTCCTTTTAAAATAAAAAAATTGATGTAGTGTTTGTGCATACGTACGAATTACTATCTCCTCGAACGCGATGAGATTCATTCCCCATCATAACCATTCATGAATAATTTTCATATGATTATTAAAAATAATATTTAATAAAATAATATCTTTCTTCATATGAATCAAATACATCCTATCCATAACAAACATGAATTATGTAACAAAATGTATAAATGAAAATGTTTCAATTAACACCTGAACCAATGATACTACTAAAATATTATTAGCAAAACAATATTAAAAGATCATAAATGATATCATATTTATTTATTCAGTTCTTTTAAAATGTAATAACAATGATTTAAATATTATATATAAGGTTAACGTACCCTCGACCCCGGAAAATTTCAATGTAAGGGGTTTCTTATCACACTTTTAATACTGTGAGATTGCCATTGTTCTCCAATTAGTTATTGCATGTGGTGTTTTGTGTACTACCATGTCATATATATATATTATAATGAATCTTTTTATATTCATGGTATTATATGATTCATTTAGTGTTTATTATATTTTTTTCAGACGACTCGATTGATTTCAACCTAGTAAGGGGTTGTCGTCTCACTTCTTATTTCTAGGAGATTCATGTTATAATACAACTATTTTCTATTGGATGGTGTATGTACTACACATGATTGAATTTTGTATGTAATATAATTTTAATTTAAGTGTATTTACATCTTCATTGTATTATACTTCATTTATGGGTTTTCTGTTTCTTAAGTCACCAATTTGGTAAGGGAATTTCTAATTTCGATTTCCACTAATTGGGTTTTATGCAAACTTCATTGATTATTTTACTCCAAGATTATCTGTGAAATCACTATTAATTTATTTATTTAGTAATTTCAACTCCCCTTTTGTGGTTATTATTTTAATACACATAATCACTCCATTAATAAATTCTTAAGTCATCAATATGAACATGATAAGAGTAATCATAACTAAATTTTCATTCATTGAGTTAAACATCCACGTCATTGGTGTTCCTGTTACAAGAATATGTGTGAATGTACTCTGATTGTTTTACATATAATATCCAATCATATTTAGTGTATTTATATTTTTCAAACATAATTATGTCATTGATTTATCCTTAACCTAAAGATACGGTCTTAATAAGGCGTTTCATCTCAACTTACATTCCATTAAAACTTCTTTGTTGTTATGTGCCAATTCACTTTTATTTAGTGTATATACTATAATTTGGAAATAATATATCATGAATCCCTATATTCTCATGATATGTTTATGTTTTTATTACCTAATATTTTTTCTTTAATTGTATCTCATTTGGTTAGGAACTCTATCAAAAATATCATTTTTAATAATTTAAAATTTTATTCTTTTAAATATTTTCCATTAATTTCCATGTTATAAAAATGTTTTTAAGGATTTATTTATATAGAAATTAAGGTTTTAAATTTAAAATTCCTTTTAAATGTTTCAATGTGGTATGATACACTTTGATTCAAAAATCTATTTGAAACAGATTCTAGATAAGTAATGATACTTATAAATGGTTTCATGAAAAAGGGGGTTATTTATCTCAAATAGTTTTGATGATTATTTTCATCTATGTCAATATCCATCATTATTCTCGATTGATATTTATTTATTATAAGACAATTTTCGACATTGTATTGAATGAGTGATGTTTGATTGCGAATGTGCTATTTTGACACCATTCAAGGTTTATGATTAAAGTATTGACATTTCATATGCTAGTTTTAATATTAATGTTTGTATTATGTTTCACCCTTTCATACGATGAATGCATTGGACTTAGTAAGTGACGGGGAGATCCTGCTATATCTCTTCAATGCATCGGTAGGTCTCTTGAGACAAACTATTTTCATGGCATAAGGCCTTGACAAAATCTTATTTTTATTCTTGTCACATGGCCTTGACTATGTGGTTATAAAGTCTGGAATTATGAATTCCGTCATTATGAAATTGGATATTGATATTACATGTGATTATTCGACTAGTATAATATCCATGTGAATAAGTAAATGAAATTATTTTTATTTATATTTTTCATATTATGCTGATGTTTATGTTTAAAAGGCTTGTGTTCTAGTCTTATACATTGCCTTAAATGATTATTCATATTTACCATAGTTCTTGATATATTGTTATCCTTACTGAGCATCTGAGCTCACCCCTTTCCTACGTTTTATTTTTCCCAAGATGTATTGAAGTATGTTATGATTAACCTGCTGGAATAGGATAAGGTATATAAGGTTTTTCAAAGGGGAAAAAATGTTGTTTTCTTCATGATGTAATGTAAAACTTATGTATGTATCTAGTACATCCAAGGATACTAAAATGATCGATCTTTTAGGAATTGATTCCTTGTAATCATTCCAATGTATTAAAATAATGCACTAGCTCCGCGCTTCTGGGGTAGGGGTGTTACATTGACTTTCTTCAAACTCATTCAATATTACTATATAATAAATATCAGTTTATTATAAATTATTTAATGAATCATATTAGTATATATAATACCATATATGGTTTTATTATGACATTATATTACATACACATTAACAAACCAATGTTAAGGATTCACTTCATGTAATATTATCTTTGTTTATCACTTGCATCATAATTTTTTATATATTTGGTCCATATATTTAACACATGATTTCTATAATGCAAATAATAATAAAAATATCATTTATAAATAGTAATTTTATATTTTAATAATCCATAGTATAAATAAGTACGAAATGGAATATACTATTTATGGAGGCGATAACTCGTACAAACACATGAATGGTATTTCCATTTAAATTGTTGAATGGAAAAAAAGAAAGAAAATAAAATATAAGTGTATCTCTATATAATATAATTAGTGTGGAATTATAAATTTTGATATATCATTTAGTATTAGTAAACCCATTTTTAATACATTCCATGTACTATATGAATGATTCACTTCACTTTGAAGGGGCGGTAGTCCGCACTTCTTCAAACTAAATTATTGCATTTACACCAAAGGGAGAGTAAAAATATATGTGTTGAAAATGAATTCATAAGCTTAAAGTCATAATAAATATGATATAATAAATATATAAAAACATTTTCCATCATAATGGAAACCATGATGGGTGGTAAAGTAAAAATGAATAATCATCATTTCGTGAGGCATTTTTTTGTTGTACAAAGAAATAGTATGTTCGTTACCCATTAGATAGTGGAGTGTGTATGGATAGTTTGAAATCATTAAATAAATTAATCATTGAATATTTATGGTATTTTTTTATATAATATTGGAAATAAAATATTTTAGGGGTTTAATATTAGAAATGAAACTACAGATCTTGAGAGAAGAGGTTATGTATTAATCAGGTAACTAATTTTGGTTTACACAAAATTGTTTACAAACAAGTGATTGTGAAAAAAGAGGGGAATCTAGGGGGTGTATAGAATTTTCGCGATTATTTGGGATGATGTTTTTGATCCAATTTGTTTGAGTGGTGTGAAGAAGATGGAGTGGTGTTGGCCTTTCTAGGGAAGGAAAAGGAGTCACTTGGATTTTTTGAAAACAAGCTTGGTTAAAAAATGATCTAACATAAAAAAGTCATACCAAAAACAAAAAACATATAGATGGAAGGTTTATGGGAGAAATATTTCCAAAAAATGAGTTTTTAAAGTGATGATAGGTCATTTTTCCCCAATATTATGTTTTATTCCCTATATAATCTTAACATAGTTAAAACCTTTAGTGTCCACATTTTGAAAATTCCCTTCATTATTTTCCCACAATTTTTGCATAACGAATGTTTTGTTTTATTTTCTCTATTGTTGTTCGATTTTTCTTTGAAATATATCTTTTTTTTTCATGCCCGTGAGATTTATTAGTAACTCCAACCACTATTTTGACACTAATTTCCCAATGCACAATCTCTTCATAGCTACTAATGTCTATTATTTCCAACACCCTTTTGAGAGTTCCATTTAATCCACTGAATAACCTATGAACTTTATATTATGGTAGGATGTTAATACCAGATGTGTACCTCAAATGTCTTGTGAAATTAGCCTTATAGATATTAATATATTCATCCTCCTCTTTATTCAGCTCATTTAATCCCTTTCCCATAGTCATATGAAAAACATGAGGAAAGTACTTATTGAAGAATAATTTCATGAAATCATACCAATCCTTAGATTCAATATCATTTTACTTCCATGAATTATTGATTAGATTCTTCTACTGTTCTACTTCACCATCAAACCCATAAATAGAGAGAATGAATTTCTCATCATCCATACACTTGATAATGTAGAATATATTTTCAGTGGTATAGATCCAATGTTCAACAACATGTGTATTAGATGACCCATTGATAGAAGTTGGATGATATCCCATGATGGACTCAACATAACGTTGTTCCCTTCTTTTCTCATTTTAAAACTCATCATGATTCGTAGCTCGAGAAATAATTGAGTATATAAAAATGTTTTTTGGAATTCAATCTTCCGTATAATTTGGATATATAGGAAGACATTAAATTCATTTTCAATTAAAATCACCATTAAATTGGTTTCTTCAGGTTCCATCCATTGGTTAAAACAAAAATCATTGAGTAAGAATGTGGTCTCACAATGTGTAACAACACAATCCTAAAAATTCACATATATGATGTACACATTATGACACCTTCCTTAATCTATGACACCTTATGGTTATCCTAATATATTAATATCCTAATTCTATCTTAATCCTTAAAGATTTTTCATGATGGGTTTGTGAGTTACTAAATCATATCACCAGAGGGTGTCAAACTAGGTGTGCTATAAATCCCATTTTCATATATCGGATTACCTCGATTTAAGTTCGTAAAATATTCTTAGAGTTGTTACCACTAGGTATATTTGTGCCACAACCACATCTTCTTATATTTTTCATATAGGGATGTATCTCTAGGAAACCCTTTACTCTATCCCTTACCAAAATTCCAAGATATTTTGTTAAATCATAACTCACACATATAATTATCCTTAGATACATCTCTAGACACTTCCATATAAATGTACCAAGGAGTTTCACTAATGTTTTATCACCATATTTTCTGATGGTTGACTAAACCTTACCTTTAATACCTACTATATAGACCTTGGATTAACATTCATGGATATTAAATCATTTTAGATAAATATTTTGTAAATTGCAAAATTACATGTGTGAGGACCATAATAGTTTAGTGTCTTTGGAAACAAGGAAATGAAATATTCTTTTCTCGGGAATTATATTCAACATCTCAAATACATATCTACATTTTTAGTAATAAAAAGTAACTTATTTTTTTAATAACCTATAGATAGGAAAACATTATAATGGGGTGAGCTCAGATGCTCAATAAGGGTAGATAAAAAAACATTTATGCATAGCTTGAACAAAAGGGTATAAAACATGAGGATAACATTTGAAGATAATACCATTCATATTAAAGATAATTACATAGATTATAAATCAATAATACATGAACCAAAAGGAAATAAATTACATAATCCATAACATAATAACATAGTAATAAAACATGGAATTGGGGCAAACACATAAGAATATAAAAACCCTATATCAAGGTGGCCTTCCAAGACCTTTGTAAGATGTTAGGATTTGGAAAATCAACCATTTAACTACTTCATGATTGGGTTTCCCAGACTTATACTCTCATGTTTTGGTATATGGACATCTTCTAGTGTAATATATTAATTTTGGATTAGGATTTTATCTTGTTTACCCTCTTGTTAGAAGAATGGGATTTCCTCCCATTTAACCTCTTTTTCTGGGATTAGGATTTACCCCAATATATCTTCTTATTTCAGGAATGGGATTTCCTTATATTTAATATCATATCCCATACTGTATATTTCCTTAAGAAAATCCTATTTTTATTGTAATGGGATGTTTTCTTATGTACCCTCATGTTTCGGGCACGAGATTCCATATTGTGTACCCTTTAATGTCATAAAACATTTTATATATCCCAATGAATTTGAGGGAGATATAGGATCCACCAAACACATAATGAAATCATACATGAATGTACCACAAAACTTAAATCATATCATAACCCATGAAAACATATGGGTTCAATAAACATCAAATCATATCCTATCAAATGAAATGGGAATCATTATCATTTTATCACATCATAACCAAATGAAAATAGATATGTTTCATATAAATTTAATCAAATAATATCCCATGAGAAAATTTGGTTTCAAACCCATTTAAACTATTGAATATAAACATAATTCATTAACATATAACCTAGGGAAAAAATAGACATAAAAAATATATAAATTGTGGAAGAGAAATGGGTTTCATAAATATTCTAACATTAATCATAAACCATTTATAGAAAGGATATGAATGGAACCTTTGGATAATTCATTTAAGGGAATGAGTAATATAAACAGATGTCATCTTAGATGTAAAATAATTTAGAATCTTCTTTCAAACACATATCTTGTGAAATATAATCTCTATTCATCGAAAAAAGGATTTTTAATAAATAAAACCATTTAAAAATAATTTTTATAGATTATACCTTGAAATATTTATTGAATAACTGAAATCACATTTAATTTTTTTTCCATTTTAAACATAAAAAAGAAGAATAAATTTTTTTTAAAAAAATGTTACATATTATTTTTTTTAAACATTTAAAAAAATAATATAATTTATTTTAAACCCGTTTCTTTGAAATTTGCTTCGAAATAATATAATGAATCCTTGAAATTACTTTGGATGTCATTGCATTGAAATTAAATTTAAAAACATATAAAGAAATATTTAAAATACTTTTAAATTAATTTTCCTTAAAAATTTATTTAAATAAATATTTTAATAATGGTTATCCTTTTTAAAATTCAAAAGACACGTCAAAGAAATGACAATGGGTAAATTTGTACATGTCGTATGAGGAAAAAGAACAATCCCATTATACGAAAAAAGGATAGAAAAATGAATTGATAAGAATGTGAAAATAATATTTCCTTGAAGATATTGGTAAAATAAAAAAGGTGTAAAAATGTATTTTATAAATTTTAGGAGAATGGTATAATATTATTGGAATCCCTTTTTAGAAAACATTTATTTCTTACTAAAGACAGTTTAAGGCCAGATTTTCTTATAAACACATTATTGGATATCTTATATACCAAATTGTATAAAATAGTACCCATACATGAATATATCATGAAATAAACTCATGAACATCATGAACGATGGATACAATATTTCATCAAAGTATAATCATTAACAATAACAGAAAAATAAGATATTGTTTTAATAACATCTTACTAATTGGTAACATGGGATAACAATCTCCATGTAAGAAAATAAAAATACACGAAGTTTAAAATATCATTAAAATATTTAGATTATGAAATATCATGTAAATTGGGTCTATATGAACCTAAAAATTACTTTGGGCACATAACAAAACATGAGACTCAAAGATATAAAATTAAGGCAAAACTACTTTACTGATTCAGTAACTAGTGAACGTAACACCCTAAAAGAAGGTTCATAAAATGGAAATGTTAATAAACATAAATTCAATTATAATATACATGGATTACCATGATGTAAACTACATTCACCACACAAAAGTAAAGTGTGGTGAAAATAATATGTATCTCATAGAATGAAAATGTGACATGAAATCTGCATGCCTTTTGTATTGAATCTTTTTATTCTCATTCATGATTCCTATATAATAAATATAAGTTTTTAATAAATATTTTACAGAAGCATATTATTTTATATAATACCATATATCGTATTATTCTTATTTTATATTACCCGCTTGTTAATGATCCTATGTAATGGTTTCACATCGTGTAATATGATCTTTGTTCTTCACATGAGTCTTCTTTTTTAATATATTGGGTCCTAATATTTAAATCATGATTTCCATGATTTAAATTATGATATATATTTCATTTATAACTAGTATTTTAATATTAAAATAATATAAATCATAAATAATTATATAATGGAATACATTATTCATGGGAACGATATGCGGTACATCCGCATGAATGTAGTTTTTATTTTCATTGGTGGATTGAAAAAAGTAAAGAAATTGGAGTATATGTTTATATGTAAATATTATTATTGTAGAAGAATTAAAATTTTAAAAAAATATAAGATTTCAATAAACCTATCCTTAATACATTTCATGTAGTGTTTTAACAAATCACATCACATTGAGGGGGAGGAAGTCCACACTTTCTCAAACGAAATTTTCATATATACAACAAAGAGGGTGTAAAAATATATTTTTTGTGAAATGAATAAATAATATTAAACAAATAATATATATAATATATAAATATATAAATATTTATTCCATCATAATGGACACCATGATTGGGGGAAACATAAAAGTGATCAATCATCGTTTTATGTGGCAGTTGTTCATCATACAAAGAAACAGTACCCACATTACTCATTAAATGGGGTTGTTTATAATTGCAGGTAGAAACATTTAAAGAATATCATACTAGTATATTGGGGAATTTTTAATATAATCATGTAAAATAAATGATTTTAGAAATTGAGAATAGAAATGAAACTATATATCTTGAGAAACAAACGTTACATCTTAACAGGCTCACTACATTTGGTTTGTGCCATAATATTTCTATGGTTTACTTTTTCCCCAAGGGGGGATTGAAGTATGAAGCTATAGAAGTATGGAGATTAGTTTTTTAGATTTCGGGCAATAAAATATTATTCAGAGGTGTGAGGATGGGGTAGTGGTGGTGGCCTTTTATAAGGAAGGAAAAGGGTTCACATAGAATTTTGAAAAAAAAGTTCTCTATACACATGTTCATACCTTATAAAAGTGATAACAAACCATAAAAATTATTAATGTATGTTTTATGGATGAAATATGGCCATATGTTGAGTTTTTGACATGTGCATATGTCATTTCGGACCATAATATTAACGATTAATCCCTAATTAAACATAATTTGTCGTTAATCATTATGATTAATTTTAATAACCTTTACTTATCATTTTGGAAACAAAATGGTAACAATATTAGGATATAAATATTATACTGATTAAAATATTGTATGTCATTTTTTAAAAATAAAATTACCAGATGTTGTAAAATAATGATAAACACTAATCCCAAAGACATGGCCAGAAACTGGGTTTTTAATGTAAAACGTTCAAAAGTTCCTTACATTTTTTTTAATTTTAAAAGTGAAATTGATTATAATAATAAAAAATTATTAATAAATTTATAATTCATAAAATGTGACATTAAAAAATTTTAAAATATAATTAACAATAATAATGTTTTAAGTAAAAAAGAAAGTTTTTAACTTAATAGCCATATTTTTCACTTTTCATATACAAAAGAGGTTTCTCTAAAAAATATCAAAAATGTTACCCTAACCAAATTTAAGCATTCTAAATTCAAAAAAATGAAGTTTATATTACCAAATTAGATGTCTTTATTTTAAAAAAATATTGTTTTCTTGTTTTTCATAGAAGGATATGTAGGGCAGTTCATTTCAGAAAATACTATTTTTATACATATAAGGATTTTACTATAAATTATAGAATTCATTATCAATAATATTTATATAAAACCAGAAAACAATATTTTAAAACTTTTTTATTTTTATTCACATTTCTAATATTAATGGTTAAGTTATAATTATATCTGTTAAATAATTTTAACAACAAAATGATTTTTTGTAAGAAACATCATTGTTTCATGTAACATACCCCATGTTGGTGTTTAATGTAACACAAGACAAGTCATTATTTAATGTAGCATAAGACAAGTTGATATTGTGTGTAGTGAAAAAAATGTTTGAATTGCG
Source organism: Viscum album (assembly GCA_963277665.1). Taxonomy (NCBI): domain Eukaryota; kingdom Viridiplantae; phylum Streptophyta; class Magnoliopsida; order Santalales; family Viscaceae; genus Viscum; species Viscum album. Next base: position 1,235,520,256 of record OY728136.1, on the reverse strand, counting down.
AGTAGTGCAAGCCCAGTCAACATTCAATGTAGCACAAGCCATGTCTATTCCATGTGATATGACTGTGTGATTTATTTTTTTCAATATATATATATATATTAACTATTTATAGTGTCACATGAAATTAAATATACAAAAAATATAACAAAATTAGAAAAAACTATGTCCCTAAATTTAAGAATGTGATTATAAATACAAAAAAAAATTAATATTTACTAATAAAACCAGTCTTCTATGGAGTTTACGGAAAATTAAAAATGATTCTTCATAGAGGTGGTAATCCAAATACACACACACATATAAATGTTGTTATTTATTTCCTTAGGGTTAATGGGAAAAATTATTAACTCATAAACAATAATTATAATAACATAATAGTGTTATAATGAAACTATTGTTATAATTTTATGATTATGTAAGGTAATTGGATGAAAGTAATACCACTTAATGAAACTGAATTAAAAAATGACTGAATATAAATTTATATCTCTACTCAAGTATTATATCCCATGAATTGGTGGATAAGCCTTTTAAGGATGGAATTTGGAGAATACCAAAATATTATAAAGTTTTATATAATGTTATATATGATTTTTAGAATATTTTCCATGATCATTGTGGGATGTTCCGTGGGTGGAAGGAAAGTGAGTAGTGTCCCATTTATATGTGAAAAGGGATGTCATTTTTGTAAATACCCAAAATATCGTAATAATGAGAAATCAAAATCACTGAATGTTTCCCCAAAATTGTGAAAATAATTGATAGTGTTTGTGATATGGATGAGAAATTACTCTATCAACTATTCCAATAATTTTTTTAACATTTTTTGGTCTTATCCTCTTGGTTTAACTCTTTTTTTGGCTTTCAATTTATATTAAAGTAACTATTTTTTCTAATGTAATGTATCATTCAAAATTGAAAATATATTTTTCATTATTAAAATATTTCCATTTAGTGATTTGAAATTTGAAATCAGTTTTGTTATATTAAATTTATTTTTGGATGTAAAAATAAAATTTTAAATACCAAAATTATTGTGTATTTTTTTAAAATTATTTCTTATGTTCTAAAATGTCAAATATGTTTTTGTAAATTCAAACTAATATTTTAAAAATCATAATGTAAATTATAAATCACATATGTGTTCTCAGAATGAGGTTTCATGAATCATCAATTCATACATATACACTAATATTATTAAAAATGTAATGTTATTTGTTAAAAGCAATTTATTTCACTATTCACAGTATTGTAAATCTTTTTTGGAAAAATTCTATCAATTCATCCCAATTTTATATTTTTAAAAAACGTAAAAAATTTGACGGTCACTTTTTTTCATTTATATTCAAACATTTTAGAATTACATATTTAAATTAAATAAGAATAATTCTTTAAAATCATATATATAAAAACTTTTTTTACCACTTATCAATATAAGACATATTTTAGAATAATTAATTATATATTTAATGAAATGGACAACAAATCATATAAAAATATTTTTTTTATAAAAAACCATTATAAAATAGAAAATGAAATTATTAGTTGTTTCACCTAAACTAAATGAATTTCATTCAATTAAAAACTTCCCTTTATTTTCATTATATATATATATATTTTTTATTAAACGGTAAATTATTCAATATAGTTTATTCAATGTATAGTTTTTCTTATTCATACACAATATATAAATTTTTATATATTTGTATCATTCTATTGTTTTAGTTTATTGATGTCTTTTTTGTAATAAATCCAACACATTTTGATCATTTAAATTAGTGTTCATTTAAAAAAGTAAATGGATAAATTATGTATTTATCATGAATGATGAATGTGAGATGTATGATGAATGTTAACAATCATCTGAGAGAAAAATTTATCAATTTATAATTTTTAAGTAATTATAAACTTCGATATTTTGGAAGATACATTATATTTATTCTATTTCATCTAAAATTATTTCTCATGGAGAAACCCTCGATTGTTCTTAACATAGAGATTATTTAATTTATTATTTTTATTATCTATGTGTTATTATTAACATTGTAAAGTGGGAGACGTTTTTCATTTTTATTTATTTTTTATATAAGAAAAAGATATGAAGCTAGAGAAAATTAATTTATTCCAGGTCATATAAATGGGATGTGTTTATAATTCCTAAGAATTTTGTTTTAGGGTAGATGTTATAAGAACATTAAGTACTTGGTAGTATAAATGAGGATTTGTTACCAAATTTTCGTTACATATCTCAATGGGGTGTATGTTTCAATGAATTATAGGAAGTTTTTTATATGATATTCTTTTCTACTATGGATGAATGTTTTTATATTTACTAACATACATTTAATTTGTTTTTTTAACTTTCAACGTGTTTTAAAATTATTTCTTCATTTATATATTATTTGTAAAATATCACAAAATGGATGTGTTTGGAGTAATGGGATATATTTGAGAAATGATGTTTTATTTTATGTTTTACTATGATTAATGGGTATTATTTTTTTTCTAACTAATTATTAGTGTTGTATTTTAAATAAGGAGGTAATTAAAAATTTTAGGATATTATGTGTAACTGTGATTTAATTTTATCTTATAGGGAACATTGTTTATCAATTTCATCAAAATCATCCATTTTATGTGGTTCTTGCCAATCTAGAAAATGGGGAGGTTATTGAGTCAAATTTACTATTTATAAAATTAATAGTTAGAATAAAAAATTCCACATAAAAAATATATAATAATAATAAATTATATTTACTGATTTTTTGTACATGTTTTAACATTTTTCTCTCGCGTTTTGATGAGTTCATTCATATACACATAATTTCTAGAATATTGTGTATTCATATTGAAATATATTTAGTAGAATATGTAATTTTAATTATTATTTATTTATATTTATACGCAAGGAAAATGGAGAAGAATGAAACATTAATGGTTATAAAATAGATCTAATATTTATGTAATGGAAAAATGTGATTTTTACTTTGTGTAATAAATGTATTTACATTGAGTTATACAATTCCTCAATCTATAATATATATCCCTAATAATAATTTATGCATAACCCATAGAGCATCCTTATTTCATATTTTTCTAGTAAATTATATATTATAGGTGTTTTGAAATCATTTCATTTCATTATATATGATCAATGATAATCCATGAAATTGAATAATTATATTTCAAAAAATATGTTCAAAAATATCCATAGAAGGAAGTATTTGTTTTATCGAGTTAATCAATGATTAGGTAATTGATAGAGATTTATGTTCCTGATTTTATTTTTAGGGTGTTCCTATGTTTACAATAGAAATTTTCTAATAAATTTAACAAAATATTTCAGTGATGAGAACATGTATACCATGGATCTTGATAGTAACCTTCTTCTATAATTTATTTATATATGAAGATTTCCCTTGGAAGGATGTGGTTATATCATTTTAATTTAATCTTTAATGATGTATACATATTTTCATTCAAACCTCCATGTTTTTTCCTATATGTAATGTTCTTGTGTATGATTGATTATTTGTCTTATTCATGATTTTAATTGTAAAGAATTGTAATTTTAACAATTTTTATACATGATTTTATTATGACATATTTCGGGTTTATAACTTCATAATAGTTTAAATTCTTCATTGGTTAATCTATATTTTTTTAACATCAATTCACCCCACCCTTTTAGAATCCATATTAGGACAATAATCTAAATGAAATCTTCATATTCAAGTTGTACAATTTTTCAGTTATATGATATCTTGACAGAGATCACTATTGATATTTGAATGGTTTATATACTCACTTTTAAGGAAAGACATATTAATATGTTTTAAATTTAACGATTTCTCTATTTTTTTATCTATTTTCATGGATTTATTCTGAATTTCCTAAAAGATTATTGTATTATGATAGTTTTAAACTAATGTTTGTCTTATATCAATAGATTGTAACATGTCATAAATTTATAAATATGATTAAATGAATTGATAGAATAACAATAATATGTTTATTCTTGAATACAATAGATATATAAAATATAAATTTTGATTCATCTTTCCAAGGATATGTATTATTGTTAATGAAATGATATAAAACTATGTATATTGTTCACAAAAATTAAGAAAACATTAAAATAATTATCAGAATATTGAAAATGAATCGACAACTGTTATTTATAAATTTAAATATTTATTTGACTATATCTATATATATAAATTCATAATATATAATCATTTTGGATTATAGAATACATTTTATCTATCTGAAATAATAATTTGATAGATATAAGGTGGGTTAAATATCAATAATTTTTTAATAATTAGTTTTTATATATTCCGGTTAATTGTTGTAATGTTGAATATATTTTAATAATAACATATAATATTAAATAGTTGGAGAAGAAAAAATTTAGCAATAAAAAGGGAGGGTTATATGTGACATCAATTTCATTTTGTTAGAAGATAAAAGTAACACGGTGTTATCTTATATGAAGTCAAATTTTATTAGTGGATCCTACAAAAGAGGCTTAGTTAATTGATATAGAGTGTGCATGTATGAATTAAATCTCAAATTGTAAAGGAACAAAACAGGTTGTTTTAAATCTATTGAACTATCTAATTCCAAATATATTGTCTAGGTGGATAATCATTTTTGGGAGAATATGTGAAGAGAGAATCACATATTTATTAATTCTAAGACAATAACCTATTAATAAATATATATCTTGATATAACATAACACTCATGGATTTCTGATATGAATCATGATCTTATATGATATTTCACTCCATGTCTAATTGGTCAATGGGTGAAAGAGAGAAAATAATGATACACAATTGTCTTCTATATATTAATAATTTAATGTAGTGATATGATGATACTTCCATAGGTATTACTATAAGGTATCCAAACCCATGGTCATTTTAGTTTTGTATTTGGTTATTAATTGATTGACTCACAGTCCTAAGTCATTTTACATTGAAATAGGACCCTAACCATGTTATAATGTTTTGTAAAATGTATCTAAGGGAATTCATGAAAATAAATGGTTTCTATAAAACCATTATTTTAAATGGGTAGCCAAGATTTTCCATAATATTTTGTATAGTGATATATTGATGGTGGAAAAATTAAAATTTAGTAAATATTTAGATACCCACATGGTTAACCAATTAAGAAATGAAGGTCAACCATTAGAATAAATTCTTTGGAATTTTAATGGATAATGTGTATCCTAGGATAACAATATATATATATATATATTATAGTCCATCAATAATAATATGTATAATTTATCTTCATGGGCATTTCAATTTACGATTTACACTAATTCCCTATCAATTTTATATTATTCCTAAGTTATGTCAAGTAATGACAATTATTATTCTATTTTCTAGTTAAAGAAACCATGATGTGATTAAATTAATTATAAAAAATATGATAACTTCAACAATATAATAAAAAATATATATAAACCAATGTAGGAATACACTAGAATTGAATGATGTAAACCAAGTGTTTGTATTAGTATGCCCCACATTTGGGACATCAAGAATGGTAAACAATTGAAATAATATAACATGATAATTTGGGTTTTGAAAAATAATCACGTATGATTTATAAGTGACAATACCTTTTGAATTAATACAATAGGTTAATTTAATAAAATATTATCATAATGTATTCCCATTGAAGAAATTTCTTGTATAACCATCTCAAATAATCAGAATATATTATATTGTCATATATGACAACCCAACCTTCGATAAAAACTAATTAAAAATATTTATAGGGTCAATAATTAATATATTAGAGGGTTTTATCAATTGTTCAATGATTCATAGAAACAATGTAATATTAAAGAAGATATTTGAACAAGACTATGGAAAATGACTATAGGGTATAAAAATTTTCATCGATTTAAATTTAAAAAAAATGATAGCGAAACCTAAATGGTGGGGAGACTAAAACACACATAAATTGGTAATAGTAAAAATATATGATATTAGATTAATTTATGAATGAAAATTGTTGATTTATAGTCTTATATTAGAGGACTACGGAAATTGGGATGGTTTAAAACCCAAAAACATGCACCACATGCAATCAAATTTAAAAAATAGGAAATAAGTCTATCACAGTTTTCAGTATTTTCATGAAAAATGTTCCCTCAAATAAAACATGTGTATATAAGTTTAAAAAATTATTTAAATCTTCAAAGATGAAAAATTTCAAAACATGTTCAAATTAGTATTTTATTGGGTGAATTTTTTTTTGTTTTATAATGTTTTCACACACTCCATGTCACTATATTATACCATTGGTCAAGGGAGTATCAAATAAAATAGGATTAGTTATCTTATCTCATTCCTTCATCACTCTTCTCTTTTCTCATAATTATATAACAATATAAATATTTTTTTATATTTTTTCTTCATTGATGACACTATTAAATTGTCAATTTTTTATTTTATTCCAACTTTAATCTTCCTTGCAGATTTATCTTTGTTATCCACACTCTATTACTCACTATTATCAATATTTGGGTATTTTGTTTCACATCATTTTTATCTATTTTATTTAAACTTTATTACTATAAAATAATTTTTTTCAAAATAAATGGTAAAATTTCATTAATTATATAATTGGTGTTTTGTTAATATTATCAATGCTTATAATTTCATTATATTAAATTTATGAAATGTAATGATAACTTTTAGAAGATTCATTTCCAAAATTATGTATGTACATAACTAGATTAAATGGTTCCTATAAATCTTAATTCTCTTTTGGATATGAATAAATAAAAATTATATCAGTGAAATTTTAATTTATTTTTAATATTTTTAATATGGGGAACTTGAGTTGTGATCATAGTATGATTATATAAATTTCCAGAGATAATTGGATATAAGGTCATGTGTATGATTCTTTTTCCTGACTAAAGGGGGTAATAAAAGTCTTTTCAAGTTACGAGTTTGGTTATAGTGGATGTTGAAGGCCTTTATGGGGGGTTTATCCAAATTTTAATTCAATATTATTTATGTTATTTTTATATTATATATTCATTCATAGGGTTGGTTTATTTTGTTTTTAATTATTCATTTTTTAGGGGGGAATGTAATATATTTATTTAAATTTTTTGAAATATATTATATTTATTTATTAAAAAATGAGTTGTTTAGATATGTGTAAAAATGAATTATTATAATGTTAAGGGTGTTTAATCATTTAATTGTAAAGAATCATTAATAATGATTTTATTTAGCCATGTTTAATGAGAGACATGGTTTTAAACTATAAATAGAAATTTTTGGACTCAATGCGAAATTTTACTATATATTGTAAATATCCTTATATGTGCATTTTTTATTTCTAAGTAGATATCATGGGATGATATTTATATTAGTATACTACCATGCATCATATGTAAAGTCCCTTAACTTACATGTCAAAGTATGGGTATTAAATTCCAAGTTGATAATTGATGAAATATTATTTTTCTATATCAATTTTTAATGTTTCTTACAAAAAAATATTTATATGTAAAGAAAATTGGTTTTTAATATTATATATATTCTTTTTTAATAAATTAATGTAGAAATTTTTTATTGTTCCTTTTTAAAAATTATTTTTTTAACTAGGTTTCACAAAATATTGTGGATAATTGTGGATGGTTTATTTATGTTGTAGTAAATAATTATTAGTAAATTTGGGAATGTTAATTATGATTATAGGTTATAGATACGTTTTAATTAAATATAATTTGTTCAGATGATTAAAAGAATTTATTTATAGAGAATTATATGTTTTAGAATAGAAATTATTCCTCATTGGGATATTATTCACCACATCAACTAGCTTTCCACATCTAATGATTTTGAATGATAGATAATTTAGATATGGAAATAAGATTTAGTTTAGGAATAATTAATATTTGGTATGTAAAGGGTATATTTGTATCATATATATTGACCACTAATGAAAAATTATTGCCCCATTTATATGGACCCAGCCTTAAACATTACATAATCTTGAATTAAATGAATAATTCACATTGAAGATCTTTTTAGGCATACAGTTTTAAAGAATTAGGCCATAACTATTACATAACAACTTGAATATTACAAGTAGACACTACTACTCAGTATCAATTTTTTCATAAAATAAAAACTCTTAAAAAGACACATGTCTAGTTCCATGTTTTAGACAGCATGACTTTTCCTTGATCCCATACTTGACCCTATTCATATTTATGTCCTGTGGAAAACATTTCAAAGACATGGGATGAGCATAAAAATCTCAGTAAAGGTTATAAAATAATGAAGGAAAACATTAGCCCAACAATAAATACAAATCCATGAAACCATACTTTTCAATCATAACATACCTTATGAATTCATAAGATTTATGAATAACACACACAAATCATTAATCATAAAGATTACCTATGGAATCCGCATCAAACATACATTGTAGCTATCACATCTACATAGGGATTTACGCTTCAAATACCCATCATATTATATTCCCAAAATCTCTTAGGTGAAACATCCCGTTTACCTCCGTCACGTTACCCAATGTATTAGAGAGCTATCTCGGGCTCACCCGCCCAAGGTTTATCACAGAACCACCTATACATATAAACAATTACGAATAACCATAACATAATAATAACACATAACACAATTATTAATTAAATATAATATTTCCACATTCCAAAATATCAAATCAAGGTATTGAAATAAACAATGCTTTATTGAATCATTTTCAAAACCATTTAAAAAGAGCTTTTTGAATCAAAGTGTCTCATACCAATTTGGTTATTTTAAATGAATTTATCATTTGAAAAAATTAATGTCCATATTAACAAATCCTCAAAAGCACTTTTAAAACATGGAAATTAATGAGAAATGTTTATAAGAATAAATCTTTAAAACATTGAAAATGATATTTTAGTTAAAGAGTTTTTTATAAAAAGAGAGACACTTGAATACAAATAATTAAAGAATAAATTCTAATCAGATCATTATAATATCATGAGAATAAAGGTATTCATGATATTATATTTCAATGTACAGTATATACACCATATAAGTGTTAATTGGTGAATAACAACAATGAAGTCTCAATGGAAATGGAAATTGAGATAAAATCCCTTATAAAGATGGTATCCTTAAATTGAGGATAAATAAATCACATAATTATGTCCGAAAAATATAAATACACCCAATATAAGTGGATATTAAGTGTCAAACCATCAGAGGTCATTCACACATATTCATAGGATTACATATTCAAGAAGTACAAGTTGAACCAGAAGAATTGAAATTGGGTTAAGAGGTTCCCTTGTAAGAATTCGACAGCCTAACAACGTCACTTTAAAATTAAAAAAATGAGTTGATGAGATAAAAAAGGAATATAATCACTTGGATATAATGTTTACATCAATAAGGATATATAATAACATATCCCAACATAATAATATGTAAATTAAAAGACATAACAAAAAGAAGCCTTTTATAAAGATGAGGGTGAATAGTTCCCTTACCGATTTGGTAACTTACAAAACATACGCCACATGAAAGAAGGATCATACAATGAAAATGTAAATACTCATATATGAAATTATTTTATATAAATATTACAATAATGGGTAGTACATACACAACACAAAAGTAAATAGTGGAAAACATAGCATGAATGTCACGGGAATAAAAAGTTAGACGAAACCCTTTACCACGTTGAGATCAACAGATTCGTATGACCAAAAGTTAATAACCACCAAATGAATCATATAATACCATGAATATAATTAGAATCATGATAATATAAATCAAATGGCAGTACAAAATAAACCACATGCAATGAATAAGTGGCGAACAATGGAAATCTCACCAAATTAAAAGTGAGATAAGAAAATCCCTTACCTTGTGTCCAACATGACTCGATAATTATTTAATTTCAAAAATAATAAACTAAAGATACTATCTACTTGAAAAAGAACCCTTTTCAAGTCTATTATTCATTTTATATCACTTATTACCATGTTATAATCATTATGTAATCATTTAATTTAATAACATTCGTTTTGTCGATATTTGGTACTTGAGTCAATAATGAACACCTTATATTTACAAGTTTTCCATCTAGTCAATAGTCCATTATATCAAGAATTTTATTCATTATTTAGATATCATATATATCATATATATCCAGTATATACATGTATTTATAATAGTACATAACATTTGGAGGTAAGAAATGAAATGCACCGTTCATGTAGACTGTAAGCCGTACGTACGGATGAACGCTACATTCATTTCTATTTCTTATTTTTATGTAATTAAAGCATAATGATACATAGGTATATTATATTTACAGTAAAATATCATATATAATATCATTAAATCCATCCTTTATACGTCCCAGATAGGGTATTAACGAGTCAAATCACTTTGAGGGGGCGGTAATCCGCACATCCTCAAATGAGATTATCATATTTACCCACTATGGAAACCATAAAGGAATGCTATAAATTGAAAATATAGAATCATAAAGAAAAAATAAACAGAATTTATATCATATATAAATACAGTTCCATCATAATGGCCACCATGATAGGCGGTAGGAGATAATCGAACAATCATCGTTTCATGAAATGTTAGTTTTTCATCCACAGAAACATTATGTTATTCATACATTTGATGGAGGTGTGAGTATCTGTAGTTAGAGTATTTATTATAAAAAAATCCTAGTATATTGAGGATACTGGTGTTGTTACAAAAAAAATGAATAAAAAATATTTTAGGGTTTGGAGAAGTAAAATAAAAGAAAACAGTTTAAGAGAAACTGTTACTTTAAATTTGGGTAACTCCCTTTGGTTTCAACCAAAGGACTTCTTGAAGTGACTTATTCCTAAGATAATGCTTCTAAGGGTATTAGAGGGATGTAGGGAGATTAATTGGGCAGATTTTGGATTAGCCAAATTGATTGAGAGGTGTGATGAATTGGTTAGAAGTGGTCTCCTTTTATAAGGGAGAGGAGGGGCTCTTTAGGAATGTGTGAAAACATTATATTATTATATATTGATATTCGGATTCTAATGATCCAATACTAATTATAGTCTATGATTAGATGACTCAAGGTCGAAATAAAATCATAAAATAAGAATTATATAGGTTTTGGATAATATTTTAATCATTATAATCGTATTTATTTAAATGATTTATTAATGAGGTAAACACTGCATCATTATTGTGTCATAGATAATTTAAATTATTTGATGTCAAAAATATTATAAAAAAAATAAAATCATGTAAGAAATATCTTTATATTTATAAAGAATATTTTTAGTCAAAAATATGACTTATATAACACTATATAAAAATTAATTTACTAAAAGATATTTGCTTTTGTCATTTTTGCCTTTACTTTAAGTTAATTAATCGAAATTGTCATTATCACTCCCATGTGGCTCAATAGGGTCCCAAAATCGACCCAATGATTCCCATGGATGTAAATGGCTCAACCAATAAGGTTTGTAAAAGTGTAAAGGATATTTTGAATTATTATAGTATTCATTTTATCTTTAATTACCTTATTTACCTTTAACCGGGGTAAATAAAAGTCAAATGTTACTATTCACCAAAAAATATTTTCATCTTATTGAACAACATTTTACTTCTTGATAAGAAACATGTAAGTCAGATTTTTTAAATTCAAATCACAGAAGTGGTAAAATTTTATTTAAATGAAAAAGTAAGTTTTTTAACTACCACTAAGTGGTTTCTCTATTCATAAAAAACTGATGTTTTTTAGAAAAATACAAAAAATCAGCCTAATCTATATATGATATTCTGAATTCAAAAATGACTTCTATTTTTAAAAATTCAAAACATAGAAGAATAAATAATTAATTTTAAAATTAATTCCCATTATCAAAACAAGTATCGTGTTTTTACGAAACAATAACTATCAAAAGATTGATACTTATTTATGTCTATTTTCCTTGTGAAATTATTTCCAATTACCAAAATTGGATTTAATGGTAATAATATATTTTAATTTCACTTTAAACCCAATTAAAAATATAATCTAACCATAAAAATAAATTAGATTAAAAGGCACATTTGAATAAAAATATCATATTTTCACTATTCATAAAAAAATGATCATTATCTGAAAAATACCAATAAAATTAACTGAAGTAAAATTTGATTTCCCAAATATAAAGAAGAATTTCATTTGGTAAAATATAACATATATAATTGACCAAAACTAGATTTAAAGAGGGTTCTCCAGTGAAAGGTGGTAAATCTACCTTTAAATGTATATTATGCTTAAATTAGATTCATTCACATTTTAAGTCTCTAACATTTTATTGGATAAATGTAGACACATTTTGAAAACATGTATAATCACATTATAGTTAGTTTTGATCATTCCCACCCATACAATGGTTATGAGTTAACTACCATTTAAAATAATAATATTATATTATTTCTGTACAACGTAAGATTTCAAAGAAAACTATTGTTGTGTATCGGGTACGCTATCAAACATAGAAACCCCAATAAAGTAAAATTAATATTTAATTTAAAAATATTAATAAATATGAAATATATATTATTATATATTTACATGGGATGTTACATCCTTCCCCCATTTTGGGAATTTCATCCTCACAATTTTAAAACTAGGCTTGGAAACTTCATTAAAAGCCCCACATCGAAAAAGGGTTAGTAAAACTATCACGTTAAAAGAAAGAAAGAAAAGTAAAATGGTCATTCGAGATAACATATACTATGATTCCATGTAGGATAACTTGGATATGGAAGAAAGAACAAACGGTCTAGTTTTGATAGAGACAGATATAAAATAGAATTTTAGAAAGTTAACCACTAGAAAATCACAAACTTATAATGTGTTAAACTGTCTTTGATTAGCCAGTAGGAAACATAAAACATCTATGTTTTTTTACATTTCCTTTTCATAATTTGGAGGAATTAATTTACTACATAGAATAAGAACATCAGGAAATATAGTTACCTTCATGTAGAGTTTCATCTTTTAATAAGTTTCTACCAAAAACTAATCATTTCTCCAGGAAAAAAGAAATCAAAAATATGTGGTCACATCAAAAGCACTAGAATAATATTCTTGAGAATCACATAATAAAAAAAGAAGAAATATATATTTCGGTTGTCTTTAGACATCAACTAAAACCAAAATGGATAGTTAGAGATCATATAATACCCAATAAGTACAATCTTTTACATGAAGAAAAACAACTCTTAATCTCAAAAATTGTCAAAAAAATCCCAAGGATCAACAAATACCATTCAAAAATAAGCTATCCCTAATATTCATCAAAAGTAATCCAAAATAAGATTGTAACCCAAATCTCATAGGGATTTAATTACATAGACTTCCAAGATACACCTAAACATTTATCTCTGTATAACACCAGTAACTCATAAAGTCGCATACTGAAAAGTAATTAACCTCATCACATATTCTCCATTATAGGTTAATCAATTTCATTAATAAATCAAATCATTATATGTCAATAATAATAAACATAGATTCTTCCTATTTCAACCATTATTCCACAATTTAAATCCCATAGTATTCTATCTTCCTTAAGCATATAGTGTTTCCTCAAAAGAGAGAACATCTTCCACAATAACCTTAATCACATAAACACCAAATCATTTTCATATACTAAGTATATCCATTTGATAAAACATAAGTTCCAAAAACAAAATTATTCTTATTCAATAAAATCATTTTACTAAAATAGTAAGTCATAATAACTAGGGACATCATGTAGGCCAGGGGTAGGTGATGCGGCATTGTCTCCATTTGGTTGTGGGTTTGATTCATGCGGCCTTACCGGATGTGGCGGTTTGTCAGCCATCCTATAGGTTGTCATTTTTATAAAACTCAAAAATAACCATAACATGTTTCAACCTCAATGGTTTCCTTATACCTCTCATTTTCATCAAAATTAATTATGATTTCAACATCTTAATTATTGAAGTCTTATTTCACCACCATATGATAAAATAAAATGATCTCCAAAATGAAGAACATCATACCATGATCATGGAATCCACTTGGTTTCTTCGTCATCTTGTTCACGTAGGTAGAAGGTACATGAATTAAAACAATGATTTAGATATACTTCAAAATCATTTTCTTCCTCCATCAAAATACACCTTCTACAACATGGGTCATATGGGTGTTCATAGAAAAATAGTTTTGGAAAATATTCATGTATGACATATAATTTCAAAACTTCTAATAAAACATTATTTCTATAAAACAGTCGAACAGAATTTGAGTTGAAACTTTCAATTAACGGTCCTTTTAAAATACCATAAGTATATGCTGAGAGACTATATTTTAAAAGCAAATATAAATAGGCTTCACAACGGTCTCCTTCTTCATCACCATTTTTAAAATTATAATATTCTTCAAAATCTTGTGATAAGGTAAAATATTTTAAAATACCATGATAATATTTACATTTCTTGAAAATATGAGAATATTTTGAAAATAGGATTTGTCTAAATACAACCCATGATCCATGATGATAAGGAGGTATAATGGAGGTGTAAGATATCTAAAACAACTGCTTGCAAGTAATTTGTATGCTAGAAAAATTTTCACAGTATTCATAACATGAATTTGAAATAATTATTTCAAGCATGTCATCAGGAAAAGATAGGAATGTCATATGAGATCCTCCTACTTTTATTTGTAACTGACATTATTTGATCTGAAAAAGTTATAAAACAAGTATTTAACTGAAATAACAGACATAGGGACTAACCATGTGTCTAACGAAAACTCCTAATCCCTAAATTTGTATAAACCTCCCTCTAATACCAACTATAAGGAAACATCCTCAAACATTACATAATCTTGATTTAAATGAATAATTCACATAGGGGATATTTTCAGGTTTAGAGTTTAAGTGAATTAGGCCATAACAATTACATAACAACTTGAATATTACAAGTAGACACTACTACTCAGTATCTATTTTTTTATAAAATAAATACTCTTAAAAAGAAACATGTCTAGTTCCATGTTTTAGACAGCATGACATTTACTTGATCCCATCCTTGAACCTATGAATCTTTAAGTCATTTGGAAAACATTTCAAAAACATGGGATGAGCATAAAAAGCTCAGTAAGGGTTTTAAAATAAGGAAGGAAAACATTATCCCAACAATAAATACAAATCCATGAAACCATACTTTTCAATCATAACATACCTTATGATATCATACAATTTATACATAACACACACAAATCATAAATCATAAAGGTTACTTATGGAATCCATATCAAACTTACATTGTTGCTATCACTGATATGTAGGGAGTCACACTTGGAATACCCATCACAGTATATTCCCTAAATCTCCTAGGAGAAACATCACGTTTACCTCTGTCATGTTACCCAATGCATTGGAGAGCTATCTCGGGCTCAGCCGCCCTAGTTTTATCATGGACCCACCCTAATAAGTAATAAATTCCCAATAACCATAACATAATCATAACTCATAATACCAGTATAAAGGAAAGATAACATTTCCACATTCCAATATATGAAATCATGTTATTGAAATATGAAATGTTTTATCGAATCACTTTCAAACCCATTTAAAAAGAGATTTTTGAATCCAAGTGTCCCATAACATATTGAAGATTTTAAATGATTTTATAATTTGAAAAAATTAATGTCCATTTAAACAAATACAAAAACCCATTTTGAAAACATGGTCATTAATGATAAATATTTTGAAGAATAGATATTTAAAACATTTAAAATGATATTTTATTTAATGAGTTTTTTACAAAAAGAGAGACACTTGAATACAAATAATTGAACATTAAATTAAAATCAAAAAATTATAATATCATGAGAATAAAGGGATTCATGATATAATGTTTCAAAGCATAGTATATACACCATATAAGAATTAATTGGTGCATAACAACAATGCATTCTCAATGGAAATATAAATTGCGATAAAATTCTTTATAAAGATGGTATCCTTAAATTAAGGATAAATCAATCACATAATTATGTGTGAAAAATATAAATACACCAAATATTAGTGGATATTAGTTGTAAATAAATCAGAGTTCATTAACACATATTCATAGGATGACATATTCATGAAGTACAATTTGAACCCGAAGAATTGAAATTGGGTTTAGAGGTTCCCTTGAAAAAATTTGACAGCCTAATGACGTCACTTTAAAATTAAAAAAATTGAGTTGATGAGGTAAAAAAATGAATCTCGTCACTTGGATATATATTTTACATCAATAAAGATATAGAATAACATATCCCAACCAAATGAGATGTAAATTAAAAGACATAACAAAAATAAGTCTTTTCTAAAGAGGTGGGTGAATAGTTCCCTTACCGATTAGGTAACTTACAAAACATATGCCACTTGTAAGAAGGATAATACAATGAAGATTTAAATACTCATAAGTGAAATTATACAACAAAAAGAGTACAATAATGGGTAGTACATACACCACATGAAAGGAAATAGTGGAAAATATAGCATGAATCTCACGGGAATAAAAAGTGAGACGAAACCATTTACCACGTTGTAATCAACTGAGTCGTATGACCAACAGTTAATAACCACCAAATAAATCACAGAATACCATGAATATAATTATAATAATGATAATATAAATCAAATTTCAGTACAAAATACACCACATGCAATGAATAAGTGTCGATCAATGGAAATCCCACGGAATTACAAGTGAGATAAGAAAATCCATTACCTCGTGTCCGACTTGACTCGATCGTTCTTTAATCTCACGAATAATAAACTAAAGTTAATTTATACTTTCTTAAAGTCCTTTTTCAAGTTTATTATTCCTTTTATATCACTTATTACCATGTTATAAACATTATTTATTCATTTAAGTTAATAACGTTTGTTTTTTCGATATTTGGTACTTGAGTCAATAATGAGCACCTTATATTTAAAAGTTGTCCATGTGGCCAATATTCCATTACATCTAGAATTTTATTCATTATTTAGATATCATATATATCATATATATATCCTGTATATACATGTATTTATAATAGTACATAACATTTGGAGGTAAGAAATCTAATGCACCATTCATGGAAACGGTAAGTCATACATACACATGAACGCTACATTCATTTTAATTTCTTATTTTTATAAAATTAAAGAATACTGAAAAATAGGTATATTATATTTACAGTATATTATCAATAAAACCATCCTTTATACATCCCACATAGGGAATTAACGAGTCACATCACTTTGAGGGGGCGGAGTCCACACTTCCTCAAATGAAATTATCATATTTACCCACTATGGAAACCATAAAGGCATTCTATAAATGGAAAATACAGAAAAATAAAGAAAAAATAAACATAATATATATCATATATAAATACAATCCCATCATAATGGCCACCATGATAGGAGGTAGGAGATAATTGAACAATCATCGTTTCATGAGGCGTTAGTTTGTCATCCAGAGAAACATTACGTTCTTCATCCATTTGATGGAGGTGTGTGTAACTGTAGTTCAAATATTTCTTATAAAAATATCATAGTATATTTTTTATTCTAGTTTTGTTACAAAATAAATTAATAAAAATGACTTTATGGTTTGGAGAAGTAAAATAAAAGAAAACAAATTAAGAGAAACCTTTACTTTAAATTTGGGAAACTCCCTTTGGTTTCCACCAAAGGACTTCTTGAAGTGCCTTATGCTTAAGGTAAGGATTATAAAGGGATGAGATGGATATAGAAAGATTAATTGGGCAGAGTTTGGATGAGCCAAATGGCTTTAGAGGTTTGAGGAATTGGTTAGAACTGGTCTCCTTTTATAATGGAGAGGAGGGGCTCTTTAGGAAAGTGTGAAAACTTTATTTTATTATATATTGATATTCGGTTTTTAATAGTCCAAAAATCATTATTGTTGGAGAATAGATGACTCAAGGTCGAAATAAAATCATCCAATAAGAATTGGATAGGTTTCGAATAATATTTATAATCATTATAGTCGTATTTATTTATATGATTTATTAATGAGGTAAACACTGCCTCATTATTGTGTCATTAATAATTTAAATTATTTGATGTCTAAATATAATAAAAAAATACTATCATGCAGGAAATAATTTTTTATTTCTAAAGAATATTTATAGTCAGTCATATGACTTATATAACACCATATAAAAATTAATTTAGTAAAAGATATTTGGTTTTGTCATTTTTGCCTTTACATTAAGTTAATTAATCTAAATCGTCATTATCACTCCCATGTGGATCAATGGGGTCCCAAAATCGACCCAATGATTCCCAGGGTCGTAAATTGCTCAACCAATAAGGTTTTTACATTTTTAAAGGTTATTTTTAATTATTATAGTAATCATTTTACCTTGAATTACCTTATTTACCTTTAACCACAGTAAATAAAATTCAAAAGTTACTATTCACCAAAAATTATTTTCATCTTATTGAACCACATTTTACTTCATGATAACAAAAATTTATGTTGTATTTTCAAAATTGAATTCAAATAAGTTGTAAAATTTTATTTAATGAAAAAGTTATATTTTTAACTACCAATAAGTGGTTTCAGTATACATAAAAAATTGTTGTTTTTCAGAAAAATACCAAAAATTCAGCCTAAGCAATATTTGATATTCCGAATTCAAAAATGATTTCTATTTTTACAAATTAAAAACATAGAAGGGAAATTAATTAATTTTAAAATTAATTTCTGTTATCAAAACAAATAGCGTGTTTTTAAGAAACAATAACTATCAAAGGATTGATACTTGTTTATGTCCAATTTCAAAGTGAAATTATATCCAATGACCAATATTGGATTTAATGGTAAAAATACATTTTAATTTCACATTAAAACCAATTATAAAGATAATATAACCATATAAATAAATTACATTAATAGGCACCATTGAATTAAAACACTTTATTTTTCATTATTCATAAAATAATGAACTTTATCCGAAAAATACCGAAAAATTACCCAAAGTAAAATTTGATATCCCAAATCTAATGAAGAATATTATTTGGTCAAATAGAACATTTAAAAACGACCAAAACTATATTTAAATATGGTTCTCCATTAAAAGGCGACAAATCGACCTTTTAATGTACATTATGCTTAAATTAGATTCATTCGCATTTTAAGCCTCTAACATTTTATTTGGATAAATGTAGATACATTTAAAAAAGCATGTATAATAATATTATAGTTAGTTTTGATCATTCACGCCCATACAATGGATATGAGTTAACTACCATTTAAAATTATAATATAATATTATTAGTGTGCAACATAAGATTTCAAAGAAACCCATTGTTGTGTATCGGGTATGCTATCGAACATTGCAACCCCTTTAATGTAAACATAATATTTAATTTACAAATATTAATAAATATGAAATATTTATTATTCTATATTTACATGGGATGTTACACCATTAGTAACAAATAATTCTAACTCTCGCATATAATATAACTCTATAATTTTATAAGTGAATGTTCAATAATAAAATTGGTTCTTTCACTTACCCTACTACTTCCAATTTCACCATGTCTACCATATTTATATGTAAATAGAATAATGATTTCATAGACACAATATGCGTGGGAATAAGATCTGTTCAGGCATGATTATTACTATACATAAAATGGTTTTTTGAAAACACGTACATTATAAAAACAAGGATAACATTGACGCCTAGGCCTATGTAAAATAAAAAGTATAATCCAAATGGAACAACATATATAATAATATCAATAAAAACTTGGATGTATGTATAATCCCTATAAATAAAATGTATCTCAATGATGGAAAATATCTCAAGGGAAATAATAGTTGTAATAACTAACTAGTGTCTCATAAATACCTAATTCAATACACTGGCTATATGACACATTTCAAAATCAGTTATAGCGGACGATGTCTTATATTACTAGTATGATCTATATAACAAACCATTTCCATTAAAAAATCCATAAAACTACCATGATACCTCTCTAAAACCAACATGGTGGACCCATGCGTTGTCGATGTGCACATCCCAATTGGGGGGTATATACCCCTATGAGGGACATGTTTTCATCATACGGTGTATGCAGGAACCATGGGGTTATGTACCTTATATGTTGAGCACCCATTCCCTATATATTTGTAATTAACTACTATATTATGTCTTGAATTGAATCGTTCCCTAAAAATAATATGCCTCAAGGGAGATGCATTTTTTTGAGAGTAGTATATTTTATATGACCATGTAAACAATAATAGTTTTTATCAAATTTAATGAATAATTCATAAGAGATTGATGAATAAAAATAATATATTATGAATATGTCCAATGAAAATAGATGATGTAATTCTATAATAATTCAGTAAATTTTTATCAATAAATTTATAATTAATTAATAAGATTACTTGATCTGGTAACAACATAGATTTTACTCTACGTGCTAGCTCAGTGTTACTAATTTTCATGTGTGACAACCTTAATCACTATCGGAGTCCATTGTGACTAAAATTATCTTCTTTTTTGTCTCTTCGTCTTGAGAGGGTGGTGATAGAGGATGATATTTTTTCGAGTTGAGATAAAGTATTTGATTAGAACTAGATATTAATAGTTTTCTCTATAAAGGAGAATGATTTTCACAATTATCCTCTCCTAATTCTATGTAAATGGTACACATAGAGAAAATAATAGGGTTTATTATTAATTAATTTGACTAATGACCTTAGTGATATATAAAACAGCTAATATAACCCATTTTATGAAACATAATATTTTTAATACTTAATTTTATGATATATGTTAACCCACATAGTGATAAATGTTATCTTACTATCTAATGAATAAATTTTTACCAGTTGACAAATTTTTGGAAAACTCAACCCTTCAACATTTATTGAATTTCTATAAAAATATTCTTTTATTATTTTTAATGAGAAAAATATATTAAATTAATGGTTTGGTTAAAAAATATTTTTTTAATATTCAGTTAAAAACAAAAATAATTTCTTACCCAAAACTAAATATTGTTAAATAATTATTATATTCCCATGCAATGTAATGATTTTATTAGAAATAAATATATATTTAATATTTGTGATTAATAAATCCAAACTCAATATAACATCTCGATCTCATTATTTATATTTATTATAATAGTTAAATATATATAATATCTAATAGATATCAAAGGAAACAATCTATGGTTGACCCTTTTGGTATATTCATCAAAGGCAATATGAAGTATTTACACAATTTGATGAAAATTATCTAGAAAGTGATAAAGTATCCACCTAGTAAAATGAAATTATGAAATTATGAAATCTATGTATAAATACTGACAACAAAATATAATTCCATTGTCATAATATATCGTCAAAGACATTGAATATGCATGTGATTGACCAATATGCAAGATTTTTCATTCATTGATTATTTGAAGGAATCCAAAACACCCTGTCTCTCTAGAATTTATTTTGGTTGTTTCATTTCATCCAGTGATCTGAAAAATCCAAAAATCTTTCACAATATTAATAAGCCAAAAATTATTCCATTACATGTTTATTAGTAACACATCACTAATGATTCACCCAATATCTTGGTGAACATATAATTTAACATTTTATAACAATTAATTTTGGAGTGTGTTTTTAGGTATATATTAATAATAATATTAATGTATAAGGATAATTACACATGATTGCATGTGGGAATTACAATTAAATGAATAATTTGGGAATTAATACTTGAAATTATATCATCATAGTAACCATTGGTATCAAATACTGTTTGAAAACATAATGAAATTATGACACATGCACTTATAATTACTGATATTATATATTAAACATACTATGTATTCATTCATAGAATTCTATCTGACTATGTGAAATAATATTTTGATTTTTTCATAGATTATCTTGTATCTCATCATAGACAGTAATTTATGTGAAAAAATTTTATTTTATTGACCCTCTAGGACATTATCAAATTATTTTTACATAAAAATTATACACTATATGGTACGACAATAATTAATAGATTTTCATTTAATGTACATGTAATAAAAATTGAAGTTATTTTTTACGTAGATACTAACTCTAATAGACTCTATTATAATAAAGATCCATTTAATAATGATTATTATTCTTATATCTCTATCAAGATGATCGTTTTTTATTAAAATAGTGGTCTAGTATAGTTGTGTACCATGTTTTATTCCATATGAACTCTTCTCATTATGAACACACCACTCTAAGAAATATATGTAAAGATAATATATTTATTATATGATTCACCATATTATGGGATTATTTCATCATTGGAACACCTTCAAATGCAGTAATGACATTATAAATTTTGAATCCATTTAAAACATAGTCCCCATGACATTCACTAGAATAAATTTTATATTAGAAAAATATTGTCATAAGGCTCTTGAGATTGTTTTAATAGACCAAAATGATGTGGGATTCATCTTGTGAGGATGAAGGAAGTATTTACCCTAATTTGGAAAAGTGGGACTAAAATAGGGTGGGGTCATGCCTTGTTGGTTGTCATAGTTCTTGTTATGTATAAACATTGAAGTGCATATGGAAAAACATTTCAGTGTGATATTTTATGTGGATGTGGTTTATATGTAATGTATAATTTCAAAATAGATAACTCCAAGGGACCACTCATCTTTATTTTGATGTTTTTATAGGAAAACAACCAATGTTGTTTCACAAGAAAATAAATAAGAATATATGGTTTTCTAATGTAGTGGATATATATTTACACAGGAATGAACACAATATTTTTACTTTTTTAGTAGTGATAGTTTCTCCATGTGTCTCATATGAAGACTCAAATGGGTGTAGTGAATGGAATTTATAACATGAACTTCAATTGTGAGACATATGGACTCATTATATTTCCTTTCAGAGGCCATGTATTAAATTAAGCGCACCATTGTGAATTAGTCTATTGTTGGAGTCCATTCTTTGGAGATGGTATTGTTGAAAGGAAAACAGACAAAGATTTTGCACAATGATGTTGTGATAACAATTTTAATGATCATATTTTCATATTTATTAAAATTCATCCGTAATCCCTAATGATTTCATGCTAGTAGAAACCACCACATAATCGGTAGTTTCCATTAATTTTTAAGGTCCATAATACAACCATATTTTGGGATTGATGGATGTTTATGGAGAAATTTATTTAAAATTTTTTAAATATCATGGAGGGTCATATATCTATATAATGATGTAGATAATAGAAAGATATATCAATATAATGAAATTTATATAAATCATAAGGAAGGTTAAAGGTTGAAGAAAGTGTTTATAGAAGAGTTTTGTTCTCTCACTAGATGATCCAAAATGTGGACATTGTAGATAAACAAATCATGTTGATGATTTTCAATATCATTTGGTGAAGTAGTTAGTTTTATATTGAGGAGTTGTTATTTATTTAGGAGTTTGTTCCATATAACTGAGTTTTTTATTATGTGATAACTAGTTTTTATAACTATATATGTTTTCATAACGAATAATGGATTTTATTCTCCATCATATTTGTTGCGATAATTTCAATAGAACATCTATCACACTGAAAGGTACTAGATTCTCCCAACTATTATGAGAACCATGATGTACAATGATGTTATTCTAGAATCAGGTTCATTAGAGAGATGATTGTTTTTTATGGGACATAGGAAATAAAATCTATTAGCGGTATGTGGCTCATTATACATTGAGACATCATCACATGCAGTTAACCCTTGGTAATATATTATTCGAGGATATGGGAACAAACTGATTAAAATGAAATCCAAATTCCCATGTGGCATGGGATTCATCCTTCTATGTATGTGTGTATCAATCCTTATACAATAACACTATCCTTAATGCATATCATGAGTAACGTACAATTTTGTATAGATAAAAACTATGCTCAAATATGATCATTTCCAATTAGGATACATTTGGGGTGTCTAATGTGATATTTCATTAATTGATAATACACTAAATGATTTATCAAATTTTTCTCTTGACGGATGTAAGTATTTCATGCCATTTTTCTAGAATAATATTTCTACATAAATCCATGTCCATGGTGTTTGGTATGATAGTTCATTTCATGATACTCAAATAAATTTACATCGAGCATATAGGTCAATGAAACCATCTTGCAACAATCGTGATTCAAGGTATCATGATAAAGGGATTGTTTTAGATGGAAAAAGATCATAGGTGGTCAGATGTTGTTGTGACATTAACTTTTTTCTATATACCTACCTTTTTGTTTTACTACATTCTAACCATTGGAATTAGAAATTTATGCCAAATTGAATTGAGAAAGTGGATTATAAGGTCATACACCAATTGTATCCCTGATCATTGTTAAAAAAAATTAATAATTTATCATGTTCTAATAAATTAAAATTTTCAATTTGGTATATCGCCATAATTTAATCACATGTTATTTAATAGAAAAGTGAGTAAACTGATACTTAATATTAATTTTCATGTTTAGAGAGGTTTATATTTTTTATATTTATCAAATAAAAGTGTAGTGAGATTTATTTAATTAACTAAAGTGTAATTATTCGATGATTGATATGGTATTAGAAGGGAAATTATGCTTAGTTGAATTATAAAATTAGAAATAGTATATGTTCTATTTTAATAAAAATTATAAAATGTTTTCTGTCATGTCTTGTGACTAATATTATCAATATTATTCATTTCTTTATTTAATAATTAGAGATATAAAAAGGGTTTTGTGTCAAATTTTTCAACCCTAATCCTTCCATAATAAATATATATTTATATAAATTTCTAAAAAAATAATTATTCTGGAAAATGTATGGAGTTTGACTCATTGAATAACTATAGATATATAAATAGACATACAGTTCTCTCATCCCCTACACTCCCAATCCAATGAGGGATAATCTAATTTTTTTCCTCTCACAAGATTAATTCTATTATAGTCACCCAAAAAACAATGAGATCGATTAGGATTAGCCATTCTTGAAAATCGTGAATCTATTCTGTCCTTTAGAAATTGTGGTGCACATGTGGATCACTACTAGTGAATTTGTACCCTTGGATCCTTTAGTTGAATTTTTCCAAATTAACATCTATGACATCATATCGTAAATGAAATCATAATTACATGTTGGGGTAATTATATATCTTCTTTTAATATAATTATAAATTATATGGTAGGATACTTCGCTTATTGTTCATGCATTTTAATGTAGTCATGAAGTCTAATTTTTCACAAGAAATGTAATTTTTACTATCCAAAAAACATTTACATATGATTTAGAACTAAAATTTGAGTTGTTCATTCCATCAAAGTGAGATTCAACTATTCTTAGAATCATTTATTGATATTTGAGCGGTCACATTTTTAATTTATAAATATTGTTTCATTTATTTTTTCAGGTGTTTAAGTTTTATATTATTTTAAAAGTATTAGTTTTAACATATAACATCATCATTTATTAAAATTCATCATTCATGATAACAAAAACAGAAATTATATATGAATTTGTAGTGAAGAAACATTCAAAATTACACTATCTATCGGTTTTATAGGTTATGAATTGATAGAACTATATTAAAAAATAATTTAATTAATATATTCGCATGGTGTTTTATGTTTTATAACCATTATCTCTTTATATCAGGATATATTTGAAAAAATTTGATCTATGATCTGAATAGATCAGATCACCATGTATATTGGGATAAAATAAAACATTGAATAAAGAGATACATATTGAGTAACCATTATACATGACATAAAGCCCTTGTTATCTCATAGCTGATTACACATTGTGTCCCATGTGTGTATTATAATACATAAATGGCATGGGAACTAACATTTCAGAAAAAACAAGGTCACACACCATGTATATTGGAATATAAACAATCTACATAAATTTTTTCAACATGTAGGGAAAACACCTAGTCCAAGGTCATTTTCTATAGACACATGTTGAAAAACATTACATGTCTGGTACATTATATACACACTAGGGTTCCTTTTAATGGTAGTGATCACAAATATTCATGAAAATAAGAGATAATGGTATCATTAATCCTATTTATTATTTGTTTAATGTTCCATTCATCCTATAATACATTTCATATTACAATATTGACAATTATATTTTAAATTTAATTACATGATGGGTTTCTTATGATCACCTGAGGTTTTCTCCAAGTATACTTTTGTGCTTCATTAATCGTAAATGAAAATAAATTTTTTTAAATTTATTTTTGATGGTCAGTTAAGGGTTGTTAGAAATAATTAAGAGTAACTGTAACACCCCAGGTAAATAAAGAATATGACATTTTTATATTTATCCATATTTTTGATTAAAATATTAATATTACTTTAAAGGGGATGCTATGCTCGGTGGCATACCCAAGACACAACAACGAGTTTCTTGGGAATCTTACGTTGCACTCTAATAATAAAATAATATTATTTTAAATAGTAGTTAATGCCTAGCTGTTATAATAGCGGGAATGAACAGAACTAACTATAAAATGATTATATATATATTTCAAATATTTTTACATTTTACAATAAATGTTAGAGGGTTAAAAATGCGAATGAATCCAATTTTAAGCGTAAACATTCTAATATTCTTTAAAATGTCAATTAACCGCCTTTTGATGGAGAACCACTTTTAAATACACTTTTTTGACAATTTTATGTGTTATATTTTACAAAATAAAATTCTTCTTTAGAATCGGGACATCAAAATTTACTTTCTGTAAATTTTTGATATTTTCCCGATAAAGTTCATTTTTTAATGAATACTGAAAAATGTTGTATTTTAATTCAAAACCTATTTTTAATCTAATTTATTTATATGATTAGATTATCTTTTTAATTGGTTTTAAAGTTAAATTAGAATATATTTTTACCATTTAATCCAATAGTGGTCGTTGGAATAAATTTCACTTTGAAATCGGACTTAAACTAGTGTCAATCTTTTGATACATTTTGTTTCATAAAAACACGCTATTTGTTTTGACAGCGGGAAATAATTATTAAATTAATTAATGCAACCTATATGTTTGTAATTTTTCAAAATAGACATCATTTTTGAATTCGGAATATCAAATATAGCTTAGGGTGATGTTTTAGTTTTTTTCTGGAAAACTTCAATTTTTGATGAATAGTGAAACCACTAAGTGGTACTTATGAAACTTATTTTTCCGTTTAAATGAAATTTTGCCACCTTTGTGTTTTGAATTTCAACAATCCGACATACATGGTTGTCATTAAGAAGTAAAATGTGGTTCAATGGGATTAAAATAATTTTTTGGTGAATAGTAACTTATTAAGTTTTTAATCGTTATTAGAGGTAATTAGTGTAGTTTAAGGTAAGAATAATGTTTTAATAAAATGAAATGACCTAGAAATATGTCCTACCCTCATTGGATGAGTAATGGCCGACCAATAAAATCCATGGGTCAACTTGGGGAACGCATAGAGACACTTATGTTGGGAAATGACATAAATAAATTGTTTATTTAATGTTAATGTAAAAACGACACAAACATGAGATGTTTTACTACAACAATTGGTACATGGGGTTATACAATTCAGATTTTTAAATATAAATATTAATTAGAAATATATAAAGATTTCCTACATCAATATATTTTTTTTTCATTTTTTAGACATTAAATATATTAAATTATTTATGACATCATGATGATGCAGCGATTACCTCATTAATAAAGGATTTAAATAAACTGGAATGATAATGTAATATATAAGACCTAAACATGTCCAAGAACTATTGGATGGGGGGATTTCTAACCCTTATCACCTTATCCTCGAAAAAAATCAATGTGGGACCATTAAAATCCGAAACTCATTCTAAAATAAAGTAACATTTCTTTACTTTCCAAGAGTGCCCCTCGTCTCCTCTTATAAAAGGAACCCACCTCTAGCTCTTTACCCACACCTCCAAAGCCTTTGTCTCGGCCAAACCCTGACCTTTGTGTATCTCCACATCCCTCTCTAACTCCTTGAAGCATCAATTTGGGCAGAAGTCTTCCCAAGGAAGCCTTTGAGCTCAAACCAAAGGGAGTTTCTCGATTTTAAGGTAATGTCTTCACTTGAGTCCTTTTTTTTATTTTGCTTCTCCAACCCCCTAAAATCTTTTTATTCATTTCTTTTGTAACAACACCAGTATATAAAATATACAAGGATGTATTTATATGAAGTATTCAAGCTACACTTACATACACCTACATCTAATGGTTAAAAAAACATATTGTTTCCGTGGATGGAGAATTTCTGCCGCACGAAACGATGATTGTTCAACACTCATATATCACCTTCAAAGGTGGCCATTAAGATGTCACTATATTTATATATTATATATAATATGTTTATGTTTTACTTAAGATTCTGTATTTTTCATTTATAGCATATATTTATGGTTTCCATTATGGGTAAACGCGATATCTTCATTTAAGGAAGTGCGGACTACCGCCCCCTCAAAGTGATTTGATTCTTTAATACCATATGTGGGACGCATAAAGGATGGAGTTATGATACTATATATGATATTATACTGGAATTATAATATACCATTATATCATTGTTATTCCATTCCATAAAATATGAAATAGAAATGAAATTAGCGTTCATGCGTACGTACGACCTACCGTCTCCATGAACGGTGCATTTCATTTATTACCTATAAATGATTATGTAATATAATAAATGCATGTATATAATGGATATATATGAAATATATGGCATCTACATCATTAATATCATTATTTTGATAATGGATATTTGACTATGTGAACAACTTGTAAATATAAGAAGTCCACTTTTGACTCAAGTGCCAATGATAAAAAAACGACCATTATTAACTTAAATAATTACATAATGTTCATAACATTGTAATAAGTGATATAAAAGGAATAATAATCATGAAAAAGGTTCTTAATCAAGTAGAAATTAACTCATGTTTATTATTCAAAAATATAAAGAAATGAACAAGACAAGTCGGACTTGAGGTAAGGGATCCTACTCCTCTCTTTCTTTTTAAGTACACTCTTTTATGTCATTCTTTTTAAGCTCATCATTATTATGATTGGGATGTTCTTTTATATTAATCCTAATGTAATTTTTATGTTCATATGATGATAGACCCTATTTTCTCTCATCAATAAATTTTGGAAGTTTTGAGTGGCGTCGTTAGGCTGCCGAATTTTCGTAAGAGATCTAACCTCTCTATTTCTTTTTTAGTACTCTCCTTTATGTTACTTCTTTTAATATCCTCTTTGTTATGATGGGGGGTGTTCTTTTATATTACTATTGCTGTAAATTTTATTTTAATATGATGAGAGACCCTATTTGATCTCATCAATCCGTTTTTGGATGTTTTAAGTGGCGTCGTTAGGCTGCCGAGTTTTCATAAGGGATTTTTTATATCACTTTTATTCCCGTGAGACATATGCTACATTTACCACAATATCCTTTGAGTGGTGTATGTACTGCCCATTATTTTACTCATTGTGTAATATACTTTCATTTATGAGTATTTACATCAATTTTTATTGTCCTTCTTTCACGAGGTGCATGTTTCGAAAGATACCCATGTTGGCAAGGGAACCTTTCACCCTCCTCTTTTTAAAAGACATATTTTGTTATGTCTTTTAATTCACATACTATTATGTTTGTATATGTTCTTATATATCCTTATTGATTTAAATTTTATGTCCATATGATGATATACCATTTTTATGTCTCATCAACTCGTTTTCTGAATATTTTAGTGACGCTGTTATGCTGTCCAATTTTTGCAAGGGAACTTCTTAACCCAAATTTGATTCTATGGGATAAACTTGTACTCCTTGAATTTGTCGTTCTATGAATATGTGTGAATATCCTCTGATTTTTGTACACATAATATCCACTTATATTTTGTGTATTTGTTTGTCACACATAATTATGTAATTGATTTATCCTTAAACCAAGGATAACTTCTTTGTAAGGGACTTCGTCTCAATCTCCATTCATTGAGGTGTATTTTTTTTATACACAACCTTCATTTATACGGTGTATAAACCCCATTTACATTTACATTTATCCAAAAAGGAATCTTTTTTATACGAAGCGTTTTACGGAACGACAAAAGGGAATGTTTTTGTCATACATATGCGGCGACAATGACTTCTCCACCGCCATGAAAATTATTTTATTTTCTGCTTCCTTTACAAGCCATACATTTTTTTAAAAGAAAAATAAATACCATGTTTTACTTTTATTTTATTTTTGTATTGAAAATGGTTTTCATAAGGTTTTTATATCAATGTGTTGTATTGATATCTTGTGATTGAAAAGTTGGAATGTTATGTTTCCATTATGCATGTTTTATGTGATACGATTATGTTATGGTTCTTGGGCATTATTATGAAGATGGGTGGTTCTGTGATAAACTAAGGGCAGGTGAGCCCAATATAGCTCTCCGATGCATTGGGTAACGCGAAGGAGTGAAACATTAAGGTTTCTCCGAAGAGATTTATGGAATATACTGTGGTGGTATTCCAAATGTAACCAAGAGGGTTACTCCCTACGTAAGAATGTTATGAATGCCTCAAGTTTCCTTTATGTCTTATGATTTCTATAATTTATTCATGATTTTATGAGGTATGCTAAAGTGCTTATGTTTTATGGGTAAGGTATGATTTCATTATTATGTATACATGTACTCATGTTTCCTTTCCATATTTTTATATCCCTTACTGAGCTTTT
This sequence comes from Viscum album, assembly GCA_963277665.1. Classification (NCBI taxonomy): domain Eukaryota; kingdom Viridiplantae; phylum Streptophyta; class Magnoliopsida; order Santalales; family Viscaceae; genus Viscum; species Viscum album. The sequence goes on along the minus strand of OY728136.1, from coordinate 1,235,489,333 downwards.
TATGCTCATCCCACGTTTTTGAAATGTTTTTCGCAGGTCAAGGGAAGGGTACATGATATGATGATAATGTCAAGGATGTGTCAAGAAAGAATCCATGTTTTATTTTAAATATGTATCCATTGATGGGAAAAATGAATACTATCTTTTCTGTAACAACTTTGTTTAAATGTGGAATGAAATGCAAGTTTTATGATATAATTCTCTAAAACTCTAAACCAGAAATGATCCTCAATGTGTAATCTTGTAATAACTAAAGATTAAGTAAGGTTTAAGGCTAGGGCCTTATAGTTGGTATCAAAGGTCAGTTTAGACAACTTTAGGGATTAGGAGTTTTTGTTAGTCACATGGTTAGTCCCTATATTCTTTTATTTCAGTTAAATCCTTGTTTGATAACTTTTTTTCAGGTCATGTAAAGTTGGTTACGAATGGAAGGAGAAGGATCTCAAACGACATTCCTATCTCTTCCTGATGACATGCTTGCAATAATTATTGCAAAGTCATGTTCGGATGATTTTGAAACTTTTTCTAGCATACAAATCACTTGCAAGTAGTAGATTGAGATATCAAACACCTACACTATACCTCGTTATCATCGTGGATCATGGGTTGTTTTTAGACAAATAGTATTTTCACAATACTCTCATATTTTCATGAAAGGTAAATATTATCAAGGTATTTTCAAATATTTTACCTTATCACAAGAATTTGAAGAAAATTATGATTTTAAAAATGGTGCTGAGGAAGGAGACCCTGGCGCAACGTATTTATATTTTCTTTTAAAATATAGTCTCTTAGAACATAATTATGGTATTTTAAAAGGACCAATAATAGAATGTTTCAACTCAAATTCTGTCCGACTATTTTATATAAATCATGTTTTATCAGATGTTTTGGAATTATATGTCATACATGATTATTTCCCAAAAATGTTTTTCTGTGAACACCCATATGACCCATGTTGTACAAGGTGTATTTGGGTGGACGAAGCAAATGATTTTGAAGGATATAAAAATCATTGTTATAATGCATGGGACGTCTACCTACGTGAACAAGATGACGATGAATCCGAGTGGACTCCATGATCAAGGTATGTTATTATTCATTTTGGGAATCGTTTTATTTTATCTTATGGTGGTGAAATAAGACTACATGAATTAAGATGTTGAGATCATAATGAATTTGGATGAAAATGAGTGGTATAAGGAAACTATTGAGTTTAAAACATGTTAGGGATATTTTTTGAGTTTTATAAAAAGGACAACACACAGAATGTGTGACAACCCGTCGCGTCGGACAAAGCTGCGGGAATCGAACCCACAACCAAAGTGTGACTGGTATTTGTCGCCTACCACTGGACTATGTGAAGTCCCTGGCTAGTTTGACTGATTCTTTTTAGTTAGATGATTTTATGAATTAATGGTAAGTTGATTTTGGGTTATCTATGGAAATTTATTAACTTATCATGGAGGATATGTGATTAGGTTAATTAATTTTCAATACGAGACTTTAAGAGGAACTGATGTTGTTTGGAGATAAATGTTACGATTTAACTTGGAAGACTATGTGACTAAATCCATCAAATATTTGGGTGTTAATCTTAGTTTGGTTTACTTTGAAGAATTTTATGGACAATAGTTTATCCAATGGTCTTCGTTAAACTTTGGGGTTTTTTTGACAAATTAACGAGATTAAGAATAGATTTTATATTTATAAAGGATTATACTTTTGTGGATTATCTGATCGCATACTAACAATTTTGGTTTTGGATTTTGTCTAAAGACTTGGGAAATGTATACTTCTCTTTTGTGAAAGAGGTGATTCTCAAGAAGTTGATTATAGTACTCATAATGCGAAAAAGACTTCCTAAATACTCATCTTTTGGAGAAAATATGAGTTTGATTAAAGAATCTAGTAAAAGTTGAAAGTCTACGTGACAAGTAAGTATGATTCATTATGATTTAGTTAATCTCAAAAATAAATTCCTCATTGAAGAGTAACTTAAAACAAAAATGTTGTCTATTAACTTTTCCTACTGGGGAATCGAATACTGTTTAACCCATCACATGTTTGTGATTTTATTGTGGTTAACATTATCCTAAACATGTTTTCTATCACATTCCATCAGAACATGACCCTATGTTTTCTCCTCCATGTCCATGTTTTCCTACATGGAATCCTAGTATGGGTTAACTCGGGTGACCTCTATACTTCTCTTTCTTTATTTTAAAGTGATTGTTTTACCGACTCTTTTTCCGATGTGGGATATTCAAGGATGTTTCCATGCTCATTTATAAAATTGCGAGGACGCAATTTTCAAAAGGGGGGAAGGATGTAACAACCCAGGTAAATAAAGAATATGAAATTTTTATATTTATACATATTTGTGAGTAAAATATTAATATTACATTAAAGGGGATGCTATGCTCGGTGGCGTACCCAATACGCAACAACGAGTTTCTTGGGAATCTTACATTGCACTCTAATAATAAAATAATATTATTTTAAATAGTAGTTAATGCCTAGTCGTTGTAATGGCGGGAATGAATAGAACTAACTATAAAATCATTATATATTTTTGTCAAATATTTTTACTTTTTACAATAAATGTTAGAGGATTAAAAATGAGAATGAATCAAATTTTAAACGTAAACATTCTAATATTCTTTAAAATGTAACCAACTTTTGATGTCAAACCTCTTTTAAATCCACTTTTTTACAATTTTATGTGTTATATTTGACAAAATATAATTCTTTTTTAGAATCGGGACATCAAAATTTACTTTTTGTAAGGTTTTGGTATTTTTCCGATAAAGTTCATTTTTTTAATGAATAGTGAAAATTGTTGTATTTTAACTCAAAACCTCTTTTTAATCTAATTTATTTATATGATTAGATTATCTTTTGAATTGGTTTTAAATTGAAATTAGAATATATTTTAACCATTTAATCCAATAGTGGTCATTGGAATTAATTTCACTTTGAAATCGGACTTAAACTAGTGTCAATCTTTTGATACATTTTGTTTCATAAAAACACGCTATTTGTTTTGACAGCGGGAATTATTTATTAAATTAATTAATGAAACTTATATATTTGGAATTTTTTAAAATATACATCATTTTTGAATTTGGAATATCAAATATAGCTTCGGGTGAAGTTTTGGTTTTTTTCTGGAAAACTTCAATTTTTGATTAATAGTGAAACCACTAAGTGGTACTTAGGAAACTGATTTTTCCGTTTAAATGAAATTTTGGCACCTTTGTGTTTTGAATTTCAAAAATACGACATACATGGTTGTCATTAAGAAGTAAAATGTGGTTCAATGGGATTAAAATAATTCTTTGGTGAATAGTAACTTATTATGTTTTTAATCGCGATTAGAGGTAATTTGTGTAGTTTAAGGTAAGAATAATGTTTTAATAAAATTAAATGACCTAGACACATGTCTTACCCTCATTGGATGAGTCATGTCCGACCAGGAAAATCCATGGGTCATCTTGAGGACCCCACAGAGCCACTTTGTTTGGGAAATGACATAAATAATGTTTTTATTTAATGTTAATGTAAAAAATGACACAAACATGAGATGTTTTTCTAAATCAATTGTTACATGGGGTTATACAATTAATATTTTTGACTATAAATATTAATTAGAAAGCTAAAAATATTACCTACATCATGATACTTTTTTCAAAAAAAATAGTCATTAAATATATTAAATTATTAATGACATCATGATGATGCAGTGATTACCTCATTAATAAAGGTTTTAAATAAAATGGAAAGATAATGTAACATATAATACCTAAACATGTAAAAAACCTATTGGATGGGTGGATTTTGAACCCTTATCACCTTATCCTCAAAACACATCAATGTGGGACCATTAAAATTCGAAATTCATTCTAAAATAAAGTAACATTTCTTTACTTTCCATGAGTGCCCCTCCTCACCTCTTATAAAAGGCCCCCACCTATACCTCTTTACCCACACTTCCAAAGCCTTTGGATCGGCCAAACCCTACCCATGTTTTATCTACACATCCCTCTCTAACTCTTTGATGCCTCACATCGTGCAGAAGTCTTCCCAAGGAAGCCTTTGAGTTCAAACCAAAGGGAGTTACCCGATTTTAAGGTAATGTCTTCACTTGAGTCCTTTCTTTTTATTTTTCTTCTCCCTCCCCCAAAACACTTTTTATTCATTTATTTTGTAAAAAATATAGTATATTCAATATACTAGGATGTTTTTATAAGAAGTATTAGAGCTACACTTACACACACCTACATCTAATGGTTAAAGAACTTACTGTTTCCGTGCATGGCGAATTTCTGCCTCACGAAACGATGATTGTTCAACACTCATATATCACCTTCAACGGTGGCCATTAATATGTCACTATAATTATATATTATATATAATTTTTTTATGTTTTACTTAAGCTTATGTATTTTTCATTTATGGCCTATCATTATGCTTTCCATTATGGGTAAACGTGATATCTTCATTTAAGGAAGTGCGGACTACCGCCTCCTCAAAGTGATTTCATTCATTAATACCATATGTGGGATGTATAAAGGATGGAGTTATGATACTATATATGATATTATAATGGAATTATAATATACCCTTATATCATTATTATTACATTCCATAAAATATGAAATAGAAATGAAAGTAGCGTTCATGCGTACGTACGGCTTACCGTCTCCATGAACGGTGCATTTCATTTATTACCTCTAAATGATTATGTAATATTATAAATGAATGTATATAATAGATATATATGAAATATATGGCATCTAAATCATGAATATAATTATTGAGATAATGGATATTTGACTACGTGAACATCTTGTAAATATAAGAAGTCCACTTTTGACTCAAGTACCAATGATCAACAAAACGACCATTATTAACTTAAATAATTACAGAATGTTCATAAGATGGTAATAAGTGATATAAAAGGAATAATTAACATGAAAAAGGTTCTTAAGAAATTAGAAATTAACTCAAGTTTATTATTCAAAAATATGAAGAAACGAACAAGACAAGTTGGACTTGAGGTAAGGGATCATACACCTCTCTTTCTTTTTAAGTACACTCTTTTATGTAATTCCTTTTACGCTCGTATTTCTTACGATTAGGATGTTATTTTATATTAATCCTACTGTACTTATTATTTTAATATGATGAGAGACCCTATTTTCTCTCATCAATCCATTTTGGATGTTTTGAGTGGTGCCGTTAGGCTGCCGAATTTTCGTAAGAGATCTAACCTATCTCTTTCTTTTTAAGTACTCTCCTTTATGTTACATCTTTTAAGCTCCTCCTTTTTATGATGGGGGATGTTCTTTTATATTACTCTTTCTGTACATTTTATTTTAATATGATGAGAGACCCTATTTGACCACATCAATCCATTTTTGGATGTTTTAAGTGGCGTCGTTAGGCTGCCGAGTTTTCGTAAGTGATTTTTCATATCACTTTTATTCCCGTGAGATTTATGCTACATTTTCCACAATTTCCATTGAGTGGTTTATGTACTACCCATTATTTTACTCATTGTGTAATATAATTTCATTTATGAGTATTTACATCAATGTTGTATTGTCCTTCTTTCACGAGGTGCATGTTTCTAAAGATACCCATGTTGGTAAAGGAACCTTTCACCCTCCTCTTTTTAAAAGACTTCTTTTGTTATATCTTTTAATTCACATACTATTATGTTGGGATATGTTCTTCTATATCCTTATTGATTTAAATTTTATGTCCATATGATGAGATACCCTTTTTATCTCTCATCAACTCATTTTCGGAATTTTGTAGTGACGTCGTTAGGCTGTAAAATTTTTGCAAGGGAACTTCTTAACCCAAATTTAAATATTTGGGATAAACTTGTACTCCTTGAATATGCCGTTCTATGAATATGTGTGAATAACCTATGATTTTTGTACACTTAATATCCAATTATATTTTTTGTATTCATCTGTCACACATAATTATGTAATTGATTTATCCTTAAACCAAGGATACCGTCTTTGTAAGGGACTTCGTCTCAATCTCCATTCATTGAGGCATATTTTTTTTATACACAAACTTCATTTATATAGTGTATAAACCCCATTTACTTTTACTTTTATCCAAAATGGAATCTTTTTTATACGAAGCATTTTACTAAACGACAAAAGGAAATGTTTTTGTCGTACGTATGTGGCGACAACGACTTCTCCACCGCCATGACCATTATTTGAGTTTCAGCTTCCTCTACAAGCCATACCTTTTTTTTAAAAGAAAAATAAATACCATGTTTTACTTTACTTTTATTTTTGTATTGTAAATGGTTTTCATAATGGTTTTATATCAATGTGTTGTATTGATATCTTGTGATTGAAAAGTGGGAATGTTATGTTTCCTTTATGCATGTTTTATGTGATACGATTATGTTATGGTTCTTGGGAATTATTATGAAGACGGGTGGTTCCGTGATAAACTAAGGGCGGGTGAGCCCAATATAGCTCTCTAATTCATTGGGTAACACGAAGAATTGAATCATTAAGGTTTCTCCGAAGAGATTTAGGGAATATACTATGGTGGGTATTACAAACGTAACCAAGAGGGTTACACTCTACGTAAGAATGTTATGAATGCATCAAGTTACCTTTATGTCTTATGATTTCTATGATTTATTCATGATTTTATGAGGTATGTTAATGTGATTATGCTTTATGGGTAAGGTAGGATTTCATTCTTATGTATACATGTAGTCATATTTCATTTCCATATTTTTATATCCCTTTCTGAGCTTTTTATGATCATCCCATGTTTTTGAAATGTTTTTCACAGGTCAAGGGAAGGGTACATGATATGATGATAGTTTTAAAGAAGTGTAATTAAAGAATCCATGTTTTATTTTAAATGTGTTTCCATTGATGGGAAAAATGAATACTGTCTTTTATGTAACCACTTTGTTTAATTGTGGAATGTAATGCATGTTTTATGATCTAATTCTCTAAAACTCTAATCCTAAAAAGATCCTCAATGTGTAATCTTGTAATAACTCAAGATTAAGTAAGGTTTAAGGCTGGGGCCTTATAGTAACTGAATTAATCATATTATTCCTGAAATATTATCTTATTTAATGAATGCATAAAGGTAATAAATAACCTAATTGAAATGCATACTCATTGTTGTATATGTGTTGATGATCGTGAGATTATACCTTCCCCTGTGAGTGATTGGTTTCAATAAATTTATTATTATAAAATTAAAATTGATTTCCTTCTCAGCATCCCCTCCTAATTTTTATTTTATGGAGAGATTTCTTGTGGTATCATTAATATAAATCATTATTTATCAGATCCATTGGTTCCATTCACCTACATGTGATTAAATGATTATGTTATTATGAAGCTCCGAAGAGAGTTGATGTAATCTAAATTAATAGTCTTTGTGAAACTAATCATGGTAATACATATGAGACATAGTGGAATATTGTAACAAAAAAATCTACATTCTAAAGAAATATCCCCTATGTTCTAAGGTTAGTTTATAATTATCTACATATACTGACCATTTGAGAATCACATGATCAAGAAACATGTATTTTATTTATATCATTCTATGGTTAGATTGTTATTTTTTTAAATTTCACACAGTAACCTAATAAATAAAATAACACAAATGAAATATGATAAAATTATTGTATTATTATGTGTAAAGTATTTATCAAACATGGGTTATCACATAAGTGCAATCCACATAATATTAAAAAGTCATGTTTAATGAAAAAATGGACATTATTTTTAATGGTAGAAACCCATAAAATAAAATATTTTGTCAAATTAGTATTCCACTACTTGAGTAAGAATCGACATCATTGTTCAATGTGCTTCACCAACCAATGATGGTCGTCCTTCAATTATCATATAAATTTTATCATATTGTATTGTGTTGACATAACATAGATAAAATCAATGGTCCATTACCCATATAAGGCTAGGTTTTTCTAAGTTGAAATGGTTTAGGATAACATTAAATGTTATTTTTAGATTCAAAGGCCACTCAATGGTGAAAAAAAACTATGAGTAAATGCATTTGGACAGTTATGCATACCTAAAACATTTTAAAAAACATGGTAGGATCATATATGGGTTATGATATGGGTAATGTGGATCAATTCCATAATAATTTATAAGTCAAAATAAATAATGAGAATGATGATGAGGGTTATATTGTTTTGAAAAATTGTTGTATATTAATAAAAATTTAATTATTTTATAATATATTATTTTTTTGTAGTAAATAATATTACTAATTATATCATTATAATTAGATGAAATTTAAATAAAATGTATTAAATAATATCACTATGACAATGCATGAGAAGGAAACCCTTCTAAGCATTGCCAATTTATTGGAAGGATATTGGAATATTCATGTTTTCCTCAATATAGAATTTGATTTTATTGTGATATGAGAATATATATGTTCATAGAATATTTTATCTACATATGTATCTCTACCAGGTGAAGACATAAACATTGATATATATGATCTAATCCACACTATTCACATACAATCTTGTAGATTCGGTTCTAACTGGGGAATATATAGTCAATAGGAATGGAAACATTGTGTGCATGGACATCTTGGGTTTTAAGATCCATACCGTTCTACACATAGATCTCTTTCTATAATCATTACCCAAAACACCTCTATTTTTATAGTGAATTAGAAGATAAAAAATATTGATAAGACATTTCAGAAACAACATCCACTAATTAACCAAGTTGATAAAGACATGGATCATGTCAAATCTGCTATCCTTTTGGTGAATCAGAAGAGGAATAAATGGCAAAAATAATCAATCCAATTCTAAGACTCCAGAGTACCCTCCTTCCATGAAGAAGAAGATCCAGAGGAATGATATGTAATAGGATGCGGTATGATTTTCATGTGTAATGATACGTCATTGGATGTGGAATATCACCTAGTTAATGAATTATGGAAGGAGTCAAATGCACTAATTATTGAGTATAATCCCTAGATATATATAGTATGGGTAATAGATATTACATGTGGTTCTCGCATTTGAATATAGATATATGAACCAAATATATTTTGTAATATTACTTGAGATGTTGTGGATCTATGAGCTACTGATGGAGCAAGGTTGGATACTCTAGACATTAGAGATTACCATCTCACATTGTCAATGATATTGATTTTCATTTTAATGAACTATAATTTTGTGTCTAGTGTTACTAAGAACATTATTATAATTTTTTATATATTAAAGGAAATATTTTAACATTTTAACATATGGTTTTATAATTTTATAAATATAACTTATTTTATGGATTTTCATAATTGAATAATTTTCATTATGTATTAAATTTAAAATACCAAATTTTGGAAATCTATAATGAATAAAATTCAGATGACTATTATAACACCTAGTTTTTAGAATCGCCATCTAGGTCACCTAAATGAAAATTGTTTGAAATATATATACCATGTTTGTTACATAGAATCCTTAGAGCTTATAATAAATGAAATATGTCATGCTTTTTTAATGGAAATACGACTAGTCCACCGTTCATTGGTCAAGGTAAAAGGTCTATAGAAATTTTATATTTAGTACACACTGATGAGTGTATAAATATTCTAGTATCATCAAAACCGGGATAATCATACATATTTTTATTTATCAATGAAATTAATATGTATAGTTATATATACATAATGAGGTATACTTCAGTATTATTTTATTATCTTAATGAGTTTAAAAATGAGTCTTAGAATCATCATGGTAAAAAGATAAAATACAACAATAAATCAATTTGAATATTATATTAATGATGAATTTAATTAATTTTTAAAGGATGTTGAATTTTTACTCAACTTATTCATCCTTATACACCATAGTTGAATGATGATAGTGGACGCAGTAACTATACGATATTTTAAATTGTACAGTCGATGATGAGTCCTGAAATCATTCCATTATCAATTTTTGGATATTAATTATATGCATAAATATACTAACTAAATTGAGTGCCAACTAAATATGAAAATTTTGTTACCTTTCTATTATGGAGTGAAAATAAAATCATTTTTCATATATTAGAGCACATGGCTATGAGGCTTTTATTAATACTGGATCAATAAACAAACTAGCACCCTTAGGTATGAAGTGTATCTTTATAGAGTATCACATGGAAACAAGGGGATACAATCAATGAAACCCATTTGAAATGATTTTAATTGACAAAAAATGTTTCATCGTTCATGATATAGACCCAAATATTGAGGATAATTGGGGAGGTATTTACATCAATGGAGTCTATTCTTATAATACACAAGAGTCTGTATAGAATCAAATTCCACAAGTCCCTCCTGAGGACATTTTTCATAAAAAATAATAAATTTTTAAGGGTTATGGAGAGGTTACATAACCAAAGATATATGGTTTCTTACTCAAAAATATGTTTAATAATTATTGGTTAAAAATTATGATCCTCTTTCAACTAAATAGTTACTATAGAACATAGCATCAACAATATGGTAACAATCTATTAATTTTGATATGGATTCAATGTATCAACATTGTGTCTAGGTTCTGTTTGATCCACTAGTTAATATAATTATTTTTTGTGTAAACGGGTTTTCAATAGAAATTTGAATATAATAGGTAACATATATTCTTAAAAACATGTCTAGAGAATAAATGCTTCAAAAAACATCAATTAAATGATGATTATGAATACAATTCTCTAATTTCCATGTTAAATACATATGAATATTTTATAAAATATTATCTTACCATGGCATTGTGATTTTAAAAATGGTTTTCAAAACTACATTCCATAATTGGAAGCTATAAGATGATGTTTATATGAAACAAATAGAAGGGTTGATACTCCAGGAAATTAAAAAAGGCATGTGAGTTACAGATATCTCTATATAGATTGAATAAAGATTCAAATATAGGGAAAATTAATTTGGAGGAATCCATAAATGGATATGGTTTTATAATGAACAAATGTCATCCATTTTTTATATTATATTTAGTAAGAGTATTATTTTTTCATTGTATTATATGTCAATGAAATAAAAAAATTTGGAATGATATACCATTATTACGAGAGGTTGAGGAATAGTTGAACAAGTGATTCTCCTTGTAGAACATAGGAAATTCAATATACATTATATAGATAATGATCATCGATGATATTTCCAAGAGACTGGTTGGGATAAGGTAGAGTACATAAATTTACCTGATAATGATGTTTTTCTATATGGAACAATCCAAGAGTGTGTTGGTTCTAGTATCTCATGGTATTCATCATTCCATGTATAGGTGTCCACAGATAAAAAATTAATGATAGAGAATTAGTATGATCCTATACACTTATTTTATAAGAGATATCATATATTTCCTATAGTCTACATGTATTATTTTTGCCTATGCATTGAGAAAGTTCAGTAGATATCATGAAGATCCCAGTGGACAACATTGTATTACTATTACAATTATCCATGAGTATCTAAATCATACTACAGATATGTTCTTAGTGTATTGGTAATGTGGAGAGATATTCATTCGAGGTTATATTAATGCTAGATTTTTGATGGATCAAAATTTTATGAATGATTATTTTGAATCTTAATTTCATCAGAATGGATGAAGAATAAATTTGATGAGATCAAAGTGACTAGTTATCATAGATTATATATCATATTCATTCTTTATTAAGACTAATTATGTAGCCATAAAATCATTTTGGATTCACAAAAATTTCCAATATATATATGTGGTACCAACAAATAAATACCCTATCAATGGTTACTATGATAACACTACAAAAACATCTCTATGTAATGGTATAAGGTTACACCAATGTAATGGAGAACATACATTGAATGTTTCATCTCATGAGGGATATTTATCAATGATGTGACTCTATAGTGATAATATTATACACTAAAGAAAACATGGTGGACCCATTAAGGAAGGATTTATTCAAAAAAATCAGGGGTATCCTATCAGAGAAAGTTTATTAAAATCTATTCTAATTTGGATCTAGTCCACGTGGGAGTATATTAGATTTGGTTCCCTGTAGAATTAATTAATAATTGTTGATAAAATTTTATTATCATTAATGAATATTTCTTATCACATTATTATTTTTCATCTATGTTATATTTATATGAGATAATTTCCTTATAATATATTACACTGAAAATCGTTATCGACGATCCATATTATGATGACATCTAGGGGGATCCAAAAAATTATTCATGAATAATGTTATATGGTCGGATGATATTCGGTGAATGGGAATAGATAATAGGGTCTATTTGGTGGGTTTATGACTTAGAATACATTGATACACCAACTCATATAACCTTTGGCAATCTACACGATATGAGGTTTTGATAGAAAATCATTAGAATGATATACACATTTCAATTTCACATTTTTTGTTCTATATGTGTACATGTGTATTATTCATTGGAGGATAATATTATAATTAATTAATATAAAGAATAATGTAACTATAAGTGTTACTGAAAACTAGTATTACATAATTTCTTTGTGATTTTAGAAATATTTGGTGCATCATCAGTGATATTACATTAATAGAAAATGTGATAATGTATTTATCGCTTCTGTCACTTGATGGAAGTTGATATCTCAGGCCCTTTGATGAAATAGAAAATCCCATATAATCTATTTCAATGGTTTAATAAGGGAATTTTAATTTCAATAATTTCAATGAAAAAATCACAATAGAGTATATCGGTTTATCGTAGAATCTTTAAACCATCTTTATTCAAGATTTCATGATAAATATATTTTATTTAATTGTAAACACTTGTATGAGGTTGGAGATTATTTCATTGTAAAATTCTTCTTATATGTATTCCTTGAAATTTTGGTAGATTCTAACCTTGTATATATGGATGTTAATCCTAATTAGATATATAAAGAGTCGTAGAGGGTTACACAACCATTGTATATATATTCATAGTTAAATTCAATTAATGAATGCAAAAAGTTCAAACAAATAAAATTTATTCAGTTTTGTCGATCTCCATAATTTAATAAAATTTATTTGAAAAAAAAAATTTATTCAAAAAATAATCATCATATATTTTTCAGTTTAGTGAATATAAGAGTTATTGTTTTTATCATTTAATAATGCAGTAAAATTAATTATTAAATTAAATAGTAATTATTTTAGGATCGATAAATGTTGATCAGCATATGTGGACCGAGTTGAATGGACTAATTGGAAATAATATAAATGAAACTTATTTACATATATTAAAATGGATTTTATCATATCAGTTAATTTATAATAATAAAATTATTATTATTGGATGTCTGTTCAATGATAAATTATAAATATAGAAATGGATAAGAGTGAAATTTTCCTACCACAACCCTACCATAAATTTTGTTTTTATTTCTATCACATTCCAACAAGACAATTCATTAACAATGTATAACCTTAAGATCTCTCAATCACTATATAGAGATTAGGAGATCATGCATATTCTCCTCCTCTACCATCTCAGGTCAATGAGAGATCATCGAAACATTTTCCTCCCATGGGAAAAATATTATTTTGGTCAACCATGAGCAACAAAAGTGATGAGGATTGTCTGTTCAAGTACCTAAAAATTCCATGACATCATTTAGAGTTTTTGGTGTGTGTATTGATCACTGCTACATGGGGTTTTCACATTGATTTTGTAGTGAAATAAAAATGGGACCAGATATGTTTCATCAGATCATCAATGTAAGAAGAATTAAAAATCTATGTAATTTTATATCTTCATATAAATAAATTATAATTTTCATGTGAAAATCCATCACTTCTGGTTCCGGTATTTTAATTAAGGTAAGAAATATATTTTTTCATTTCTAATGAAATATTGATCATGTAAAGAAGAATTTATATTATATCTATGAATGAAATAATAGGTTTTAAATCCATTAAAGGTCACCTCTACTATGCCATGAACCTACAAGTTACCTACTATGATAGTTTAATTATATTTCAAAGTGATTCTAGTAGTAAACCAGGTGCTCCAATGGGAATACTCCAAGTGGAATTATAAGATCATAAATCTTATAGTTTTTATTTTTCATATTCAAATTGTTGGTTATTACCCTTATATGTATCCCAATGTAGTTGAACCATATAGAATTAATAATTTAATTTACAATATTCATCACAAATTGAGTGGAATAAGAGAAAATAATAGTTTATATTATGGTTACAAAACATGATCCATAATTGTATAATAATGAATTTAAATCAATTTTACCAAGATTCTCCCCAACCTAGTAATTTTCTTTAATCCTCAATAAGGAACCCAAAACATGTATCAAATGTAGTTTATTTTCATTCTATCCATTGTTAGCATGGGTAATATTGTTAACCAAAAAGGTATTCCCATTATTTAAGTAATTAATTTTCTTACTCAAAATATTGGAAGAAACACTATTTCAATAAATTTTGTATACTTCTATACAATTTTCATTTATGGAATAACTTATTACATTAATCGCATAGCCTTTATGGTAAAATATCTATGCTAATTAAATTCAAATGAAAAATCAATTAATTCAATGTGAAGTGATTTTTTGAATCATATTTTTCTAAATTTCATTCCATTCAAACACATTCAAATTATGTTTAAATAGATTCTGAATAGTTATGATGGATATTTTATTGTTCGAGAGGCAATGTTATTGGTTTTATAAAAAACTATTCAAATTTTATAATTAATTCAAATATGATAGTTTATTTTTTTCGATCATCTGGATATGGTTATTGAAAATATGTGAGGCATTAGTTAATATATAAAAGATAAGACGATCATAAATATAGTCATAAGAAGGTTCCATCCACATTTTTATGAACAAATATCAGTAATAGAGTACAATTATCCAAGAGAAACATCACTAAATAGTTTTCAATGTACATTTATGGATTAAATGATATGGAATGAAGTAAATGAGAAAATAATTAAGGAGAGTACCCTAGAGGTGGATTTTAATTTAATAAATAATTATAAAATAAAGGATAATTCAGTTATTAAAGATTTTATTAAGGTTATCTCATGTTGTAAATCTAGTAATTAATTAGGAAGATGAAATTTCAAGGGCAAGTTTCCTCTTGATTTCATTAGATGTGGAAATTCAGGACATCCAATGGCCAACTATCCCAAGAACCACCAAGAATATGTTAAGGAAAATGAAAAGTGGATAAAAATTTTTTACAAGAGGTGTGGAAGGTAAAAATAATATTCAATAAATGGAATTTAATAATGGAAAATAACTTTTAAAATTTGATTATTCTTTGGAAGAAAATAGACGGACGGAGTGGATCAAAGGACTTAATTTTTTTTTTGATAATACCCATTTTTACATGGTTGATATGGAACTATTACATGAACAATATGTATAGAGATACAAGGAACAATACATTACCTGAAGGTCTAAAGACTCGACTACACTTGGAACTACCCATCCCTAGCATAAAATTCATTTAAGGCTCCTACCTTCAAAACGTTCATGCATGATTGCCTACAATCGCACTATGTAGTGATGCATGGTGCATGGTACAATTCATGGGTTCATACCCTTTAATTATTATAATCTGTTTAGCACTATAGGTGGTAGATATTACTCTAATTCCTCTACTATGGAATTCCCCCATGTTTTATGGCGTCATTCTATATCCTAGAGGCCTAGTGGCCCCAAATCCTTCAATTACTCAAAGGCCCTGGTATATAATTCCTACATCACCACCTACCTACATCACCCCTATGCCATTTCCACTTCATAAATTCCCCAAATGGCCTTCCCAATTTTGATATATGGTCTTATAACTTCTAGGAAGTATTCTTTTCTACTTAGGTAAGGATTATTTTCAATTCTGATGAAAATGAAATACTCGAAATCAAATATGGAAGTTGATGTGTCGATGGATATTTTATATAAGAAACAATATACTAATATTAAGGATTAAAATGAATGATATATTTGAAAATAATATCCTAAAGGAAATAATGTAGAATTCCAGGAAAACTTATATTTTTATGGAAATTAATAAGAAGGCCAATGGTGTAGTGTGTCTGTAATGACCCAGGTATTTATAAAACAATCATCATTCATTTTTAATAATATATATGAAAAACACATCAATTTTACATTAATGGGATGCCTTTTGTGATAGCTTACACTACATTAAAGAATAGGGTTTCCCCAAATTCATACATTGCACACAAAATTAAGTTACACCAAAAAATAATATAGTAATAATAATATTATTTTAAATACTAGTTAAAACCTAACCTTTGGGATGGTAGGAATGAATATTATCCAATGATTTTTAAAAATATGGTTAACAAAGGTTTAAATAATTATTCATTTGTTTCCATCATTTTTATAAATGAATCTTTAAATCAATTTAATATAAATGATGTGTTTTTATGAAAAAACTCTTTAAAAATGGAATAATTGTGTCTATAAAATCATATCAGTTTTTACATTTTTTAATTTAATGAAAAATATATTTTATATATTCAATTAAATGTATTAAATTCATATTATATAAATTCATGATATAATATAATAACAAATTAAATTTTTCTGATAAAAGAACCATTTTTATAATTATTTAGTTTTACCATCATTTCAGATTGATGCCTTTTTAAATTAACTTTTTTTCACTTTTATATATTATATTTGACAAAATTAACTTATTATATAGATTGGGGACACCAAAATTAAATTTGGAATAATTTTTTTGTAAATTTCTGATAATGATTATTTTTAAATGAATAGAGAAAGATTCTGCATTTTTATCCAAAACTATGTTTTCATATAATATATTAATAATGTTAGATTGTTATTTTAATTGGTTTTGAAGTATACTTGAATTAAGGTTTTATCATCTAATACAATATTTTTTTGTGTAATTTCCAATTGAAATTGGACGTAAACACATGTCAATATTTTGATAGATATTTCTTTTTAAAAACCCACTTTTTGGTTTTGAAATCGAGAATTAATTTCAAATTAATTACTGAAAATTCTATTATTTTAATTTGGAAAATTGGACTGAATATTTTTAATCATCAATACAAAAAAGTTTTTTAAATATATACCTTTTACTTTTAGAAATTGTGAATATTAACTTTAGTAATAATTTTATTTACCAGGGTTAAAAGATAAATATGGTAAATAGTGGTAAAAAATAATATTATAATAATATTAATATATGCCAACACGTGTCATCATTCTATATTATGAGATATTTCAGATCACGGATATCCATGGTTAGTTTTGGGACCCTATGGAGAACATTGGGTGTGATAATGACATGTCATAAGAATTAATCTAAAATAATGATTAATATAACATAAACATGTATCTTTAACTAAAACAATATTAATACAAGTTATATCAGAGATACCTTAACTATAAATAGTAATTATAAAACTTAAAATATATCATATATCATGATAATTTATTTATAATTTTTATAAATTATATAAATTAATTTAATTATGAGATAATGATGATGTAGTGATTGCTTCAGTAATAAAGGATTAAAATAAATGATAAAATAAATATGAAAACAAATATAATTTAAGATAATTAATGTCATTCAGGAATTATCTAGGTGAATATGACATGTTAGGATTGGTTCAATGTTTTTTTATGGAATCAAGTTGTTCAAAATTTTAAATAAAGTCATGTATGAATAGTGTCAAAAAATGATATAATTCCTAAATTAAAATATTAAATAGATTATTAATTGATATTAAATTACTAAAAATATATAATTTTGAAAATGAATAATATATATCCTCACTTGTCATATATCACTGTTTTGGGTCTTTTTTACATTATATGGTAATTAAATTAACCCACAATTTGTAAATAACATGATGTCACTATAAGATTAAAAACGGTAATTTAAGGGTTAAACCAAAATGATAATGGTTAAAAAAATATTCATAACATGCTTAAAAATTATTTTTTGATGGTTATTATAACCCAAATCATATTATATTATAATTAAATTAGTTTTTTATGATTTTTAATCAAAGTATAATTAATAATAAATTAATATTTCAAGACTTTCTGAAAGTCACCCACCTCCCTCTTATAAAAGCCCACCAAATCTACCCACTTACTCACACCTATCAAGCCACTTGGATCATTTATATTATACACCAATAATCTCTCAACATCCCTACCTTACTACTATAATCCACACTTTTGGTTGAAGGAAATTCAATAAATCCTTTTGGATCAAATATAAAGAAGTTATCTGATTTAGAGTTAACATCTTGTCACAAGTTCCTTTCCTTTATTTTTGCTTCTCCACTAACTTTGAATATATTACTATATAATTTAATAAAATAAATAGTATCCTAAATATTCTTGGATTTTGTTATGATTAGTATTAGATATAATCTTACACACACCTTCATCTAATAGATATAAACATACTGTTTCTGTGTATGGTGAACTTCCACCTCACGAAACGATGATTGTTCAATTTTCTATGACCACCACTCATGGTTGAAATTATGATGAAAATGTATATATATATGTGGTATATATATTTTTCATTATATATATTTATATTCTTCTGTAATTTTTATTTACAACATAACTTTATTATTTCCATAATATGTAAATACGATAATTTCATTTGAAGAAGTGCGGACTATCGCCCCCTCTAAGTGATATTACTCATTTATGGAATACAATAAATGTATAAAGGTTGGTTTTATTAAAAATATATCATATAAATGACATAAATATTTTATTTTATTTTTTATTTACATTTATATTCTTTTTTTATTCCTTTTATTTGTAAAAGAAATGAAAGTAGTGTTCATGCGTACGTACGACCTATTGTCTCCCTGAACGTTGCATTTAATTTATTATCTCCAATTGTTATGGACAATTATAAAAACATATATACTGGATATATATGATATTAAAACCATTAATATCATTTTGGAGATGATGGAAATGTGACCACATTTAGAATTTACATGAAAACATTCTCATTTTTGACTCGATTAATGAATATCGACAAAATGACCTATTTTAACTTAATTTATTATGTAATTTTAATAATAATATGATAAGAAATAAAAAATTAATAATAAACTCGAAAAAGGGTTTTAAGAAATTATAAAATATCCAATGTTTATTATTTAAGAATATAATGAACGAACAAGACAAGTTGGACTCATGGAAATATATTTCGTCTCAATCTCATTTCATCGAAGCATTTCTTGATAATACACACTTTTATTCTATTATAATGTGTATAAAAAGATACTATGACATTTCAAATCCATATTTTATCTATAATAATATTATTTATTAAGTCATTGAGATTAATATTTTATGTAAAAGTGTTATGGGACACCTTGAATGTTTAAATATTTAATTATCATATATTTTTATTCATGATGTTAAATTAAAAAATCATTTATATGGGTATTAAAAGAATATACATGAATTTTTTTTCTATATTTAATTTCATTCAATGTTTTCAAAATTAAATTTTTATATTAATCATTTCACAATCATTACAAAATGAAAAAATTAATTTCATTAACGTATACAGCAAAAACGAATTCTTCATCATTGTATATGTTATTTGATATTTGGCTTCCTCTATAAACCTTAATGTATTTTAAATGAAAATAAATACCTTATTGTTTTATTTGGGTATATTGTTATTGAAAATGGGGTCATAAATGAAATTTGTATTTTTAAATGGAAATTTGTTTCATATGGTATTAGTAGAAGCTTTCAAAAGGAGGTTTTGTGCTGAACATGTTTTATTTATAAAATGTACATGAGAATTATATGAAACGAGTGAGTTTAATGTTACTTATTCAAAGGGTTGAGCACATTAAAGCTCATGGTTGTGCCCCAAATAGCATATAATAAGGTTTGAGATCCATTATAGCTCATGGGTGAGCCTGATATAGCTTATTCGATGGTTGGTCCCCATTATAGATCTCCAATTTATAAGTCAACCATATGGTTATTCAATCAAAATATTTTTAGAACTGCTTTATTTATCTGATGCACTGAGTCACATAAATAATTTTAAATTGACTTCTATGTGTTTTATTTTTTCTATTTTGAAAAAATTATTAGTGTTTTTCTTGTGAAAATTCATTCTTTCATCTGCTCAAAGGTCATTGAATGGGATATCTGGTTTTACTAGACTACTATTTTTTCATTATTTTTAAGTCCCTTACCTAGATTTGTAGCCTCATCCCACATTTAAAATGTTTTCACATGATTTAAGGGAGAATAGAGTCAAGGATAGGATCATTGGAAAGTTATGATGATGAAAAATGAAAATAAATCAGGTTTCTTTAGAAATGTTTTATTGTTATGGATGAAACAGTTACTATTGGAAGTTTCCACTCTATAATTATTTTTTTATGTAATATTTATGCCCTAATTCTCTAAATCTCTAAACCGGAGAAGATATTAAATGTTAATTATTTAGCTAACTCAATATTATGTAATGTTTAGGGCTAATTCATTATAGTAAGTATCAATGGAACAGTTTAGACAATATTGGAGATTATAATGTTTTGTTAAGAGTTAGAGATATAATTATGGGTTAATAATTTTATTGATGATCATAAGTTCAATGTCTTAGATACCCCTTTTGATGCTTATGTTATGAAACATCAAGGTGATTAACTATATTTTTTGAGACATTCAACTTTGAGAAAATTATGGGTTATTAATTTTTGGGATCCAAAATGTGAGGTATGAGATAACCTTTAAGGTTAAAATATGTTATGGTTGTTTTTATAATTTTGTCTAATTTGTTTGGTAATTTTATTAAATTATATTTATTTTTAAAAATTATCAAACGTAGACTATGTGACAACCAGTCATGTTGGAAAATGATGTACGAATTGAACCCACAATCGAATTGCAATGGAGATTTATTTCCTACCACTGGCCTATGTGAATTACCTAGTTATTATGACTTATTATTTTAGTTAAATGATTTTAAATATCAAGAATAAGTAGATTTTGGGAACTTAGGTATTATTGAATGTATATTCTTAGTATAGGATAATGATTTTTTGATTATTTGATAAATGTTATTTTAGATGAAATTCTCTCTTTTGGTAAGACTATATGCCTAAGGAAAATAGAATACTATGGGATTTAATTTATGGATTAACAGTTCAAATATTATTTTGAAATAATCTATGTTTTTATTAGGGACATATAGAGATTTAGATTATTTATGGAAGTGATTGTCCTATCATATAGAATATGTTTTTAGGTTAATTACATTATAGTATCAGACATTATGAGTAGTCGATGTTATTTGGAGATAAATGTTCTGATTTATCATGGAAGACTATATGATCAAATAATTCTGAATTTAGAGTTTCAATTATAGTTTGTATTATTTTGAATAATTTTAAGGATAATTGGGCATTGAATATTCTTTTTTGATCATTGGGTATTGTTTGTTTCATTTTGGAGATTAATAGTAGTAATTCTTATTATAAAGGATTATCCTTTTTGGTGTTTATCAAATTGGGTTCTAACGATTCGTGTTCTGCTTAATGTCAAAAGGCAAGGTAAATATATAATTTATATTTTTTTTGATTTTGATATTCTCAAGATATTGATTCTAGAATTTCAGGTGTGACAAAATTATCTTGAATACTCATCATTTAGATAAATTATGAGTGGGTGGTATATATATATTAAAGATTGATAATGTACTTTACAAGTATGTTTTCATCCTTATGTTCTTATTCCAAGTAGTAAAATAATTCCACAACATTATGAAAAATGACCATAAAAAAAATCTGTTTAATTTTCCTACTAGGAAATCAAATACCATTTAACCCATCACAATTTTATGGTTTTCTGGTAGTTAACTTTTTCTTTATCATGTTTTTAATCACTCTCCATCGAAACTTGATGGTCATTTTTCATCTATATCGATGTTTTTTTGACATGGAATCCTACTATATTTTATTGCAGGAAACCATTGTAATGCACTTTCATTATTCTAAAGTGACCATTTTCTGACTCATTTTCCCATGTGTGATTTTCAATGATGATTCCATGCCCAATTTTAAAATTGCATGGAATCAATATAAAAAAGGGGAGGATGATGTAATATCCCATGTATTTGTAGGTTAATATATATTTTTTTATTAATATTATTGAATATGATATTAATTTTACATCAATGGGTATTCCTATTTTGATAGCATACTCTATATGAAACAATGAGTTTCTTTGAATTCTTATGTTTCACACAACGTTGAGTTATACCCAAAAAATTATACAGTGATAACATTATTATATTAAATATTAGTTAAAGCCATTCTATTGGGATTTAGGGAATAAATATTATCATATTAATTATGAAAATATGGTTTAAAAAGTTTTCAATCACGATTCAATTGTTACCAAATTTTTTATAAATGGAAATAAAAACCAATTGAATATAAAGGATGTGTTTTTATGAAAATATATTTAAAAATAATAATAATTGTGTTTATAAAATCATATCACTATTTATGGAATTTTATTTAATGAAAAATATATTTTATATATTAAATATAATTTTATAAAATAATTTTATATGTGTTGTAGTTATGATATAATAAAAAATTAAATTTTTCGGATAAAAGAAGTATTTTTCTAAAAATAAAGTTCTGCCTCCTTTTGATAGTGAACCATTTTAATATTTATTGTTTTGACATTTATATGTTATATTTGTCAAAATAAATTTCTTCTATATAATCTGAATTACAAAATTTACATTGGAAAAACTTGTTGTTATTTTCTGATAAAGTTTATTTTTTAATAAATCGTGAAAAATATAGAATTTTAATTCAAAATTGTCTTTTCATGTAATTTATTTATATATTTATATTTTCCTTTTAGTTGGTTTTATAGTTTAGTTAGTTTTTTTATTTAATCCAATGATCATCATGGAAATTAATTTCCCATTAAAATTGTACATAAAGACATGTCAATATTTTAATAGTTATTACTTCTTAAAAACCAGATTTTTTGTTTTGTAAATGATATTTAATTTTAAAATAATTACTTCAAATTTTGTGTTTTGAATTTGTAAAAATGGATTCAGTTTTGGGAATCATGTGTTCTAAATTGTGTAAATAGGTATGTTATATTTTTGGATATTATTAACTGTAACTTCAGAAATTTTTCTATTTTCCATGGTTAAAGGATAAATCTACTAAATAAGGGTAAAAATAATATTATTATAATAATAAACTACCCCAACATGCATCCTAATCTAATTTAATGAAATATTGCTGACCATGGAAATCCTTGGGTCAATTTTAGGACCCCATAGAGCCACTTTTACATGATAATGACATGTTATAAGTATTAATTTAATGTAAAGAGAAACATAACATAAACACATATCTTTTACTAAAACAATTTTAATATGGGGTTATATAAGTGATATCATCAACTATAAATAGGAATTATAAATATAAA
Source organism: Viscum album (assembly GCA_963277665.1). Classification (NCBI taxonomy): domain Eukaryota; kingdom Viridiplantae; phylum Streptophyta; class Magnoliopsida; order Santalales; family Viscaceae; genus Viscum; species Viscum album. Next base: position 1,235,465,728 of record OY728136.1, on the reverse strand, counting down.
ATCTTTTATAAATCATGATATTTTATTTATAATTTTCATACATTAAATACCTAAATTTAATTATGACACAGTGATGATGAAGTGATTGTTTCATTAATAAAATAAACAAATAAATTATATTATGAATATTAAAATAAATATTATTTGAAATAATTAATTTAATCCACTAATTCTCTAGAATAATATTACTTTTTAGAATGGATTCAATGTTTTTTTCTAAATAATCAATTTGTGATCATTTTTAAAAAAAGTAAACTATGAATAGTGTCCAAAAATGACATCATTTAAAACTAAAAATATTAAATAGTTAATTAAATGATATTAAATTACAAAAAATATATGATTTGGGAAAATGTATAATATAATTCTTAATATTTCATAAATGACTTTTTTTGGGTCTTTTAATATGATATGGTAATTATATTAACGGACGATATGTAAATAACATGATATCACTGTAAGATTAAAAAGGATAAAATAAGGGTTAAACAAAAAAGATAAGGATGAAATTTTTTAAAAAATTTGTCTAAAAATTATTGGATGATGTTTATTCGAACAAAAATTTTATTATATTATAATTTAATGAGTTTTTGACCATTTTAATCTAAATTTAATTTACAATAAATTAATATTTCAAGGATTTCCTAAAGATCCCTCCTCTCACTTAAGAAGGCCACCACATCTAACCACATACTCAAACCCTTAAATACCATTGTATCATCCAAATTATTATCACATAAGCTCTAAAAATTACCCCTTCACTCCTATAAGACTCTCCTTGATTATAATAAAATTCAATAAACCCTTTTGTGTCAAATCAAAAGAAGATACTGTATTTTGAGGTAATGTCTTGTCTCAAATTCCATTCCTTTGTTTTCATTCTCCCTTCCCTATGATATTATTATTCTATTATTAAATAACAACACCAATATCATCAATATTAAATTATTCTGATATTATATGTAATATAACTAAACTTACACACACCTCCATCTAAGAGATACGAACATACTTTTTCTCTGTACGGTGAACTATTGTCTCACGAAACGATGATTGTTCAATTTTTCTCCTACCACCCATCATGGTGGCCATTATGATGGAAATGTATTTATATATGATATATGATATATTTATATTTTCTATATTCTTCTTTAATTTTTATTTACAACATACCTTTATGCATTTCATAATATGTAAATAAGATAATATCATTTGTGTTAGTGCGGACTACCGCCCCCTTTTAGTGATATGACTCGTTAATTCCATACATGTAACATATAAAGGATAGTTTTATTAATAATATGATACAAAAATGGCATAAATATATTTCTGGTATTATTATATACATTTATATCATCTATTTTTGTTCCTTTAATTTTATAAAGAAATGAAAGTAACGTTCATGCGTACATATGGCCTACGATCTCCATGAATAGCGCATTTTATTTCTTATCTTCAAATAATATAGACTATTAGAAATACATATATACTGAATATATATGATATGTCAATAATTAATATAATTCATGAGATGATTTAATTATGACCACATTAACAATTTACATCAAAACAAGCTCATTTTCAACTCAAGTACCATATATCGACAAAATCACATATATGAACTTAAATAATTATGGTATTTTTATAACATCATAATAAGTAATATAAAATAAATACTAAACATGAAAAGGGTTCTGAATAAAGTAGAAATTAACCAATTTTTATTATTCAAGAATATATAGAATAAACAAAACAATTTGGACTCATATTAAAGGATTTCTTCTCAATCTCCTTTCATTGTGGCATTACATGATAACATGAACCGTTATAATTTTAGAAGGTGTATAAATAGACTCTATGAAAACTATAGCAGGTATTATATTATGAAATATGCACAATTGTAGTAGGTATTGTAGAAGGCACTGTTTGGAACTGTAGAAAACGGAAATATGCCCCTGTTTGAGCCTTCGAGTGACCGATTTGGTCACTGAGCTCTTTAAGTCCTTTGGGCCACCTAGGACTTTGGGTTAGTAAGGCCTTCGGGCCACCTCAAAGCCTTCGGGCCGCATTAAGTGCAGATGAAAACTAGAAAACCTACGAGGAACAAGCTTCAGAAAGAGGAAGAGCAATGATCTTTCACTATAGTAGAAGCTAAACAGATTGCATGAATGAGAGGGTATGGGACATGCCATCGGGACATGCCCGTGCCTTCATGGGAAATCCTAGATGAATATCCATGTGAAGGTGGAGAGCTAATTTCACAATGAAGATGCTATGAAGGAGAGGTTTCAAGTATCTAGTCTGGGTTGTATGTAATTTTTGAAGCCTACGGGCAATGAATTCCTCTAAGGCATATGGGCCATGTGATACTTACGCCTATGGGCCTTGTAAGGGTTCCACCTAACCCATTGGAAGGTGGATTGTCAAAATCAATAAAAAAAATGAAGGCCTTCGGGCCATTGGAGGGAAAAAAAGAAGCTATGAAATTTAATATGCATATTTTATCTATTATAATGCTATTTATTAAATAAAAAAGATTAATATTTATATTTTCAAAGTGGTATGGGACTGCTTAAATTTTTATGGATTTAATTATCAAATATTCATCTACATGATATTAAATTATATTTTAATTAATATAGGTATAAAAGCAATATACATAAAATTTTATACCTATCATGAATTTCACTCAATGATTTCAAAAGGAATCTTTTAATATGAAGTATTTCACATTCTTTACAAAATGAAAAAAGTATGTTTTTATCGTACACAGTGGAAATGACTTCTCCACCACCCTAACTGTTATTTGATATCTGGATTCCTCTATAGGCCTTAATGTCTTTTAAAATGGAAATAAATCCCTTATTCTTTTATTTGGATATCTTGGTATTGAAAATGGGTCCATAAATGAAAAGGGTGTTTTCATACATAAATGTTTTTCACATGGGAATACAATAAACATTCAAAATGGGGTTTAGTGTTGAATGTGTTTTTTTTCATAAAATTTTAAATGAGAATTATATGTAACGGGTGATCCCAATATAGCTTATACGAAGGGTTGGGCCCATTATAGCTCACGAGTGACCCCAACACAGCTTATATGATGGGTTGCGCCCCATTATAGATCACAGGTGATCCTAATACAGCTTATAAAAAGGGTGATCACCATTATACATCTCCAATTTGGAATTTAACCATATGGTTATTCCAATTAGAAGATGTTTGAAAGGGTTTTATTTATATTATTCTTTAATTCACGTAAAAGAGTTTTAATTTTAATATTATTTGTTTTAGTATTCTTTATTGAGTAAGATGTATGAGTTTTATTCATTTGAGAATGCATTCATTCATTCACTAAAATAAAATTGAATGGCTCATTATGTTCTAACTAAACTAATGGTATTTCATTATTTTTATGCACCTTACTAAGATTTTTTTTCTCATCCTATGTTTTAAAAAACATTTATAGTATTTAAGGAAGTATAATTTCAACGATCTAATCGAGATAAAGTTATAATGATTAAAAAAGAAAAGAATCCATGTTTCTTTTTAATAGAATTATTTTTATGTAAGAAATGGATAAAGTTGGAAGTATCCACTTTGTATTTTTATGTTTTTGTTATGTAATATTTATGGCATATTTCTCTATATATCTAAACCTGAAAGGATATTGAATGTTAATTATTTACATTAATAAATATTATGTAATGTTTAAGTCTTTGGCCCTATAGTGTGTTGCTGTGATTTATATGCAATAACAAGAAGATAGAAACATAGAGATGTGATCTTTGATTGTAAAAGTCTAATCATTATTTTTTGGAAATTTGGGAAAGGAAATTGAACTAATTATTATATTTCAATAAAAACCCCAATTCATTGGTATATATTTTCTAATAATCTTGAGTTGGGGTGAGAATAGAGGGTGTTGATGATATGATTTCAATATTATCCCCTATTAGAGTGGGTTTCTCAAAAGGATGACTTATTCCTCCTCTAGAGTGGACGGTTTCAATTACCACATTCTCAATTTATGATGTTGGGTAGACTCTCTGACCATGGTAGGTGATGTCATCACATTGATCAAAATAGGATAATGGGATTTCGATTCCTCTTTCCACGTAATCCTCTATGGGACTCATTTCTTAGTCTGGGACTCCAACACATATTTGAGTCATGGTTAAGAACATTGTTCCCCATTATATCATGTGGTCTGCATTTGTTCATTACACTACAAACATCATGATTGGATACATGCCTACATTTAGAGATAAAGGATAATTTGGACACATATATAATTTTATGGATATTGGTTTGGTTAGGAACTTATAAATTATTTCAATTTCAATGTTGAAAAAATATCATGTGTGTAGCATATTATGTGCAGGATGAAAGTCACTTAATACCCATTACGGGGAAAATTGGACTTGATTTATAAGACATATAATTCCTTTTACATTGACCATATAAAGTTCATCACATGAGTTAGTGGTTCAGAATCATCAAGTGGTGTAATAGGTTTATAGTCCTGTGGGGACACCATCACAGGCTAAACATCATTTTCATACAAAACTGTTATGATTTTACAATTTTTTTGATAATTTGGTCACATGTTTAACAAATTTTTCGGATATGATAGTGAGGGAGAGTGTGTCTAAATTACATATGATTACACTTCAGAGTATCCTCTATCTAGGTGGAAGACATGCTGATTTAATGGTTTAATTAGATAAGTAGTATTTATCATTATGGATATTTCCTAGGAGAAACCATATTTGAATAAAATGAGGAATACTACATTCCATGTTATGATATAGGAAAAAACCCATGTTGTTTGACTACAATGTCTAAGGTCATGTTAGGGGAAATTTACATGCAGTTTAACATATTGTGGTAAAGATGCACATGATATGAAAGGAAAAAAAATTAAGGGATAGTGAAGGGAATATTCATAAGGTCTTCCCAAGAGGTGAGATTTCATCCCATGCCAGTATTACATTAGGAATCCTATGTTCATCAGACATGGTAGGGGTATAGTTTTACATATTGTTTCTATGGATGTTTTCTTATAGTTTCAATCCTTGTGACCAGCATATCTATATATGTGGATTAATGACTTATAGCTCATAAATAATGGAGTCTATTTACCTTTTCCTTATATATCGTTTGAGAGAATGTTATAGCACTATCTATACACACAACTAATAGTCATTGGCTTCTTATGATGAATCCACCATCATGAATTCTATGTTTACCATGTGATTACTTATTGATAACACAATTTATAAGCACCACCATAGTGTGTTGGAACATAGGGGACCCAGAATTATTGTTCCTATGTATAAGATAATTACATGATACAACTATATAGAACATTATCAGATTTAAAGGGATGAATATGGGGGGTTGATGATACTAGTCATATAGAATATTGGTCCACAAAATAAACTGGGTTTGATAGGGTATATGTCTAACGGGAACTGAAAATTCATGACGGTGTGTATGATGATAAGAGGAAACCTATTAGAGCATATAAGGTAATCATTTTAAAAGCTAGATAACTGAAAATGTTTAGGGGAATCATGATGGAAAGGCCTTCTGGAGGCATGGGTATCCTTCCCTGTGATGAGTACTTTGTTCTCATGGGGAATGATGCTTGAATGAAAATTATCTCCCAAAATCAAAAAAAAAACATGTTTTCTTCTTGAAAGAATGTTATAGACCTTCATGGACATCATATCTTCCGTGGTATGAGAGACTTGATAACCTAAGGGAGGATAATTGTGATGAAATGATACATGTTTCAATCCATCTTCACTTTATCCCCACAATTATGAATTTATTTGAATTCAGTGCATCTAGAGGAAGTCAAAAGGTCACATCCACTTAAAATCCATGCGAAGAGAGGTATTTATAAGCCTAATGGATTTAAAAACATAAATCATGAGAAATATTCCATTTTAATATAAGATAAACCTTCAAGGTCCATGGGAGTCCGTCTTGAGGAGGCATATGCTACATGTAATTTACTGTCATTATGTACGGACAACATTTTCCGTGAAGTAGATCCTTAAAACTGTTTTTCTCGTCTATGAAGTATTATATATATTTTTGAATCTAGAAACTTATGTTCATTGGAGTATATATAATTCATAATTCACCTCTATCAATCATTTAATTCCTCATTGTATCCCATAACACTTTCTTTCCTCATCATCAAATGCCCGCCCTTAGAATGAAATCCAACACAAGAGAGTTAAGCTAGATTCTGAGGAGAAATCTTGAAAATATGTACTATTATTGTAATGTTTTCAAAACGCAACATGGACACTGTCCTATAAATAGGATTAGGGAACAATCACGGACCATTATTTTTTCTCATAAGATTGGGTGTACCTATCTTTTTAGAAAATACAACTCATTTTCAAATGTTTCGTGATATAAATACTTTGTGATTGTTATACATTTTCAATTCTATGACGATTATTTTTATGGGATAGCGTCATATCACACATATTTCATTATGATTCTCTTCAGTGAATTTATGTCCTTTGAGAAGAAACATTCATTAATTGAATATCAAAAAAATTACTTTCTCTATGATGGTCTTCAAAGGTTCCAAGGATACTACTATGATATGTAGGGAGAGAGTCCAGTACATTTTTATTATGGATTGTTTCTTGATTGTTTGAGACCATAAAACTATGTCTACCCTATTCATAGTGAATAATAATGAACATATAATCTTTTACAGCCTTCAAATTTATGTACCTTAAAATGAGTATTATGTTTTTATCCTCAATGATGAATGTTATTTCACCAGTAATGTCCAAACCTCGGTTCCACACACTAGTGCCCCGTGCCAATGTGCTATGTGACCTCATGTGCATATACTCATATGCTAGCGGCTTTCAACTAGTAGAAAGGGTATAGTATTAGTCATGGGGATACAATACCCTCTTTTCAGAGTAAAAATAGTGGAAAATAAATTTAGTAAACAAATATATAATGATAACCATAGTAATTCCAAAATATAATAATTAAAAATAGTAAATATAGTATGAAAACAAAATAGTAGATATTCTATTTTAATGTATGTGTCATGTGTCAGAATGAGACTCAAAAATAAAGATAATAACAACTATTAGGAGAGTCGTGAACAACGTCTGGTTTCTTATTCTAGATCCACCCCAACTCCTCCATCAATCACTATTAATTTTCCTCCATCTTATCTTGTATCCATGAGATCTATTTGGGTACCCATTATGAATCCCAGGAAGGGTGTGAGTATAACTTTGTAGGACACCACCAATGGTGTCTAAAAAAAATTTCTAGTCAAATAATTGTGTATGCAGTTGTATAAAGAATAAATCTCAATGAATAAGTAAACAGTTATTAGATTATAGAATAATCATTATTAAACCACCTAACCACCGAGGTTCCCATGGACAACAGTATCTCAAACATACATCAGCCCATGCAAGAGTCTGATATATTACCAAGGGGTATCGTAACTCAAAATTAAATTGTTACCATATATTAATTCAAACATGAATGAAAATATTAACCATTCATATTTCATACATGAATGAACATGTTTCCATTCATATACTCGCAATTGAATGGATATATTACCATACATAATATCATAATTGAATGACCATGTTACCATTCATAATTTCACAATATAATGACCATGTTATCCTTTCTAATATAATAATTTAATGACCATGTCACCATTTAAAAATTGATTGTTCATGCTACCAATCAAGAAAAAATAATTAATTCAAAAATTAATTGTATAAAATAATTTAATTATAAAGTAAACAATTACATTATCACATAATTCCCCTTCATTAATTTACTAATTAATTATTCGCATTAATACAGTTAATTAAATATCATATTAATTAACCCGCATTCCCAAATTCAATATCCCATAATTTATTCCATAATTAATTATCTAAATTATAAAATCACTATATTTCTTAATCCATTCATCATATTATTATCTAATATTAAAAAACTAAATATCTTGTAATTAATTATTCGATTAATTATCTAAATTCAACATCTCAATATCTCCCAATTTATTCCACAATTAATTATATCAAATAATCAGCTCAATATCTGGAAAATAATTCATCATTTAATTATTTAAAATAATAATTACTCACAATCTCATAATTAATTCACTAATAAATCATCTCTGTCTATAATTCCTGAAATCCCCAATGTCTAGAGAATAGTGACATAGAATAAGATACAAATGTAAAACATAAATCAAATACAAAAACATATAATGATATCTTATTTCTATATCTAGATACAAGATCCTATATCTTAATTCAACAAATCATTATCAGGATCCTATAAAAAAGTGATTAACCACCCACCAAAATGGGGTAGAAGAAAGAGAGTGAGACATGAAATCAATCGGGATGAAACCACACAACCAAAGAGATGAATATCTTCCAATAAGGATTTGAAGAACCAAATTTTTAGCATAATCCTTCCCTGAAACCATTTCTCATTGTGATCCATAGAAAATTTTAGATGCTCCTCAAATGAATCTTTTATCTGAAGATCAACATCATCCAAATCTATCACATTTTAAGGGTTGGGGTGATACCACTGAATTTTTGATACATGAAAAACATAATTCAAAAAAACTGTATCTTTGAGGGAGAGTTACTTAGTAAACCACCATCCCAATTTTCTGCAAGACCTAAAATAGTACAATAAACCTAGGCTCCAACCGGCCTTGTCTCTATATTCTATAGTGACCTAATCATTGCGACCCGAAAAGGAACAAATAATAACCCTATATAAACATTATATTTCTATTAATTCATTTATCTTATTACTTATATCTACTCTATGAATTTTCAATACTATTCTGAATAAGATAAAAATTCCCTAACCACTCCTACATGAGACTTAGTCCAAAAAAATCTGACTTACCTACATCCATCTAGCATAGAGGTGATCTTGATGTCCTTCAATAAGGTACTCAAATGGTTTCATATATATATTTTTTATTTAACTTCTATTAAAGGTTAAAACAACTAGTTTCACGTTCTTTTCCTAATACCCACCAAAGTATATAATGAATTCTCAAATTATGTCATCAAAGAAATATACAGTACACTATGAATTTCTATTTGTCTATGGATGGGAAGATGTCCAAAGAAAATCTATAAATCCATGAACATTCTGTAATCCCTTTAAGAAGAATTTTCTAAAGAGCAAGTCATGTTCTAAAACAATATACCAGGGAACCACATGCATATAGACCATTCCTTGAATATACAGTTATCCCATCATCTTGACTGGAAAAGTTTCCCGTATATGAATGATATGTACTACCTTTATGAATTTATCCACAGAAACACAAATAGTGTAATTCATATGTGGAATCCTTGGTAGACCCATCACAAAATCCAAGATAATGTCATCCAACATCCATTCAGAAGTGGGTAAGTATTTTAGAAATCCTACAGGTCATTAATGCTCACCGTTCACCAACTCACATGTGTATCATCTTGTTTTGAACCATGCTTTCTCGTTTTTCATTCATATCCACCATAACTATTGATGTAGATTACTATATATTTTTGTTATAGATGGATGTACTTCCTTCACAAAGGCATATAATTCCATCATCAAATACGCTTCATGTTTATATGTACCACATCCTAATTTCTAACGTAGATAATATCATCCTCATCTATGCTCAAATATTAATGTTTTCCCCACATTCAAGGATTTTCCTAAGGGTCAGTAATTCCATATCCTCATACTATCATTCCTTGGCCCGTCCCAAAATTTTAGAGTCCATAGAAATAGATATCAGAGTCATCTTCTCCCGAATCTCTTGACCCAAATCATGCACTCAACCCACCTGTTCATCATCAACCACTCATTATTATACTCATTAAACACCTGAGTCAAATTTTTCCCTTCTTAAAGAGTTAGATACACATTCCACCTTCTAAATCATATATTCTAGCTCAAAATCTAATGACATCATATTTACAACACAACTCAACTACCATATATCAAAATATCATTGCAAAAAAATTACATTAAATTGTTGGGATTTGTATATGTAGTATACTTATTATCCAATACCTAATGGTTCTAATACGTCATGGAATAAAAACAACTACCAACTTCAGGTCATCTATAGGGTGGTTCTGTTTTGGTTTCCTCAATTGTGAAGACCAATATACCAATACTCATTTTCCCTAAATCAAAACTTCTCTAATACATATTTTAGATGTTTGAAAATACATAGTATACTCTCCACCTGGCTCAGGTTGGATCATGATTTATGTCAGTGTCAACAACTTCTTCAACTCCTAGAAAAAATTCTCACATTCTCCAGATTTTTTAAAAATTATAACCTTTTTGTTCAAGCCCTAAATTAATGAAACCGAATGTGAAAAGTCTTAAATGAACCTCTGATAATAACATTCCATCCCGAAAAAGTTATGTTTTTATAATAAATTCTTCATATTCTCCAAGGAATCGAAATTCCTAACCATCACTAGGTATACTGACACACCTTCCATTAAGATGATGTGAACCAATTAGTGTACATGATCAATCCAAAACTAAAATTCAGATAGCTTGGTGTAAAGACAATTCTCTCTCAGTGTACTCGAGATGATTCCATGATGTAGGCAATTATTTCCATGAGTGTTATACTACACAAATATTTCATCCACAAACACGACCACATACTGGTTTATCTAAAGATGAATGATCTTACTCATCAAGGCTATAAATGCCACTGGTGTCTCTATTGACCCAAACAACATCATAAAAAACTCGTATAGGCTTTACCTTCATCAGAAAGAAGTCATTATTTTATCAAATTTCCAAAATACCAATTGGAAAAACACTGATATCTTTTAATCATAGAAAATACACAAGATACTCTCAACTATTCAAATAAATAATTGATATGTGGAAGATGATACTTGTTCTTCAATATCATCTAGTTCAACTTATGGGAATTGACACATAAACATAACCATCAGAATTATTAGAAAAAACACATCTATACCCCGAGGAGGTCTTCATATCTGGATGAAACCCCTATCATCCATCTCCTCCAGTTGAGTCTTGAGATCTTGAAACTCCGTCGATTCCATTCTGTATAATGGAATAGAAGTGGCTTGGACCATGACATGAGCATAGTGGTGGAATCCCCATCTCTATCAGGTGGAAACTTAGAGAAGTATATAGAAACAAAATCCTCAAAATTTATATACTAAAGGTGAAAAAGAATACATCTTTACACCTCCATAATCAAGAAATATACAATAAACTTGGGCAGTGTGCTCTCCCAATTTCCGAGTAATTGGTCTTACTCTTCATGCCTATATATCCCACTCCCTACTATGAATATATTTATCAACCTTAAGAAGATTTAAAGTTTACTATCCTCCATTTTCAATAAATGTAGGATCTGTATGATAGTAGTTAATCTATACAAAAAAATAGGTTGAAGAATAACAGGTGAACAATATACAGATCCCATATAAAATGTTACTCTCCTACTTTTATAGAACACTCCTTTCAAAAATAGATATCTCTCGACCATAATTCCAGTGGTGTATATATCATCATATCCCCACTCGAAATTCCACCCACTAGACCAAAACCATTTTATATTTATGTATAAATAAAGGAATCCGAGGAACGAGTATCAAATAAGGCACTGGATAATGTGGAAGCAACAAGAATAGTGACTATATTTTTCAATAGTCCTGCAACTCTATCCAAAAGTATACTCAACCCAACATGAAACTATCATTACCCTCTTACATGTGATGTGGTATAACTCCCTTGAGAAGTAGCACTATTTGGTATGGAATTAATTCTTAGAATCTACAAATCCACTACCTCTACCACTATTGCCAATATAACTTCAGTTGCAACCCTGATATAGTATAGAGGTCCCATTCATATTCCTTAATTTTTTATAGCTACATCCTTACTTAACTTTTGTCATCAAATCCTAATGAACATCTCTAGATGTCACATCATTCCATTGGACTAAAACTCTACTGGTGGATGTGAATAGTTTTTATGATAATGGATCGTCCTACCACATTAATGACATATCATTATTGTACGGTCCTATGAAACCGAGCCTCCTATCATGCCACCCATCGTTCCACTACCCAAGAAAAAACAATCATTTTGATGCTTCATGATCTTAGAAGTCATCCCTCATAACCATCCCTCGAGAACTATCATACCTCCACTGGAGTCCTCCTTATGATTTCCCGAAGCTGTGAGAGCCTAATCCAAAACCTCTACAAATGTCCTTACCCAATTGAGGTAAACTTATGACCTAAAATCACATTTGAGTATTTCCTAGAATTTTCCCTACAGGGTGATCTAATCAACTACAAAGAATTGATAATATCATTGAAAATATGTAATCCATCCATCATACAAACTCCCATGTTTCATCCTTAAGATCTCAAATACTTCATCATTCATCAGTGTCTCATAATAGAAATGATACACACACATCTTTGTGTATTCCTTCCAAAACATACCATCATACTCTCCAGTATATACATGAATGTCCCACAAGTATTTATGTGATCCTCACTACCTACAGGTGGAAATCTTCACCATCCTCTCAGAAGGATAATCTTAATGGTCACCAATCATCTGGATATACTCAATCTAGAACTCAACTTTCTCTAGTCCACCCACTCTAGTAATATTTGGAGGTTTCATCACCATAAACACCCTGATAAGGTCAAACATGGTTTTCAAAACTCACCTTAGGACTCTTTCCATAAACTACATGATGAGAGAAAATTTCTCTTAGATTTACTCCCGAACATACTCAACCGTAAGGATCGGTGAATCACATACACAATTAGAGAATCATCCGTAGACATGTCCTCTTGTATTCCTCTCCAAATGAGTCATCATAGAAGAATTATATATATTATTCCGAACATAAGTCTCAAGACCCATAACACAACACAATAAATTTCATAATAGGAAATACAATACAGTAGTCAAAAATCCTTTTCCCCAAACCACCCCATGTTGTAAAATTAAGGTTACATCACTACCCTTGACAATCATAAGCATCAGTCATAGTTAACATGGGTAACCACTATCTCATTATTCATATTTCTCATTAAAAACCTTATTTATTATAATTTTCAACATATTTAAAATCTTTCTAAATTTCATGTTAGAAACCATTTACAGTTCCTTTTCACAAGAAGTGAAAAAAAACTCATGTTAAACATCTTACCCATAACCCATTTTACCTGGTATGTGAAAAATGATACATGTCACAATGATATCAGGAGTGCCTATAATGATGTATGAAAAATCAACTCTCATTCAATAACACACCACATTTAAAATCATACTAAATTTCAATCACAATTTCCACATCATAGAACATATAAATCACCAAATGTGAAATAAAATCAATTGTAATAATCAATGATCAAAAAAACAATCCCACCCTGGGTACATGGTTCTCATATGAAAATGGCTTAGCTACTCCCATGTATGATATCATTACTAATTCTAGACTCTTCCTAGTATCCAATCTATCATTCTCAAACAATATGATAAAATAAAAATAAAAGAACTCAGGATATGATACCACATTTAATGTCCCATCCTAGATATCACACACTAGTTCCCCTAGTCGTCTCACAATAGGACCTCAACCATGCCTCCCCATACGCCAAAGGCTTCAAATATACAATAAGGTTCTACAATCAGTCATAAGGATATTATAACATATTTATTAATGTAATAAAATAAAAGAAAGTACATAATAAAAACCCAAATACAAAACCATAACAAGATAGAAACCAATATCACATTATTAAAAAAAATTGAATTACAATATAAAAATTTAACAATTTTTATGCCATGCTAATTTATGTTCCATGTGTAAAAATTGAAATATAAAAGTAAATACACAGAAAACACAGGGTTGTCTCGAACTATGTTTGGATCCATCATCCATACTCTACCCATACTCATCCAACTAATATAGGACCTTTTTCATTATCCTATCATGGAATTGTAAAAAATTTGAGTACTGATCAGGCATCCCGAGTTGGGTGTGATTATAACACAGTAGTCCACCCAAATCACCATCTAAAGCTATATCCACTCTAATAATATAGTATCTTGTTATATTAATAATTATGTTCAATTAATAAAAAAAAATTATCACATTATCATCTATTATTTATTTAACCATAGAACCCCTTAGGCTCCCATTTACACATGTATCTCAATATCTACTTTTTTCATATTCTATATTCTTATCTATTCCCAAGGGATATCATAACTCAAAATTCTATTGTCACCATAAAATAATTCATACTTCAATTCCCAGGGTAGCATTTATATTTAAGAAAATAATGACAATGTTACCATTTATAATGTAATAATTTAATTACCTAGTAACCACTCTTAATATAACAATTTATTGACCATGTTACCATTCATAATATCACAATAGGATAACAAGGTTGTACCCATGTGGAAAAGGCTCCTGCTTGGCATCCAAAGGACCCACAATCGAATTCAGAAAAGAGAGAATTTTTGGGGTACTGTAGAAGCACTGTAAAAGGGCACTATAGTTGTACTATATGATTGGTGAAACTATAGTAGTGGTGAAACTATAGTGGAAAAGGCACTATTTCAGGACCTGTAGTAGTGACAGTACTGTAGTAGGAACTATAGCAGCCCAGGTACTATTGCAATAATGTTCATCGAAGGGACCTTTGGGCCAAAAAATGATCTTTCAATCCTAGTATTTAGCCCACTGGTCCATGGGACTTTGGGGTATCCAATGGGTCTCCCTCTACCCAGACAAAAATATGCATTTTCTTTAATTATAAAAATGAGGCTTCAGCCCCACCCTTTAAAAAAATAATTTCACAATAGAATTACCATGTTACTATTCATAATTTCATAATGTTATGACTATGTTACAATTCGTAATTAAAAAATTGAATTTCCATGTTACATTTCAACAAAACATAATTAATTGTCTAAAAAAATTATTTACAAATTTGACAATCATTTCATCACATTCCCCTTAAATAATGTTCCAATTAATTAGTAAAATAAATAACATTGATTAAATAATCTATTAATTAATATACATACCCCAATTTAATATCCAATAATTAATTTAATAAATATTTATACAAATTCTTAAATATCAATATCAAATAATTTATTTATAAAATAATTATCCCATATCAATAAACTCAATATATCCTAATTAATTCATCAATTAATTATTTTTAATCCACAACTCAATATTTTATAATTAATTCATCATTTAATTATCTCTAATAAACAATATAAATATATAGTAATTAATTAACAAATAAATTAACTATATCTATAATTCCCAATATCCCCAATTCATACAGAATAATGACATAGAATGAGATTCAGATCTATAACCTAATTCCATGAATGAAAAAATAAACATATCATATATCTAGATCTAGATCCATGTGACTATATGTAGATAAGAAAAACCTAGATCTACATCCCATAGAATAGAAGATTATAACCCACCAAAATAATGGGATAAGAATGGGGGAGATACTAGGCATCAATCAAGATGAAACGATGTACCTGAAGAGATACAGATCTGCCAACCGAGATTTGAATCATCATGAACAAAGGATGGGTGAATTTGGAATCCGGCTAAGATGAATTATAATTGAGGTAAATATATTATCATTTGATCTTAGGTTCTGGAAGATATTATACGAGGGTTTGTAAAATTATTAAAAAATTCCCAATGATTAAGATATTGTATGCACAGTTTTCTACAAGGGGTGCATGGTTTCCCATAATAGTGTTCCTAGCAGTGTTCTACTTCTAGGGGGTTCACACTATCTCCTATGAAGGATAATGGATTGAAAATCTATGCACAGCCCATGAAAATCCCCATTTTTTACGTTTTCATAGTTTACTAGGTCAGGTTACACGGTTAGGGAAAATCGTGCGCAAACCGTGCACTGCCCTTTTCTTGCATTTTTATCAAAATTGGACCCAAACAGACCCCGAGGTAAAATCCATGAGAATTGTAATCAACACTAGGAAAAAGAGTACATTTAAATGATCTTGGCACAATTCCATAAATGTTCGGGGTTTTACACCCCCCCCCCCCCCGTCGCATATTTCTTTACAGGATACTATTTGTTGTAATAGTTGAACAGGTTTGTCTATAATCACTATTTCAGGGATCATGATAAAATAAAAAGTAATTATGAATAGAACAATATGTTAAATATAAATGGGAAGGTCCTAACTATAGTGAAGTCTCATTTTAAGTATGATAGTATCAATAATTTGGATTTGGAGGGTTGTCTCTTACCTAGGATGGATGAGTTAGACCTACACCAAGTTGAAAGCATCAAAGATGAGTGGTCCTGGGACAACATGTAATTCAAGTCATAAAATTAGTGTGAGGTATAGATAAAGATAGTGGTGATATACAATGTATTTTTCACATTGATAATCTAAACAGGTTGTCAACATGGTCAAATACCATCCACCTACATCATTGGGTGGTCTAAATCAGCATATGATACCACTACCATATTATATGGAAAACCATAAAATTGGGAGTTTATGATGCATTCCACCTATTTATTAATTCTTGTGAGGAACCTGAGAAGGTGACAGTGAAATTAATGAAATTAAAATGATAGGTAAAAGGGGGGTGTGGCACAATCTATTATTGAATGATTCACCCTTTAAGATAAGAAAAGTTATTTTTTTCAACAAACAATAGAGAAACTATTTGTTAGTCCCCTCAATTGATTGAAGGAATCATAATATTGGATGGAACACTCATACATGTTGATCATTGAGGTGGGCTAATGGTACTTATAGGGGTAGAGCGTGAAGTCTGTTACACCTTTTATCAAACTGAGGTTCATTGATGTGATCAAATATCGATGGATTCTCTCGGTTACATATAATAATATGGGGTTATATATGATAACACTTATCATGAAGTCAATATTGGTGATGGAAAATCATATTAATGTGGTGTTGTTTGTGTTAGAAATATTTTATAAGGTCATCATCCAAATCATCATGAGGGAATTACTCTCTTGGTTTGTGGAACATATCATTTTAAATATGGATGGGCCAGTGAACACATGGAATGGTATCGGTACCTACACCCCATTATTCATCCCAGTAACAACTTCTAACAGTACATGATGAACAATATCATAAGTCATTATCTTTAGCAAGATCTAGTATAAAAATTTTGTGAGGACTATGTTGGAAGATAATTTCATGTTCCATCTATGCCTCATCCCAATGGGGAAAGTTTTAGATAATTTCATGGGTACTATGGATTATCACTCATACCTATTGACATTTTATGACGAGTTACTAGAGGAAAGTGATCATTTAAAGGTGATGATATAACCTTATATACAATATTGTTTCATGATGAAATTCTTATCCCACAAAAGACCCACCCAAAAGGGGTATGAATATGTACATGATGAGCATCATTCATCAGTCCATCAAATTATATGTTTCATGTTCAAATGATTTGAAATTATGGGGATGAATGAGCTTCTACCATCCAATTTTATGTATGTACTCTCCCAAGAGCACACATTAAGCATTGAGAGCGTGTAACCTATGGATTTACTAAGGCGGTCAACAACTCAGGTGGATTCCATGGTAGGGGACCCATATCAATAAGGTAGGGGGAATGATATGGTTGGTATAGCTCTATTAGGAGGAATATCTTGCCCATTTTTCATATAATAGTATAGATACCATATCCTTACATATATTAACATTACATTAATTTTCCATATACATAATATATTGCAATAATAGACAACCAAAGACCATGTTTCTCTAGTGCCAATGGAATCATGGATCAAATAAATTATAACACATTGAAAGATCTCCAATTTTTCGCACAATTATCTTACCCCTATGTAATTCTACAAAAGATATATTTCTTCATAACCTAGGAAATGGGAACTTAAGAAATGTGTGAGCATGGATTCCAATATAGTGTAAATAAAGAAAACCTGAGAAATAAAATGAACAAAAATTTATGGGAATATGATCATAACATTTAAAGACAACACCCTTTATATCACCTATCATAAATATAAATTAGTTAATAATCATTGGAAATCCAAAAGAAATAAATCCTAACTAAATAAACAATATATCCCTAAAATACTAACCTTAGAATAATAGAAATAATTGTGGTAGATAGATGAGAATATAAAATTATTTCCAAATTGGTCAAGGAATTATATATTTGGCCATATTAGTAGTATGGGTTCCTCCCGATAACAACTTTGTATTCATGGTTCACTCCCATGGACAAATTAGTAGTATGATTTCACTCTCCATACCATCTTGGTAGTTATGGTTCACTCCAATGGACATCGTTATACTGTGATATCACTCCACATAATATCATGATAGTCATGGTTTACATTCATGGACATCTAATTAGTCATGGTTCACTCCCAATACCATCTTCTCATTCTAATGAGATATAAATCATCACCTATGAATTGGATGGAGATATAGGTCACACACATTTCATAATGAGATTTTAAATGATTGTTCCATTAGATAATAAAAAATAATATCATAACCCATGAAACAAATTTCAAGTCATAAACATGTAATAATGGCGTAACCTATGGAAATATATAGGATTAATAACCATTTAATTAAAGCATAACCCATGAAAAGTAGTGGGTTTCATAAGTATACAACCCATGAATGGGAAACGTGTATCATAAGATTATTACCCAACAATGGAAAAAATATTTCATAAACATTGTTCCATAAAATATAAACCATTCATTGGGAGTATATGAATGGAAAATTTTTGTCATTTCCTAAAAATACATGAGTTACACCAAAAGATGTCATCATAGATATGAAATAATTCTAAAAGAACATTTAAAAATATTTCTTGAGGAAAATATCCTTTCATCGTTAAAAAAACTTTTAAAATATAAGACTTGTTGAAATCAATTTCATTTAAATTGAACTTCAAACCCTATAACATATGATTTAAAAAAATTTAAAACCATTTTCCCATGAAAACTTATAAAATGATATTTAAAACATTTTTAAAATCTTTTTCCTTGAAAACATATAAAAGAATCTTGAAAACATAGTTTCAATGCTTTTTCTTTAAATCATATAAATGAATCTTGATACAATTTTGAGAACTTTTTTATTTGATACCCAAATTAAGAATGAATTTTTTGATTATTAAGATAACCTTATTCCTTTTTAAAAAATAATTTCCTAATCTTTTCAAGGAAACTTTAGGGGAAACTTGGTCATGATATATTCTAAATTCATACATGAAGAACGTTCCCTTTTCATTGAAAATTGTTATAAATGAGCCTCAATGGGTAAATGACATGAAGATTCATTATGAAAACATTTGTTAAAAGGGAACATGGGTAAAATATTATTTTAAAAAATCCTAGGAGAAAAGTAGAATATTTATTAGAAACCATTTTAAAAACATTCATGTAAAAAACAATGACTTCTAACCAAAGAGTGAGGTAAAGTCATACATTCATAAAAATAATTTATTATTCATATTGTGTGAAAATAGTGTAAACACTATACCATTACATGGATAGAAGATGAATAAATATATGTTATTAAAACTCAATAGTTCTTATGGGTGATGGATCATATGATTTCATCAATGAAAGCTATTAGACCATAAAACCCATGTTTGAAATATCAAAAAATGGTTAAAAAAATAAAAAAATTATTATACTAATAATAGCATACATTAAATTTAATTATATAAATAATGTAAATTAAAATACTAGTGAACATGGAATGTGTCTCTGAGATATAAAAAGTGAGATAAAATCCATTTACCTTATGTCTTGACTCCTTTCATACTCATTCTACCCTCCCATATTATAAAGATAAGTTTGTTATAAAAATTTTAACGAAACCTATTGATATGCATAATTCCATAAATATTTTTAATTGTGACATTAAATTTCATTCTTATTAAATATTTCATTGTAAGGTTTTACATTGGGTAATATCCACTTTTTTTCATGTGTCTTAATTTGTTTTATTTTAAATATTCAAAAATATAAAATAAATTCTATAATGTAAAAAATGATATAAATATAATTTTTTTCATTATATATTTATTAATAATAATCTATAGTAAATTGAAATATTAAATAAAATACAGAATTCATGGAGGTGGTAAGCCGTACAAACGCATGAACATTATTCCTATTTTTCTTTGTAATATTGAAAGAAAGAAAGTAAAGTACATATATGTATATATTTAATATCATTAGTATATAATTAGAAAAATATATATCATATATGTTCTTTAAACCCATCTTTCAAATTTTCCCTGCAGTGTGTGAATTAATGTCATTTCTTTGAGGATGCGGTCGTCCACACTTCCCCAAAAGAAATTATTCTATTTACAAAACATAGAAAATATAATGGTATTTGTTATAAAATAATAATTAAGCATAAACACATAAAAAATAATAAATATATCATATATTAACAGGTATTCATCCATAATTCCCAACCATGAAAGCTGATAATGTAAAAATGAACAATATCATTTTGTTAGGCGGTAGTTAACCATACACAAGAACTATAAGATCATTACCCATTAGATGGAAGTGTATATAATTATAGGTAGAAACATTAATATAAAAAACATTACAATATATTTAATATAATTTTGTTATTATATTAACATGTAATAAGGACATTTTAGGTAATGGATAATTGAAATATAATTAATGATATTGGGGAATGATGTTATCTCTTCTTTGGGTAACACCTTTTTGGTTTTCACAGATGGTCTTCCTTGGACAGATTTATGCATAAGGTGAGGCTTATAGGTTGAGCAAATGTATTTTTAGGAGATATTTATGAATTTTATAGTGTAGACAATGTTTCTTTAAGGATGTGAGGAAGTGGGGAGGAGTCCTTTTATAGTGGAGGTGGAGTGGTAGTCTTTTAAAATAAGGGAAAATGAATTCCACCAATTTATTTACCATTTCATGCTAATATAATTATATTTCAAATTCTATCTAAGTTTTATAGGTTCAAAATATATTCATCAAGCAGATATTTGACATGATTTGAGGTTGTTTTGGGTCGTATGATTAATGATTAGTTCTTTGGTTGGCTATTTTTTCTCTTAATTGCTACAATTAATTTCAGTCAATGTCAATAATATTTTTTGTAATGAACATAGTGGAACTAATTTTACATTATATATTATTCTTATTTCACATATGAAATACATTTTTCTAAATTCCAATCACAATAGTGGCCGAATTTTAATTAAAATTTTATACCTCGGAAGACACGACCACACATGCTTTTAAAATAAACATCTATCAAAAGTTGCAGGGTTTATATTGTAAATATAAATAAAAATTTTAAATGAACTTAATTGGATTAATTGAAAAAACATTTTTCTAGTTATCTTTAAAATATATTAAAAATATAATTTAACCTTATAAATAAATTAGATGAAATATATTTAATGATAAAAATTCATTATTTTTTTCTATCCATCAATAAAATAAAGCGTTACAAAAATATCAAAAAATAACCCAAACCATTTTTTTCATTAACATTAAATTATAAATATTAATTTTACATATCTCTTTAATAAATTTTCTAAAAATTTTATTTAAATTAGGTTCTCCTTTGAAATGCCTAAAAACTACATTTATAAAAATATATGTTTTTATCTGTCATATTGGGTATATTATCATATTATTCCCATAAAATCAATAGGATAAAAATAAATAAAATTTTATTTAAAATAAAAGAAAATAAAATATTTTAATATCATTTAGTAATATTAATTAATTTAACTATTCAATATAAATCATTTTCTACACCTAAAACTTTTCGTTTATAAAATCATTACCTTCATATTCATTTGGTTTATATATTAATTAATATATATATATATATATATAAACGTGGTCTTGCGTGTTACGAAAGCCATCGAGGAAAGTCGGTCTTACGTGTAACATAAGCTAGCCTTGGTATTATGTGTAGAGAGAGCTAAAATTTATTTTTGTTGTACTGCATGATTAAATTTGTGTTGCGTATAAAGTCAGAAAAAGCTATAAATATGAAATTTTTGTGTTGCATGAAATTCAAAAATTTAAAAAAATTGAATCAAAAAAAATTCAAAAAATATAATTGTGTTAGATTCTACACACCTTAAAATGAATTTCTCCATTGAAATTCATTTGGGTTTTCAAAGGACTAATACATGATAGTTTCATTCCTACAAACCCATATAAAAATTACTAACAAATACATAAAAAATGAAATCTGAAAACATATTGGTTACACTAAATAACTCATTACATTTTTCCCACATTAGAGAACATATCTGTGGAGTGAAAATAGGGACTTAGATGAGAAGCATAAATATTCATAGAGAGTGATTGAGGTCTTGAATCGTTAACAACTAAATGATCAATAGAAAGTTTAGGGCCTCAAATTCATATATATGTTATTATTTAGAAGTCCAATATTTAAAAAATTATAATTAGGGAAACATTTTTCTATTCATCTTCCTAATGTTAAGTAATTATTTTATTCACCGTGAATATATGGAAATATATAGACATGATATTTTTCTAAAAAAACAATTTCATCCATTGGTTTTTCTTCAATAAATTTATGATTCATCTTTTACATCATGAAATAGATATCAATAAATTAATTTTTTTCTAAATCAATAAAATATACTTTTAATATATATTTTTTCCCTTAAAAAATGAAATGCATAACTATTTTTCAAAAAAAAATTATTCAAAATCAATATGGTTAATACATTTATCTATAAATATAATTAGTAAGACTACTAGATCATAATTAAAATATATTCATCAAATTATTTAATTAAATTTTTTTCCCATTTACCAGTATATCGTATAGTCCAGTGGTATGAGTGAAGTACTTACCATCCATTTCTCATTGGTTCCAGATTTATGACCATATCAGACATGATGAGTTGTCACCTAACATATATGTTGCCCTTTTATAAAACCACATTGATAGAACATCCAAAATATATTTTATGTATATCCTTCAAATAATATGAATCACTATATATTCTTTTAACTCAGGATTTCAATACACTTTCAATACATAAATACTTCTTATGAGGTTTAACATAAACATTCCATAAATGGTTAACTACATAACCCATCTAAAAGATTAAAATAAGAAACATTATAAATAATTTCATGAAATCATCATAAAATTGAGCACCCATATATCACAATGTATCCCTTGTTTGTCACATTCAAAACATTTAAATTCTCTCATCATACATTATCTTGAAACATGCTAATAACGTTAATTACGATATTAATTTTTGGAAAACATGCATGATTATTTATTTCAAAGATTACAAGAAATATTCAAAAAATATAATAAGTTGTGAAGATAATACACGATAACATAGACTAATTTCTCAATAAATACTTTATTATTTTTATGGTAATTAGTAGAGTCCAACATATCTTAATCCAAACATCATTATCTAAACGTCCTGCCTAAATTACGGTCAACCTTGTCATAATCAAAATAGCTTTTTTCAATGAAAAAACATTTATAAATCACTATCACTAGTCAACATAACCATTAATATACTTATTGAATGACTTTTACAAAAAATAATAATATATTTCATGATTTACATAACATAATACCTGAATTACAATACATAAATACCTCATTCATCCAACTTTTTTATTAAAAAATTATACAAGATTCCTCAACATCTTCTTTAATACTTCATTTATAGATATTAAAAATGATTTTTATATTATAGATATTCAACTATAATAAAATCATGATTATTTTGTTTTTGGTAAATAATATTTTGAGATCATTCCATACCTTTCACATTTTGTTTGTGGTCTTCTTATCTCTAGAGGTATATCCAATACTCATGTCTTTTCTTCTTTATATTCATAAGACATCCACTAAGGAAATAAATTTTCATCATACCCACACATTACACATATGAAACATTATATTTTAACCATGTTACTTATTTTCTGCTCTTTTGAATAAAACCATAAAATATAGGGTGTGACACACCTATCATATAATAAAACCACATAATCACGAAAATAATTATAAACAAGATATCAAAATAATGAAACATAATTCTATATTCTATGAATAATTTGGATAATAATAGGTTATTCATAGTAATTTTATATTTAAATACTTCATTATTTTTCATGATGAGTTTGTGAATTCATAAATTATATCTCTTAGGAGTGTCAAACTAGGTGTGCGGCAAGGCCAGTTTTTGTGTATTTGGTTACTCAAAGTCAAATCGAACAAAAATTGTCAAAGTTGTTACCCCTAGGTAAATATTTTCCAAATCAACATCCACATATATTATCCCGAAATGTATTTATTTCTAGGAAACCAATCACACTATTGTTGAAAAAAAATTTATGGACAATTTCCTGATCATTAGTTAATCCTTAGTATTATCATTAATGACATCCCTAGATATATCCTTATAAATACCCCAAGGGATCTCACTAATGTTTTCTAATACAGGTTTGTAATTTATAAATTATCATTTTATATAAAATAGACTATAGTTACACTCCCTTTACATACATTATCCTTATATCACTTTTTATAGAATACATAACACATTACAAAAACAAATACCTAAAGACCAAGTTAGTTTAGTGCCTTTGGAAACGTGGAACAGAAATATTCCAAATTAGTGGAATATCTCCAATGTTTTCTTAAAATAACTTTCTAAATAGTAATTCCACTTTTAAAAAGTTACTTTATATCATGGGAAAAGTAATCTTAATATTTTTTTTCTCAAATTATCTTTAAGTGTAAATAAGATAAAAAGGTAGGAATAGAAAGAACATAAGGGTACAAGAATCTGATCATACCATTTAATGATCCTACCTTTATTATCAATGATCAAAAACATGAATCATGGCATGAATATTATAATCTCATAATACATGTATAATAAAGAGATATGTTACATAAACTATGAAATAATAACATATAAACATGGCATGGAAGTGTGGAATACACATAAGCATATAAAATTATTTATATAGTAGTGAAGTCATTTCTCCTAATACTGTATTTTTACTATTGCATCACTCCCCAAACAATCCAGGTAGTCATTCTTAACTCAACTAGATATATTATTATTATGATTTCACTCCTCATACCATCTTTTTAGTCATTTTTCACTACCATGTCCACCTTAGTAGTATGAGTTCACTCCCTAAACCGTATTGGTAGTTATGGTTCACTCCCACAAGGATCATAGTAGTCATGGTTCACTACCAAGACCATTTTACTCTATATAATTATATATTACTATTTACAAAATGCATTGGATAGAGATATAGGTCTCATAAATATCATAATGAAATCATTCATACATGTTCCACAAGATCATAAACAATCATATCATGATCGTTGAAATGAAAAGGGTGTCATAAACATGTAATAATATCTTATCATTTTTAAAAAATAAATGTTTCATAGAAATTTCATCAAAACATATCCCACTAATAGAAGATCTTTTTATATTTACATAACCCAAGAAGGACAAATTAATTTTAGAAAAATATAACATGTGAAAGAGATACAAGTTTCGTAAACATCGTGTCATAAAATGGAAACAAAAAAATGAATGAGTTTGAATAGATCCTTTGGGTCATTTTCCATAAATACTTGAATTACACAAAATCATTTCATCATAAATAGAAAATAAAATTTAAGTAACTTTTAAAAAAATTCTTCGTAAAAATATCCTTTCTTCTTTAAAAACACATTTTAATATAGTATACCTTCTTAAAACCATTTTCATTATAAATAATCCTTAATTCATTTAAAGGATGATTTAAAAAATTTCTAAAACCATTTTCCATGAATACATATAAATTAATAATGAAATTTTTATGAAAAAAACCCTTTAAATAATAAAAAAGATGGTTGGGAACATTTTAAAATCCCTTTTCCATGAAAATTTATAAAGAATCGTGAAACATTTTTCAAAACCATTACCTTTGAATACCACATTAAAATAATTAATATACAACATATTATAATAAAAAATTAATTTTTATAAAAAATAATTATTTTCTGTAATCTTAATGGAAAGTTTGGTCATGATGGTGGGTAAATCCAAACATGGAGAACATTCCTTTTTCACTGTAAAAAAGGTAAGAAAATATCCTCATCCAGAAATAGAAAAGAATAATATTTTATCAAAAAAACATTTTTTTAAAAGTAAAAACATTGTGTCATATTAATGTTAAAAAATAATAGGATAATAGTACATTTATTATGGAATCCATTTAAAAACATCGTTTTTAAGGAACACGTATTTCAGACCCAAGAGAGTGGTAAAGTGGGACTTTCTTAAAATACATTCATGATCATTTTATATACCGAATAGTGGTAAAATGGTACCCTAAATTTTTTGTAACATGAATACCAATAATTTAATATAACTAATTATAGTTCTTTTATGATGGATAATAATATTTCATTACTTAATGCTTCGTCATAAATAATCAAGATAAACGATTGTATTGTTTCAAAAAACTGGTATCACATTGTAAAATTGAATAATAATCTCTATGTAATAAAATTAAATTACATGGATCCTAAAATATCATGTAAAAGGATATTCATGATATAAATCTCAATTATAATTATTTACACCTCATAAAATAATATATGTTCATAAGAAACATATGTCTAAAATAATGAAATTTGAGAACAAAAAACATTATCAATTTAGTACCTTTTGGAAAATAAAACCAATGATTGAAAGTTCATAAAACAGACATAATAATAATCATTAATTTATTTATGAGAATAATAGAATATATTAATTGAAACTATATAAATCAAGCAAAAGAATAGAGTGTTGAGCATGGTTTTTATGTCATAGATATACAATGTTATATGAAATTCTCTTACATCATATCTTGAATCTCATCATAATAATACAAACCACCTATTAAATAAATATAATTTTCAAAATTACAGAACTATATTGTTATTAATAATACCATATAGGGTTTTATAATAGCTTTATATTATTCTCTTATTAATTATTCCATGTTAAGGATTTACTTAGTGTAACAACTTTATTTTCAATATGTGTCTTATGTTTTTATATTTCTTGTCCTCATAACAATATTATGATTTAATAAATGTAAATAATCATAAAAATATAATTTATATTCATTATATATTTAATAATAATAATATATAGTATACATAATCCTGAAATGGATGTCACCGTTCATGGAGACGGTAGGCCGTACAAACATGTGAATATTGTTTCCGCCTATCATTATAATATTGAAATAATAAAATTAATGGTATATATATATAATATCATTATATTATAATTAGTATGTCATATATATAATATATTTTTCCGAAACTAATGCAGAATACATTCCATGTAGTGTGAACGAATCACATTGGTTTGAGGAGGCGGAAGTCGACCCTTCCACAAACAAAATTATCATATTTAAACAAGAAATAATTTATAATGGTATGTGTTATAAAATAATTAAATAAGAATAAATACCTAATAAATATCATATATATCTTATATAAGCTTTTTTTCCATGATAAATAAAAACCATGATAGGCGGTAAATGAAAAATGAACAACTTCATTTCACGAGGTAGTAGGTTTTTGTACACAAGAATAGTATGTTCATTACCCATTAGATGCAATTGTGTGTATGTGAAGGTCAAAAACAAAATTTTAATAATTATACGGATATTTAGGATACTTTTTTATTATATAATCACTGAAAGATTATAGTTAAGGATGGTGTAATATGAAAATAAATTAAATATATTGAGGAAAGATGGTACCTCTTCTTTGGGTAACCCCTTTTGAATTTCACAAAAGATCATACTTGGATAGATTTATTCAAAATGAGATTATTATAGGTTTTATGTAGTTATATTTAGAGGGTTTTTTCATATCAATGTTGAGACAAAATGGATTGAGTGTTGTGATGATGTTGGGTAAATGAGGCAATCTTATTGTAGAGGAGGAGTGGCACTCTTGTAAATTTTGGGGAAGGGAATTTCACCCACATTATTCCCATTCAAAGTGGCACCAATAATAATCCAAAGTCATTAAAAAATTTTATAGTGTATAAATATTTAGGAAAATTTGTTTTTGATAAGATTCATGGTTGATTTTGACCCTAAGATTAATATATAGTTCTTTATTAAGCTAATTTTTCTATTTATCTTTATTATTAATTTTAATCACATTATATATTATTTTTTTGTATAAAAGTTAAAATAACTTTTAATAAATTATAAATTATAATTTTACACAATATGGATTCTATTATTTTAAATTTAAATTTCAAAATTTACAGAAATTAATTTATATTTTATATCACACACGTGATGACAAAATAGGCTTTTAAAATTAAAAATTTCCAAATATTGCAATTTTTTAGTGTTATTTTAAAATAGGAAATGATTATAATTAAGTAAATTAGATTAACTCATAAAAAAGTTTTATAGTTATAATTTATAATCAATTTTAATTAACATTTTACATTAAAAATTAATTAGACGAAAAATCAGTTTTGAATTAAAATTCCTTGTTTATCACTATTATTCAAAAAAATGAAACATCACCTAAAAATACCAAAACATCACCATAATATAAATATTTTTTAATTATATATGAAATATGAAGTTTAATTTTACATATTTATTTTATAAAAATTCAAAAATTTCTTATTTAAAATAGGTTCTCTATTAAACAGTGGTAAAACAGTTTCTATAAAAATATAGGTTGTTATGTGTCATATTAAGTATGTACTCATACTATTCCGAAATAATCAATTAGATAAATATAAAAAATATTTTTCTAAATCTATAACATATAAATTTAAACAATATCTTCCACTTATAGTAATTAATTTAACTTATTAAGACAAGTCACTTTTTTCACATAAAAATTGTATTTTTTAGAATCATTAACAATATATTCATTTGGATTCTATATTAATTTCTATAAAATAAGTAAAAAACGAAATAAAACATTTATTTTAATATGCTATTTAATCATATAAATTTTTTTAATGTCTAGGCTATATATTATTTTATTATATAATATTTTTTTAATTATATATTATTGTACGGTAACACTAAGTCTTGTGTGTTATGCCAGCCATCAAGCAGAGTCAGAATTGCATGTAACATTAGCTACCCTGTATTTTTTTTAGAACGAAAAAATATTGTAGTGAATGATAAACTTGGTCTTCTTTATAATTCAATGAAAGCATATAAAAAATTAAATTGAAAAAAAAATATTTCTTAAAATCTCAGGTCAATACATGATAGACGTAGATTAGGTAGTTCAAAGCCCTAAAATGGGTGTATCTATAGAGATTGGAGTGGTAGAAGGTCAATGAATCCTAGGAAAATAGATTCTAGAGAAAGTGTTTTCTTAAGAGTCATTTCTTATGGTGTATTTTTTCACCATGGAAGTGGATGTGGTGATCCCATGTTGGTGATGATGAAATCTTCCCCAATACCTTGAGAGACTAATGTAAATACCCTAAACCCAGTAGAAATGATTTGATGTCTACATATCACATTGGTGGTAAATAATAGAAATCATATCCCAAAGGACCAAATATTTTTTAGAAATGGTAAACTAGATACACACATGAATCTCATATTAAATTTTAATACCCATATTAGAATTTGTTTTGAGAATATCATTATTCCCTATAACATTTCCTAACAAATCGTTTATAGTGAACTTCTTGGATTCATGGAAAATAGAATATACTAAGTATTAGATCAAATTATTTATAAGGGTTACTCATAGTGAAATTTATCATGAGTAAATAATCCGTGGTCAATAAGTAATAATCAATAAATAATGTTAACTTACTGGACATAAATTCAATTTAAACAATGACATGAGAAAAAACATATTTAATAATAATATAATTTAATAATCTCATGGTTTATAATTAATATATTTCAAATGAAATTAAATACTAATATTAGACTTCATGATCTCGTATAGCAGGATAACCTTACCCTCATTCCCTATGCCAGTATAGTTTTTTAGATTGGTGGGTATACACAAGAAAATCATTTAAATTCACCAATCCAGCTGATCCGTCTCATGAGATTACTAATGATTCATGTACTTATCTAAAATAGGTACCCATCCATAACTAATTGTAACATCCCGGGTAAATAATGAATATATAATTTCATATTTATTAATATTTTTGAATAAAATTTCAATATTACTTTAAAAGGGATTCTATGTTCGATTGTGTACCCAACACAGAACAACATGTTTCATTGAAATCATATGTTGCACACTAATAATATAATAATATTATTTTAAATGGTAGTTAATGCCTAGACATTGTAATGGAGGGAATGAAAATAAATAACTAAAAAATGATTATATATGATTGTCAAATATTTTTACATTATTCAATAAATGTTAGAGGCTTAAAATGCAAATGAATCCAATTTTATGAATAAATATTCTAATATTCATTAAAAGGACGATTAGCCGCATTTTGATGGTGAACCCTTTTTAAAAATACTTTTTGTCAATTTTATATTTTATATTTAAAAAAATAAAATCCTTTTTTAGAATAAAGAAATCAAAATTTACTTTGTGTAAATTTTTCTTATTTTCTGATAAAGATAATGTTTAGTGAAAAATGTTGTCTTTTAATTTAAAACCTCATTTTAATATAATTTATTTCTATTCATAACTTATCTTTATAATTGGTTTTAAAGTTTAATTAAAATATATTATTACCATTTAATCCAATGGTGGTAATTTTAATTAATTTCACTTTGAAATTGGACATAAACACGTTTCAATCTTTTAATAGATATTGTTTCTTAAAAACACGCTATTTGTTTTGACAGATGGAATTGATTATAAAATTAATTAATGCAAATTCTATTATTTGAATTTTTAGAAATGGATATCATTTTTGAATTTGGAATATCAAGTATATCTTATGGTGATTTTATGGTATTTTTCTCACAAATGTTCATTTTTAATGAATAGTGAAAAATACGGCATTTTAATTCAAAAATGCATTTTCATCCAATTTATTTATATAGTTATATTTTCATTTTAATTGGTTTTAAGGTTTAATTTAACTATTATTGTATCATTTAATACAATTTTGGTAATTTGATGTAATTTCACTTTTAAATTGGATGTAAAAACAAATCAATATTTTGATAGATTTTACTTCTGAAAAACCCGTCTTTGGTTTTGACAACGACAATTATTTTAAATTAATTACTAAATTTTATGTGTTTTGATTTTGATAAAATGGATTCCACATTTATAATCATAAGGTCTAAATTAGGTAATTATGACCCTTTTGTTTTTTGACATTATGAATAGTAACGACGGTAATTATCATTAATTATCGTGTTTAATTAGTAATCGGGTAGTTAAGGGTAATAAAATAATATCGTAAAAATATAAAATGACCCCAACATGTCTCCTAATGCTATTGGTGGGGTCATTTCAGACCATGGTATGCCTTGTTCTAACCTTGGTACCCCATGGAATCACTTTACTGTGATAGTGACCTTTTATCATATTTTTTTTAAAGAAAGGAAAATGTAACCGAAGTATGCATCCCCTAAGTAAAACAATATTAATTTTGATTAAATAAATTATATATTTGACTATAAAGATTCATTGGAATGAAAAAAATATTTCTTACATGATGGTAATTTTTTTATAATTTCTATACATTAAATATATAAATTTATTTATGACACCGTGATGATGCAGTCATTACCTCATTAATGAATGATTTAAATAAAATGAGAAGATAAGGTAAAATATAAGAATTAAACTGGTCAAAAACCTATTGTATGGGTGTATTTATAACCATTATAACTTTATCCTCGACATATATAATTTTGGGACCATTAATATCTGAAAAGCATTCTATAATAAAGTAACTTTTCAAGACTTTCCAAGAGTACCCCTCCCCCCCCCCCCTTATAAAAGTCCCCAAACTCTACCCCCTTACCCACACCACTCAAGCCTTTGTCTCGACCAAACTATGCACATTTTATCTCTGAAAATCCCTCTCTTCATCATAGAAGCATTACCTTAGCCAGAAAACTCTTCAAGAAACCCTTTTGGTTCAAACCAAAGGGAGTTACCCGATTTAAATGTAATATATTCTCTTATGTTCTTTTGTTTTATTTGGCTTCTCCAACCCCTTAAACTCTTTTTATTAATTTATTTTGTAACAACACATGTATCTCCAATATACATGGATTTTTTATGAGATTTATTTGAGCTACACTTACACACACCTCCGTATAATGGTTAAATAACATATTGTTTCCGTGGACGGTGAATTACTGCCTCACGAAACGATGATTGTTCTATCTTCTCCTACCACCTCTCACGGTGGTCATTATGATGGAACTATATTTATTTATGATATATATTATATTTATTTATTCTCTATGATTTTTTATTTTACATTTAAAACATTCCTTTATGTGTTGCATGTTGTGCAAATGCGATAATTTTATTTGAGGAAGTGTGGACTACCACCCCCAAAGTAATGTGACTCGTTCATGCAATAAATGGAATGTATAAAGAATGAAATTAATGAAAATATGTAACAAATATAACATATATATTATACTTTAATTATAATATATATATATCTCCCTCATTTTGTTTTAATTCCATTAATGTGACAAAGAAATGAAAGTAGTGTTCATGCGTACGTACGGCCTACCGTCTCCATGAACGGTGCATTTAATTTTTTTATCTCCAAAAGTTATGGAATAGTATTAAATTAATATATACAGGATATATATGATATTTAAATCATTAATACTATTCTTTAGATGGTGTAATTATAACTACAAGGACAATTATTTTCAAACAAGTTTGTTTTTTGACTCATGTACCGAACATCGACATAAACGTCTGATATAAACTCACATAATTAACTAATTATTATAACATTTTAATATGTGATATGAATTAAATAATAATATTTAATTATGGTCCTTAAGAAAATATTAATTTACCAATGTTTATAATTGAGTAATATAAAGAAACAAACAAGACCAGTCAGACATGAGGTAAGGGATCCAACATCTCTATTTCTTTTTAAGTACTCTCTTTAATGTCACTTATTTTAAGCTCCTCTTACTTATGTTTGGGGATGTTATTCTATATTCCTCTTACTGTATTATTTACTTCTATATGATTACAGATCCTAATTAATATCTTCAATCCATTTTTGGATGTTTTAAGTGGCGTTGTTAGGCTGCCGAATTTTCGTAAGGGGATATCTTATCTCACTTTTAATTCCGTGAGATTTCCATTATTCACCACTTATTTATTTCATATGGTGTATTTTTATCTTCCATTTGAAATATATTATAATTATTCTATTTATATACATGGTATTATATCATTCATATTGTGTTTATTATCTTTTGGTCATATGACTCGATTGATTACAAAGAGGTATGGGGTTTTTTATCTCACTTTTTGTTCCCATGATATTCATGCTACATTTGCAACTATTTACGTTTGTGTGGTGTATGTACTTCCCATTATTGTATTAATTGTTTAATATACTTTAATTTATGTTTATTTACGTCTTCATTTAATGACCCTTATTTTATAGGGTGTACGTTTCGAATGTTACCCAAATTGGAAAGGGAAACTTTCACCCTCCTCTTTTTAGAAGACTTATTTTTTTTATGTCTTTTAATTTAAATCTTATTATGTTGGGACATGTTATTATATATCCTTATTGATGTAAATTTTATGTCCAAGTGATGATATACCATTTTCTCTCTCATCAATTCATGTTGTGAATTTTAAAGTGACACAGTTAGGCAGTCAAATTCTTGCAAGGGAACTTCTAAACTCAAATTTAATCCTTTGGGTTAAACTTGTACTCCTTGAATATGTCATTATATGAATATGTTTGAATGACTCTGATTTTTTTACACTTAATATCCCCTTATATTGGGTGTATTTATATTTGTCACACAAAAATTATGTAATTGAATTATCCTTAATCTAAGGATACCGTCTTCGTATGGGACTTCGTCTCAATCTCCTTTCATTGAGGTATATTTTTGTATACACAAAATTCTTTAATACTGTGTATAAACCACTTTGAATTTTAATTTTATTCAAAATGAATCTTTTCTCTATGAATCATTTTACTAAACGACAAAAATTATGTTTCTTTTTGACGTACGTGGTGACAACAACCTTTCCATCGCTGCGAGTATTATTTGATCTTTGGATTCCTTAACAAGCTATAATGTTTTTAAAAGGAAAACAAATACCATGTGCTCATTTATGTATTTTGGTATTGAAATCTGTTTTTAAAATGTTTTGATTATGTCAATGTGTTGTATTGATATCTTGTGATGTTTCCTTTTATGCATGTTTTATGTGATATGATTATCTTATAGTTCTTGGGAAATGTTTATGAAATTAGGTGGTTCCATGATAAAATAAGGGCAGGTGATCCCAATATAGCTCTCCAATTCATTGGGTAACACGAAGTAGTTAAACGGTCAGGGTTTTCCGAAGAGATTTAGGGAATATACTTTGATTGGTATTCTAAGAGAAACCAAGAGGTTTGCTCCCTATGTAAGAATGTTATGAATTCCTCAAGTTAACTTATTGTCTTACAATTTCTATAAGTTATTCATAAATCTTATGATTACATGAGGTATGTTAAATTGCTTATGTTTTATGAGTAAATAATTATTTAATTTATTTATATGTATACATGGACTAATGTTTTCTTCCTGTATTTTTATATCCCCTACTGAGCTTTTTATGCTCATCCCATGTTTTTGAAATGTTTTCCACATGACATAATGATGAATAGGGTCAAGTATGGATCAAGGAAATACATGCTATCTAAAACATGGATCTAGACATGTTTATCTTATGAGTTTTTGTTTTATAAAAAAATGGAAACTGAGTAGAAGTGTCTACATTGTAATCTTTTGAGTTGTAATAGTTATGTCCTAATTCTCTAAAATTCTAAACCTGAAAATATCCAAAATGTGAATTATTCATTTAATTCAATATTATGTAATGTTTAAAGTCCGGGTCCTTATAGTTGGTATAAAAGGTCGGTTTACATAACTTTAGAGGTTCGGGTATTCTTTAAGCATAAGTGAAATTACCATAATGGTTTGTATTTTAGAAAGAGTCATAGTTTTAGATAAAGTGGATGAGTTTAAGATAACATGAATAATTAAGACATAGTATTATATGATGATTATAATTATATACTCACACTGACATTTTTGGTTTTAGTAAATGGGTGGATCTAGCAGGCACCAAAGTGACAATGGGTATGGAGGAAACTGTGGTGGTTCTCTGATCAAGTTATTGGATGAAATGGGGGATTCAATGAGGAATATTGTGGGTGTCCTAAACCAACTATAAAGTATTTATGATTAAACACTTGAACCTTGGCGATTTCTCTAATGAATCATGGATGAGAGAACCAACTCGATGTGTAAGTTCAAGTAATAATTATAATGGTAACCATTAGGTTTTATATGATCCTTACTTTTTTGGTAATTATGGGTTACTGTATGACGGAAAATGAAAGGCATGAGATAAAATTGAGGTTAAATTATGTTATGGTTATTTATGAAGATTTTATCTCTTTTTGAGGAATGTTATAAAATTATATAGTTTTGTAAAAAGTACAACACGCAGACCGTGTGATAACTCGTCATGTCGGACGAAGCTGTGGGAATTAAACATACATCCAAAGTGGAACTGGTATTTATCACCTACCACTGGACTACTTGATGTCCCTGGTTTTTATGAAAAAAAAATTTTAGTTAGATTATTTTATGAATCAGGAATAAGTTTATTTTGGGTTATCTAGGAAATTATTGACCTATCATGGAGGATATATGATTAGGTTAATTACTTTTCAATGATACTTTAAGAGAAACTAATGTAATTTTGACATAAATTTTAATATTTACCTTGGAAAACTATGTGATTAAATCCATAAAAGATTTGGTTTCAATCTTATTTTGGTTTACATTGAATAATTTTATGGACAATTGTTTATCGAATGGTTTTTGTTGAACATTGGGTTTTATTGGACTAATTTTGTAGATTAAGAATATATTTTCTTTTTATAAAGGATTGTCCTTTTTGGGTATTATCTGATCTCATACTAACAAATTTTTGTTTTCATTTTGGTCTAAAGACATGGAAAATATATTGTTCTATTTTGTGGATTAGGTGATTCTCTATAAGTTTATGATAGCTCTCTTAATGTGAACAAGTCATCATAAATACTCATCTTTTGGAGAGAAAAATGAGTTTGTGTAAGAAATCTAGTAAGAGATGAAATTCTACACGACAAGTAAGAATGTTTCATTGTGATTTACTTAAGCTCATAAATAAATTCCTCAATGAAAAGTAACTTAAAACTAAAATTTTTTCTGTTAAATTTTTCTACTGGGGAATCAAATACCATTTAACCCATCAAAAGCTTGTGATTTTCCATTGGTTAACTTTCTCCTAAACATGTTTTCTATCAATCTCCATCAGAACATGACCCTTTTTTCTCTTCCATGTCCATGTTTTCCCACATGGAATCCTAGTATGGGTTAACTCGGGTGACCTTTTTACTTCCCTTTCTTTCTTTTAAAGTGATAGTTTATTTGACTCCTTTTCCGATGTGGGCCTTTCAATGATGTTTCCGAGCCCAATTTTTTTAAAACTCTGAGGACGAATTTCCTAAAAGGGGGAAGGATGTAACATCCTGGGTAAATAAAGAATATGATATTTTCATATTTATTAATATTTTTGAATAAAATATCAATATTACTTTAAAGGGGATGCTATGTTCGATGGAGTACCCAACACGCAACAACGAGTTTCCTTGAAATCATATAGTGCACACTAATAATATAATAATATTATTTTAAATTGTAGTTACTTCCAAGACATTGTAATGGAGGTAATGAATAGAACGTACTACAAAATGATTATATATTTTTTGAAAATATATTTACAATATTCAATAAATTTTGTAGGCTTAAAATTCAAATGAATCCAATTTTAAGAATAAATATTCTAATATTCTTTAAAAGGCTGATTAAATGCCTTTTGATTGAGAACCCTTTTTAAAACTACTTTTTGTCACTTTTATATGTTATCTTTGACAAAATAAAATCCTTCTTGAGAATCAATACATCAAAATTTACTTTGTGTAATTTTTTTTTATTTTCCGATAAAGATCATTTTTATTGAAAAATGTTGTATTTTAATTCAAAACTAACTTTTTAATCTAATTTATTTATATTGATAGATTATATTTATAATTAGTTTTAAACAGTAATTAAAATTTATTTATACCATTTAATTCAATGGTGGTCATTTGAATTAATTTCACTTTGAAATTGGTCTTAAACAACTGTAAATCTTTTAATAGATATTGTTTCTTAAAAACACGCTATTTGTTTTGACAGCGGGAATTTATTATAAAATTAATTAATTTAAATTCTATATTTTTAATTTGGTAAAATGGATATAATTTTTTAATTTGAAATATCCAATATATCTTAAGGTGAGTTTTTGGTATATTGCTGACAGATGTTCATTTTTAATGAATAGTGAAAAATACTGCATTTTAATTCAAAACTGCATTTTCATCCAATTTATTTATATAGTTATATTTTCATTAAAATTGGTTTTAAGGTTTAATTTAATTATTAATTTATCATTTAATACTATTTTGGTCATTGTATGTAATTTCATTTTTAAATTGTATCTAAAAACAAATCAATCTTTTGATAGATTTTACTTCTTAAAAACCAGTCTTTGGTTTTGACAACGGGAATTATTTTAAATTAATTACTGAAATTTCATTGTTTGGAATTTGATAAAATGGATTCAATATTTGGATTCAAAAGTTTCAAATTATGTAATTAAGACTCTTTTGTGTTTGGACATTATGAATAGTAACGACGTTAATTATCATTAATTATCGTGTTTAATTAGTAATCATGTAGTTAAGTGTAATAAAATAATATCAAAAAAATATAAAATGACTCCAAATCTGTCCTAATGATATTGGTGGTGTAATGACCGACCATGGTATGCCTTGTGGAATCCTTGGGACCCCATGTAATCACTTTAGTGTGATTGTAACCTTTTATCATATTTTTTTAAAGAAAGGAAAATGTAACCAAAGTATGTATCACCTAAGTAAAACAATTTTAATTTTGTTTACATAAATTCTATATTTGAATATAAAAATTCATTGGGAATCTAAAAATATTTTCTACATGATGGAAATTTTTTAATAATTTTTAGACATTATATAAATAAATTTATTTATGACACCGTGATGATGCAGTGATTACCTCATTAATAAACTATTTAATTAAAATGAGAAGAGATGGTAAAATATAATCCTTACACTTGTCAAAACCCTATTGGATGGGTGTATTTCGAACCCTTGTCACCTTATCCTAGAAAGTTATAATTTTGGTACCTTTAATATCCGAAAATCATTTTATAATAATGTAACTTTTCAAGACATTCCTAGAGTGCCCATCCTTCCTCTTATAAAAGGACCACAACTCTACCCCCTTACCCACACCTCTCAAACCTTTGGATCGACCAAACTCTGATTACTTTATCTCTCCACAGACCTGTCTTCATCCTATAAGCCTTACCTTAAGCAGAAAGCTTTTCAAGAAACCCTTTTGGTTCAAAAAAAATGGAGTAACCCGATTTATAGGCAATATCTTCTCTTATGTTTTTTTGTGTTATTTTGCTTCTCCAACCACTTAACCATTTTTCTTCCTTTATTTTGTAACAAAACAAGTATCTTCAATACACTATGATATTTTTATGAAAATTATTCGAGCTACACTTACACACACCTCCGTCTAATGGTTAAATAACATATTGTTTCCATGGACGACGAATTACTGCCTCACGAAACGATGATTGTTCGATCTTCTCCTACCACCTATCATGGTGGACATTATGAGGAAAGTATATTAATTTTTGATATATATTATATTTATTTACTCTCTATGCTTATGTATTTTAAATTTAAAACATTCCTTTATGCTTTGCATGTTGTGAAAATGTGATAATTTCATTTGAGGAAGTGTGGACTATCGCCCCTTCAAGTGATGTGACTCGTTCATGCAATACATGGAATGTATAAAAAATGAAATTAATGAAATTATGTGACTTTTATAACATATATATTATACTTAAATTATAATATATATATATATATATATCATTTTGTTTTAATTCCATTAATGTGACAAATAAATGAAAGTAGTGTTCATGCGTACGTACGGCCTACCATATCCATGAACGGTGCATTTCATTTTTTATATATCCAAAAGTTATGGAATAGTATAAAATTAATATATACTGAATATATATGATATTTAAATCATTAATACTATGCAGGATATGGTTTAATTATAACTACATGGACAATTAATTTTAAACAAGATCATTTTTGACTCATGTGCCAAACATCGACTAAAACGTCTGACATGAAATCATATAATTAACTAATTATTATACCCTTATAATATGTGATATGAATTTAATAATAAACATTAAATAATGTCCTTAAGAAATTATTAATTGACCAAATTTTATTATTCAGTAATATAAAGATATGAACAAGACCAGTTGGACATGAGGTAAAGGATCCAACCTCCCTTTTTTTAAGTACTCTCTTTTATGCCACTTATTTTAATCTCATATTCCTTATGTTGGGGGATGTTCTTAAATATTCCTATTACTGTAATTTTTATTTTTATATGATAAAAGACCCTAATTTAAATCTTTAATCCATTTTTGGATGTTTAAAGTGGCGCCGTTAGGCTGCCGAATTTTCATAAGGGGATATCTTATCTCACTTTTAATTCCGTGATATTTCCATTGTTCTCCACTTATTTATTGAATGTGGTTTATTTTGTTCTTCCATTTGATATATATTATCATGATTCTATTTATATTCATGGTATTTTGTGATTCATATTTTGTTTATTATCTGTTGGTCATATGACTCGATTGATTACAATGAGGAATGAGGTTTTTTATCTCACTTTTTGTTCCCATTTGATTCAGGCTACATTTTCCACTCATTCCTTTTGTGTGGTGTATGTAATTCCCATTATTGTATTATTTTTTTAATATAATTTAATTTATTGGTATTTAAATATTCATTTTATGACCCTTATTTCATGGGGTGTACGTTTTGAAAGTTACCCAAATCGGTAAGGGATCCATTCACCCTCCTCTTTTTAAAAGACTTCTTTTGTTATGTCTTTTAATTTACATCTTATTATGTTGGGATATGTCCTTATATATCCTTATTGATGTAAATTGTATGTCCAAGTGATGAGATACCATTTTCTCTCTCATCAACTCATTTAGTGAATTTTAATGTGACGTCGTTAGGCTGTTGAATTATTGCAAGGGAACTTCTTAACTCAATTTCAATCCTTTGGGTTAAACTTGTACACATTGAATATGTCATTCTATGAATATGTGTAAATTAATCTGATTATTTTACACTTAATATCCTCTTATATAGGGTGTATTTATATTTTTCACAAATAAATTATGTAATTGATTTATCCTTAATCTAAGTATATCGTCTTTGTATGGGACATCATCTCAATCTCCTTTAATTGAGGTATATTTTGTTTTATACACAACTTTCTTATATACTGTGTATAAAACCCTTTGAATTTTAATTTTATTCAAAAGGAATCTTTTCTCAACTAATCATTTTACTAAACGAAAAAAATTATGTTTCTTTTCGACGTACGTAGTGACAATGACCTTTCCACTGCCATAAGTATTATTTGATCTTTGTCCTCTTTAAAAAACTGTAATGGTTTTAAAAGGAAAATAAATACCATATACTCTTTTATGTATTTTGGTTTTGAAAATGGTTTTTAAAATGTTTTGATTATATCAATGTGTTGTATTTATATCTTGTGATGTTTCCTTTATGAATGTTTTATATGATACGATTATGTTATGGTTCATGGGAAATGTTTATGAAATAAGGTGGTTCCATGATAAACTATGGGTGGGTGAGCCCGAGATAGCTCTCCAATGCATTTGGTAACATGAAGGAGTTAAATGCTAAGGTTTCTCCGAAGAGATTTAGGGAATACACTTTGATTGGTGTTCCAAAGGTAACCAAGAGGGATTCTCCCTACGTAAGAATGTTATCAATGCCTCAAGTTACCTTTATGTCTTATGATTTCAATGAGTTATTCATAAATATTATGATTCCATGGGGTATGTTAAAGTTCTTATGTTTTATGAGTAAAGAACAATTTCATTGATTTTTATGTATACATGGACTAATGTTTTCTTCCCGTATTTTTATTTCCCTTACTGAGCTTTTTATGCTCATCCCAGGTTTTTGAAATGTTTACCACATGACTAAAAGAAGAATAGGGTGAAAGATGGATCATGGAAAAACATGCTATCTAAAACATGGAACTAGACATGTTTCTGTTATGAGTTTTTATTTTATGAAAAAATGGAAACTGAGTAGAAGTGTCTACTTTGTAATCTTTTGAGATGTAATTGTTATTTCCTAATTCTCTAAAACTCTAAACTTGAAATGATACTCAATGTAAATTATTCATTTAAATCAATATTATGTAATGTTTTAAGGCTGGGTCCTTATATTAATTGTTCAATTCAATCCCAATATATCAAATGATCCATATAATTAATGAATAATATAGATAAGATAAAAAAATTTGTATCTATCAAGGAACAAATATTGATAACAAAGAAACCATGGAATCATAAAACATTCAATATGAAATACAATATATAATAATTATATAATATATAATAATTTATAATATCCATGATAAATACTATAGATATTAATTGGAAACATAATGTCTGATGTTAAGAGGATAGTAAGTATTAAAATGGAATGATAATGATTACAAAAATAAATAATAAAAGATAATGTCAATACTTTCCCTACTCAAACATATCATAATACAACTAGAGAAATAATAAATGTGGAATCGTTACAATATATATCCAACGAAGTGTATGTAAAATAATTGTTTTTTATTTTTAAAGATTAAAAATACGATAAAAATATATTTTAAAAATTATTAAGGGAAATATGTTTTTAGAATTAAAAATTATTTCAGAAACTTAAAATATCCATAAAAATAGGACAACCATTTTCATTAAAAATACCATTTTAAACATGTATTACAATATTCAAAAATTTAGTTGTCCTAATGGATAATGGTTATGTTCATTCTGAGTATGTTTTTCCCATAAAGCAATTTAGTCATTAAAACAAAGATCATTGTAGGATGGGTACCAAAAAAATATTACATCATGGTGGGCTCATGAAATAGAGGTCCTATGCGTCTTCTCACATGAACAAAATCATGTATGTAGGAAACGATCCAAGCCTGAAGAAGTATGAGATCCTTTCATTTTGTGTCACTCTAGAATCCAAGAAATCAACCACCATGTTACCTTTATGCCATGTATGTGAATTATCCATGAGTTCCATACACATTGTTATAGTGTACATGATATCCTAGGGAAAGATACCATTGTCATCCATTTTGTAATTAATAGTTATAGATTCAATCTCATGTTCCTAGTATGATGTTCCATTATGGGTACATCCTTAAGTCCATTTATATTGCTAGCTCCTCCACATTAAATGAGTCTCCCCTCCCTTAGTATATTTAGAATGCAACTATAATCAAGACTCTCTTATATCTGACCACCCCTCAACCATACAGTGGACCATGTGGAATAATCTGTTTGTTTTAAGATTAAGACCTTGTTTGTGGGGAAACCACCTTACCCATCTTCTTAACCCTAATGTGCAGGACGTGTTGGATGAGGGGAGTGCTGTAAGGGTACCCAATTATGGGGATGACTCGAATTTTTTGTTCAATATTTTTTGTTCAAGA
The DNA here is from genome assembly GCA_963277665.1 of Viscum album. Taxonomy (NCBI): domain Eukaryota; kingdom Viridiplantae; phylum Streptophyta; class Magnoliopsida; order Santalales; family Viscaceae; genus Viscum; species Viscum album. The sequence continues at coordinate 1,235,422,484 of OY728136.1, read as the reverse complement.
ATAAATTCCTATTTTTTAAAATAATTCTTATTCTAGAACCTTCTGTATTCTTGGGAAAAGATTTATTCTATGCAAACCAAAGAAACCAACATTCCTCTATAAGAATAACTACTCTTTCTTCTTTATTTGGATCATGATCACTATCAACATGATAACAAACTCTTAATAGTGCATTCTTATGCAATATCATGTATAGACCAACCTATGAATGTGTCTAATGTTTTCCACACCCATGTGTCCCATTCACATTCAAAAAAATAAATAAATGCACAATCAATTTTGGTGGGAAAAAATCCATCAAAGTATCATTGAAGCTTTTTTGAGGTGATTTTGTTTGTTGACAAAGTGGAAAACTGCACTGTTATTGTTGACAAAGCAAACAATACCATACAAATTTCTTGATAAAGGGGACTTCATGGTGGAATGTCGAGTTCAAGAGTTGTAGTCAATGATCCATGTTTGATTCAAGAACGTTGATAAAGGAATGGATTATCTGGAGGCGGTTAAAAAAGAGTTACAAGGTGGCGCTTTTTTCCAGTGTTTTCCAAATTTTTGGGCTTGAAAATTGACAAATAAGGAGAAGTGGTTTATGGAAAAGGGACTTGTGCACTGTGTACTTTATGGAGAGGAAAATTGCACACCATATGTTTTTCAAGATCAAAGCATTGAAATATGGAAAAGGCAAGAGGGTCGTGCAAGTATTGGGTTGGTCACGCAAATGGCTTGCGCATCGATGCCTTGGAGGATTGGATACTTGAGTGCCAAATGTTATTCAGGATCAAAAGATCCAAATATAGAAAAGGAAAGAGGATCACGCAAGTTTGGAAGTGGGTCGCGCAAGTGAATGTAGGGGAAGAGACCTACGCATCGATACTTGCACACCAAGGATATACTTGTGCGTCGTCGCGGAGGTTATTCAATCACCTATATATATAGTTTGACCCATCCTCAATTTTAAGATAGTTCAACACTTAGAAAAACCAGAGCTCCCGTCGCACAGGTGTGGTGGTCGCCCAAGTGGTGGTGTATCACGCGAGTAGGACTTGTGTGACAGATTTGATGAAGGGAGACTGTTGTTTGTTGCTCTCCAATATTGGATTGGGCCTAAAGGGAAGCGTGTCGCGCAAGATTGGAGTTGAAAAAGCTTGTGTCGTGCATTTGTCAGAGGTGGACTTGAACGCCAGTTGTGTCTTGCGCACCGGGACTTGCGTGTCGGGTTAGACCTGCGCGCCAAGTAAGGTTGATTCCTCGGCAGTCTTTTCGGGCAGCGTTGAAGTTGGAGGTTTTCCCGATATCTTCGGTGAAAGGAGACATTCATCTATGGATGAAATTTGGACTTCAACAAAGCATCCACATACAACAGAGGATGTATTCATTAGTGATAATGCAGAGACCTACTAGTATATAAACTATGAGTGGATCCTTTCCAGAGCAGTGAAAAAAGGAAGAGGAAGAAGGTGATCCTCTCCACCGGTAGTGATCTAGAGAGAGGGAAACCAGGAGTGACCCTTGGGAATGCAGTGGGCTAACCCTAAACCTTGTAAAGGCAGTGAGCCTGGGATAGAGTGACTATGCCCGATCCTTGTAATCCACAGCTAGTGAAGTTTAGTGGAATTTGGTACAACTGACAACCTGTTAGCATATGCTCCTTGAACATATCCCTTAGCGGTGAACCATGTAAAAATTTATGTGTCATGTGCATGCTTTACTTTGTGTTTATTTTGTGCAATGGGAAAGAGAGAGAAGAGTGTTTGCTTAACAGCAAAACTAGATCAAAAGAGGATTTTATTTCATATTAGTCATACCCTGATTCACCCCCCCCCCTCTCAGTGTATTCATCATTGTTGAACATAAAATTGGTATTAGAGGGAGGTTAATGTACTTATCTCTCAATGGATGTCACGAATAATAATGGGATTTCAATATTTGATGGGAACACCATTCAGATATGGATTAATCGGATGCAACACTACTTCCGATCGTTGGGAATGGATGTATTCACAGCAGCAATGTGTGGCATAACAGCTGATATTAATAGTGGTCATTATCAGAAGCTGAACGTAGAGAGTTTGATGCAGATGCTAAAGTAATTAATGCCTTATGAGAATACCTAACTAATTCTATCTATATAAAGATGATGTCATGAAAAAAATCACATGCCATGTGCGAAAAGTTATTGAATATATATTAAGTGGATACAAAGGTTAGAGAGGCAAAGCTGTAAGTGTTTTGGAACAAGTATGAAGATCTGAGAATGAACCTGAATGGGTCTTTTGATGCATTCTTTGACAGGGTAAATGTGGTAGTGGAAGACATACAAGGTCTTGGTGAAGTTATTGAAGATATAAAAATTGTGAAGCGCGTCCTGAGAAAACATCCACCTCGGTTCAATCTGAAAGTTTCTGTTTTGGAAGATAAAGACCCAAAAAGGATGACAATGGATAACTTGCACAACACCCTTGTTGCATATGAAATGAGAAATGATGATAAAGACGCTGTGGAAAAGGGGATATCCAAAGATGTGGCATTTAAAGCCATGAAGAAGCTCACCATTTAAGATTCTCTAGAAGATGAAGAAACAGATGAGGTAATGTCATTCCTCTCCTAAAATCATAAAAGAGGAAAAGGAAAGTTCAAAGGAAAACTTCTGCTTTCTTACTTTAGACATGGAAAAGTTGGTCATCTTGCCGCATGGTGCCCCAAAAAATATCATGAAGAAAATGATAAAGATGAATTTGAAATTCCCAAGAAGTGATCTTTAGCCTATGTGAAAGGGAAGAAGCAGTTCAAAAGAAATTTCTTCAAGAAGAGGAATCTTATTTCACAAGAATGTGATAGTTCAGCTGAGTCTGAAGCTGATGAGGATGAAGAGGTTGAGAACTAAAAATATCATGGAGAAAATTCTATGGTGGCGGTCATCGGTAGTTCTGATGAAAAGGAAGGAACTGCCGCTGGAGAAGAAGAAGAAGAAGTTGAAGGAATAGTTGATATGGAAGCCAAATTGGAAGTAGCTCTGGAGGAGATAGATGTTTGGAGAGCCAAAATAAAAAAATCCAATAATGTGGTTCGTGATGCCAAACTCTATATGAAACAACATGATGAAGAGAATTCTGATCTGTTAGAAGATATTGAATGACTAAAATCCTCAACACTAGAGATCTCAGAAAATATTGTTGAGTATAAGCTTAAAATTGAAGAGCAAAAGAAGTAAATTGAATTTTTGACTAACACTGGAAAATAGCAAGTCAGATTTAACAAAGAGCATAAAGAAGAAGTGGTCAGTCTGTGAAGAAAAATGAAGGACCAATAAAAAATCTTAACCTCTAATGTGATGTCAGGAAAGCAGGTCATTCTGAAGACTGAAAAGGTGAAAGAGAAGCCCAGTTCATCAGCATGAATAAAGTAGCAATTGTGATCATACATTAAGGCTAATTCAGGGCTTGATACGAAGAAAAAAATCTGTGTCAATTGAAGTCAAACCACAAGCACCTATCTTGAAAATGAAGGTTGATTTGGGCACAATGCAGAATCAGAATATTTAGATATCCTAAGGGGAAAATCATAGTGTTGAAGTCACACTAAGGAACACACCTTATATTAGATGTTATTATTGTGGAAAGATGGGGCATTCACATTATGTGTGTTCCATATCCAAAAGATATCGAAGGGAACAAGAACAGAGGTGGAAGACAAACAGAGAACGGTTTTCCAGAACATATTTCGAAGGAAACTGTTTCTGATGCGGTGGATTTGAATACATGGCCAGGTACTGCACTTCATCCATACAATGAAATGTGCCAAATCAGAATCAAAACGTTCGCAAGCAGAAGATCAATAAACAAACATGTGAATTAAAAATGCTGAACAGATTTTCGGCTTAATAAGATGAATCTGGTCCATCATAATCTGAGAAAGAACAAAAGTCTCAATCCATGTCGAGTGCGAAGGAAAAAGTGTGGAACAAGAAGAATAAAAATGAGAAGTCTATGGTGGCAGAAATTTCCCTTAAGGAATCAGATCGCTCTAGTGTATGGAACCTTGATAGTGGTTGCACTTCTCACATGACAGGTAATAAAGATCTTGTTATAGGCATAAAATATGATAAAGAATGAGTTTTCAACTTTGGAAACGATGAAGGCATGATGATTGTTGGCTCAGGAAAAGCCATGTTTGGGGGAAAATAAATGAGATGTACTGATGTCTTGATTGTAGAGGGTCTTAGTCATAACTTGCTCAGTGTCAGTCAACTATGTGACTCTGGTCACTCTATCCGATTTACAAAGAATATGTGTGATGTGAAAGGAAAAGATGGAGCCGTTATTCTTCAGGGAAAAAGTACAAAGGGAAATCTTTACCTTTTATGTGGGGAAGAATATACGTTCCTTTTATCCAGAGCAGAAGAAAACCAGTTGTGGCTTAAGCGATTTGGTCATCTGTTCCAACCATCCATGAAAGATCTGGTAAAGTGTGATGCTGCTAGAGACCTTCCCAAACTATCACATGATCGCACTCATATGTGTGATGATTTCTAACAAGGTAAGATCATCAGAAAGACATAAAGGAAAAAAGGAATAAAAATCAACTAGAGTACTCGAATTGGTGCATGCTGATGTATGTGGACGTATCTCACCATGATCTATAAATGGGTAAAAGGTACAATGTTATTTTCATTGATGATTATATAAGAATGGTCTAGGTATTTTTCATTACCCATAAGACAAAGGTGTTCATTTTCATAAAGCAGTATATAAGGGAATAAAAAAGGATGCTTGGGTAGAAAATTCTGAAGTTTCGTACTGATAATGGTACAAAATTCAAAAAGTGTCAAGTTGAAGACTATCTCAAGAAACATAGGATAAGGCATCATGTTTCATCTGTGAGAACTCCCCCATCAAAATGGAGTGGTTGAGAAGAGAAATTGGATCATCAACAACATGGTCAGAACGATGCTTATTTAAAAGGACCTACCAGTGAAATTTTGGAAGGATGTAGTTTTGACATCAGTCTATATTTCAAATAGGTCTCTATTGTGTCCAAAGGAAGTGAAGACTCCGTATGAAATGTGGTATGGAAAGAATCCAACGTTGAAATACTTTCGAATCTTTGGGAGAAAGTGTTTTATTCTCAAAAAAGAAAATTATATGAAGTTTCAGTCATGAGGAGATGAGGGGATATTCCTTGGATACTAAGGGAAGAGAAAAACATATAAATGATTTAACAAAAGGTTGGGAAAAAATTGTTGAGAGCAATGATGTCACTATAGTTGAAAATGAACAGAATACTGAAGGACCTAGTGAATAGTTTCTGGATTAAAGTGATGATGAGGTAAGCAACATAGGGGGAGTAGAAGTGGCAGTGGCTGACTCAGAAGAAGATATTGATGATGAAATAGAATGTGTGATGACTGTGTCTATAAGGAAGACAAAGAGTCGTGCTCAAATTGATAGGCAATATATCATTGGTGATCAGGCAGCACCAGTTCAGACACGAAGAATGAAATCATTACAGCAAACAACATTTTTATCTTAGGTGGAGCTGAAATGTTTTTCTGATGCAGCTGAAGATGAAAACTGGGTTTAGGATATGAATGATGAGCTTGATCATATTGAGAAGAACCATACATGGGAGATTGTTTTGAGGCCAACAGATAACAAAGTCGTCAGGACTAAATGGGTCTATCGTAACAAGATGACTGAAAATGGCACAGTGATTTGGAACAAAGCACGACTAGTGTGTAAGGGACACTCCTAGATAAAGGGAATAGATGATTATGAGACATTTTCACAAGTTTCTAGGCTAGAGGAAATCAGATTATCACTGGAAATTGTAGGGAAATGAATGTTCAAAGTTTTCCAAATGGATTTCAAATTTGCATTCTTGAATGGAGTCCTGTAAGAGGAGGTATATATTTCGAAGCTAGATGGTTTTCTCATTCATGAGGATGGGAATAATGTTTTTAGGCTGAAGAAGGCAGTGTATGGGCTGAAACAATCACCAAGAGCATGGTACTCAAGGATTGATCAGTACTTGATAAAGCTTGGTTTCCAGCATGGGGGAGTTGATTACAATCTCCATTTCAGCAACAATAGTAATCAAAGGATGATGGTGTTGGTTTATGTCGATGACATAATATTTGGTTGATCAGATGATGCTTAGTGAAGACAGTTTTCTTGAATTCATGAAAAATTAGTTTGAAATGTCAATTATTGGAGAGCTAACGTTTTTCCTTGGCCTACATGTGACACAAGTAAGGAATGGAACATTCATTTCTCAATCCAAATATACTAAGGATGTTTTTAGAAGGTTTGGCATGGATAATTCCAAGGATATGAAAACTCTGGTTTCTACCTGGATGAAATTATCAAAAGATAAGGATGGAAAGGCAGTTAATATCATAGAATACAGGAAAATTAATGGAAGTTTATTATACTTGACCGCAACAAGGCCTGATATTGTTTTCACCACATGTCAAGCAGCAATATATCAGAGCAATCCCAAGGAAATCCACATTATTTCATTGAAAAGAATAATTTGGTATATCAAAGGCACCATGGATTTCAGTCTCATGTATAATGAAAAATCTCAATCAGTGTTATTGGGTTACAAAGATGCAGATTGGGCCAAATCAAAAGATGACAGAAAATCAACCTTAGGAGGTGCATTCTATCATAGTGGATTTTGTATTTCTTAGCTAAGAAAGGTGAAATATTTCATCTCATTGTGTACCTCAGAGGCTGATTATATTCCGGCCACTCACGCATGCACACAGTTATTGTGGATAAAGCAGCAGGTTGAAGATATAGGAGTTGAAGTGAAGTCTTCGATCGGAATCCAGTGTGATAACTCAAGTTCTGTAAATCTTAGCAATAATATCATCCATCACTCAAGGAAAATCACATTGAGATAAATTATCATTTTATCAAGGAGAATGTGGATCAGGGAGTTGTGAAGTTGGACTATGTTCTTACAGAGCTACAAGTTGCAGACATTCTAACACAGGCCTTATCCAAGGAAGCTTTTGAGAGGCATTGACTGGATCGGGGATTTCTGTCGACTCCCCGCACTTGAAAGAGTGTGGATGTGGAACCCACCTCCCCCCTCTCCCCGAGGTATGATGTTTTTTCCTTAATGTGATGATATGCTTTCTCTAATCTATTACAGAAAGCAAAAGAGTGACCTTTGGGTTCATTGAAAAAGGGGGAGAAAATAGTGATTGTACAAGGGGGAGACAATGTGTCATTTTGATAAACCATGATTTATATGGGGAGAAGCTGATAGGTGGAGCGACGAGATAGGGGGAGCAATGAGAAATGGGGAGATTATTAAATATGACGATGCTAGAAAGGATTGATCAAAGAATATATATCACGACAGCTGAGGATCATGATGAAAGTAGAAGAGTGATGTTGGAATGTGGTAAGAATATTTCCAAAAATTGGTATTAGTTTGGTAACAATTGGTATCAGTTTGATGTCAATAGTGGGTGTCAGAGATGAAGTGATTCATTGATGAACTTTTCATTTACTCTTATTTCACACACCGAGCATTTCTCATGTGGGTTTAGAGTATGTGTGGAGTAAATACTTGATCGCTATCGGAATCGCAATAGGCGAATAGTAGCTGAAGGTTTAACGATGTATCTTTTTATGGAAGAGTTGTCAACAAACCCAATGGGGTAGATTGTTGGGAAAAAATCCCTCAAGGTATCATTGAAGCATTTTGGAGGTGATTGTGTTTATTGACAAAGTGGAAAACTGTGATGTGATTGTTGACAAAGAAAACCATGACATAAAAATTTGTTGACAAAGGGGTCTTCATGGTGGAATTTCGAATTCAAGAGCTGTGGTCAATGATCCATGTTTGATTCCAGAATGTATACAAAGGAATGGATGATCTGGAGGTAGTAATAAGAACAGATACATGGTGGCACTGTTTTCCAGTGTTTTACAAGTTTTTGGGCCTGAAAATCGACAAATGAAGAGAAGTGGTATTTAAAAAAGGGACATGCGTGCCGTGTACTTGAAGGAGATGAAAATTTCACACCATATGTTTTTCAAGATCAATGCATCGAAATATGGAAAAGGCAAGATGGTCGCACAAGTATTGGGTTGGTCATGCAAATGACATGCGCGCCGATGCCTTAGAGGATTGGAAACATACCGGCCTAATGTTTTTTAGGATCATAAGCTCAAAATACGGCAAAAGAAAGAGGTTCGTGCAAGTTTGGAAGTGGGTCGTGCAAGTGACTTACAGGGGAAGAGACCTGTGCTCTGATACGTGCATGTCAAGGATAGACTTGTGCGTTGTCGCATAGGTTGTTCAAACGCCTATATATACAGGTCGACCCCTCCTAATTTTTAATGGAGTTCAACACTTAGAAAAATCAGAGCTCCCGCCGCGCAGGTGTGGTGGTCGTGCAAGTGGTGGTGTGTCGCGCAATTAGGACTTGCGTGCAAGATTTGATGAAGGGAGATTGTTGTTTGTTGCAGACCAATATTGGTTTGGGCATAAAGGGAAGTGGGTCATGCATGTTTGGAGTTGAAGAAGCTTGTGTTGCGCAAGTGTCTGAGGTGGGCCTGCACGCCAGTTGTGACATGCGCACCGAGACTTGCACGCCGGGGTAGACCATTATGCCAAGTAAGGATGATTCCTTAGCAGTGTTTTCGGGCTGCGTGGAAGCTGGAAGTTTGCTCGATATCTTCGGTGCCAAGAGAGATTCATCTACGACTGAAAGTAGGACTTCAACAGAGCATCCACATACAACAAATGATGTATTCATTAGTGATAATGAAGAGAACTACTAGTCTATAAACTGTGAGTGGATCCATTCTGGAGCAGTGAGTAAAGGAAGAGGAAGAAGGTGATCCTCTCCACCGGTAGTGAGCCAGAGAGAGAAAAATAGGGAGTGACCCTTGGAAAAGCATTGAGCTAACCCTAAACCTTGTAGAGGCAGTGATCCTGGGATAGAGTGACTATGCCTGAATCTTGTAATCCACAACCAGTAATGTTTAGTGGAATTTGGTATGACCGAAAACCTATTGGTGTATTCTCCTTAGACATAGCCCATAGCGGTGAACCAAGTAAAAATTGATGTGTCATGTGAATGATTTACTTTCTGTTTATTTTGTTCAATGGGAAAGAGAGAGAAGAGTGTTTTCTTAACAGAAAAACAATATCAAAATTGGATTTAATTTCAAATTAGTCATACCCCTGATTCACCCCCCCCCCCCCTCTCAGTGTATTCAGCCTTGTAAAGCAAATAGAATCCATTCTTGGGACTTTGCATCAATGACATCTTGACACCATGGTAATACTCATCTGGTGAATTTTCTCATCTATATGAAATTACTTATTCTTAAAATGCCAACGAATAAAATTAAACATTTTAGAAATATCTTTTCACCACATTATTTCAGACCAAATATATCTATTAGACAGATCTATCCTTAATTTGAGAAAATACTTTTTTGAAAAGGATATTAATGCTAAACCAATAAAGACATATTTATCTGGGTGATCATTTAAAACAATGTTGTCATGTCTGGAATTTTGTTTGACTTTCATGATTTCATTTCGGAATGTAGAGTTTCTGTAGGCCCCCTAATTCTGATATTTGGAGATGGAAATCCTAGAAACCAAAAATTCCACCCCCAATCCTTTTTTTAGAATCACATGTCTTCCTTTCCTAAAATCCATCGAGTATGATACTATAGTGTACCCATATATGGATGATTTTTTTGAGATGTTATAAGTCATATATTTAACTCCATTCCATATTTTCCAGACATTAATTTTAGCCATAAGGAAATCCCCACCATATAATCCCATGCTAATTTAGCATGCACCCCCTGTGTTGTCTCAGAAACACTCCGGAGGTTGATAACTCCATCTGATGTAGGCTTCGTTAGCCGCATCCATGATACCTAGTGACAATTACCCTCTATTTTTTATCCCATAATTATTAATCCACCATACACTCCAAATTAGATATCACATTATTTGGAATGTTCATGGTGGAGAGTATGTGAATCATAATGGAATCCAACACACATATATGGGTGTGATTTGCCTACCAAATGATAATAACATGTTCATTTAGTTGTGAATGTGTCCAGTAATTTTAGTAATAAACTTGTCAATTTGATGAATCTGGAGGGTGTTTGTGACTATTAGAGAACCTAAAGATCACACTCTTTCGTAATATATTGTCGAGTGTGTTAAAAATAATTATTCCATGCACATTTTTGTCAGAAAAGTGAAATAATACATTTTTTAAAAAATTATTGGATGATTTATTCTAAATTATTTTATAAAAATCAAATTATGGATAAAAATTTCATTAATTAAACCGAGTAAAAATTGTTTATTTTTTTAGAAAATGAGTTTTTGTATGAAAATGTATTTTCATGTAAAGAGAGAAATAAAGTCAGGTTTTATTAAAAAAAATTTATCCATCATTTAATATACGGAAGAGAGTAAAATGGTAATATTAATTGAATATATATTGAATAATAATAGGTGATTAAAATTAATTTTAATTTTTAAATGATAAAATATTATCCTTCAAATGGAAATTGATGATTAAATAATCCTAATTAAAATGAGATAGAAACATAAGTCTCTTATAAATTTGGTAATATTTGAATCGTAGACCCTGTGAAGGAAATAACATAAAATTAAACATTAAATTAGATTAATATAAATATATTATGTATATAACATATCAAATGGGTAGTTAATTCACCTCATAAATGGAGATAGTTTAAAAACATGACATAGGTATAATAGAAGACAATTTGAGAAAAGAAACACATATATTAATCATAATGATTAAGGGATAATAAATAAATGAATTAATTATGTTTATCAATTGTAATTACAATTATATAATGTGAAAATACAACATAATATTTTCATAATTCGTTACACCCATAATATAATAATACTAATGACAACGAAGATGTTATATAACCTAATTAAAATAAATTGAGTTTTTAAATTATTCACCACATGTTAATTTTAATGTTAAACCCCCTTGTATGATATAATTAATATTAAAACATAAAATACCATTATATATGAATGATTCATGAAATTATATATAAAATGGGTAGTATATACACCATATAATAGAAATTAGGTTTATAACATTAGATATGCCTCAATGAATGGTAATTGAAACAAAATCAATTACCCCAGACATCCTTTTGGATGAATATGTTTTAACATCCAATATATAATTTAAAGACAAGAAAAACATATTAAAGAACCATATTAATAATTATAATATTATATATGATCATTTTATAATATCTTATCACCAGTTAAATAATAATCTCTGATTATTACATTTTTTGGGTGTTTATATACATTTTCTATCATGAACTTTTTTTTGCAGGATTATGTTCATTATAATATTATAAAATTATGTAATATATAGAATTAAAATAATGTTTTTAAATATCATTTTTTCATTATAAAATTTTTCATAAAAATTATTTAAATTTTAAAATGGAGAATGAATCTTATCACATTGTGGTGGTGGTAGACTATGTGTACGCACAAGTGACATTATCGTTTCCATAAAGGGGGAAAGGTCAAGGAATTTGTTGCAATATTAATTGTACAAATTCTGTATTATTTCATATAGAATACATATATTCCATAAATGTATTATTATTACCTTCCATTTAAATCATAATTTAATAGTTAATCACATTGCTTCAGGAGGTGGGTGTCCATCGTATACAAGAGAGACACTATCATATTTTATATAGACTAGAATGTAATAAGGTTTATGTGATAATAATATTAAATAAATTTTATTAAAATGTATATATTATATGTTTACAATAAATATATTATTATATATAACCTTGATAGGCGTCCATACAAAATTTAGGATCTTGGACTTTACTGGAGATGTCTCGAGTAAATTTATAGGTACTCTTTTATTTTATTTTGAATATATCATATTTGAATTTCATAATGGGTGTGTATGAGTAAAATATAGATGTTATTTTAGTTATTAGGTGTATTTAATGGTTTGTACAAGTTTTTCACAAACCATACACCCAGTCTATAAAACCTTGTAAAGCCAAACATAGGGAATTCACCTGGTTGGTGCATAGTTTATCAAACGGTGTGCCCATAAAGTAGTTTCCATGGGACTCCCTAGGAGGTGGTACATGGTTATTTGAATGGTTAGGGGATACTGTGGGTCTTGATTAGAAAACATTTTGCATGATAATTTCATCCCTCAAAATTTAGATTAAAAATGTCTTATCCCGATGAATTCATCGTAAGTCAACCCTTGGTCGACTTTATAGTATTTCTCTCCATTTTGGAGGATCTAAGATGGGTTTCAAGGAATTATAACCTTTTTGTATGAGGATTTAATATATAAATAAAATATCAACACCTTTTCTGAATATGGATTCTAACACCGATTGGTTTCCCCCCTCTCTCCTGAATTTATCTCATCTTTTGTAGGGGTGTTTCCCTATGATGTGAGGGATCAAGATATCGGTTTTTTGAATCGTGATTTATGTGAACTCGTATATAGATTTTTTAATGAGATGTTCTTCTATGTTATGTAATTGAACGATCTTCATCAATTGTGGATTTTTTTCATTCATCTAATATTTTTAGTTAAGTGGTATAAATTCAATTTCCCACATTCTTGAATAATAATTTATTTTATGTGTTGTGTAATTATTGGAATTATGTTTGATAATTGAATATTTAATTAAATAAATTAATTGATTAATTATGTTTTGGAGTCCATGAATTGATTAATTAAATTTCCCTACGTATATGAAATGAGTTGAACATGGGAAAATTGAATTTGGTAATTTTGATTATAAAATTGTTGGAATTATATTTACTTATTGGATAACTAATTAATGGAATTGTGTGGTTACGTAATTGGTGTGAAATTGGGATTGTGTAATTGGTGAATTAATTTTATATGAGTTAATTGAAAATGGGGATTATATGATGGTTGAACTAACCGTAATGGGTTAATGGGTTAAATGAATTAGACATTGAAGAATAGATTAGTGGTGAATTGAATATATTTTTTCATGTCATTAATGTATTGAATAATTCTTTCTATTGATAAATTGTAATGTTATATCATTTTGTTCCATGTTAGGGAATGTGTTAATGGTGATTAACTAAGTTAAATGAGTTATTTTTGATTTTTCTGATCAATTGATAAATGTGTGTTGGACAAAGAATCTACTTTAAAATCCTATACTACTAAATTGATATACGTGTGTGGAAGATCAACTACTATTTCAATAAACCATAGTGATAAATGAGTGTGGGACACAGTATACTTTGTCCAAATACCACTTGTTTGATTTCATGATAAAATATTTTTAGACATAGACTGGTACATCAAATTCCCACTTATCTGATTGTTTAATAAAAGAGTTGTAAGACAGATACTACCGCATCAAATGCCCATAGGTTACTAAACATGGAATTAGAGGAAATGTTTTTGGAATTGGACTATAGTTATAGTTGGATGTAATTTTAAGGACCTTTAAATTTCAATAAATTTTTTTTCATATATTCTTTGGGATTTTACGAGTATGTAGTTTCTGACGGCACCTGATTCCGAGGCCTGGTGTGCCCAGAATCAATTTTCGAAGTTTAGATCGGGTGCGTTAAGTGAATGAAGGAGCGGGTTTTTCTAAATTTTGAACCGGTGCTCGGAATCAAAATCTGTGGGCACCGATGAAATCGCAGCGCCGGTAATTGCTTAGGAAGACCTTTATTGGTGTTGTGTTTGCTCAGTAGGAGTTTTTTAAAAATGGATTAAGTGTAAAGTGAAATAAAGTTGTGTCGCAGTTTTATTTCTCTTTTCTTAGTGGTTTATACCTAGGTGTGGGAGTTGAGGTGGGACCCACTAAAATCCTAACTCTTCTTGATAGTATATTAGTGAGGTGGGGCCCACACGATCCCCACCCCTTCAAATTCCTCTAACTCCTCTAACTCCTCTTTAAGTTGAAAACTCCCATTAATTTGTAACTCTCCCCTCTCACCTCTTTATTCAATCCAACACATATAATCAATTAAATGGGATTTGTGTTTTAATTTTAAAAATTAAAATGCGTGGCTTGAAGTAATAAAATAAGACAAGTCTTATTTTTATTTGGGGTTAGTTGTTGTGTGGAGGATTGAGTGAGGGAGAGAACTTCTTCTCTTGAGGAACATCATCTTCTTCGACAAAGAACATCCCTACATCGATGAAGAATGATGTCACGTCGTTCCATCTTCTTCCCCTGTCAATGAAAGGAAGAAGCCGCTTCTTCCTCAGACGTTCTTCGTCAACGTATATGGAGCCTCACCCCACGACGCCGTTCTCCACGACTCTAGCTTCCGTGAACTTCTTTGAGGTAGGGGTTATGTTCAAATTTAATCAATTAAATTTTCGCTTGTTTGTCATTGTGTATACTCGTTCTTTGGTCGCCTACTATCTTCACAAAAGGAGGAGGTCAGAACTCACAAACACGACAAATCCTCCTCCCCTTTTTGTTTACCTTTGTTGTTCATTGTGGCGAAGATGGAACAGTGTCGTTGCACTGCGCGGGAACGAGAGAATCGCGGCCGGAGAGTGCTGCGGCGGTGTCGTCGCGCCGCACTGGTGAATCCAAAGGAGGTCGCGGCCATGAGAGTGTCGTGGCGGAGGGGCGTGGCGCCGTCGCGCCGCGCCGGCCGAATAGGAGCCGCAGCGGTTCGAGAGGAGGCGGTTGGGCTCAGCCGGCCGCCGGCACCACGAGGAGGCGGGACCCGCGACGGAGGTCTCGCGACAGCTCACCAGCTGGCCATTATGGTCGGCCAGTTTTCAGGACGTCCGGTGGTTGTCACCTCCAACAGCTGGCAAGGGCGGGCCACGAGAGGGGGCCATCAGTTAAAAACAAGGGGCAGTGCCCCCCCCCCCCCCGAGTCCAGCTCGACCTCAAGCCGAGTCGCAGCGTGCGCCGGGCCGGACCTCCCAGGACGCCGAACTGGGCTGGGCCGCACCAGTCGTGCCAGGCCGCGCCCTAACGGGATGGACCCAGACCAGGATCGGGCCGACCCAGGGGGTATTGGGCAGGGTCGGACCGGGCCGAAACCCCATGTTTTCGGACAGATCCGTTCAAACGCCCATATCTTGGGCTACAGATCTCTGATCGACACACCGTCAGTTTGTTGGGATCCTTGGATCTAGTCGGTAGATTTGGTATATTACACATAGTGTTTAGGTGAACTTTGGGTACATCCAAGTTGGTTTGGACACGAAACCAACCAGGCCCTTAGAGGGGAAACGCCTATAACTTAAGTTCCGGACATCCGATTGATGTGCCATCGAATTTGTTGGATTCCTCTTAGTGAGACAGTTCTTTTGTCTTACTCCTCTTGATGTTTGGACGTAGCTGGAGTATGTTCAGGTTTGTTTTTTCTTAAAAACCAACTGGGCCCCTAGGATGAAAAGGCCAATATCTCTCAGACCGAGCGTCCGATTGACACGCCGTATGTCGCATTGAGTTCTTATTGTCGATACAGAACATTGTGATACATCAAATCTAGACTTCATGATAGTTGATGTATCGACCCCTTGGCTCATGGATCGGACACTCCCGAAATCGAGCGTGCTGTGTGCGGGAACCCTAGAGGACAACTGTACATGGATCCTACGTGGGTTCGGCAGCGAGGACGACTGTACATGGATCCTCCGTGGGTTCGGTAGCGATGACGACTGTACTTGGATCGTACGTGGGTTCGGAAGCAACGTTTACTGTGTATGGATCCTACGTGGGTTCTACAGCAACGACATCTGTACCTGGATCCCACGTGGGTTCGGTAGAGGAGATGACATAGAGGCTACATCAATCATATCCACCCCTCTTCATGATTAGAATTCCTATGTGAGGTGAGTCTTGTCTTTCAATCATTATCTTTGATAAGATTGACTTGGTTTCCTATGTGGATTGGGGCGTAATTTCCTATGTGGATTGAGTTTTACTTTCCTGTGTGGACTGGGTTGTACTTGAGGTCGTGAGTTGGAGCTGAAGTGGAATTGATAACTTAGGTATATGTATGTACATATACCTAAGTAGAGTTGGTTGATACTTTGTGATTGTATATTTCCTTTGTGGTTATCCTTCATGGATTCTGGGAGACCTTTGGGAGGCTCGGGGTCCCTACTGAGTATTGTATACTTACCCATGCACGGGCTATGCCTGCACTATGATGTGTTGGATGCAGACGACGGACAGCGCTGATCGAGGTGGCGGCTCGTGGAGCTGGGCGGTACCTGTAGGTGGATCACTGGACGAGACGTACATAGAGCGGATGGCTGGAGCCAAGGAGATGAGGAGACTATCTGTACCCACCATTTAGGTGGTATTTTCAGTGGAGGGCTCGGTGTTGCTGCTTTACTTTTCTACTGCTGTACATTCTTTTTAGTTGTACTTTACTTCTAGTTGGGTTTTTATTCTCGACCATTTACTTCCAACACTTACTTTTGTACTTTTTTAACATAGTGTTTACTTCATCTTCCATACTCTGTGGTTTTTGTTTACAATATAAAGGAAATGCCTCCCTTTTTATCAGGTTTGACGTCTTTGGTGCTAGTCGCCAGCCCCTGGCCTAAGGGAGGCGGGCTTGGGGTAGTCATGGCACGGGCCCCGAGGACGGGTCTTGACAAATTGGTATTAGAGGAGTTCGGTTCTACCGCAGAACTTAGGACCCTGATTGTTCTTCTATGTGAAGTAATAGATTTAAGGGTATTGAGTGTGGTTATTAGTCCATGGAGTCTAGTGTTGGTGTGGTGGCCAACGTATCCATACACCAGGACCCTGACTTCTGATTTGCAACTCAATGCACGAAAACATTGATTGCATGTGTGTTTCAAAAAAATTTCTTCATGATTACTTTGTGTCAGCTCACCAGGTATATTGTTTTAACCATGGCGCACCTGTTTCTTTTCAGGATGGCCCAACAAAGTCAGCCAGCTAGGGTTCCAAGCTTTGTGTGAGATGATATCCCACCGAGTGACGAGGCCTCGGTGCAGGGACCCATTACAGTGGAGGCACTGAAGGTACCTCTACACGCCGAGCCACCAATTCCACCAGCCCCATCAGCTCAGAGTGTACGTCGCCTTAGTGCACTACATGCATTTTAGTGTCAGAGATTGCCCAGGTTTCTGTGGGGAGATCGAATCTCAGGCAGCTGAGGATTGGCTGGAGGCTGTCGTTCGACTCTTCAGGTTGGTAGGGACCCCAGCAGACCTCATGGTGATCCTTGTAGTGAGTCTCCTACAAGCTGTAGTAGGTAGATGGTGGAGCCTGATTCTCCATGTGCACGATGAGTCATCTCTTCTATGGACGGACTTTGAGAGCATCTTCCTCTCGGAGTTCATTATAGCTACCCTTCGTTCGGTGCAAATTCAGGAGCTACTACAACTGTGGTAGGGCAGCATGATAGTAGCCCGGTACTCGGCGAGATTTACCGATCTCTCACGCTACTCCACAGACATGGTACAAGACCCATTCTTCCAGGCCCGGGGCTTCGAGCAGGGACTGAGGAATGAGATCAGGGCATCGATGATCTACCTCATCATTCTGACGCAGGCATGAGTATTGGAGCAAGTCGTTTTTTTATAGATATTTCTTGGTGATCCTCCACCAGCAGTGAGACCTATCGCAAGGCAGCACGTAGCGGAGTCTTCTGCATCTAGCAGTTGACGGATGTCACAGGGGTCCAAGAGGAACAGACAATCAGGAAGACGACCTCAGAATACTGGCTCGGAGGTGCGGGGCGCACGCCGCAGAGCCAGTCATACGAGAGGCAGACAGTGCTATGCATGCGGCAGGCAGGGCCACATGGCTCGTGACTGCCCGACCCGGCATGCAGAGGAGAATCAGATGGTTGAGGGACCACCCAGGAATATGCAGAGGTTCGACCTTGGTGGTCTGCAGGGAGTAGGTGGACGAGGCAGAGGAGCTGGCCGGGCAGCGGGTGGTGGGCGACGCTTTGAGGCTCTGCCACCACCACCACCAGGAGGTCCACCCAGACCACAGGGAGCTGGCAGACAGAGGCAGACTCAGCTTCAGGCAGCGAAGGCCTATGGCCATGGCGCAACTGAGATGATTCGAGGTACTATCTGTGTCTACTCCACCCTTTCTGCAGTTCTTATAGACACAGGAGTGAGTCATTCTGTTACTTCCACTTCCCTTGTTCGGAGCTTGGAGATTCTGATAGAGTCGTTGGCTCGATCCTTACGGGTAGAGACTCCTACGAGAGAAGACTCAACGATTACGCACTGGTTCCGGTAGTGTGAGCTTACTATAGGAGGTGAGAGCTTCAGATGGGATCTTCTCGTGGAATCGTCGAGGCCTTCGATGTCATATTAGGCATGGATTGGTTATCTACGATCCATGGTCAGATCGCCTGTATTAGGCACAGGGTGCGGTGTGTCCGCACTGATGGGAGTAGGTTCACCTTCACCGGCGAGAAGGGAGCCTTTACAGTGCAGGATGGACGCACATGGAGGATAGGACAACCGATTACTCATCAGTTGGCTAGTCTCATTCAAGGCGCAGTTGACGTGTAGAGTCCGAGTTTTCCTGTTGTGGTGGATCAGAATGCAGACGTTTTTCATGATGACGTTCCAGGACTACCACCTCACAGAGAGGTAGAATTCTATATTGACCTGTACCCGGGGATAGCCCCGATATCTACTCCAGTATATCAGATGGCTCTCGCTGAGATTTGAGAGCTACGGATATAGATGGAGGACATATAGGGAAAGGGATTCATCTGACCCAGTGTTTCACCCGGGGCTTCCCTGATTTTGTATGCCAAAAAGGTGAACAGGAGCTTGAGACTGTGTGTCTATTATCGTCGCCTAAACCAGGTGACTTTGAAGAACAAGTATTCGCTACCAAGTATTGAAGACCTCTTCGATCAGCTCAATTGATCACGATGGTTCTTGAAGATAGACCTGAGGTCAGGCTATCATCATCTCAATGTTCGAGAAGAGGATGTGTAGAAGACGGCTTTCAGGTGTCGGTATGGACACTATGTGTTCTTGGTTATGCCTTTCGTTGTAACCAACACTCCAGCAGGTTTCATGAGTCTCATGAACAGGATCTTCCAGCCTTACCTCCATCGGTTTGTCGGAGTCTTCATCGATGACATATTGATTTACTCGACTACTGAGGAGGAGCACGCCTACCACTTGCGGGTCGTACTGGACACACTTCGAGAGCACCAGCTTTATGGTAAGATCTCGAAGTGTTAGTTCTGGATATGTGAGGTCCACTTCTTGGGACACTTCATCTCTGAGATGGGATTTGCGGTGGATCCTACGAAGATTGAGGTAGTACTATCTTGGGAGCCACCCACGAGGGTGACGGAGGTGCGGAGTTTCCTAGGTCTGGCTGGGTACTATCAGAGATTTGTACCAGACTTCTCCAGAGTTGCAGCATCGCTTTCATCTTTGACGAAGAAGGGGAAACCCATCGTGTGGTCAGATAGATGTCATCAGAGCTTCCAACAGCTGAGACATATATTAACCAGTGCACCCATATTGAGGCTACCAGAGGAGGAAGTAGGGTACGTAGTCTACTGCGATGCATCAGGGACCGGACTCGAGTGTGTCCTAATGCAGGAGTGGGCAGTGATTGCCTATGGATCACGACAGTTGAGGTAGCATGAGCAGAACTATGCTACCCATGACATGGAGTTAGCAGTAGTGGTCTTCACTTTGAAGATGTGGCGACACTATCTGATGGGCGAGAGTTTTATAGTCTGCTCTTACCACCAGAGTCTCAGGTACATCTTCTCAAAGAAGGACATGAACCTGAGACAGTGGCAGTGGCTCGAGTTCCTTAAAAACAATTACTTTGAGATAGTCTATACTCCTAGAAAGGGGAACGTAGTAGCTGATGCTCTCTGCAGGAGGATGGGAATTCAGCTACATGAATAGGCGACAGAGCAGCTAGCCGATTTGCAGATATCCTTCGTGGATAGAGATGGGGCAGCCTTTCTTCGGTCCCTCACAGTCACTCCTCCACTACATCAGCGGGTCAGAGATGCACATCATGGGGACATTGACTGTGAGACGCGGCGTGCACGGATTTCCATAGGACAAGAACCTGATGGATTTTCCATAGGAGAAGAGCATGTCATCCTTTTCAGAGGACGTACTATGGTACAAGATTCTTTACAGGAGGAGGTGCTGAGAGAGTTTCACACTTCCCATTTAGTAGTACATCCAGGGGTAGCGAAGAAGTACCATGATCTCAGACGACAGCACTCGTGGCCGGGTATGATGAGGGATGTGGCAGAGTTCTATTCACGATCCCTCACCTGCCAGCAGGTGAACGCCGAGCACTATGTACAATCAGGATTGATACATCCCTTGGAGGTCCCGGAGTGGAAGTAGGACTAGATATCTATGGATTTCATGATTGGTCTTCCACGTACTTCCATAGGACACGACTCCATTTGGGTGATCGTCGATCAACTCATCAAGTCATCCCACTTCTTACCCATCCGAGAGCAGGGCTCAGTGGAGAGCTTGGGATGCCTCTATATTCAGGAGATCATATGACTTCATGGTGTGCCATCATATATCATATCTTATCGGGACGCACGCTTTACATCCCGGCTTTGGAAGGGGTTTCAGGAGGCATTTGGGACGCAACTATGCCTAAGCACCACGTTTCACCCACAGACGGATGACCAAACGGAGAGGACCATTCAGACTCTCTAGGACATGCTTCGTGCTTGTGTCCTCGACTTTGGTCGCAACTGGGAGGATCACCTACCTTTGGTAGAGTTCGCATACAAAAACAGCTATAACTTCACCATTGGGATGGCACAATACGAGGCATTATACGACCGACCTTGCATATCACCTCTCTGCTGGACGGACCCTAGGGAGTCAGAACTTTGGGGACCAGAGATGGTCCAGGCCATGACAGAGAAGGTCTAGGTCATCCAGGAGCAGATGAGGACAGCTTAGAGCTGACAGAATTCTTATGCTGACAGGAGGCAGAGACCACTTGAGTTCGATGTTGGCAACCACGTTTTCTTTCGAGTCTCACCATGATGTGGATTACGAAGATTTGGCCAGGGCGGCAAGTTATCTCCGCGCTTCATCGGACCATTCCAGGTTCTCAGTAGGATAGGTGAGGTGGCTTATCTCCTGGCTCTACCAACTCAGTTGCACCGGGTGCATGACGTCTTCCACGTATCTCAGCTGAGGAGATACGTTCACGACCTGACGCATATCATCGACCATGGGGAGATGGATATTGATGATGGGGTGACTTTTTCAGAGGTCCCGGTGGAGATCGAAGATCAACAGGAGTGGGTCCAACGTGGATGGTCTATTCCTCTAGTGCGCATTAGGTGGCAGCACTGGAACCTCCAGGAGAGCACTTGGGAGCGGGATGTTCAGATGCGTGCACAATACCCTCATTTTTTCCCCTTGTTTGTGATGTATCTTTACAGGGACGTAAATCCCTGAGGTGGGAGTAATGTAAATACCCGTAAATTTCTAAAAAAAATTCTTTACATCATTGGTATTTTACGAGTATGCAGTTTCTGACGGCACCTGATTCCGAGGCGCGGTGTGCCCGGAATCAATTTCTGAAGTTTAGCTCAGGTACGTTCAGTGAAATAACGAGTGAGTTTTTCAAACATTGTAACCGGTGCTTGGAATCAAAATCTGAAGGAACCGATGAAACAGCATCACCAGTAATTTCTTAAGAAGATCTTTATTAGAGTTGTGTTTTCACGGGAGGAGTTGTTTAAAAATGGATTATGTGTAAAGTGAAATAAAGTTGTGTCACAATTTTATTTCTCTTTTCTAGGTGGTTTATACCTAGGTATGGGAGTTGGGGTGGGACCCACTAAAATCTTAACTCCTTTTGATAAGATATTAGTGAGGTGGGGCCCACACGAGCCCCACCCCTTCAAATTCCTCTAACTCATCTAACTCCTCGTTAAGTTAACAACTCCCATTAATTTCTAACTCTCCCCTCTCTCCTCTTTATTCAAGCCAACACACAAAATCAATTAAATGGGTTTTTTGTTTGAATTTTAAAAATTAAAATGCATGGCTTGGAGTAATAAAATAAGACAAGTCTTATTTTATTTTGGGGTTAGTTGTTGTGTGGAGGACTGAGATAGGGAGAGCTCTTCTTCTCTTGAGGAACTTCATCTTCTTCAAAGAAGAACATCCCTACTTCGATGAAGAACATCGTCACACCGTTCCATCTTCTTCCCTCGTCAAAGAAAGGGAGACACCGCTTCTTCCTCAAACGTTCTCTGTCGACGTATACGGAGCCCCACCCTAGGACGTCGTACTCTGCAACGCTAGCTTCCGAGAACTTCTTTGAGGTAGGTGTTAAGTTCAAATTTAAAAAATAAAATTTGCGCTTGTTTGTCCTTGTGTATACACGTTCTTTGGCAACCTACTATAGTCACAACGGGAAGTGGTCGGAAAACACAAACACGGCTGATCCTCCTACCCTTTTTGTTTACCTTTGTTTTTCATGGTGGTGAAGTTGGAACAGTGTCGTTGCACCATGTGGGAATGAGAGAATCGTGGCCAGAGTGGGCCACGGTGGAGGGGCGTGGCGGAGGGGAGCGGCGTCGTCGCCCCGCGCCGGAGCACCAAGGGGTCGCGGCCGGGGTGGGCCGCGGCAGGATGGTGCAGCACCGTTGCGCCCCACTGGCCGGAGAAGAGCCACGACAATGGCCGCGGCGGTTCTAGAAGAGGGGGTCGGGCTCGGCCGGCCGCCAATACCACCAGAAAGCAGGACCTGCAGCAGGTCAATGGCCTGTCGTTTTCTAGGACGTTCGGGGGTTGTAACCCCATGTAGCTGGCAAGGGCGGGCCCCAAGAGGGGGCTGAAGTTTCAAAACAAGGGGGGAAACGCCCCCCCCCCCCTCAGCTTCCGGCTCGGGCTCGATCCGGACCGCCCGCGCCAGGCCGGACCGCCCGTGCGGGGCCGGGTAGGACCGGGCCCAAATCCCATGTTTTTGTACAGATCCATTCAAACAGCCTTATCTTGGGCTACAAACCTCAGATCGAAGCACTGTCAATTGCGTTGGGATCCTTGGATCAAGCCATTCATTTCGGTTTATTAAACTCAGGCTTTCAGGGAACTTTGGGTATGACCATGTTGGTTCGGACACGAAACCAATTGGGCCCTCGGAGCTGAAATGCTTATAACAAGAGATTCAGACATCCGAGTGACGTTCCATTGACATTGTTGGATTCATATTAGTGATAATGTTCTTTTGGCTTACTCCGCTTCAGGTTTGGATGCAGCTGGAGTATGGTCGGGTTGGTTTTAGCATAAAAACCAACCGGGCTCCTGGGATGAAAAAGCCATTATTTCTCAGACTGAGCATCTGATTGACGCGTCGTCTTTCACGTTGAGTTCCTATTTTCGAGACGGAACATTGTGATACATAAAATCTGGACTTCATGATAGTTGATGTATCGACCCATTGTCTCATGGTGCGGACCCTACTGGAATCGAGCGTGCTGTGTGCGGGAACCCTATAGCTGGCTGCGACTGTGACGACGATGACGACTGTACTTGGATCCTACGTGGGTTCGGTAGCGAGGACGACTGTACTTGGATCCTCCGTAGATTCGGCAACGATGACGACTGTACTTGGATCCTACGTGGGTTCAGCAACGACGATTACTGTACTTGGATCCTACGTGGGTTCAGCAACGACGATTACTGTACTTGGATCCTACGTGGGTTCGACAGCGATGACATATATACTTGGATCCAACATGGGTTCGGCAGAGGAGATGATTCAGAGGCTACATCAATCATCTCCACCCCTCTTTGTGATTAGAATACCTGTGTGAGCAGAGTCTTGACTTTCAATCTTTATCTTCGATAAGATTGACTTGATTTCCTGTGTGGATTGGGATGTACATTACTATGTGGATTGAGTTTTACTTTCCTATGAGGACTAGGATGTACTTGAGCTCGTGAGTTGGAGCTGAACTGGAATTGATGACTTAGGTATATGTATGGGAATATACTTAAGTAGAGTTGGATGATACTTCGTGATTGTATCTTTCCATTGTGGTTATCCTTCTTGGATTCTGGGAGACCTTCGGGATTCTTGGGGTCCCTACTGAGTATCATATACTCACCTCTGCACGGGCTATGCCCGGACTACGTTGTGTTGGATGCAGATGACAAACAGTGCTAATCGAAGTGGTGGCTCATGGAGCTGGTCGGTACCTGGAGGTGGATCACTGGACGGGACGTACACGGAGCGGACGGCTGGAGCCGAGGAGCTGAGGAGACTATCTGTAACCACCCTTCAGGTGGGATTTCCTGTGGACGGATCGGTGTTACTACTTTACTTTTCTGCTGCTGTACTTTCTTTTCAGTTGTACATTACTTTCAGTTGGGTTTTTATTCTGGCCCATTTACTTCCAGCACTTACTTTTGTACTCAGTTTACTTAGTGTTTACTTCAGCTTGCGTACTCTGTGGTGATTGTTTACATTCAAAAGGAAATGCCTCCCATTTTATCGGGGTTTACACCTTTGGTTATAGTCACCAGCCCCTGGCCAAAGGGAGGCGGGCTTGGGGTAGTCCTGGTAGGGGCCCAAGGACGGGTCATCACAGTAATGTAAATTGAAATGAAATTATAATTTATAATCAGTGTATTGTGAATTGTGATATCCCATCAATATACTTCTAACTGGGTCATGTGTTGAAGTGGGTATTATGGTTTGAGTGCCCTTTGGAACATGGGGTATTAGGTGGTTAAAATAATAATAAGTAAATTTATGTGAAATTTTTACATTATCTATTTTATTTTAATCTTTATACAACATTATACACTATTATTTACATTATATTGTTTTATTTGTCTTTTTTTTGTGGCCTACTATTTTTTACACATACCCTACATAGTACATCATATCGGTACCTAAATAGATATCGTGTATACATTATAGGATATGGGAAAGAGTCATTTATTATATTGATGGGTCGAGATGGAGCCGGTTGAGGGAACTATACATTATTCAAGACCCTCATACGATTTTTTAGGGTATTCCATTATTCTTGGGTTTTGAATAATAATAGTTGAAATGTATTTAGCATGAGGTATCTGCTGTTAATTCTGGATATTGTGTTTCTTATTTTTGACATCATGTGATACTTGTTCGGTTTGGTTATTGGTAATATTATTTTTTAATTATTATTTATTTCTAGAATATTGATTATTTAATAAAGAAATTATTGTTTCCCAGTGATCAATATTAAACTAGTGAACATAGTCATTAGCCACTAGCATATGGTGATGCGTGTGGCATAGGTTTGTGAAACTCATGTTGGGATGTTAAAAAGTGATTTCAATGGATATTTCTATTCATTTTCTTTTATCATTCAATTTTTTTAATATTATATAAGAAAATGGGATGATTGAGGAGTTAGTTAATAGCTTATGCAATATAGTAGCTAGCCCGTGTACATGTTTGAAATCCAAGAACTAGTGTGGGATTATTTTTATTGATATGCTTTATTATTGTGGATGTTATTTCATCTTGGTCGATGCACATATTTTTTGATGTGATTTTTGTTTCTGATATTTTTTGAGATTGGAATCATGTCATAGTATGACATGAGATTTGAGTATACATGATTCATTAATGGCGCTCAAGATTATTATTTAATATCCATCATTTTTACACATTCATGGGAATACAGGTTTTCGATATATTTTCGAAATTGATAGGTGTTTACATGATTCTATAATATAAATGAAAAATTATTCCTTGTATGAGTTGAAATTTGTAAAATGATGCAAGATGTTAAAAAATGGGTGTCTAATGAGAGACCTGAATAATGAAATTTCGTTTACCCTTTTTGACCTATACTTGGAAGAGGCAAGGCTAAGGTTAATGATAGAACCTAGGTTTTTACCTTGTAGAGTGGTTTATAGGAATGACTTGTTATGTAATATTTTGAATCCCTCTCATGTAAATCTGTAAAAGTTTTTTTAAGATATTTTTATGATATTTTTTATATTCACCTCAATGATGATACTTAATGAGAGGAAAACCAAATTTTATAAAGGGGTATTATTCTCTAGTAGTAGAACCTAAGTCACCACTAGTGAAGGGTGAGGATGTCAGAGAGAATATCCAAGAGAAAATTTATGTCGACATGTAGTTTCTAGAAAGATACCCAGGTCAGGTTGTGAAGAGTATGTCTAATCTGACATAGGCATTCCAGTTGCAACACACTCCAACATTCACCGGAGATGGTGGACCTGGAGAAGATGAGTTCTGGATTGTGTCCACCCAGACTACACATAACCTCTTAGAGACTCTAGAAATGAATAGATTCAAATTTGATACATATATGTTATGTGGTTAGGTGAAGCATTGGTGGAACATCCAGACTATAGAGGAATAGAGGGGTGGTGTGGTATATAATGAATTTCAAGTTATTTTCATGGAGATTATTTACCATATGATGTTCATTAAGGATATTGAAAATTGGTTTATGAGGTTGAATCTTGGGAATATGTCTATTATGATTTATTCTGGATGATTTATAGATTTTAAGAAAAAATTTACAGAATTCGATGGTCATGAGGTAAACAGAATGATTAGGTTATAGGATGGTCCTCAATGTGAAATTATGTCCCTTGTGAATATCAGTTGGATGAAGAATTTTTTAGAAGTTGAAAATAATTCGCTAATTTTTTAGGGGAACCAAAATGATGATTCTCGTAGAGAATAGGTTGTTTCTTATGGATCATTAGGAGTTATGAATTTCATGAGTTGTAAGAATCATTATACTAATAGTGATAAGAGAATTATATAATATAGTTGATATTTGGAATGGCCTATTTCACATGGCCATTCTCAACTGACCTATCTCTTGTGTGGAAGGTTGGTTCACTTCTTTAGATAGTCCCCCCAACCAATGTTAGAGTTCCATGGATGATGTATGGTAGTAAATATAATGATTTTCTATAGAAATACATGATATTCATGTAATGATGATGGATCTAGGAAAACTCAGAGTTTTGGAGGGGGATCTAGTAAAACATTTAGTATAGAAAGTGGATTTCTATTGGCCAGAGTGGTTGATGCATGGATGTGGTGATTCTGAGTAATAAATCATGTATCTGTAGAGTAGTGAAGTTCAAGGGACTCAAGATATATCATAGGGAAAAAAGGGTGGATAATTACATGTTGTTCATCCAATAGTTATGGATGGATGGGTTGGATTAATGATAGTTACATGTATTGTTCTTTTATATTTTAAAATATTTACTTCCTTACTTGATACTGGTTCTGAACAATATTTTGTCTCTTCAAAGCTTGTAAAAGGTTTTACCATGGAAGTGTATTTCAAAGATGGGGTTATGATGATTGGTATATCAATGGGAGTATGATCTAGATACATCAATTTGTGAAAGGGTTTCTCTCTTGGTGTTGGGGAGTATCATTTTTATTGGGATAGATATATCCTTGAAATTTCAGAACATGACCAATTTATGGGTATCGAATTGTCAGTAGTATTCCAATACCACATTTATTATTAGCACATGATAGTGAGGTTTACATCTCGCGAGGTTGAAAAATATATTCACCATGGAGTGTGAGATGTCTAGGGATGCTGTGAAGGTCCATTTCAGTAGCAACTGGGGGACCTCCCCTCCCTGGTTTCTAGTATATTTCAAGATGATGGATGTGTAAAGAATGATATTTTTCCAAATATAGTAGATATATTGTAGGATGATTTCCATAATGACTTCTCAGGGATCCCACCTAAGAGAGGAGTGAAATTTATAATCCAGCTCATGTCTAGCACTGAGATAATTTCTATTCCACTATATAGAATGGAATCAATAGAGAATCAAGAGATAAGGATTAAACTTGAAGATATTATGAATACCGGATTTTCCATACGAGTGTGAACCCTTTGGGTTATTAAATTCTGGTTTCTTATAAGGATGACATGACTCTAAAATTTTGTGTTGATTACCATTTATTAAACCAGCTGACTATGAAGAAACAATATTTTCTTCTATTTATCAATGATATGTATTACTAGTTAAGGGCAAAATTTCTTTTTTCAATTATAGACATGAGATATGGGTATCATCTGTTGATAGTTCAGCCTTAAGATATAACAAGGACTGCATTATGAAGTAGGAATGGACATTATTAGTTATTCATTATACTATTTGGGTAAACGAACATGCAAGATGTGTTTTTGGATGTTATGAATAGAGTCTTCAACATGTACCTGCATCATTTTGTGGATGTGTTTCTAGAAGAATTATTGGTCTACACCCAGAATCATGATGATCATTACCAACCCCTTGACATCCTCCTAAGTACACTATGAGAGAATTATCTATACACCAAGCTATCTATGTGTTAATTCTAGACTGATCAAGAACACTTCTTGGGTCACATCATCTTAGAGGAAGGTGTTCATGTGGATTCAATGAAGTATTAAGTTGTTTCTTATTGGGAGAAGACAAGTTTTTTTGATATTTATAGATTTTTTAATTTTTTAAATCTATTATTAGAGGTTCATCTATGTCTCTTTAGGTTTGGAAGCACCTGTTTCTGGATTTTCTATGATGGGATTAATGATTCAATGGATGGAAGAATCTATGAATTCCTTCCAGGCGATGAAGAAGAATTTGACTATAACACTAATATTTAACATACCCGTGTCATGTGAAGAGTATAAAATTTTTTTTGACTATTTTTTTTAATGGAGTAATATTAATTCTATGCTATCAAGTTGTGGAATATGGGTTATGGAAGTTGTGGAAAAATTAATAAAACTACCATATGAACGGCATAGGAAATTGGTAGGAACAATAACCTTGTTTACATTTTCTTCAAGGGTCAATCCCTATTAATATTTCTCATGAAAGGGGTGTTCACCCAATACATGGTTTCACCTCTTTGAAAAAATTATTAATATAATATATATGACAGAAATAAATTTTAATAACTCATAATTACCTCCATATAAAAAATAATATAAATCTTGATGGTTTCAAATACATTTCAAATTATATTGATAAAATGTAAAGTAATTCTTCCATAAATATCATTTCTCAAAGACATATATTAAACCAATGGATTCTATTGCCCAAAAAATCTCCCAAAATTTCCTAAATCATGATAAAATTTAATAAAATTTTGGGTTACATCATTCCTCAATATTCAATCCATTGAAAATTATAAAAAATATTAGTTCAAAGAACAATAATCATTGTAAGAAAACAATATAATTATTTATTGTTTGTATAAATCACGACTCATTATTTTTCAATATAAAACAGCATATTTTTATATAAGATGATCCAATCTAATAATCTATTCAATTCCATTATAATGGTTTGAAAAGTAAATTTGAATTATTCAAAGCGTATCTCATGTGACTATCGAACTAGGTTAAAAGTAAGGCTAATATTTATGCACCAACTAATGGTCATATCAATGCATATTTATCCTATTTTGTGTTATTACCACATGGAATGCAACTTCATAAACCACATTCACATGTATTATCTATATCGGGGTGTATATCTAGAAAACCCAAATAATATCTAACTTAACAAAATAGAAGTATTTTCTTCTATACATATCCTTAATGTATTTTATATTATCATTTAACCTAATATATATTTTATTAAATATAGTTCTCATGGAATCTAATAACATTTATATGATAGCATCATTAAATTCCTCATCGCCAACATTGTATATTTTATGTCTATTTATTAAATTGTTCTTAAAAATAAGAAATATCATCACAAATGATTGAATAGTCATATAGTCTTGGTAAAAAGTTAACATACATGAATCCAATACTACATTTCAACATGAAAATTATAATATATTATTTTTTTAAGAAGATCTGTATTCCTTCTAGAATATCCTTTCATATCGTTCATAATATAATTATTTTATTTCTAGGGAAGGGATAAAATAATGGTGAGTTTAAAATCTGAGTAAGGGTTTTATAAATTGGAAGCTATAGTGAGTAAATAAAGCATTATAAACAATAAAAAGTAAATATTAAAAGGTAAATAACAAAACACTAATTCCATTTAATCAATAACATGATCACAAAATGAAACCATGGATAATATTAATGCAATATACTCATAGATAATAAAAAACAAATTACTAAGGATATCGATTATTAATATTTGATTTTATTATCTCAGATAAAATGTTAACATTACTATAAAGTCCTTTTTTGAATATTGTTTAACAGATTGGTTGATATACACAAAAAACACATTGAAATAATGATATACAACTGATTAATCTCAGGATACTATTAATTTCTCAATGTTTATCTATATCTTGGCCCCACCAGAAACTGCAAGTCTAACACATACATCATATTTTGAATGACCATTTATATTCAAGAACAATATGACTTATCAAAAAAATTGAATCGATTATGTAATAATAATTAACAATAATTTCCCCCATCGAGCATATATAACATTCAAAGTATTATATAATATAATGAAATGAATTTTTTTATTAAATAACTATATCCATGATAAATAATATGAACATTGTGGGTATTTTTTATTTCTAGTGATCACAATAAAGTTAATATTTAATGGGACTGTTAATGTTTACAGAAATTGATCATGAAAGATAATTTTAATAATTTCTCTAGTCAAACTGATTATAAACCAACAAGAGACATAATAATGTTATTATCATTACAAAAAATCTCTAGTAGAGAATATCAAAAATAAATTTTTATTGTCTTCATTGAAATGAACTACAATAAAAAAACATTAAAATAATTCCTAAAGTGAATACACGTTTCATAATTGAAAAGATTATAATAACTAAATATTTCAAGACTATCAAGAACATCCCTTTCATTAAAAATACGATTTAAATTTTTTTAATTAGCCTTCAAATAATTAATAGGTTATGATGATGAAAGGTTTCATTTAATACTATAATGTTAAAAAAGTTTCCTTTTACATTTTTATATGAAAATACAAAAATCACCTTTTTTAGAAAGTGCATTTTCTATTCATTTTAAAAAAATATTTTAAAAATCCAATTAAGGGTAAAATGAATTAAAAAATAGTAAATATTTTGAAAAATATAATTAGACTACATCAACTTGGATGAACAAGGATTTTTGACCGAAGAGAGAAATGATGTTGGATTTTATTAAGAAGATTTTCTTAGTTAATTAAAGTATAAAACATAGGAAAATGGTAATATTACATAAAAAATATCAATAAATAGAGCACAATAAAATTAAATGGGGTTTAAATAATAATAAAATAATTGATTTCAATAGAAATTCATATAAAAACAATCCCAATTAAAATGATAATTAAACAAAAATCCATTACCACTTCAGTAATAATGGAATCCCAAACCCCATGAAAGGAATAACATCAAATGAATCATTTTATACCATGTATATATAGATATTAATATTATAAAATATATATGGATGACTATATACAACACTATAATGGAGATAGTTTTCTAACAAGACATGTTTTGAAAAGATAATAATTTGATATGATAAACCCATACAACGATCATAATGTTGCAGTGAGAATTAATAAATCAATTGATTATTTCTATCAAATGTAAATACAATTGAAAAAGATTTAATAAAACATAATATAATAAAATGATATTGGAAACGTAATATAAGTATATCCATGATAATGATGATGTAATATAACCCTATTAAATGAAATGGTGTCATGAAATTTTTACCACGGGGTAATTTTCACGTCAAATTCAGATGGATGATATAATTTGAATTTAAAGATAAATTACCCTGAATTATTAATGAATAATTTTGTTACATGTATAATCATAATTATATGAACCATGTAATAAAATATATCTTCCACATTCCAATATGACTTAATGAAAGAAAATTAAGACAAAATCCTTTGCATCTTGCTTCTATAAATTTGAATTCACATTAACCACAAAAAATAGTGGTATAAAAAATTATTAACCTATAAAATTAACATATTAATGTTTTTAATATCATATATGATCCTTTTATAACATCATGTCACCCATTCGTTAATAATATTACATTATTTGTTTTGATTCAGGTGTAACTACCTCTTTTTCAAATGCATGTTTCAAGGTGACTGTTCTTGTTGTTGAGAATATTATATAGTTACATCATCTTTATAATGAAAGATAATTTTTAAATATAATTTTTTTTCATTATATACACCTTTATATTTATTATTAAAAATTTAAAATGGAGAATGGATCACAATACATTTTTGAAATGGTAGTCCTTATGTGCACACGAGCGACATTATCATTTTCCTAAAATGATATTGGGTAATGAATTAGCTGTCATATTAATCTTACATAGTAAATATACAAACATATATATATATATATAATATTTATTAATTTTTTATTATTTCATTCCAATTAACTCTTATGTGACAAAAAATCACATCACATCATGGGGTTATAGACGGTCGTACACATCGGTGAGGTTAATGTATTATAAACATAATGGAAATTAAGATGGATTGTATCATATTTAAATTATATTAGTATAATTATATTCTAAATTATATATTTATAAATAAATTAAATATATCATTATATCAAACCATTATAGGTGATTATGGAAAACACATCACATCATTTCGTTAGGAGGTAGTCCATCGTAATCCTGGTCAACTATTTTTTCCCATTTTATGGTAGATGAGATGGATATTTGTTTTTCCATTAAATGAGTAATATATTATTATATTTTATAAAATGGTTTTATTATATTTTAATTTTTTATAAATAATTGAAGGATTTAAAATAATAATGAAAAAGACAAAGCTCTGTTAAAAT
Source organism: Viscum album (assembly GCA_963277665.1). NCBI lineage: Eukaryota > Viridiplantae > Streptophyta > Magnoliopsida > Santalales > Viscaceae > Viscum > Viscum album. Next base: position 1,235,389,542 of record OY728136.1, on the reverse strand, counting down.
GATTCGCTTCTCATATAGAAACGTCATTTTGATATCCTCTAAAGGATATTAAGGACTATATTTTGGAAAACCATCAATCTAGAATTAGAAAATGGTGTTTTAGAGAGTTATTTTATGGGATTGTTGTATATAAATGGCTTAATTGGTTTATATAAGTTAGGGGTGAGTGTTCCCATTTACAATTGGGGAGGAGTGGCGTTTTTGTCAATAACAAAAATTACTCAATAATTGGAAGTCAAAATCCCCCAATGTGACTAAAAAATAAAATCTAATGAATTAGAGGTATGTTAAGGTCGATCCAAACCACTACCACACAAATGGAAATAGGTTTTAGATATTTTATTTCCTTATTGTTTATGTTTTTTTACATTTACCTTTTTTGTTTTCACCTTTGTAACCTGTTTTTTTACCTCACTAATTAATCGTTTTAAAAAAAATAAATTGAAAAAAATATATAATTATGATACACATATCTATAATAATAATAAAAATTTAAATTAATATTTTGTGTTTGTGGACTATTAATTTTAACACAAGCCCATGTAACATGAAAAAACTTGTTTTAACTTAATTTTCAGAAAATTAATATTACTGTATTTACTAGTAATTCGGATAAAAGAATAATTTTAATTATTATATAATATAAATTATTCAAATTAATAATATGAATCCATTTCTCGAAATTCCATTAACACATTTTTATAATTTAATTTAAAATAATACTCACAGATGTGTCGAAAATTGAGATTTCATGAAATGCTTTTTTCAAAAATTGGATTAAGTTATATTTCCCATATTACTTTTAATAATCATGAGATGCATTAAAATTTATATATATATATATATTAAATAAATTTTATTTAAATCATTCCTCAATATGGAATATTTTATTTTGTTCCCAAAAATATTCATTATGCACATTAAAATAGTTATTAGTGAAAAATGTGTTTTAATGCCCAGATATAAAATAATTTTAAAATATAATATAAATATAATTTAAAATATAAATGATTAAATATAAATATAAATAATTAATACTAATATTAATTTTAAATCATATGATATTTATAATTTGACATTTAATAGAATAATGTTTTAAAAAATAAATGACAATTTTTGTAACTAATGTTATTTTTTCTATTCACATAAAATTCAATATTTTCTGAAAAATAAAAAAAATTCACTATACAATGATAAATATATATTGATTTTAAATATTAGGATATTTTATTAAAATAAAAATTTAAAATTATCCAAAACATATTTATAATATATTCTTGTAAAAGCAATAAAAACATTTTGATTGAAACATGTTATTTTTTATTAAATAAAATAATATTATCGAAAGTTGATTTCATATTTATTATGAATTAGTAAATAAATTAATATTTTTTAGTAACTATATATATATTTCATAAAATTTTTAATCTTATTCATACCCTCTAATACAATGGTTAGATTATAACGATAATATTTAAATTACATATATTTCAGATCATAACATCTGAGAGATGGGTTTTGTTTTCTATATCGAACATAATGTTCTTATTTTAAATTAATATTTTTTATACCAAAATCTAATAAATAGATAATATTTATTTAAAAATATATTATAAAATCATGGGTTTTTACGAATAAGATATTTAACAGTAGTTCAACTTCCTCCATACAATCTAGTTTCATATCTATGATGTGGGAATCCATAATCCTATGTGGCTCTATGATAATCCCATATTATAAGATCCTATGGAAAAGGTGATGAATTATATAAATGAGATATAAAATATTACCCTCTCTCATGGAATTTCACTACCCCTAATGTACCAAGTGAGGATTCTGTCGACATTTATTACATTGTAATCCTCTCTAGGGGTCTGCTGGCTTCAAGAATTAATAGTGAGGAGTTATATGATAGATTTTAGTGTACTAACACATTATAAGACTCCCTCATGGGAGTATATCCCATGTATTATGTGGTAAAATACCTATTTTAATGGGATTTATCCATCTATTATCCTTTCAGAATAATTTCCTTACCCGCCTTTGATTAGGGTATGAATAAAAAAGCCTAAAGGATAGGTAAATTCTTGATGAACCCTTTATGGAGGATGAGAATGTCCCAAACCATGAAGGGGTGTGTGTTGTACCTTTGGATGATTATTACATGAGTGTCTAATAAACTATTTTTGTCATGTATCCCATGACTTGGGTAGTGACTCAATACCCCAAGTGTGTTCTGATAATTTCATGTACACTAATTTCCATACATGGTTCAAGGATTTTTATTTCACCACTTTTTACTGACTTGTTCCTTTTTCATTTCAATACAGGTAAATTTTATAGTATAGGAGTATCTCTGAATGGATTAGTAAATTGATTCTATGGTGATGTCATTATAAGAAATTATATCATTGAACCTCTTTGACCTATTTTTTAATATTTATTTAAAGTTAAGGTTGAATACAGATATTTATGATGAAAGAGAAGACCAATTTATATCAGGTTCGAGTTATAACCATTAAATGGACCATATCCCCATGGCCATGTGTCCCATGATCATTACTTGAAGCCTTAGTGCAGTGTCATTCTTGCATTATCAATAATATTCCATGTGTTTTTCACTACATCCCCGCATCATGCATGAATCGTTTCCTACCTATGTCATGCCCTAGTCACCACCTTTGTCTCCAATTTTTTTTTGAAAAGTGTTTGAAACCATGTTTGGGGCCCAGATTCAAGAGGTGATTAATGAAAGAGTGTTTCCTATTAGCGAGTTATTGATGTCCAATGATGAAACCTCGGTGGATGTGATAGAAATTTTCCCTTCAAGAAAGGCGGATGAGGAGGTTTTGTTGTTCGTGACTTCTCAACATTCTCTATAAGAGCTTGTGGATGATTTAGTTTCCTTATTGTGGGTGCTCGACGAATATTTAATGTTTATTCTATCTCTATTGGTTCCACATTAGTTGTGTGACATTTTATGGCATGGATTCCATCTTATAATATATTATTCTGATAGATGAACCTATGAATGATGTATTGGAATCCTTCCTCAAGAATTAACCATACTACAAGAGGAATTATTGAAATATGCTTTGATGTGGATGAAGAGAATATGTTCATCTTTCATAGTTCATGGAGGATTTTGGGTAATTTTATCACCCAAACCCCATTGGATGATGTTCTAGTATGGATGAGATCCATCCACCATTATCATATATTTCTAGATTCTAGATCAATAGAATCATGTGGTAGCCAAGATCTATCTTGGATCATACTCTTTGAAGATGTGGAGGATGATTGGAATGTGCACGATCTAGCCTGGTACAAGCATAAATGTATGGGCACCAAAGGGCTCCATGTGGGGATGTTGGAGCTTCCCTTACTTTGAGGGGAAGCGCGGAAGCACAATTCCATCACCAATAAAAAAGGATTAATTGTCCATCTTTTGGTTCAGTTATATAAATCCTAATATAAGTAGGCTCTTATAGAATATTTGGTAGAATAGTGCATATACAAACATGTCTACATGCATATCCAAGCTAATGAGATCCACCACGTAATTGGGGAGGAAGTGAAGGATCTATATGAGTGTCAAAGGAACCATGAGGATGCCCAATAGTTGATGGATGAGGTTGATCACGTGATTTCATGGGTCATTCTGTATGGTGACTTCCCTTCGATTTTTATAATGTATAGGCTCTTGCATGTGGATGACCCGCCATTTTAAGGTAAAAAATTTCTTATTTTAACTCCATATATTTCTGTTTTATTGAATCTCAATCATATAATACTTAATTCAAACACTAAACTTATTTTCCCACATGAGTCATTATTAGTGTGAGAAATAATAGATAAACATAATAACATTGTATAACATGATAGTGACGTATATGTATTGGAGAAATGGTGGTAGATCCATCTATCATCCTTGAGGAGTGTCCAGAATAAGAATTCCTTGGTTTTAGAGTGAGATACTATCGATCTGAATTTTTCCCATCATGAATAGGTGAATGAGGGAGGTAATTATAATGGAATTATATTCTAACCAAATAATGGGGAATAAGGAAGTTGTGAATCGAGATATACATGGATTCAAACGTAATGAGGAGTGATCGACTGAGAGTGTATTACTTTTATACATTTTCAAAATACATATTCAACTATCATACTTCTATGGGTGGGGACATACAAATAAAGGTAAAATATTAACCAGGTTTGAAACATGGGACCTATTATATATTCATTAAAAGTCAATGAAGTGGTTTACCTAGGATTGGAGGTGATCCATTTTTTCCCAGCATCAATACTATTATATGGCCAATAAAGACATCGAATACGGTGGGGATGAGGATAATCAGTTCATATTTCATATATCATAGTGTATATTGGGGTAATTTTATCACCCAAACCCCATTGGCAGATCTTCTAGGATGGATGGGATCCATCCTCCATTATCATGTATTTGAAGATACTATAAAAATATACTCATGTGGTATCCAAGATCTATCTTGGTTAATACTCATTGAAGAGGTGGAGGATGATTGGAATGCGCTCGATCTAGCCTGGTACATGCATAAATCTATGGGCACTAAGGAGCTCCATGTGGTGATGTTAGATATTTCTTCATTATAAGGGGAAGCACTGAAGCACAAGTCCCTCACCAATTAAAAAGGATTCATCATAAATATAATTTTTTAGTTATATAAATCCACATATAATTTTGTAGAGACATAATCCCTGGTATAATAGTGCATATACAAACATGGAGACATGCATATCCGAGCAGATTAGATCCACCATGTCATTTGGGAGAAAGTGATGGAGCTAGACGAGTGACAATGGACCCATGAGGATACCCAATATTTTATGGATGAGGTTGATCACATGATTTCATGGTTTATTCAGTATGGTGACTTCCCTTCATTTTTTATAATGTAGAGGCTCTAGCATGTGGATGAACCTCCATTTTAAGGTAAGAAATTTCATTATTTCAACTCCATATATGTGTATTTTATTTAATCTCAATCATATAATAATTAATTCAAACACCAATCCTCTTATCCAACATGAGTCATTATTATTGTGAGAAATAATAGATAAACATAAAATCATTAGATAACATGATATTAAAAGATATGTATTGATGAAATGGGGGTAGAGCTATATATAATCCATGAGAAGTATCCTGAATAGGAATTCCTTGGTTTGAGAGTGAGATACTATTGATCTGAATTTTTTCCCAACAAGCATAGGTGAACAAGGGAGGTTATTCTAGTGGAATTATATTCTAACCAAATAATGGTGATTAAGGAGGATGTGAATTGAGATATACAAAGATTCAAACACAGTAAGGGGTGATCGAATGAGTGTGTATTGTTTTTGACCATTTTCAAAATACATATTACACTATCATACTTCCTTGGGTGGCGACATAAAAATAATGTTAAACCGTTGAACAACTTTGAAACATGGGTCCTATCAAATATTTATTGAATTTCCCTAAAGTGGTGTACCTAGGATTAGAGGTGATCCATTTTTTCCAGACATTAATACCATTATAGGGCCAATTAAGGCATGGAATATGATGGAGATCCAAATAATTGGTGACACAAAGCATGGGGTGAAAATGAGGAAATGATTGGAAGGATTTAAACAATCAAAATATTATTCTATTGTGGTTTGGAACTTATTGGGTCGGTGTATTTGTCATAGAAGGATTTATACTCTCCATCTATTTGGAGTGCCATCTTGGTTTCCATGGGATGGTCCGGGAACCCAAGTGGCATGGTAGGTGACTTCTAACGAATGTGGACAATGTCCAGTATATAGAGGCACTATGACATTTTATATTTTTTTATAATACAATTTGGTTGATAGAAAATAATTTATAATATTGAAGAATTGATTTCGAACACATAGTTATTGTCCAATGATGAGGAAATTTTATTGTATTAGTTTATGGTCCCATATATTTGACCATAGTTCCATATTATATAATGACATCTGATTGGTATAGGTGTAGAAAAATTGAGTTCCTTTATTACAGGATTTTTAAATAAAAATGAATTAAAATAAACTACTTCATGGTAAATGGATGAATGAAAAGGATTAAAAAGGGGTTGTAACTCTTGGAGGACCTCCTCATGTAAGTAGAGTCAACTTTTGACTCAATCTTTTTCTTGAAAATTAGGGAATGATTAGAGCCAAAATGATTTTTTCAAGCATTGAGGATGTGGTTTTCTTTTGTTGTACACATTTCATTCAAACCATCAATTTTTACCATGTCATAATGGATACATGGAGGGATGAAGCATAACTTATTATCATATTTCCATTGTGTGTTTCTATATAAATAGAGATGTCTATATCTTATCTAGGGTAGTTCTGTGTTGTAGAAATTTTACATAATAAATATTAATTTAGGGGAAAATTTATTGGTGTGTACATTTTTTTTAATTTCATTATTCTCGAATCAAATCTACTAGGATACTATACTATAGTTCATAAAATTTGGTGAATCATTTCTGGTGTGGGGTAATTATTAACATGACAAAAAGAGATGACCAAGGAGGCCCAATAATACAAAATATTTCCAATGTTTAATGTTCATAATGCATGGGACACCTCTTCCTAAGAATCAAAATTTCATAGTATGTATAAATAGACTCAGTACCTTGATGATGAAATAAGAGATAACAAAAGATGTGGGAAAAGAGAAGATTTATAGTTGGGCCCAGTATAGAAGATCTAATTATAAATACATGTTCCATTAAATAGGGAATCAAGCAACCCAACCATCTATAAAATGCCATGTTATGAGACAAATTTTGGAAGGGGGAGGCCCTCTCATGTGAGGATATGGTGAATGGATGTTGAATTATTATGATTATGAAATAGAGTTAATAAAAACCATACGAATATTGGGATCCATATGTGGATAGTAATACATAGGGTTGGGTTATAATTCATGCACAAAAGATTCTAGTCTAATCCCATAGTGTCATCATTGAAGAGATAATTTTTTTCTTGGGTTGTTCATGTTTCACAATAAGAAATAATATCATATGTGAAAATATTTCCAAAGTTACATAATTCCACATGAAATAACCCTAATAAATGTTTGACATAATTTATGGTTTGAATTCTCGGACCATATGGGGGTTGGGGCGATGTTTTTGTATTCTATTCACTCAAACCCTAACTAAAAAATGTGTGTTATCAGTGAAAAATATTTAATATAATCTTTACAGAAGGAGGTATTTAAAAATGGTATAGATATTGGTTTTTGGAGTAACTATGTATCTCAGTAAATTGAAAAAAAGTAATATAATTATAGAATATGAAATGGTGTGAGACCAATGTAAGAATTAGGGTTCCATCCTCTTAGGTTAAGAAAAAAAGTATACTCTATAGATTAAAGTTTCATTTAGAAATATATCATCGACATGGATTAATTTGATGCACCTAAGACTAAAAATAACTGATACCATATGAAATAAATGATGCATGTACCATGGGAGTTCATGTATCAATGCTTTTTGTGTGGAATGATAGGGTGGTAACCCAACTGAAATACGAGTGATAGAGATCTGGTCACATGAAGAATTCATAGATAAGATGCACATATTTTATTTTTATGATTCATAGAAAAAATCCCCATGGTTATTGTAAAATTTTCCATGTTAGGTTTTTAAATAGTTCAAGGTCATTATTGTTAGACCATATGTGGGTGTGTCTTATGAGATGCTATGTGTTTCATTAAAGATTTAATAAATTAGTTATAGAATCATCCAAGAAGGCCTTTCACAACACCAAAACATATGGAAATAGTTTCACACAATTTTTGGGAATGATTATTAGTCCAGAAATCCTAGTATAAGGTTTGATTATACTAGACCATGTAGGAGTGAAATTTCCACTTATGAATTCCTCCACATCCAATAAGTTTCTTGAGGAAACTCCACTATTAATGCTATGAACACATGTGACATTCTTATTATGGGAAAAATGTATGGGGAAGATTACACCCCCACCCCATCACAATGGAGAGAATGATAAAGGGAAAAGGATGAATACTTGTTAAAGATAAAATGACAAATACTTTCTTATACATCATAGTTGAATGCAATGGGGAATAACACAAAGGGTGTGAAAATATACCTAAATAATGTGAGGGGGGTATGAGGGAATTCACATCTTATATGACACAAACTAGGAGAGAAGTTATTGATGGGTATATAATAATTGCTGAAAATGTTCAAAATAATGTTCCCCAATCACACTAGTGTTATAATGGAAAACAAATGTCGGTTAGACCACTCACTATGCCTGATACATAAGAATTGTTATCATTCCCCCAACTCCCCCTCAATGAATGATCCAATTTTGCAAGATCGTCCATTTTATAGAACCACCATTATCGTTATTGGGAATATATATACTGAGAGGGTGATAATGGTCCAAACTAAGAGAGTCATAATGTGTGGAAGTGGAAATTATTTCTTTCTTATAATGAATTTAAACACGGTGGGTTCCATTTTACGATGTGAACAGATGAAGTCAAAAACAATGTTGGTATGACAGGAATGAGAATGTTACTAAGGGGGAATCACCCAGAAGATGCTCGTTTGGGCCAAGGATATGAGATCTGGGCATCAAAACATATCCAATAGAACAGGGTATAAGGCCACAATACGTTGTTAATCATGGTGTGTGTAACGAACCAAACATTAATGAATAAAAATTATTCTTAATCTAATTAAATGTTTTATTATGGTTATATAAAATCTGAACTTCATTGTTTTTATGTTTCTGGATTTTATAATACCATTATGAATTTTTACTGTTGCTAATATAGTCGTTGAACAGCGATCACATGGTTTGTATGAATATAGGGCTTTAACAAATCCCATTTACTCATACAAAGGAAGTGATGGCCTGATCCTATAGACTTACCCCATAAAAATCCCATTTGTTAGATCTCATAAATGAGGTGTCATCATTCGGATTCTCTCTTGACCAAGCCCAATACAAGCTTGAATACGTTAAGCTCCATCGGAACCACCTACAAGAGAAGTGGAAGTTAATAGAGATGACCACCTGAGCAATGTTATCAGAGCCACCCCCAGAGTCTATCACCATCGCACACCATACCCTAAGGTCATATTTAGTTGTTTTAAGGGGTTATGAAACAAGGCCCTTGTACTAAAATTGTGTACATTATTATTTTATAGAAAAAAATACATTCTTTTTATTATTTTTCTTTTTAAATAGTTTTTAATGAACAAATAATATTTTTAGTAATATTAAACTAAGAAATCCACTTTGAAAATTAATGGATTTTTTAATTAAATAATGTTTTAATATAATATATTTTTATTATTATTAAATTACATTTTATTAAATAATATTTATCGTATAATTTTATGAATGCAATTGTAATTTTTATTAAGGTTTGGAAGCTGTTTTTGTCAAAACCCATGAATTTTCGATAATGTCGGATTTTATTTTAAAAGTAAAAATGAAATTATTTATACAACTATTTAGATAAAATGAATATTATTTTTGGAATCTGGACATCAAAATTATCCAATGGTGAATTTTTCATAATTTTCTGAGACAGTCAAATTTTTAGTTAAAGAAATTAAATATCTTCTAAAAATATAATGTGTTTTATGACATCATAATGACCCAATATTGATGTGATAAAATTATATTAACATTATTTTGTACCAATATATGTTTTACCATTTTAATAATGTTCTTTTGTGGTTGTTTTATTTATTTTAAAAATATTTAGGGGACCCTTCAAGGCTTATAAAACATTTTGTCTTATTAAATTGTTTTCTTTTAGAGTGTGACTCACCTCCACATAATAAAACCCTATTATTTTAAGAAGTTAGGCCATTTTCCTTATAAAATATTTTTTCCACTCCCCTTTTTCTAAAGCCATGGTCAAAAACCATTGGTTGGATTGGGTTTTTGATTAGTTTAATGTGAGGTGTCCCAAACCTAAATAATAATGAATTCTCTATCTTTTCTTATATAATACCACCCAAGCTCCCAGATCATCTTCCCTCAAAGCCTCTCAAGTTAGACCACCCCCTTCCATCCTCTCTCTAGTGTCCTTACAAAGTTCCCCATGCTCCCAAGAAGCCTCTCTCAAGCCTCTCCCACGATTTCGGGATGACACATCCAAGTAAGGATTTATTCTTTTCACATTTTTGTCCAATTTTCATTAAGTTGTTATGCGCTTTTTTCAATTAAAAGTGTTGGGGTATGATTTTGAACCTCCCCCATACATCCCTCTTTTTTTAGTTGATGGGATACCCCTTTATCTCTCATTAATTCATCCCATGTACACCTGTTAGAATGCTGAAATTTCGTGAGGGATTTCTCTCTCATCTTTTATATCCAAGTAATTATTTTGAATAATGCATATAAATTCCATTAATTATGTTTGTAAATGTATATCTATGACCCCCTTATAGTCCATTTCATGTAAATATGATAAGACACACATTTCTCTCACATCAACCATTTTCATGAGTCCTTATGCCATGCCGTTATGCTGCTGAAATTGCACCGAATTTTTTCCATCCAAGATCATTGTGTAGTGAATACCATACCCATGTATCTATCAATGGAAATCACCTTTATGAACATATACATATTTAATGGTACTTTCTTGTGGATATTCCACATTTCTTAATTGTGGAATAACTAATGATGATGAATGATTCCATGTCATCTGATCCATGTGGCACACTTAGGCATGAAAAGAAATTTTTAAGAAGGGTGTGCCCTGATAGGGCTCCAATGCATTGGGTAATGTATAGTATCATGATATGTGATGTGCAATGAGTTCTGAATCATACTGATTAATGTGGAACAAGGTTTTACTCATTCTTCAATTGCGATGAGGGTTTACTCATGCACTATGTGCAATGAGCCTTGGCTCATGCTAATTCAATGTTAAGTGTTGTTGCCACATTTCCGTGTAATAATTATCATGATTTATCATGAATTTATGTTTATTTTTATCTTATGCTCCATTGATATGGCTATTGGATAACATTTATTGTATTCCCCATATTATTTCATGTTTATTCCCTTATTGGACATTATAGATCACCCTTTTCTTATGCATGTCCTCAGGTTAACCAATGCAATGCAAAGTACTAGAGAATGTTGTGGTCATGTAATGGATGTTTTAAATAAAGATGTTGTATTTCATGTTTTAGGTTATTATGTAATAATAAAAAGATCCAAATACAATAGAGCTCACGATCTTCCATGTTGTACCCAGTGAAGAGTTTTTGTAATAAAACATGTTTAAGTTTGTAAAAAAAGAGTCGGGTTGTCATATTTGGTATAAGAGGATAGGTTTAGTTATATATGGGATTAGGATTAGAAAAACCTAGTGAATCCTTAGATACGGGAATACGTATAACAAAAACATCCCAATTTTTTGGTGAGTATTGTGTAAGTGCTTTATCAAGAAAATACATCCCTGTCTAAATTCAAGCTGATAGAGGCGACTCTAGCATATATGTATCCTAGGGGTAAAACTCAAAAACACAACATTGAGATAGACTCGAATGGGAACTGGTGACTGAAAAGTTTCCTTGCTTCACACTTTGTTACGAAAATCTCGGGGGATATTCTTTGGTAAATTAACATGCTTAGTATGAACCATTATTAAGGGACTTAAAAAAACCCCCTAAGAATATATGTTAGAATGTAGATTATGGATAACATAGATAGAAGCCAATAGATTAATAAGTTAATAAAATAAAATCTATTTATAAGTCATATGTTTTTTGGATTACCCTTTTTGTGTCACCCGTAATTTTCATTTCACTATGGAATAATAAATTGTTAGACATAAAGTAGTTTTATATCAAAATTTTATCATGTCTTTAGTGTAACTAAATATTTGATATGTTTTTTCAGAAGGATAAAGGATATTTTCGATAAGGAAGGGTAAGAACCTCATACAACACTCTTGTCCCTTATTAAGGACTTACTGTCTATAAATATCACGAAGTCAAGATCACATAGAATATAAAGCTTTTTTAATGTCCAACTTCCTTTCAAGACGCTCTACTACATTTCAAACACCTCCTACATACAAGAGAATCATCAAGGATCATGGAACACCTATGATCAAATATAAAGCTCCCAAATATACCACCTTTCAAGATGAGGGAGATACCATCTGTGTATTTTAAAATATTTCGCCCTATCCAAGGAGTATGATGCACTATATGATTTTATGATAGCTGCCAAAGAGGGAGACCTCCGAGCAGCTTATATAAATAGTCTTGTCTTCTCATTTTTTGGGAAACATAGACAATATACTAGAAGAACCGCATTTCAAAAATTTCAAATCTGACTATGTCATAATATTTAACAAAAACATGGTAAATGGTGATGTTTTGAAACTATACGTTAGGAGCAATTGTTTCGAAAAGTGCATCATATTTTTCATCGATACAATCTATGTTGCACTAACTATGTCTGGGCTAAGGAAGTGGAATATGTTGAATGTGCATTGAAGTATTGTTTCACTATGTATACCCAATATCTTCATGATCAATGTGATAATGAGGTATGGGTAATTCTTAATGGTGGTGGGTAAGAATCCCTAAAGTTGTGTTTAAATTTTAGAGTTTTTTTATGTAATCAAATTGTGAGGATGCTGTTTTTTTAAGTGGGGAGATTGTAACCACCCAGACATTCATTAATGGAAAATACTCTTGTTCTAATTAAAAGTCTTATTATGGTTATATAAAATAAAAACATAATTGGTGTTATGTTTTGGGATTTTAAAATACCGTTATTAATTGTTACCATTGTTGATATAGTTGTTGAAGAGAGATCACAAGATTAGTATAAATATAGGGATTTAACAAATTGAATTTACTCAGAAAAAGGAAGTGATGGCCTCATCCAGTAGACTTTCCCCGTATGAAGCCCATTTTTCAGAGCTTAGAAAGGAGGTGGAGCCATTGGGCTTTGCTCATGGCCAATAAAAAGCTGAGCTTCAATAGGTTACGCTCGAGCAGAACCACCTACAGGAGAAGTGGATGTTGATAGATATTACCACTCGAGCAATGTTATTAGAGCCACCCAAAGAGTCTTTCACCATCATTCTCCTTACTCTAATGTCTTATGTGGGTTTTTAAGGGGTTATGTAACAATTCCCTTGTACTAAATTTATGTACATTATTCTTTTATAGAGAATATTCATTATTTTTATTGTTGTTACATTGTAATTAGTTTTTAAAGCACAAATAGTATTTTTAGAAATATTCAACTAAGAAAAATATTTTGATGAATTAATGTTTATTGAAATTAAATAATATTTTAATAAAATATTATTATTATTATTAAATTACTTATTATTAAATAAAAATTTTCATATAAATTTTTGCATTCAATAGAATTTTTTTATGGTTTGAAAGTTATTTTTGTGAAATCCCATGAATTTTTTATAAATGTCAGTTTCCATTTCAAATGTAAAATATCACATATTTAGAAATTTATTTAGATAAAATGAATATAATTTTTTAGAATCAGGATGTCGAAATTATCCGATAGTGAATTTTTCATAATTTTCTGAGATAGTGGAATTTTTGGTCAAAAAATTAAATATTGTTTAAATATATAATGGGTTTAATGACATCATAATGACCCAATAGTGATGTAATAAAATAATATAAAAAACTTTCTCAGCCAATATATGTTTTGAAATTAAAATAATGTGGTTTTTGGTTTGTTTTATTTATTTTACAAGGCGTTAGTGGACCCTTCAAGGCTTATAAAACTTTTGGTCTTTTTAAATTGTTTTCTGGAGAGTATGACTCACCTCTACATAAGCGACCATATTGTTTTAAGAAGTTAGGCAATTTACCTTATAATATATTTTTTACATTCATCTATGACAAAAAACATGGTCTGATTTGTTGTTTTGATTAGTTTAATGTGAGGTGTCCCAAACCTAAATAATAAAGAATTCCCTCCCATTTCCTATATAATCCCACCCAAGCTCCAACTTCACCTTTACTCAAAGCCTTTGTAGTTCGACCAAAAACATACCTACACTCTCTAAAATCCACCAAATGATCCCTAAGCTCTCAATAAACCTCTCTAAAGCATCTCCCAGGCCTTTGGGATTACTCTTCCATGTAAGGGATTTCTTCATTTCTAGTTTTTGTCTAATTTTCATTAAGTTGTTAAGCCCTTTTTTCAATTAAAAAGGTTGGGGTATAATTTCTCACATCACCCTTACATCCTTATTTATGTTTATATTATTGGAGACCCCTTTATCTCTCATTAATTCCTCCCATGAACACTTGTTACCATGCCGAAATTCCGGGGTAGATTTCTCTCTCCTCTTTTACATCCATGTAATTATTTTGTATTATGCATCTAACTTCCATTACGTTTGTTGGGACATGTATCTCTATGACCCCCTTACTTTCCATTTCGTGTAAATATGATGAGACACACATTTCTCTCTAATAAAACATTTTCATGAATCCTTATGTCACTTCGTTATGTGGCCGAAATTGCACTGCATTTTTTTATGCCAAGATCATTGTCTAATGAATTCCATACCCATGTCTCTATCGAGGGTATTCACCTTTATACACATATAAATATTGAATGGTACATTCATGTGTGAATTACACATTTCTTAATCATGTAATAACTTATTATGTTGAATAATTCCATGTTATATGATTCATGTGGCACAATTATGCATGAAATGAAACGTTTAAGAAGGGTGTGCCCTGATAGTGCTCTAATGTATTGGGTAAAGTATAGTATCATGATATATTATTTTCAATAAATTTTGACTCATGATAATTCAAGTGCAATGAGGGTTGAATCATGCTTCATGTGAAATGAAGGTTTACTCATGCTCCATGTGAATGATTTGTGGTTCATGGTAATTCCATGGTAGGTGTTGTTGCCACATTTACAGGTTATGATTATTGTGATTTATCATTACTTTATTTTTATGTTTCACTTATTCTCCATTTATATGCCTATTGGGTAACATGTATTTTATTCCTCAGGGTATTCAATGTCTATTCCCTTAATGGTCTTTATAGATCACCCTTTTCTTATGAATGTCCTCACGTTATCCCATGCAATGATAAGTAGGAGGGAATGTAATGGTCATGTAAAGAAAGTTTATTATAAATATGTTGTATTTAATAATTTAGGTTGTTATGTAATGATAATATGCCCCAAATACACTATAACTCTCAATATCCCATGTTATATTAAGTGAAGAGTTTTTGTAAAAATTTATGTTTAAGTTTGTAATAAAAGAGTAGGATTGTCCTATTGTGCTGGATGACCATAACGTTAAATAAAGACACTCACTCACATGATGAATCAATATATAATGAAGTATCACATTGTGATATTGGGACACATATTATATAGTTTAATTTAATATAGAAATGATGTTGAATAGTTATTTTAATTTCAACTGGTGAGGAAATGTGTTTGATGCATTTTAAGGTTCAATAGCTTTAACCATTGTTGGATTGTGTCTGGTACCACCCATTTCTATTGAGTATTAAAGATAGTGGGATTTATGTGTTATACATGGATGTCTACTAGGTTCTATAATGGAATGGATGGTGTTATTGGGCCTTAAATGTAACTAGAACATGGAGATGATGCTCTGGGATTACTTCCCTCCCCTTCCAGGAGGTGGGAGGGAGGCGAAGGACATGGTTTCACAGCCTCCAACACCGTAGAGGCCTTTCATTCCTTTCTCAAACCCTAGCTACCTTCCGGATTTCCCATCGATTTCTTTATGCCCGAAAGTTCCTGATCTTCATCAGGGTGATCATCAGCTACTGATCTCTTCATCCGAGTTCTTTGAATCTTTGAGTCACTTGGATTTAACGCTGGTAGCATGCTTTGATCAGAGAAGGCCCTCGGTCGATGACTTCGACCGTTTCATCTTCGAAAAGTGGTATTTGCAAGAGCGCGCTGTTGTTGGGCTTCTCGATAGTCGCAAATTCATGATTCTCTTTTCCTTGGAGGATGATTTGATCTGCGCCTGGTCCGGTGCCCCTCGTAGATGCAATGGATTCTGGTTCTTCCTTCTTCTCTAGTCATTTTATTTATACATGAATCGTGATCTGTCAACCACTGCGGCATGGGTTAGTCTTCCACAACTCCCTCTTCCGTTTCAAAATCCGGCAATTATTCGCATGATTGGTAATATGGTTGGGCGCTTTCTCTGTCCTGATGTTTGTACGTCCACTTTCAGTCATCCGGTGAATCCACGTCTCTGTGTGGAGGTGGAAACTGCAAGGCCCGCTGTGAATTGGGTATGGATCACTGTTGGTGAGGAATTCAGATGGAGGTAGCCCGTGATTTTTGAATCTTTGGTAGGATACTGTAACACCTGCTGTTGTCTGGGGAATATGGCGTCGAACTGTCACTCTGAGGTGCTGAACCGAAGGTCCTATAACCGGAAGGGGAGAGTGGATGATTCCTCCTGGATGAGATTGGTGTCTACTGGGGGTGTGGAACCTGGAACTATGGAGGAGAATCGGTTGTCAGTGCCTTTGAGGAGCTGTGTAGAGGCCCCTTTGAATCCTGATGTATCTGTTGTGTACAGCAGGCTTCGACATGATCTGCAGTTGGGTGATGGGGTGATTCACGTGAATAATAAGGAGGATTCTAGTTCTGGTGAAGGGGGAGGCACTGCAGGTGTAAACATTGCTATGAAGGAGTTTCAGCCTGAGGTGTCTGTGTCTACACCTACTAAAATGGAGAGAAATTGGTGCAAGGAAGCAGTGATTGTGGTAAATGGAGTGCAGGATGATGTTGGAAGAGGTTGTGATATGATGGAGGTTTCAGATGGTAGGAATGGGGTGCAAGGTAGGGTTGTTATTGATGGGGAGGTGGGATTCACAGTTGCTACTTCCAATCAGTTCCAGGAGTTGGAAAAGAAGATGGTAGAGGAGGTAACTTCCATGATTGAGATGCAGCGTGAGGCTCCTTCACAGGAGGGAGGCAATTGGTCAAATTATGTGTTGTAGGCGACTTAAGTTCATCCAGAGTCCCCATAACAGCCACGGTGCCTTGCTGTGATTGACACCAATGGTCAATTCCAGCAGCTTCGTGGAGGGAATGATAATTTTCAGCAGGTTCTTATCCATGGAAAGTGGGGGGATTGCTATGAGAGTGATCAAGAAAATTATGGAGTTACGATCAAGCCTTCTTTTAGTGATGTGGTCCAAGGCGGGAAGGCGAAGGTGAGCAGGGATCAAGAAGTCTTGACTGCCCCTCCGCGACGCAGGTCAAAGAAAGATTACTCCTATTTGCCAAAGCCGTTAGTCACTAGGTCCTCTGGTTGCAATGAGGAGCTCTTATCCTTGGAGCGGATGAATCTGCGAAGGAAATATGCTAAGGTTCTGAGGCATTACGAAAGCTCGGAATGGGAAACAACCACAGTGGTGGAGGATTATGGAGATGGGTATGGGTTGTGTGACATGTAAGTTCTTTTCATTTTTCCTTTTGATGCTTGTCTACTTCACTTTTCATTTTCTTTAATAAATGGTCAGGGGGTTATCCCCTGGCTGGGCTTTTCTGGGTATAACTAGAACATGTATGGGTGTATTATTTCATGCCCATCATGTGAGGAATCTTTCCTAGTCATATAACGTGTTGTATTTTTATAAAACAAGGTATCTAGTACTCCCACTATAGGTTACGTAAACTATACAATGTTATACACAATGTATTTGTGTGTGGGGCTTTAGAAAATTATTTTTTCATTATTTTTTCCTTATTCCAAACCACGGGGGAATCATTACACACTTTTGGGTAGGGGAATAGGATCGAAATATACAACCTCGTATAGTTTGATTGGGATTAATGGTGATATAACTAGATCTTTAACACAAATTAATCCCTTTATTTTATTTTCATGTAAGATTATATGGTTTTCTTGGTCAACTAATAGGAGGGAATCATGCGATTGGGGATTAAACTTGGGTAGGAGGCCTGAGGGCTGAGGAACTACATCGGATCATTTCCCCATCACTACATAATCCATATCACACATTTAACATATGGCATATAATTATTTTAAAAGTAAGAAATCAATGCTTTTCACATAATGTATATTGTAGTTTAATATCATGAACCTATAATGATATCATATTTTTTCCATGATAGAGGGCCATGGAACCATAGTGAGTGTCTAGTGACTTTGTTAGGTAGAAATAATGGATACATCATTAATACATCCCACTGATGCATAATTATAGTAAATATAGTCTATACATGGGGGATGGAATGACCCAAATATATGGGGTTTAGGCGTCACTACTGATCCCATAGAACCAGGAATAAAGACATACAATGGTATATAATGCAGCAAGGTGGGATTCAAAATCTGGAATTTTTGTATCCTTTCTAGGGAGGAGACAAAGTATCAAATAGATTAAATTCATTAAATGGGGGATTTTGAATCATCGGTTTAACAACATACGGTTTGGAATTTGAATTATCTCATATTTTTCATATGAGTAACCCCACTTTTATCACAGTGTATGAGGCTATATTTCCACATAAAATGATGAATATTCAGGTATTGATAGTCAAATTCATATAGCTTAAACTTTTTAAAATATTATAATTTTAATCTGTGGTGTCAAATGATTATCACATAAGGGTAAGGACACAATTTAACATCATGTACTTAAGATTTTGTCAATTTGTTTGAGTTCATATCACTAAGATGTTAGTATATTTAGATTAAAGTCATACAGTTTGTACTCAAATGTGTATGTGAAGTATAGTTTATGAAATCTTGTGTTAGTGCGATGTATGTTTCAATCTCCATCCCTAGAGATCAATGAGTATAAATCATTGTATTAGACCTTATAAATGGCATAAAATCCATACAATTAAGGTTCATATATCTATGTATTCATTTCATGTGTCATCCAAATCATGAGAGTAAGTACCATATATCTAAAGTAAGGAGTGCGGTAGGTCCCCTTTATGGAACACTCATTCCATCAGGTTTTGATTCCTTTCCTAGTTATCCAATGAATGGAACATTTTTTAATCAAGTTATTTGAACATAGAAATGAATCATTCTTCTCTTATTTCCAATATCTACTCGACATAAACTACCATCTATAGTGATACTAGCTGATCCTATATAGGTATAAATAGTTCCATCTTGTACCCATGAAATATGGGGGTTCCTTGGTGAAATTTTGACTATTCTATCGATATAACCATAGGTAATTGGAGATATTCTCGAGTAAAATATTATTATTCTGACATATTATATTCTATATGATATTTGATAGGTTTTTTAAATTCTTCAATCTTCAAATATTTCAATGTTTCATAGAAAGATGTGTGGTTGGATTAGATCTTGTACTCAAAATACAGCTTCTTTATATTAGAACATTTAATATGGAATCTATTTTTATGATAATGTGTTAGTAATACTAAATTTATTTATGATGTGGGACTACAAATAAATATAAAGGATTGGGTATTAACCTTATTGAGGGGGATGTCATCCATGAACTTTTAAAATAATTTTATGGTATTTAGAATGAACCTACTTTTTTGAGTTTCCATGGGCATGTAGGGAGCCTCAATGACATGTCCCTATACAGTAAAGGGGTATGAGTAATTGGTTCCCTAAAGAGGTTCTTGTGGATAATTCACCATGTTACTATGTATTTACATGATTGATACCTCCTACCAAATTTGATGTAGTTAGGAATCATGTTGGGAAAATAGTATCTCAACCTCTAAATTGAGTGAGAAATCTTCGATCCCACTTGAAGGGCCCCACAAAACCCGACATGGACCTCTTTATTGATTTGATGGATCTCCTCCCCTTGGATAAAGTGGTGGAGGATTCCATAAAATCCACATATGTAGTTGGTCTACTATAGAATTGATGGTCACTAATTGATTTAAATATTGTTCTTCATCATCTAAAGAGATTGTTCAAATTACCCTCAAATGTACCACATGAATTATTATGTCATTATGGTCATGTTCTACATGTGATGTAGTAATGTCTACCAAATAATAACCTCATTAATTCAATTTTCAGTGATTATGATTCTCCTTTATCTTGGATGGGAACGGGCCAACTATTGACGATTCTAATCTAATATGAGAATATATTCAAGTTTTCTGATGAGAAAGTTTCTATTGACCTACATTATTACTTGTATAAAGTCTCTATCAACATAAAAATTGTGGATATAAATATTAAGAGAGATTTTAAGGTTCGTGGTATATTCCTAATACTTAGTCTTAGTATTGGTGATATGATCATAATTCATAAGCTCATGAGGGATGGAACCTTACAATAATAGTATTGAATATTGAAATTTGAAATGTGAAAGGGTGGTGAAAAAAATCTTGAGGCATGTCCAGTTGAGTTAGGGGTTTTTGATCCTTTTTTTATTTCAGCTGCATAAGGCACCATCAAAATAATGTATCAATCAGGGTGTAGCCTCATGAACCAATAAGATGGCCTCTTATGGGAAGAAAAAATTCATGGTTATTCATTATGGGATATATGTAGAGCTAGGAAATATTCAAAAACAAGTCCTTTAATAATTTTATATGGGTCAAAACTATTGTCTAATTAGAGGATCTATATGGGAGACAAGCTATATCTCATCCCACAATATTTAGTTCAATAATTTATGAACTAAAAAACAAGATTAAGGTCACTCTTATCGATATTATAATATCTTCTCTCCATATCGAGCATCATAGGAGTCAGATAATTCATTTTATTTCCATACCCTTATTATTCTTCTAATCCAGAAGGGTATCTATGAATCATTCTAGGGTAGCAACATAGATGACTAGAGGATTCCATGGTGTGTGTGCATCCTGATCTAAGGATGATGAGGATAATTATTAATCTCCATAAATTTACACTCGAAGTATTTATCCTATTGGAAGATGATTCCACTATTAATTATATGTAAAATAGGCATACACATTCGATCCATATTCTCAATGGACCATCAGATATCATCTGAGTTTCCTTGAGGGCCTTGAAACATATGGAATATTTTTGGAGGAGAAACATTACTAATATCTTTGATCATCTATGGATCAATCTAAAGGATTATATACCTGGAATTGAAGCTAATACGCATTATATAGATAACCCTAAACTCACAATTCTATGTTTCTATGATCAGGTGATGGGAGATGAGTAAGTTGAACACATTCTCAACATTGTTTATTTGTTCTTGAATTTGGAATGATATAACTAAAAAATAAATCACATAACCTTATATGAATTTCAAGAGGAGATTCTTGAAGATATAATGTATGACATGAATACATAGGAAGCTTTAGAATTATTCAAATTGAATGAAATCACCCAGTAGAAGAATTGTCCCTGAGGTGCTATGAAATATGTTTCATTATCATAATTGATTGCCATCCAAATACAGTTATACCCATTATAGACAATTATGAATGTTTTTTACTATAAAAGAGAGATTTCATATGTCTATATTCCTTTTACCAAAAAGGGAAAATCATCCATCTTGTAATGGTAATTATGGTCCAGAAAGTGGATATAGACAAATATCTACCCATTCTTCTCCCAAACTAGGATAAGATTGGTCATCCACAAGGGGTGTTGAACCACCATGATGAATGTGTCTTTCATTATATTGTTATCATCATCCTTCACCATGGATCATTTGGGATGTCTCATCTTTTTAGGAGGAAATTTAAACTAATGGTGGCCCATTGCGAGACCAAATAGATGAAGAACAACATTGGGATTGAGCCCTAGAATATCCTTGTAGCTCCAGGAAAACAATTTATGGTTCCCTTCTAAGAATTAAAAAAAAAAATTGTTTACCCTCTATATAATTGATGACATTGATCTGTTTTGGACTAAAGACTTCCTTTATTCTAGTATTCACTGGGTTTAACTCATTGACCACAGTTGAGACACCCTCTTCAAACCCTAGGGAGTGGCATCAAGATTATCATCATCATTACAGACATGAGGATTTGAGGGAGGGAAAACTCCATTGTATTTGTATATCTTGTAGTTGAAGTATCATATGCTCTAGAAAATGTGGAGTCCTCAATGTGGGGTTCCAATTCTTGGATATTTTGATGAAAATTTCTATTGATCCCATCCCACATGGTTTTAGACCATGAGATCATCCTATGATATTGATAAACTAATTCTGAATGAATCTATATTGAAAAATCCAAGATTTGAGGAACTTGAATGGGTGACACATATCATATTCCATGGTGTGAACCACATATAATTCCTTAGTATTATGTCTGTGCAAATTATATGATCCGATATCATGTTGGAGTACAACATAATATATGATCACCCCTTCTTCATAGAGATGACAATGTTTTCCTCATGTCTGAGATCATGGGATCTATGTTGATGATTGAAATAATGAAGCAATATTTCATATATTTCCTTGGATCCACTGATGTAGTTTTCAGTTCATTTGAAAAATTTATACTCTAAACCTCATTGTTATAGAGATATTTTCCTTCCTTTTTTTGTACCCATCATCTAGGTAATGGTTATAAAATGAAATTTATGTTGAATCATCACCCTAGAGTATCACTACATCATCGTCAAGGAATTATTCATGTAATTTATTTTAACAAGAAGGTAACATAGCATGTAGAAGGATCTAAGGACATCCCAATGTATAATTGTAGGTAGTAACCTTTGATACTACCAGAAACTCAATGCTTTCAACCTAGATTTTGAAACGAGTATTTAGGTGAATCATTATATGGATCTTATCATCACTCTCATCATATCTATGAATTTTTAGGTGGGAGGGTGTGATATATTTCTCTGTGTTCCAAAACATGTTGAGTATCTAAGTTATCATGAGAATGATCTAACTTCCATTATCCACTAAAAAGTAGGAAATTTCCATAACATTGAATTGGGTGGTGATATACAACAGTCATATCATCCCCTATCTAGTGTCTCCTTCATCATCTTTATAGAAGTGAATTTCATCATTGTATTCTTTTTTCCCAGATTCCTCTACTTGTTATCGATTAGTGGTATCTACCTCAGTCTCAAACTATATACAAATAATTATTCTCCCATTGTGGGACTTTTCCATCTCATTTGATATGTAAAGTGAATCATGGATCAAGAGTCTCACTCGAATGAATGTGACATGTTTCATCCCATCATATTTCTGGGTGAGTGGAATGCTGCATTTTTATAAGTGAAAAAATTTAATAGGTTCATAGGGTGTTTTATTTCCAATGAAACTAAATCATTGTTGGTGTTAGTAACATGTCATTACTGTCTGAATTGTTTATGATGAGCACTAATCAGGTGTGGTTGGGCCATAGTTGGCTATTGTAATGTCCCAGTTCCGAGAGCCACCCAGAGGCACCCCATACCCGATTGGTCACCTGGCCTCAAGCACATTTCCCCGAATGCCAGAGGCTGCCAACTAGCAGTGAGGGTCTTGGGTGTGATAGTGGGGAAACTATTACCTCATTGGCATAGTACACAGTGGAAGAGAAAACGATAAAAAAAGCACAAATAGAAAACAATCCATACAGAAGTGAACAGTGGAAGACTAAATATGATAAATAGCATGAGCACATGTGTATATGATGCATAATACATATTTATAGGAAATCATCCAAACAAGCTATAATGATGTAAATACAAACAGTGCTAAAACAAGTACAAAATAAATATAAATAGCTTTTTAGCATCACAAGCCTAAGCTTGGTCTGATGCTCTCCAGCTCCATAGAAATTCAAGTACCTAAAGTCGAAGGGTGCATACCCTTGTCTATAACTGCTACAATATAGTCTATTTGGGCCCAAATGCATGACCGAAATAGGGTTTGCGACTAAATCCGAGTAGGAAACCACCCAAAGATCTGTTCCTAACAGTCAGTGAGCATATGGTAGGTAATTGTACAGTAAGCAGTAAACAGTAAACATAAAACATAATGATACACGACAGCCAACAATCCACAGATCAACAAGCAGCAATGAAGCAAACAGCTAACCACAAACTGGAATCCCTCTGGTCCTATCCAACAAGTACCAACATCCCTCTGGGTAGTACACATAGCCTAACCCTTCTGTTTGGTCATACGAAATTATAAGACTCTCTGGGGAAGCACGCTCAGTCAATTCCCTTTATAGTCTAAGGTAGTGAGAGACTCTCTCAGGATGATCATGTGGTCAATTCCCCTTATATCCCCAAGGTCTAGAGACTCTCTAAGGAAGCACACTTGGTCAATTCCTTTTATAGCCTCAACTCGATCATGGAATCTCTGAGGAATCTCACTCAGACAATTTCTCCTATATCTTGGAATAGTTTTAAGGAAATTAAAACAATACAAAGACTCTCGGAGGAAGATCACTCGGTGTACCCCCCGTATTGTCAATAAAGCTCAAGACTCTCTGAGGAATCTCACTCGGTCTATCCTCATGTGTTCTATAATGTCCAAGATGCTCTGGGAAGCCCACTTGGTCTATCCCCTATAGTCTATAATTTCCAAGACTCTCGGAGGAAGCTCACTCGATTTATCAACCTATAGTCTATAGAACTTGGTTCTCACGGCCCCGTGCCAGTCAGGGCATAATAATACTATGAGGCCAAAGTAAACCTATAGAGATACTTTGGGTAATAATTCTACAGTATACCAATATTTTCTGGGAATATTACTCCATCCTACGGTCACCAGGCATGGAAAACATGTATAACGGCCAAAGGAAGAACAAGACCAAAAGGTCGTAAACAGAACATGGCATGGTCAAAACATCCAAGCATAGAAATCATCCTTATAAATAGCTGAATTACCTCTACAAAAGAATACAAGAAAGGTATGAAAAAAATAGGGGTAAAACAGTAATCACACAATAACCCGTTGAAGGGTATTAGTGGAATTTTCACACAATACTCAACAACATTGTACGGAAAGGCACAAACAACCACCTTGATTCTAGGAGATCAATATACTTGAACCACGAGGCTTGAATCTCCTTAAAATGTCATAGATCTTGGAAAAAACACAAAACGTTCATCCAATGATTATTTGAAAAAGAGGAGGAATTGGAAAATGATTCTCTAGAGGAAGGAAGATCTTACTGTTGCGGTTCCAACACAATCGACGACGGTAGATTAGAAGAACGGGAGGAGGATTGAGGCTCAGAGGAGATTCGTGGCCGTACGGGATTCTCTCAGTCGAAGAATCTATAGAAGAAGCGTTTTTTGGCGATTATATGCGACCCCGGTCCATTTAATAAAAAAATTACACGGCGTGCACTTTTAGAGTAAACGGTGTGTTCTAGGATTTTCTAGACTCTGATTTAAGTGACCTCCACATCACCCACATGACCGTGTTTGTGGCCCAGACATGGCTAGCACATGGACTCACATAGTATCGAAGTACACGGAATATACTTATAAAGTACACGGCCTGTAATTCAAAAATTTCCAGAAACACCTCTTTTATCAAAAACCCCAGAAAAAGGAGTAACATACCTGAAACGAAGGTCTGGGTTCTTAAAAACTTACCCACATAAAGAAATTTGTCCCTGAATTTCCCTAGAGAGAATGGAAGAAGAAACCCCGAACAGATCCGACCACTGTGATCATAAATCGGCCTCCCTCTCCCAAGTCACATCCTGTACTCTTCTGTGCTGCCATAGCACCCGTACTAGAAGAACAGACGGGCCATGGAGAACCTTCGTAATGTGTTAAAAAATCTGGATAGGATTCTCCTCAAATGATGCATCCGCTTCGAGATCAACCTCCTCTTGTTGAAAGACATGTGACGGGTCAGAAAAGTAACGTTGGAGCTATGAAACTTGGAAGACTTCGTCCATATCCCGGTACCTCTGAGGTAACTAAAATCGATAGAAAACCAGTCCAACTCTCTCCAATACCTCAAACGGCCCGACGTACCTAGGTGAAATATTACCCTATCTCTGAATCCTCTTGTGTTCCAACCTCGGAGCGACACGCAGGAAAACCTGATCCTCGACCTCGAACTCTAGAGGTCGTCTCCACTGATAAACATAAGACTTATTTCAAGACGGTGTCATGTCCATCCAACTCTGAATCAACTCTATCTGCTCTGAGGTCTCCTGAACAAGACGAGGTCCTAGAAAAGACACTTCTACTACCTCCATCCAGTATAAAGGTGATCAGCATGGCCTATCATAAAAAGACTCATAAGGTGCCATCTGAATAGTCGCCTAAAAAATGTTGTTTTCGGAAAACTCTAAAAGAGGTATATGCTTCTCCAAAAAACCTCCAAAGTCTATAATTCTAGTTCAAAGAATATCATCAAGCACCTGAACTGCATGTATCTGAGTCCTCATACTCAAAGCATCAGCCAATGTGTTCCCCTTTCCCGGTGTATAGGGAAGCTCAAAGTCAAAGGACTGAGGTTACTCGACCCACCTGCACTATCTCAAATTCAGATCACGCTGAGTGAAGATGTACTTGAGACTTTTGTGGTTAGTGAAAACCACAAAATTCTCTCCCAGAAGATAATGTCTTCAACAGCGTAAGGCATGAACAATAGCTACCAACTTCAGATCGTGCATCGGGTAATTCCTCTCATGTGGCCTCAACTGCCGAGACCCATACACAATGACTCCATATCCCTGCCTCAACAAATATCCCATCTCGATACCTGAATCATCACATAAAATAGTATTGCTCTTTCCTGGATCTTGAAAGACTAGTATCTGTGCTGATGTTAACCTTCCATTCACCTCATGAAAGGCTAACTCACAAGAATCTAAAAATAATAACATCGCACCCTTCTTAGTCAGACCTATCAGTGGTGCTGCTAAGTGTGAAATGTCTTGTATGAAGCGTCTATAGTAACCAGGAATCCCTAGAAAACTCCACACCTCAAAGACGTTCGTCAGATTCTCCCATGAAACTACTGCTCTCACTTTCTCTGGGTATATTGATACATCTATCTCTGAGATAACGTGACCCAAGAAGTGAATCTGGTCCATCCAAATGTGGCATTTAGAGAGCTTAGCATATAACTGATGCTCCCTCAATGGGATCATAACTATCTCAAGATGGATATCATGTTCGTGTCGAGTGTGTGAGTACACCAAGATGTCATCCATGAAAACCACCATGAAGGAATATAAGTACGGGTGGAAAACTCGGTTCATCAGAGCCATGAAAACTGCAGGCACCTTCGTGAGACCGAACGACATAACCATATACTCATATAGACTATACCTGCTCTAGAAATCTGTAAAAGGTATATGAGATGGTCTAATGCGCAACTGATGATAACCGGATCTCACGTCAATCTTTCAGGTCACACAGGCTCCTCGAAGCTGATAAAAGAGATCATCTATCCTCAGCAAGGGGTATCATATCTTAACCATCAGCTTGTTTAGCTTCCAATATTCCACAAAAATCATGAGGGTGTCATCTTCCTTCTTCGCAAGTAGGACATGTGAACCCCATGGAGAAGTACTGGGTCAGATGAAACCCTTTTCCTGCAACTCCTCCTACTGCTTCTTGAGCTCCTACAACTCATGTGTAGCCATACTATAAGGAGGAATAGACACCCATGATTCTACTGGTACAAGATAAATTGAAAAGTCTACCTCACTCTCTGGAGGAAAACCTGAAAAGTCCTCTGGAAAGACATCTCTGAAATGATCCACTACTGGAGGAAAGTCTAACTGTGAAGTCCCCTGGTCATCCATATTAAGACTAGAAATATAAGCTGTAATTCTTCTTTTCCCCTGATGATTGAGTTTAGCTCGACTATCCCAGACATCCCAATCGCCTTTATGAAGAAATTATCCCCCCCTCTGGTGATACGAAACACACCCTACGGCGATAGAAATAGAAGACTTCCTAGAAGGGGACTAACCAGTCCATTCTGAAAATGATATCACAGCTCGTCATCTCTAGGACATAGAGGTCCCACAAGAAATGACACCCTGTAACCTCATGAGATAACTCTCTGCACTGACATATACTAACCGCTCTAGTCCCCAACGGTGTGTCTAGAGTCAGAGGATCGGCAGAAGAAAATATACAGAGCCTATGGATCTCCATAATAGCAATAGAGATAAAGCTATGTGTAGCACCAGTATCAAAAAGAGCTAAAGATAAAACTGAGGCTACTAAGATCGTACCTCAAAACATAGAAGTTTTGAGATCCTTCTCCTAATGGGTTTGCTCCACTACAAAAGTATGGACTATACCGCGGCCCTATGTCCTTGCCTGAACACTCTGAGCTGATCCACTTTTCTATTGCTGGTAACCTAGTGAATGACCCAACAGCCACGACCTCCACCTCGGTCCGAACGGATGGAAGAACTCCATTTCCCAAACGGGTTAGAAACTGGCACTGCTTCTCCTAAACGTGGGGTCATAGAAGAATCCCTACCACCAGCTGTAGGTGAGAAGATCTGAATAACATGCTAAAGATGGCCCATCTTACTGCAAGATCGGCACTCCATCGGGTCTCTCTGGCCCTGAGGCCTAATATGCCTGCTCCTCCTGAATTGTTAGCATACTACATCACTACCTTAAGATACATTCTGCCTACTATGATCTCCTCAAGAAGACTCGTTGTGGAACTTCCTACTATTAGTAGGAGGAACACCTACTCTGGATGTCAAACTGCCCTGGCTTACTTCTCCAGAATCCCTCTGATTGCACTCAGTGATCAGTGCCTGGTTGAAGATATATGATATCGAAGTCAACCAGAATAAGTTCACCTATGATTGGATGTTGTTCATCAAACCATCCCCAAACATCCGTGCACAGAACAACTCATCACCTCCTGGGATAGGCCTGAAACGTTGTAGATCTGTAAAGTGAGATGATTACTTCATAGCAGAACGATTACCCTGCTCCAGATTCATAAACACCTGGGCTCAATCGGCCTTCAAGGTCTCCAGGTAGAAGTAATCTTAGAATATGTGCTGAAACTCATCCCAAGGCATACTCTACTGGCACCCTAACTGTGAGATCACCTCCCACCACCTCTTAGAGGATTATCGAAGCATATAGGTATGGAGCTTCACCCTCTTCTATGGATGTATCTCCAGGTGCATGAAAATTTTCAGTGTGGCCTCTAGCAACAACTATGCAGCCTGATGTCCTCCATCCCCTGAGAAGGTAGGAGGATGATACTACTGGAAAACCCATGTCAACTCTACCATCGATGGGGCAGGAGGCAGCGCTCCCTGGAAAGTCTACATCATCCTCAGAAAGTCTTCCCTAAACTGAGCATCAGTTCCTACAACTGGTATAACTACTACTGCCAAGGCTGGCACAATAGGAGGATCTGTAGGAGGTCCCGGATCGGCCATATCAGGTGTCTGATCACCGTCTAGAAGCTGATGTACAACCAGAGGATGTCTCGGTGGAAAAAATATGAATGGAAAAAAGCACACCTTAGATCAGGATTACCAAAGCCTGAGAAAAAAAGAGAACAATAGGGGAACAAGAGAATGAAACATCCAAGTTCTACAAAACATGACTACACGGTGTGTATAAAAACTACACGGCGTGTTCATTTAAGCAATTCACATGGGCATGTACTTCTTCCACAACTGGTCGTGTAATGCCCCAACCACACGACGTGTTGTCCCTATACACGACATTTACATGAACTCTATAACCCTGCATGAGTCTCCATACACAGATAACCCACACGGTCCTCAACCTTCTAGACTACACGGCGTGTTCACAAAGGACACTGTGTGTAATAGACAAGGTTTCAACGACCCATGTTGTTAGTTACACGGTCAGCTACATGGTTTACTATACACAGCGTGATCCCCAAGAATACAGCGTGTACTTGAAGGTTTTCCATGACCCATGTTGTTCATGACACGGCCGGGTATTTTGGATACATGGCACGACGTGTGATAATAGGACACGACCTGTATATTCGAAGTTTCATCCATCCGTTTCATTAGTCACACGGGTAGATACACGGTCAAAACAAAACGGTGTGTATGTACCATACACGGTGTGTTCCTGAAGATTTTTCACAACCCCGTGTTTCCGTCCACACAGTCAGTGACATGGTTTAAAAACTACACAGAGTGTATTAATAATGTACAGGATGTGTATTCTGGGTTTTTCTGGGGAGTAGCTCAGAAACTACTATGAAGCCCAGAAAACACAGAAAACCAGATTTAAGGTTCCAAATTTAGACCCTTGAGGGCCCATACTCCCCAAGAATCAAAGCTTGTCATCTTATACAAGTAATAACAAGGAAACCATGCAATGATCCACCAAATTCTGATCCATGAGGGCCCATAACACCTCAAGAACCAATGTTTGGCATCCATTTAAGAAAAGTACTATACAAAAAAATTCTCTATGGAACAACATAGATTCTATCGAAGCATCTATCAGAACATCATGCATAATCTACACAACGTCTATCACAAAAACATGCAATTTCTAATGCATCCTAGGTGGCAACGTAAGAATGCATGGTATGTGATTTCTAAATAGTGCCTATATAATGCATGAGATGGAATACCCTCATCTCATCGGGTTGCGATAGAAATAGGACCATAATAAAAAAAATTGTAATAGCACAAAGCATGTGAACCTCCCAATGGTGAAATCATATCAACTGTAAAAATTACAAAACCTAAGGAAATTGCAATCAACAAGGTAGATTGGATTTTCCCTTTACACGAGTTAGCTACA
This sequence comes from Viscum album, assembly GCA_963277665.1. Classification (NCBI taxonomy): domain Eukaryota; kingdom Viridiplantae; phylum Streptophyta; class Magnoliopsida; order Santalales; family Viscaceae; genus Viscum; species Viscum album. The sequence continues at coordinate 1,235,358,752 of OY728136.1, read as the reverse complement.
CCCAGGAACAACTTATTACCAAGTACCTATTCAATCCTATCCCTGGATATAGGCTCCAAATAGTATGTCAAGAGAAAAGAATCCTCTAATACCACTTTGTAACGTCCTGGTTCTGGGATCCACCCAGAGGTGCTCCGTACTCAGTTGGTCACATGGCCTCAAGCACATTTCCCCAAATGCCAAAGGCTGCCGACTTGCAGCGAGGGACTTGGGTGTGATAGTGGGGAAACTATGACCTCATTGGAATAGTACATAGTGGAAGAGAAAACAATAAACAATAGCATAAATAGTAAACAATCCACACACAAGTGAACAGCGGAAGACTATATATGATAAACAGCAGGAGCACATGTATATATGATGCATAATATATATGTCTATAAAAGCATCCAAATAATTCACAATACGGGAAATACAAACAGTGAAAAAACAAGTACAAAATAATGACAAACATCTCCTCAACATCACAAGCCTAAGCTTGGTCCCATGCTCTCCAGCTCCACATAAAGTCAAGTACCTGAAGACGAAGGCCACTTAACATTGTCTATACCTGCAATAATATAGTCTGTTTGGGCCCTAAATCATGACCCAAATAGGGTGTGAGACTGAATATAAGTAGGAAACTACCCTGAAATCTGTGCCTAATAGTCACTGAGCATATGAAAAGTAATGGTACAGTAAGTAGTAAATAGTAATCAATAAACATGATGATACACAACAGCCAAAAATCCACAGATCAACAAGAAGCATTGAAGCAAATAGCTAACCACAAACAAGAATCCCTCTGGTCCTATCCAAGAAGTACCAACAACCCTCTGGGCATTAAACTCATCTTAACCCCTCTGTTTTAGTCATAAGAAATTATAAGACTCTCTGAGGAAGCACGCTCAGTCAATTCCCCTTATAGTCTAAGGTAGTTAGGGACTCTCTGAGGCTGATCATGTGGTCAATTCCCCTTATAAACCCAAGGTCAAGAAACTCTCTGAGGAATCACACTCTGTCAATTCTTCTTATAGCCTCAGGTCAATCAAATACTCTCTGAGTATTCTTACCCCGTCAATTCCTCCAATAGCCTGAAATGGTTTATGGAAATTCAAACAAAACAAAGACTCTCTGAGGAAGCTCACTCGGTCTACCCCCGTATAGTATATAAATCTCAAGACTCTCTGTGGAAGCTCACTTGGTATATTCTCATGTGGTCTATAATATCTAAGACTCTATGGGAAGCTCACTCGGTCTATCCCCTATATTATATAATGTCCATGACTCTCTGAGGAAGCTCACTCGGTCTATCCCCCTATAGTGTATAGCACCAGGTTATCACATCCCTATGCCAGTCAAAGCATAATAATGAAATAAGGCCAAATAAAACCTACAGACCTACTTGGTTAACCAGTATACAACATAAAAATCATGTCAGGGAATAGTACTCCATCCTACGGTCACCAGGAATGGAAAACATGTATAATGGACAAAGGAAGAACATGACCAAAAGGTCATAAACAGAACAAGGCATGGGAAAAACATCCAAGCATAGAAATTATCCTTATACATGGCCAAATTACCTCTACACAAGAATATAAGAAAGGTAGGAAAAACAACAGGGGTAATACAGTAATCACACAATACCATGTTCAAGGGTATTGGTGGAATTTGCACATAATACTTAAGGACATTGAACGGAAAGGCACAAACCACATACATTGATTCCAGGAGATCAATATACATGAACCACGAGGCTTCAATCTCCTTATAACGTTGTAGATAAACTAAAATTAAAAAAAAAATCAACCCATTATAACTTTTAAAATAAGAGGAATTAGAAAATGATACTCTAGAAAAGGAAGAGCCTACCGCTGTGGTTCTAAAGGAATCGACGGCTGTCAAATCAGAGAACGAAAGGAGGCTCAGGGGCTTGGAGGAGATTCGCGGCCGTACAGGATGCTCTTGGTAAAAGAAGCTAGAGAAGATGTGTATTCTGGAGATTATACATGACCCATGTCCGTTTAATAAAAAAAGAAAGTACACAGCATGTACTCTTGGAGTACACGATGTGTACTATGATTTTTCATACTCTGCTTTAAGCAGCCTCCACATCACCCCACACGATCGTGTGTGTGGCCTGGACAATGCCATCACATGGCGTCACGCAGCATCGAAGTACATGGCGTGTACTTATAAAGTACATGGCATGTACTTCAAAAATTTCCAGAAACGCCGCTTTTCTAAAAAAAGTCAATAAAAAGGAAAAACATACCTGAAACGAAGGTCCAGGTTCATACAGCTATGGATGAGCATTATGCTATTGTGTCAATGTGACACATTTAAGAAATATATAAGGGTATGGTGTTATCTTATGTAGGGAATCTGGTCTGGGATTTTTCTATTGATTCTTATGAGAGTCTTATTTTCACGTCTTAGTATCCATTACTCTCTCTTCTGAATAAAAGTAAAAAATTTCTTAACACCTAGTGTATCACCCAGCTCTCCTCTGGTGGTGTTGTATAGAGTCATTTGAAGGGGGGACATGGAATTTAAAATAATTTGGAACTATATATAAATCCACAGTCTTGAACGAATACATAGATGTGTATTCGTGTTATTTGTTAGTGGAGTATTTATTTCCGGGGTGAACTCTAGAGGTATCCTTCAATCCAAGAGGCATAATGTTTCCAAAAAAATTGGATGTATTTGGTACAGCTGAGGGACACATATTTCCCAATTTTTATCAACATATATAATATTATGATATGGAAGGTTGTAATTAATATGGGTTTTCTGGTGTGTTCATGAAGACCCTAGGTTGTGTTTGGTTTCTCAAAGGAGAATAAATATAGTTTTGGTAATTAAAACCCATATTATGGTACATAAATCCATTTTATTTTTTTCATCCCCAATCGTGGAGCCAATTTGAAATCAAAAGAATATTCTTCCTCAATATTTGTATTGGTAGAGACACATACTACATTTTCTAGTTCATCAACCAAAATGACTAGGCCAAAGTCTATCTAAACATGGGGACAATATTTGAAGATGAAACACACCTTGATGGTATAATGAAGGACTATGTGGTATGGGAAATAATTGAATAAACCTGTTAGTTAACCTTATGTATGTATTGTACATTTTGTAATCATCATGATGATCTTTTACATGGTATATGTAATGTACACCTGGACCTCTGTGTCCTTGAATGTGTATGTTATATTTTTACACTCTGTGAAGTAAAACTTGGGTACATAACCCTAAAAAGGGATTCATTAGATTTTTTCATGTAGAGATTGTACTTGATGATATTGTGCTTCATGGGTCATTTATGGACGATGTTTATGGATATAGTATTTTTTTAGGTACATAGAATGTATAGCGGTGGTTGTTTATTCCCTCATATGTTTTAACACATGAGCTAGAATAGGTAATGGGAATAAAAATTGTTTCGTAAACTATAATTATTATTCCATATGATGGTTTATTTCATTGAACTCTTAAAACCCACTTGGGTTTTGTTGGGAGATAAATGTAGGGACCAAATCATCTTAACATTCTCGACACCCGACATCAAAATTTGTTCTTGAAAATGATTCATATTAAGAATGTACATGATCCCCTTCCATCAGGTGATGTATTCAGTAACCCATCAATTATCCCTTTTTAGTATATAGAGTGGTCAAAAATTCTCAAAAAAATAAGGTACATTTGAACTACTAGAGGAACTACATACAAGGATCCTCCAAATAGGCAACAGATAATGGGTCCAAAAGGTTGTATAAAGTAATGGAATTATCCTCTATGGTTAGGATGATGCATCATAGATTGGCAGTCTCCAGCTATTATGGAGTACCAAACATTAGGTCCTACCATGAGGTTATGTAGACCATGTGTTTTTGGGAATAACCCATGTTTTTTAATTGGTTGAAACAAAAACTGTTAAACTATGGTGGAAGAAATTAATAGTCTACCCATGACATATAATTATTCTCATCACGTATGATTGAAACCTATTGGGTTTTGAGAGCCTCAAGATGGGAAATGACCACATTAATCACATCATCATTGTGGAGTATAGTAGTCACCAATAACGGTCGTTTTTTCCAAAAAAAATTAGAAAACATAATCCCAATAATGGGTGTCACACTGCTCAGGAGGTGTAAGGGGGTCTTATCTAGGACTTTATTGGAGCCAATAATATCTACCCTAATAGGATTTATGGACTTCCTACATCTACTCATGATTCATGGACATGAACAAATTAATGATGTAATGGAAGATAAACAAGGTCCACTGAATCAATTCACTTACATTACAAAATTTTGGTGATGATATTATTATAGATCCTCTTGTATCCATCATGATTCAAGAGTAAGATGAACAACATAGAATCTGGCTTAATTTTTGATGTACACTCAGAAGGGTCGATTGGGTCTTGGATTCCATTTCTGTTATTGAGATAGAATTTATATGGAGGTAGTAATTTATTGGAGGTAATTATGAGGCCATGTGTCCCATTCAACCACTTTGTGTGGGTTTCTAACAAATTGTCTTCCTCATCCTATATCATCCCTCAAGGAGGATTCACTCCATCATGCACCACATCGTGAATCAAGATTCTTTGATTATTCAGGGGATTGAATATGACAATTTATCATAGGAGATTATTGAATGGGGTCTTTCAAATTGAGAAGGAGAGCCATTATGATGATCCTATTATTGTAATGGAATAAGACTAAACTAGAGGGAAAATTACTACCCTGACCCTTAATTTTCATGTAGAAAGTTTTCACTTGAATGATTTTCTAGACAATGGAATCACTAATGATGCTAGTATACAAAAATGTATTTTCTTATTTATATAAATCAAGACATGTATCCTGTAATGTCTTAGATTTTTCATATATTGTTTTAAAATATTTTATGAAATTATTATGAGACCAAGCATTCTGACGTCATGCGATTATGAGGAATGGGGTGGCATTATTAAAATTTCCAAATAATTTATACTCTAAATAGAGTGCACGATCATTTTTTCCAAAAAAGTAAAATAACATTTTTACTGTTTCTGGGATTATAATTATAAGGAAACCATTGCATTTAGAGAAGTCAATTTACCTTAGGCAGGGCCTAATATTTACCAATGTGGGTCAGCTGCAAGAGTTAGTTTTACGATGTTTTAAAATAAATAAAACAAATGAAAAATTTATTTTGTTTTGATTTCATTCTTAATGGAATAAACTAATTATTTCCCTTTAAATATATTCTTATGGAAAGCTCACAGGGTTAGTCGTATAACCTAGTGAATTGATAACTGCCGTTGGAGTTGGGGTAGAGAACCATTTGGTAGACCGTGTTAGAGAAATCAATTGATGCACCTCGAATTCGACAGTACCTCTCCAATAATGGGACACGACGATCATTATCCAACAAAATAGATGTCGGGCTTTGTCATTTGATTTAGTTCTTCCCCGTTCATGGATTAAATAATGAACGTTGATAAACCCACAAATAGGTTTACCAACAGATCATACGTTCTTGTGGGAGAGCATTCATTTCTATTTCTTTTTGGAATTTTGATACAGGAATTGATTTTTGATAATTGTGTAATTTCTATTTTTATTTTTTTGTTAATAATACTAATGGGAGAGGATCAATGACGTGATGAATGATGGCATATGTGCTTTCCACCATTGGGTTATGGGATTTTTTCCACCCTTTTGCTAAATTTATTTCCGTTATTTATGGTGTGATGAACAATAGATCCTTGCGAATCCATTTCACAATGAACCGATCCAAAATCAGAAACAGAATATCGCGATGACCTATGGGAGGTGCGATGACGATGGAGGATGACTAATCAGCTCGGATCAGGAGAAATATTTCTCTGACCGTTATTCACATGGGTCGATCAATATAATGTTTTAGGGCCGATCAAATGCCTGAAACCTCCCACACAATTTATGGAATAGTGTGGAGACCTTGGATATTGAGATTCAGGGAAAAAGAATCGCCAAAAAGGGAATCCAAAGATCAAAAGTGGCCTAATGGTGGAGGCCTCGTGGTTATGGAAAAAATAGAAGGACACAACATGTTCTCTAAAGAACATTCTATTTGGGATAAGCATGGAGATGGGTAGGGCTTGCATGATGCACCTGAAAAAGAACACAACATGCCTCCAGGGAGATAAGCCTTTTGGAACACACCCAACAACAGTTGATGTTTCAGGCTGTCAGAAGCACTAACACGGTGCGTGACAATAGTCAAATGGTGACTGTGTCCTTATACAGACAAATCATGTATCTAGAAAGGTACATGGACATAGGGTTGAGTACACAACATGTACTCCACCACACGACCATACACGATCAGATACACAAGATACCCCATCTACCGAAATGGTCTGGGAAAAATGAGTTTCAGACTTGTACGGGCACATGGCCAGTGTACACTGAGTGATCCCCAAATAATTATACATGATGTGTAGTCCTTACTACACACTGTGTATATAGTTTTTTACATGGAATGTTCTACAAACTCGGGCCATTGTACACGGGTAGTACCCGGAGTCAAGGGGCATGGTGTGTGACCACTTCTACACACTTTGTACTCTCTTCTACATGGATTTGGCTTCTATTTCACCATTCCATGGACATGTTTTGTTTTGGTTAGTGACCCTTTGGTCAATACCCAAAAGGTAAGGTATCATTTCCATCCATAGTATTATGATCACTTCCATTGGAATTTTCGAGATAGAGCCAGGTTTCCCTCTGATAGGCGTAGAGAGAGATCCCTTATCCATTATTGACCCTATGAAGAGTCAAGTATCGACATGACCAATCCTAAGAAGTGCTGATTATATACTTATCTGGTGACTCCAGATGAATCGTGGTATCCTCCAAGGCCCTAAAAGTGATCCTCATCTATAAAAACGCTTATTTTTAATACACACATAAATAATATTTATTACATAAAACATATCATAAGAAAAATATGACGATGGAAAGATCTAATGTCTTGGGAAATTAGGAATATTACATAACAAATTATAACATAAAACACAACATATTTATTGAAAATGTCCTTCACATCACGTCTGCATTCCCTCGTACTTAGCATTTCATAGGATAAACTGAGAACATGCATAAGAAAATGGTTATCATTAAAGCCTAGTAATGGATTAAACATGAAACAACCATAAGAAAATAATACATGTTATGAAATTGGCATATCAATGAAGCATAAAAGAAACATGAACTTAAATGCATGATATTGCATGATTATCATAACAAGGAAATTTGGCAACAACACATAACATGGTATTAGCATGAGACGAGGTTCATTGCACATGGATCAAGAGTGATCCCTCATTACACTTAAATTAGCATGAGAAAACCCTCATTGGACATGATGTATCATGATAATAATCTATACCCAATGAATTGGAGCACTATCTAGGCGCACCCTTGTTAATCCTTTCATTCCATGCATTAGTGTGCCACATGGATCATATAACATGGATTCATTAAACATCATCTTTTATTCCACGATAAAGGAATGTGGAATTAATTAATGAAAATACAAAATAATTTTGAAAATTTTCATGAAGGTGAATACCCTTGATAGATAAATGGGATTGTTATTCACAATAGAAGGACTTTGGATTGGAAAATCGTAGGGCAATTTCGGCAGCATAACAGCAAGAGACAAGAGTTCATAAAACAAGTTGATTTGAGGGAAAGGGGTATATTATAATATATACATGAAATATATAGTAAGTGGGTCATATAGACACTTGTCCCAAAATATTTAATGGAATTTAAATCAATAATAAAAAATAATTTCTTGAATGTAAATGATAAGAGAGAAATTCCTAATGGAATTTTGGCATGGTAACAGGTTTACATGGGAGGCATTAATGAGAGAGAAAGAGGTTTATCATCAATGAAATCATAAGAAGTGAATTATGGTGATGGTTTTAAATTATATCCCAAAATTTCTTATTGAATGAAAAAAGATATAATGAATTAAATTAATTTGGACAAAAATGAGAAAGAAATAAATCCCTTACTTGGAAGTGTGATCCCAAAGGCTTGGGAGAGGCTTGAGAGAGGGTTCATGGGAGCTTGGGGAGACTTGGTAGGATTATAGAGAGTGGAGGGCATGGGTTGGTCAATCTCCCAAGGATTTTAGTGAAGAGGAAGTGGGAGCTTTTGTGGATTTATATAGGAGAGGAGAGAGAATTCTTTTTTATTTAGGATTTGCCTACTAAAGCTTAAACTAATCAAAACCACAATCTATTCCATGGTTTTTACCACGGTTTCGTCCAAATGGGAGTGGGAAAAATTATTTTCTAAGGAAAATGGGATAAATCATTGAGATAATAGGTTTACATATGTGGAGGTGAGTCAAACTCTCAGGGAAATCAATTTAAAAAGTAAAAATGATTTATAGGTCTTGAAGGGTGCACTAAAGCATTGTAAAATAAATAAAAAAACATAAATTCACATTATTTTTATGGTAAAACTTATATTGGTTGAAATAAATGTTTGTCGTATTTTATTATATCACTATTTGGTCATTATGATGTCATAAAATAGATTATATATTTAAACAGTATTTAATTTTTACAGAAAAATTTTATTCTCAAGAAATTATGAAAAACTCACCACTAGATAATTTCAACGTTATGATTCCAAAAATAATTTTCATTTTATCTTAATAATTTTTTAAATATTTGATTTTTTTTAAAACAAAAACCGAAATTTATCAAAAAATCCACTGTTTTGTCTAAAATAGATTTCAAACATTCTTAAAAATTGAATTCGTATTCATTATAATTATACAATAATTTATATAATATAAAATTTAATTTAATAATAATATTAAATTAAAATATTATTTAATTCTTGAAATCCATTAATTCATCAAAATATATTTCTTAATTAACGTAAAATGATATTTTTCCTTAAAAACTATTTACAATGCAACAATAATAAAATGAATGTATATTATCTATACAAAAATAATGCACATATCAATTACTAGGATCTTATTACCTAACCCCATATAACACCAACATAAGCCTGAAGGGTTAGGTGTATGAAGGTGAGAGAATCTTGGGGTGGCTCGGATAACATCACTTGGGTTGTAATCTCAATCAAATTCCACTTCTAATATAGGTGATTCCATTCAGGCTTAACATTTTAAGCTCATCTTGGGCTTGGTCAGATGTGATTCCCAATGATGCCACCTCCTTTCTGATCTCTGAAAATTGGTCTTCTTATAGAGCATTTCTGCTGGATGAGTCCATCACTTCTTTTGTCTATGTAAATTTGATTTTTTTAAAGCCCTATATTTATACTAAACATTTGATCAGAGTTTAATGACTATATTAGTAGCGATCACAATTATTTATAGTTTTTTAAAATCCAAAAACATAAAACCAGAGAAGTGCATAACCATTTTTCATAATAATACATTTAAACAGATCAAGAATAATTTTCACTAATGAATGTTTGGGTCATTGAAATCTTCCCCCATTAGGAAATTTAGCCCTCGAATTTTCCTTTTACAACACTAAAACAGATGTGGGAAACTCTACTTCATCACTTCTTCTGATTCATTCATTTCTTCTTCAACCTTTTGTTATCACCACAACACCTTATCGAGGGGAATTGTCTTATTTGACAAAACGTTTTCCCTAGGATCTAAGTTCATCACTGGATCTTCTATATAGGATTGGACATTCTCCAATGGAACCAATTTTTGATTAATTACATGTGATGGGTTAGGTATGTACTTCTTCAAGAGTGATACATGGAATACATCATGTACTTGATATAGGTTCGGTGGTAGTGCTAGTCGATAGGCCACTTCTCCAATGCGATCATGGATCTCAATAGAGCAGATGTACCTTTGACTAAAATTTACATTCATCCCAAATCACAAAAATCTACACCATAGTTATGTGTGGAGGAATACCATGCCTTAGACATGAAACTCTATGTCTCATCGACGATTAACGGCAAAGCTCTTTTTTCGAGTCTGAGAAGCATTAATGTGGTTCTGGATGGTCCTAACAATCTCTACCATTTCTTTAACCATATCTGACCCTAGGTGTTTTTTTCCCAAAAATTATCCCAACGTTCCAGTGTCCTACACCACTTCCCATATAGGGCATCGTAAGGATCCATTTGGATGCATGATTGGAATGTTTTTTTGTAAGAGAACACAACCATAAGAGTATGTTGATCCCATCCTACATGAAACTCCATTATCCATGATTTCAATATGTCCTAAAGTGTTTGGATAGTCCTCTTAGATTTGGCATCAGTTGGAAGATAATGAGCCGTACTGAAATTTAACTCAGTATCCAGAGCATATTGAAGAATCTTGCAAAAATTTGAGGTGAATCGTGGATCTCGATCGGATACAATCAACAGTTGTACACCATTAAGCATTACCAATTATCTGATATATATCTATGAAATTTGACCCAGTGAAAAATAATCTTGAATTTCAATGAAGTGTGCATTATTTTTAATATGATCCACAACAAATCAGATAGCCTTATTTTCTTTGGATTTCTTCGAGTGTTTGGTGAGAAGGTAGAAGGTGATGTTCTACCATTTCTATGATGGTATAGGCTATGGTTACATCTTCCCCTTAGACTTCTGCCTCTCATCCTTCACTTACTGACATACCAGGCACATTGATGTATAGTTTGTGATCTCCTTCATCATGTTATCCCACCAATATTGCTCTGAGATACTTGATAGATCATTTGGTTTTATAAGAGAATGAAGAAATGTAAAATATGTGCATCATCCAAATGTTCCTTCTTTAACTACAGATTCAATGGAAGAAATATTCTTTTCTTAAATATCACAATTACTTCTTCATTAACATAAAACTCTAGGGATTTCCCTTTTCTGATAGTTTCTACTTTCTTCTGAATTCCCACATCATCCTCTTGTTAATTTTTTGACATTTACAAAAGAGATGGTCAAACAATCATTTGTGAATGAATTTATGATGTTACCCTATTTATGATTTCCATTTCCATATTTATAAAATCTAAGAGGATTGCATCCTTTTGAATTCCCATCAGTGATAGAATTGTTGGGAACTTTCTACATAGAGGATCCCTCAACTTTTTTTCATTCCCATGGTGGTAATGGATTGAGAAATCATAGTCCTTGATCAGATCTAACCATCTTCATTGGTGAATGTTCAACTCTTCCAATGTGAATATATACTTGAGGATTTTTTGATCTGTGTATATTTCACACTTCCCCCCAAAGAGGTAATGCCACAAAATTTATAAAGTGAATATCATTATAGCCAACTCCAAATCATGTGTTCAATAGTTTTTTCATGAACATTAAATTTCCTTGAAGCATTGATAATGACATTTTCATTTTGCATCAATTCATAGCCGATGACCTTCTTAGAAGCATCACTGAATACCAAAAAAAAATTCCCACCTGTGGGTAATATGAGCACGAGCGTAGTGACAAGCCTCTCTTTCAACTTCGTGATGCTATCTTCAAATTAATCACTCTAAGAAAATGTTACTCCCTTATGAGTTAGCTTGGTAAGAGGGTTGGAAAATACTAAGAAATTTCCCAAAAATCAGCGATAATATCTAGCTAACCCCAAGAACCTATGGATATCTTTTTCCAATGTTGGCCTCATCCATCCTTCAATTGCAGCATTCTCGGAAGGATGCACAGATATTCCATTTCTTGTGTTTATTTTTCCCAAGAATGAGACCTCCTTCAACCAAAACTCACACTTGTTGTACTTTTCATAGAGATTATCCTTTCTCAAGGTCTCTAGTATAGTGATTATATTCTTCTCATACTCCTCCATGGGTTAGGAGTATATTAGAATATCTTCTTTAAAGACTGCCAAATTTTTTTAAAGGTAATCTCTAAAGAGTCTATTCATAAATTCCATGATTATTTCTAGAGAATTAATGAGTTTAAAAGGAATTACGATGAATTCATAGTTCCCTTACCTCATATGAAAATTAATCTTGGGGATATCCTCCTTCATTTCCCTTACATGGTAATATACTGACCGCAAATCCACATTGAAGAATTATTGTGCTCAACGTAGCTGATCGAACAAGTATTCAATTCATAGTAGAGGATACTCGTTCTTTATTGTGATTTTATTGAGCTCCAAATAATCAATGAAAATGAACATTGAACCATCCTTATTCAAGACAAAGAGGACTGGAGAACCCCATGGTGAAGAACTTGGTTGTATAAACCCTTTATCTAGAATCTCCTCTGGTTGTTTCTTCAACTCCTCAAGCTCCAAAACATCAATTCTATACAGAGTCATGGATATTATAAATTCCCCATGTATATGGTCAATTGACAATTCAACATCTCTTCTAGGAGGAAGAACACGAAATTCCTCGAGAAACACTTCACAAATTCTCTCAAAATAGGATTTCATTAAGGACAGTTGCTCCCATAGACTCAATCATCTGATCCAGATATGAGTGCTCATAGGGAAGTAATATCCACACTTGAGATAATGGTACTAAAGAAGATTCATCTTCCTCCTTTCCCTTGTAATGAATTGGTGGTTGATTCTCTGTATGGGAAGTGATTTTCCTCTCATGGAAATTATTGTTGGCTCTATATAAGGAAATCCAATCCATGCCGATAGTTGCATAAAATTTTACAAGAGGGAGTATGAATAGGTTCTTCATAAAGTTCAATCCATAGGTAGTGACTGAGGAGGAGTTATATTAAAGGGATGAAATGATTTACCCATTTGTTATTCTCACAATATTCTTTACTTCCATGATTTTCGGTGGTGTAGGGATTGTTCTAATAATGTTTCATGATATAAAATAATAGGCAGAACTAAAATCAAAAAGTATGTTCGCTATTCATGAATGAATAACTAGCATACTTTTCACCAATTCATTGTTGGGGTTCACTTCAGGGGTAGTGATGTAAAAAGATCACCCTTTCTACCTTGGAGGTTTTTGTTTGACTCCGAAAATCCTTATCTTAGTACACTTATTTGAAAGGTTCGCTAGTTCTTTTGAGTCGAATCAATTAACAATTCAATGGGGGTCGAACAAAGCGTTCCTCTCCTCTTTCACAGCTGTGGATATTTTTTGTCAGTAGTTAATGGATAGGTTCTCTTATCTCCCATGCCTAAAACATTTCTTCATCCCCTTCAGGCATTGTTTGGGGTGCCTCTTTTCACACCATTGGCAAGTTAGGTGTTATATTTTATTATCACCATGGGATTTATCCATCGGACCACCAGAATTGAATTCCACCTTATGCTTTTTATTTCCCTGAAACATCTAAGATTCAAAGATCTCCATTTTTACCATGAGGGAACATCAAACAATTTCTCATAGCTATCAAAGTCATGGATTTCGAGTAATTTTCAAAGGCTGTGGTTTACTCCTCCAAATAATTGTTCAATCATGCATTCATGGGTAACGACAATGTCATAGGCATATCATGCAAGCCTTGTGATTTTTTCTTCATAGGCTCTTACTAATTCTTCTTCTATTTTCTTGAGGGAAAAAAGTCCCATTCCCTCTTCAGTCATAGGATGTGTAGATAATATTTATCAAAAAATATTTTTTGGAAATCCTTACATTCAAAATCCTTGATAAATTCTTCAATAATTATAATTTTTATCAATGTCAACTATTAATTAGCTTCACCGTATATAGAATAAGTAGTAATAAAGTCATTCTCTTGTTTGGAACATTCAAGGATAGAGAAAGTCTTTTTATTTTATTTGATGCATTGTTTGGATATTGAGGGATTTGAGGATCCATTAAAAGTATGAGGCTTTTTTCTCATGAACCTCTTGATAGTGACTTTTTCATTATATGGGGGGTTTGAACATTCCACTTGACCCACTCTTCTATTAAATATTTGAGTTAACTGATAGTGTATCATGGAAGTGTTCACGGTTCCTACTCCCATCATATTTTGCATATCATTTGAAAAATGATCACAATGATCATTGCATCAGTTGTTAGCTTGAGCCCTCCAATTACAATTTATTAGCTGAAATAAAATAAAATTTAGTGGAAACACATAAAGGTTAATCCAATGAAATAAATTAAGGACTTATAAATTTATTTTAATTCCTTAACTTATGAATCATTAGGCTTCAATCTATGTTATCCATGATATACATCACAACAAATATTTTTAGGGGCATGTTTTTATTCCCATAACAATGGTTTATACTATGATTGTGAATTTACCAAATCATATCCCCAGGATTTTCATAACCATGAATGAAAAAAGGTTCATTGTCCTGTACCAGGATACCCTGAGTTTATCCCAAAACTCCTTGTCGTATTTTTCACTCCTTGGTACATCTGTGCCAGAGCCTCCACTACCCGGTCGTATCCACGAATGAATGTATTTTCAAGATAAACCACATAGTCAATACTCACAAAAACATAGGAAATTTTATATTAAATTATTCATATCACTAAGTCTTTCATTAGGGTTTTCTAATCCAAATCCCAAAAATTCCTAAAACTATCCTCTGATACCAACTATTACAACATTGTATTTTAATACACACTTAAACATGATTTATTACATAAACATGCACCTAATAAAACTCTGGGGATTCATATATCTAGTGTCTTGTAAAATTAGGGACATTATATAACAATATAGAACATAGAACACAACATCATTATTGAAAACGTTCTTTACATGACCACGACATTCCCTTGTACTTAGCATTGAATGGGATAACCAGAGGACGTCCATAAAAACGTGTGAGTTATAAAGACCGGTAAGGGAGTATCCAAGGCATAACATGACTAATAAAATAAATTTTAGGAAATAGTCATATCAATGGATCATAAAAAACATGAATATGAAGGCATGATAGGGCATGATTAACATAACATGGAAATGTGGCAACAACATATAACATGGTGTTAGAATGAGACATGGCTCATTGAATGTTGATAATGAGTAAACCCTAATTTCACTAGAATTATCATGATTAAACCCTCATTTCACTTAAAATATCGTGATACTAATCCGTATCCAATGCATTAGAGCACTATCAGGGCACATCCTTCTTAATCATTTCAGTTCATGCATTAGTGTGCCACATGGATCATATAACATAGATTCATTAAACATCATCATTTATTACATGATAAAGGAATGTGGAATTAATACATTAAAATAAATAATCAATATGTAAATGTTCATAAATATGAATACCCTTGATAGAGAAATTTGTATGGTATTCAATACACAATGAATTTTTCTTTGAAAATCACGATGCAATTTCGACAGCATAACGACATGACCTAAGAGTACATTAAAAATATTTGATGAGAGAGAAACGGTTATATCATCATATATTCATGAAATGGAAAGTAATAGGGTCATATTGATACATTTTCCAACATATTTAATGGAATTTGGATTCATAATACAAAATAATTTCTTGAATGTAAATGATAATAGAGAAATTACTTACAGAATTTTTGTATGGTAACAGGTGTACATGGGAGGCATTAAAGAAAGAGAAAAATGTCTCTCATCAATTAAAACATAAGGAGGGAAGTATGTGGGAGGTATAAAACCAAATACCAACATTTTTAATTAAATGGAAAAGGGTATAAAAACTTAATAAAATTTGGACAAAATTAAGAAAGGAAGAAATCCATTACTTAGAAGTGTGATCCCAAAGGATTGGGATAGGTTTGAGAGAGGATTATTGGGAGATTGAAGCAACTTGGTAGGATTATAGAGAGAGTATTTTAGGGTTTTTTCAAGCTAAAAAAGAAGTTAGTGAAGAGGAAGTGGGATCATGGGTGGGGTTATATATGAATGAAGAGGGAATTCATTATTATTTAGGATTTGGACCCTACACCTTAAACTAATCAAAAAAAACAAACAAATCAACCCATGGTTTTTTCCTTTTTAATTATCAAAAGGGGATTGGAAAAAATTATTTTATAGGTCCAATGACGAAATTCTTAAAATAATAGGGTTTCTTATGTGCAGGTGAGTCACTCTCTCAAGGAAATCAATTTAAAAGATAAAATGTTTTATAAGTCTTGAAGGGTCGGACAAAGTATTGAAAAATATATCAAAAATCCTAAAATCACATTATTTTAATGGTAAAATATATATTTTTTGAACATAATGTATATAGTATTTTCTTACATCACTAGTGGGTCATTATGATGTCAAAATACACAATATATAATTAATTGGTATTTAATTTTTACCAAAAATAATTGATTATCTTCTAATATTATAAAAAGTTCACCATTGGTTAATTTTGATGTTTTGATTCCAAAAATACTATTAATTTTATCTAAATAATTTTGTAAATATGTGAATTTTTACATTTAATATAAAAATTGACATTTATAAAAAATTCATGGTTTTTAACAAATAGAGCTTTCAAACCTAAATAAAAATCACAATCATATTCGTAATAATTATACAATAATTTATATTACATCGAAAATTAATTTAGTAATAATATTTAATTAAAATATTATTTAATTTAAAAATACCTTAATTCATCAAAATACATTTCTTAATTAACTAAAAAAGCAATTTGTTCTTTTAAAACTAATTACAAAGTAACAATGATAAAATGAATGTATATTATTTATAAAAAAATAATTTACCTAATCATAGTACTAGGGACTTATTACATAACCCCTTATAACACCCGCATAAGACCAAAGGCTATGGTGTACCATGGTGACCGACTCTTGGGGTGGCTTAGATAACAACACTCAGTTGGTAATCTCTTTCAATATCTACTTATCCCATAGGAAATTTGATTCATGAATAATGTTTTCAGGCTCGTATTAGGCTTGGTCAAGAGATAATCCCAATGACGCCAATTCCTTTCTGAGCTCCTACAAATGGCCTTCGTGTGGGGAAATTCTACTGGATGAGGACATCACTTCCTTTGTCTCAGAAAATTGGATTTGTTAAATACCTATATTTATACTAATCACGTGATCACTGTTTAATGGCTATATTAGTAATGATCACAATCCATAATGGTATTTTAAAATCAAAAAACATAAAACCAAGGAAGTATATAACAATTTTACATAATAACAAATTTAAATAGATCCAGGTGAATTTTCATTAATGAGTGTTAGGGTCGTTAAATCTTATGTGTATCGTGATCTTTTCACACTCAATAGTGTGTTTTCTCAGAACGATTGTATCAGTTCTCTCTTACGATCTATCAGTGCACCTACCTCTCTCTTGGATTTTCCCGACGAACTATACTTATTGGACGTACATCATAAGATATTTTGGACTTGTGTAGCGAGTTCTCTCAGATCAGTGCTTCGAAAATATTCGTACTGAATCCCTAGCGTTGATATATGGTCGTTGTAGACTCTGGGTCTAGGTTTTGATTATATCTATATGTGTTTCTCTTTCTATATGTTCTATATAAATATAATTTGTAGTGCTAAATGTAACTATATTTTTTGTATTTTTATGTTATTTTTGGGGTCCCCAAATGAGTATTGTTATACTCACCCTTGCACGGGCTTTGACCGTGAATGTCACATCTTGTTCAGATGAGAGGCCTTTTGATGGAGTCTGGGGTGGACCAAAACCAGACCGAGCTTTCTGAGTTATTTATAGGCCGAGGTGTTCCTATGCCTATGAGAAGGAGTCCCAATACCTATTTCATGATCATTGTTTGGATGTTTTTGTTTTCATACTCTTTAATTTGGTGGGATTATATTTCATCCCATTTACATTCAGCACATTACATTACATTTTACCCTGTTGGTTGGGTTTAGACATATAAATGTATGGTGTCCCTTAGTATTTTTTACTTTTCAGAATTTTTGGGTTGTGAGATGTGTGCGTGTGAGTGTACATGTACATAAGAAATACCTATAATTTTAGTTACATACCTACTCAGTGATAGTCACCATCTAATTTCCTATTGAAGTTGGCCTGGGGAGTCGTGGCATCGACCCCATTGGTATGGGTCATAACAGAGTGGTATCAGAGGTGGTCGGTTCTACTATAGGACCATGGATATGGGATATTTGTTTGGGGAAATATTGTTAAGTTTTTCAACTTCATATTTCAGGCCAAGGACTTTTGTGTTGGTGCGGGTGGCTGACGTATCCATACACTAGGTCTCTGAGAACATTATTTTCGACTCAGTACATAAAAACAGTAGTTCCGGGGAAATAAAAGAATGGTACATGAATCACATATGAATAGGTGGTGTTCTCCATTTCTTTTGTGTCACGTATCCAGATGTACCTGTTGACCATAGTACATATTTATTTTTGAAAGGATGAATCCACGATGCATATATTATATGATTCAGTGACTCATTCAAGAGGATGACCCCCTCAGTGACGAGGATTCGATATACGGTCTAGTTCCCCAAGAATTACCTCCCGGTGGTGTACTTTCTATGCCACCACCAATTAAGAAACATTTGGTACCTTTAGTACCAGATGATGGAAATTTTATGCTATTCATGCTCTATGAGATTCAGAGAGAGAGACTCATTAGATTCTGAGGTGAACTCGACCATCAAGCAGTAGAGGTCTGGCTTGAGTTTGTGACCAGAGTTTTCCGTCTAGTGAGGACACCAATAGACCAGATTAAGATTCTTAGAGTGATCCTTCATCAGGGTTATAAGGGACGATGGTGGAGTTTCACCACGAAGACTCACCACAAATAGACTCCTTCATGGATGGTGTTCGAGTGACTCTTTAGGGGGGGGAGTTCTCTCTAGTTACACTGAGAGTCGTGTGTATCTGTGAGTTTTTTTTAGCTTCAGCAGGGTATTTTGACGGTGGATGACTATTGATCAAGGTTCACCGACCTCAACAGATACTCAATGGATATACCAAATAAATATTTTAGATTCTACTATGGTCACTACGATAACTTCGTTATGTTTTTCGGCATGACAAATGCCCCTTCATAGTTCATGGGACTTATGAAACAAATCTTCAAGCCATACATAGACCGGTTCATAGTGGTCTTCATCGAAGACATCTTTTGGTACTCAGCATCGATTAAGGAGAACATGAGACACATACCGATGGTTCTAGAAGTACTCCAAGAGAACTAGATATAAGGTAAGCTTTTGATGTTAAAATTATAGATACATGAGGTCTTCATTCTGGGACACGTTATCACAGTAGATGGAGTAGTAGTGGACCCAGCCAAGGTTGAGGTGGTTCTAGCATGAGAACCGCCACATAGTGTGAAAGAGGTGAAGAGATTATTTGGTTGGAAGAATATTACCATAGATAAATCCATGATTTTTTTCCAAATATCAGCATTGATGATAACCTTGACCTGAAAGAGGAACACTTTCGTATGGTAGAGAAGTTCCATATTGCTTTAAGGTAGTTGAGGCAAAGTTTGACGGGCGTACAGATCTTTATATTTCCAAAAGAGGGTGTTGAGTGTGTAGTTTTCTACAATGCTTCATGGACCAGGATTAGTTGTGTCCTAGTATAGAGACAGGTGGTGATTTCTTATGGTTCATGCCAGCTAAGGACACTTGAGAAAAACTATGCAACCCATATTCTTCAATTGGTAGTGGTTGTCTTCGAACTAAATATGTGGCGACACAACATGATGGGTGAACGGTTTATCTACTAATATTACCACAAGAACCTCAAGTAAATCTTCTCGTAGAAGGATCTAAATATGAGGTAGAGACGATGGATAGAGTTCCTCTTGAATTATGATATTGATATCATTTATACACCTTGGATGGGGAAGGTTGTGGAAGATTCTCTCAGTAGGAGATCTATTTTGATGCTACTGAGGGGGGCGTCAAAGAATTTGTCCAATATAGAGTTCTCTTTTATGGATGGAGATGATGCAGCCTATCTCCAGTGGATGGTTTTCACCCCTCCTCTCTTACAAGGAATTATAGAGGCACATCTAGGGTATACTGACTACAAGATATTACATGTTGAATTATCCATAGTACATGCTCTTGATAGATATTTTCAATGTGGGGAGAATTTAGTCCTTTTAAGATAACTCACATTTGTACCAATGCCATTGTGAGAGGATATTTTTAGGGTGTTTCATACATCCCCCTTGTCGGTAAATCATAGAGTAGAAAACATGTACCAAGATCTATTGTGTCAATTATGGTGGACTGTTATGAAGAAAGCAGTGGTAGAGTTCATTTCTTATTGCCTTATGTACTTGCAGGTGAAGGCTGACCACCAGGTTTTATCTAGGTTAGCTCACCCCTAGAAGTTCCAAATTGGATGTGGGAAAGATTATAGATGGAAATTGTGAATTAAATACTTCAAACATCAAAGAGATGTGATTATATATGGGTGATCATTTATTGAATCACTATTTTCTCCCACTTCTAAGATATCATTTAACAGAGTTCCCTAGAGAACATGGGAATAATCTTCATGAAGACGATTATTCATCTTCAAAGGGTCCTTTCAATGATAGTCTCATATAGAGATTCTTCATTCACATCCTAGTTGAGGAAGGGACTATAGGATGCCTCAAGGATTTAACAACAATTGAGCACAACGTTCCGTCCCCAAACATATGGTTAGATGGATAAGACCATTCAGGTTTTGGAGGTTATGTTGTGGGCCATTATCATGGACTTCAGTCATAGTTGAGAGTTCCACCTAATACTGGTGGAGTCTTAATACAAAAACAACTACTACTCCACAATAGTTATGCCACTGTTTGAGGCTTTATGTGGGTGACCCTGTTGGTGACCACTTTGATGGAATAACCCCAGAGAGTTTGCACTCATGGGTCTAATGATGATGAAAGCTACCACAGAGAAGATATAGATTATCTAGGAGAAGATAAAAAATACATAGATCTGATATATATCTTTTGCTAATAGATTAAAGAGACCTATAGAATTTGAGGAGGGAGACCATGTCTTCCTTTGGGTCTGAGCTCATTGAGGGATGCATATATTTGGTCAGCGTAGCAGGTTGTCTCTGAGGTTCAACGATCCTTTTTAGATACTGCACTGATTTGGAGAGGTGGAATACATCATATCTCTAATAATGTAGTTGCATCAAGTGCCTGATGTATTCCATGTGTCATATCTGATGATGTACGTGAATGTCCCATCCCATTTCATCAACTAGGGTGAGATGGACATCGAGGATGGAGTGACCATCGTAGAGTAACCAGTGGATACCAAGGATCGGCAGGAGAGGATCCTTCATTGTTGAGTGATTCCCCTAGTGCATGTTCAGTGGTAGCATGGTAATCTTTAGAAGAGAATGTGGGAGCGGGTGCCTCATATTTGTGCATAGTACCCACATCATTTTGAGTTTCCTTTTTCTTTGTATTATTAGGATGTAAACTTCTAAGGTTGAAATATTGTAATGCCTTTAATTTTCCATGTATTATTTTTAAAAATTATATGGAGTTATTACAAGACAATTCCTTATGATGACGTTCAATTCCAAGTCATGGGGTGCCTAGAATAAATGTTTGAAAAAAATTTAAACTCTAAATAGCATGCGAAAGAAATTATCTCAAAAAATTGAAATAACATGTAAACGGGTTCCCATATTAAAAATATGAGGGCACCTTTGGGTTCAGAACTACAAATTTACCTTATGTAGGGCCTAATCGACTGGTGCGAGTCAACTGTAAAAGTTAGTTTTCATACGTTTTAAAGGAAATAAAATATTTTATGTTTTATGTTTTATTTCCTGTTTAACATAACAACCTAATACATCCACTTTAAATACATGCTTATAGAATGTTTGTAGGGTCAGCCACATAACCCAATGAATTGAAGACTTCTGTTAAACCTTTAATAGAGAACCTATTGGCAGACGATGTCTGAGTAATCGATCGATGCACCTCGCCAAAGAATGTGATACGGTGATTTTTCTCTAACTGAGTTGAGGTAGGGGTCATTTATTTAGTTCTTCCCTATTGTTGGATTAAATGATGAACACATATCTTCCCATAAATAGGTTGGTCTATGGATCGTGAATTCTTGTGGGAGGGAATTATTTTCCCTTTCTTTTGGCATTTTGATTCGGGAATTGATTAATGATAATTGTTGAATCGTTTTTTTGATTCACCTATTAATCCTACTAATGGTAGTAGATCGACAAAATGTTGAACATCCGCAAAGGTGTGGACCTCCTTTAGTTTATTGGATTTATTCCCCCATTTTAATCCGTTCATTGAATTATTTGAGGGAAAATGAAAAACAGATTGTTCTGAACCTATTTCTCAATGAAACAATCTCAAAATCAGTGATCGAAAATCATGATGACCAGGGGGGTGAGATTACAATGGAGGACGACGAATCAGCTCGGATTAGGAGAAATCCTACTTCGACTGTTCTTTAGGTTTGTGGATCTAAATGAGGTCATGGGGCTGATAAAATGCCTGAAACCTCCCATAACCTAAATTTCATATAGGGGGAACTTGGATCATGAGTTTCTTTTAAAACATATCAGTAGAATGAGTATCATAAGATCGAAGGAGGCACAACGGTAGAGGCCTCACAGTTCTGGTAAATCCCAAAAAACACAACATGTTCTCCAAAGAACAAGCAGTGTGGGACCTACCTGAAAGTGGAAAGGGTTTGGCTGATGCACCTAGAAATGAACATAAAATGCCTTTGTGGATACATGGAATGTGGACCCCACCCAGCGGCGGCTTGATTTCCTGGTGGCAGGAAGCACTAACACGACATGTGACCATCGTCACGCTGTGTGTGGGTCCTTATGAAGACTTAGCGTGAATCATAGAAGATACACAAACACAGTGTATATTACCCGGCATGTAGTCCACCACATGGCTAGACACGGCTAGATACACAAGATACCCCATGTTCTAGTACATGATCTGAGCCACATAGATTGAAGCCGTGTAGGGGCACTTGCCCATCATACAGGGAGAGGACCCCAAATACGTAGAAACGAAATTTGATCCTTACTACACATTGTGTATATAATTTTTGACATGAAATGTTCTCCATAATCTAGCCGTTGTACACGAGAAGTACCCAGAGTCATGGGACACGGTGTCTGACCACTTTTACATGCCATGTACTCCCTTCTACATAGATTGGGATTTTTCAACCATTCCTTGAACGTTTTTCATTTGTGTTACTTCCCCTTTTCCCTTCCCCCTAATATCCAGGTATCATCTCCATCCACATGAGTATGATCCATTCTGCTGGAATTTCCAAGATATAGTCAGGTATCCCTCTTAGAGGCTTGAAGCATTATCCTCATTCCATTCTTAACCCTAGGTAGAGTCAGGTATCGATTTGACCAATCCTTTAGGACACTGATCCTCTAGTTAGTAGGTGAAACTAGATGAGTCATTGTATCCACCAAGGACCTAGCTGTGATCATAATCTATGTATCATGATCTTTTCTAACATCAGAGTGTGTTCTCCTGAAATGAGTGTATATGTTCTATTTTTAGATATATAATTTAACCTATCTCTCGCATTTATTTTCCCAATGAAATGTACATCATGGATGTACATCATCACAGTTATCCTACTCATGGAGTATGTTCTTTTGAAGGTGTGCTTGTGAAATCTATGAAGTTAATCCCTAGTGTGGGTATGCATTTATTGTAGACTATGAGTTCGGGTTTCGAGTATATCTAGATGTGTTCCTATTTGTATATTTTTAGTGGACATATACTATGTAGAGATGATTATAACATTACTTTGTGTATTTCTTTGTTGTTTTTGGGGTCCCCTACTGAGTATTTTTATACTCACCTCTATATAGTCTTTTCCCACACATGTCATGTCCTGTGCAGATGATAAGCCTTTTGACAGAGTCCTGGGTGGGCCAGGACTAGGCCAAGCATTCTATGTTTTTTACCAGACTAGGGTTTCCTGTGGCTATTAGAAGCAGCCCCAATACCACTTTATTACTCACTAGATGGACTTTGTAGTTGGCAGACTCTCATTATTGGTGGGATTATATTCTGGAGGAGTTTACATTTTTCACTTTACATTCTATTGTACTCTATTGGTTGGGTATAGTTGTATGTGTGCATTTTTTTCCACAGTGGTTTTTACTTATTAGAGTTTGTTGGATTGGTGATGTGTGTGTTTGTACAAGTACTTAAGAAACACCTCCCATGTTAGTGATATTCCTACTCAGTTCTAGTCCCCAGCCCCTATGATATTTGAGGTAGGCATGGGAGTCACATCGTAGGCCCCACAGGGATGGGTCATGAGAGATCCACTAGAAATGTAATGATTTCAACCCTATATCACTATTGATGGATGTCCTTAAGAATATCATGGATCATACGGTAAACTAGTTTATGGTCTTACATTTCATTTAACATGTTCCATAAATTTTTTTGGAGGTAAGACGCATAGACCTCAATGAGTAATTCTAGGATGTAAAATTGAAGGGTTGAAGTGGGGAAAAAAAGAATCAGTTTTTTGTTAGTGTGTATATTCTCTCACAAGACACCCCCTACTCACCATCATGTGAATAATCCAATTCCAGATCATCTTAAATTATAATCAGTACTATTCTTGTGAACATGAGTTTTAGTGCTTTTAAATTATCTACTATTAATTTTATTTAAAATGGAGTGTTACAATGGTCAACATTACCTAAAAAATGGAGTGTGCCCTATTTTTGGGGCTAGCTTCCTTATTATTTCCATCTAAGATGGGATATATGGGGACTTTAGATTTTCATGGGGTAAATCATCCTTGTACAGCTCAGTGGAGTGCTCACCATCATCTAAGGGTTCCAATCTAGATCCAGAAGGCTCTCCCACTTCCAAGGTGGAAGTAGAGATAAAAAAAATTTATCGGGGTGGGGAGGGTCACATAAGAATACCCTATATGAAATTAAAGAAATCCTAGAATCCAAATACCTATGGAGATATTTAAGGAAAATATGTGCCTCTATAACTGAAATAGTTATCATCAATCAATGGGTTTAGGAACGTAGAATTGTTGGTGGTGAAGAGGTTATTCTTTTTATCCATCAATCGATACATACCTAGATTGTTTGATGGTAAATTGATTTTACAAAGCATGTTACTATATCATGTGGTCTTGGAATTCCTTTATTTCTAACCTAGGTGGGTCATGGATATTCAATTTTTGTTTTTTATAGATGGTTCTATGGGTTTGTCCCACACACAATTCATTTATCACACTTTCATTGATTTGTTCATTTTTGTAGGGAATGTATATATAATGGTTAGGTACTAATTGTTGATTAATACTATTATAATTAGGTCCTCTATAATGAAATTCATTATCATAGTGTGGCCTTATGACAGTTGTCAATGGATCTCTATATTGAGAGAGTCATCCAAATATTCATGATGTGAATATTGGGTCTGAAAACCAATTTAGAAAATATGTGTAGAGACCCAAATATTTACATACATAGACATTACAATACATTTACGAAATACTTAATACATGAAAAAAGTAGATTCCCAAATATCGTATTAGTTTAGTGTCTTTGGATACTTGGAACATACTCTTCTAATCATGGTGAAAGATCTTCAACATTTCCCATAAAGATCTTCTTCTTTGGTTTTCTTACCAAAAACCTTTCTTTATATCATGGGGAAAATAAAACATAAAAAGGGTTGAGCTCAAATGCTCATTAAGGGTAAAGATGGAGAACATAAAACAATCCCTAAACATTTGAATGTAAGAACATGAACCTAAAACATCAAAATCATGAGTAATGGCATAAATATTGAGAGTGAATAAGGCATAGTTCAAAAAAGAACATTAATCATGATAAAATAGCATGGGAATAATACATGTAATTGTGGAAACCCATTAATCACATGATATGATTTCCATATTATCCAAGGAATTTCTTCCAAGAACATCATAGTAAACAAAGTCCCTTACTGAATCGAGTTCACTCCTCGTTCCAGTCCTGTATCACTAAACCGGATTAACTAGTCGTTCCAGCCATGTATATCTCATGAGATATAAATCTTTACCCAATGCATTTGAGAGAGATATAGGTCCCACCCATTTCATAATGAAATAATTATTACATATGTCACAACATAAATATAAATCATTCATCATAACCCAAAGAATGAAATGGGTTTCCTAAACATCATCCCATCATAACATAATCCTAATAAAACAAATGGACAACATTTCATCATAAGAAAATTGAAACCATGTAAATCATATAGACATTATATTTGAAACATACACATATGAAATAATGTCATCTTATATGGAAAATGGGTTTGATAAAACACTTGAAATGAATTCTTGAGGAAAATATTATTTCTTCTTCAAAATCATCTTCTTTTCACAAAATACAATGAAATTTTAAAAGAAAGGGATTTTGTTGAAAATAGTCATGAAATATTATAGAGTAAGATTCATGATAATAAATTTTTATAAAACTATAAAAATCCATTCATTCAGTATAAAAAAACATTCTCCTCGTAATTTTAACAGAAATGTCAAAAAGAACCATGTATGGTAAACAAAAGCCGGATTCCTTCCATAACACAAATTAAAAGTCAAGATGGGTAAAAATGACTTTAAAAATACATGTAATAATATTAAACACTTTATTAAAACATTTTTATGGACATGGATGAAAAATATAACCCCAGTAAATACTTACGAATAAACAATCTCTGATAAGAACGAGATTGGAATAATTATCCCCTACCATAGGTCCAATTTCTTCCGTACGTGTCTGAAACTATTGTATAGTGGTTTTAAACGCATTATTAACTTGTAACAGAACAATAATAATATTTATGATATCATATATTATTCACTTATGTCTTTATATTACCCGTTCTTTTGTCAATTCCATGTTAAAGTATCGTTTTTGGTAAAATCGTTTCATTTATCGTACGTGTTTAGACTTGTGGTTCTTGATATTATTATTACTTATATAATGATTTACTTACTTACAGAATGTAAAAAATGATTTATATATCATATATATTCATAATATATATATATATAATATATAGATAAATGAAATGAAACACACCGTTCATGGAGACGGTAGGCCGTACGTACGCATGAACGTTGATTTCCTTTCCTTATTGACATGAATGGAAGTAAGTAGATGAAATATATATATACATAAATAAAGTAGAATTATTATGTCATATATATCATTATTCATCATTATATACAATTTATATTCATTATTGAATGGTTATCATGGAGAATGAATCTCATCACGTCGTGGAGATGGTAATCTGTACGTACGCACGCGCGATGATATCGTTCCCATTATTATTTAATGAAATTGGAGTGGATGATATAATATTTAAGAATCATTATCATGTTATAATAATTATATATAGTTATTTATTTACACCATCATACCCATCCATGTAAAGTGGTGGTGGAAAGCAGATTACACCACAGCGGGGAGACGGTATTCCATACGTACGCACGCGCAGTGATTTCATTTTCCATAAGATGGATTGAAGGTGAAATAGTGTTATTTAATATTTATAATAACATATCAGTATATGATTGATACTTATGTTATTACTTTATAATGAAAAAAATAAACCTGAGGAAGTCGAATAAGAAAGAAACTTGAAAGAATCGGTGGAAGAGATTACATCTTCCTTGATGTGTGTCTTTTAAACATCCTCTTAGGGAACTAGAGTTTTTATTTCGAGAAGACCAGAACCTCTATTATATAACTCAAGATGTTGGGAAGAGAAATGGTCAGGGGTTGGCCGAGCTTGAAGGCTCAAAATTGTGTTAATAGGAGTGGGAGGAGGTGCCCTTTTATAAGGGAGGAGAGGGGCACCTTAGAAAAAACATAAAATATTATTTTATAATAATGCCATATTCGGTTTATAATGGCTCAAAAGTGGGTAATTTATTATATAGGGTGGGAATGGGTTGAAATAAGCTCAACCAATAGGTTTTAGAAAAGTTTAGGTTACCATTTTAACCGTATCATTTAGATTTTACTCTTAGTTAAATAATTTTACTTTTACCGTGTCTTCTTGTATTCTTAGACAATATGGATAATAAACTTACTATAAACTTCCAATAGAACTTCAATTGGTTCATTAATGTCATATATATTATTATAAAAGTATTTTGGACGAACCATATATTTTTAAGAATATAATAAAAATTAATAATATAATATTCGTTTTAAAAAATCTTTTATGTCAATTTTGACACTATTTGGTATTTTTTTGAATTAATAATAGCATTATTATTTCGAAAAAAATTCATCTAACCAACCCCAATATGTAATATTAACCTAAAAAATTAGTTTAATGCATAAAAAGTCTCAAATTACATTTATTTGTGTATTTATAATATCAATTATGTTAATATTTCATTAATAAGGTAATTACTGCATCATCATTGTGTCATAAATAAATTAAATTATTTAAAGTATAAAAAATATCAATAAAATAACATTATTTATGTAATAGTTTTAGATTTCTAATGAATTTTTATAGTTGAATTTATCTTATGTATAACCCTATATTAAAAATGTTTTAGTTATTAATCTTTGATTTTAACTATTTTAACTCTTCTTTAAATAAATTAATAATAAATGACCTAGTCTAATCCAAGTGGACCTAAATGGTCATATTTTATTCCTAAGGTTGTTTTTGGTAGAATTACGCTTATCCAATAGAATTATGACATGTGTTAGGGTAATAATAATATCATTTTTACCCTTAATTTCCCTATTTTCTTTTAACCGTGGTAAAGAAAAGTAAAAAGTTACTATTCACCAAAAAAAATTTACCTTATTGAACAAAATTTTACTAGCTTATATCAATTGTGTCTCTCAAATTTTTGAAATTCCACTCACAGAAGCGGTAAAATTATGTTTTATGTAAATTTTCAAATTCTCCTAGGAGGTGTGTAAAAGACGGTCAAAAGATCAATAAAACTTTTATATATATAAAATTATTATAAATTGAATCCAATGAATTACATTGAACATATATAGGTATTATGTATCTACTTTGACCTAAAATAAAATATAAATAAAGTAAATAATTATTTCAATAAAAATTCAGTTTTAAACTATAACTCAGTGTTTTTCACTATTCATAAAAAAAATTAATGTTTTTAGAAAAATACCAAAAATTCATGCTAGGCTAATTTTGATATTCTGAATCCCAAAATGAAGTCAATTTTGAAAGATAAAATTTACAAAATTTCAAAAAGTGGGTATTTCAATTCCTAAATTCTAGTTTATATAATATTTTAATAACATATCATTGTTTAGTGAAACCCGGTATTGCGTACTACACATGCTATCAAGAAAGGTCGTGATTACGTGTAATGCAAGCCAAGTCAAGTTTGCGTGTAGTGCATCTTCCCTTTGGTGTTTCGTATATCATAATAAAAACTTATTTCATTTATACATTGGACAAAATATATACTTGTTGTTGGATAAAATAATTACACAAAACGAACATGAAATTGTGTGTAACACGAGACAAGAATAGTGTTGCATATATTTAAAGCTAATAAGGTTTTGCATATTGTACAAGCTAATCTTGTTGTAGTGTACAATAGAAGACATAAAATAAATAAAAAAGAATATATCTCATAAATTCTTGGGGTGTTACATTTTACCCACCTTAAAATGAATTTCGCCCTTGAAATTCGTCAGGGTTATAAATCATTTACTACTTGAAAGTTTCTTTCATAGAAACCCACATCGTAAAAAGTAATACTAAATCATCATTTTTGAAAAGGAAAGTTAGAAACATAATGAATACCCAAAGAAACTCATCATTGGGTTTCCTCATAGGTAAAAATATAGGTATAAATATGGATATGGAAGAGAAATCTAACCGTCACGTTCTGATGGAGAGTGGTAGAGAACATGGCTATGAAAAAGCCAACAATCACAGAGCCATAAATTTGTGATGAACTAAGGTACCATCTAGGAATTTTTTTTTTGGTTTTAAAGATCATTTCCATAATGTTGAAGAATTCTGAATTAAAATAAATACTTACTTGATTTTGGTTCAATCCTACTGTTGTTTGTGCCTTAAACAATTTCCACTTCATCTCTTAATGAAATGAAGTTGAATTTATCTTCTTTGAATTTTTAGTAGATCTTGCAATAGAATGATAGGTCATTCCATCCACCTCAAACATAAGGTTAGAAAATGTTATATATATATATAAGTCCATATTATGGTGAGAGTAATCGTATATGGTTCCAAAAATGGACTTATACTTCATATATCATACCTCTTAATAAAATAAAAGTAGTTTCTATTAACCAGGGACTTCTTGTAGGCTAGTGGTAGGGGGTAAAGTCCTGTTGCACTTCGGTTGTGGGTTTGATTCCCGCATCCCTGTCCGATGTGATGGGCTTTCACCCATCTTTTAGGTTGTCATTTTTTTAAAACAATACTATTACAACATTCCAGAAATAATATCAAAAATATCTAGCCTTAAACAATAGTATCTGATGTCCAACTCAATGCAATCCAACCTTTAGGATTATCAGAAATACTTCTGTCCAATCTCATATTATATAGAAAATGACTACTAGAAAGTTCATCTACCAAGCATGTGAATACCATCATTTGTCCCCCATATATCGCAGGATATATCATGTTGTTCACATTCAAAACATTTTACTTTTTTAATCATGTATTCTCTTGAAAAATGAATACCCATTGAACCTTAGTGAAAACATAAATGCGGTCAAAAGTTACCAATTTCCATATACCAAAATCTCAAAATTTCTATATACTCAAACCATGATATAACTTTGTCCTTGTATTAGTCAATGGGTCATTAATAATATCCAAAATGTTATTTTCTTCTATCCATTCATTATGAAAATATCATATTCTTTCCAAAAACACCTGAATAACCTTTCCTTGTTACCATTACCATTCAACATATACATTCAAATACTTTATAAAAAACATTAGTGTGACAATCCTTAGATCATTCTTTATTCCATAACTCTTGGTAAATATACAATCATTTCACTACCTTATTAAACCATTGACTGGGTTTCATCATTTTATTCCTCAACAATTCTTTCATCTCATATATCGTTGTAGTTTCATCATCATCATCAACATAAATACTACTCATACGACCATGCTGATTCTCTTCAATAGATTTTCTCTTAGGGATTTGGTTTTCATGATGCCAATAAATTCCACATTTAAAACATTTAATCGTTGTTGATGTCGTAGAAATACCATTATCCGTGTCCATGGTGTTAACTGAACCTTTTCCTTTGCACTTACTGGCTTTGTTTCCTTCCTTTACACACCTAAAGCATCTTCCAGTTCCTTTTAAAAATTCTCCATGATTCCTCTTCCCACATGATTTATATGCGGGAAATTTTACTTTCTTTCCTCTATGATCATCATGAGACTCCATCTTTCTCTTTTTATCTGAGTCAGGAAACTTACCAAAGTTGATATTATTGATCATATTATGATATTGATGTTTAGGAATAATAATGATTTTTTCCTTCCAAATCTGATTTCATTTGAATTATTTGGAATAATATCATTCCATTGCCCATAATATTCTCCATTAACATGAATATTCCTCTTTCTAGCCATTTTCTAAAACCCAAAAAGTATAGTGTGAGAGGAAAAATTCAAGCTAGGAAAACAACATAATAAAGTGGATTAATTTCAATCTCTAATATCTTAGTTTTAATTATAATATAGTTACTATAATTCTAGGACTATATCCTATACTTATATTACGACTTAGAGACATCCCTACCCATACCTTAGAAATATCTCTAGATATTTCACTAAAGTTTTCGCATCCTAGTTTCCAAATGTTAACTAAACGTTCACTCTGTTACCAACTATTGAGACCTGAATATTTACATATATAGACATGACAATACTTTTGCGGAATACTTAATACATGTCAAAAACAGATGACCAAAGACTGTATTAGTTTTGTGTCTTTGGAAACTCGGAACATAATCTTCTAATCACGGTGAATGATCATCATCATTTCCCATAATGATCTTCCCCTTTGGTTTTCATACATAAAACCATTCATTATATCCTTAGGAAAAGAAAATATAAAAATGGGTGAGCTCAAATTCTCAGTAAGGGTAAATATGGAGAACATAAAACAATCCCTAAACATTTGAAAGTAAGACCATGAACCTAAAACATCAAAATCATGAGTAATGACATAAATCAAGGCAGTGCATAAGGCATAGATCAAAAAAGAACATTAATGATGATAAAATAACTTGGGGAATAAAACTTGTAATTGTGGAAAACCATTAAGCACATGATATTATTTCCAT
Organism: Viscum album; assembly: GCA_963277665.1. Taxonomy (NCBI): domain Eukaryota; kingdom Viridiplantae; phylum Streptophyta; class Magnoliopsida; order Santalales; family Viscaceae; genus Viscum; species Viscum album. The sequence goes on along the minus strand of OY728136.1, from coordinate 1,235,326,417 downwards.
AGTAGCCAAGGAATTGCTGCCAAGACGATCAGAGTGGTTAGAGTCCTTTACTAAATCGAGTTCACTCCTCATTCCAATCTTGTATCACTGAAGCGGATTAACTTGTAATTCCATCCATGTAAATCTCATGAGATATAAACATTTACCCAATGCATTTTAGGGGTATATATATCCCACCCATATTATAATGAAATAATTTTTACATGTGCCACGGTATAAACATAATTCATTCATCATAACCCAAAGAATAAAATGGGTTTCATAAATATCATCCCATCATAACATAATCCATGTAAAACAAATGGATATCATTTCATCATAAGAAAAGTGAAACCATGTAAATCACTGAGACATTATATATGAAACATACACATATGAAATAATGTCATCTTATATGGAAAATGGTTTTGATAAAACACTTGAAATGAATTCTTGAGAAAAATATCCTTTCTTCTTAAAAATCATCTTCTTTTTAAAAAAATTCCATGCTCTTTTAAAAGGCAAGTATTTTTTTTGGAAATACTCATTAAATTCTAAAGAGTATGCTTTATGATAATAAGGCATTATAAAACTGTAAAAATCCATTCATGCAGTATGCAAAACATTCTCAACGTACTTTTACCAGAAAGGTCAAAAAGTACCACGTATGGTAAACAAAAGCCAGATTCATTCTATAACACAAAGTAAAACTCAAGATGGATAAAAATGACTTTAAACACACATGTATGAATATTAAACACTTTATGAAAACATTTTTATGGACATGGATGAAAAATATAACCCCAGTAAATACTTACAAATAAACAATCTCAAATAAGAACGAGATTGGAATAATTATCCCTGACCTTAGGTCCAATTTCTTCTGTACGTGACCAAAACTCATGTATAGTGGTTTTAAATATATTATTAACTTGTAACAGAACCATAATAATATTTATTATATCATATATGATTCACTTATGTCTTTATATTACCCATTCTTTAGTCAATTCCATGTTAAATCAGCGGTTTTGGTAAAATTGTTTCTCTTATCGTACATGTTTGGACTTGTTGTTCTTGATATTATTATTAGTTATATAATTATTTAATTAATTAATTTAAAACATGATTTATATATCATATATATTCAGTATATATATATATAATATAGATAAATGTAATGAAACACACCGTTCATGGACACGGTAGGCCGTACGTACGCATGAATGCTATTTTCTTTTCTTTATTGAATTGAATGGAAGTTGTTGAAAGATATATATACATGAATCAAGTAGAATTATAATGTCATATATATCTTTATTCTTCATTATATACACTTTATAATCATTCTTAAATAGCTAACACAGAGAATGAATCTCATCGCGTCATGGAGACGATAATCTGTATGTACGCACGAGCGATGATATCATTCCCATTATTATTGAATGGAATTGGAGTGGATGATATAATATTTAAGAATCAGTATCATGTTATAATAATCATATATAGTTATTTTTTACACCATTATACCCATCCAAGTAAAGTGGTGGTGGAAAACAGATTACACCACGACGTGGAGACAGTATTCCGTACGTACGCACGCGCCGTGATTTCGTTTTCCATAGGATGGATAGAAGGTGAAATTGGTTTGTTTTATATTTATAGAAAAATATCAGTATATTAGTGATAATTATGTTATTACTTTATAATGAAACAAATAAAGAAGAGGAAGTATAAGAAGAAAGAATCTTGGAAGAATCGGTAGAAGAGATTACCTCTTCATTGACGTGTCTCTTTTAAAATTCCTCTTAGGGCACTAGAGTTGGTATTTTGAGAAGACCAGAGCCTCCTTGATATAACTAGAGATGTTAATAAGATAAATTGTCAGGGGTTGTCCAAGCTTGAAGGCTCAAAATGTTGTGAAGAGGAGAGGGAGGAGGTGCCCTTTTATATGGGAGGAGAGGGGCACCTTAGAAAAAATATAAAATATTATTTTATAATAAAGTCATATTCGGTATATAATGGCTCCAATGTGGCTTATTTCGAATATATGGTGGGGAGAGGTCTAAATACTCTCAACCAAAAGGTTTTAGACAAGTTTAGGTTACCATTTAACCTTATCATTTATATTTAACTCTATGTAAAATAATTTAACTTTTACCGTGTCTTCTTGTATTATTACACTATATGGTTAATAAAATTACTATAAACATCATATAGAACCCCAGTTGGTTCATTAATGTCATATATATTATTATATAAGTCTTTTTTCGAAACATTATATTTCTAGGAATAGAATAACAATCAATAATATAATATTTTTTTAAAATCTCTTTTATGTCAATTGTGACACTATTTGGTATTTTGTTTTTGTTAAATTCATAATAGCATTATCACTTCGAAAACACTTACTCCAACCAACCCCAATATGTTATATTAATATAGAAAATTATTTTAATTCATAAAAAGTCTCAAATTACATTTATATGGGTATTTATAACATCAATTATGACAATATTTCATTAGTAAGGTAATTACTACATCATCATTGTGTCATTAATAAATTAAATTATTTAATGTATAAAAAATATAAATAAAATACTATTATGTATAAAATATTTTTATCTTTCTAATTAATCTTTATAGTAGAATATATCTTTTGTATAACCCTATATTAAAAATGTTTCAGTTAATAAACGTTGATTTTAACTATTTTAACTCTTCTTTAAATAAACTAATAATAAATGTCCTAATCTAATATAAGTGGACCTAAATGGTCATATTTTTTTCCTAAGGTTGTTTTTGGTAGAATTAAACTTATCCAATAAAATTATGACATGTTTTAGGGTAATAATAAAATCATTTTTAACCTTAATTACCTTTTTTACTTTTAAGCGTGGTAAATAAAAGTAAAGAAGTTACTATTCCAAAAAAATATTATTTTTATCTTATTGAACCTCATTTTACATATTGATATTAACTATGTCTCTCAGATTTATGTAATTCCACTCACAGAAGAGGTAAAATTAAGTTTTATGTAAATTTTCAAATTCTCCATGAAGGTGGATAAAAGACGGTCAAAAGTTCAATAAAATTTTTATATATCTAAAATTATTATAAAATGAATCCAATGAATTACATTGAACTTATATAGGTTTTATGTATATATTATGAACTAAAATAAATTTAAATAAAATAAATAATTATTTAAATAAAAATTCAGTTTTAAACTATAACAAAGTATTTTTCACTATTCACCAAAAATTGAAAATTTCAGAAAAATACCAAAAAATCACCCTAGGCTAATTTTGATATTCCGAATCCAAAAATGAAGTCCATTTTGATAGATAAAATTTATAAAATTTCAAAAAGTTGCTATTATTATTCATAATGGCTAGTTTATATATTATTTTAATAACATATCATTGTTTAGTGAAACCCGGTATTGCGTACTACACACGCTATCGAGGAAGGTTGTGATTGCATGTAATGCAAGCCAAGTCTGGGCTACGTGTAGTGAAAGCTCCCTTTTGTGTTGCGTATATAATAATCAAAACTTATTTCATTTATACATTAGACAAAATCTATACTTAATGTTGTGTATAATGATTTCCACAAAACAAACTTGAAATTGTGTGTAACACGAGCCAAGAATAGTGTTGTGTATACGACAAGCTAATACGGTGTTGCATATAGTACAAGCTAATATTGGTGTAGTGTAAAATAGAAGAAATCAAATAAATAAAAAGAATATATCTCATAAAATCTCGGGGTGTTATAATATGAGACCACAAGTGGTGATTTCAAGGGTATGATAAGGATCATTGATGTTGGGAATGGGTTATGAACTTAATCATATAATTATCACCATGATTTCTAGACTTGGTTCTATAAATGAGGAGTGAGAATAGCCTCTTCTCTTCCAGTGGATCATGTATTTGTTCATGATTTTGATAGATGGGAACCCTTCTAGGTGGCTCCTTTGTGGTAGTAGCAATGAGAGTGACCTAAGAAACCTCTACCTCCTTGGTGTTGGTGATCTAAAGATCTAACCAATCATGGGAGGTGAACCTGATGTGGGTTTTCATTGTGATCGAGGGGTTCTTACCCCTATTTGGAACAAAGGGTGGTGGAACCAACATGGATCTAATGAATTTAGATAGTACATAATCATATCCCTTGTCATGATGGTGTATCGTGGTTTATAAAAATGAACCAGGGCATTGACGAACCACTTTTGGATGATCATGGAGGGGGACAAGGGCATGGATTCCTTATAACTGGGGATGCAGTTTCCATAATTGTATGAGTATATTAATGTAGGATTCATTCACCACCGGTTATCATATCCCCACACATGTTGTATATGTGTCGATGAACATTTTTTGTATCAAGAGTCATGTATGGTGCATGAATTAATTATTTAGTTTGGGTCTAATGAAAGAGATTCCAAATATTCCAAAAATTATCCATTCACTCCAAGGATGAGGAATGATCAATATTTTCATTATCTTAGATAGAAGATACACATTTCCCTTATATTACCCCAGTTGTAGATTAATTGTTTCATGTTTTTAAAACAATGTTTTTTAGTGGGGAATTATCAAAATTATCTAGATTTCATGACAATGAAATATCATGGTGTCCAACAATAACAATCAACTCATGGATGAAGAAATATATATTCATATAGGTTCACCATTTTTTTCCTACACTCTCATTATGATTTTTGAATCAAGGGAAGGATGATGCGCTTTCCTTTGTTTACTATCATATATTTGTTTTCTTATATAGACTAGTTGAACTCCAATAGGATGGTAGGTTGTTTTCCATGCATTATAGATTTTTAAAGGTAGATAGAATCTACCACCATGGATGCTGATGTCAACTCATTTATAAAAACTGAATGATGGGATGTAATTTCCTCCATCCATGGATTATCCCATAGATATTTTTTCATATTGTATGACTCTATCATTAACTTGAGGCATGATCATGGAGCACATTGTTGCTTCTATATCGAGGTGGGAATAAGTTAATTACACTGCATATATAATGAAATTATAGGTACCTATTTTCATATTTTGATGTTTCATTTGATACATTTAGAAATATATGGATGTTGGGTGTGTTGTGAACCTATAATTCAATCACATTTCATTATATGGGGAATCAAATGTCTGATTCATTGTAATTGTAAGTCCCAAGTAATATCATTTTCATCATGGAATAATTTACACTAGGTTAATAAGACAAATGATTCTATTTTCCTCCAGTATCCCATGTTTATAAAATGTGGATGAGGATTGGAGTAATGTAATGGGGTTAAAGGTTTTAGGAATTTTGGGTAGACAGACATATGTTCTGTGAATTGTGGTAAAAATAGGTGACATGTTAAATATTATGTGGGGATAGTATGGTAAAAACTTTATCATGTTGTGGGGATAGGTCAAAGAGGCAGGTTCTATCCCAAGGGAAGATGATTATACTTCATATTTTCTACATTATAGAAGGATACATATAAAATTAATGGAGGTGTTATGGAATTGGGATTTAAATGCATTGAGGACTATTATGTGTTTTAAATTTGGACCATATGGAGGAAAACTACAAAACCTATTATAATATAGGTATCAAAAACCACGTAGTTTGAGTGCATGTTTTATGGTTCTGTGACATGACTAGTCCATGCAGTTTACATCATGCGGTAAGGATTCTGATGTTATGAATGAAAAATGGGTTTGGAATAGCATGGGGATTATGCATATAGTATACCCAAGATAGATTTTTCATCCCAATACAATCAATCACAGGGTTTCCTATGTTCAATACAATGGTAACGGTTAAAGTATAACATCACATATTTTGGATTTATAAAAATATTTTATCATTATAAAACATAGAAATTATGCTATGAATTTTAAATAATTATAGAAAAATCATAGTCTGGATTACTCCCAAGAATACCATATCTTTGGGTGAGATACGGTTACATCCTTATATATTTACAATGAAATTGATTAGTGGATTATTATGATGATTCCACCCACAAAGATTACATGTTTACTATAGGGGTTATTATGGTTAACATGAGATTTATGCACTACTATGGTGAGGTGGAACATGTGGGATATAAAATTATGGTTTCTAGTAATAAGATAAATAATCTATACAAATGTCTTGATAATACCCATAGAGTATGGTCCACACATGAGATTCAATGATACAATTCATGTGGAAGGATGGGGAATGAATAAACTATGTTTGATTTGGTACAAGGTCATTGAGAACATGACTTCTACAAATGAATATCTAATGAATGGAGGAACCATTTAGGGGCCTATAAGTTAATCTTTATGATTTTTAAGTAATTCACCAAGTTTAGGGGATACATTAGGTAATAAATTTATAAATCTTGTGTTCTGTACCATTGGATAAAGACTTGGTTCCATGGGAATGGGTTCTCCATGGATAGTTTTATCATGAAACCCCAAAAAGATGAAGGGTGTTTACTCTAGTAAAAATGTTATAACCCTTCATCAATATCATGAACACATTTCTTATGAGTATTTTTACAACATGGGTGGTTATTCATGGAAGATGGTTTCCAACGGAATCCATCTTCACATTGGATTGTGATGAATTATGTTATGTGATTTCAGATCTTATCGAAAAATACTGAAGTTTTTTACCCCTTGAATGATATTTAAAGTGAGGTATGTATAGTCCACATGGAGGTGAAATTTTTTAATAAATGAATGTTACCATCCACACATAAGGTAAAAAATTTTTGTTAGCAAGAAACCATTGTGGGGATTCATACTTGGTGTGTATGTTTCCTTCATCATGTATGGCCAACCTCTAAAGTGTTTAGGTTATTTTATGAGGTGTTTAGACTTGAATTAGGATTATACCTTAATATATAAGGTCCATTAAGTAGATTCTAAGCCTATTTCAATCGATATTCTCCTCAAAAAATCAATTAATTAAACTTTGTCTCATGTACCACAATTTTTTTACCATCATCAACAACATAGAACAATATATCGAGGAGAGTTAAAAGTATTGAGTATCTCATAGAAGGTGTTGTGTGTTGGTTTCATGTATTTTTATGATCAAGAATATTAATACATCATCATCAATTCTATGTATGGAATTTTTGAGGGTGATACTTTGACAATTCCTCAAGTGTAATGACTCAATGATAATGGAAAATAAGTAGTGATGAAGAAAAGAATGAGAAAATATTTGATATTTATACACAATAAGAATCAATTATCAAGATGAATATTTAAATTTATAACATTGTAAAGTATAAAAATTCAGTATACATGGGTAATACACCTACATCAATGGTCAGATGTTTTTTCTTATGAAATACATGATGCACATACAATGAAATCTCTATTTCTACAGGACCATGTCATGAGAAATTCCCATCCAAACAATAATGAAAATTTTCATATCATAATTTCTATTTATATATATATATATATATCTATAAATTCTTTTATAAATAAGTCAATTTTACATCACAAAAGAAACAAATGGAATCATGAATGTATTGATGTGAAAGATAGAAATATCTTATATAACAATCAAAATGAAAAAAAAAGAAATATTATTTTCATTGTGGTAAGATGATGAAGAAGACTAAATTGAGAAATATGTTGAGGATAATCTTTTATCACTGATATGTGTAAGGAATGTATGATCATAAAATGCTATGGTTTCTGTCATTTTCATGTGGGAAAGTTGAGTTTATGGATCATGAATAACTAATTTAAATCACACATGCCAATATATTATGTATTATTTGTTAATATAAGTGAAAAATAATATTATTTCATTCATTTATGGAATGAAATGGGACTTAATAATGTTATAAAAAAAGGGAAAAATTGGAGGAAAGGATCATTGGTGAGCTATTGTCCTTTTATTTGGAGAGATACAATAGAATGTTATTAGTTTTACTGAATTGTTTGACTTTGAGAATATGGTGGAGTTCAACAAAGAATAATGTATTACAAAATGTAAAAATATTTCCGTTATTCAATATGGAAGAATACCCAATTGAAATCTATTCATTACTATAGAGGAAAATTTGTGTATTTTTTCCAAATAAGTCCAAACCATGCCATTGAATAATAGACATGGGAATTTATGGGAAAATTATTTAATGAATTTGTAAAATAGTGGTTTAAACCTGAAATTACCCGTCTCACATAAGATCACTCACAATTGTGTTATTCATTTCCAATAGGGAAGATAATTCGAATGAATAACAATCCAAATAAAGTGAAAAAATCATTGTTTCTTATACTTCTGATTGTGTATTTATTTGAGCCAATATCACCTCAAAACATAGATTAAATCGGTATTTTTTTTATTGGATTACATTAATTATATCCATAAAACATAGGGTCGAGGTATTCATATGTATCAATCATTATTAGATGTGATGAAAATGATATTTGGTGTAAATATTCTAAATTTATTAATAAAAAGTGGAAATCAATTCATTAGTCATAAGGTAATGAAATATTTGGAGATTCCTAGAATTTTTCATCATGTTTGGGTAGTAAAAAATCAAGAACACAATGTGGTGGTTTAATGATGAAATCTCACAATCAAAACATGGTATAAACAATGCTATTTTTAAGTTACTTTAGGAATGGTTTTGGAATGATCTTGTTCATATAACCATGTAAAAAACAAAAATATCATTTATAGGTCGAAAAATTAGATAACCATCCAATGGCCTGAAGGCCATTATTTTTTATTATTTTAATAAAAAAACCCTTTTAATCGAAGTAGGGGGAATCCCTAACAGACACCATCAATATAAGACAACCATGATCCAAAGGTCATGTGAGACAAACCAAAATGACAATGTAGACCTACCCCTCCCCAGCATAAAACCATTATAGAGCTCTCTACCATTGTATGGCTGACCGAATAATTAGTGTAATGTGTCAATGCATGGGCCTGATTTTGTGGCTTACACCATACCCTCTAAAACATCCAAATTCGAAAAGGCCTACAGCGGTGAACATCAAGCCCTAGAACCACCTCTAGGGCCTGATCGACGTGGTTGAGTCCTAGTGCATCACCATACCAAAAAATAATCTCAAGAAAACCCATCCACCATTCCATAATGACAATTCCAAAGATCCACATTCATATTGGATAAACCCCACCACCCTACACAAAACACCCCAGCCACTACAGCCTCACAAGCCAAAAAGACTATTGAATAGATGTATTATCAAACCATCATCACCTAGGACTAGAAGGCCCAACCCCGTGTGGATAGAATGCCACCGATGAAGGAATCCGGGTCATACGAAAATAGAAACTCCACTCTAGGCATGGATTTGCTCCGATCATAAACATTGATACACCTCAACAAGTTTCGAAACAAGACACATGTTGATGAGGAACCGGCAGAAAAGGGTATACAAGAACCGTCGACGTCGATCAAAACCAAACCCAAATACATCCAATTTCAAAATAAGAGCATTACCAAAATACATCCTGAAGAAAAAACAAAAAAAACAAAATATCAATGCCTCCTCCCTCTAAAAAACGCTAATCTGGGGCCAGCTGCTCTGGAAACTATTGAAGACCACCTGGTCACACCAGACGAGTGTAGAAACCTTGAAGGGGTTGAGCCTCATCATTAGAAGCGATGGAAAACACTGGTTTCTTCGTCGAGAAGTGATGACGCTGAGCCTCTTCATCTTCAAAAGGGGAGAGCCGCGCCAAGATGAACACTGAATCATCTATGATAAGCGGTGACACTATGCCCTACCGAAATGCTGAGCATTGTAACTATAATCATGACATCACCCCCACTGAGATGAAACCATATGCAGCCGCAACAAACAGACCTAGCCAGAGGGGGAAGGGGAAATGACACAAGGAGTAACGCTTTGCTCTACTGGGTTGGGAGAAGATTCCACTCCGAGGACCCTCCACATTGAGGCTCAAGCTATTGGGATACAATATAAAATATGGAAATCCATAAACCGAAAAATGGATAACCACACGTTAAATCTATTTGGGTGAGAAACCTTCACTCATATAATTATATGATATTTGAAAGAAATTATTTACTCTGAATAAAGAAAATAGATGAATGATTGATTATTGTTATTATGAAGTATTATTTGTTTGATACACATATTAGAGAAAATAAAACATGTTCCCCAAGAATAAAGGTTTATTAAATATTATGAAAAATGATTTTAATGTTGTTAATGTGAGAAAATAACATTTTAAAAATAGCTGATTTTTCACATCAACCCAACCAATTTATTAACAAGAAATTGATGAAGAATACCAAGGATTAATGAGAATCTCATAGAGATATATAAATATTTATAACAAAATATGATATTGAAGAAGAGAAATCCATTAAAATAGGTCAATGGTGATGAATGGGAAGGGATACAATAATTGAATGGGACATTATTAGAGGCCATAAATCCTCAGTTTGATCATAAAGAATGAAGCCTCAATAGAAATTATCATTATCATCATTGGTGTAAAAACCATTTAATGAAGCTATATAGGATTATATTTGGTTCAATTATATAAATTTGGAACATAAAAAATATAGAATAATGCGACAAGGGATGTTGTTCCCATTCCATGTGAAAAAATGTAATCAAAACTAAGATGATGTCTTGAAATATTCTAAATTGTGATATCTAGGTGATTTATAAAAAACATGTATTTTAAACTAGGGTTATTCCGATATTGATTGAATCTGGATTTTCAATACCATTTCATCGACATAACATTTTTAAACAACAAAAATATTGTATGAAAATGGTTTTGATGAAGGGATTGAAGTTGTTCTAAATAGATATCAAATTATATATTTTTTTTGGGGTACATAATGAGGAATTGTAAATAAAGAAACATTATGGGTTTATTAATAAATATGATGTAGATTAATTATTCTATTTCAAACTAGTAGTTGTATGTCATAGTTAAATAACTATTTGGGTGGTACTTATTATAGGACCAATATTTAAAGAAAGATGTCTTTCAAATGGACTAAATTTATAACAACATCAATATGAAGATTAAAATGAGTAAATGATAATGTCTCTTATTAATATTTATCACATTATTATTATATGTTATATTATTTTTATTGAATTATAATTTCATACCTCTTGAGTTGTGAACTTGAGATGTCACATATTGGTGAACTTTCATTTTTCCATGGCTTACATGTCATTCAAAGAATAGGTGATATCATCATATTTCAAAAGATATATGACATGGAGGTGCAAAAATATTAATATGGATTTAATAAAACCAATTTAATCTTTTTAATATAACCAAAAAACTATATCAAATGATTAATAATAAAAATTGGTTGATGTCACTCTGTATAGACAATTGATCGATAATTTTTTCTACATGACTACCACTCAACTGGAAATTATATTTTCAACATTTCAAGATGAATCATGTCAATTTTATCCTAAAAAAATAATTAGAAATATGTGAAAATAATACATCACTAGGTCAATAATATGGTGTAATATGGGATGTTTTGAAATAGAAACTCATAGCAGTGATTGTTGATATATTCTATTTTAGATTAGAATGATTTGGTTGATGACTACCAAATAAAAACATGTGGTGAATTCTATATTTTTATTTTTTTCATATCATGGAAAATTAAAAATCATTCATGCATATATTTTATTTAAAATAACACATCTACAAATTCTCTTAAGAGATGACTGGGTGCCAGTAGCCTAAACTGATATCTTCAAGTCACCAATGGTTTGGAATAATTTACATGGGATTTAAAGTACATTAGGTGATGATTTTTGTATTATAAATAAATTGATTTTCATTGACATGATAACATTTTACTCAACTAAATGGAGAATGTGTAAAAAATACCACCAAATACATATCCAAAACAAAATACAAAATTATATTAGTAATGTAACAGCAAATATAAAATGATAAACTGAAAGAAAACATGACTCAATGGTATCATGTGACGTGATCCCAAACACCACACAACCCACATCGAAGCTACAATGCCTCCAAGTATGCCAAAAAAATAAATAATAATAAATATAATCATATAATACATTTCATTTCACTATTTTATGATAGTTTATATCTTCAAATTATTTGAATTTCCCATGAAGGGTGTGAGTATAAAAATAGTAGTATTTCTCCAAATACTTCCTAAGACATGCAAAAAATACCTGAACAACTTAATAAAAATTATATAAAATAATTATGAATTAATTAAAATCCTTCATATCAAAAATATAAAATTTTTCCACTCAAATATTGAAAAAATATTTTAAAACCATTTCTTGTTATTTGGAATACTCATTTGTGTGCTTCCACACACACCCACACACACACATGAATTATTAGTGATTGTTTCATACATAGGAGTGTCCCCTAAATAATACTATATGTTATCATAGGGTGACTAATAATCATGTTCCAAAATGTTACACACCCCTTACTAATGGACATTACAGAAATTGGACTCATTTCAAACTTGTTTGGTAAATTGAAATTAAATTTCCACATCACATAAAAACAAAATCATTCTTGAGATCATTTATTTTACAAAATTGTGTGAATCAAAATCGTAGCCAAATTTTAAAACAATATTTTTAAATATATAACCTTGGGGTTCAATGAAATCTTTAATATTTATCACAACATCATAATCCATATAACAAAGTTATTTCCATGCAGTATCAGACATGTTTTTCGTAATGGTTTTATAGAAAAAATAAAAACTACCCCTTCATGTTCTAGGTCAGTTTAGATGATAGAGAATCCACCTATTTATCAATTATTATAAAAAACAAATAATGGAACTATGATATTTTAATTTCATCCATGGAACTTATTTCCAAGGATTACATATCTCCACCATATGATTATTCCAAAAAAATGTAACATCTGTATCAAAGGGAATAACTTTGGGGGCATAGGGTGTAAAGAGAGTTTTAGACCCTAAAAGAATACAAGACAAATGAGGGATGTGTGGAATAAAAAAAATTAAAACCCAAATATGGTGGGGATAAACACTACGTCATAACCTAGGGAATACATTTTAGGAAATAGGGAATCACAATAACAATGATACAATTAGTGGAAACATAATATATTCATCTTGGTCAACCCCATGTTTGGTAATCACAGTTCATTTTGTGTTTTAGATCCCACAATTAATGGTAGTGGGCTATGAAATAGCCCACATACACCACATTCTATCCAAAAATGGATAACAATATAGCCCACTATTTCATTTTATGTGAATAAAAATTTAATGAGGCGCAAGAAATCCAAATTGAACATTCAATACCACAACATGTTTTCTACAAGATACATCCACAAAATCCCACAATCATCCCTCACCAACATGTTATATACTCTTCAAAAAACTAAAATCCCTCCAGAACCATTCAAAATATATAGTAACTCTTGAAATTAAAACCAAGAATTGAATAAGATAAAATTACATAAAATAATGATTAGTTACTTAAATCTTGGTGTAATATCCCAAGTAAGTAATGAATAATAGATATTTTTATCTATGTCTATTAATGATTAAGATAGTGTTTTAGAGGCTTAAAATGAAAATAAATACAATCTTATGCATGGAATACACAAATATTCTTAAATGATTGCTTTACTACCTTTTGATGGCAAACCCTTTTTAAATATATCTTTTGAAAATTATATAAGCTATGTTTGTAAAAATAAACTTATTATTTATGATTGGGACATCATAATTTATTTTGTGTGAATTTTTGTATTTTTCCGATAAAGTTCATTTTTTAATGAATAGTGAAAAATGTTGTATTTTAATTCAAACCCACTTTTTAATCTACATTATTTATATTATTATATTATCTTTTGAATTGGTTTTGAAGTGAAATTTGAATATATTTTTACCATTTTATCCAATGGTGGTCATCGGAATCAATTTCACTTAGAAATTGGACTTAAACTAATGTCAATCTTTTGATACTTATTGTTTCATAAAAAACACGCTATTTGTCATGACAGCGGGAATTAGTTATTAAATTAATTAATGCAACTTACATGTTTTGAATTTTGTAAATTAGACAGAATTTTTGAATTCATAATATCAAATATAGCTTAGGGTGATGTTATGGTATTTTTCTGAAAAACTTCAATTTTTGATGAATAGTGAAACCACTAAGTGGTAGTTAAAGAAACTGATTTTTCGTTTAAATGAAACTTTTCCACTTCTCTGATTTGATTTTAAAAAATCCTACATACATGGTTTTCATTAAGAAGTAATATGTGGTTCAATGATATTAAAATAATTTTTTGGTGAATAGTAACTTTTGTGTTCTTAATCGTGATTAGTGGTAATTAGTGTAGTTTAAGGAAAAAATAATGTTTTAATAATATGAGATGAGCTTGAAACATATCCTACCCTCATTGGATGTGTCATGGCCGACCAAGACAATCCATGGGTAAACATGGGGACCCCATGGCGCCACTTTGGTTGGGAAATGACATAAAAAACTTTTTATTTAATGATAAAGTAAAAATGACAGAAACATGAGTTTTTTTACTAAATAATTGTTACATGGGGTTATACAAGTCAGAGTTTTGATTACAAATAGTCATTGGAAATATAAAAATATTTCCTACATCATAGTATTTTTTTTATAATTTTTAGACATTAAATAAATTTAATTATTTATGACATCATGATGATGCAGCGATGACCTCATTATTTAACAATTTAAATAAAATGGAAAGATAATTTAATATCTAAGACCTAACCATGTCCAAAACCTATTGGATGAGTGTATTTCTAGCAATTATCACCTTATCCTAGAATTATATCAATGTGGGACCTCTTAAATCCGAATTCCATATTAAAATAAGGTATCATTTCTTTATATTCCAAGAGTGCCCCTCCTCTCCTCTTATAAAAGGCCCCCACCTCTACCTCCGTACTCACACTCCTAAAGAATTTGGCTCGGCCAAACCCTACCCATTTTGTCTCTCCACACCCCTCTTTTACTCCTTGAAGCCTCGCTTTGGCCAAAAGTCTTCCCAAGGAAGCCTATGAGCTCAAACCAATGGGAGTTACCCGATTTTAAGGCAATGTCTTCAATTGAGTCCTTTTGTTTTATTTTGCTTCTCCAACCCCCTAAACACTTTTTATCCATTTCTTTTGTAACAACTCCAGTATCTTCAATATACTATGATGATTTTTTATGATGGATTCGAGCTACACTAACACACACCAACATATAATGGTTAAAGGACATATTGTTTCCCTGGATGGTGAATTTATGCCTCCCGAAACGATGATTGTTCAACATTCATTTAACACCTTCAAAGGTTGCCATTATGATGTCAATATATTTATATCTGATATATAATATGTTTATGTTTTCCTTAAGATTCTGTATTTTTCATTTTGGGCATACCTTTATGGTTTCCATTATGGTTAAATGCAATATCTTCATTTAAGGAAGTGCGGACTACCGCCCCCTCAAAGTGATTTGATTCGTTAAATACCATATGTGGGACGTATAAAGTATGTAACTATGATATTATATATGATATTATACTGGAATTATTATATACCTTTATATCATTATGATTCCATTCTATAAAATACGAAATAGAAATGAAAGTAGCGTTCATGCGTACGTACGGCTTACCGTCTCCATGAACGGTGCATTTCATTTCTTACCAATAAATGATTATGTAATATTATAAATCCATGGATATACTGGATATATATGACATATATTATATCTACATCATGAATACCATTCTGGATATAATGGATACATGAACAACTTGTAATTATAAAGGGATTATTTTTTACTCAAGTACCAATGATCGTTAAAATGACCGTCATTAACTTAAATAATTTCATAGTGTTCATGACATGGAAATAAGTGATATAAAAGGAATAATGAACTTGAAAAAGGTTATTAAGCAAGTAAAAATTAACTCAAGATTATTATTCAGGACATTAAAGAACGATCGAGTCAAGTCGGACCCGACGTATGGGACATCGTCTCAATCTCCTTTCATTGAGGCATATTTTGTTTTATACACAACCTTATTTTATACGGTGTATAAACCCCTTTGACTTTTACATTTATTCAAAAGGAATATTTTTTATATGAAGCGTTTACTAAACGAAAAAAGGGAATGTTTTGGTCATACGTATGCGGTGACAATGACTTCTCCGCCGCCATGACCATTATTTGAGATTCAACTTCCTCTACAAGCCAGACCTTTTTTTAAGAAAAATAAATACCATGTTTTACTTTTCTTTTGTTTTGGTATTGAAAGTGGTTTTCATAATGTTTTTATATCAATGTGTTGTATTGATATCTTGTGATTGAAATTTGGAAATGTTATGTTTCCTTTATGCATGTTTTATATGATACAATTATGTTGAGGTTCTTGGGCATTATTATGAAGATGGGTGGTTCCGTGATAAACTAAGGGCGGGTGAGCCCGATATAGCCCTATAATGCATTGGGTAACACGAAGGAGTGAAACATTAAGGTTTCTCCGAAGAGATTTAGGGAATATACTATGATGGGTATTCCAAACGTAACCAAGAGGGTTACTCCCTACGTAAGAATGTTATGAATGCCTCATGTTACCTTTATGTCTTCTGATTTATATGATTTATTCATGATTTGATGAGGTATGTTAAAGTGATTATGTTTTATAGGTAAAGTATGATTTCATTCTTTTGTATATATGTACCCATGTTTTCTTTCCATATTTTTATATCCCTTACTGATCTTTTTATGCTCAACCCATGTTTTTTTGAAATGTTTTTCACAGGTCAAGGGAAAGGTACATGATATGATGATAGTGTCAAGGAAGTTTCAAGAAAGAATCGATGTTTTATTTTAAATATGTTTCCTTTGATGGGAAAGAATAATACTATCTTTATGTAACCACTTTGTTTATATGTGGAATGTAATGCAAGTTTTATGATCTAATTCTCTAAAACTCTATACCCGAAAATATCCTCAATGTGAAATCTTGTAATAACTCAAGATTAAGTAAGGTTTAAGGCTAGGGCCTTATAGTTGGTATCAAAAGTCGGTTTAGATAACTTTAGGAGTTAGAATTCTATTAAATGACTATCCAAAAATATATTTTTTATGGTCAAATTGAAGTGATATAGTATTTGAAGATTTCCATGTTGCTTCATCTAAGACATGTATGTTCAGAATGGTTTCCCGTAGAGGAAATAGGGAAGCAGTGCTAGGAAGGCATACAGAAGGAAATAACCTTCCGAATCAGCAGCGTGAGATGGTCGAAATTGGAACTAAACAGTTTGTTGTTGTAATGGCGCAGTTGACTCAAGCGATAAATGGTGGTGGTATCCATGCACGAGATCAGCCAGATCAACCACAGAGGAACATGTCAGTGGTGGAACATTTCATGAGGCAACATCCCCCATCATTCAGAGGATCATCTGACCCTGTGCTAACTGAAGGGTGGATTAAAGCGCTGGAGAAGAATTTCGATGTCATGGGGTGTTCAGACAATCAAAAGGTTAGTCTTTCTATTTACCATTTGGAGGGTGAATCAGATTAATGGTGGTCACTGGTTAAAAATATCAGGGACGCTGATGAGATTGATGCTCTTGACTGGGATAAATTCAAAGTTACGTTTCTTGAGAAGTATTTTCCTAAGGCTGTTTGACTTAGGATGGAAAATCAATTCTTGGAATTGAGGCAAGAGGAAGAATCAGTGGACGCCTATGAATAAAGGTTCACTCGATTGGCAAGGTATGCTCCAAATTTTATCCGAGGCCTTGATAGTAAAATCAATCATTTTTACTCAGGATTAAAGCCGATATATCGAAGGGAATTAGCTTCTCGTGAGTTTAAAATCTATAAAAAGCATGTTTGATATGCTGAGAAGGTGGAAATGGAGTTTCCCGATGATAAACTGTTCTATAACAACTAGCAGAATAAGAGACCAAGGTGGCAAAAGAATGGGAATAATTCTTCAAAAAAGTCTGATAGTAAGAACACTAAGTTTCCAGTTTGTGATAAATGTGGCAAAAGGCATGCTGGGGAATGTCTTCTGAATTCTGGAAAGTGCTACCGATGTGGTAAGATGGGACATAAGGCTTGTGGTTGCACTGAAAAGGATCAAGGTGAAGGTAAGAACAAATTTGATTTACAGTTAGTGAAATGTTATAAGTGCAATGAGATGGGTCACTATGTAAACGAGTGTCCGAAAAAGTGCTTGAGTGATGGGAAGCAGTTAGACTATAAGCAGAAAGGGGTGGTGAAATCCTTTGCAACTACTTCAGCAGATGTCGGGCCATCAAATGATGTTTTATCAGGTACTTTGTTTGTTTTTTCAGATTATGCCAGTGCGTTGTTTGATTCGGGGTCTACACATTCATTCATCTCTGAAAAAATTTCTAGTAAAATGGGAATACCATCTCAAGAAATGACTCCTTAACTTTTGGTAAAAACACTTGGGGGAAATGTTGAGGCAAAAATTATTTATAATAATCTTCATGTCCTTATATGTGCAAAGAAACTACTTGAAAACCTTATTGTTCTACCTCTAGTAGAGTTTGATGTTATCCTGGGTATGGATTGACTCTCTATTTACCATGCTAAGATTGACTGTAGAGCTAAAGAAGTTTCTTTTTTGAAATACTTTCAGTTTGTGTACAAGAATGAACCCTTACTGTTGATAACATATCAAGAGACCGAGAAACATGTAAAAGATGGAAATGAATGTTACCTTTCACACATCGTTGAAAATAAATGAAATGTGCAGATTAATGATGTGCCAGTGGTAAATGAGTATCCTGATGTTTTTCCAAATGAGTTGACTGGAATAATACCAGAGTGGGAAGTTGAGTTTACCGTTGACTTAGTTCCTAATGCTAAGCAAATTTCAAAACCCCCTTATCGAATGGCTCAAATTGAACTTTTAGAGTTGAAGGAGCAATTTCATGATTTATTAGAGAAAGGTTTCATTCTACCTAGCACATCACCATGGGGTGCTCCTGTTTTATTTGTTAAAAAGAAAGATGGTTCAATGAGACTTTTCATTGATTATAGATCCTTGAATAACATCACTGTTAAGAACAAATATCCTTTTCCTCATATCGATGATTTGTTTGATCATCTACAGGGAGCTCAGTATTTTTCAAAGATTGACTTGAGATCGGGGTACCATCAGCTGAAGGTAATGGATGCAGATGTTCCGAAGACCGTGTTCTGTACAAGATATGGCCATTATGAATTTGTAGTAATGCATTTTGGGCTAACCAATGCACCTTCTGTATTCATGGACTTAATGTATAGAATTTTCCATGAGTTCTTGGATAAGTTTGTGGTGGTTTTCATTGATGATATTTTGGTGTTTTCTAAAATTAAAGAGGAGAATGAAATTCATTTAAGGGTTATCTTGCAAACCTTAAAAGAAAAAAAACTATATGGGAAATTCAGAAAGTGTAGGTTTTGGTTACAAAAAATTTCTTTCCTGGGTCACATTGTTTCAAAAGATAGCATAACTGTTGATCCTGCTAAAACAAAAGTAGTTGAAGAATGGCCAAGACCCACAAATGTAACCAAGATCTGTAGTTTTCTTGGTTTGGCAGGCTATTACCGAAGGTTTGTTAGAAATTTTTCACGGTTATCTAGTCCAATGACTAAGCTAACTCGGAAGGGTGTTAAGTTTATCTGGACAAAAGAATGTGATGATTGTTTTCAGGAATTGAAAAGAATAATGGTGAATGATCCAGTTTGGAACTACCTTCCAGGAATGGTGTGTTTGTTATATACAGTGATGCTTCATTGAAAGGACTTGGTTGCATACTAATTCAGAATGATCAGGTAATTTCTTATGCTTCACGATAGTTGAAAACTCATGAGGTAAATTAACCTACACAGGATTTGGAATTAGCTGTTGTTGTTTCCGCTTTAAAAATTTGGAGGCATCATTTGTATGGAGTAAAGTGTGAAATATATACCGATAAAAAATGTTTAAAGTATATATTCACTCAGAAAGAGTTGAACATGAGACAAAGGAGATGGTTGGAATAAATCAAGGATTATGATTGTACAATTAATTACCATCCGGGAAAAGAAAATAAAGTGGCTGATTCTTTGAGTCGAAAAAGTAATGCTTCCTTAACAATGTTGTGTTAGGAACGTGATCCTTTGGTTAAGGATTTGATGAAATTTGGCATAGAAGTTTTTGGCGCAGGATGTTCTTCTGTTTTGTTTCAGGTATCAGTGAAATCTTCTCTATCAGACAGAATCAAGCAAGCACAGAAGCAAGACAGTGAGTTGCAGAAAAAGGTAGAGCTAGTTCAGAAAGGTAAGTTGCATGAATTCAACATTGATAGTGATTGTGTTTTGAGATTTGGGTAGAGATTGTGTGTGCCTTGTGATTCAAAGTTGAAGAGAGAGTTGTTATGTGAATCTCATATTTCTCTGTTTTCAGTTCATCCTGGCAGTACTAAGGTGTACAGAGATCTGCGGGAGTATTACTGGTGGGATGGAATGAAAATAGATATTGCTGATGTTACTGTGAAGTGTTTGACATGTCTACAGGTTAAAGTAGAGCGGCAGTTACCGAAAGGGATGCTTCAGCCTTTACTAGTGCCAGAGTGGAAATGGGAGAATATATCTATGGACTTTGTTGTGGGATTACCGAAGACATTTCGAGGTAATAATGCAATCTGGGTTATTGTTGATCGCTTGACCAAATCTTCTAATTTCCTTGCAATACGAGATAATTTTTTCCCAGATCAACTTTCAATTTGTATCTTAAAGAGATAGTCTGGTTACATGGTTTTCCTCTCTCCCTTGTATCTGACCGTGATCCCAGGTTCACTTCTAACTTTTGGAAGGGCCTTCAGAATTCGTTGGGTACTGAATGAAATTTTAGTACAGCTTTTCATCCTCAATCAGATGGGAAGTCAGGATGAGCAATTCAGACCTTGGAGGATATGCTATGAGCTTGTTCGTTGGATTATCAAGGATGTTGGGACCAACATCTTTCTTTGGTTGAATTTTCTTATAATAATAGTTTTCATTCCAGTATACAGATGGAACCATTTCAGGCATTATATGGGAAGCGGTGTCGAACTCTAGCTTTCTGGGATGAAGTGGGTGAAAGGAATTTGATGGGACCAGAATTGGTAGATGAGTTGGCAGAAAAAGTTCAGCTGATACAGAAACACATGAGAACAGCTCAGAGCAGGCAGAAGAGTTATGCGGATAACCGGAGGAAGGATCTATCTTTTGAGGTAGGTGATCATGTTTTTCTCAAGGATTCTCCATGGAAAAGTGTGATGAGATTTGGTAAGAAAGGAAAGCTAAGTCCAAGGTTCATTGGACCATAATAAATTCTGGAGAGAGTTGGATCAGTTTCATACAGAGTGGCTTTACCTCCAAGTTTATCTCAGGTACATAATGTTTTTCATGTTTCGATGTTGAGAAAGTATATGCCAGATCCATCTCATGTTTTGAGTCTAGAGGTAGTTCAGCTGGAAGAGAACCTATCATATGAGGAACAACCAGTCCAGATTCTTGACCACAGGGAGCAAGTGTTACGGAATAAGGTGATTAAGCAGGTAAAGGTTTTGTGGAAAAATCACATGATTGAAGAGGCAACATGGGAATCTGAAAATGCAATGAGGGATAAGTACCACCATTTATTCGATAAGTAAATAAATTGCGGGGTTGTAATTTTCTAAATTGGGGAAGGATGTGACATCCCAAGTAAGAAATGAATAATAAATATTTTTATCTATGTATATTAATGATTAAGATAGTGTTTTAGAGGCTTAAAATGAAAATAAATACAATCTTATGCATGGAATACACTAATATTCTTAAAAGATTATTTTACTGCCTTTTGATTGAAAACCCTTTTTAAATCTATCTTTTGACAATTTTATAAGATATGTTTGTCAAAATAAACTAATTATTTTGGATTGGGACATCATAATTTACTTTGTGTGAATTTTTGGTATTTTTCCGATAAAGTTCATTTTTTATTGAATAGTGAAAAATGTTGTATTTTAATTCAAAACCACTTTTTAATCTAATTTATTTATATGATTAGATTATATTTTTAATTGTTTATGAAGTTAAATTAGAATAGATTTTTACAGTTTTATCCAATGGTGGTCATTGGAATCAATTTCACTTTGAAATTGGACTTAAACTAGTGTCAATCATTTGATACTTATTGTTTAATAAAAAACATGCTATTTGTCATGAAAGCAGGAATTAGTTATTAAATTAATTAATGCAACTTACATGTTCTGAATTTTTTAAAATAGATATCATTTTTGAATTCAGAATAACAAATATAGCTTAGGGTGATGTTTTGGTATTTTTCTGAAAAACTTCAATTTTTGATGAATAGTGAAACAACTAAGTGGTAGTTAAAGAAACTGATTTTTCGTTTAAATGAAACTTTGCCACTTCTGTGATTTGATTTTCAAAAATCCGACATACATGGTTTTCATTAAGAAGTAAAATGTGGTTCAATGAGATTAAAATAATTTTTTGGGGAATAGTAACTTTTAAGTTCTGAATCGCGATTAGTGGTAATTAGTGTAGTTTAAGGTAAAAATAATGTTTTTAAAATATGAGATGAGATTGAAACATGTCCTAACCTTATTCTATGTGTAATGGACGACCAAGACAATACATGGGTCAACTTGGGGACCCCATGGAGCCACATTGGTTGGGAAATGACATAAAAAACTTTTTTTTAATGTTAAAGTAAAAATGACACAAACATGAGTTATTTTACTAAAACAATTGTTACATGGGGTTATACAAGTCATATTTTTGATTATAAATAGTAATTGGAAATCTAAAAATATTTCCTACATCATAGTATTTTTTTCAAAATTTTTAGACATTAAATAAATTAAATTATTTATGACATCATGATGATGCAGCGATGACCTCATTATTTAACGATTTAAATAAAATGGAAAGATAATGTAATATATAAGACCTAAACATGTACAAAACCTATTGGATGAGTGGATTTAGAACCCTTATGACGTTATCCTCTAATTATATCAATTTGGGACCTCTTAAATCCGAATACCATTTTAAAATAAAGTATCATTTCTTTACTTTCCAAGAGTGCCCCTCCCCTCCTCTTATAAAAGGCCCCCACCTCTACGTCCATACCCACAATCCCAAAGCCTTTGGCTCAGACAAACCCTGCCCATTTTGTCTCTCCACATCCCTCTATTACTCCTTGAAGCCTCAATTTGGGCAGAAGTCTTCCCAAGTATGCCTTTGAGCTCAACCCAAAGGGAGTTACCCGATTTTAAGGTAATGTCTTCACGTGAGTCCTTTTGTTTTATTTTGTTTCTCCAACCCCCTAAACTCTTTTTATTCATTTCTTTTGTGACAACTCCAGTATCTTCAATATACAAGGATGTTGTTATAATAAGTATCCGAGCTACACTTACAGACACCTACATCTAATGGTTAACGGACAAACTGTTTCTGTGGATGGTGAATTTATGCCTCCCGAAACGATGATTGTTCAAAATTCTTTTAACACCTTCAAAGGTGGACATTAAGATGTCACTATATTTATATATGATATATAATATGTTTATGTTTTCCTTAAACTTCTGTATTTTTCATTTTGGGAATACCGTTATGGTTTCCATTATGGGTAAACGCGATATCTTCATTTAAGGAAGTGCGGACTACCGCCCCCTCAAAGTGATTTGATTCGTTAAATACCATATGTGGGACGTATAAAGGATGGAACTATGATATTATATATGATATTATACTGAAATTTTCATATTCCTTTATATAATTATGATTCCATTCTATAAAATACGAAATAGAGATGAAAGTAGCGTTCATGCGTACGTACGGCTTACCGTCTCCATGAACGGTGCATTTCATTTCTTACCTCTAAATGATTATGTAATATTATAAATGCATGTATATACTGGATATATATGACAGATATGATATCTACATCATTAATACCATTCCGGATATAATTTATACATGAACAACTTGTAATTATAAAGGGCTTATTTTTTACTCAAGTACCAATGATCGTTAAAACGACTGTTATTAACTTAAATAATTACATAGTGTTCATGACATGGAAATAAGTGATATAAAAGGAATAATGAACTGGAAAAAGGTTCTTAAGAAATTAGAAATTAACTCAACTTTATTATTCAGGACATTAAAGAACGATCGAGTCAAGTCGGACCCGAGGTATGGGACTTTGTCTCAATCTCCTTTCAATGAGGCATATTTTGTTTTATACACAACCTTATTTTATACGGTGTATAAACCCCTTTGACTTTTACGTTTATTAAAAAGGAATCTTTTTTATACGAAGCGTTTACTAAATGACAAAAGGGAATGTTTTTGTCGTACATATGTGGCGACAATGGCTTCTCCGCCGCCGTGACCATTATTTGAGTTTCGGCTTCCTCTACAAGCCATTCTTTTTTTTAAGAAAAATAAATACCATGTTTTACTTTTCTTTTGTTTTGGTATTGAAAGTGGGTTTCATAATGTCTTCATATCAATGTGTTGTATTGATATCTTGTGATTGAAAGTTGGAAATGTTATGTTTCCTTTATTCATGTTTTATGTGATACGATTATGTTGAGGTACTTGGGAATTATTATGAAGACGGGTGGTTCTGTGATAAACTAAGGGCGGGTGAGCCCGATATAGCTCTACAATGCATTGGGTAACGTGAAGGAGTGAAACTTTAAGGCTTCTCTAAAGAGATTTAGGGAATATACTGTGATGGGTATTCCAAACGTAACCAAGAGGGTTACTCCCTACGTAAGAATGTTATGAATGCCTCAAGTTACCTTTATGTCTTATGATTTCTATGATTTATTCGTGATTTGATGAGGTATGTTAAAGTGCTTATGTTTTATGGGTAATGTATGATTTCATTCTTATGTATATATGTACCCATGTTTCCTGTCCATAATTGTATATCCCTTACTGAGCTTTTTATGCTCATCCCAAGTTTTTTTGAAATGTTTTTCACAGGTCAAGGGAAAGGTACATGATATGATGATAGCATCAAGGAAGTGTCAAGAAAGAATCCACGTTTTATTTTAAATATGTTTCCATTGATGGGAAAGAAGAATACTATCTTTATGTAACCACTTTGTTTATATGTGGAATGTAATGAAAGTTTTATGATCTAATTCTCTAAAACTCTAAACCTGAAAAGATACTCAATGTGTAATCTTGTAATAACTCAAGATTAAGTAAGGTTTAAGGATGGGGCCTTGTAGTTGGTATCAAAGGTCGGTTTAGATAACTTTAGGAGATAGAATTCTATTAAATGATAATCCAAAAAAAATTTATGGTCAAATTGAAGTGATATAGTATTTGAATATTTCCATGTTGCTTCATCTAAGACATGTTTGTTCAGAATGGTTTCCCGTAGAGGAAATAGGGAAGCAGTGCTTGGAAGGCATACAGAAGGAAATAACCTTCCGAATCAGCAGCGTGAGATGGTCGAAATTGAAACTAAAGAGTTTGTTGCTGTAATGGCGCAGTTGAATAAAGCGATAAATGGTGGTGGTATCCATGCACGAGATCAGCCAGATCAACCGCAGAGGAACATGTCAGTGGTGGAACATTTCATGAGGCAACATCCCCAATCATTCAGAGGAAAATCTGACCCTATGCTAGCTGAAGGGTGGATTAAAGCAATGGAGGAGATTTTCGATGTCATGGGGTGTTCAGACAATCAAAAGGTCAGTCTTGCTATTTACCGTTTGGAGGGTGAAACAGATCAGTGGTGGTCGATGGTTAAAAATATCAGGGACGCTGATGAGATTGATGCTCTTGACTAGGATGAATTCAAAGGTAGGTTTCTTGAGAAGTATTTTCCTAAGGCTATTCGACTTAGGATGGAAAAGAAATTCATGGAATTGAGGCAAGAGGAAGACTCAGTGGCCGCCTATGAAGAAAGGTTCACTCGATTTGCAAGGTATGCTCCAAATTTTATCCGAGACCTTGATAATAAAATCAATCGTTTTTACTCAGGATTAAAGGCAAAATATCGAAGGGAATTAGCTTCTTGTGAGTTTAAATGCTATGAAAAGCTTGTTCGATGTGCTGAGAAGGTGGAAATGGAGTTTGCTGATGATCAAGTTTTATATAAAAACCAGCAGAAGAAGAGACCAAGGTGGCAGGAGAAAGGGAATAATTCTTCAAAAAAGTCTAATAGTAAGAAAACTAAGTTTCCAGTTTGTGATAAATGTGGCAAAAGGCATACTGGGGAATGCCTTCTGAATTCTGGAAAGTGCTACCGATGTGGTAATATAGGACATAAGGCTCGTGATTGCACTGAAAAGGATCAAGGTGAAGGTAAGACCAAATTTGATTTACAGTTAGTGAAATGTTATAAGTGTAATGCGATGGGTCACTATGCAAACGAGTGTCCGACAAAGAGCTTGAGTGATGGGAAGTAGTTAGAATACAAGCAGAAAGGGGTGGTGAAATCATTTGCAACTACTTCAGCAGATGTCGGGCAATCAAATGAAGTTGTATCAGGTAATTTGTTTGTTTTTTCAGATTATGCCAGTGTGTTGTTTGATTCGGGGTCTACACATTCTTTCACCTCTGAAGAAATTTCTAGTAAAATGGGAATACCATCTCAAGAAATGACTCCTGAACTTTTGGTAAAAACCCCTGGGGGAAATGTTGAGGATAAAAGAATTTATAAGAATCTTCCTATCCTTTTATGTGGAAAGAACCTATTTGAAAACCTTATTATTCTACCTCTAGTATAGTTTGATGTTATCCTGGATATGGATTGGATCTCTATTTACCATGCTAAGATTGACTGTAGAGCTAATGAAGTTTCTTTTCATAAAGACTTTATGTTTTTGTACAAGAATGAACCCTTACTGTTGATAACATATCAAGAGGCCGAGAAACATGTAAAAGATGGAAATGAATGTTACCTTGCCCACATCGTTTAAAATAAAGGAACTGTTCAGATTAATGATGTGTCAGTGTTAAATGAGTATCCTGATGTTTTTCCTAATGATTTGCCTGGAATAATGCCAGATCGGGAAGTTGAGTTTACCATTGACGTAGTTCCTGATGCTATGCCAATTTCAAAACCCCCTTATCAAATGGCTCAAATTTAACTTTTAGAGTAGAAGGAGAAATTGCAAGATTTATTAGAGAAAGGTTTCATTCGACCTAGCACATCACCATGGGGTGCTCCTATTTTATTTGTTAAAAAGAAAGATGGTTCAATGAGACTTTGCATTGATTATAGAGCCTTGAATAACATCAATGTTAAGAACAAATATCATTTGCCTCATATGGATGATTTTTTTGATCAGCTCCAGGGAGCTCATTATTTTTCAATGATTGACTTGAGATCGGGGTACCATAAGCTGAAGGTAAAGGAATCGGATGTTCCGAAGACCGAGTTCCGTACAAGATATGGCCATTATGAATTTGTAGTAATGAATTTTGGGCTAACAAATTCACCTGTTATATTCATGGACTTAATGAATAGAATTTTCCATGAGTTCTTGGATAAGTTTGTGGTGGTTTTCATTGATGATATTT
Organism: Viscum album; assembly: GCA_963277665.1. Classification (NCBI taxonomy): domain Eukaryota; kingdom Viridiplantae; phylum Streptophyta; class Magnoliopsida; order Santalales; family Viscaceae; genus Viscum; species Viscum album. The sequence continues at coordinate 1,235,298,758 of OY728136.1, read as the reverse complement.
TGGTGTGTTCTAAAAGTAAAGAGGAGCATGAAAGTCATTTAAGGGTTATCTTGCAAACCTTAAAAGAAAAGAAACTATATGGGAAATTCAGCAAGATTGAGTTTTGGTTACAACAAATTTCTTTCCTGGGTCACATTGTTTCAAAAGATGGCATAACTTTTGATCCTACTAAAACAAAAGTAGCTGAAGAATGGCCAAGACCCACAAATGTAACTGAGATCCGTAGTTTTCTTGGTTTGGCAGGCTATTACCGAAGGTTTGTTAGAAATTTTTCACGGTTATCTAGTCCAATGACTAAGCTAACTCGGAAGGGTGTTAAGTTTATCTGGACAAAAGAATGTTGTGTTTGTTTTCACGAATTGAAAAGATGATTGGTGAATGCTCCAGTTTTGGCACTACCTTCTAGGAATGGTGAGTTTGTTATATATAGTGATGCTTCATTGAAAGAACTTGGTTGTGTACTAATGCAGAATGATCAGGTAATTTCTTATGCTTCACGACAGTTGAAAACTCATGAGGTAAATTACCCTACACATGATTTGGAATTAGCTGCTGTTGTTTTCACTTTAAAAATTTAGAGGCATCATTTGTATGGAGTAAAGTGTGAAATATATAATGATAACAAAAGTTTAAAGTATATATTCACTCAGAAAGAGTTGAACATGAGACAAAGGAGATGGCTAGAATTAATCAAGGATTATGATTGTACAATTCATTACCATCCGGGAAAATCAAATAAAGTGGCTGATGCTTTGAGTCGAAAAATTAAGGCTTCATTAACAATGATCCATTTGGAACATGATCCTTTGGTTAAGGATTTGATGAACTTTTTCATAGAAGTTTTTGGCACAGGATTTTCTTTTGTTTTGTTTCAGGTATCAGTGAAATCTTCTCTATCAGACAGAATCAAGCAAGCACAAAAGCAAGAAAGTGAGTTGTAGAAAAAGGTAGAGCTGCTTCAGAAAGGTAAGTTTCCTGAATTCAACATTGATAGTGATTGTGTTTTGAGATTTGGGAAGAGATTGTGTGTGCCTTGTGATTCACAGTTGAAGAGAGGGTTGTTATGTGAAGCTCATAGTTCTCCTTTTTCAGTTCATCCTGGCAGTACTAAGATGTACAGAGATATGCGGGAGTATTACTGGTGGGATGGAATGAAAAGAGATATTTCCGATTTTACTGTGAAGTGTTTGACATGTCAACAGGTTAAAGGAGAGCGGCAGTTACCGAAAGGGATGCTTCTTCCTTTACCATACCAGAGTGGAAATGGGAGAATATATCCATGGACTTTGTTGTGGGATTACCGAATACATCTCGAGGTAATAATGCAATATGGGTTATTTTTGATCGCTTGACCAAATCTGCTCATTTCCTTGCTATACGAGATACTTTTTCCCTAGATCAACTTTCCCGTTTGTATATTAAAGAGACAGTCAGGTTACATGGAGTTACTCTCTTCATTGTATCTGACTGTGATCCCAGGATCACCTCTATCTTTTGGAAGGGCCTTCAGAAGTCGTTGGGTACTGAATTAAATTTTAGTACAACTTTTCATCCTCAATCAGATGGGAATTCAGAACGAACAATTCAGACCTTGGAAGATATGCTATGAGCTTGTTCGATGGATTATTAGGGAAGTTGGGACCAACATCTTTTTTTGGTTTAATATTCATATAATAATAGTTTTCATTCCAGTATACAGATGGCACCATTTCAGGCATTATATGGGAAGCGGTGTCGAACTCCAGCTTTCTGGGATGAAGTGGGTGAAAGGAAGTTGATGGGACCATAATTGGTAGAAGTGTTGGCAGATAATGTTCAGTTGATACAGAAACACATGAGAACAGCTCAGAGTAGGCAGAAGAGTTATGCAGATAACTGGAGGAAGGATCTATCTTTTGAGGTAGGTGATCATGTTTTTCTCAAGGTTTCTCCATGGAAAAGTGTGATGAGGTTTGATAAGAAAGGAAAGATGAGTCCAAGGTTCATTGGACCATATGAAATTATTGAGAGAGTTGGATCAGTTGCATACAGAGTGGCTTTACCTCCGATTTTATCTCAGGTATACAATTTTTTTCATGTTTCGATGTTGAGAAAGTATATGCCAGATCTATCTCATGTTTTGAGTCCAGAGATAGTTCACCTGGAAGAGAACCTATCATATGAGGAAAAACCAGTCCAGATTCTTGACCAGAGGGAGCAAGTGTTACGGAATAAGGTGATTCATCATGGAAATGTTTTGTGGAAAAACCACATGATTGAAGAGGCAACATGGGAATCTGAAAATGCAATGAGGGATTAGTACCCCCATTTATTCGGTAAGTAAATAAATTACGGGGACATAATTTTCTAAAGGGGGGAAGTATGTAACATCCCAAGTAATTAATGAATAATAGATATTTTTATCTATGCCTATTAATGATTAAGATAGTGTTTTAGTGGCTTAAAATGAAAATAAATACAATCTTACGCACGAAATACACTAATATTCTTAAAAGATTGATTTACTGCCTTTTGATGGAAAACCCTTTTTAAATCTATCTTTTGAAAATTTTATAAGCTATGTTTGTCAAAATAAACTAATTATTTATTATTGGGACATCATAATTTACTTTGTGTGAATTTTTGGTATTTTTCCGATAAAGTTCATTTTTAATGAATAGTGAAAAATGTTGTATTTTAATTCAAAACCAATTTTTAATCTAATTTATTAATATGATTAGATTATCTTTTGAATTGGTTTTGAAGTGAAATTAGAATATATTTTTACCATTTTATCCAATGGTGGTCATTGGAATCAATTTCACTTTGAAATTTGACTTAACTAGTGTTAATCTTTTGATACTTATTGTTTCATAAAAAACGGTATCTGTCATGACAGTGGGAATTAGTTATTAAATTAATTAATGAAACATAAATGTTTTGAATTTTTTAAAACACACATAATTTTTGAATTCAGAATATCAAATATAGCTTAGGGTGATGTTTTGGTATTTTTCTGAAAAACATCAATTTTTGATGAATAGTGAAACCACTAAGTGGTAGTTAAAGAAACCGATTTTTCGTTTAAATGAAACATTTCCACTTCTGTGATTTGATTTTCAGAAATCCGATATACATGGTTGTCATTAAGAAGTAAAATGTGGTTCAATGAGATTAAAATATTTTTTTGGTGAATAGTAACTTTTAAGTTTTTAATCGTGATTAGTGGTAATTAGTGTAGTTTAAGGTAAAAATAATGTTTTTATAATATGATATGAGCTTGACACATGTACTACCCTCATTGTATGTGTCATGGCCGACCAATAAAATCAATGGGTCAACTTGGGGACCCAATGGAGCCACTTTGGTTGGGAAATGACATAAAAAACTTTTTATTTAATGTTAAAGTAAAAATGACACAAACATGAGTTATTTTACTAAAACAATGGTTACATGGTGTTATAAAAGTCATATTTTTTATTATAAATAGTAATTGGAAAGATAAAAATATTTCCTACATCATAGTATTTTTTTGATAATTTTTAGACATTAAATAAATTAAATTATTTAAGACATCATGATGATGCAGCGATGACCTCTTTATTTAAGGATTTAAATAAAATGGAATGATAATGTAATATCTAAGACCTAAACATGTCCAAAACCTATTTTATAAGTGGATTTCGAACCCTTATCACCTTATCCTAGAATTATATCAATGTCGGACCTCTTAAATCCGAATACCATTTTAAAATAAAGTATCATTTCTTTACATTCCAAGAGTGCCCCTCCTCTCCTCTTATAAAAGGCCCCCACCTCTACCTCCTTACCCACACACCCCAAGCCTTTGGCTCGGCCACCCCTGCCCATTTTGTCTCTCCACATCCCTCTCTTACTCCTTGAAATCTCACTTTGGGCAGAAGTCTTCCCAAGTAATCCTTTGAGCTCAACCCAAAGGGAGTTACCCGATTTTAAGTTAATGTCTTCACTTGAGTCCTTTTGTTTTATTTTGCGTCTCCAACCCCATAAACTATTTTTATTCATTTCTTTTGTAACAAATCCAGTATATTCAATATACTAGGATGTTTTTATAAGAAGGATTCGAGCTACACTTACACACACCTACATCTAATGGTTAAAGGACATACTGTTTCCGTGGATGGGGAATTTATGCCTCCCGAAACGATGATTGTTCAACATTCTTTTAACACCTTCAAAGGTGGCCATTAAGTTGTCACTATATTTATATATGATATATAATATGTTTATGTTTTCTTTAAGATTCTGTATTTTTCATTTTGGGCATACCTTTATGGTTTCCATTATGGATAAACGCGATATCTTCATTTAAGGAAATGCAGACTACCGCCCCCTCAAAGTGATTTGATTCGTTAAATACCATATGTGGGACGTATAAAGGATGGAACTATGATATTATATATGATATTATACTGGAATTATAATATACCTTTATTTCATTATTATTCCATTCTATAAAATACGAAATAGAAATGAAAGTAGCGTTCATGCATACGTACGGCTTACCGTCTCCATGAACGGTGCATTTCATTTCTTACCTCTAAATGATTATGTAATATTATAAATGCATGTATATACTGGATATATATGACATATATGATATCTACATAATGAATACCATTCTGGATATAATGGATACATGAACAACTTGTAATTATAAAGGTCTTATTTTAGACTCAAGTACTAATGATCGTTAAAACAACCGTTATTAACTTAAATAATTACATAGTGTTCATGACATGGCAATAAGTGATATAAAAGGAATAATTAACTTGAAAACGGTTCTTATGCAAGTAGAAATTAACTCAAGTTTATTATTCTGGACATTAAGGAACGATCGAGTCAAGTCGGACACGAGGTATAGGACTTCGTCTCAATCTCCTTTCATTGAGGCATATTTTGTTTTATACAAAACATTCTTTTATACTGTGTATTAACCCCTTTGTCTTTTACTTTTATTCAAAAGGAATTTTTTTTATACGAAGCGTTTACTAAACGAAAAAAGGGAATGTTTTTGTCGTACGTATGCGGCGACAATGACTTCTCCGCCGCCGTGACCATTATTTGAGTTTCGGCTTCCTCTACAAGCCATTCCTTTTTTAAGAAAAATAAATACCATGTTTTACTTTTCATTTGTTTTGGTATTGAATGTGGTTTTCATAATGTTTTTATATCAATGTGTTGTATTGATATCTTGTGATTGAAATTTTGAAATGTTATGTTTCCTTTAGGCATGTTTTATGTGATACGATTATGTTGTGGTTCTTGGGCACTATTATGAAGACAGGTGGTTCCGTGATAAACTAAGGGCGGGTGAGCCCGATATAGCTCTTCAATGCATTGGGTAACGCGAAGGAGTGAAACGTTAAGGTTTATCCGAAGATATTTAGGGAATATACTATGATGGGTATTCCAAATGTAACCAAGAGGGTTACTCCCTACGTAAGAATGTTATAAATGCCTCAAGTTACCTTTATGTCTTATTATTTCTATGATTTATTCATGATTTGATGAGGTATGTCAAAGTTCTTATGTTTTATGGGTAAAGTATGATTTCATTATTATGTATATATGTACCCATGTTTCCTTTCCGTATTTTTATATCCCTTACTGAGCTTTTTATGCTCATCCCATGTTTTTTTGAAATGTTTTTCACAGATCAAGGGAAAGGTACATGATATGATGATAGTGTCAAGGAAGTGTCAAAAAAGAATCCAAGTTTTATTTTAAATATGTTTCAATTTATGGGAAAGAAGAATACTATCTTTATGTAACCACTTTGTTTATATGTGGAATGTAATTCAAGTTTTATGATCTAATTCTCTAAAACTCTAAACCCGAAAACATCCTCAATTTGTAATCTTGTAATAACTCAAGATTAATTAAGGTTTAAGGCTGGGGCCTTATACCTGGGGGGTCACATTTTCACCAAAATTTTTCTTTATATAATTATATTGTAGAAAACCATAATTCTTCTTAAGTGATGAGACCACTATTCTAATATTTCCATTTCATGTTCACACATCTCTTCTTGGACTTAACCAAACTTCCCTAATGCCTATAGAAAATAGATTATTGTTTCATGCAATATATTGTATTTATTATCAAAAATATCTATTATCCCATAAATAAATGTAACATATTTCCCAATATCAATCTCATCCCTTCAAATCACATGGTCCAGATCAAGCTCGTATTTCTTCTATTCATATACATAAAACATATTAGAAAAAAACTATTCTTTTGTTAAAATAAAAATGATCTGAAACCTAACCCACTCATTAATATATCTCAAATGGTATAATATACTAAGGAAAAAATCCCATATTTACAAAAATGATGATTCCAAAGCATTGGAGATATTATCAAAAAAACATGATTATCTACATCAAATGTTAAAAGTCAAAAATTATGTTGTGAATATTATTTTTGATAACTCTTCCCCATCGACATACTCATTATAATCATCTGAATAATCATTTTTGTCTCACACAGTATTCTAGAATTGAGAAGATAATTCTAAATGGTTTCTACACAAAAAATTATCTGATGATAAAGAATAACATAAAATTCCTTGTAATAGGACATATGTATTAACTTATTTAACATTTATTTTATAATAACTCCATTAATTCGTTGTTTTTATCCATTGATACTCCAAAATCCATCACAAAATCAATAATCATGTCCTCTATCATTTTGACCATTCATTCAGATTGTCTATACATTTGGGGGTGAAAAGTTGTGATCTTATTAAACTATATTTCAAGGTCATTCTATAAGGATTTCCAAAACTGAAATGTGAACATGCAGTATTCATTAGCCATGACTGAAAATTGAATTTTGTGCATCTTTACAACATCTCATATATAGAAATATGGAAATTCTTCCTCCATATTGGTGTCATGAATCAGGATTAAGCGACTTGACTTTGTGATCTAATTCACAATCACCCAAATGGAATCATGTTTTCAAACAATTTTAAGATGTCCTATAACAATATTCATAGATACCAACTCCCATTTATATATAGGAATTGATAAATATTGCAACATAACATCTATAAATTGGTTCTCTATGTTGACATGCTAACTCGTGAGGTATATCAAGACAAACATTGAAACTTTTCTCTTCATTCTAAGCCACCAAAATTGTGTTATTAATGAATTAACATTATCAAAAACCAGGAAGAAACACCCATCTATAATGGTGGTAAAAATATTTATTTTGATCTTGAAAACCTATAGTAACCATAATTTTATCTCCAAATGGTAGCATAGAACTCACATCTATCATCTATCCCTCTACGGTCTCCCAACCATTGATTTTTCAACTCAGGGCCAGAATATTCCAATCAGATTTCATAACATTCACTATATTTGAAAACTAATCATTGAAAATGTAGGCCATAAAAAATATTTCAATTTTACCAATCTCTAAGAAAATTACATGCAATACATTTATATTTGATTTTAGTTTTCATTAATGAAAATATTCATTATTCTATAGGTAATATGTCTTCTTGATCAATGCATATAGCTTGGAATTCTCTTAACCTTGTCTGTATATCAAGATGAAATAAAACAATTATGATATTTCATACATTTTAATTATGTTACACATAACCCCCTTTGTGAGAAAAAGTGTTTCAAACTCTTATAATGCATAACCATATGAAATTTCCCAAAAAAATGATAATAAAAACAAGTAATTAAATAATGGAAAACAACTACTACTTCCAAATAATGTGTTGGTTATTTTTTATCATTTACTCATAACTATAAAGTTCCATAATAAATTACTTCATATCCTTGGATGATAACACATCATAACCTAGAACCTAAAGCATCATGCAAAACCAAATAGCATTGTACACACTAAAAAAATGTGAGGATAATATCTTATGTAAGATAATTCTTTTGATCACGGATGACTTATATCATTCTTCATTTAATTTTAATGGAACTCCATTCCTTTTCACTGATACAATTGGAGATTATACACATTAAAATTCATTAAAAACACATTAATATCATCCTGCTAATAAAAAAACTTTTATCTAAAAAAAATTCATAAGGGATTGACAGGAGATAACAACTTCAATATTTTTAGGATATATAGAGACTATTTTTAGGAATTATGTGACCAAAGAAACCTACCAATTATATATATATATCCCATTTATATATATTATACTAATGTAAATGCTACTGAATTATTCTTAACACTATAACGATGTAATACCTATGAATGTGTTTATTCCAATAATAGAACCAAATATAATTAGCAGACACCACCACAAATGATTTAACATAACTCTGAAATATATATGTAATAAATTCAATAAATATCCATGTATCATTAGTAAGACAAAATGGGAAAACCATATTCTGATAATGTCAACAGAAATATCAGAAAGATATTTTATAATACCATCCTTCCAAACTCATAGCTGACGAAACCAAAAATAAATATCTATTTTAAAGAATCACTTGTCTCCCTATATTGATCAAACATATCGTGGATTATTATAATAATATTATTGTTCATTTTTAATAACTTTTTTAACCTTATGATAATCCCCAAAAATCCTAAGAGTTCCATTTTCCATCTTTTAATAGATAACTAGTTCTTCTTAAGGGGATGTGGGCTGTCAAATGAACCCTTCAATTTGCAATTCATTATAGTAAACATTAAATTAAAAAAATTCTAGAATTCCCATCTTATAGGAAATATTTAAATAGGCTTGGACAAAATTATTATTTCAATCATAAAATATACTTCTATTTTTTGAAGAAGAAACTAGAAATTATCTGGAAACACACTAGAAAATTTGTAAATTATGGCAAGAAAATCATTATTTCTGATTTCATCAAAATTTGATAAATTAATAAATAAAAACTAATAGAATATAGTTACAAAAATTGGTTGAAAAGGTATGTGTCTTCTTTCATTAAAAACTCAAAATATTTTTATGATACTATTAACAATATCTGAATATTTGAAACTCACATTTTATGTATAACATATGATAAGTGGTATGGACGCCACTAAACAATCCATTATGAAAATAAAATAATAGATGGTAATCTCTTTTTAATAGGTGTCACATACTAATTCCACACCATCGATGGTTATATTACATGTTTCACACATAAAATATTGACACTCTCATTAGAAAAAAGTAGTTTGATGATATTAAATAGAAGACATCGTATCAATATAAAAATACATGTCTTTAACAACATGATATGAAATATTTGGTTTCTATGAACTCATATAAAAAAATCTTTTAAAATGTTTTAGTTAAATAGAATCATACCTCACACTATAAAAGGACATTATTGATATTCTATGAGCACTTTTGGGTTCATATATTTTTTTCCTTACATCCCATTGTTCTTTTCTTTCCAAATGAGATTACCTATATGGGGGTGTTTGGGGGTTCCTAGAATCACCATGGATAACATGGTTCTGAGGATGGGGTTTATAGTAAGGTTATTTCCTTATTGAAGCATAATTTTCCAAAGATAATACATTTATAACGGTGCTATTTTTCTCTCTATGAAATAATAGCTGATATAACCCATCATGTTATAGTTGTGGCAAGCATTACTTTTTACCATAAAATCTTCATATATATAATGAAAATAACCCCATTGGAAGCATAAATTATTAATCCTAGTTTGGGGAGTGATGTTTTCATATCCCATTTTTGAATTATTAGATATCCCTCCACTTTGGAGGTAAGAATCGACCTTCATCCTTTCCATGAATTGGATCTCCCAACTATTCCTATGTGTATAAACATTCACCCTTCCACTATATTTCTATAAATACACCTCTCTACCATAGTTTTTTATTTAACATTATGGAATATTACTTAATAAAAAATATGATATCATATGAGTGAATATATATTCATATCCCTAATTCAAAAATGAACTCCGTCAAGGACACACATGTGGATACATATATTATAATTCATGCTAGATTCATAATATTAATTTAATGTTCTATCATCAAGTCAATATCATTCATTAATCTGAATAAATAAATTTTTCTAAACATATAAATGGTATCTGGATAGAATTTTTTGTGAAAAAAATCATAAATATATCACAATGAAATTAATTGTTAATTTTTATCATGGATAGCTATAAACATAATTGGCATGATAAATCCTTGGTCATGTACACTTCCAACTAAACTATCAACATGGAAAGTGTTCCAAGAAAATTTAAAATTTTGTTCATTTGGTTAAGGCACACATCCACATTCTTGTGTTTATAATCCCCTAAAAATTAGGTGGATTCTGTTTAAAAAACATTACAAAATGATCCACTTGTCTCAATTCATGATTTCATATTCATTTATCCATAACCATAAACGATAAAGTGAAACTCTATACTAGTTTATGATTTACCTGAGCATCTGGAGTATTAAAATTTTCATATTGCTCTTTTGGTTTATTTATATGATATATGACAAGTTCCATTTTCTATAAACATAACAAAAATCAATTTATTATCACTAGAAAACAACTTAATTCATAGAAATTACATATTAAATTATCACAAAATACCACATCCTTTCTTTTAAAAATCTAAACACTGTAAAAAATAAATATTTATTATGAATCATCAAGAAAAATGTGATTAATGAATTTCTTCTAGAATTTTATAATACCATTGAATGATATGTAATCCTTATATACAAAATACATGAAAATAAGATAAAAATACAAATAGATGTATTGTAAAAACACCTCTATACTAGAACAATGTGGTAACCTTAACTTGAGAATAAATTCATTAGCTAAACATTTTATGTTATACATTTCACGTTCTGATGATCCCATCTTCAATAAACCAACTAATATATCAAAAGTAACTGATACAATTTCCAACACATGAACCAAATTTGATAGATATCATTTCATTGTTATGGAATATGAATAATGTTATCATTACAATGTTTGTACGGAAACCCACACACAACATGTATGACCACTGATATTATCATACTCATGACTAGTCACTCTTCGTTCCCCTAATTCTTAAAAATTTATTAATACCAATGTTCCCCAATAGAAAACACCCCTTCCACACAGGGTTTTGTTCACAATGAGAACTCACTCAAACCATGTAAGAGAAATTCAATGTAAACATACAGTTAAATAAATATATTATTCATAAAAAAGAATTTATGCAAAAAATAAGATATATTTAAATCATACAATAATTATAAAAACATCATTTCAAAATTTAAATGTAAAGGGTTTTGTGAAAGATGTTAAAATTATAAAATTTTCAAAATCCATAAAAATGGATTTACATAAAAAACATAATATTTTCAAAACTATTTCATGAAAATCATTAAATTAAAAACATTAAATCATGTTCTAGAATGGTATAGAAGATAGAAAATCCACTTACCTTATATATATTATTGAAAAGAAAGAATTACACTAAGATCATCAATATCTAGAATTTAATCTTATTTTAAATTATTTTAGATCTCCAACATTAATTGTTTTAAATAAATTTCTATTTTGGATCCAAGTGAATCTCATTCAGATCCAATAGATTAAGATGTGTTCAATGTCTGGGAATATTATATGATTAATTAGGGTTTTGGGGAATCAATCATAATTAAAACATCAATTGGGTTTGGTAGAGAACCAACACATATTGGAAATGCCAAGGGACCCTGAAACATATAAGAGGGAAAAGTTATCATCTTGTTGTATTGGGAGGGGCCACATCATATTTGTCTTGTTCAAAAATATGTTCTTCAAACACATTACATTTTGATCTATAATTCCTATAATTTAGGGAAGGGGATACATTGAAACCCCCATACACTACATCACAACAAAAAATATCTTACACCACAGCTCACACTTATTGCATTAGGGACCCAAAATTGTTAATGGTATAAGAAATTCACATCAAGCCTCATAATCCTTATAGTTTTTTATCCCAACCGTATCCACGAATTTATACTATAACAGATTCCAGCTACATGTCATGATCTCCTCAATAATTTGATAACACCCACATATATTCATAAAAACACAAATAAATATAAAAAATTAAACCCAAGAAATATATAATCTAAATTGAAATTATGAAAGGGTAGTGTATCCAAAATTGAGGGTGTCACATTATCACAATAATTTTCCTTTTATCCCATGGAATGTACAATTATAGAAATGTTCATAAAAATCTAGGGCCACTACTCCAATATTTCACATTCACGATCCCACCTATCATCCATGAATTTAACATGACACTACAGGACCCAAACTAAATTGATATTTTTCTCAAGAATTATCATCACTTCCATATAAAAAATATATAACAATACATTAATTGATGTAGAATAAGTATCAATATCCAATGAGGCTTGATCGAACCACATAATTAAGATAGAACTGGTACTTGTTCAATTGAAATGTATGAAAGATGTTATTTATAGAAGTAGACATTTCAGGTAAATTTAATTGATAAGATACCTCACCAAGAAATTCATTTATATCAAAAGTTATAATTTACCAATGATACAACATCCCTTATTTACAGAAATGGGGATGTCATAACCTTAGAGATTATCATAAAAAATGAACTACTACCTAAAATGAAAATTATTATCAAAGATTGACCCCATATAAGTTATATCAACTATAATCCATAACCATTATATTTCTGAAGATCTGAATTTTCAATGATTAATCCGGCCAGATTAATTATCCAATAAGTGAAGTCTCATTTATTCCCCTAATTAATTTGGAAAACTAAATAGTAAATCATACAATGCCTTAAAAGGATCAATTTGTATCTTTACCATATAACTGTTATTGTATCTGAACTCCCATAAGAGAATATACTCCTCACATGAGACTCCAAAATCCATCACATGATTATTATTAATTTCTTGAAACATTTGGTTCATCATTTCACATTCTCCACAAGTTTGAGTTTGATACATAGATCATATGTTCAGCGAGGTTCAAAGGGATTATTATTGGGATTTACAAAAACAATATGTGATCGTGTTGTAATGAAAAAATATAATAATAATAAGAACTTCATGTATCTTTTCCACCACTTGAATATTTATTTTTTATATGTGTTATAGAATAATATTTTCATGAATCGGGATAATGTGATCTATCTTTTTTAGATGATCCATAATCACCCAGACAATATCGTGTGTTCAAACCATTTTAGGATGTCTTATAACATATTTTTTCTAACCAGATACCATATCCACAAGGTAATAAATAAATAATGAAACATTCCAACTAGTCGTTGCTTCTCTTCAATGAGATAATGATTTATGTGTTTTCTCTATACAAACTCTACCACATTTCTCTTTATAGCAAGACATAATTTTTTTTAGAATCCAGGATTAATAACCAATTTCAAATAGTTATGGGCATTTAGTTGTAGTTCTTGATAACTTGGAGGAACCATAATTTGATCCATAAAATATATCATAGATCTTTCATCTAACATCTATCTCTCAATTGTCTTCCCACCAATGAGTATTGTCCTCTTGTAAAGAAATTTTCTATCATGTTTCTAAACATCCCATACCTACACAATCAAATCAAGAACAAAAGATACTAGAAACAAAAAACCTTTTCTACCATTATCATCAAAATCTAGATGCATGTCAATTATAACTTACATTAGCTTCCACTGATAATAGGATTCTATAGAAAAATGGTTTTATAATATCCTTAATAATGAATATTACCTAAAACTCTATTACCCAGTGTATATATCTACTTGAATTCAAACATATGTTTGTATTCTATCCATATTTATTTCTTTATATTAAATTCCCTTTATAAAATATTTTTTTTCAAAGTATAATTATATTTAAAAACTATAAATTTATAACCAAAAAGAATATGACACTAGGTCATAAAAGTAAAGACTATAGTATCAACTTTTATTAAAATTTTCTTGAAGATTATATCATGTAAATGTTACTATCATTTTCTATATGAAACAATGTGATCTCCTCAATTGAGAACACTTCCCAGCTTAGATCTTGATACATCACAATAATCTTCATATCCTATAACAGAAACTATCCGTGTGAGGGTAGGTAATTATTTAATAAAAAGAATAAATTCATGGAATGAATTACATAACTCATCATTAAATTTTAATTGAATACCCTTAATTGTGAAAGTAGTAATTGGTGAGTCCGTATGTGAAAAATCATGAACAATGTTATTGTAGTATCCCACTAAACAAAAGAAATTGCCTGTGTTAAAAAATTCTATGTTTGTATCCATGAAATTTATCTTTTTGTGATCTATAGAGACACATTTTTTAGAAATTACATGGGCAACAAAACATACATATTTTATCTATAAATCCCATTTTGATATCATAGCATAAAGATGATGCTCCCTATATATGCCTATAAATTATCACCACATATTCCACATTATATTTTTCTATGTAAGAATAAACTAGAATATCATAAATAAAGACTACCAAAAAAGATTAAAGGTTATTAGGATGTAACTTATTACTCATTTAAATAAATACCACCAGTATATTTGTTAGACTAAAGGGGATAACCAAATAATAATAGTGGAATTAGAGACTATAAATTTACATTGATAATATCCTCCTTTCAAACTCACAATTAGATAAAAATTGAATGTGATTAAATTTAAATGAACCATTGTACTCTCCTCAATTGAGAAAATAGATCATTGATTCATGGAATAAGAAACCAATTCATTACCCTAACATGGGAAATCGTTAGATGATACAAAAATAACCAAACATTCTATCCGAATTATTTACAAATAGAATCATTACTAGAAAAGGGGATGTGATTAGTTTTATGAACCCTTTGATTTCCAATTATACAGGATAATAATTCAATACCCTCAATTATATCATTTTTTCTATAATTTTGATGATAAATAAGATTTATGCCAATTAGAAGATAAATCATAAACATTACATGCATTTTGGATGGAATACATGTAAAATTATAAACAAACACATTAAATATTTAAAACCAATGTTGGGAAAATATTTACTTATGATTTCATTAAAATTATCCAACATAACTGATTCCAACTAATAGAAGACAGTTACAACCATATGTACCAAATGTAACACAAACTCTTTCATTTAGTTCCCACTAATATTTATAATGGAGTATAACACAATTTAAATATATGAAACTAACATATCATGCATAAGTGTTGTTGTGGTTTTTGGATTACATTAACCAATCCATTCACAAAATCTAGTCATAGATGTCTATCACATGTATATATAAGTTTCATTATAATTCATCCCCATCAACAGTCATTGTACATACAGAACAGTTAAAATATTATTACCCTCACAATCATACAGTTGTTTTTTATTTTAATATAGAAAGAATCATATCATTATAAAAACCAATAGGATCCAATATATAAAGGGAAATAAAGCAGTGTGATGCATTTTTATAAAAAAGGTACTACATTAAGGTAAAATTCAAAATAATCTTACCTCCCTTAATCAATGGACTAGATTGAACATCCACAATCACTTTCTCAGTACCATATTATTTCTTACAAATTTCTCATTGTTCTTTACTTCCCTGTTAATATTTCCTCCACTGAGGTGTCATATACTTCCTAGAATTATGTTGATTTATTTTGATCTATGGATCATGTTATTTTGATTAGATTATCCATTAAAATCATAATATGATTTAGTGACTACATTAATAGCACCAATATATGAAGCAATATAGAAATAATTCTAGATATCTCCCATGTTGTTGTTGTTGTGACAAGATCTAGTTTGTTATATACAATAGCTCAGGATATTTACAAAATAAAAAAATTATAAATATCCTTTATTACTCTTATATTGATGAGGGAAGTTAGAAAATACTATTTTTTGATTTTTATATGTCCCATCACATTGTATGTAGGTGTCCCACTTATGGTCATTCCTACTAATGTAGTTTCCAACTTTTCTAATGTGAAAAAACATAATTCCACTATAACTCTAGAGAAATACCATTTTCCATTATTTCACTACTTACCATCTTTGTATAATCCACAATAGTAGGATAAAAATCATTCTATGAATAAAATATTGTTACCCTCTCTCGAGAATTAATTCCACCAAGGATACTCTTGCTACATCTTTTAGTGAAAAAAAAACTATGTTAATAAACATAACTTCAAATTATATCAGGGATATATTGTATTAATTTAATATAAAGAAAAATATTATACTAAAATCATGAATTTTTTTATGATAAAATATTTTATCAATTAATTAATTGAAATCCACCCATGATTTTTTTTATCATTTTTATCTTATATAGTTAAATTCCATAATTGACATTCAAGAGCATTAATCTTGTACAATACAAAAAAAAATCATCTCAATGGGAATTTAATTTAAAAAAAGTGATATTCATTATATTGTGCCATATTTCTAATCAATTCAATTAATAATCCCCTTAAAAATATTTGGATTCATTTTAAAAAAATCTACCAAATTAATCACTTGTCTTGATTCATCCTTTTGATTTTCATTGTCTATAGACTGAAAAATTTAGATGATAGTCTATACTAGTTATTTATTCACAAAAGGTAATATTTTAATGATATTTTCATCTATTTAATAAATTTGACTCCTATAAATTATAACTACATCAATTTTAAACAAATAAAACAAAACAAAATTTAGTCTCACTCACTAGAAACTGATGTCTTAAATATTCTAAAATTAAATATCAAAAAACCAATAAATATTTTTTAAAAAATATACCATTGTTAGAATTTTCACCATTTATTCATAAATTATAAAACAATATATGATCAATATTGTACATGTGGGAATTTTTACTACCGATTACCAATGATGATGAGAAGAAAACTCACCTAAAAGTGTTTTAATACAATTTTATACCAAAACGCCCTGGTCGATTGACGATCATAATAAGAATTTTGGATACCTATTTGTATGTTATACATATAATGTTCATATAATTCTATATCCTCAATAACAACCCATATGATGGAATGGGTTATACTTACACCATTTTGTACACATAGACTGAAAAATAGTGATACCATTTCCATCCTAATGACAAAACAAAAATTTATACCATTTATAACATCATTCCCCTCCTCCTTATCATAATATGTGATGGGGTTACACTAGACTTATTTTACTTCCTAAATAATCCAATGGATGGAAATGAATTACAATTTATTTATAGAATAATTGAGGAATATTTTCCATTTATAATGAAAAATATCCATAACCAGTTAACATTTCATTTAAATAAATAGATCCTGATTAAATAGTACTTCCAATGATATATCTGAAAGTAGACATCAAAATCATAGTATGAATGGATCATGGAACATCAATGGAAAATCTAAAAGAAAACATGAAAGAAATACATCATGTAACATAATTCCAAAACATCCTCCACCAAGATCAATGTTCCATATCAACCTATTTTTCCCTAAAATCGAGATTAATCACTAGTGAAATGAGTTACCTTACCTTTAACAACATTATTATAGATGAAATATTCAATTACAATGATGTTCCCATATAGGGGGTGAGTGTAAATATAGTAGTAATTCAATAAATAATTCACTACACACACCACAAGGAAAAGAGAAAATTAATTAATTATATAAATTACAAGGAATTGAAGTAGCTTATAACAAGACTATTAAAATTTTTGGTGGAATGAAATAACAAAGTTATAAAACCATTTTTCATTATTTTGAATGCCCAATTCCATGTTACCACACACACCTACACACACATGCATACCAAGTGATAGTTCTATCCTCATGGGTGCTATCTCATTGATCCACCAAATCATCAAAAGTTGAACAATACCTAAACAACCAACTGGAACAAGTTTTTTCCATAGGTTCGCATCAAAAAAATAACTCACACTAACCATGATTTCCATATTAAATGATAGGTACCATTTCACATAAATTAAAAAACTTTCTTGAAAAAAATTCATCAAAAAAATTCGTCACTTAGAATATTAATATAATCTTAAAAACATCATATGAAAAGGATGAATGAAGTTTTTTTGCAAAATCTATAAATTTTATCCCAAATTCCACATCCATACCAAAAATTCATTTCCCAAAAAAATAATATATGGTTTGGAAAAATAATTCCATAAATGCATGACTTAATAAGGGACACATGATTTTTTATAATATAATAGATGAGAGTGTATCCACATACCTATCATGATTGGTGAAAATTGATAATGACATTGTGATCTTATAAATCCATCTTTTTATCCTCTTTGCGATGATTTCATGTCTTAAAAACACATATGTTTTCTTAGAAGTCACTTCTAAATTGAATGGAATCACATTGGGAGCATTGGGTGGAAGAGGATAGTGGGACTATAAAATATTAGAAAACTAATGATGGTTTTGGTGCTTCAATCCCAATTTAAACACAATGACAGATAGGTGAGATCCAACACACCATGACACAATGAAGGTACTAGAGCATTGAATATAATAAAAAACCAACAACATTGTGTAATGGGAGAGAATATTTCAATGAACATGTAGTCAATACATTATCTACAATATATAACTCATGTTGGTCCATATATTATATAATTCAGGGTATAGAGTTATGGAGAATCCCCCTTATACAACAGAGCATCCAAAAATAGATTACACCATAACAGACCGTTACATCATAATGGTGCTAATAATGGTAGAGGCATAAGAATTACACCTTGAGCCTCCAACATCAAAGCATGTCATCTTGACACAATAGTCACTAAAGGTGCACAACTCTTGCACCACCTACATTCCATATCATACCCATGAGTTTTAGAGCTCCCACAAAAACCAAGTAAAACATATTGGGATTCTCAAAACAAAGGTACCTAAAATTACTAGTGTCACACTTTTAAACCATAGAAGATAAATACATTATTAGTAGTCCGGAATACCCTTAGTTTTTATGAAAAAGGGAAATAATTTTATGATGTTAGTGTAAACATAATTTCCCATAATCCAACCATGAAAACAAACTCAACTATAATAAATCATAATTAAAAATTCATACAGCATGAATCGACCAAGTACATTGAGATAAAATATAATTTCATTAAAGGTAATTTTCATTGATTTGTTTTTATTTTTTAGTATGTGTCAACACTAATTAATTTAGTAAAAATCTAAAAAAGTAACTAAAAATGTGGAAATTCAATAGAATTGGTTGGTACATGGAGCCTAACTATATTCATCCAAATAATTAGTAATAGTATGAAGTGAAAAGGGGAGAGTATATCAGTGAAAAATCTAGAGATATATGTTTGTATGTTAAAATAATTAATGTCACTCATTTTTTTAAAAAACATTATGTAAATTCATGGTTTCCAAGCTGAGCATGGCTCACGTGATCTTAGACTTGGTGATTAGTGTCTCAATAATACACATCTTTAATGTGTGTTTTTAGAATAAAAAGAATCGTTCTATAGTGTTTTTGAGTGTTTTCGAAAATCCAAAAGTGAGGGATTCTTAGAAAAATTCTCCCCTAAGTATTTTTAGGTTTTCATTAATGAAAAGTATGATGTAGGATGCATCAAAGGAAGTTTAAGGATGGAGTTTATACTTTTAGTGATACAAGACAAAATAATGGTTGGGACAATGCACTATTGGTCCCCATGTTTTTTGTGATGTCAACTTATGTGAAATTGGGTTCACCAAAATATTACTAGAAATATATGAAGTGGTATTCATTAAAAAGTAATGTTTCATGTCAAAGAAACATTCTCTATGTTACCATGCCCATGGTATTTGGAATATTTGGAAGCAGACAACCAAAGTATCTTCACCAGGGAATGAAAAGGAAGTTGTGGACACAATTTTCAATTGAAGAATAATTAAATGTGTGAGGACACAATACATATAATCGAATGGTATTGATTTATTTCCATTTGATACATGGAAAGTAACAAATGAGTTTAGTTCAATGCACGGCGAACTCATAATTCACATGTGAATCCATGTTGACTCAAGCTATGAATGTTTCAGAAGTAATGGAATGGATGATTTCTACTTATGTGAGGAATATTATAGTGTGAGACCATGTATTGTATATATATGTTTTAATGTAAAATATACCAGGATAATACACTACATCATGGGGCATGATTTTTTATCATTTGAATTTTCAGATCTGGAAAACCATATTCTAACTCCCTTAAGATTTCATAGGAGTTGAAACCATTTCTTAAGAAGATAATTCACATGGTTTTTTAAAGGCTATATTTTGTATATTCATATTTTTTGAATAATAAACATTGTGATGTGTATTTAAAGTTGAGGAAATCAATAATAGGCTTAGATATCTATAGAACATATTAGGGAATCAAATAAATTTAACAACATAGGGTAGTATCTATATCTAAAATAGAATGATAAAGTATAAATAAGGAGTTCATATAAGTTCCCATTCATATCACTATAATATGGAACGTACAAGTTCCAATGATAAAAAGATTATTGGTGATGATTTTCAATATCTTCAAGTGAAAAAATATAGCATTGTAAGGATTACTATTTTCACTAGTGTGGGAGAGTTGTGTTATTTATTAATGTTCATTGTAGTTAACTAGGACATAATGTGATACCTATCAAAAATTTATATTTGTGATAAAATATATTTTATTGATTTCGATTCATATGAACAATTTTAGACATTCTTTGTAGTTATAGACTATTGTGGGTGAACCAAGTAAAATTTGACTTATAATTTACTATATGAAAGTCTAATTTAGATGAATGAGGGAGAAATAAATTTTATTCAATGTGGTATAATGAGATCTATACCAAAATAGGAATATATTTTCTCATTTTAAAACCGAATTCACCATATTTAGAACTATCATTTTTATGTACATTATCATTTTATTATATATTTTCCTAATATATAATAAATTTTTTTAGTTTTGATAGATTTTGAATAGTATTAAAATGTTTTGGATGGGTCTATATAAGTTAACACCCAGATCATGGTGAGGTGAAACTATGAAATGTCTCCCTAATATAATATAAAAATGCTTGTATGTCACTAGGCGCGTGCACAATTATCGCATGGTTTAGAAAAACTCTGTGTTTACCCAAATAAACACCCACAAGATTGGAGTTCTAGGATAGTATAATCCATATGATAGGCACATATTATACCAATATTTGTGGAACAATCATGTTTCTTTTTAAGTGATGTCTAATATGATGTGAATATCTTGTTAAATAGACTGGCCTAATGATTTGACATGTATTAAAATCTCAACAAATTAGTGTTTAACTCTGATTTTGAACCTAAACACCGTTTTTATTCACTTGTCATAGTATTTCAATCTCATATCCTTATCTAATTCCTAATGTATGTTCATTTAAATATGATGGGTTGTTTTAATGGATATAGGTGCATTAGATCTTTGTAAATTTTAATATGTCGTCCTTCTTTTTTGTTCCCTCTAGATCTACTTGTGTTCTATTTCCTTGAAAATTATATCCAATTCATTATAGATATATTAGTGATATATGATTTGTTATAATGAGATCATGATTGTATATATTGATGGGAAGAGGATTCAATTCTTTATCTTGTGGTTCCATTTATTGTTCATCATTTTATTCATCCATTGAGAGGTGGGTGGATTCTCCCTCTTAACCAATTATTTTAAATCATTAAGGAAAGGTTTTTTTAAATTTTATTCTTGTGTATTGAAAGGAAGTGTTTAATTATTTAATAAAGGATGCCATTTTTTGTTTAAAATTTTTGAACACTGCAATTTCAATGGATTTTTTATAACCACTTGAGTTATTCTTTTAAATTATGTTATAAATTAATTGTTTTTCGTTAATGGAAACATGATGTTTAATAAAGATGATTTAGGATAAGGTGATATTTAATATGGATTTTTTTTATATAAGAAAATTAATTGAGATGTAATGTCTATTCGTATTGCATATTATGAGGGCCTATTTATATTGAAATTTTTTTCAAGATTAGGGGGGGGGCTTGGAAATATCATCCTATGATGGATTTGGGAAAGTCAAATAACATCTCATGAGTATTGGTAATATTATTAGGCATTAATGAGTGTGTATTTATGAAACATGTATGGGTATTTCTAATGGAAAAAAAGAATCGATAATTTGATTTAGTTCATTTTTTTAATTATTTGATAACATGATTTATATGGAATAGATTGTTTACAAGAACCACATAACATTTTTATAAAATTTTGTTTATGTTATCTTCTAGTCGTTGGATTGGAATTTATATATATAAATAAATAAATTTTAGAAAATATATCGTTAAAAAATTTATAATATATATTCATAAGTTATCTAATTACAGTCATTTTAAACACAATTAAAATATAAAATCATTTTTCTTAGAAATAATATTTTTATGTAACCATTGTATTAATACAATAATAAATTTATTTAATAATTATTTTAGAATAGTTATAGTAATATTTATATATTATTTACTTGGTATATTTTCTTAACATTCAAAAAAATATGTTTCAAGGCATAGGATGATCATAAATTCTATTTTATTCCTAAAAATCTATTTTTATAAAAAAAATCTCATTTTTCACACATATATTAAATTAATTTTAATTCATTTATATGTATTCAATTAGATATAATATATTACATATTTATAATTAGGTGGTTTAATTTTTTTAAATATTTCCCTTTTATTTTTTATCAATATGAATTGTAACCACCGTAAAATTTACCAACATGGTAAAGGATAAATCAGTGTAATATTTAATAACATTAATTAATAATGCTATAAATTTTCCTTTTTATTTTTATTGGATTAAAATAACACTAATTTTATCACATTAGGTTGAAATTTATTTGATTAACGGACACTTTTCCAAATAAATTAACTTTTTATTATTAAAATCCACATAAATTACAAAATGTTTACCTCTTTTTTTAAAATATAAATTATTTTTTAAGATATGGAAAAAATAATTATGAATGAATATGAATAGTAATTTAATGAATAATCAAAATATATTCATGTTGGAAATTAATTTCTAATGATAATTTATTTTATAATTAATGAAACACCTATACAAAACTAAATCAGTATTCGATCAATTTATAGAAAAATATTAAAATTTGTCTAATTTAAATAATTTATATTGTTCCATGAATTTAATAGGTTTATATGAAATATTAATGTTTATTAAAATATATATTATAATTAAAACATTTTCATTATGTATTTTATTCAATTTAAATAAATAGTGAAAAAGCTCGTAATAATGATATTTTATCAAAACAAAATTTATTATTAAATAATATACAATAAAAATGATATAAAATGAGGATGAATATATATTGTCTATAATTTATGAAATTTCCATTTATGAGTAAATAATCATCATATAATTACAAAATTAAATCCATTTAATTAGAAATATGTTTTTTCTCTTCTTAAAATTAATCTAATAAACCTAAGAGTTCGTCAAAGTGATAATATTTAAAATAAAAAAAATATGGATAAATTATATTGTATGGTAGTATTAAAAACCTATAATACCGTAGTTATTAATACATAGTAATTTGGAAAAACTTGGAATGACATTGAATTTATAATAATTTAATATTTTTTGAAATTCCAAAAGTTCCCCTCACATCAATTATTAAAGGGATATTCCTCCCTGGATTAATAACAAACCACTGAGAATGATCTATACCAATTTATATCATGATCATACCTATAAAAATTATATAGTTTTTTTTCTTCCTAAAATACTAACCCTATATCTCATTACATGAGATCTGAAGGAGTTGTTTCAAATAAAAGGTTTTCACCTTAACAGATCAATTCCTCTTTTAATCATCTTTACATCAACTAAATATATGATATTCATAAAAAAAATTCCGTATCCTTAATATTCCAAATATTATTATGATTATGAAAACACAATTATAGACACTATTTCCCATTAAATGAGAAGTGACTGCATTGCTCGTTAATACAAATGTATTACCATGTCCACATATCGATAAAGTTCACTTTTCATCACCCTATTTTATGAATTGGTATTATTATTTTTTATGTTTATATATGATATATATTTCATAATTAAATTTCATTTATGATAATATCTTATATACCTTCTTACCATCATGTTATTTGGGAAATGACAAACATCACACATGCATACGTGTGGACTACCCCCACTACAAAAATATGTGATTTGTTTTACATTTATATTAACCTTGGAAGATAATTATAATGTATTGAATAATTATATATCATATGTATTATATAATAATTATTTTATAAATTTAAACTAATATTTACTTTTATTTTTTCCATCCATTGAGAATTGAAAACAACATTTGTGTATATGTATGGCCTACCGTCTCTAGGAATGGTGTAATTAAATAACAAATTTATAAAACTTTTAGACAAAAATAAATATAGATAAATAAATATTCTTGATATTTATAACATTATTAATATTTTTTATAAGATAAAACTAAGATAAATTTATATGTAATGGGATTACAGAACTGAAATTCTCATGAAATATAAAGTAGTTAACACCCAAATGTGATAACATTAATAATGAATTATTGATAAAAGTGGGTGTTTAAATGTGTCAAATACATAATATATGATATTATAATTAGTAAAATTACATCAAAATATAATTCTAAAAAAATAAATTTATTATGTTGTTGTTCAGAGTGCTTTGGAATTAAGGAGAATCTGAGATAAATATTTAATGATACAATCACATTGTTATTGGGATTGTTTTCTGCTTCTATTATCTGTAATGAAATATGATAAACTACCTCTTAATAAATTATTAAATAATATATTTACTATTTTATTTATTTACAATCAATATTTCCATTTATTTCCCTCGTGTTACGTAATAATGATACCAAAAATAAGTTTTTAAGGATATATACATTACTTATCTCTTGAGTCAAAAATCCCATTACATCTATATACATTTTTTATAAAAAGGTTTCAATGAAATTGTTTACTATTATAAAATGATTCTTGAATTCCTTTTTTACCCATTTTTTACTTTTTACATAATTTATGTAAAATTATCTTCATCCAATTTTATGAATGAAATAATTTTTACTTCATTTCAACATTGTTAAAATAATATTCTTTAACTTATATAAAATTAATATATTTTCCTTTAATAATCACTAATTTTTATTTGATACGTAAATTAAACGTTTACATGGTTCTTTTTATATTGTAAATTTTATTTATTGTTTTTATAGTGATTTTTCATAAAATATTTAAAATTGAAAGGGTTATATTTCTTATAAATTTTATTGATCATTTAATGGTATTTATATTAATAAAAGAAGGAATCAATTGATTTCATTAATTCTTTGAAGGGGATATAATATAAGGTTTCCACCCTTATTATTTATTTAGTTTGATTATGAATATAATGACATAATGGTTATGAAACTTGTTACATTTCCATGGGTTTTTTTGTGATGAAGTGATGAAATGTTTATGAACCCCATTTAATTTTCATAAGTTATTCTATGATGAAATTTTTATGAAACAAATTTATTTTCATAGATTATTATATGATTCATGATTTAATATATTGCTGACCACATTTGAATGATTGTAATTATGTGACTAGTTTGATCTATCCCAAGATCCAATGATATGTGTAAATATTGACATCTTAAGCGATATACAAGACTATAATGGGGAGTGAGTCCACTACAGTACAGAATTCATTCTCTATGATGGTCTTTGGTTTTATCCCTATATACTATGATTTCATGGGGACTGATCTCAATACACTATGATAGCCTTTGAAATCATCCTTGAATATTATTGAAATGATTTTCAGTGTTATTTATAATCAGAAAATCACTCCCTTAAGCCTATCTTTTGCTTTTGTGATTCATTTTCATTGATTCCTTTATGATTCATGTCCTCTAAACTTCGATGATTTTTGAGATGATATATGATTATGATATATGATATATGGGGTATGGTTTGAAAATGTATTTATCATGGTGTGAATTGATTTTTTACATGTTATAGTTTAATCATCATTGATATCTCTCTTCCTTACCGTTACTAGGCATTATATATCACCCTTTTTATGAGTATGTTACTATGTTATGAAGATTGATTTTTTGTATGAAATTTCTAATAAGTGTTATAGATACTAATATATAACTGTGAGATTATATAGACCTATTATTTACATGTTACCTAAGATTCAAAATTTACAAAGATACTTTACCTAGATGATTTTTTCATTGATTATTTTTTAATATAAAGAATATTTATCAATTTATACTTAATAAAAATGTATTAAAAGTAGGGGTCACTACCGTTGGTATCAAAACAATGTTTTGTTACATTTGGGAAATAAGATGAATTGTTTTTAATATGAACCCTTGATATGTCTATATATTCAATTAAGTCCTAAAATTTCGGTAATTATTATGGATTATGATTGTTTATACCATGTTATCATCAATAAATATACATAATTTTGACATCCAAGTATTAATATTTTATGAATTTCTAGTTTCCCACTTTGATTATTGTTTCTGAAACAATTTTTTTTGGTTTTATAAAATAGATTGAAACACAATAAATAAACATAATGTAAAATTTCATAAAAAATGCTTGGATTATCATCATGAGAATCTGAATTTTATCGGAGAGGGAATGAAAAATATTGAAATTATGACCACAAACTATTATAAATATATAAATTATTATAATCTTAAAAAATAATTAATTGTGAAACAAATTTATGTTGATCCTTATAAAAGGAAACATCAAAGGTATTTTTGTTTGCCCACTTATCTAATATTTATTGAGAAATGGACTAGTTCCATTGAAAATATATTATCTCATTTTCTATGTTTAGAATATGTGAATACTACTCTATAAAATTATTATTTAGTAGCATAAGTATATTATTGGGGGAATCTTATCACAAACATTACAGGATAAGAATAAATTGAATATATGGGTGGGATAAACTTATTTTTTTTCAATAAGTATGTTTCTTTTATTAATAAAATGAAAATTAAGGAATAAATCATTTATGTATGTCAGAATGATGATGGATATATTTTTTATTATAAGGAAAATTTTGATGAAACATTTGAGGTATGCATCTAGTGTTTCAAAAAAATTGAATGTATGGTCGATCAATTATTTAGTGGATAAAAACAAATTCTTGAAATGCTATAAGACAAAACAGAAATTATTTTCTATAATTATTTTTTAATATTCTCTCAAGGTGGAGGTAGTGATTGAATTTACCCATTAATCACATCATTTTGATAAAATGAATTAAAATTTATTTCAGTACAAATTCTAATAACCATGAAATTAAAGATCATATTTCATATATCCTTGACCCTTGAATTGAAATATGTTGAAATTACATGAATGGGAGTATTAAATATTTAATGTGTGGGAAGTAAGGTCATAATGAAATTAAAATTCACTATGATGGGAAGTAGTTGGGTAATAAAATGAATTAGGAGAAATATGAATAGAGTGCACATACAACACTCCAATGTTTTAAATTAATGGAGAATGGGAACTATTATTACAAGTTCAATAAATTAATTGTTTGTTGACATTATTTGCCTCAACAAATACTTACCCCCTTAGAAATAAGGAAATCCCTAAAGATCATTATTTTTTATGGTCGATATATAATGACATGGGGAATGGTAAACCTACCATCTATGATATATCTTCTATTATTATATTTTATTTTTCATCTTATGACTCATAATATTTTAAGTACATTTATAATGTTATCATGTCCCCACCTCAAAAAACAGTAGTTGAGTTATCAGTAAAACCCATTGTTGTCTAATTATCACATCCCAAGACTATGATTCTTCTATGGCTTATGTTTTTGGGAACGTGTTTCCATAAAATCATTCCATTATTCATCTAGTTAAATTCACTGTTATTTTGGGAATGGATTTACCTTCGTAAAATTAATTCCACATCAATATTTGTGGAAGTAATGTAACATTTTATATTATGAACCGAAATATGATCTCTTATAAGTGTAATTAAAAATTATACATTATATGGAAATTAAATCCATCATATAGATTATGATTCCCTTTTAAATTATTTTTTAACTCAAATGGTTTTAGAGAAACTAAACCTTGAAAAAATTACTATTGTTTCAGATATTATTGATTTTTTTCAAGAAAACTTTCATGTACTTTCACCAAATCAAGAATTTGTATTTTTCAAAAAAAATCATACCTAATGTGGGACCTATTTCCAGGATTCCATATATAATGTGCCCAATTTTGTTGTATGAATTTAAGAAGAAACTCTTAGAGAATTAAGAAGATATATTCATTCAGATTAGTGTGTGCCTTAGGGTGTGTCTTTTTTATTTGTTAATAATTAATATAGATCTATGTGACTCTATATTGAATATTGAGAGAATAACAAGATACCTATCAAGAACATGTCTCTTCTCACCCATATAAATGAGTTTTTCTGAGAAACTGTGAATATATATAAACTTTTATATTATTTATATTCCTTATGGATGTCATAAATTAACGGTAAATAAAGAGTGTATAGCTAGAATTAATTATTTTCAATGTTCAGATGTTATGAATTTAAAGTGATGTTATTTAGTCTAGATATTACCCTTGATATCATCATGGATTTAATTAATAGAATCTTTAGTGGTTACCTTGATCAATTTGTGGTAGTATTTATATATGATAATATTATTTTTTCATTATAAATTACTATCTTTATGATAAATTTATATTTTTGATGAAACCCATGTGGAATGAGAAGATTTATGAAATAGTTAATAGGTTTTAATTTTTGATTTCGGTGGATTCATTCTTGGGTTATATAATCTGATGTCAAGGTATATCAGAATACCCTCCCTTGATACATGTTCTTAAAAAATGGACCAAAATAACAATTATTACTGTGATACATAGTTATCTAGTTTCACTGGATATTATTTGATAAATATGGAAAAATGTTCATGGCTATTGAAACAACTCACCAAGTCAAATCGGAAGGTTAACAGGTTTATCTTGATGGATTAATGTGATGAATATAATATGTAACTAAATGGAAGGATAATTAGAACACATATTAATACAAACACATATAGTGGAGATGAGGTGTACACTATTTTTATTTGTAATATAATGGACATGGATGTATCTTTATGCAAAATGATATGGTAATAACTTGTACCTCACACAAATTTGAGGAATATGATAAAATTTCCCAACTCATAATTTGATGTTCTATATCATAAATTAAGAATATATATACTAAGGAATTATATCTTTTTGGCATGGAGTGACATATATACTAAAAACATTACTATATTTTCACAAAAAAAATAAATTAACATACACAAATGGAGATTTTAGGACATAACTAATTATTATGACTACTAAATACATTACCACACTGGGAAATTAAACATGGTGGATGATACTCTACGTCAAAAATTATTATGATACAATGTTCAGGATGTGGATCCAAAGTTATATTATATTTTTGGACTTGTAATAAATAGATTTTAAAATATAAATATGAGGGGGTAAATATTTTCTTTCTCAAATGAGTCTATAACAATCTATCCATGTGAATTTTTAAGAGTGCTAGATAGAAGATGTAGAGATTCAAAATAACATGATAATTTTTCATGGGTTTTACATTTATCATGATTGAATAATAGTGTTCAAAATATGTGTATGTGTTAATAAGTTACCACATTCGATGAATGAGTTGATGGATAAATGTTATATATCTTCATTTTTTATTCCTCTAGATGTAGTAATATGTATGGATATTTGAATTACAATTTCTATAGGCATGGAATGAATAGAGTTATTACATTGTACGATTCTTGCTTATTGGACTACCTTAAAATTAAGGATGATGAGAATAATTCAATTTTAATGTTATAACCATTAACCACACTAGAATACAAATGGGAAAACAATAACAATGATGATGGCATTGGACATCTCAAAACACTTTAAGGTAATAATCTTATATAGGTTATAGTCGATCAACGTACAAATTCATCAATCATCATTACCATTATGTAATATTTAATAAGATATCAACATACTTGGTAATAAATTAATATTGTGGTAAGATTTAATGGAGTAGAACTATCAATTGTACCTTATAAGATTTGATTTTTAACTTGATTATTTATAAGGGTATTCATAAGGATTTGGATACAGATCTATGTTCCAAAACTAATAATGGTACTCAAATGGATTTTAATTTTTGGAGGTATATTGAAACTCAAAAATATATATGGTGATCTTTCTCTATATTTTTTAAATGTGGTTGGGGTTAACCCCATTTTTTGGTCATATTTTATTTCAATAATAACATTCTCTCCATCATTCTAACTGATCCTTATAAATACCTCTATGATAAGAAGTGGAGTACTCCATACTGATGGAATGATATTATAAAAGGAAAAAAATTGGGATATGATCGAGAAGAGGAAATTTAAATGAATGATAGATCCATTCAATAGATCATAATATAATCCTAGAGTTGACAAAAACATTCTGTAGAAAATCATTTGAATGATCTAGAGTTTGAAGATGGTGACAAGGTATTCCTATGAATATATCCTAGGAAGAGGATTATGATATTAGGAATAATGGTATGTTAAGACCTCGATATATGATTGCTTTCGAAATTTTGGATCACATCACAGTGTAATATTATCAATTTATGCCTCCACTAAATCTCTATCATGTTCCTGATGTATTTCATATATCTCTATTGAAGAATTATATGCATGATCCGTCACACGTACTGAACTCAAGGTACACCACACATGACCATGATATTTATTATCAATGAAAAATTATAGAGTTTCTTCATCATATAAATAATGTTTCACAAAACATGAGAAGCCACGTGGTAAATGTTTTTTGGTGCAACAACCACTTAGAGGAGGATATATGGGAACTTGATGATATGATGAGATGGAATTAACTTCATATTTCTCAATCGGAGCAATAAAAATCAATGTTGAAATTCATTTTTATGGGGAGTAATATGTAACACCAATTGATTTTTATGATATTTTTCTCATTATTTATTTATATTTTATCAATGTATTGCACTATAAATAATAGTGTGTTTATATTTACGACATAATAGTATTAATATATTATGTGTATGTGGTATCCAATATAATTTATTATTGTGTATGAATAATAATAACTAAATTATTGAAAATATATAGTCTACATAATTATAAAATAAATTCATTATTAATCAAATAAATAGAATTATAAATAAATTATCTCATAATATATATGATATTTTTTTAAAATGATTTTTATGAATACAATTTATTTTTATACTAAGAACATAAATTAAATACTATTGGTGAATTATTTTAATTAACTTTTTATATTACATTCCTTGTTTAATGATGAAAACATTTAACAAATATTTTTATACACATAGCATAATAAAAAATGTAGTTTTAGGCTTAAAAAGTACCTTTAAAAAAATATTTTTGGTCACATTTTTCTCCCAAACATGAAATTTTTTTGTTGAAATATGTTTTTATTAAATTATATAATATAAATTAGATATTTCTATTTTGGAGTAAATTTTTTTATAAATTGGCTCCATTTAGTTTTTATCAATTTGAATGGTAGTTGTGGTAAAATTTATCACCCTGGTAAAGGTTACATTAGGATAACTTTGATACCAATAAATGAAAAGGCCATAATTTTTCATCCTAATTAATTTTTAATGGAATTATTTTTATATTTTCACCCTATTTTTCATGTGGATTCATTTAGTAGAATCATTTGAATGAAAATGAGTTTTATATTATTTAAATCAAAGAAATATCCAAAATCTGAATTTCTTAGTTTTAAGTATAATGAATGTGTTAAAATTGGGAAGAAACATCTTATGAGTGAATAATATTATTTATTTAGATCATAATGAAATTATATTTTTGTTTGTAACTTTTTTTTACGTTTTGTATAATAACCATAAAATTTTAAACCCCTGAATAGTATTTGATTAATTAATCTGAAAATAGTACAAGTGAAATAATTATAGTATGTAATGGTGTCACATTAATTTAATATGTGTATATGACAAATTATTGTTTTTTAATGGAGTACACTCAAATTCAAACATTATCTTTATATATTTTTAGTCAAATTAAATGAATAGTGTCAAAATTAACAATAATGATATTTTATCAAAATAATATTTTATTACATTATTAAAAATTTATAAAAACATTTAAATAAAAAAATATGAATATGATATGGTAAAAAAATTATATGAACATTTACATTTATGGATAAATTTACAAATTATAAGTAAAAAATTACAGACTATTAATTTTGAAAAAGTAATTTCTATCGTTAAAATTAAAATTTCTCAACTAACTGTTAATAAAAAATATAAGGATTAAAGTGACACCAAAAATTGTATACATTTTATTTTTACATGGAATTGAAAATAAATACTATATTATCATTGAATTATATGACATTTTTCATCATTTTTATTGATAATGATTTTTCTATAATTTATTATTTTTAGAAAAACCAAAATTTTCCCTCACCTAAATTGTAAAAGCGAGCATCCTCCCGCGATTATACACAACAATTTTAGCTTACTATATTAACAAAAATCATCCATGTCTTCCTATAAAAATATGTATAAATATTTTATATTTATTTTACTTCCAAATGGTATATTCTATAACCTTTTGGAGGATATCTAAAGGAGTCGTTTCAAAGAAAAGTCAATCTCCTTAAGTGATCAATTTTTTTTCTAATATTTTTTATGTCCTATAAATATGGGATACATATCATAGTCAATTAAATTATGTGTCCAAAATATTTATAAATGTTCTTATTATTATAAAAAACCTTCAGACACCCTTTTTACAAAAAAAGGAATTGGATGTATCACATTTACATTTGTATGTCTTAATGTCTTTTCATTGCATTACAATTCATTTTTCAAAACCATAATTTACAAATGGTTTTTTGGACTTGTTTAATGATTATATATGATAATTGTTAAAAAAATATTTTTTAATAACAATAACATCATTATACCTTTTTTCCATCAATTACATTGAGAAATGATAATGTTACTTGTGCGTATGTTTGGACAACAACCTCCATGAATGGATGGGATTCGTTCTCATTTATATATTACAATGATTTGAATGAGGATTAATTTTATGAATATATATGGTATATATTATTATGTAATGATCCTCTATTACTAAAAAAATATTTACATTTCTCTCATTCATCCATTAAAAATTAAAAATAGTATTCTTGCATACGTACGTCATACTGTCTCAATGAATGGTGTAATTAAATATTATTATTATACCTTTCATTGAAGACTATAAATATTCATAGAGTAAATATATATAACATTTATATCATGAATAATATTTTGTAGATGGTGGATCCAAAATTAATTTACAAGTACCATAACTACAAAACTGAGATTCTCATAATAAATAAAATAGATAACACCCTAAAATAAGGATTTTAATAATGAATTATTGATAACGTGGGTGTTTAAATTTTATATATAGGTCATATATTATATTACACGTACTCACATAACTCAGTTATATAAGTATAATAAATATAAATTTATTTTAAAATATGTTTTTATAAAAGCCTAAGTTTTTTAATAAAATTTAAATGCATGAAATATTATTTTAATTAAGTAGTTATAACTAGCCTTTAATGAAAATTCTTCTGATTCTATGTTTTGAATTTCAAAAAATGGTCATCTAAAATTATAATCATTATGTTATTTGGAGTTTTATGAAACCAAAATTATTTTTCTGAATAGTAACATACCCTTATAAATAGTTATATGATTGTAATATGACCCTAATGAATAGTAAATTGTATTATTATTTTATTTTATTAAGGCTTTATGATAATGACATCTTCATTAAATTTTCAAGGTGATATGGAATGAGTTATAGTTTTAAAATTTTTAATTTTTGAATAAAGTATAATTTTATATTTAAAATAAATTAATAATATTTATAAAATAATTTTTTAAAAATGGAGTTCAATTTTGAATTCTATTCATTGAAATTTGGTTGCGATTAAATTTTGGGATTTTTTATAAAATTATTAAATTTTTAATGAATAATTAAATACTATAAATTACTGTATATTCAAATTATTAGTTAAATACAATATTTATGACATCGTAACTAATGTAAGACCATTTTTTTCAAACTGACATGATCTCTTTAGTATTTTGATCACAATAATAAATACTATTTATAGACTTGGATAAAAATATTAAAATAATGATTAAAATAATTTAAAATCCCTCTTATCCGCCCCTATAAATACCACCCACTTACCTTTTTCCTAACACACCTCTCAAGCCTTGAGAATTGTATATTTTCGAATAAATTCCCTCCCCAAGTCTCTTCCCCACTTCTAATACCACATTGTCTCACCAAAGGGCTAAAAATAAATGCATTAAGGAGGATATCAAGGAGAAGAGATCAAGAGGTAGGAATCCTCTTCCTTTTTCATGTGTTTTATTTTCAATTCCATTCATTCTTATATTATCATCCTCTCCACAGATCCATGAGGTATGAAATCTAAAAAATCATATATATTTTGAACATTATCAGGTCCATGAAAAATATTCATCAGCTTTATACCTCTCCTCTCCCTCTTATTCTAAAAATACAAACACCATCCATGATGTGCTGATTAACCAAAATCGCAGATGAGGTGTTTTCAATATTCATTACTTGATTCAATACTGATCATAAAAAAATTAATGGTTTAAATACAATGAATGTTTTATGATGTGACCCATTTAATTTTCGGGATTGATCTTATATAAAAAAAATTAAATTATATAATTAAACAAGTTCATGATTATCGAGGAACCACCAGAAATGATATAAACAAATACTATTAATGTTTTATCTAATGAACCATCCTCATATATGATTACAAGATGATTTATGGTATCATTATATATTATGGAATCTTATGAATACCATTTCACTCCACTTCTAGAATTTCATTTCCATAGGAAAGGAAAATCAAATACAAATCGGCCATGGAAATTCTAGAAAGAACGAACCCAAAATAATTGATGGAAAAAATACTAACAATGAAAGGTTAAAATAATGTTATAATATGATCATATAAGGTATTATAAATATGAATAAATTTTTTTAGATATTAATTACACTATTTTAACCATTATACACCAGGTTTATTCATCTTTAATGTAATACAAACCTGAGGTAAGGGAATTCTTAGCCTGATATCCATTGTTTGGGTTAACATTCTATTTCATTATTTATGTAGTATTAAAATTCTTTGTTTGATGCATTTTGTTTCTATTATATTTAATTATGTGTATTTTTCATGTATATATACATTCCATCCACTGTATTAAGTCTCACTTTAATTATATAATATTTTTAAGCTACTTTTCCATTAAAATCCCCTTTTAAATATTATATTTTTTGAAATTCAAAAGCAATGTTTTTATGATATTATTTATGTTTTATGATTGTGTTATGGTTATTAAATATTGTTTATTATGAAATTATTTACCTATATATAACTCTAATTCATTGGTTATGTGTATGTTTGAGGTCGACCGTGTGGTTACTCCACGTGTAACTGTGATGGTTACATAATAAGGTTGTTATGAGGGTTACATTGTAAGGTCAGCATGAGGGTTAAAAAACATACGGTATCAGAGAGGGTTACACTATTATGAAAGTAATTCCAAAATAAAAAATTATGGTCTTATTTATGTTCAATATGTTTTTTGGAAATCTCATGTAAATATAATTTTTGACAATATATGTTTATATGGGTGAAATGTATGGCTTTTTTAAAATGATTTCATGTGTTATAAGTAATCATGGGATAATTTTTTTATCGCTTAAGAAAAATTTATGATCATCCCATGTTCATAAATGATTATAATTGGTTATATGGATTTTTAATACTAGTAATAAAACCATGTTAAATGTTATGAATATTTTTCAAAGGAGAAATGTTTTATTTGAAAATATTTATATTTCAAATGAAATGGATACTATTTTTATTGTATATACTCTTTAAAAATGAGGAATTTTTATTTATATATTATATCCCAATTAAATAAAAATATAAACCTAAAAATATACTCAATATTAAGGGAATATATTTCATGAGTAAAATTCTGAATTATGTAATGTAAAAAAGTTGGGTCCTTATAGTTTGAGTGATTTTGGAACA
This sequence comes from Viscum album, assembly GCA_963277665.1. Classification (NCBI taxonomy): domain Eukaryota; kingdom Viridiplantae; phylum Streptophyta; class Magnoliopsida; order Santalales; family Viscaceae; genus Viscum; species Viscum album. The sequence goes on along the minus strand of OY728136.1, from coordinate 1,235,262,292 downwards.
AGGTGGTGTTGATCTCTTTGATTTTTGTTACAATCTAAATTTCAATCAATATTTTTTATCATTATGTTTAAAATGATGAAATATTATGATGTATATCTCAATAATATAAATAATTAAATTATAATATGGTATTAGTTGAAAATTAAAGTATTCCATTTATTTACCTCACCTTATGTTATCAATAATACTAAAATATGTTTTTAATAAACATATATGTCATTTACATCACAAATTGAAAAACCATTTTCTTCCATATATATGTTTTCAAAAAATAAATTAATGATCTTTTAACTATTATGATATGATTTGTTGACGTAAATTTTTTTTACATTAAAAATGGTTTGAAAATGAGATTGTTGTCATTTCCTAAAATATGTACTTTTAAATTTTTTAGGAGATTTTTTAAAGAAGACATATTTTATATTATACTACATGAAAATAATTTCACATTTCCATGAATATTTTTTTATTTTAATAATATGTTATGATATTACATGGTTATTATGAAGAATGTGTTTTCCTCTAAATTTTCATGTATTTTTTAAATAATTGATTTCAAAATGGAAATTTGATTTTCCTTAATAATGGTCTAATGATAATTCAATGTTGTTTAATCTCATTAAAGAAGATACCCCCTGAATTTAGTTACCCACTACTAGGGATATGATACATAGACTATATCCATATTATTTCACTCTATGGTTTACTATTATGATAACATGTTTTTTATGAAACACATTTATTTTCAAAAGATTATGGTATGGTTAAAAAATTAATGGATTATGAATCTCATTTTTTCCATGCATTACGAAAAAATAATATTTTCATAAAATACATTTATTTCCTTGGGTTATAATATTATGACTGGTTTATGATCTTTTGGAAAACATATGTATGATTTCAATTATTTTATGGGTGGGGGGCCTATATAACCCTAAAATCTATTGTTTAAATATTTGTATTTTTAGAGATATTCATGATTGGAATGGGGTGTGAAACTTTTTTAGTGGTGTAAATTGTCCACTATGATGGATTTAAGAGTAAATGTTAATTGATATTATTATTTTGGGAGTGAACCAAATCAAATATGATTTACATAGTAATGAACCATGATTACTACTGAAATATCTTTCTATGCTTATGTGTATTTCAAAAAACAATGCCTTATTCATATATTAATATTTCACGATTTGTGTCTGTCAATTTCTTTATAATTCATGTATAATGATGTGTAATACATTATTCCATGAACCAATATTTTTCTCTATAATATTTAGGTTATTGTTTCAAAATATTATAATCATGTTATAATACCTTTTTTTATCATTTTATTCTTAAAATACCATTGATATATCCATTATTTACCCTTATAGATTATAAGAGCACACCCTTTATAATGTGTTCATTCCTATATAATGAAAATTAAATTATTATGTTTATGACGGGTGATAGTAATGATGATCCAAGTTGGAGATCAAGTAGAATCGTAATGAACATTTTTTTAATCTTTCTTGGTTTTAAATTATATTATACATACATGATTATGAAATAGATTACTATGTTATAAAATTAACAATAATATATTTATAGGTAATATCTATTTATAAATAGTATGGGTATTTAAAAATATTCTTTACCATTACGCTTTGTGTAGATTCTCCTTTGAATTAAATTGTGTCATGGGATTCATTGTTTGTTATCTTCTAAAACAACAATAATGTTGGATTGAATTAGAACCTAAATTAGTAATGAATTTAATTAGAATTAAATAAATAATATGTAATTAGATTTCATATTTATTTAATATATTTTCTAAAATTTTAAAATTATTTTAAAAATCTAAAATATATATTTTTATTTTAATTATTATTTTTCTTTATTTCTATTAGCTTTTTATTTCTGTGTAGAACAGTTACACATGTTTGAATCATTTTCCTTCACTAATGATTTTTTGTTTTTTCATAAAATAATTGTGTTTATTTTAATATTTTAATTTAAAATTTCAATATATATTGCATACTATTTGTCATAAAAACATTCTAGAACTATGACTTCATATTCTCTTAGATAATTTCAAAGTAGTTTCAAATGAAAGGATGAATTAGTTTCGTATCATTATATTTTAAATTAATAAATCTTGCATAGAAACGTGAGTATCATATCATATAGAATTATTACATATAAAATTTAATATCTTCTCATTATATTTCATTTTGAAACTAAAACACTCAATAGTTTATGTGCAATAAAGAATGATAAAAATGTAACTATTTTTTATATATTAAAACAAATTAATGAATAATTCTTTTCATATTATTTCCAAAAAATATAATTAATTATAAATGAATAAGGGTTAAATATAATAATTTGGTTATATGTTAATAGGGATATTTTGTTGTTATGTTTTATCAATTTTTTAAACCATTCGATTTATAGTTTATTTCTTATTGAATAATAAGAAATTTTTAATCTAGGAAATTTTGAATGTTTTATTTCTCACTCAATATTGTTTTTTATAATGGATGGTTTATAATTTCATATTCTTGATATTATTTTTAGATAAATTAATTTTGTAGTACATTAAACTGTTTTATTAATAATCTATTAATATGAATATGAGAAAATTTTCCACGTAGTGTTTCTCTTAATGATTAATTTATTTTTGTAATCCTATTAATTTAAACTAAGTTTATGAGATTAACTTTGATGATAATGTTTAATTTAATTTGTTTAATTAATTTTATTATATATTTTTTATGTTTTTTGGATTAGAAATTGGTTTTAAAAAATTTATTTTTCATTGATGTTTTAGGAAAATATTTTGTAATTATTTACCTCATTAAATAAAAATATTGAAAAAATATCTTTTATAAGGTCTTTCGGTAAATGGGTTACACAAAACAAACTTTTACATATTTAAATGTATAGTTTAATAGTTTTAAAAAAATTTGTATTATAGCAATTAAATTTTTCCATATTTGTTTTTAATTAAATTTTGGAAAATGAATCTCAAAATTCATCTACTAGTGATCAATTTTTTGAAAGTAGTGAGAGTGTTTCGTTAATTGGGATTAGGAACTTCTCCTCATCAAAATGTTGGGTTTTTTCCGTCTATTTAGTTATTTTTATCAGGTATTTAGGGAATTATATTTATTATAGAATATGTGGAAGGTATTATTGTTTATGTTTTCAATTGGATTGTATAATGTTAATATTCTTATGAATTATTTGGTTGAATATTTTCCTTCGATAATGGAAGTGTTGGTTATGGATTATATTATATATATAGTTGATTTATAGTTATGTTCATGAAGTTTTAATATTGTTTTACATCGTATTATTTTTATTTTGATAGTTGTTGTGTGCGGTCTAGGATTATTTTGACAGTTATGATTGTATTTTCATTTACTCATAATTTATGTTTATCTTCTTTCTCTGATATAGACTTAATTAATGAATAGAAATAGTTTTTAATTAAGATTTGATGTCTCATGAGAAGGACACAAGTATCTTTAGTAATGGGACAATATAATATCTAAAACTTGTGTCCAGGATCGGTTTCATTTCCTATGGTATAAATATGGTAGGATTTGTTGTCTTATTTATTTCATTATCATAAAATGATATTAACATGGTTCCTCATATTCATGGGTATATAGATAACTCAATTTCTTGGGTTACTATCAATTAATTTTTAAACTCTTTATACATATTAATGGAGATAAAATGATCTTATATTTATTATAATCTATTCTATTCTACATTTAATGGTTTAATGGGATATTTTATCTTTGTTTTGGGGTTGTAACATTATTTTATAGTTTTATGGGGTATAACTATCTTCATGTTAATATCCCAAGATTTATAAATGAGAAATATGTTTTCTTGTATTCCAAGAGTCCTTATTCCCTCTATACATGGTGGGTTTATCCAGTTTCATTCCTCATATTCCTAGGTTTGGCCACACCAATGACTACAGTAATCACATATCTCTCTTTTTTATTTTATATTATTTGGTTTATAAAATGTTAAATGAAAAAAATATCATGTATTGAACCTCTCAAATGAATATGGTTAATAAATACAAATAATATTTAGTTGATTTTATCTATTTGAACTCATTTCATCATTGGGGAGTCTATGCCTAAAAATGAACCTTGATAGACTCTTCAAATTATTACCAATAGGTTATTATATATGATGTGTCGTCGTAATCACTTTTAAGGGGATAATAATTATCCCAATTTTATATATAAAGATCATGTTCAAAAATATTTTAGGAAATGTTTGCGTATAATTTCCATCCTAGCATAGGGAAGGTTCATGTGTAGATAATTTGACAAAAAAAATTGTTTATAAATAAAATGACCACCTATAGAATTACTGTTTTGTGTGTGAAATTTCAATGAAATAGAAAAATAATTATTAAGACTCTAGTTTTTAAAAATGTCCACCTCGGTTGTCTCATTGGTTCAATTGATTTTGTAATGCAGCAACCACATAAGCCTAAATATGGTGCATTAGTTTTTTAAATTGGAATGATTACAAGGAATAAAATCCAATGGACCAATAAGATTATTAGTATTTAATAATCTAGATACATTCATGCAAACCATTTTACATTGGAAAGGAAACAATATATGATTTATAACAACAGCAAATAAACTGCATCCTTAGAAACTCAATAATTGATCTCTTCTTCATAATCTAGTGAAGGAAAAAAATTAAAGGGTTGAGATAAAATTATTATTAAAGGTTTGATATAGCATAAAAATGAATCAAAATAATTGAATAATAATCAAAATGTCAAAGTCAATATGGCGTGACGAATAAATTAAAAGCACACTCCATTAATGTACGGAGAATGAAACTGCATCCATAGATTATGTCATTGTGAAAACCTCATGGAATGAAATAAATAAATACTAAATAAAGAGAATGAATTATTTTTTACGGAATGTATATGAAACATGTACCATTATACCATTATGTTGGTTTAATTATATGGGTAGAAACCTGTCATATTTTTTGAAACAAATTCGAATGGTTTGTCATTAATTGATTTGTCTCATGAGATCTATCGATGCATAGAAGAGCTATAGAGGGGCCCAACCATCCATTCCAATAAAAATCATTCTTTCTAAAAATATTTAATATAATAACTATAAGATGATGAAGTCTCCATATTCGGTAGATGATACAGATTCATCAATATTTTCCTAGTTAAAATAGAATTCAAAATAAACACCGTATTTGAAAAGGTACACAACATATGGAAATAATGATATACAGGATACAATAAAATATATATTTACTAGAATTATAATTTCAAATGAATAATGATCTCAAATGGGAAGTAGATACACCACATAAGAACGATTAGGTTCACAATACCAAGTAAGTCACGATGAAATGGAAATTGAGAGAAAGTCTCTTACCGTGTTGCAATTAATCGAATTGTATGACCAGAAATTAATAATAACTAAATGAATCATATAATACAATTAGTTTAATGATAATAATGATATAATATATCAAATGTATGTACACTTACACATCATGTAAGAAATAAATGGAGAACAATGGAAATCCCATTGAATTTAAAGTGAGATGATAAAAATCTTACCTTATGCCTGAATCAATTCTTCCTTTGATCATAATGTCCTTGATAGTAAACTCATAATAATTAATAAAAAAATTATATAACCTTATATACATTTAATTTATTTAGAATTACTATATTATGTTCATTTATGTACTTTTAGATGGGTTTAATAGGTTCAATTTTATTGTTTTAGAAGTATTTTCTTCTATGGTTATCATGCTTAGTTTTCTTGTATTCTTCAATGGATTTTCATTTGAAATGAGGTTAAAAATACATAATTGTTAATATTTATTATTAGTTAAATTATAAATATATATATATTATATTATAATTATTTTGGTTATATATCATGATAATAACTCATTAGATAAAAGATAATGATAAACGATTGGATTAACTTGGTGGTTTTGGGCATAATGAAAATGTTTTTGGTTATTATTTTATATTATGACTGTGTAATAATTACAGAACATTACATAAGAAAAAATAAATGTTCTATAATCTAAATCAACCATTATAAAGGTTTCATGACCAGTCTGGAAGGTATTTATGTAAATTGAAAACTTTTATTCCTTTACTTGATAATATACATCTCTCGGATAGTGTTTTCATGTATAGAATAAAAGGATGGAGTAGAAGAGATTATATTGGGATATTACATTTTCATAAAAAAATTATAGAACATATAAGGTACTATAGTGGTTATGAATAATTGTAAAATATGCAGGGATAATGTATAAGTGATAAATAATTTAAATAAGAAGAATAATAAATCTTACCTCTTGAATTTTTCTCTTTTGCAACCACCAAAAGAGTGTTGTAAGTTGTATTTATGTGAGACCATAAGCACAAGAATGTTTCATGGGGTGAGGAGGATGAAATTTGGAAGAGTTTGGCTGAACACAAATGCTTATGGTTATGAAATTTAGGAAGGAAAGAACCTCTTTTCATAAGTGAGGTGAGGGGTAACTTAGTAATAATAACAATTATTAACATATAATAAATCTATTATAGGTTTTAAATCTTCCAAAAGGTGAAAATCAAAATTTTAGTTCATTTTCTAAGTAATATTCTCATTTTTTGACTTTTCAATAATTTTTAGATTTCTAAATAATTTAATAAAAATTTATTTTCATGAAAATAACAATTTTGTCATGATAAAAATTATTCATAACTAGGCTATTAAACACATAAAAAAGATTATAAATATCAAATAAAATTTTATATTATATCATTAAAATATTATATAAATATAGGAAATTTAAGAATTTTATTTAAAATTGAAATTATATTTATTTTCATATTTTTTAATAAGATTTATTTGATTTATTCATTAACTAAATTAATATTTCATCATATTGTGTAATTCATTATGGTATATATTTTTTTTCTAAAAATTTAAAAAACCACATGAAAAATATAATTTTATTATCATTATAATGAATATTATTTTTTGAATAAAACCTTTGGAAAATCTCATATAAAGATATTATTAATATTTAAATCCATTATGTTACAACTTGAGATCATTTTGAAATAAAATATTATCAAGGATTAAAAGTGATTTATGTGGGTCCAAAATATCCAAAATTTGAATCAAAACATTATAATATTCAAAAAAAGAATTATATAAAATGTTTAATCCAAAATATGGGTCATTTAATAATTATTATTATTCTAATTAAGAACATTTTATTTATTTTTCTTATGCTTTCACAAGCACTGCATCAGCATTTCATAACAGTTAATGTTAATTATTTCATATATAAAAATTAAAAATAAAATAATATCATAAAGATAAATTATTTAGTATCCAACTAAAATTATGGATTTATTCATTATGTATATTCTCTCTTATAAAAAACAATACATCTTCTTAAATTTGTTATTTTGAATTTTATTGCCCTCCACAAGCATTGCACACACATATTGATACTACTCTTGTTATATTACACTAAAATTAAAATTAAAATTAAAATACATAAATAATACATAATATTTAATAAATATGTCATGAAAATAATTTTTATCACTCAATTATTATATATAAGTTGACAATTTTGACTTTGTTAGCGCTTCTTAAGTACTACATTGACATTGACAATGTTTTTTATTATTATCATGAAAATATATATTTTTCATGTTCTAAATTAATTTTTTACAATATTCCATATGAAATATAATTATTTAGTTATTAAAGAGTTTAAATAAATTTTAATATCATAATAATTTCATGATGATGTAACGAGAAATGCTGTATTTTATAAAAAGTTGTATTATTTACTATTTAACAAATAATAAACTATTTCAAAAAAATAGCCAAAATTCATCCAAACCATTTTTGACTTGCAGTATAACAAAACTCTATTTTTTAAAATAATTTTATAAATATGTGAAATGTAATATTCAATTAAAATCATCATTATCTAGAAAAATACCAAATTTAATAATATAATTGATTTTCTGACACTTCGAAAAATTAACTAGGGTCCCATAAAATTAAATTATAATCATAGGATAATGAATCAGGGATTCATGAATATATTTTATGAAAAATTAAATATATTTCAAATTAATATGTTCTTCATAAAATTTTAATTCATTGTTTATTTCTCATAAAAATAATAACATATAATTTTTAATTTTTAGAATATTCACACTAATTTATAATGTGCTTAATTATATTTTTACTTACATGCGTGAGGTTACTATTTATTATAGTACATTACTATTCATAAGAGTCAATTTACTATTCATAAAAGTACATTATTGTTAGAGTAACTATTCATAAGGGTAAATTACAATTAATAAGGGTAACATTACTATTAATAAGGGTAATTTACTATTCATCAAGAAATATAGTGATTCTATCAGACTCTAAATATCATAGTAAATGCAACTGTGGATGCCAGATTTTCAAAATTCAAATCAGAGAAGTGGAAAAATTATGTTGAATGTCAAGGTTATAACTATGTCCTATAACAATGTCATGTTTCACAAAGACTCAGTGTTTCATGCATATTAAGTTATCTAATAAATAGAAATTATTTATTCCATAAAATATTATGGTGTTATATTCTTCACACCTTTTGAAATTTTGTCCTCAATATTTTTCATGTATAATAACCTCATAAATGTTTTTTGTGGTTCTTTAATTGTTTTCCTCAATTTCTATCTTAGGGTTTGTATCCCTGAACATTGTTTTGAATATCTAGTTTCCAATTTTTCTACTAGAATTTATCTAATACCAACTATGATACGCCGACCTAAGAAGCCCAGAGCTAGTGTACTACTTTATTAGATTGTCATGATTATATGGTATCAAATTCTAAAGGACTAATTAGTTTCGTAGTATTGAAGAAACTAGATATATACATGAAACCCATTTTACAATCATAAAGGAAACAAAATATGTTACATAAATAAAGATAATGAACTGCATTCTTAAAAACTCAATAAATGATTTATTCTTACGAAAATGGGGGAGGGAAAAAATGTAAGGGGTATTATAAAATTCTCAATAAGGTTTAAATATATTCTAAGCAGGAATCAATAATAATTTAATCATAACAAAATTGGCATAGTCAATATGGCATGATGAATAAATGAAAAATACATGCCATTAATAAACTGGGCATAAAAATACATCCATATATTTTTTCATGGAGAAAACCTCATGGAATGAAAAATCTGAATACTGAATAAATAGAATGCATAATTTTTTTAAATCATCTATCTGGCACATGAACCATTATACCATCTAGACAGTTTTAGTCTATGGGTATAAACCTGTCTTATTTTGGGAAACAATCTCGAAGGGTTTGTCGCCAACTATTCTGTCTCATGAGACCTATTGTTGCATCAAGGGGTTTTTTAGGGACCCATTCATCACTTCTTGTCCAAATAAGTCTTTATAAAATGATTTAATACAAGAAATATATACCTTTTTAATATTCTTATTGATTAGATGATTCATATTCATCAATAATTCCTTAGTTAAAATAACATTCAAAATAAACCTCGTATGTGAAAAGGTATATGGCTGAAGGAAATAATCATATTCATGATATAAAAAAATTTATATTTACCAAAACTATAATTTAAAATGAACGATTATCTCAAATGGGTTGTAGATACACCATATATGAATGTTTAAGTGCACAATACCATGTATGTTTTGATGAAATGGAAATTGAGACAATGTCCATTACCATCTTATAATCAATCAAGTCTAAGAAAAAAATTAATAATCACCAAGTGAGTCACATAATACCATAAATATAAAGATAATAATAATATTTCATATTAACTGGAAATACACTAACACTACATTCAATAAATAAGTGGTGAACAATGGAAATCTCACAGAATTAAAAGTGAGATAAAGAAACCCTTACCTTATCCGCGATTGTGTTATTCCATTGATATAAATGTCATGGATAGTCAAATATGATTAATTACTTAAAATTTATACAACCTTATATACATTTAATTCATATATTATTACCATATTATATTCATTCTTGTCATTTTTGATGGGTTTAAGAGGTTTAATTTTATTGTTTTGGAATCATTTTCTTCCTTGGGTTTCCTGATCAGTTTTATTTTATTAATCAATGGATGTTCGTTTGAAATATGGATAAACATATATAATTATTTATATATATTAATAGTAGAATTAAAAATATATAAATGATCTTATAATTATTTTGGTTATATACAATGAGGATAACTTAATAGATAAAGTATAATGATAGACGCCTGGATTAACATGGCGGTTTAGTGCATAATGAACTTGTTTTGTCTTATTATTTTATATTATGAGTTTGTAAGGATTCCATAAAATTACATAAGATAAAATACATTTATTATGATCTTGTTCAACCATTATAAAGGTTTCATGACCTGTCTTTAATATAGTAATGAATATTGAATACTCATCTTCCTTGAAGGTGATAATTTACACATCTCAGACAATGTTTTAACTTATAGGATAAATGGAGGGGAAAGAAGAGATGATTATGGAATATTCCATTATCATAACAACATAACAGTGAAAATATTTTACTAGAGATTTCATTAAAAATTGTACAATTGGTAGTGATAAGGTATAAGTGAGAAAAAATTTAAAATCGAAGAAGAAGAAATCTTACCTCTTGAATATTTCTCTTTTGAAACCACATTAAGGCTCTTAGAAGTGGTATTTTTGGGAGACCAGAAGCACAAGAATGTGTAAAGGGATGGTGAGGATGGAATTTTGAAGAGGTTTGAAGAAAAATAAGGCTTATGTTTATGAAATTCGTCATGGAAGGAACATCCTTTTATAAGTGAGGTGAGCGGAAACATAGGAATCACCACAATTATTAAAATATAATAAATATATTATATGGTCTAAGACATCAAAAAGGCCTAAACCTAAATTGGGATTACATTTTTGAAGTAATATTGACATATTTTGACTTGATTAATATGTTTGGTATTTTTAAATAATTTAATAAAATATTATATTCTTGAAAAACAATTTTTTCCGCATAAAAACTATTCATAACTATGACACTAATCACATAAAAAAGTTTAATAATCAAATAAAATAAAATATTATATCATAGAATTTTCTTATTAATCTAGGGAATCTGTGAATTATCTTAATAAAATGTAATTATAAATATTTTATTATTTTTAATATCATTAATTTGATTTATTCATTAATTAAATTAATATTGCATCATCTTTGTGGAAGTCGTTATGGTTTTTATTTTGTGTATAAAAATTAAAAATAAAAACTACATGATAAAGATAATTTTATTATATTTCCAAATACTTTTAATTTTCTAATAAAACCTCTGTAAAATCTCATATAACCATAGTATTAATATTAAAAACCATAATATGAAAACATGATTTCCTTTTGGAATAAACTATTATAAAGAATTAAAAGGAATTCAGGTGGATCCAAAATATCCCAAATTAAAATCAAAATATCATAATAAAAAAAATTTATTATATAAAATGATATATAAAAAATATGGTTCATTTAATAATTCTTTTAATTTTAATTAAAAAAAATTATTTATTTTTCTTATGCTAACACAAGCACTACACCGAGATTTCATAAGAATTGATGTTAATAATTTCATTTATAAAAACTAACAATAATATAATATCATAATGATTAATTAATTAGGTTTAAAATTAAAAATATTGATTTATTCAGTATTTATATTCTCTCTTATTCATAACATGACTTGTTTTTAAATTTATTATTTTGCCTTTTTTCCCTCACAAGCATTCCATAAACATTTAGATAATAGTCATGTTGTAACACTAAAATTTTAAATTAACAATAAAATACATAAATAATAAATATTAAGTAATAAATAAGTCGTGAAAATAATTTTTATCACTCATTTATTATATATAATTTATCAATTTTGACATTGTCAGCACTGTGGAGGCATTGTGTAGACATTGACAATGATTTTTATACACATCATGAAAAAATATACTTTTCATGGCCTAAATTATTTATTTACAATATTACACATTAAATATAATTATTAATTTATTAAATAGTTTAAATAATTTTTTATATCATTATATTTTCATGACGATGTCACAAAAAATGTCATTTTTTTCAACGGTATTTTTTTCCTATTCAGCAAAAATTAAAATATTTCTTAAAAATCCAAAAAATTCATCCAAACCATTTTTTCAAATTTATAATCCCAGAAGAAACTCAATTTTATGAAAATTATATTTATACTTTTGAAATTTCATTTTCAATTAAAATCATCATTTACTCGAAAAATACAAATTTTAATATTATAACTATTTTTAAGACACGTATATATATACTTGGGTATAATAAAATTTTCTTATAATCATATGAATACATATCTCTTATTTATGACTACAATTTATGAAAAGTAATTATCTTCTCAATTTATCAATTAATTATACAATTTTAATTCATTATTTATTGTTCATAAAAATAAAAACAATTAACTATTAATTTTCATAATACCCACTCTCAATTATATGGTTCTTAAATTATATTTTTCCATACATGGGTGGGGTTAATTTTCATAAGGGTATATTACTATTCATAAAAGTCTAGTTACTATTCATTACGGTACATTATTATTCAAGTTACTATTTATAAGGGTATATTACTGTACTTAACGGACATGTTACTATTCATAAGGGTGAATTACTATTCATATGGGTCATGTCATTATTTATAAGGGTATATTAGTATTTATAAGTGTAACATTAATATTAAAATGGGTAAGTTACTATTCACTAAAAAATTAAGTTGATCTTATCAGACAATAAATATCTTATTGTACGTAACTGCGTATGATCGATTTTTGAAAATCTAATCAGATATGTGGAAAATTATGTTTAACATCTAGGTTATAACTATCTCCTATACTTTTTTTTGTTTTACAGAGACTGAGTGTTGCATAAATAATATTTTATCTAATGAATTTATATTATTCATACCATAAAATATGGGGGTGTTATATTTTTCATTCCTATTTTTGAATAATCCCTATCAATATCATGTCATGGTGTATATTCAGGAACTAAATATCATGTATACAGTTCTAATTTTCCTTGTATTCTACTCAAATCTAGTTTATTTCATGGTTATAAATTAATGAACTAATATTTTTATTCTGAATAATCACTAAAATGATAGCATCACCGATCAACAAGGGAAACCAAGATTATCTTTTTCTAGGTGAATTTTCACTATGAAGATTAGTCCTTATGGAATTCTCACTTCACTAAGAGAGAAATCACAGGTTTAAAATTATCATAAAATAAATTATATGAAACTATTAGTTACATTATTCTTCATATCTATTTATTTTGATCTATCCTTTATTGTAGTTTTCTTTCCCTATATTTTATATTAGTGAATATGTGTTCTAAATGTCTTTTTGGTGTTAATGTGTTGTCTTCAAGATAATCAGTTGATGTTTGTTCTTTAGTGGTTTAAACCATTAGATACACTAAACATTATCTAATAGGTTAGGTTTTTGGTAGTATCATTTTTTTATTCATTGTGGTAACCCTCATATATTGATCTATTTGTGGTTTATCAATGTGACTGATTCCAGTTTTATTTTTTTGTGCTCCCACTAAAACAAAACCGCTGCTAAAACTTTTTTTAAAAAGGTTTTGCGGCGGTTTATAACAAACCGCCACTAAATTTTTTTTTTAACCGGCCCCGACCCTTCCCCCAGCCCGACTCCATTCTCACCCGCGCTCCCCCAGCCCCCGCTTTCCGTATGACCTCGGCCCCCTGCGACACCGGTGACCCCGCAACTCCGGCGACCCTGCTTCCCCGGCGACCCCGCGACCTCGGCGACCCCGGCCCCCCGCGACCCCGGGACCACGGAGACCCGGTTTCCCCAGCGATATATAAAAACCGTAGGGTTTGATTTCTAATTTTTTTTCTTGTTTTGATATTAGTTTTTTTATTATTGTTTCTTTAAGTGAAATCAATGTTGTGCTAGATTTCCCTCCCTCATCATGTGATTTTTGATCTCATTGATCTTAAAGATCAATCATACCAATGTGTATTTACTGTTCCAGCTTTTTAATCCTTTAAAATTAATTATTAGCCGATGGTGATGACAAGTATGGTGAATTAGGATGTATGGGGCTCATCTATGTGGGTTAAGAATATAACAATTATACTCAACTTCCTTATTTAGTTGATTAAGAATTGTACCATTTTTATAGATGAAAAGTATTGGACATAGTGTTGGATGTAGTGGTGGGTTTAGATGTCTTACCATGTCTCATGTTTTGGAAACTAAATATATTTCATTTTAATTTTTTAAATTACGTATTTATTTTCATGATTAGTAAAATGATAATAAAAAATGAATACTATGCCTTCCCATATTTATGATAAATTTCATTTATGATAGCGCCTTTTATATCATAATAAGTATGATTTCAAAAAAGTTAGTTTAAATATAACTTGAACTTGGATTGTAATTGTAGTTATGAGATTATAAATTGTTTTTGGATGTAGTTTATTCATGTTAGTTGTTAGTGGTTTCACGTAATGAATTCTCACTTGAGTAAAGTCTCCAAATGTAGAGTGATTTTTGGCCGAACCACAAAATTTCTTGGAGGCTTATTCCTTGGATACAAAAGTGAATGGGTTGGTTGTATATTATACTAGGATTACTCATGTGGAGTTTTTCAAAGTCATATAAATTTTACCTTTTCATGAAGCATTCATGTCCAATATGAATATTGTGAATTTGGATATGTATGAAAAAACATGACTTTCATTTTTGGGTTAGTCAAAGATACTTATGGGTTGTTTAAAGAGTTACAAATTATTGTGGTGTCAATAAATTAATTTTTTTTGGTTAATAATAATTTTATAACATAAATCATTAGAATCATACATACACAAAAATAAATCAAAACTCATAATATAAATACAATATATGTTGTAATAGTTATGAATTTTAAATTTTTATGTCGTATATTAAATTTTTTAGTCCTTAAAATAAAACCCTTTTAATACTAATGGTGAAATTCCTTCTGAAAAGGCACTTATCAAGACCCCGACCAATCAACACATGGTTTAAAAGATCATCATGAGACCCCTATATTATATTATGTTAGGAAATAAAGATATAAGTCACTCACACCGTCATGAATTTGTTTATGCTTTCAACTTTTACCAAAGACGTATTGATGATTACAAGAGTCACTTCCTAGATTATGGAATATGAACCTGGCTTGATAAGACACACTTTCAGTTTCCCAAATGTGCTTCATAAGAACCGATTTAGTTTCCCAAATGTGCTTCATAAGAACCAATTTCGTTTCCCTTTTACTCATATATTTTGGAATCCCATATGTACATTCTGGGGTCTGGCTTCTAAGTCATTTTATTTGATTTTTACAATATTGAGATACCCAATCATACATCTTCGAATCTGGCTCTTGAGATAATTGATTATGACGATTTGGCATAACATACCATGTGATTGGATGCTCATGGATGATTATGCTCTCTTGAGTGATTCGGATTATTATGATATCCATGATCTGTCACATGGACATAGTGTTTGACATGGAAATCCACATCATTGATTGGAAATCATGGTTGATTACTCTCTCCTAAGGGAAGTGGTCAATTACCCTCTCCATGATCAATTACATGATTGATTTGGTGGACATGGTGAACATTACCATTGATGTGACATATACTCAACAGATAATTATGCTCTACCTGAGTGATTCTGAGGATACTCTTTAGTTTTGGGTGGATGAAACATTACTATATATCCTAGATTTACTTCTTGATGATGTGGATATTGATCATTATTATGAATAGATTCTGAGCATGTACTTATGGTTGGATATAATTCCTTTTATATATCACAATAGGGATAACCCATTAGTGTTCATCTATGTTCCAATATAATTATAGGATATGGATCATGTCCTAGGTCTTAGACCTAAGACAATATTTTCTTAATAGGATTTTCCATTAATATACATCATCCAAAATTATAGGTATTGGGGCAGAGTATAGGGGAAGATAGTTCTAAGACGTGTATTCCCCTATAGTGATATGGCTTGCTCAAACATATTTATGGCACTGAATGGAGATGGTTTTTTCAATAAGGATTATAGACTTCAGGATTCACTAATTATGAATGGTTTGATTGGTATGACATCTAGCTGAACACCCTTTTCTAAGGACATCCACATAATAATGATTATAGACCCAAGAATAGGCTCCTATTGTTTCATGACATTTTTCACCTAAATCATATATATACATGTTTATGTGTATACATATACATTTATCGGAATATATATATTTTACCACATATAAATATAAATATATATTTATAATTCCACAGTAGCTCACTGAATAGGATCATGATGCCATGGGTTGATTGTGGTTTCACTTTATTTATTTTATTTATTCATTTCTAGTTTTGTCTCAGCTAGACTGATCACATTCCTTGACCATACATTATATGAGTTTTTATTTTATCTTAATTCTAGAAGTTATTACTAGTATTACTGAAATTTTAATGAGTTTATCATATATATATAAACTATATATTAATGGATATGTGTTGGACTATATTGGAAGTTCCCTGCTGAGTATTGTAATTGCAACCTGTTTGGGAATAAATTTCACTATGTTACTCGAGAAGAAGTTTGCTTCATTGAAAGACCAAGATAAGGTGCTGACCTAGAGTAATTGAACGGATGGCTCAAATATGTATGTGGAGACCGTATAGGTTATATTCCATAGATATATTAGTGTAGATTTGTATTTCATTTCATTTTCCTTTATGTACTCCAACTTATATGTTCGTCCATGTGGATGACTGGTGTTATATGTATGACATGGTTGTTCATGCTTTTAAATATTTTCATTTGTTATTGTATCATGTTCTATTTCAATTTTTACTACTTTTGTACTCAGTTTATTACATCTATGGATGATCTCCTTTCATTTCATCATTAGATACTCTAATATAAGGGTATAATATCCCCAATGTATCACATTTACACCCTCACGTCTAGTCGTCAACGTATGAAGTACATGGAAGCACACATATGGCCTTATGGATAATTCGCTCGAGGAACCTATTTAGTGTCACCCAACATGGGATGTTACAATCATAAAATCTAATTCGAAAAAATTAAATTATCTAAATAATACTATTATGCATATTTAATTTTTATATCATTCAAAATGGTGGTGCTAAATCTAAAATGAAATAACTCAAATAAAATATTTACTAATTATAAATTCACAATATAAAATTAGTAAAATAGAAATGATATTAAATAATTTTAAATAATCTTAATTTGGATTTGATAATATTGACTCTATAACTAGGATGTGGTTCAGTAAAAATTTTTGACAACTGATTGTCTATGCAAAAAAAATCAAAAAATATATCACCTTCTTCTGCATGATATATTAATAAATTATGTGTTAAATATATGTGTTTTATCCTATAATGGTTTATCAATCTTTTTTAAAATGTTTATTGAAATTTTGTGTCTCATACGATTTAAACCTGATTAAAATGGAATCCAAAATTAGTTAGGGTGTGTCTCATTCATAACACCTATGCATAGAAACATATGGCTATAATATATTCAACTTTAGTATTAGATAGTTATATAATGTGTTTTCCATTACTATATCATGATACTAAGGATTTGGTAAGAATTTTACTGGTTCCTGACATTATCTTTCTATCCAGTCTACACCGAACAAAATATGTATCCAAATATAAATTTTAATTAAAATTACAGGGTTTTGAAAAAATTAGATAAAGGAAAATAGTTCATTTTAAATATCTCAAAATATTTTTAGCATCATTTAAATGAGATTATATTGGATTAGATTTAAATATTTCACAAATAAATAATGAAAATATAAAGTACAAATTATTTATAATATATTTATTCGATATGAGAGTTTTATATGAAGACTCTATAGAGAACTTAGGTTGGGGTTATTCCAAATTAACAATGTGTTTTGGTTTTCATGGTAAAGTAGCTACCACGTTGTTAGCACACTGTTTCTCTTTACCAAAGAAACTTCCCCTATCCCAAACACTAAGGGTTCATATCTAACATAGGGGATCATCTTTATTATATTATGTTTCTGTAATCTTATACTATCGTATATATGAATCTGTTTCTCTATTTAGTAGTAACTATGTGTTTTAATTTTTCTTATTATTGTGTAGGTACATTGTGATATACATGGATAAAAGTTGGATCACATTACCGAGGAACACACCTCAGTATGTTAAGGGTTTGAATGAGTTTTTAGATTTTGAAATTTCTAATTGATCCGTTGAAGGGAGAATAAAATGTCCATGTCCTAAATGTATATTTAGAACATGGTTGAAGAGAGATGAGGTTTATGAACATTTAATACTGAAGCAATTCCCTGATCAATATTTGTGTTGGATTTGGCATGGAGAATCGAACGTTACAGAAATATTGAGCACCGATGTTAATCCACAGAATGAGATCCCAAGTTCGTCGACAATGGAAAATGAAATGCAAAACCTAATAAATGATGAATTCGGCACTGCAAGGAACCACTATCAACATCAAAACATATCAGAACAACCAGAAGACGGTGCTACAAATTGCAACGTGACAAGTGATGTTTTTGAGACTACAACACAGGAAGATCAAGATTGTCACATATCATTGGATCCTCCTCATGATTCTGTGGAGCCAAATGTAAGAGAAAACTTCACTGAGGAAAATGCATTTCAAGATTTAGTTGACGATGGAAATCAAGAGTTGTATTGTGGGTGTTTGAAATATTCAAAACTTTCATTTCTGCTGAAGTTGTATCACATCAAATGTCTATGTGGAATTACAAATAAGGCAATGTCCGTGATATTGAAATTGATACGTGATGCATTTCCTGAAGCAAAAATCCCAGAATCTTTTTATGATATGAAAAAAGTTGTTAACAAGCTTGTTCTGAATTATACAAAAATACATGCGTGTCCCAATGAATCTATGCTTTATTGGGGAGAGGATTCAAGTAGACAAAATTGCAAGAAATGTTCTTCTTCTAGATGTCAGATAAAGAGTGATGTTGGAAGTCTGAATGAACATAATTTCATGGAGAAGAAGAAGAAAACTAACACACCTGCAAAGGTTTTGCGTTACTTTCCTTTGAAGCCTCGATTGCAAAGATTATTCATGTCATCGAATACCGCCGAACACATGAAGTGGCATTCTATAGATAATAACAATTATGGGTTAATGAGACATCCACAAGATTCTCAATCGTGGAAAACATTTGATTCATTACATCTTGATTTCTCAGCTGATCCTAGGAATGTTCGATTGGGATTGGCTGCCGATTGATTCAACCCATTTGGGACTTTGAGTACCAATTATAGCATTTGGCCAGTTGTTTTGATCCATTATAATTTGCCTCCGTGGATGTGTATGCAACAAACATCATTTATCCTTTCGATGATTATTCCTGGAAAACATATTCCTGGAAATGATATTGATGTATACTTGAAGCCTTTGATTGACGAATTGCAGGAGTTATGGAGCAACGGTGTTGAGACATTTGATGCTTCTTCTAAAATAATGTTCACAATGCATGCTGCTTTAATGTGGACCATTAGTGACTTCCCTGGGCTTGGTAATTTATCTAGTTGGAACACTTACACGGGTTTGGCTTGTCCTATTTGTAACTTTGATTTTGAGCCCAAATGACTACCTCACAGTAGAAAATGGTGCTTCTTGTGTCATCAAAGATTTCTCGATGCATCACATAGATTTCGGCTGAACAAATCAAAATTTAATGGTTCCATTGATCGTAGACCACCTCCAAAGTTGTTAAATGGTTTTCAAATATTGAAACATCTTGAAAATGTTGAAACAAAATTTGGGAAGGTTCATCATTTGAATGATGGGGGAAAACGGGTCTGAAGTGCATCATCAAGCGAAACCGGAACACAACAATGGAAGAAAAAAAGTATATTCTTCAAACTTCCGTATTGGGAATTTAATTTGTTGCGGCATAATCATGATGTGATGAATATTGATAAGAATGTATGTGACAATTTGATTTTCACATTTCTTAATGAGCATGGAAAGTCGAAGGATAATCTCAATGCTCACAAAGACATACAAGCAATGAACATAAAACGTGATCTCTGGCCAGATGAGAATGAAAAGTATCCTCCGAAAATTTTTGCAATGAAAAATAGGGATAAAGATACATTCCTTCGAATGTTATAGAATGTCAAGGTATCTGATTGGTATTCAAGTAACATCTCGAGGTGTGTTGACTTGAATAATCGTAAGTTACATGGATTGAAAAGTCACGATTCACATATCTTGTTACAACAGTTACTACCATTGGCATTACGTACATTATTACCTGAAAAAATTACTGCGGTTGTACTGTAGTTCTGCACATTTTTCAGACAATTATGTGAGAAATGTCTACATCTGTTTCAGCTTGACAACCTCCAGAAGAAGTTTGTATTGACCCTTTGCGCAATGGAGATGATCTTTCCTCCATCATTTTGTACTGTAATGATGCATTTAACTGTGAATTTGGTTGAGGAAGCTAAATTAGGAGGCCCCGTTCATTATCGATGGATGTATCCAATTGAGAGGTACTTTATTTATATGTTTTCCAGTTATGTAAACAATTTTTGGTACTTAATTAAATGCATAATTATATTTATTTTATTTCGCAGATATCTTGGACATTTGAAATCATACGTGAGAAATAAAGCTCAACCAAAAGGCTCAATTGTTGAAGGCTATTTGGCTGCGGAGTGTATTACCTTTTGTTCTCAATACTTGGATGATATTGAGACAAGATTTAATCGAGTTGGACGTGTGGACGACACATCGACTCAATCTGAAATACATCAGAAATCCAAAATATTTCCTGCTATTGGCCGATAAGTTGGGAGGACCTCAAATGCGACACTGACTGAATTGGAATTATTACAGGCACATAGATATGTGCTGCTGAATAGTGACATTCTAGATCCATTTATTGAAGAGTTGAGGATACAAACAAAGAGACGAATGAGAGGCCGAACACGAAATGAGAAAGATACAACGAAAGATGTTAATAAAGAGCTTGTAGAATGGTTTGCATGACGTGTAAGTTCATAAATTTTACAATAAATACGAATATTAGTTTGACACATACATTTTGTGAATCTAATAAAGTATATTTCTTTTTTAAGATCATGAATACTGATACTCGAGCATAGGTGTCAGAATATTTGATGTTTCTTGCTAGAGGTCCTCTAAAAGAAGTTAGAAAGTTCGACGCTTATAATGTGAATGGCTTTAGATTTCGTACAGTCGATCGAAAAGTGGGTTTGAAAACACAGAATAGTGGTATATTTACATTTGCTGAAGTGGAATACTATGGCAAGCTGTATGATATTATTTAATTAAACTACCATGGACATTTTTCGGTTGTTTTATTCAGATGCAAATGGGTCGATATTATCAGAGGTGTTAAAAGAGATTCCTTGCAATTTACTTCAGTGAACTTCTCTCACTTGATGGATGTTGGTGATCATGAACTGCATGATCCATATATCTTAGCATCGCAAGCAAAAATGGTATATTATGTCAATGATGTTGCCAATGAAGGGTGGAGTGTAGTTGCTCATGTAATACGAAGAGATTTGTATGATATGGGTGATGAAGTGGAAAATTTGACCTCTGAAATTGAATTTAAACAGCAATAGGAAGCAGAATTAGTTGTCGATCATGATATTGAAAATATTAGTCTAGAAATGATGAATGAAGTGGATGAAGTGATGGAGCAGGAAACCGACATGATTGAAGGAGAAAATGATTTTATGTACAATTTATTATTTATTCAGCAACCACTTGTTTCATTTTTGCACTCATTCATTATCATTGTTATATATATTTTGTTCGTTAGTACTGGTCATCTATTATAATTTTTAATTTTTTTTCTGTATAATTTTTTTGAAATATATATTCTTAACATAATTTTATTTGATTAAATGACAGTAATGCCACGGAAGAATAGGTATATTGTTTCATCTAGTTTCGCGACAGATGGAGATCCATTTGTCTCCCTCCCCATGACATCTGAGACGCCAGGTGCCAACACCCATGCACCATCTCTCACACCTTCCGTGGATGTCCCAATAGTGGGTGAGTCGTCGACTCCCCTTTCAGGAGGCCCAGCAGTGGGGCAGCGTCGTGCCCCTTCCAGTTCATCCCGGACACACTAGAGTGTCACTATCATAGGTACAAATTTTAATTAAATAAATTTATTGCATTTTGTTTATACTAATTGTTTTCTCATTGAAGATGAAAAAAATTCAACCGTGATGAAAAATATAAAAAGTTCAGGTGTTTGGAATCTGAATGGCGAAAAGATTGTTGTGCCATTTGATTCTTACGGGGTCCCTACGGATGATGCCGCGGGGTTACTTGGCCAGATTCTAGGCCAGCTGGCAGCGGAGCCCATTTCCCTTCCCATTTCATATGACAATTGGAGACATATACCTTCAAGTTGGAAAAATTAAGTGTTTGATTCTCAAATAAAGGTAAATTTATTACATTATGGTTCAATTGAATGTCCTGTTACGAATATGTTCAAAATGAATTTCTGTATACAGATGTTCTTCCACATTACCGTTGCTGATGTGATAGCACGAAAGTGGATGTTGAAAAATCTAGGTAAGAAGTGGAAAGATTTCAAATGGAGTTTATGGTGTGATTTCACCGATACTTCATTGACCACGCAACAAATGTATGAGAAGCTACCCAGTGGGGTACCAAAAGAGCAGTGGAAAGTGTTTGTTGACAGACATCGTGATCAGAAGCGGATGGTATTGAAATATATATTATTATATGATCCTAATTTTACATTTATACATGTATATGAAAAGGACATGACATTCAATACATCAGTATTAAATTGACTTTTATTTATTTCAGGATCTTTCAAGACAAAATGCATCAAACCAGGCAAAGCAAGTCATCCCGCACACTGCGGGCTCAAAAAGTTTTTCTAGAAGCCGAACGACATTGGTAATCTTTTAATTAGTTTAAATATTTATAAGACAATATTATCTGTTTAATATATTGAATTGTTGATTTATCTTTGTTTAATCCAGTCACAGAGTTTAGGGCATTAAGCATCCAGGACTGAACTGTGGTTGGATGTACATAAGAAATCAGATGGAAGTTTTGTTAACGAGCCTGCTAGAGAAGTTGGGGTATGAAGTAAATTTTTTATCATAATAACTTATTATCAGTTTTTACTATGTTAATATATTTTGATATTTGATTTATAGGTAAAAATTAAAGAGCTATGGGATGCCAATCCTGCGTAGTCATACTCAGTCTCCCATAATGACCCGGTTGCTCAGGTCCTTCGGAAGGAGCATGCTGGGAGAGTGCGCAGGGTGGGTTTGGGACCCGTACCATCGAATATTTTTAGCAGGCCATCGGGGATAGCAGTTGCATCTACTCCTGACTTTAGTCAACCCATACCTGGAGATGATAAGAGAGAGATTGTTTCTTTAAAAAGCATAGTTCACCAGCAGGGGGATCAGATATCTGCATTGCAGAAAGAGTTGATTGAAATACGTCAGCAGTAGAGGAGATATGCCCCTGGTGGTAGTGCATCGACTGGTGGTATGCAGGTAAAGAAAAAAAATAAAAATCATTTAGTTTTCTAACTTTCATTGGTTTAAAGTTTTAATATAAATATGCAATCGTATTTAATTTTCAATATAATGTTCTTACAGGTGACACCACAAAGTGGAGATGAAGGTGGAGAGGGTGATGAGGCATCATCAGACCCTGAGTAGTTGTATTGTTGATTTGTAATATGAAAACAGTTGGTTTGTATATGTAACATTTGTGGCACATAGTTGCCACCACACATTTTGGACAAGCATGTTGGAATGAATTTTGGATTTATTTCTATCTTTACTGTATGGAGTTTCTTTGGGATTTATCATCTTATCACCTGATCTTGTTCTATAAAAAGGGTAATTCCTTCCATATAAATTTTTTGTGTATTGTATTCATAATTAATAATTCAATTCTGTATGTATTCAATTCAGAATTTAATTATGAATTTTGTATTGCACAGGGTAATTGCCTTATGAATTATGAATTTAATTCTAAATTCAATTATGTATGTATTTAATTACCTTCTGAATTATGTGTTATACTTGTAGGTATTGAATTCTTAATTCAATTATGAAATCTGTATGTATTTACTTGTAGGTATGACTTATGTGTTATACTTGTAGGTATGTATTCAATTATGAATTTTGAATTCAATTCTGAAATATGTATGTATTTACATACAGGTATGAATTATTTGTTATAATACTTGCAAGTACTTATTCAATTCTGAATGCATGTATGAATTCAATTCTAAATTATGTATGTATTCTGAATTCAGGTATGTATTTAATTTTGTATGTATTATGAATTGAGGGAGGAATGGAGTCTATAGTTTCAGGTATGTATTTACTTGCAGGTATGTATTCTGTATGTATGGATTATCTAGTTGTAGGTATGTATGTGTTCTGTATGTATGTGTTCTGTATGTATGGAGTCTCTAGTTGCAGGTATGTATTTTGTATGTATTCTGAATTTAGATAAGTATTTAATTTATATGTATTCTGTATGTATTCTATAGTTGCTGGTATGCATTTTGTATGTATTCTAGTTGCAATAATGGAGTCTCTAGTTGCAGGTATGTATTAAATTCTATTTGTATTATGTATGTATAGAGTCTCTAGTTGCAGGTATGTATGGAGTATCTAGTTATAGGTATGTGTTCTATATGTATTTAATTTTGTATGTATTTACTTGTAGGTATGTATTTAATTATGTATGTATTCATCAAAAAAACCACTTGCTGGACAATAATAAGCAACCAGATGTGGGTTTTTCTTTCTAAACTATAGTTTCTCCTGTAGGGACCCTTATTCCCCCTACTAGAATGTGCTTTTTTGGGTTGGAGAGGTGATAAAATCTTTATCATTGGCTTCTTTATTTCCCCGTACACATTGGTTGGCCTGAATTAGAAAGCATGGTGGTCTTCTAAGTCTGTGTATTTCCCAATACAAACTGTTTGGCCTTTGATTCTATCATAAACTCCTATGATGCTTACATTGCATGGCCTATATATATCACACTACTTGTGTGTATCACTTATGTACATCATAGTGCATGACCAAGTGAATTAAAACACATGGTATATTACTTTTATTGAGTCTCCAGTTCAATGATCATGGACTTAAATTCAATAGATGGAGGAATAGGGTATCTGTTTATTCATCAAAATCCATACATTGTCTAGGTAGGATACTGCTTTTTGTGTGTTTTTTATTGTAGGTGGGATATTTAGTGTGGGAAGTAGAGTGCTGTGTGTGTTTGATTATAGGTGGGATGTCTGGGTAGTGGAGTGTTGTGGATTGGGGAGATGGGGATGCTGCACTGGAGTGGGGGATGTTGCAGAGGAGTGTGGAGTGGTGGGATGTTGCAGTGGAGTGGGGAATACTGGGGGGATATAGTGTGGGTAGTGTGTATGATGCAGTATGAAGGATACATGGTGGGAAGTGTTTATGCTCCAGTTTGGGCAGTGTGTATGCTGTAGGTTGGGGAGTGTGTATGCTACATGTTGGGCAGTTTGTATGCTGCAGGTTGGGCAGTGTGTATGCTGCAGGTCGGGCAGGGTGGGCAGTTTGTATGCTGAAGCATGAAGGATACAACATAGGAAGTGTTCTTATTACTCAACCATGAGACCATAACTTATTAAATCTCAACACAATTCTCTTCAATTTATATTTCTTCACTTAGTCAGATGCACCACCATTTCTTAGGCATGTGAACCAGTCACAATATTTCCTAGGATATCCAATATTCCCATAACATGGAAATGTGCATGGTGGATTTGGGAAAAATAAATTTGGGTGCCCCAGATCCCTATACTGAATACACTATAGTGATCCTCTTCCATTAGAATCCTAAGATGACACCTCAATTAATTTCCTACGGATGTGCTTATACTTCATCTTATAACTGCTACATGATGTATTCCCTCAACAAGAACGAGGAAGTAAAGAAATCCCCTTCCATGTTCATGTAAAATCTATATTTTTCAAAGACATCATACTAAACACAAATATATAGGTGGGAAAAATCATAAGACTGGTCCATGATCACATCATTAGTCATAGATTCATCACAAATATTCATGCCTTAAGCCTTATATTAATCATATGATTTGACATATACTTACCAACTCAGTAAATGTTGATTCATATTCAACAACTAACAATTTTTCCTACTAAATTTCTAAGAGATCTCAAGATCTCATAGTTAAGCTCATATAAGAAGTTTTCATCATTGAAGATCAGCTGGAATCACTTTTAATAATGTTTTCATCCTTCCATTCCATTTATTAGACCATGGGAGGGACCTACATGGAACCCATCCATCATAAGATAGGACCATGTCAACTTCTAATTGATCTTTCATTATGTAGTTCTCCCTATCATAGATCATGGCTCAAAATGGATGATACCAAGGCATGGCACATCCCATTATCAAAATATTCCATCCCAACATATTTTAGCGATCCTTATCATGAACTCAGTGTGGTTATCTATTAACCACATCCATTCACTTCCTAAATCATAAACCAAATTTCACTATCTATAGTAGGCACACACCCCCTTAAGAATTTTTTATCAAGTAAATATTTTTAATTTAATAATGGAGAGGATGAGCCTTTATAAATTGGGATTAGAAACCCATATAATCAAACCATTACATATAAAGTTGTTATATTCTAAAATAAAAGGTAAAAACCTGGGTGTAGCTACATGAATGAAATTTTAAAATTATAGAGGAAAATACCTTTATAACATGGGAATGGTAATTAATCTTATTAAAATATTATGAATATATACATTGAATTATTAGAATAAAATTTCATGGAGTTTTTTTTGATTTAATAAATTCAAACCATTTCTTATGGATATCGGTTAAATAAAATTCCAATTAAAAACTAAAGGGGGTATTCCTCTCTATATTCGGATAGAAATTTTATTTAACAAATCCCAATTTTGAGAAATTTATGTATAAATAAGATGGGTAAAAATAATATATAAGATAAAATGTATAAATTATGAAAGGATATCATCTAAATAAAAAAATCTTGAAAGGAATTTTGATATTACTTTCCTATGATACCTTATAGAGTTAGCTAAATAAAGTACCAATTAAAGTATTCTTTTTTTAACTAAAACATGAAATTTTTTAATACTTATGCTTTGAAATTTCCACAATACAATCAAATTTGAACTAATGTGAAGGATTAAATGAAACCATAATATTATGTTTTTATTTTTCAAACTCATGTAAGACTAGTTTAATTCTCTCCCTAGGTTTAGCATTGTATGGGAACAAAAAAATTTCACATCACTCTATATTGAACATTCTAATTTATAGTAATATTTAAGGTTAGGTCAGTAATCCAAGTGACCATTTTAGAATGACATATTCATAGATTCAATGTATTATACCTTATTAAGAAGGGGTTGTCCTGGAGTAGGTAGAGCCCTCAGAATTAAAAACATGATAAATGATTATGAGGTATTTCATATCTAAGGTGTATCTTATATCATGGTTTTACTATATCAGACTATCTATGATAAAAAACACCCCTAGGTTGATGAGTCATTATTCGGTAATGTTTCCCATATATGGGATTTGGTTTTCACATAATTCTCCTTTTTAGTGGGGTATACATACCTAAGGCATCATCAGCTGCCTAGTTGGACATGTGACCCTTCTTCTTCTGTAATTACAGGTGAATCAGGAGGTCTTTAGCTATGTCAAAAGTCATATGGAATATTAAAAATTGGGGATAAATCATTTTTATGGACCATAAAATACTGGGATTCATAGGTCTAATTTACCTATGGATAACATCAGATGATGCGTCATTTTTCTAGTGAAATATGAAGGATGTACGCATTTATACATGTGACACCCATTGAGTTGTTGGAATAGTGTAGTAAAATGTATGAGTTTTGTGGAAATAATTAAATAAATATGCTATCATTCTACATTAATCAGTCATATTTAATGTGTATAGAATAGTTATTATATAAAAATTTAGTATTCCTAGTGCTAGGGATGATGTTACCAAAGGATTCGGTTTTAGAACACTACTGATCAGTTTAGATTTTTCTTATATATATGATACTAATGACGTGCATGAGAACATATTGGGAGAGAATCATGTCTACCACAAGGTAAATTATAATATATTGATCTTTTTGGTGGCTTGTTTTACTCTTTGTTCAGTAGGCACTTGGTAAGAATGTGTTGGTCACATCTGTAACTAGTGTTTTGTTATGGATGAAGCATATTTCCTGGGATGAGATCCCATTCACATTAAATGATGATTAGGGAACTCCTAAGGTGGGTAGCATCACATAAAACATATAGTATCATATCTTTATAATTATGGAGAATGTGACCTTAAATGACAGATTTCAAATGGTCAAAATGGTACCTAAAATCCAATGAATTTTTAAAATTGAGATTTCTAATTTCTATTGTGATGGATAGTTTTAAAACATGATTCTGATCTTGAACTGATATTGGTTGCTATATTCTTTATTGGGATGAATAATTGAACTTATAGTTTGATGGGGCAGTAATGAATATGTATTTTATAGTTTTCTATATTCTGTTGTATGTGTTTTTTGGTTTGGTTTTCAGGCTCGGGGGCAGCAGAATCAGGGATTTTTTTTTCTGGGCAACTTTTTAGCGGCGGTTAAAACCACCGCTACGTGAAATTTTGTCGATATTTAGCGGCTATTTAAACTGCCGCTAAATGTCTAAAACCGCCTCTAAAGTCAAAATACAATATACGTTTAGCGACGGTTATAACCGCCACAAAATAGCCGCACCGTGGCATCCTCATATCGCGGCGGTTCTTCTGGATGTAGCGGCGGTTTTACGGTGGTGGATTTGAATTTATTCATGGCGGTTATAACCGCCGCGAAATGAGGCAGCTATGATGCTTCCCTAAAACCGCCACTAAATGAAAATAACCGCTGTTAAAAGTTTGTCGACGTCGTATTAGGCGGCGGATCCTGAAAACCGCCGCCACACCGTTTAGCGGCGGTTATAACCGCCGCTAAACTAAATAAAAACCGCCGCTATATGCCTAATATGCTATAGTGTCCTATCATCCATGGGTTGATTGATCCAATCACATTTTTTATTTTTTTGTATCATGGAATAATAATGAAAAAATATTGTTGGATAGATATATACACTTATTATCATTGTGGATAGGGAAGTGGTCAATCTCCAGAAAACAGTAGGGTTGGAATAATTTTATGTTGGACTACTAGTTTGATATCATTCTCTTATCCACTAGAGTATAGATTTATGGTGACCCGAAGCCTTATGGTGGGAAGACTATAACACCCTATTATTTAGGTTATTTACCCTTTTATTATCAATTTAGGTGTTATATTAATATAGGGTTTAATTTTAAAAGTTTTTGGATTTTTTTGGAGTGTCCATGATGAGTTTTTTTGGAGTTCTTGGTATCATCAAGGATAACAGAAATTGTGCAGCCTCTTTTGAAATTTATATATGGAGATGATGACAGCAATTAAGATGTTACAAAATTGAAAACTATTTTGGAAATATATGTGGGTTTCGAAGGGAAACTGTATGATATGAGAGACTTCTTATAGTATCATGTAAATATATAGTACATGGTTTTCCAACCAATGTGGGACAACAGGTTTTCTCCCTACCTGATACCAAGTTGAATGAGAATTTTTAAAAAATGGTTTATGACATCTTATGGCTTTAAATATGATGTGAATTTGATAATACTTCTTTTTTTTATCGTCACTTAGGATCTCATAAATCTCTTTTCTTAAGAAATATTGGAGGTTCCTTTTGGATCTAGTGGCCGGTTTGGGTGGATCTATGTGTGTTAGATCCTTGTAATCATAAGTAAGTCCTCAATCAAGATTTTTCACTCCAGATATACTATTCTTATCTCACCATGTACATTAGATATAGTATTTTATGAATATATCTAAAATTTATGATTTATTTCGATGAGAGCTTCCTTGGTTCTAATAAGGGGAAGATGTATAGGACATATCTATTTGTTTCATTATACAATCATCATTTTCATTATCTCTTGGTAGGTGTTCGGATTTTTTTCAATTCCACATATTATATATTTTTTATGGTTTTTATTAATGTTTTTTTTGGATTTTGTTGAACCCAGATATTTTATAATTTAATTATCATAAAATAATAAAAATTATTCAGATTGCATACAATACATTCTTAGACATGTCTAATTGAAAAATAATATCGTATACTATTATAAATAATACTTCAAATTGATGAAATTAATAGGAATAAAAAAATTTAAAAATTATTGATAACACTTTATATAATGAAAATATCTTGATAAATAAGTACTCGATTATTAGTAATGTCTATTGTGATTCAAAAAAAAACAATTTTTAGGAATTATTATTATTATTATTATTATTCTTTTTTATAGAAATAATAAAAACATTTTTTAAAAATTATAAAAAATTAATTATAAAAAATTAATTTCATTTACGTATTCCTCAGTTAAATTATCATAGGGTAATTTTTTTATATTTTTCTAAAATATATATATATATATATGTGTGTGTGTGTGTTTTGTTTTATATTGAATAATAAAGATATTTTTTGAAAACTACCATTTCATTAATGAATTTGAAAACTATAATTTTTTATAAATGTTTCTTAAAGTATAATTACCTCAATTATATTGTGAATAATCATGTTTGTTTCATTTGAATTATTTTTCCATGAAATTTTTATATAACAACATTATATAGTTGAGAATTGTTTTTTTAGAAAACCATATTTTCATCACATTTTTCTGATTTAATTTTAAATTGAATTATCCCACATCTATGAGAATAATGTTTGATAAATGGATTCCATATTTATAGAAATCATAATTAATAATATATATCATGTTACGCCAAATTTTTTGGTAACTATAAATTGTAACTAAAGTAAAAATTGATACTGTTGTTATGATTTAAACTGCATTAATGGGGAAATTTAACAGAGATATATGTGTATATATTCATTTTTGAACGTGTATATATCCTATTTTATAGACCTATATCAAACTTATCATATATAAACATAAAATATATGGTCATTAGTAATAATTTAAAATTAATATTTATTAAATATATTTTTTTATTTTAATAAATTTCAACTATATCCTCTCCGCCAATTTTAAAATGAAACCCCTAATTTCTCTTATTTACTGAACATTGATCTGTATAGATAGACTAGACCCTACCCAACTATCTTCTATATATCCCTATAAAGAAATTTTTTGTCCTTGAATTCTTAAATCACAAATAAAATGGTCCCTAATGATGTATGCAAAGGAGGCCTACCGAAAAACATTTTGATCAACTTACCCAACATCTTTTAATTTATTACTTATTATAAATTTTCTTAATATGGTTTATTCATCATTAAATGATAACTAATGTATAATAAATATATGTAAATATTATTATTGTTATTATACCACCAATATCCAACCTATGTTCCATAAACATGGATCGTAAAGTACTACTCGTGCATATGTGTGGACTACCGCCTCCATGTGGTAATAAAATTTGTTCTACATCAACAAATTTCATGGATGGTCAATATAATGGTTTTAATTTTAGTATATGATAATTTTAATTCTATAATCCTTTTTAAATTATATTATCACATCAATGTTCTTACATCCAAATATGTTGGAAAATAATAACGTGGTATGTGTATAGTTGTCAACTGTTGCCTCCATGAAGGGATGGGATTCATTTATATTTATTATATTGAATAAAGTAAAAAATTATATATTTAAAGTTAAAATATTATATATATGATAAAATAATTATTATATAAATTTAATTAATTTTTTTACTTTCTTTCACTCCATCCGTCAAAAATTTAAAATAGTATTCTTGTATAAAAAAATCCTACCCTTTAAATAAACAATGTAATTCATTTTTCTATCTATGACTATTATGGATTACTATAAATATAAATATATATATATTGAATATATATGATAATATTATCAGAATTAAAATTCTATAAGTTATGGAACCATAATCAATGTACAAGTACCAATACTACATAACCAAAATTCTTAAGAAAAAATGGATCATTTAACACATTTAAATAATGATTTTAATAATAAATTATTAATAAATAGGCATTGAAATATTATATGTGGATAAGAAAGTAATATTATAAATTTCTAATAGATTTTGGTGTAGAGTTATATTATATTTTATTCTATTATACACGAGGTTAGAGTTCATTCAAATAATATAAAACCTGAATAATGTAATTTATCTAAAAATCTCGTTGTTTATTGATATTGTGTATTATAAGGTTTCAGATGATAAAATTTTATGAAAAAACTCCCAAGAATACATTAAATTTTATCCCAGTAGTTATTTATTGTTATTACATTTTTTCAATTCATTTTTGTTTATTTAAGAACTCATTTGACCTAGATAATATTTTAAGGATTGCTAGCATTATTTCTCTCTTCGATTAAAAATAATTTTTCATACACAATACTTATTTTTAACAATGTTTTCAAGGATGTTGATGTATTCTAATATTATATTAATAAATAATTTTTACACATTATTGATTTTTAAAAAATATAATAAGGAATCATCTTATCAGTTTCCTAATTAGGTTTGTTTGACATTTTACCAAAAATATAATGGAAATGTTTGTTTTAGCATACCTGGATTGAACATAATTTTTTACCATAATAATTTCTTACTATTTTAAACCATCATTTAAAATATTCCATGGTTCTTTAAAAATAAAAATTTTCCTTATATATTTTATAAATGATTATATTTTAAAGAATCTATTCAAATATGAAAATGGTATTTTCCCCAAGAAATATTCCAAGGTAACATCTAATGGGATTTTAATTTATGATAAAATCCTTTGATGTTTCTTATGCTTTACTAGGGCTATGATACAATGAAACTATACTTATTATTTTTATATATGGTTATGATTGTGATGATGAGATAACATTGAAACTGGTTATTTTTCATTGGTTATGTTATGATGAAATGATATACTATTTACCAAACAAATTTCCTTTCATTAAGTCCTAATATATGATGAAGCATTTATGATCTTGAGGAACACATGTGAATGAAAATAAGA
This sequence comes from Viscum album, assembly GCA_963277665.1. Classification (NCBI taxonomy): domain Eukaryota; kingdom Viridiplantae; phylum Streptophyta; class Magnoliopsida; order Santalales; family Viscaceae; genus Viscum; species Viscum album. The sequence goes on along the minus strand of OY728136.1, from coordinate 1,235,228,778 downwards.
ATATGTGATTATTGAGCATGGAATTATTTATATCTTCAATGTATTGGGAATAAATGGATATATCATGGGATAATAATGATATGAGAAGGGTGTTTACCCATTTTAGTATGTTACATATTCCTCTAAGATAGTGTTGGGTGTCAAACATAACTAAGGAAATGATTTAATGGGGTGTACACCCAATCCTCAATGATAATCATGGCTACAATCATTGAAAATAGAAATTATTTCCTATGATTATGTTCACTTCAACAAAATATATTATATGTCAATATTATTCTATCCTGGATTACGGTCTTTGATACTATTATTATTAACGTCTTATGAACTTCTAGGATTGTAACCTTGTCTCAATATTATGATTATTGAAATTCTGTGTTTGTTTTCAAATTTTATGATCATATTATCATCCCCCTATGATAATATTATTTTATGTAATCATTGATAACTTTTTTATTTACAATTACTGAACTTTGGAGCTCACCCTTTATTATGTTTACATTACCCCAGTTTTGAATAATGGTCTTATGTATCATATGTATATTAAGTGTTATAGTTATATGGAATAATCTTTAAAATGATAAATATATCTTATGAAAAAACTATTTATTTCATGATGTTTCCCAATACACTAGACCTATAAAATTATAGTATGGAACATAATATTATGTATGGATTATTCATGTAATATGATATGATAGTTATATGGATAATTATGGTTCCTTGTGGTTATTATCTTAGTAAGGTTTAGATAAATTTGGAAACTACAGTGAGAAATATTAGTGAGAGCCTTCATGTGAATATTAGGAATTAGAGAATATCCTAGGTTATCCTAAAGAAACATGTGTTGTTTTTATATAAAAAAATCCTTTTCTGGAAATGATAAGTGGTTAGGATTTTGGAATCGATTCATTTAGGTTTAATAATCCAAAATTATTTTTTTGGGTATATCATTCCATTATTAGAGTGCATGGTGAGTGTTACCTTATTGGAAACCTGGTTTAAAACTCCTAAAGGATATGCTTCAATAACTCACATTTTCTTTTTGAAAAAATGTATCGGATTTACCATTTATTTTTTAAATATTCTCTAATCTTAAACCAAGAAATATATATTAGAAACATGGTTCCATTATTGTATTGACATAATATAAAATGGTATTTTAGAATTCTATAATACAGGTTGGTAATGATAATCATATGAAATATCACCAAAGGATGAACAATAAGACTTTTATAGGGATTATTCAAAAAAATAACATACCATTCCCAAATAATAAGGGAAGGATAATTACTTATTAATTATCCACATTCACATCATCTACTATGATCACATAATAGTTCCCTTTATCATTTATCATTACAGGATTTCATGGCCTATCATTCTAATTAGTCCAATAATTGGAGAACATGATATCATAATGACAACACTCAATGAAAATTAAACATTGATTTGTGTGGTGTCAATTCTGTAGGGATTTTCATTATTTTCATCATTATCTAAGTTCTTCCCATTAGATAGATATTAAGATGCACGATGAACTTCTATTACACACTTAAAACATTTAGTAGCCACAATAAGACAATTCCCTTCATTATTTTTTCCACAATTTCTGAATAACGAATGGCTCATTTTCTTTTCTCCATGGTTGTTTGATTTTCCTTTGAACTATATCTTCTTTTTATTTTCAAACCCATGAGATTTATTAGTAACCCAAACCACTATTTTGGCACTGCTTCACCAATTCCCAATCTCTTCATATCTACTGAAGTCTATTATTTCCAACACCCTTTTCAAAGTTTGATTTAATCTACTGAAGAACCTATCGACTTTATATTCAGGTTGGATGATAATACTAGATGTGTACGTCAAATTTCTTGTGAAATTAGCCTCATTGATATCGACATATTCATTATCATTTTTCTTCAACTCATTGAACCCCTTTACCATCTTCATATGATTAACAAGAAGAAATTACTTATTGAATAATAGATTCTTGAACTCTTACTAATCCATGGATTCAATCACTTATTACATCCATATATTATTGATTAGATTCCCCTATTATTCTACTTCACTATTAGAAAAATAAACAAGGATAATGAATTTCTCATCATCCAGACACCTGATAATGTAGAATATATTTTCAGTGGTACAGGTCCAATCTTCAGCAACAAGTGGATTAGATGAACTGTTGATATAAGGTGGTCAATTCCTCATGATGGACTCAACAGAACGATATTCCTTTATTTTATCATTTTAAAACTCATCATGATTCGTAGCTCGATAAATAATTGAGAGTATGTTAATGTTATTTTTAATTAAGTAATTTGTATCATTTGGATATATAGGATGACATTAGTTTTAATTTCCCTTAAAATGACCATTAGAGTTGTTTCTTCACGTTCCATCCATTGGCTAAAACCAAATCATATTGTATGAAACTGTTATCATAATGAGTAACAACACAATCCTAAAAAGTCACATATAAAATGTCTATAGTATGATACCTTACTTAATATAGGACGCTTTAGGGTTATCCTAGGTTATTAATAACCAACTTCTACCTAAATCCTTAATGATTTTTTGTGATGAGTTTGTGTGTTACCAAATCATATCACTAGAGGGTGTCAAACTAGGTGTGTTGTAAAGCCCATTTTCTTCTACCATATTTCCTCGAGTCAGGCCCAGAACATCTTCTTAGAGTTGGTACACCTAGGTATATCTATGCCATAGCCACATCCTCTTATAGTATTCAGGCGGGGATGTGTTTCTAGGAAATCCTTGACTCAATCCATTTCCAAAATTCAATATATATTCATAAATTTTAACTCATACATATAATTATCCTTAGATACATCCCTAGACATTTCTATATAAATGTAACTAGGTGTTTTTATAATGTTTTATCATCACAGTTTCCAATGGTTAACTAAACATTTCCTTTCATAGAAACTATAGAGACCTTGGATTAACATACATGTATATTCAACATTTTAGATAAATATATTTTAAAATGAAAAATTACATGTCTGGGGACTTTAATTGTTTAGTGCCTTTGGAAACAGGGAAACCAAATCTTCTATTCAGATGAATTATATTCCACATCTCAAATATATATATCTGCATATTTAGTAATTATAACTAAATCCTTTTTTAATAACCTATAGATAGGAAACATAAGAAGAGGGTGAGATCAGATGCTCAATAAGGGTAGATAAAAAAACATTTACGCATAACATGAACAAAAGGGTATGCAATATGAGCATAATATTTGAAGATCATTCCCTACATATTAAAGATCATTACAATGATTATAAATAGGTAATAAATGAACCATAATAAAATAAATAACATAATCCATGAAATAATAACATTGTAATAAAACATGGAATTGTGGCCAACACATAAGAATATAAAAACCCTATATCAAGGTGGTCTACCAAGACCTTTGTAAGATGTTAGGATTTCAGAAATCACTGATGTACCTACTTCAGGATTGTGATTCCTTCACTTATACTCTCTTATTTTATTCTTTGGACATCCAATAGTGTAAAATATTGTTTCTAGATTAGGATTTCCACTAATTTACCCTCTTGTTCCGAGAATGGGATTTCCCCCTGTTTACCCACTTGTTCTAAGATTAGGATATCCCCAATATATCCTATTATTTCAGGCATGGGATTTGCTTCTATCTAATCATTTTTCCAAGCTGTAGATTTCCTCCAGTAAACCCTATTGTTTTCGTCATGGTATGTTCTCATTAGGTAGTTAATATTGTGATATCCTTTATCTTTACTTTATATTTCATTTCAATTAACACCCATGTAACAAGTTGATGTTGATTTGAATTCCCAAGTGTTAAGGCTTTAATCCAAGCCTTAACTTAACTAGGATTCTAATCTCAATCAGTAAATGATTTTGGTAGTGTATTTATGGTTCCAATAATCCATGTAATTCATATGTTAAACAAAACAAGTCATTAATCCATGTCATTTTAAGTCCAACATACAAAATGTTAATTTAAAAAACATTCGTCGAGCAAAAGCTCTCAATCACTTAACATACCTAAATTATAACTCACCCCAATTAAATATTTACTCAGCCATTAAAATGATTACTAATCTGGTTATAATTATTATGATGATAAATTAAGAAGATAAGATAAATAAAAGGATAAGAAAATATTTGTGCACCGAATACACACACAAGAACAATGATGAGAATTAAAAACGAACATTCAATTGAATTAGAAAGAAACAGAAGGGAAGGGGATTAAACATTATTTTAACTATTTGAAAAACAATAACATTAAACTACATAAGGTGGATGATAATAAGAGAAATTGAACCAGAAACTTGCATTAAAAAAGAATTACAAAAGAATGGACGTAAAAAATTACAACAATGAAGAACATAAAAGTAAATGTAAAAAAGAGAGGATGATTGGTCTCTAAAGTAAAAACATGACTATGGAAGGTCCTCCCAAGACCTTTTCAAGGAATTGGTCGTGCCAATATGATCTACTCTCTTCTGAAATTCCAAACCATTGAAGGATATGAGGGGGATGCATTTATAGCCCAAAGAAGTCGACTGTTTTCATTACCAATATGTCCTTCCACTTGAATCGCCATGTTGTCTATTCAGAAAACCTAAACTCATGAAATATACTTCTTAAAAGTTGTAGATACTAAATTTGGACGACCACTCTCAAAATTTGGTTTCATTTGGACATATTTATCAAAATTTATGGCCAGATAGTTAAACAATTTTAATCTGTTCATTTCTATCCAGTCTTTTTGATGTCCAAAATGTGAAAGAGATTTTGAATAGTAATAAGCCTTCAAAAACAAATGATTTCTTCAACGAAGTCTGTATCCTATATTTACTCTTTAACACTACAAAATATCAGCTTTATTTGATAATTAAATCATGAGATATGTCATGAATACTTTTCTTATTTTATTTCTCGTCTAGAATGGTGGGCTGGACTTCAATTCCTATGTTGGGAACCTTATGTTTGGAGTTGGGCCTTGAAATTTTTATCCAGGTCTCCTTACATTGTCCCTAGAACAATGGTGGGGAATAATAAAATTTGAAATTCTGTATTTAGCCCAGTGAATCAATTTTAATGAATATTCTTGTTTCTTCACAGATTCTTTGGTCTTGTTTGTGAGGACCATATGACCCTTCAAATGGCAGAATTGGCTCATGGTGCCTACTAATGAAATGTTTTATATTTATAGAAGAATATTAAAAAATAAGAACTACACAATTTGGATCAGTATAGTGATAGTTATTATTAAAACTATAAACTGACTCAATTGGGCTACTTCTAAAAAATGCTCAAAAATTATAATTAATATTAAAACATTAACATTTCACACAAATTATGCACATTTCATATAAAATCAGTAAAGGGAGAATATAATAATTAATGAAAATATTAATTAAATTAACTCACCCACACTTAGTTTTGTGCATGTCTTCATCTAAAAAAATATAAAAACATGACAAAATCATTTTCACTCACAAACAAATGTGTATAGAAGTACTCGGGTTGAATCTACGGCGATGATACTTTGTAATAGCCATTTGTTTTTATTTAATTGTATTATGATTGGGGGTTTATTTGCAGATCTTAATAGAAATTAGTAATTGATTATGATTGATTTAACAAATTGATAATGATTGGGTTGATTTCATCATTAGGTAGTTAAGCTTGTGATATATTTGAGCTTTTCTTTATATTGCATTTAAATTAACTCACATGTCACAAGTTGACGTTGATTTGAATTCCCAAGTGTTAAGGCTTTAATCCAATCCTTAGCATAACTAGGATTCTAATATCCATCATTACATGATTGTGGTAGTGTATTAATGGTTCCAATAATCCATGGAATTCATATGTTACACAAAACAAGTCATTAATCCATGACATTTTAAGTCCAACATACACAATGTTAATTTAAAGAACATTCGTCGAGCAAAAGCTCTCAATCACTTTACATAACTAAATTATAAATCACCCCATGTAAGGTTTTACCCGGCCATTAAAATGATTACTAATCTGGTTATAATGATTATAATGATAAATTAAGAAGATACGATAAAGAAAGGGATAAGAAAAGATTTGTGCACTGAAGACACACACACGAACAATGATGAGAATTAAAAATGAACATTAGATAGAATTAGAAAGAAAAATAATGGAACCGGATTAAACTGTATTTTAACTATTTTAAGAACATTAACATTAAACTACAGAAGGTGGATGAGAATAAGATAAATTGAATAATAAAATGCATTAAAAAATAATTACAAAAAATAGGACATAGATAATTTCAACAACGAAGAACATAAAAGTAAATGAAAACAAAGAGATGAGGAAAGGTCTCTCAAGTGAAAACTTCAGTATGGAAGGTCCTCCCAAGACTTTTTCAAATCTTTGGTCATGCCAATATTATCTCCTCTCTTCTGAAATTCCAACCCTTTGAAGGAGATGAGGGGTATGCATTTATAGCCCAAAGAAGTGGATTGTTTTAATTCCCAATCTGTCCCTCCACTTACATCGCAATGTTGGATATTCTAATATCTGAATCTCATGAAATCTCTTTATTAATGGTTTTATATAATAATTTTTTCCGACCTCTCTCAAAATTTTGTGGCATTTGAACATATGAATCCTACGTTATGGCGGTTTGATTAAACAAAGGTAAACTATCCATTTCTATCAATGCTTTTTCTATGGACAAAATGTGAATGGATTTTGATATAGTAAGATGCATTCAAATCGTAATTATTTCTTAAACAAAGTCTGCCTACTATATATCCTCTTTCACACTAGAAAATCTCAGCTCAAAATAATGTCTAGATCCAGAGCCATGTCATCAAAACCGTACTGATTTTAATTACCAACCAAAAATGTGGGCTGAGATTAAATGAATAATTTGGGCCTTTTTTATTTGGATTTGGTCCTTGATATTTTTATATTGGACTCATAATATTGTCCCCCAAACAATGGTGGCGAATATTGGAATTTGGACTTATATATTTAGCTTAGTAAATAAATCTTCACGAATAGTCTTGTTTCTTCACAGATTCTTTGGTCTTGTTTGTGAGGACCATATGACCCTTCAAATGGCAGAATTGGCTCATGGTACCTCCTAATGAAATGTGTTATATTTAATGGGGAATCCTACAAAACAATAACCACACAATTTGGATCAGTATAGTGATACTTATTGTTAAAATTGTAAAATAACTCAATTTTACTACTTCTAAAAATGCTCAAAAATTATACTTAGTATTAAAACTTTAATATTTTATATAAATAATGCACATTTTATATAAAATCAATGAAGGGAGTATTTAATAAGTCATGAAAATATTAATAACATCAACTCCCCCACACTTAGTCTTTTTAATGTCTTCATGTACAACAAATATAAAAACATAGCAAAATAATTTTCACTCACCAACAAATATTAAAATATTGTTTTCTCTAATCAGGGGAGGTTTAGACTATTTTAATTATCCATTTTGAATTCAACCACAACATGTTACAGAAATTTTTTTCCAAATCTAATTCATTTTTTCATTCTTAAATTTAGAAATGGTAAATGTGGACACTCAAAACTCACATCTCTCAAGATGATAAAATTCATTTGTGGAGTTTCACTCTTTCACCAACCAAAAGTGAAAATCTTAGAGTTTGAAAGAGCTCTCGGCTTCCAATACCTATCCAAAATGCACAAGAATCAGAAGGTCCTTTTAAGGGGTTTTCCTGTGTCTATGGATAGCAGGAATATAATTTCCAAGAGGGAGAAGAAGAGGGTTAAAACACCAACATAAGAAAGCAATGCACATTTTTTTGAAATAAAACAAGGAAAGAAATGAAAACACATATTTACAAGGGAATAATTGTGTGAAGAAAGACACAATAGAGAAAGAAAATATTAAGTTAATGAGATTATAGAATATTTACAAGGCACAAAACTTCTCTCAATAATAATAGAATGGAAGTGTTATTTTTTTCTTTGTTTTTTTCAAAAGTTGACATTGAAACAGATCTCACACTCATATCCCAATCCATGTTTGATCTCCTCACAACACTAATTGTAACACCTGAGACTTTTATGAGAAATATTTTGTTTTTATGTTATATAAATCATCAAAGGAATCTTTCACTACACACAACACTATCTTTTCTTGCTTTACACGCAACCACGACCTTCCTTGGTAGCTTGCATCGTACGCAATACCGAGTTTCACTAAATAATGACATGCTATTAAAATATTATAAGAACTAGCCATTATGAATAGTAATAACCACTTTTTGAAATTTTTTAAATTTCATCTTTCAAAATGTACTTCATTTTTGGATTCGGAATATCGAAAATTGCCTAGGGTAAAATTTTGGTATTTTTCTGAAAACTTTCAATTTTTGATGAATAGTGAAAACACTATGTTACTGTTTAAAAAATGACTTTTTATTTAAATTTATTTTAGGTCATAATTGATACATAATACCAATATAATTTCATTCAATTCATTGGAGTCATTTTATAATAATTTTAGATATATAAAAATTTTATTGAACTTTTCACCGCCTTTTACCCACCTCATATGAGAATTTGCAAATTTACATAAAACTTAATTTTACCACTTCTGTGAGTGGAATTTCTAAAATCCAAGAGACGCAGTTAATATCAAGGATTAAAATGTGGTTTAATGAGATGAAAATACTTTTTGGTGAATAGTAACTTTTTACTTTTTTACCATGGTTAAAAGTAAATAGGGATATTAAGGGTAAAAATGTTCTTATTATTACCCTAACACATGTCCTAATTCTATTGGATTAGTTTAATTAGACCAAAAACAACCTTAGAAATAAAATATGACCATTTAGGCCCACATGGATTAGATTAGGACATTTATTATTAATTTTTTTAAAGAAGGGTTGAAATAGTTAAAATCAAAGTTTAATAACTAAAGAATTTTTAATATAGGGTTATACATAAGATACATTCTACTATAAATATTCTTTAGAAATATAAAAAGATTTCCTAAATAATGGTATTTTATTTCTAATTTTTAGACATTAAATAATTTAATTTATTTATGACACAATGATGATGCAGTAATTATCTTATTAATGAAATATTGACATAATTGAGGTTATAAATACACAAATAAATGTAATTTGAGACTTTTTAAGAATTAAAATTATTTTATGGGTTACTGTTACATATTAGTACAAATTTAATTTACTTCATTCTAAGTAATATTTCTGTAATGATTTTCAAAAAAAATTAATTACCAAATAGTGTCAAAATTGACATAAAATTGTTTTTAAAACAAATATTATATTATTAATTGTTATTGTATTCCTAAAAATCTATAGTTCATCCAATTGAATTAGATACGGTTATATATATTAACAATAAACAACTTGGGGTTCGTTTGGCTTGTTACAGTAAGTTTATTAACCTTATAGTAAAAGAAATGAAGAAGACACGGTAAAAGTAAAATTATTTAACTTAAAGTTAAATCTAAATTATAAGGTTCAAATAGATACCTAAACTTGTCTAAATTCCATTGGAGGAGAGTATATCGACCCATCCCCACCTTAGCTTCAAAATAAATCAATTTGGAGCTATTATAAACCCAATATGACTTTATAATAAAATAATATTTTTAGTTTTTCCAATGGTGCCCCTCTCCTCCCTTATAGAAGTGCACCTCCTCCCTCTCTTCTTCACACAACCTTGATCCTTCAAGCTCGGCCAACCCCTAGAACAATTCTCTCTTCCACATCCCTAGAAACAACCTAGAGTTCCTGGTCTTCTTCAAAGACCAATTTAATGCCCTAAGAGAAGGTCTCAAAGAGGCAATTCAAAGAATAGGTAATGTCTGTTACTGATTATTTCAACTTTATTTCTTCTTCCACTTCTTCTTCTTTAGTTGTTTCATTATGAATTAATAACATCGGTATCACTCATATTCTGATATGTTATTATAAGTTTGAAACAAACCTATTTCACCATCTATTCATCCTACGGAATATGAAATCCACGCGCGTGCGTACGTACGGAATACCGTCTCCACGTCGTGGTGTAATCTATTTTCCACCACCACCTTACTTGGATGGGTATAATGGTGAAAATAAATAGATATATATGATTTTTGTAAAGTGTAATTGATTCTGAAATAGTATACATACACTCCAATACAATTCCACGATCATGGGAATCATATCATCGCTCGTGCGTACGTATGGAATACCGTCTCCACGATGTGATGCGACTCGTTCAACATGATATTCATTGAATAATTATTATATAAATGAATTGAATGAATAAATATGATATATAGTACACTGATAACATTCTGGTAATTAGGTATCTATAACCTAAAGAGAAGAATAAGAATTTATTCGACAAAACATGCATAAGAACAAAAAGTAATAAACATCTGAATAACAAGTAGAAATGAAATATTACTAATAAGAATCTAAGAATATGACCATATATGATATCATAACAATGAGTATGATTCTGGAATAAGTCAATTACATTATTTAAATCATTATACAGAAGGTTCAGACACTTACGAAGCAAATCGGACCTAAGGTAAGGGAAAATCTCGCAATCTCAATTTTTATCCGAGATTGTTTATACTTCAGAATTTACTAGGGAATATTTATCATCCACATCCATGTTTACTCAATATTTAATATTATTTCCATCCACCTACAATTGTTTAAATTCAATTTTAACCTTTGGTGAGTTTTTAATAAAAGATATGAAAGGAATCTTTTGTTGTTTTTCGTAGGAGGTTATTTTTGACTTTTCCGACAAAAGTATGAGAAGAATGTTTTTTATCTTATATAGAATGAATGGATATTTAAAAAATTATTTCCAAGAAGCTTCCTTTAAAAGTTTTCATGTTTATTTTTAATCAAATTCTTTTAGTTTAAAATTGTATGACATGTTAAGAAAGGAAAATGTTTTTGAAGTAGAAAGGATATTTTCCTCAAGAATGGAGTTCAAGTGTTTTATCAAAATTATTTTCCATCTAAGATAATATAGGTTTCCTTTTCTATCCCTATTATTACATTGATTTGATTATTTTATTATGGAATTATCTTTATGAATTCCTTTATCTTATATGAATTGTTTTATGATGTCATGATGTTTAAGAACCCCATTTTTATTTCCTGGGTTATGCAATGATGTATGATTTATGATTTTGTGGAAAACATAATAATGGTATCATTATGAGATGGGTGGGACCTATATCTCCCTCCAATGAATTGGGTAAAGATTTATATCTCATGAGATAGGCATGGCTAGAACTTCAGGTTAATCCGGTTCTGTGAAACAGGACTGAAACGAGGAGTGAACTCGGTTCAGAAATGGACTTTCTCTGCTAAGATAGTCTTGGCTATGAGTCTTGACTACTAAGAAATGATTCTCTATGATTATGTGTGTATTCCACAAAGTTTAATGTTTTATGTTATGAATATTGGGATTATATTTCACTTCTATGATTTATCCCATTATATGAAATTATGATTTCTTTTGTAGGTTATGATTTCCAAAATGTTTTGTTCTTATGAATATGATGTGATTAATTTTTCTTTTGATTACCCATACTAAGCATTTGATCTCACCCTTTTGTATGTTTTCTTTACCCCAGGTTAGGAATAAGGTTATTTAGTAGGATATGCCAAAAGGGACTATAGATATGATAAAATAAATGGGAGACAATGTAGCTGCTTTATGAACCAGTTGTTTATGATTCCCAGTTTCTAAAGACACTATACATATACGGTCCTTTCTTGGTTTTGTTATATGTTGTAATATGTGTTCTTAAATTTTGAAGTATTATCAATGTATGTAAATTATGGGTCATTATAGTTGGTATCAGAGGAATGGTATATTCAACCTTTGGAAACTAGGATGTGAAAGCCTTAGTAAGAAACCTAAGGATATGTCTAAGCAAAGAACACAATATTAGTGTTTTATAAATGGCAATGAATAACTTATGATAATACCTTAAGTGTAAAATTTTATTCTTAATTATGTGGTTTTCTTATTGTAATTAGTGTTTCTCACACTATTATTCTTGGTTTTAGTCAATGGCTGGAACCCGAAGGAACCGTGTTAATGCGGAAGGTGACGGGCAATGAAATGATTGTCCCCCTGAGCAACCAAATGTTATGGGAGCTGGAATGCGAAATCTTATAGCCATGATCACACAACATTCTCAAGCTATAAATCATGTAGGACTTCCAAACGAGCAAAGGAAGGAGAAAAATTATGTTGAATCCTTCATGAGGCACCTTCCACCTTCATTCAGCGGGTCTTCTGATCCATTAGTGGCTGAACAATGGATCAGTACCACTAAAATGTTATTTACAATTCTTCAATGTTCTGAACATGATAATGTCATCTTAGTAGTGTATCATTTGGAAGGTGATGCTGATCAATGGTGGAATCATATTAAGAATACGAGGCAAAGGGGAGAAATTGAGTCCATGGAATGGGATGAGTTCAAGAACTTATTTTTCAATAAGTACTTCCACCGTATTATTCGAACAAAGATGGAGAAGGAGTTTCTTGAACTGATGAAAAAGGATGATGAATCTTTTGGTACCTATGAAGCAAATTTTACAAGACTTGCAAGGTATGCTTCCGGAATAATTATCCAACCTGAGAGAAAGATCGATCGATTCTTTAGTGTCTTAAAACCAAGTCTTCGAAGGATGATATCCATAAGGTACTTCAATATCTACGAGGAAATCGTTCGATGTGATCTCGAAGTTAAGATGGAGATTGGAGTAACCCATCAGTCATACGAGTTTGATAAGAAGAGGAAAATGGAATTCAAAGGAAAATCTAAAGAGCACACTGAAAAGAAGATGAGTTTTCCCTTATGCTCAAAGTGTGGAAAGAAACATGGAGGAAACTGTCTTAAGGGGACAAGAAAATGTTATAAGTGTGGAAAAGAAGGTCATCGGGTGGTTGAATGTCAAAATAATGGGAAGAGAATGTCTAATGATGCAAACAAAGGAAGGGATACACAAAATGAACCTACTACACTTCAATGTTTCAAGTGCAAGAAGATGGGGAATTATGCCAATCAATGCCCAAATCCAAGGGTGGATGATGATGATCGACGTCAACAAACTCTAAAGGCTAAAGACAAAGGAACGTCACATGCAATTACTATCGGCGATGTGGAGTACGACAACGAAGTGGTGAGAGGTACACCTACCACCCACTCTAAAGTAGGAAATGTTTTATTTGATTCTGGATCCACCCAATCATTTATTTCTAAAGAATTTTCTAAGGGTATCATCGTACTACCTCAACAATTAGAGGTTGAGTTAGCTGTGACAACTCATATTGGCACAATAGTCGCATCAAAAGTTTATAATTCTTCTCCGATTGATGTTTGTGGGAAAGTGCTTCCTGCAAATCTTGTGATCCTTCCTATAGTGGAATTTGATATGATTCTTGGCATGGATTCACTTTCTTTATATGGATCTCATATCAATTTCCAAATATGGGAAGTCACATTTCATATTCTAGATCAATCTATGATCGTCTATCGATGCAAGGATGAACATAACCTTCCAGTGGAAATTTCTTCCATCTTATGGGACTTGATTCCACTAAATGAAGGATATTTATCTCAAATGGTTGGTGAGAAACTCAAGATTAAGAATATTCCCATTGTACGGGAGTTTGACGATGTTTTTCTGGAGGAATTGTTGGGTCTTCCACCAAATTGTGAAGTTGAGTTTTCAATAGAACTCGTACCGGGTGCTTTTCCAATTTCAAAGACACCTTATAGAATGTCCCCAATTGAGTTGCAGGAATTGAAGATGCAACTCCAAGAGAATCTTGATAAAGGATTCATACGCCCTAGTGTGTCACCTTTGGGAGCACATGTTCTGTTTGTTAAGAAGAAAGATGGATCAATGAGACTCTGCATTGATTATCGAGAACTTAACAAGATCACTATCAAGAACAAATATCCTCTCCCATGCATTGATGACTTATTTGACCAACTACGCGGAGCTCAATACTTTTCCAAGATTGATCTTCGTTCAAGGTATCATCAATTAAGGGTCAAAAGGGAGGATATACCAAAGACGTATTTCCGTACAAGGTATTGACACTATGAGTTTATAGTGATGCCATTTGGTCTTACTAATGCCCCTTCTATCTTCATGGATCTGATGAATAGAGTCTTTAGAGACTATCATGATCAGTTTGTGGTAGTCTTTATAGACGATATTCTTGACTATTAAAAGAGAAAGTAATAACATGAAGATCACTTGAGAATTATATTTATGACCCTGAGAAAGGAGAATCTTTATGCCAAATTTACCAAGTGTGAATTTTGGCTTCAAAATGTTTCATTTTTGGGTCACATAATCTCAAAAGAGGGGATATCTGTGGATCCAGCAAAAACTGAGGTTATCGAAAGATGGTCGAGACCAACAATAGTAACTGAGATCTGATGTTTTATTGGTTTGGCAGGATATTATCGACTTTTTGTGAATGTTTTTTCACGATTATCTAATCCACTCACCAAGTTGACTCGGAAAGGAGTTAAGTTTGTTTGGACGGAGGAATGTGAAGGGAATTTCAGGGAGTTGAAAAGAAGGTTATCCAGTGAACCTGTGCTCACACTTCTTTGTAGTGGATAAAGGGTTTTGACTACAATGATGCATCCAATAAGGGATTGGAGTGTGTTCTTATGCAAAATGATATGGTGATGGCTTATGCCTCATGACAGTTGAAAATCCATGAGAAAATTTACCCAACTCATGATTTGAAGTTAGCTGCGGTAATCTTTGCATTAATGATTTGGAGGTATTATCATTATGGAGAAAGGTGTGACATTTATACTGATCATAAAAGTTTAAATTATATTTTCACACAAAATGAGCCAAATATGAGCCAAAGAAGATGGTTAGAGGTGATTAAGGATTACGACTGCTCAATTCATTACCACCATGGGAAAGCAAAAAAGGTGGCAGATGCATTAAGTCGACAAGACTATGCGAGCTTATCCATGATGTGGATCACAAAAGATCCAATATTTATGGATTTACAAAGGATGGATCTTGGAATTATAATGGAAGGGGTAAAATTTTATCTTTATCAATTGAATGTTCAACCATCTATACATGTGAAGATTAAAGAGGCACATAAAGAAGATGTAGAGTTACAAAAGAAGGTGTGAAATATTCCTGAATTCAACCTTGATTATGATGGGATAATAATGTTCAGAAATCGGGATTGTGTTCCTCCCATCCCAGAATTAAAGAAGGAGATGCTTGATAAGGCTCATAGTTCTTCATTCTCTATTCATCCTAAAATCACGAAGATGTATAGGGACCTGAAAGATTACTTCTGGTGGGATGGCATGAAAAGAGATGTTGTTGAATATGTCTCTCGATGCTTAGTTTATCAGCAAGTTAAATCTGGGAGACAGAAGTCCATGGGGATGTTACAACCATTACACATACCAGAATGGAAATGGGAAAACATCACTATGGACTTTGTCACTGGACTTCCTAAAACATCCAAAGGCAATAATGCTATCTGGGCCATAGTTGATCGTCTTACAAAGTTGACACACTTCATTGCGATTAGAGAGGATTTCTCTCTGGATCAGCTTGCCCAGATATATGTAAAGGAAGTGGTAAGATTGCATGGAGTACCACTTTCAATTATATCTGATCGGGATCCGAGGTTTACCTCAATGTTCTAGTGAAGTCTTAAACATACTCTGGATATAGAGATGAGTTTCAGCACTGCTTATCATCCTCAGACAGATGGTCAATCTGAGAGGATAATTCAAACTATAGAAAATATGTTGATAGCTTTCTTTATGGATTTCAAAAGTGGATGGGATCAACACCTACCTTTGGTGGAATTTTCTTATAATAATATCTGTCACTCTAGTATTCATATGGCTCCTTATGAAGCTATCTATAGAAATAAATGCAGGAATCCAACTTACTGGGATGATGTTGGGGAAAGAAAGTTATTAGGACTTGATGTTGTTGATGAGATGGTAGAAAAGGTCAGATCTATTCAACAACACATTAGAGCAGCTCAGATTCGACAAAAAAATTATGCCAACAACCGAAGAAAATACCTAGAGTTTGAAGTGGGTGATAAAGTGTTCTTACAAATATCTCCCTGGAAGAGTGTAATGAGATTTGGAAAGAAGGGAAAGCTGAGCCCTAGGTATATCGGTCCTTTAGAAATACTGGATCGTGTTGGGAAGGTAGCGTACCGATTGGCACTTCCACCAAATCTCTCTCAAGTTCACGATGAGTTCCATGTATCTCTCCTGAGAAAGTACATACCTGCTCCTTCACATGTACTCAGCTCAGAATTTGTACCGCTGGAACAAGATCTTTCTTATGAAGAATAGCAGATAGAGATTCAGGATCGTAGCGAAAAATTTCTACAAAAGAAGACCACTCGCTTGGTGAACGTTTTATGGAGGAACCACCAACTAGAAGAAGCTATATTGGAGCTTGAGAATATGATGAGGGAAAGGTATTCCCATCTGTTTGTTATAAAGTGACGAATTTCGAGGGCGAAATTCATTTTAAGGTGGGTAGATTGTAACACCCGAGACTTTTATGAGAAATATTTTGATTTTATGTTATATAAATCTTCAAAGGAATATTTCACTACACACAACACTAGCTTGGCTTGCTTTACACGTAACCTCGGCCTTCCTCGATACCTTGCGTCGTACGCAATACCGAGTTTCACTAAACAACGATATGCTATTAAAATATAATTAAAACTAGCCATTATGAATAGTAATAACCACTTTTAGAAATTTTCTAAATTTCATCGTTCAAAATGGACTTCATTTTTGGATTTGGAATATTGAAATTAGCCTAGGGTGAAATTTTGGTATTTTTCTAAAAACTTTCAATTTTTGATGAATAGTGAAAACACTAGGTTACTGTTTAAAAACCGACTTTTTATTTCAATAATAATTTATTTTATTTAAATTTATTTTAGGTTAAAATTGATACATAATACCTATATAAGTTAAATGGAATTCATTGGAGTCATTTTATAATAATTTTAGATATATAAATATTTTATTGAACTTTTCACCGTCTTTTACCCACCTCCTAGGAGAAATTTCAAATTTACATAAAACTTAATTTTACCACTTCTGTGAGTGGAATTTCAAAATTCCGAGACACACGATTAATATCAAGGACCAAAATGTGGTTCAATGTGATGAAAATAATTTTTTCTGAATAGTAACTTTTTATTTTTTTACCACAGTGAGATGTAAATAGGGAAATTGAGGGTAAAAATGTTATTATTATTACCCTAACACATGTATTAATTCTATTGGATAAGTTTAATTCGACAAAAAACAACCTTAGGAATAAAATATGACCATTTAGGCCCACATGGATTAGATTAGGACATTTATTATTAATTTATTTAAAGAAGGGTTAAAATAGTTAAAATCAAAGTTTAATAACTAAAGCATTTTTTATATAAGGTTATACATAAGATAAATTCGACTATAAATATTCATTAGAAAGATAAAAAGATTTCCTAAATAATGGTATTTTATTTGTAATTTTTAGATATTAAATAATTTAATATATTTATGACACAATGATGATGTAGTAATTATCTTATTAATGAAATAATGACATAATTGATGTTATAAATACCCAAAAAATGTAATTTGAGATTTTTATGAATTTCAATAATTTTCTAGGTTAATGTTACATATTTTTAATTATTTAATTAACTCTGTTTGAACTAATAGTTATTTTATGATATTCACAAAAATCAATTACCAAATAGTGTCAAAATTGACATAAAATTGTTTTTAAAAAAAATATTATATTATTAATTGTTATTTTATTACTAAATATCTAAGGTTCGGAAAAATGACTTAGATAAGGTAATATATATTAAAAATAAACAACTTGGGGTTCTTTTGGCTTGTTATAGTAAGTTTATTAACCTTATAGTGTAAGAAAACAAGAAGACACGGTAAAAGTAATATTATTTAATTTAATGTTAAATCTAAATGATAAGGTTCAAATAGATACCCAAACTTGTCTAAATTATATTTGATTAAAGTATTTAGACCCATACCCACCTTAGCTTCGAAATAAAAAAAATTTGAGCTATTAAATGCCAAATACAGCTTTATAATAAAATAATATTTTTAGTTTTTCCAAAGGTGCCCCTCTCCTCTCTTAGAAAAGGGAACCTCTTCCCTCTCTTCCTCACACCACCATGAGCCTTCAATCTCGGCCAACCCCTTCAAAATTCCCTTCTACACTTCTCTAGAAAAATCCTAGAGGTCCTGGTTTTCTTCAAAGACCAATTTTAGTGCCCTATGAGGAGGTCTCAAAGAGCCGCATCAAAGAAGAGGTAATGTCCGTTACAGATTCTTTCAACTTTATTTCTTCTTCCACTTATTATTATTTTGTTGTTACATTATAAAGTAATAACATAATTATCAATCATATACTGATATGTTATTATATGTATGAAACAACCCTATTTCACCATCTATTCATCCTACAGAAAATGAAATCACCGTGCGTGCGTACGTACAGAATACCATCTCCACGCCGTGGTGTAATCTATTTTCCACCACCACCTTACATTGATGGGTATAATGGTGCAAATAAATAACTCTATATGATTATTGTAATGTTTTATTGATTCTTAAATAGTATACATACACTCCAATACAATTCCAAGATCATGGGAACGATATAATCGCTTGTCTGTACGTACGGAATACCGTCTCCATGATGTGATGAAACTCGTTCTACATGATCTTCATTGCATAATGATTATATAAATGAATTGAATGAATAAATATGATATATAGTACTCTAATACCATTCTGGAAATGAGGTATCTATAACCTAAATATAATAATAAGAATTTATTCCACAAAACACGCATAAGAACAAAATGTAATAAACACCCGAATGACAAGTAACAATGAAATATTACTAATTAGAAGCTAAGAATATGACCATATATGATATCATAACAATGAGTATGATTCTGGAATAAGTCAGTGACATTATTTAAATAATTATACAGGAGTTTCGGACACTTACAAAGCAAATTGGACTTAAGGTAAGGGAAAATCTCGCAATCTCAATTTTTATCTGAGATTTTTTATACATCAGAATTTACTGGGGAATATTTATCATCCACATCCATGTTTCCTAAATATGTAATATTATTTCCATCCACCTAAAATTGTTTAAACCCAATTTTACCCTTCAGTGAGTTTTTATTAAAAGATATGAATGGAATCTTTTGTCGTTTTTTGTACGATGTACTTTTTGACTTTTCCGACAAAAGTACGAGAAGAATGTTTTTTTAACTTATATGGCATGAATTTATTTTTAAAACATTATTTCCAAGAAGCTTCCTTTATAAGTTTTCAAGTTTATTTTTAATCAAATTCTTTTAGTTTAAAATTTTATGACATGTTAAGAATGGAAAATGTTTTCGAAGTAGAAAGGATATTTTCCTCAAGAATGGAGTTCAAGTGTTTTATCAAAATTATTTTCTATCTAAGATAATATAGTGTTCTGTTTCTATCCCTATTATTACATTGATTTGATTATTTTGTGATGGAATTATTTTTATGAATTCCTTTATCTTATATGAATTGTTTTATGATGTCATGATGATTAAGAATCCAATTTTTATTACATGGGTTATGCAATGATGTATGATTTATGGTTTTGTGGCACACATAATAGTGGTATCATTATGAGATTGGTGGGACCTATATCTCCCTCTAATTCATTCGGTAAATATTTATATCTCATGAGATAGACATGGATGGAACGGCAGGTTAATCCGGTTCAGTGAAACAGGACGGAAACGAGGAGTGAACTCGGTTAAGAAATGGACTTTTTCCGCTAAGATAGTCTTGGCTATGTGTCTTGACTACTAAGAAGTGATTCTCTATGATTATGTGTGTATTCCACAAAGTTTTATGTTTTAATTTATGATTATTGGGATTACATTTCACTTTTATGATTTATCCCATGATATGAAATAATGATTTCTTTTGCAGGTTAAGATTTCCAAAATGTTATGTTCTTATGAATATGATGTGATTGATTTTTATTTTGTTTACCCTTACTGAGAATTTGATCTCACCCTTTTGTATGGTTTCTTTCCCCCGGGTTAGGAAGAAGGTTATTAAGTAGGATATACCAAAAGGGACTCTAGAGATGATGAAATAAATGGGAGACAATTTAGATGCTTTATGAACCAGTTGTTTATGTTTCCCAGTTTCTGAAGACATTATACCTATACGGTCCATTCATGGTTTTGTTATATGTTGTAATAAGTGTGCTTCAATTTTGATGTATTAACAATGTATGTAAAGTATGGGTCATTATACTAATTGTAATAGTTATAACAAGATCAAATGTTGAGGAAGAGTGATTTTTGACCTACCCAAGACACAAACCATTTTTTCATTTTTTTTTATTTTTTTTCATCAATTTTGGAATTTTTAACGATTTTCAATAACATTTAAAAAGTTACATAAATGGAAGTAAATTACATTCCCCAAAACACACTGAATGAAAACCTCTCCCCTACACTGAAATGGATTCTTTCCCTCAAGGAGATGATAACTTGTTGAAAATCAATAATAGGGTACCCGAACCATGAAATCAATTCCCCTCAAACATAAATTTCAAAAAATTATGCAATGAAAATCCATATTGATATTGGTGGGAAAAGGTATTGGGCTTGTAATGTGGCTATCAAGGAAAAAGTTTTCATAGGCTCGAAGGGGCTTTGAAAAGGAGGATTTATGTATGGTTAATGGGAGGATATTTGGATATTATAATTATCATGTGGTTCAGAAAAATGCCTCTATCATATTAATGCACACTAAAGTAGGAAATTTAGCTCGAAGGTCTACAAACTCAAGATTCATAAAAATAGTTGAAAATGTACATTTTGAAAAGAAGGCCATAGGTGGCCTTGGCATGAAAGGAAAATTTTGTTCCTCATGGGTGGGGAAAATCATTTTCAAAATCAAAAATTGAAAATTCAATATGTATTCTTCTTGACATAAAATTATTTATCCAAATATATTATGAAAACACAAAATTTTTGAGATGAAACCATGTCTTTTTTCTCCCCAAAATGGTTTGAAAAAATTTGAAAATTGATGGTATGTGAGTATGTCTTTTTTTGTTTTTTTAACATTTTTTTAGTTATGTTTTAGTGTTATTTAAAATACACACCAACACAAAAGTGAAAGAGAAAAATAAAGTTTTTTAAAAAGAAAGTGGTAAAAAATGAAAGAGATAAGAAGAAGAAGAAATTGGGGGAGATAGGAAGAGACAAAGAGAGAGTAAAAGAGAAAGAGGTGGCCCATGGTTTGGATTTGGCGGGTTTCCATCCCCATCTAGTGGTAGGTCAACTGGAGAAGTTGTGGATTCAGTGCATGTCAATGTTGAACCAGGATTGTGCATCCTCTCATGGTGATGCTTTAACCGATGTCCATTAACCGTGAATGCCCTTTTGGAAGAGGGGTCTTGGACTTACACTGCACCAAACGGGTATACATTAGTAATAACAAAAGGACCTTCCCAATGAGAATTATGCTTAACTGGGTGAAGCTGAAATCTAAAATTTAAGAGCATTAACTTTTCACCTTCATGAAATACCTTTCTCAAGATGTGTTTTTCATGGAGTACCTTGGCCTTTGCTTTGTAGAGAATGAAATTCTCATAGGAATCAAGTCGAAGCTCCTCCAGTTCATTCAAGTGCAATAATATATCGTCAACAGATTTTTCACAATCAAAATTACAAGTTTTCACAGCCCAAAATGACTTATGTTGGATTTCAACTGGTAAGTGACATGATTTACCAAAAACCATCCAAAAAGGAGACATACCAATGGGTGTTTTTAGGCAGTTAGATAAGCCCAAAGTGCTTCATCGGGCCTTTCAGGCCAGTCTTTTCTGGTGGGTTTTACAATTCTCTCAAGCAATCTTTTCCCTTCTCTATTAGAAAGTCCAACCATTCCATTTTTTGGGGGGTGGTATGCATTTGATGTTTAATGTACAACCCCATTCTTTTTTAAAAGTGATTCCATGGTTATATTGCAAAAATGGGTTCTTAAGTCACTTATCAAGGCACATGGTGTGCCAAATCGGGGGAAGATGTGCGTCTTTAGGAACTCACTAACAGTAAGTGAATCATCATTTCTATGGGGTTTAGCCTCTACCCACCTAGAAACATAATCAACTGCAATAAGGATGTATGAGAATCCATTGGATGGGGGAAATGGTCCCATGAAATCGATAACACAAACATTAAAGATCTCACAGAAAATTAAAGGCTTTTGGGGCATTTCATTTCACTTCGAAATTGTGCCAAACTTTTGGGAAATGGGAAATGATTGACAGAACTCATGTGAGTCCTTTAAGATTGAAGGCCAGAAAAATCTAGAGACTAAGACCTTTCAGGAGGTCCTTTGTGGTCCAAACTGGCCACCTCCGAGAAGTGTGTGACAGAATTCTAATATAGAAGAATATTCATTTTCATCGACACATATCATAATTACAATGTCTTCCCAAGTTTTCCAAAGTTTATTTTCATCCCAAAAATAGTGTTTTGAATCACTTTTCAACTTCATTTTCAGTTCTTTTGAAAAACGTTTAGGAAAAACACCAGAAACCAGGTAATTTACAATTGGGGCATACCATGGTATTTTTGGTGTAAGAGATGAAAGGTGCTATGTGGGGAATTCAGGATCGATGGTTTCAGAATGAGAAGAATTAGAAATTCTACTCAAGTGATCAGCCACTGGTTTTTCTTTTACTAGACTATCCATTATTTCATGGTCAATATTTTGGAGCATTAGTATCTATATTATTATCCTTTGTTTGGAATCACATTTCTTGAGTAAGAACTTTAGAGCAGAATGGTCATTTTGGTACCTAAGAGATAGGGCCGGAATTTATCTATTGAAAAAAAACTTCTAAAAGTTCTTTTTCAGTGATAGTGTAGTGAGATGGGGTTTCTTCCAATGTTTTTGAGGCATAATACATGAAATGAGGAATATTTTCTCTTCTTTGACCAAGAACAGACCCAACAGCTCTATCAGAAGCCTCAGACATCAATTCAAAGGGTAAGGACCAATCTAGGGGTTGGATTAGCAGGGCATATGTAAGAGAAGTTTTGAGTTTAACGAAGGATCTCTTGAAATACTCATCAAAATGGAATGTGACATCATTTTGGAGTAACTGGTTGAGTGAGAGGGAAATACTACTAAAGATATGGATGAATCGCCGATAAAAACCGGCATAACCAAGGAATGAACAAATGTCTCAAATAGAAGTGGGTTGAGGAAGTGATTGGATCACTTCAATTTTGGTAGGATCAATTTAAATACCATATTTTGATACTATGTTCCCTAGATCAATCCCATTTGCAACCATGAAGTGACATTTTTCAAAATTTAACACAATGTTACACTTGAAACACTTTTGAATGACTAGAGAGAGTGAATTCAAGCACGATTCAAATGACTCCCCATAAATGGTAAAGTCATCCATGTTTACTTCCATGAAGTGTTTAATGAATTCAAAAAAGACACTCATTATACACCTCTGGAATGTTTCAGAAGCATTTAAAATGCCAAAAGGCATTCTCTTATATTCATATGTTCCATAGGGTCATGTGAAAGTAGTCTTTTTTTAGTCCTGAGGTGCGATTGGGATTTGGAAATAGCCGGTGTATCCATCAAGAAAGCAATAGTGTGACTTTCTAGCTAATCTTTCTAGAATTTGATCAAGGAATGGAAGAGGTTATTGATCTTTTCTTGTTTCAAAATTCAATTTGATATAGTCAATGCACACACGAAATTTGTTTTCCAATCAAGTTGTGACTACCTCTCCATGTTCATTTGTGGCAACAGTTATCCAACCCTTTTTAGGTACAAATTGAATTGGACTAACCCATTCACTATAAGAAATTGTGAAAATAATACCATCCTGAAGAAGCTTGGTGATCTCTTCTCTAACTACCTCATGTATGAGTGTATTGAGTCTTATTTGTGGTTGTCTAATTAGTTTGGATGATTCCTCAAGATGGATTTGATTCATGAAAAGAGAAGGGTTGATTCCTGGAATTTCATCTAGGCTCCACCATAAGGCCTTTTTGTTTTCCTTTAACACATGAACACGTTTGGAATCCTCAATTTTGGTAAGTGAAGAAGTTATAATGACAGGATAAGAGTGATCATGGAAAAGGAATGCATATTTTACGTGTTCAGGAAGAGGTTTCAGATCAGTCTCTTCTTTTATTTGTGGGTTAGACAACTCAGGATTGGAGTAAGGGACTTCAGTTGCTTCAGATTCATTTTCTTTAATACTATCCAAGGTGGAGAAATAGATATCAGAGTTGATGTGGGATTCAATAGAGTTATCAAGTTCCTCTATATTGATGGATTATATGAATGATAGGTCCACATCAACTTCCCCATTCATGACTTAGTTAATCATGGTGCAGATTTCATAAGATCCTTTGTCATTAGAACATGAAGAACATGGTGGATTGGGGTTCGATTGACACGTACAAGTGTCCTCAGAAGCATGGATTGAGAATGCAGAGTGATCCTCATATGGGTATCACATGGCTTTGAAAATGTTGAACATGACCAGTTGGTCGCCGAATTCCATGGAAAATATGTCTGAATGGATATCAATATTAGTTCTCACAGTCATGAGGAATGGTCTTCCGAGAATTAGGGGAGATCGAGAAGAGGTCGTCTCACCTTCCAAGTCAAGGACATAGAGATCGGTAGGGAAGATAAGATCATTCACACAAACAAGGACATCCTCAATTATTCCCTTAGTACTGGCTGTGCTTCGATTGGCTAATTGAATGACAACACCCGTTGGATGTAAGGGACCTAGACCAAGGTTAGAGAATATAGATTTGTTCATGACATTAATTGAGGCTCCTAGGTCTATGAGTGAATCATCAAAGTTGGAACTTCTAATTTGGCATGGAACTGTAATGGTCACTGGATCTTTGCAATTAATGGGTATAGACTGCTGGGTGGAAACATTTTCGAAGGGCCTATGTTTTTTCGTGTGGGTACACAACTCCTTGAGAAACTCGGCATACTTAGGAAATTGTTTTATGTCATCTAAGAGGTGAATTTTGACTTCAACACATCTAAACATATCTTGCATTTCAGGATTGGGTTCAAAAGACTTTTTGGCTAAGAAATAGATTGAGGAAAAGGAATTGGGTTACTAAGTGGAATTGAATGAGATGAGGGAATGGTTTCAAGTTCCTGTTCAAGTTTCTTTTTCTTTTCATTTTCTTGTTCAACATCCAAAAGAGGGTTGGAGGAATTATCTTGAGGCATAGAAATTTTCTTTCCCAATCTAATTTCAATTGCACATACATTACCCTTGGGGTTGGGTAATGGTTCAGCTGGATGTTGGGAAGAATTGGATGGTTGCTGCTGACTTAGGTGGGATGCAAGTTGACTAATTTGGGTTTCCGTATTTTTAATGTTGGAATGAGTGAATGATGAAATATATTCAACTGCACATTCCCATGGTTGCTGGAAAGAAGAGACTTGTCCCAGATTCATATTTCCTTGATATTGGTTCTTGGAAAAGTTATTGTATTGGTTTTGGAATTGGGAAGGCTCACTATGATAATGGAATCTAGGAGGAGGCTTGTTCCTCTAGGGTTGAGGAATAAAAGTATAAGGTTGTTGGAATTTACCAACACCTTGACCATATTCAAATTGTTTTGGGTTTTGAGGAGGGAATTAAGGGGATGAGATATGGGATTACCATACCTAAGGCATTGGTTATAGGAAGAAGATAAGGGCTCAGAGTGAGCTTGGTTGAAGTTTCTAATGAACTGGCCTGATTGTCGATGGTTGGTGTTCCTCTGATCATATGCTGCATTGAGCTCCATTGGTACAGATGAATCGAATTGATCCTCTTGATGTTTTGGACATGTTTCAGTTGGATGAGATGGAGAGTTCCAAATTCCACAGTTTTTGACAGGTCCAGGAAACATTGATAGCGGAGAAGACGAGGTTGGGGATTTGGATTCCACAATTAGTTGTTGTACAAGACCTATAAGTTCACTCATCCACTCGGTCATATTATTTGGATCTATTGATTGATTATCTTGGGCTTGTTTTAATTAAGCATGTTCTCGAGTATGGAATTGTTGTGTGTTTTTAGTCATGTTACTTATGAGATCTCTTGCTGTTGTAAGAGTTTTATCTACAAGATCACCACCACTTGTGGCATCAATGAGAGTTCCCTCCATATCCAATAACCCCTAATAGAAGTATTGAATCAAGAGTTGGTCATGGATTCAGTGGTGTGGGTAGGTTGCAAAAAGCTTTTTTAACCTCTCCCAATACTCATGGAGTGATTCACTTGGGAACTGATGGATACAACTTATTTTCTTTCGGATAGAAGTAGTACAAGAAGTAGGAAAGAATATATCTAAGAAGATTCGCTTCATGTCATTCCATGCGGTTATTGAACCAGGAGGTAGGTAGTAAAGCCATGACTTAGCAGTGTCATCTAGGGAGAAAGGGAATACTCGAAGCTTGATTTGTTCATCAGAAATCCCTTGAGGCTTCATGGTAAATCACACCACTTGGAACTCTTTAAGGTGGAGATGTGGATCCCCCTCAGCTAGCCCGTGGAAATGAGGGAGAAGATGAATCAAACCCGATTTGAGTTCGAAAGTTAGCTTCTATGTTTGGATATTGAATACCATGAGTTTGTTAATTCATATCAGGGGTAGCGAGTTCTTTAAGGGTTTGTTCCCTAGGATTCACCATTTCAAATTCAACAGGTTGGATGAGGACTGGTTCTTGAATGAGTTG
Source organism: Viscum album (assembly GCA_963277665.1). Lineage (NCBI taxonomy): Eukaryota > Viridiplantae > Streptophyta > Magnoliopsida > Santalales > Viscaceae > Viscum > Viscum album. The sequence continues at coordinate 1,235,201,785 of OY728136.1, read as the reverse complement.
ATTATATCTTATGTTCCTCATATGTTGAAGAAGTGTTTGCTCAATTTTATGGTCAAAAAAATCCGAGTTATTGTTTGGGAGGCTATAGGGCATTCATAGATATTTTGGAAAAAATATAAAGATGGTTTTTTCTTTGTATTATTTTCAGTTTATGATTTTTACGAGAAGATGGGTTTTTCTTTGTGTATTTTTTCAATTTTTTTTAAATTTGTGTTCTTTTTGTTTTTTTATTAAAATAACTAGAAACTAATGACTAATTAAAGCACCATCCCTAGAAATGTATCCATTTAAAACACATGGTTGATTGGCGCCTATCGACCAGTCAGAGTTCTGGTGCTCTTCTAATGAGTATAGCAGTACTTGGGTCGAATCCTCGTCGATGATACTTTGTTGTAGTCGTTTGTTTTTTATTGATTGTATTCTGATTGGGGGGGTGTGTTTGCAGAGATTAATTAATGTGTCTAGTTGATTATGATTCATTTAAAAAATTTATAATGATTGGGGTGAGTTCATCAGTAGGTAGTTAATCTTGTGATATCCTTGAGCTTTGGTTTATATTTCATTTAAATTAAAAACCATGTCACAAGTTGACGTTGATTTGAATTCCCCAGTGTTAAGGCATTAATCTGGGAGTTAACTTAACTAGGATTATAATCTCAATAATTACTTGATTGTGGTAGTGTATTAATGGTTCCAATAATCCATGGAATTGATATGTTAAACAAAACAAGTCATTAATCCATGACATGTTAAGTCCAACATTCACAATGTTAATTTAAAGAACATTAGTCGAGAAAAAGATCTCAATCACTTAACATACCTAAATTATTACTCACCCCAATTAATGATTTAATCATCCATTAAAATTATTACTAATCTGGTTATAATTATTATGATGATAAATTATGAAGATAAGATAAAGAAAGGGATAATAAAAGATTTGTGCACCGAACACACACACACGAATGATGAAGAGAATTAAAAATGAACATTAGATTGAATTAGAATGAAAAACAAGGGAAGGGGGTTAAACTGTATTTTAACTATTTTAAGAACATTATCATTAAACTACATAAGGTGGATGATAATAAGAGAAATTGAAGAAGAAAATTTCATCAAAAATTAATTTCAAAATAAAGGACTTACAAATTTACAACAATGAAGAACATAAAAGTAAATGAACAAAATGAGAGGAGGAAATGCCTCTCAAGTGAAAAAATGAGTATAGAAGGTCCTCCCAATACTTTTTCAAGGATTCGGTCGTGCCAATATGATCTCATATCTTCTGAAATTCCAACCCTTTGAAGGAGAGGTGGGGTATGGATTTATTTCCCAAATAAGTGGACTCTTTTCATTCCCAATTTGTCCCTCCAATTTCATTTCAATGTTGGCTATTCTGACAGCCGAATCTCACAAATGCTCCTTCTTAAAAGATGTAGATAATAATATTGTCTGACCACTTGAAAAATTCGGAGGCATTTGAACATATGTATCCAATGTTATGGTGGATTGATTAAAGAAATGTAAATTGTTTATTTCTATCCATGATTTTTCAATGTCCAAAATGTGAATGGATTTTGAAACAGGAAAATGCCTCCAAATCTGAATTATTTCTTCCGAAACATCGACTTCCTATATCTCCTATTTCTTACTGAAAAATATCAGCTCAAAATAATGTCTAGATTAGGAGAAATGTCATCTACACTATGCTGAATTTAGTTCCCAGACAACATGTAGGGTGAGTTTAAATGAATCAGTTGGGCCCATTATATTTTGATTTGGGCCATGATATTTTTATCCCTGACTCCATAAATTGTCCCCCAAAATATGGTGGAGATTATTGGAATTTGGACTTCTATATTTATCCCAGTAAATCAATTTTCATGAATATTCTAGTTTCTTCACAGATTCTTTGGTCTTGTTTGTGAGGATCATATGACCCTTCAAATGGCCGAATTGGCTCATGGTACCGCCTAATGAAATGTTTTATATTAAAATTAGAATCCTACAAAACAATAACCACACAATTTGGATCATTATAGTGATAATTATTATTATTAAAATAGTAAACTGACTCAATTGGACTATTTCTAAAAATTCTCAAAAATTATACTTAGTATTAAAAAATTAATATTTCACATAAATTATTCTTTTTTATCTAAAATTAGTGAAGGGAGTATTTAATAAGTCATTAAAATATTAATAAAATCAATTTTCTCTCTTATAACCTCTTGTTTCGGGCATGGGATTCCATACTGTATACCCTTTGATATCATAAAACATTTTACATATCCCAATGAATTTGAGGGAGATATAGGTTCCGTAAACCACATAATGAAATCATACATGCATGTTCCCTGAAAAATTAATCATATAATAACCCATTAAAATAGATGGGTTCAATAAACATCAAATCATAACCCATGAAATAGAATGAGAATCATTAACTTTTTATCTCACCATAACCTATGGAATATATATATGTTTCATAACAATTTAATCAAATAATATCGCATGAGAAAGGTTTGTTTCAAAACCATTTAAATAGTGGAAAATAAACAGAATTCATAAACATATAATGCTTTGATGGAAAATATATTTCATAAATATATAACTCGTGGTAGATAAACGAGCTTTATAAAGACCATGAAATTAATCATAACCCATTCATAGAAATGTTATGAATGGAACATTTGAATCATTTGTAGAAGAGAATGAGTTAAATCAAGGGATTTCATCTTATATGTAAAATAATTTTGAAACATCTTTCAATAACATATCTTGAGGAATATAATCTTTCTTCTCTGAAAAATGATTTTTAATACATAAAACCATTTAAAAATAATTTCCTCAAAAAATACATGAAAAAATTTATTGAACACATGAAATCACATTGTAAAAAAATTTCATTTAAAAAATATAAAAAAATATTAAAATAATTTTAAAAAAATGTTTAATTTTAAATTTTTTGAAAACATATAAAAAATAATTAAAAATATTTGAAACCCATTTCTTTGAAATTAGCTTTGAAATAATATAATGAATCCTTGAAATTATGTAGGAAGTCATTGCTTTGAAATTAAATTTAAAAACGTATAAAGATATATTTAGAATAATTTTAAAACCCATTTCCTCGAAATTGGGTTTTAATAATCATTTTCATAATGATTATCCATTAAAAAATTCAGAGGAAGCTTCATGGAAATGTCACTGGGTAAATTTTTACATATCATATGACAAAAAAGAACATACCCATTATCCAAAAAAATGATTAAAAAATGCATTGATAATAATGTTAAAATAATATTTCTTTGAAGATAGGTGTAAAATTAAAAATGGGTAAAATTGTATTTTAGATATTTTAGGAGAATGGTACAATATTCTTGGAAACCCATTTTAAAAAACATAGATTTCTGACTGAAGACGGTGTTATGCTGAAATTTCTTATAAACACTTTCTTAACTTTTTTATATACCAAATTTTATAAAAATAGTTCCCATACCTGAATATATAATGAAATATCATAGGAGAAGTAAACTCATTAATTTATTTGAGAGATGTATACAATATTCCATCAAAGGAAGCAAAATCATTAACAATATCGAAAAATGAAGATATTATTTCAATAAACTCTTACAAATTGGAAACATATTATAACACTCTCCATGTATGAAAGTAAAAATAAATGAAGTCTGAATTATTGTTAAATATTTATATTATGAAATATCATGTAAATTGGATCTCTATACACCTCAAAATGACATTAGGCACATAAAAAAACATGAGTCTCGTTGAAATAAAATTAAGACAAAACTATTTTACAGATTTGATAATTTGTGAACGTAACACCATGAAAGAAGGATCATAAATGGAAATGTTAATAAACATAAATTTATTTAAAAGATTCATTTAATACCATGATGGCACTTAAATTAACCACACAAAAGTAAGGTGTGTTTAAATTAACATGTATCTCATTAAAAGAAAATGTGAGATAATATCCCCATGCCTTATGTCTTGAATCTCATTGTACACATTCATGATTTCTGTATAATAAATATAAGTTTATAATAATTATTTTTTAGAATCATATTATTATATATAATACAATATATGGTTTTATTATGACCTTATTTTACTAGCTTGTTAATGATCATATGTTAAGGTTTCACTTCGTAAAATTTTAATTTTGTTCTTCGCATGAGTCTTAATTTTTTATATCTTTGGCCCAAATATTTAAATCAACATTTCAATAATTTAAATAATGATATAAATTCAATTTATAACTTGTATTTTAATATTATAATAATCTATATCATAAATAATTATATAATGTAATACACTGTTCATGGGGATGGTAGGCGGTACATCCGCATGAATGCAGTTTTAATTTCATTTGTTGGATTGAAAAAATTAAATAAAATGTAATATATTTTTTTATTTAAATATTATTATTATATTAGAATTATAATATTAAAAATAATATCTAATTTCAATAAACATGTCCTTACTACATTTCATGTAGTGTGGGAATGAATCACATCTCTTTGAGGGGCGGTAGTCCACACTTCCTCCAATGAAATTGTCACATTTACAGCAAATAGAGTGTAATAATATATTTATTGTGAAATAAATAAATAAGAATAAAAAATAATAAATTCAATAAAAGGAATATATTATTAGTTATTACATCATAATTTCCACTAGGATATGGGTAACATAAAAGTGATCAATCACTGTTTCATGAGGCAGTTGTTCGCCGTACAATGACACAGTATGATCGTTCCCCATTAGATGGAGGTGTTTATAATTTTAGGAAAAAATATTTACATAATAAAATACATTTACAATGGTGATTTTTTTATTTTATATAATTATGGAAAATAAATTATTTTATAAATTGGGAATAGAAATGAAACTATAGATCCTTGAAAAAAACGTTACCTCTTAACCGACTCACTACATTTGGTTTATGCAAAAAAGATTCTATGGTAGAATTTTTTTCCCAAATAAGGGATTCAAGGATGAAGTGAGGGAATTTTAGACATGATTTTTTTAGATTTTGGGCAATACAAGGGTATTGAGAGGTGTGCGGATGGGGATGTGGTGGTTGCCTTTTATAGGGAAGAAAAATGGTTCACATGGAATTTTTTAAAACGTGTAACCTGTACATATGTTCATAACTTTTAAAAGTTATAAAAACACATAACAATTATTAATGCATCTTGTAAGGATAAAATATGGTCATATATTGGGTTTTTTACACATAGAAAAGTCTTTTGGGACCCTATTATTAAGGTTTATTCTTTAATTAAAAATAATTTGTCCTTATCCATTGTGAATAATTATAATCTCTTTTACTAATCATTTTAGTAAACAATTAACGTAAAATTTTTTAATATAAATATTATACTGAGTAAATTTTTTTATGTAATTTTTTCAAAATTAAATTCCTATAAGTTGTATAATTATTATTTACACCAATCCCACATACATGGCCAGAAACCTACTTTTTAATGTAAAACGTTCAAAAGTGAAATACGTTTTATTTTAATTTTCAATTTAGAATTGATTCTAATGAAAAAATTTGTATTAATATATTTATAATTATTCTTACGTATCATTAAAACAAATTTGAAATAAAATGTAATAATAATAATATTTTAAGCAAAAAGGGATTTTTTATCTAAAAAGCCTTATTTTTCACTTTTCATATAAAAATGTGGGCTCTCTAAAAAATCTCAAAAATTCACCCAAACCTAATTTAGGCATTCTAAATTCAAAAAATTAATTTCATTTTATCAAATTAAATTTCTTTACTTTAAAAAATATTGTTTTCTCATTTTTCATAGTACATTAAGTGAAGTTCATTTCAAAAAATATTATTTTTAAACATATAATGATTTTACTGAAAATTCTATCATTCATTATCAATAAGTTGTATATAAAACCATAAAACAATTTTTGAAAACTTTTTTACTTCTATTCACATTACTAATATTAATTTTTATATTATAAATATTTTGATTAAATAATTTTAACAATAAAATGTTGTTTTGTAGGAAACATAGGTGTTCCATGTAACGTACCCCATGTCAGTGTTGCATGTCACACAAGACAAGTCATTATTGAATGTAATGTATGATAATTCGATATTGTGTGTAGTGAAAAAAAATTTTATTGTGTTTAGTGCATGCCATGTTAGTATTTCAGGTAGCGCAAGCCACGTTGGTTCCATGTGATATGAGTGTTTGATTTATTGTTTTTAATATATATTTATTATAACTATTTATAGTGCAAGTGAAATGAAAAATACAAAAAATATATCATAATTCAGAGAAAAAATTCCCTAAATATAGGGGTGAAATAATAAATATAAAAAATACACTCGATATTAAATAATAAAACTAGTCATCTATGGCGTTTACAGAAAATAAAACATGATTCTTCGAGGAGGTGGTAATCCACACATACACACACATATAAATGTTGTTATTTATTTATTTATAGGAAAAGGGTAAATGATTAATTCATAAACAATAATTATAATAACATAACTGTGTTACAATGAAACAAAAGTTATAATTTTATGATTATTTAAGGTAATTGGATGAAAATAATTCCACTTAATGAAACTTAATTGACAAACGACCAAAAATAAATTTATATATATTTTGAATGATTATATCCCATGATATGGTGGGTAATCCTTTTAGATATGGAATTCTAAGAATAGAAAATTATTATAAATAATTATATAAGGTTTTATATAATATTTAGAATATTTTATATGATCTATGTGGTTTATTCCATGAGTGGAAGGTGGGTGAGGAGTGTCCCATTTATAAGTGAAAAGGGATGTCATTTTTGTAAATACCCAATATATTATAATAATGAGAAATCACTATCACTGAATGTTTTAACAAAATTTTGGAAATAATTGATAGTTTTTGTGATATGGTTGAGAAATTCTTCTGTTGAGAATTCCTATAGTTTTTTTGAACATTTTTTTAGTCTTATCCTCTTGGTTTAACCGTTTTTAGGGTTTTTTATTTTTACTAAGGTAACTATTTTTTCGAATATAATGTATCCTTCAAAATTGAAATTATATTTTTCATTATTAAATAATTTTTATTTAGTTATTTGAAATTTGAAATCAATTATATTATATTATATTTCATACATAAAATGTATATTTTTATATAATTATATCATTATATTGATTTAGTTTAGTGATGTGTGTTTTGTAAGAAATACAACACATTTGGATCATTTAAATTATGTTTCATTTCAAAATATAGTGGGATATATTAATTATTTCTAATGAATGTTGAATGTAAGACGTATGATGAATGTTAACAATTATTTGAGAACAAAATTTGTCAAATTAGAATTTTTATGTAATTATAAACAACTATATTATGGAAAATAGATTATATTTAATCTCTTTCATCTCACAATATTTCTCATGGAGAAACCCTTGATTGTTCATAACATTGATATTATTTAATTTATTATTTTTATTTTCCATGTGTTCTTATTGATTATTGTAAAGTGGGAAACATTTTTTTTATTTTTATTGATTTTTTATATAGGTAAAAGATATGAAGGGAGTGAAAATTATTTTATTCCATGTCATATAAATTGGGATGAGTTTAAAATTCATAAAAATTTTGTTTTATTGTATATTTTATTTGAAAATTAATGATTTGGGAGTATAAATGAGTATTTTGTTTCCAAATTATCATTACATATCTCAACAGGGAGTATGTTTTAATTAATTTAGAGGAACATTTTTATATGATATTCTTTTCTACTGTGGATTAATGTTTTCATATTAACCAACATACATTTAAATTGTTTTTTAACTATCTTGGTGTTTTAGAATTGTTTCCTCATTTAAATAGTCCATTTAAAATATCACAAAAAGGAGGTGTTTAGAGTAATGGGATAGATTTGAGAAATGATGTATTATTATATTTTTTTCGAAGATTACTGGTGATAATTTTTTCCCTAAAAAAGTTTAAGTGTATTATTTTAAAAAAGAATGGAATTTAAAAATTTATGATCTTATATGTAATTGTGATTTAATTTCATGTTATATGGAACATTATTTTTTATTTTCAATAAAAGTTTCCATTTTCAATGGTTCTTTTCCTTCTCAAAAATGGGGAGGTTATTAAGTCAAATTTATTATTTATAAAATTATTATTAGAAATAAAAAATTCTTAATAGAAAATATAAGATAACAAGAAATTCTATTTATTGAGGTTTTTTATATATTTTAACATTTTACTTAGACGTTTTGATGAGTTTATTCATATACAGATAATTACTAGAATATAATGTATTCATATTGAAATAAATTTAGTAGAAGATGTAATGTTAATTCTTATTTTCTTATGTTTATACCCAATGAAAATGGAGAAGGATGAAACATTAATGGTTATAAATTAGATTTATTTTTTATGTAATGGAAAATGAGATGTTTACTTTGGGTAATTAAAGGATTTACATTGAGTTATACAATAACTCAATCATTAAGATATTACCCTAATAATAATTTTAGCATGACACTTTGAGCATTCTTATTTCATCTTTTTTCTATTAAATTCAATATTATTGGGGTGATAAAATCGTTTCTATTCATTATACATGATTAATGGGAATCCATGAAATTGAATCATTATATTTTAAAAAAATTCAAAAATATCGAGAGAAGAAAATATTTTTTTATCAGTTTGACCAATGATTAGGTCATTGAAAGAGATTAATGTTACTGATTTTTTTTGGGTGTTTCAAATTTACAATACTTATTATATAATAAATTTATAAAAAATATTCTATTATTATAACATCTATACCATGGATTTTGATACTAACCACCTTCTAGAATTTATTTATATATGTGGATTTCCCATGAAACGATGTGGTTATATCATTTGAATTTAATATTTAATGATGTATACATATTTTCATTCTATCCTCCATGTTTTTTCTTATATATAATATTATTTTGAATGATTGATTATTTGTCTTCTTCATGATTTTAATTGTAAAGAATTGTAATTTCACCAATTTTTTACACGATTTTATTATGAAATATTTTGGGTGTATAACTTCAGAATAGTGTTTATTCTTATTTATTTAATCTATATTTTTTAACAACAATACACACCCACCCTTTTAGAATCCATATTAGGAAAATAATCAAAATGATATCATTATATTTTGTTTGTATAATTTTTCAGTTATATTAAATCATGACAGAGATCACTATTGATATTGGAATGGTAATATACTAAAGTTTAAGGAAAGACAAATTAATATGTTTTAAATGTAATTATTTCTCTATTTAATTAAATATTTTAAATGATTTATTCTGAATTTTCCAAAAACATTATTTTCTTATGATAGTTTTAAACTAATGTTTGTATTGTATCAATAGATTATAACATATCATAAATATATAAATTTGATTAAATGAATTGATAGAATAACAAGAATATTGTTATTCTTGAATTCAATAGATGGATAAATTATAAATTTTGATTCATCTTTCTAAGGATATGGATTATTGTTAATTAAATGATATAAAACTATGTATATTGTTCAAAAAAAATTAAGAAAACATGAAAATAATTATCATAAAATTGATAATGAATCGACAATGGTTATTTATAAATTGAAATATTTATTTGACTATATATATATAAATTCATAATATATAAAAAATTGAAGACTGTGTAGTACTGTTTATCTAAGTGAAATAATAATTTAATGAATTAAAGCTTGGTTAAATATCAATAACTTTTTAATTTCCTATTTTTATATATTCATGTTAAAAGTTATAAAGTTAAATATTTTCTAAAAAGTAATTATAATATTCAATAGATAGAGAAGAAACAATTTAACAATAAAAAGGGAGGGTTATATGTTACTTCAATTTCATTTGGTGAAAAGATTAAAGTAACTCTGTGTTCTCTTATAAAAATTCCAATTTTATTAGTGGACATACAAAAAAGGTTTAGTTAATTGATATAGAGTTTACATGAATCAATTAAATCCAAAATTGTGGAAAGAAGAAAAATGGGTGTTCTAAATCTCATAAACTATCTCATTCCCAATATATTCTCTAGGTGGTTCGTCATTTATTGGAGAATATGTGAAGATATAATCACATATTTATTAATTTTAAGATAATAACCTAGTAAAAAATATGTATCTTGATATAAAATGACACTCATGTATTTCTATGATGAATTATAAACTTGTATTATATTTCACTCCATGTCTAATAGGACAATGGGTGAAAGTGAGAAAATAATGATACACAATTATCATATATATATTACTATTTTAACGTAGTTTATGATGATGCTTCCATAGGTATTATTATTAGCTATCCAAGAACAATGTCAATTTAGTTTTGTATATGGTTTTTAATTTATTGACTCATAATCCTAAGTCATTTTACGTTGAAATAAGGCACTAACCATGTTATAATGTTTTGTAAAATGTATTTATTGGAATTCGTGAAATTAAATGGTTTCAATAAGAAAACTATTTTAAATTGGTAGCATAGGTTTTCCATAATATTTTGGATAGTGAAATATTAATGGTGGAAAAATTAAAATTTAGTACTGATTAAGATACCCACAAGGGTAACTATAACACCGCAGGTAAATAAAGAATATGACATCTTTATATTTATCCATACTTGTGAATCAAATATTAATATTACTTTAAAGGGGATGCAATGCTCGATGGCGTACCCAATACGCAACAACGAGTTTCTTGGGAATCTTACGTTGCACTGTAATAATAAAATAATATTATTTTAAATGGCTATTAACATGTAGCCGTTGTATTGGCAGGAAATGGATAGAAATAACTAAAATAGGATTATATATGTTTTCTAAATGTTTTTACATTTATCTAAAGGCTTAAAATACGGAAAGAATTCAATTTTAGGCTTTTATACCCTAATTTTCACTAAAGGTTCACTTATTGCCTTCTGATGGAGAACTGTCATTAAATATAGTTTTGATCACTCTTATACATTCTTTTGGACCAAATAAAACACTTCTTTAGAATCAGGACATCAAATTTTACCTTGTGTAAATTTTTGGTATTTTTCCGATAAAGTTCATTTTTTTAATGAATATTGTAAAATGTTGTATTTTAATTCAAAACCTCTTTTTAATCTAATTAATTTATATGATTAAATTATCATTTTAATTGTTTTTAAAGTGAAATTAGAAAATATTTTTACCATTAAATCCAATAGTGGTCTTTGGAATTAATTTCACTTTGAAATCGGACTTAAACTAGTGTCAATCTTTTGATACTTATTGTTTCATAAAAACACGCTATTTGCTCTGACAGCAGGAATTAATTATTAAATTAATTAATGTGACTTATATGTTTTGAATTTTGTAAAATAGATTTCATTTTTGAATTCTTAATATAAAATATAGCTTAGGGTGAATTTTTTGTAATTTTATGAAAAACTTCAATTTTTGATGAATAGTGAAACCACTAAGTGATACTTATAAAAACTGATTTTCCGTTTAAATGAAATTTTGCCATCATTGTGTTTTGATTTTCAAAAATCCGACATACATGGTTGTCATTAAGAGGTAAAATGTGGTTCAGTGGGATAAAAATAATTTTTTGGTGAATAGTAACTTATTAAGTTTTTAATCGCGATTAGTGGTAATTAGTGTAGTTTAAGGTAAAAATAATTCTTTAATAAAATTAGATGATCTTGACACATGTCCTGACCCTATTGGTTGTTTCATGGCCGACCAATACAACCCGTGGGTCAATTTAGGGGACCCCATGGAGCCACTTGGGTGAGATAATGACTTTAATGCCTTTTTTTAAATAAAGGTGAAAATGACACTAACATAAATTGTTTTACAAAAACAATTTTTAGAAGGGGTTATACTAATCATATTTTTGATTATAAATATTCATTATAAATATAAAAATATTTTCTACATCATAGTATTTTTTTTATAATTTTTAGACTTTATATAAATTAAATTATTTATGACATCATGATGATGCAGCGGTGACCTCATTATTTAACGATTTAATTAAAATGGAAAGATAATGTAATATCTAAAATCTACACATGTCCAAAACCTATTGGATGAGAATATTTCGAAGCCTTATCATCTTATCTTCGAAATATATCTATGTGGGACCTTAGAAATTCTAAACACTTTTGAAAATAAAATAATAGTTTCATGATTTCCAAAAGTGCCCCTCCTCTCCTCTTATAAAAGGCCCCCACCTCTACCTCATTTCACACACTACTCAATCCTTTGGCTCGGCCATCCCCTACCCATTTACTCTCTCCACATCCCTCTCCTCATCCTAGAGGATTCCCTTTGGGCAGAATCCTTTCAAAGGAAGCCTTTAGGCTCAAATCAAAAGGAGTTACACTTTTAAAGGTAATTCATTCTCTCTTGTTCATTTGTATTATTTTGCTTCTCCAACCCCTAAACCCTTTTTATTAATTTTTTTGTAACAACTACGGTATCTTCAATATACTAGGATGTTGTTATAATAAGGATTCGAGCTCCACTTATACACACCTATATATAATGGTTAAAGAACATACGGTTTCCGTGGATGGCGAATTTCTGCCTCACGAAACGATGATTGTTCAACACTCATATAACACCTTAAAAGGTGGCCATTAAGATGTCACTATATTTATATACGATATATAATATTTTTATGTTTTACATAAGCTTCTGTATTTTTCATTTGTGGCTTACCTTTATGGCTTCCATTATGGGTATACGCGATATCTTTATTTAAGGAAGTGCGGACTACCGCCCCCTCAAAGTGATGTGATTCGTTAATGCCATATGTAGGACGTATAAAGGATGGATTTAAAGTTATTATATATGATGTTATACTGGAATTATAATACAACTCTATATCATTATTATTTATTTCCATTAAAGTATGAGATAGAAATGAAAGTAGCGTTCATGCGTACGTACGGCTTACCGTCTCCATGAACGGTGCATTTCATTTCTTATCCCCAAATGTAATGTACTATTAAAAGTATATGTATAAAATGGATATATATAATTAATGACAAATATAAATTATGAATATAATTCTGGAATTAAAATATACATACCTCTCATTTAATTTTAATTACATTAATATGAGATAGAAATGAAAGTAGCGTTCATGCGTACGTACGGCTTACCGTCTCCATGAACGGTGCATTTCATTTCTTACCTCTAAATGATTATGTAATATTATAAATACATGTATATGCTGGATATATATGATATATATGCTATCCAAATCAGTAATGTCATTCTGGATATAAAGAACCTTTGACCACACGAACAACATGTAATTGTAAGAAGTCCATTTTCGACTTAAGAACCAAATATCGACAAAACAAACATTATTAACTTAAATGGTTACATAATGTTTATAACATGGAAATAAGTGATATAGAAGTAATAATGAACTATAAAAAGGTTCTTAATCAAGTATAAATTAACTCAAGTTTATTATTCAGGATGTTAAAGAACGATCGAGTCAAGTCGGACCTGAGGTAAGCGATCTTACTCCTCTCTTTCTTTTTAAGTACACTCTTTTATGTCATTCCCTCTAAAGCTCATAATTCTTGTTATTAGAATGATATTTTATATTACACTTACTGTAATTTTTATGTTCATGTGATGAGAAACCCTATTCTCTCTCATCAATCCATTTTGGAAGTTTTGAGTGGCGCAGTTAGGTTGCCGAATTTTCGTAAGAGATCTAACCTCTCTATTTCTTTTTAACTACTCCCCTTTATGTCACTTCTTTTAAGATCATATTTGTTATGATGGGGGGTGTTCTTTCATATTCCCCTTTCTGTACATTTTGTTTTAATGTGATGAGATACCCTATTTGATCTCATCAATCCATTTTTGGAAGTTTTAAGTGGCGCCGTTAGGCTGCCGAGTTTTCGTAAGTGATTTTTCATCTCACATTTATTCCTGTGAGATTTATGCCACATTTGCCACAATTTCCTTTGAGTGGTGTATGTACTGACCATTATTTTACTCATTGTGTAATATTCTTTCATTTATGAGTATTTACATTAATGATGTATTGTCCTTCTTTCACGGGGCGTATGTTTCGAAAGATACCCAAGTCGGTAAGGGAACCTTTCACCCTCCTCTTTTTAAAAAGACTTCTTTTGTCGGGTATTTTAATTTACATATTTTTATGTTGGGATATGTTCTCATATATCCTTATTTATGTAAATTTTATGTCCAAGTGATGAGATACCCTTTTTTTATCTCTCATCAACTCATTTTGATGTGACGCCATTAGGCTGTCAAGGTAACTTCTTAACCCAATTTCGATTTCTTAGGGTTCAACATGTTGTTATTGAATATGTCATCCTTTTAATATGTGTGAATGACATTTGATTATTTTACACTTAATATCCACTTATATTTGGTGTATTCGTTTGTCACACATAATTATGTAATTGATTTATTCTTAAACCAAGGATACCGTCTTTGTAAGGGACTTCGTCTCAATCTCATTTCATTGAGGAATATTTCGTTTTATACACAACTTTCTTTTATACGGTGTATAAACCCCTTTATCTTTTACATTTATACAAAAGGAATATTTTTCTACGAAGCATTTTACTAAACGACAAAAAGGAATTTTTTTTTAACGTACACGGTGACAACGACATTTTCTGCCACCGCGAGTATTATTTGGTCTTTGGCTTCCTCAACAAGCCGTAATGTTTTTGAAATAAAAAAAATACCATATACTCTTTTATGTATTTTGGTATTGAAAATGGTTTTGATAAAGGATTCTATTATTTCAATATATTTATGATATATTGTGATTGAAATGTGGAAATGTTATCATTCCTTTATATTGGTTTTATGTTTTATGATTTTATATTGGTACTTGGACATTTTAACGGGTGGTTACGTTATAAACCATATGACGGGTGGTGCCGTGAATACCCGGAAGGGTGGTTACATTATAACCTCCAATTCATTGGGTATGGAAGTCGGCCGTATGGCTATTCCATTAAGTATGTATGGAAATTGGCCGTATGGCTATTCCATTAAGTGATATGTGTGGGAGTCGACCGTATGGTTATTCCACTTAAGTATGTTTATGTCCCAAGTTACCATTATATATGTTATGTGTTCTTTATATGGCTTTTATGGTAATCCTAGGGTTACAAAAATTTAAGTAATGATATTTTATTCAGTGAAGAGTTTTTACTACTTCATAAAGGTGAAAAGTATTACTTTGATAAAGTATACATGGTTTACTTTTTGTTTTTATAAACTAACAGCTTTTATTCTTTGTGTATCCCTTACTGAGTTTTTATGCTCATCCCAGGTTTTTGAAATGTTTTTCACAGGACTTAGCATGGAATAGGGTCAAGGATGGGATCAAGGGAAAGTCATGCTACCTAAAACATGAAACTAGACATGTTTCTTTTTAAGAGTTTTTATTTTATGGAAATTTAGTAGAAGAGACTACTTTGTAATCTTTTGAGATGTAATAGTTATGTCATAATTCTCTAAAACTCTAAACCTGAAAAGATCCTCAATGTGAATTATTCATTTAATTCAATTTTAAGTAAGGTTTAATGCTGGGGCCTTATAGTTGGTATCAAAGGTCGGTTTAGATAACTTTAGAGGTTAGGGTATTCTTTAAGCATAAGTGACATTACCATAATGGTTAGGACTTCAGACAGCGTCCTAGTTTTAGATAAAGTGAATGAGTAAGAATATCTTAGTGTTTATCTTCCTAATTAATACATGATGGTTTTTTTGTTATACTCACACTGACCCTTTTGGTTTTAGTAAATGGCTGGATTTAGCAGGTACCAAGGTAACGGTGGATGTGAAGGAAACTGTGATAGTTTTCTGAGCGAGCAACTAAATGATATGGGGGCTATAATGAGAACTATTGTGTCTATCCTCAACCAACTATCTGGAGTTATGATTGACCACCTAAACCTTGGTGATTTCTATAAGGCATCATATATGTGAGAAACAAATCCCTATGGAACTATAGGTAATAATCATAAAGGTAAGTGTGTTCAAAAACCCATGTGTCAAATATGTGGAAAGAAACACCTAGGAAAATGTTTCAAAGGGACATAAATATGCTATAGATGTAGAAATTAAGGTCATAAAGCAAGAACCTTCCGTGGAAAAAGGAAGCATCCAGTTGACTCGAGGAAAGGGAAAGAAGTTCTTTCTGTGGGATCAATTGAATGTTTTAAATGTGGTGTGCATGGTCATTATGCAAACACATGTCCCATGAAAAAGTTTTGTGAATGGGATCACCAAGATCATACAAATACTCGTTTACCAATACCTAATGCCATTCCAATTGAGGATGAAGAAACCGACAATGACCAATCAAAGGTATGGATTACTTCTTAACTTTTGTTTTCTATTTTGGGATCTTAGGATATGATTCATGATTTTGTTTGTAGGAAAGAGTTATTTCGGAATAAGTTGGAAAGGAATGGTTAATGGATCATGGAGAATGTTGAATGAGTAATATGTCAACATATAAGGGCTTCAAGAGTTATGGTGATATTCATAAGAGTATTAAGTGTCTTTTGATGATGGGGTACATTAGAAAACTTTTTATAGTATGTGTAACACTGATGTTTAATATATGAAAATTTTATTCAAGGAATAGTTATCTTTTCTTTTGTGGACATAGTTATAAAGAACCATTTGGGTTTATATGATCCTTACTTTTGAGGTAATTATGGGTTACTATATGTTATGATTGAAGTGAAAGGCATGAGATAAAATTGAGGTTAAATTATGTTATGGTTATTTTTTATGATTTTATCCCTTTTTGGGGAATGATTTAAGAATTATATAGTTTTGTAAAAAGGACAACACGCAGACCATGTGACAACCCGTCGCATCGGATAAAGCCGCGGGAATCAAACCCACAACCAAAGTGTGATTTGTATTTATCGCCTACCACTGGACTATGTGAAGTCCCTGGTTAGTTTGACTGATTCTTTTTAGTTATATGATTTTATGAATTAAGAGTAAGTTGATTTTGGGTTATTTATGAAAATGATTGACCTATCATGGAGGATATGTGATTAGGTTAATTACTTTTCAATACGAGACTTTAGGAGCAACTGATGTTGTTTGGAGATAAATGTTAAGATTTAACATGGAAGACTATGTGACTGAATCCTTCAAATTATTAGGTTTCAATCTTATATTGGTTTAATTTGAGGAATTTTATGGACAAATTGTTTATCGTATGGTCCTCGTTGAACTTTGGGTTTTGTTGGAGAAATTTTGGAGATTAAGAATAGATTTTCTTTCTAATGGGTTATCCTTTTCTAGGTTATCTGATCTTGTACTAATCTTTTGGGTTTTGGTTTTGGTTAAAGTATAAAGACATGGGAAGCATATAGTTCTCTTTTTTGGGTTAGGTAATTCTCTAGAAGTTGATTATAGTACTCTTAATGTGAACAAGTATCCCTAAATACTCGTCTTTTTGAAAAAAAATATGAGTTTTTTTAAGGAATCTAATAAAAGTTGAAAGTCAACATGATAAGTGATTATGTTTCCTTATGAATAAATTCCTCAATAAAAATTAACTTAAAACAAAAATGTTGTCTATTAACTTCTCCTACTGGGGAATCAAATACCGTTTAACCCATCACAAGTTTGTGATTTTCTCTTGGTTAACTTTCTCCTAAACATGTTTTCTATCACTCTCCACCAGAACATGACCCTATGTTTTCTCCTCCATTTCCATGTTTTCATACTTGGACTCCTATTATGGGTTAACTCGGGTGACCTTTGTACTTATCTTTCTTTATTTTAATGTGATTGTTTTACCGACTCTTTTTCTGATGTGGGACTTTCAAGGATGTTTCCAAGCCCAATTTTAAAATTGCAAGGACGCAATTCCCAAAAGGGGGGAAGGATGTAACACCGCAGGTAAATAAATAATATGACATCTTTATATTTATCCATACTTGTGAATAAAATATTAATATTACTTTAAATGGGATGCAATGCTTGATGGCATACCCAATACGCAACAACGAGTTTCTTGGGAATCTTACGTTGCACTCTAATAATAAAATAATATTATTTTAAATGGCAGTTAACATGTAGCCGTTGTATTGGCGAGAATGGATAGAAATAACTAAAATATGATTATATATGTTTTCTAAATGTTTTTACATTTATCTAAAGGCTTAAAATACGGAAAGAATTCAATTTTAGGCTTTTATACCCTAATTTTCACTAAAGGTTCACTTATTGCCTTCTGATGGTGAACTGTCATTAAATATAGTTTTGATCACTCTTATACATTCTTTTGGACCAAATAAAACACTTCTTTAGAAACGGGACATCAAATTTTACTTTGTGTAAATTTTTGGTATTTTTCGGATAATGTTCATTTTTTTAATGAATAGTGTAAAATGTTGTATTTTAATTCAAAACCTCTTTTTAATCTAATTTATTTATATGATTAGATTATCATTTGAATTTTTTTAAAGTGAAATTATAAAATATTTTTACCATTAAATCCAATAGTGGTTGTTGGAATTAATTTCACTTTGAAATCGTACTTAAACTAGTGCCAATCTTTTGATACTTATTGTTTCATAAAAACACGCTATTTGCTCTGACAGCGGGAATTAATTATTAAATTAATTAATGTGACTTATATGTTTTGAATTTTGTAAAATAGACTTCATTTTTGAATTCTTAATATCAAATATAGCTTAGGGTGGATTTTTGGTAATTTTCTGAAAAACTTCAATTTTTGATGACTAGTGAAACCACTAAGTGATACTTATAAAAACCGATTTTCCGTTTAAATGAAATTATGCCATAATTGTGTTTTGATTTTCAAAAATCCGACATACACGGTTGTCATTAAGAAGTAAAATTTGGTTCAATGGGATAAAAATAATTTTTTGGTTTATAGTAACTTATTAAGTTTTTAATTGCGATTAGTGGTAATTAGTGCAGTTTAAGGTAAAAATAATGCTTTAATAAAATTATATTAGCTTGAAACATGTTCTAACCCTATTGGTTGTGTCATGGCCGACCAAGACAACCCATGTGTCGATTTAGGGGACACCATGGAGCCACATGGGTGAGATAATGACTTTAATGCCTTTTTTTAAATAAAGGTGAAAATGACACTAACATAAATTGTTTTACTAAAACAATTTCTAGAAGGGGTTATACTAATCATATTTTTTATTATAAATATTCATTAGAAAGATAAAAATATTTTATACATCATAGTATTTTTTTATAATTTTTAGACTTTAAATAAATTAAATTATTTATGAAATCATGATGATGCAGCGGTGACCTCATTATTTAACGATTTAAATAAAATGGAACGATAATGTAATATCTAAAATCTACACATGTCCAAAACCTATTGTATAAGAATATTTCGAAGCCTTATCATCTTATCTTTGAAATATATCAATGTGGGACTTTAGAAATTCGAAACACTTTTGAAATTAAAATAATAGTTTCATGATTTCCAAAAGTGCCCCTCCTCTCCTCTTATAAAAGGCCCCCACCTCTACCTCATTTCACACACTAATCAAGCCTTTGGCTCGGCCATCCCCTACCCATTTACTCTCTCCGCATCCCTCTCCTCATCATAGAGGATTCCCTTTGGGCAGAATCCTTTCAAAGGAAGCCTTTAGGCTCAAATCAAAAGGAGTTACACTTTTAAAGGTAATTCATTCTCTCTTGTTCATTTGTTTTATTTTGCTTCTCCAACCCCTAAACTCTTTTTATTTTTTTTGTAACAACTCCAGTATCTTCAATATACTAGTATTTTATTATAAGAAGAATTTGAGCTACACTTACACACACCTACATCTAATGGTTAAAGAACATACGGTTTCAATGGATGGCGAATTTCTGTCTCACGAAATGATGATTGTTCAACACTCATATAACCCCTTCAAAGGTGGCCATTAAGATGTCACTATATTTATATATGATATATAATATGTTTATCTTTTACTTAAGCTTCTGTATTTTTCATTTGTGGCTTACCTTTATGGATTCCATTATGGGTATACGTGATATCTTCATTTAAGGAAGTGCGGACTACCGCCCCCTCAAAGTGATGTGATTCGTTAATGCCATATGTGGGACGTTTAAAGGATGGATTTAAAGTTATTATATATGATGTTATACTGGAATTATAATATACCTCTATATCATTATTATTTCTTTCCATTAAATTATGAGATATAAATGAAAGTAGCGTTCATGCGTATGTACGGCTTACCGTCTCCATGAACGGTGCATTTCATTTCTTATCCCCAAATGTAATGTACTATTAAAAGTATATTTATATAATGGATATATATAATGAATGATACATATAAATGATGAATATAATTCTGGAATTAAAATATACATACCTCTCATTTAATTTTAATTACATTAATATGAGAATGAAATGAAAGTAGCGTTCATGCGTACGTACGGCTTACCGTCTCCATGAATGGTGCATTTCATTTTTTACCTCTAAATGATTATGTAATATTATAAATACATGTATATGCTGGATATATATGATATATATGCTATCCAAATCAGGAATGTCATTCTGGATATAATGAACCTTTGACCACACGAACAACATGTAATTGTAAGAAGTCCATTTTCGACTAAAGAACCAAATATCGACAAAACAAACATTATTAACTTAAATGGTTACATAATGTTTATAACATGGAAATAAGTGATATAGAAGGAATAATGAACTATAAAAAGGTTCTTAATCAAGTATAAATTAACTCAAGTTTATTATTCAGGACGTTAAAGAACGATCGAGTCAAGTCGGACCCGAGGTAAGGGATCTTACTCCTCTCTTTCTTTTTAAGTACACTCTTTTATGTCATTCCCTCTAAAGCTCATCATTCTTGTTATTGGAATGATATTTTATATTACACTTATTGTAATTTTTATGTTCATGTGATGAGAGACCCTATTCTCTCTCACCAATCCATTTTGTAAGTTTTGAGTGGCGCCGTTAGGCTGCCGAATTTTCGTAAGAGATCTAACCTCTCTCTTTCTTTTTAAGTACTCCCCTTTATGTCACTTCTTTTAAGCTCCTATTTGTTATGATGGGGGATGTTATTTCATATTACCATTTCTGTACATTTTGTTTTAATGTGATGAGATACCCTATTTGATCTCATAAATCCATTTTTGGAAGTTTTAAGTGGCGCCGTTAGGCTGCCGAGTTTTCGTAAGTGATTTTTCATCTCACTTTTATTCCTGTGAGATTTATGCTACATTTTCCACCATTTACTTTGAGTGGTGTATGTACTGACCATTATTTTACTCATTGTGTAATATTCGTTCATTTATGAGTATTTACATCAATGATTTATTGTCCTTCTTTCACAGGGCGTATGTTTCGAAAGATACCCAAGTCGGTAAGGGAACCTTTCACCCTCCTCTTTTTAAAAAGACTTCTTTTGTTGGGTATTTTAATTTACATATTGTTATGTTGGGATATGTTCTAATATATCGTTATTGATGTAAATTTTATGTCCAAGTGATGAGATACCCTTTTTTTATCTCTCATCAACTCATTTTGATGTGACGCCATTAGGCTGTCAAGGTAACTTCTTAACCCAATTTCGATTTCTTTGGGTTCAACATGTTGTTATTGAATATGTCATCCTTTGAATATTTGTGAATTACATTTGATTATTTTACAGTTAATATCCACTTATATTTGGGTTATTTGTTTTTCCCACATAATTATGTAATTTATTTATCCTTAAACCAAGGATATCGTCTTTTTAAGGGACTTCGTCTCAATCTCCTTTCATTGAGGCATATTTCGTTTTATACACAACTTTCTTTTATATGGTGTATAAACCCCTTTGACTTTTACTTTTATACAAAAGGAATCTTTTTCTACAAATCATTTTACTAAACGACATAAAGGAATGTTTTTTTAACGTACGCGGTGAAAACGACCTTTTCCTCCGCCGCGAGTATTATTTGGTCTTTGGCTTCCTCAACAAGCCGTAATGTTTTTAAAATAAAAAATACCATATACTCTTTTATGTATTTTGGTATTGAAAATTTTTTTGATAAAGGATTCTATTATGTCAATATATTTATGATATATTGTGATTGAAATGTGGAAATGTTATCATTCCTATATATTGGTTTTATGTTTTATGATTTTATATTGGTACTTGGACATTTTAACGGGTGGTTACGTTATAAACCATATGACGAGTGGTGCTGTGAATACCAGGACGGGTGGTTACGTTATAACCTCTAATGCATTGGGTATGGAAGTCGGCCGTATGGCTATTCCATTAAGTATGTTTGGAAATTGGCCGTATGGCTATTCCATTAAGTGATATGTGTGGGAGTCGACCGTATGGTTATTCCACTTAAGTATGTTTATGTCCCAAGTTACCTTTATATATGTTATGTGTTCTTTATATGGGTTTTATGGTAGTCATTTGGTTACAAAAAGGTAATTAATGATATTTTATTCAGTGAAGAGTTTTTACTACTTCATAAAGGTGAAAAGTATTACTTTGATAAAGTATACATGGTTTACTTTTTGTTTTGATAAACTAACAGTTTTTATTCTTTGTGTATCCTTTACTGAGTTTTTATTCTCATCCCAAGTTTTTGAAATGTTTTTCACAGGACTTAGCATGGAATAGGGTCAAGGATGGGATCAAGGGAAAGTCATGCTACCTAAAACATGAAACTAGACATGTTTCTTTTTAAGAGTTTTTATTTTATGGAAATTTAGTAGAAGAGACTACTTTGTAATCTTTTGAGATGTAATAGTTATGTCCTAATTCTCTAAAACTCTAAACCTGAAAAGATCCTCATTGTGAATTATTCATTTAATTCAATTCTAATTAAGGTTTAAGGCTGGGGCCTTATAGTAACAAATTAAAAAATTAAGATCAACTATTAGAATACATTCATAGGATTTTTAATGTATAGTGTCTATCTTAGGAAGACAATATGCATATATTAGAGTCCATCAGGAATAATATTTATAATTCATATTCATGGGTGTTTCAAATTTGCGATTTACACTAATTCCCTTGGAATTTTATATTATTCCTTAAAAAAGTAAAATAATATCTATTATTATTCTATTTTCTAGATAATGAAACCATGATGCAATTAAAATCATTATAAAAAATATGGTAACTTCACTAATATAATAAAAATTATATACAGACCAATGTAGGCATACACTACAATTCAATGATGGAAACCAGGTGTTTTTATTAGTATTCCCCACATTTGGGACATCAAAAATTGTAAGAAAATTGAAATAATATAACATGATACATTGGGTTTTCAATAATAAAAACATGTGATTGATAAATGACTATACCTTTTGAATTAATACAATAGGTTAATTTAATAAAATATTATCATAATGTATTCCCATTGAAAAAATTTCATGTAAAACCATCTCACATAATCAGAATATGTTATATTGTCCCATATGACAACCCACCCGTTGATTAAAAAAAGTTTATGGTCATGAATGAATAAAATATTGGGATTTATCATTTGGCCTATGATTCATAGAAACGATGTAATATTAAATATATTTAAACAGTGAATATAAAAAATGATTGTAGTTTAAAATGATTTTCATTGATTTAAATTGAAATAAAATGATAGAGAAACCTAAAATACGGGGAGACTAAAACAAACATAAATTGGTAATAGTAAAAATATATGATATTAGATTAATTTTTAAATAAAAATTTATGATTTATAGTCTTATATTGGGTGACTATGGAAATTGGGAAGGTATAAAACCTGGAAACATGCCCCACATGCAATTAATTTTATAAAATAGGTATTAAGTCTATCATTATTTTAAGTATTTTCAAGTAAAATGTTCCCTCGAATAAAACTTGTGTATATTATTTTCCAAAAATAATTAAATCTCCATTGATGCATAATTTGAAAACATGTTCAACTTATTATGTTATTCGGTGGTTTTTATTGTTTGTTTTGGAATTTTTTCACACTCTCCATGTCACTATATTCTACCATTGGTCAATGTAGTTTCATATAAAAGGTGAGTCATTATCATTTCTCAATCCTTCACCACTCTTCCCTTTTTTTAAAATTATATAAAAATATACGTGAATATTTTTTATTTTCCTTCAATTATGACACTACTAAATTTTCATTTTTTATATTATTCCATATTTAATCTTTCATAAAGTTATATCTATGTTATCTACACTCTATTACTCACTATTATCAATATCTAGTTATTTTGTTTCTCATTCTTTATATCGATTTAATTTGAACTTTATTATGACAACTTGTATATTTTTCAAAATAAATTGTAAAATTTAATTCATTATATAATTGGGTTTTTGTTAATATAATCTATTTTTTTAATTTCTTTATATTAAATTAATGTAATGTAATTATTACTCATAAATGTTTAATATCCCCTATGATGTATATAAATTGCTGGATTAAATGGTTCCAATTAATTTGAAAACATTTTTGGATATGAATAAATAAAAAATATTTCAGTGTAATTTTAATTTATTTTTAATATTTTTTGGGAACTTGAGTTGTGATTATAGTATGATTATTTAATTTTGCAAATATAGATTAGATAGAAGGTCATTTGTATGTTATTTTCTGACTAAAGGGGATAAAAAAAGTCTCTTCAAGTAATGACTTTTGTTATAATGGATGTTGAAGGTCTTCAAGATTGTTTTATCCAAAATTTAATGCAATATGATTTATATTATTATTTATTATATATTCATTTATATGGTTGGTTTATTTTGTTTTTATTTATTAAGTTTTTGTTTGAGGGGGGGGACATGTAATAAATTTATTTTAATTTTTCAAACTATAATATATTTATTTATTAAAAAATTCTGTTTTTAGATATGTGTGAAAATTAATTAAAATAATGTTATGGGTCTTTAATTTTTTGATTGTAAGGAATCATTAATAATGATTTTATTTAATCATTTTTAATGGGATACATGGTTTTAAACTATAAAGGGAAATTTTCTGACTAAATGGGAAATTATACTATATATTATCAACACCCTTATATGTGAATTGTGTGTTTATATGTAGATATAATTGCTAGATATTTAGATTAGTATAATACCATTTATCATCTGTAAATGCTCGTAACTGACATGTCAGAGGATGGGTTTAAAATTCCCAATTGATTATTATTGGAATATTGTTTTCCTATATCAATTTTTAATGTTTCTTACTGCTAAATTGTGATATGTAATGAAAATTGGTGTTTTTTGTTATATATATTCATTTATAATAAATCAATTTAGACTTTTTTCTTAATTGTTCATTTTAAACATTATTTTATTAACTAGGTTTCACAAATTATTGTGGATAATTGTGTATGGTTTATTTATGCTGTAGTAAAAAACTATTAGTAAATTTGGGAATTTTAATTATGATTGTTGGTTATAGATATGTTTTAATTATAAATAATTTTTTTCGATAATTAATAGAATATATTTATGGAGAATTAAGTGTTTTATAATAGATATTATTCCGTAGTGGGATATTATTCACCCTATCCTTATGCTTTCCACATCTTAATTTTTTGTATGATAGAACATTTTAGATATGGAAATATGATTTAGGTAAGGCATAATTTAGGTTTTGTATGTAAATGGTATATTTTTATCATATACGTTTTCCTCTAATGAAAGATTATTTCCCCATTAGTAACAAATACTTCAAAATCTCTCCTATAATATAACTCTATAATTTGATAAGTTAATGTTCATTAATAAAATTGGTTCTTTCACTTACACAAATACATCCAATTTCACCATGTCTACCATATTTATATGTAAATATATTAATGTTTTCATAGACACAATATGTGTGGGAATAAGATCCGTTAGGGCATGATTATTACTATACATAATATGTGCTTCTGAAGACAAATATAACATTGAATCCTAGTCCTATGGCAAATAAAAAAGGATAATCTAAATGGAACAACATATAAAATAATATAAATAAAAACATGAATGTATGGATAATCCCTACAAATAAAATGTATCTCCATGTTGGAAAATATGTCAAGGGAAAAATAGATACATTCATTAATTGGTGTCCCATAAATCCCTAATTTAATACACTAGCTATATGTCACGTTTCAGAATTAGTTACAGTGGATGATGTTCTATATTACTAGTATGATCGATATAAAAACCATTTCCATTAAAAAATCCATAGAAAGACCATTATACCTCTCTAAAACAAACACGGTGGACCCATGAATTGTTGATGTGGGCTACCCAATTGAGGGGGACAGACCCCTATGTGGGACATGTTCCTCATCATACGATGTTTGTGTCATCAATGGGGTCACATACCATATATATTGAGTACCCATTCCCCATCTATTTTTATTTAACAACTCTATTATGCCTTGAATTGAATCGTTCCCAAGAACCAATATACCTCTCGGAAGATTAATTTTATTGAGAGTAGTATATTTCATAGGACCATGTAAACAATAAAAGTTTTTATCAAATATAATGAATAATTCATAAGATAATGATGAATGAAAATAATATATCATAAATATATCCAATGAAAATATATGATGTAATCCAAGAATAATTTATTAATTTTTTCACATTAAAATTATAATTATCTAATAATTAAATTAGAAACATGATCTTCATATTCATTTTTCAAAGAAGGGGTTGAACATTCAAAATTAATTTAGTTGAACCTCAATTTTACCATTGAGGGAACAAAATAAAACACCTCTACAGGGGATCCACATCTGATTACTTGATCTTGTAACAATATATATTTTACTCGATGTACTAGCACAGTGTTACTAAATTTCTTTTGTGACTCACTTAATGACTACCAGGATCTATTATGACTAAAATTATCTTATTTTTTGTCTCTTCATATTGAGAGGATGGTTATAGAGGATGATATTCTATCCGAGTTTAGATAAACCACTAGATTCAATCTTAATATTCATAGAGTTCTCTATAGAGGAGAATTATTTTCAAAAATAACCTCCCATAATTTTGATTAAATGGTACAGTTAGATAAAATCATAGGGTTTATTATTAAATATTTGTACAAAGGCCCTTAATAATATATAAAACTATTAATATAACCCATTTTATGCAACATAATATTTTTAATACTTAAATTTATGGTATATGTTAACCCACATAGTGATAAATATTATCTTACTATCTAATGAATACAAATTTACCACTTTACAAGTTTTTTGAGAACACATCCCCATCAACATTTATTGAATTTCTATAAAAAAAATTTTTATAAATTTTAATGAGAAAAATATATTAAATTGTTGGTTTTGTTAAGAAAATATTTTTTTAATATACATTTCAAAACACAAATAATTTATTACCCAAAATCAAAAATTGATTAAAAATTATTATATATCCCCAGAGTGAAGTGATTTTATTAGAAATAAATATATATTTAATATGTGTGATTAATAAATCCAAAATCAATATAAATTCTCAGTCTCTTGATTAATATATATTCTAATAGTTAAATATATATAATATCTAATAGATATCAAAGTATACAATTTATGTTTTACCCATTCGGTATATTCTTCAAAGTACTTAGGAAGTATTTACAAAAGTCGATGAATATTATCTAGAAAGTGGTAATGAATCCACCTAGTAGAAAGAAGTGATGAAATTATTAAATCCGTGTATGAATACTGACTACAAAATATAATCCCTTCTCATAATCTCTCGTCAGAGACGCTGCATATGCATTTCATCAACCGAAATGTTGTATTTTTCATTCATTGATTATTTGAATTAATAAAAAACACCCCATCCCCTGAGAATTTATTATAGATGTTTCATTTCAGCCAATGATCTAATGTATAAAATTCATTAAGCAGAAGCCAAATATTTTTCCATTACATGTTTATTAATAATACATCACTAATGAATCACCCAATATCTTAGTGAACATATAATTTAATAGTTAATAATAATTAATTTTGGAGTGTGAGTAGAGGTATTTATTAATAATAATTTTAAAGTATAAAGATAATTACACATTATTGCACGTGGTAATTACAATGAATTGTATACATTGGAAATTCAAACTTGAAATTTTATCCTTATAGTTACCATTGTTATCGAATACAATGTGAAAACATAATGAAATAATGTCACACCACTTATAATTATAGATATTAGATAGTAAACATACCATGTATTCATTTATATAATTTTATCAGACTATAAAAAATAATAGTATGATTTTTCCATAGATTTTCTGTGTTATCATAATAGATAGTAATTTATGGGAAAAAATTTTATTTTATAGATACTCTAGGACAAATTATTTTTACATAAAATATTATACATTATTTGACAAGACATTAATTAATACTTTCATCAGTTAATGTACATTTAATAAAAATTTTATTCAATTTATACTTATAAGCCAACTCTAATAGACTACATTATAAGAAGAATCCAACAAAAATTATTATTATTCTTATATATTTAACATGATGTTCATGTATTATTCAAATAGGGTTTTAGTATAAGTTTGTACCATGTTTTATTCCATAAGAACTCTTCTTATTATGACCACACCACTCTAAAAAAATCCATTAAGATATGATATTTTTTATGTGCTTCACCAGATGATGGGATGATTTATCCTTTGGAAGACCTTAAAAGGCAGTACAAACATTGTAAAATTTGAAACGATTTAAAACATAGTCCCCCTTGACATTCACTAGAATAAATTTTATATTAGAAAAATTCCATCATTAGGATATTGATATTGTTTTTATAGACCATAAAGATATAGGATTCAACATGTGATGATAAAGGAAGTATTTTCCCCAATTTGGAGAAGTGGGACAAAAACAGGGTTGGGTCATGCCCAATTGGTCGTCATAGTTCTTGTTATATATACCCAGTGAAGTGAATGTGGACAAACATTTCAGGGTGATATATTATGTGGATGTGGTTTATATGTAATGTTGAATTTCAAAATAGCCATATCTAGGCGACCACACCTCTTGATTTTGATATTTTTAGAGGAAAACAACCAATGTCACTGTACAAAAAAAATCAATAAGAATATATGGTCCTGTAATGTAGTGGATGTATATTTACATGAGAATGAACACATTATTTTCACTTTTTTGGTAGTGATAGTTTCTGAATGTGTCCCATATAAAGCCTCATGTGGGTTTATTGAATGTAATTGATAACATGATGTTCAATTGTGAGATATATGGACTCCTTATATTTCCTTTTTGAGGTCATGTATTAAATGAAGTGCACCATTGTGAGTTGGTCTATAGTTGGAGTCCATGCTTTGGATCTGGTATTGTAGAAGGGATAATAGTCATAGATTGGGCACAATGATGTTGTGATTTCTATTTTAATGATCATTTCTTCATATTTATAACAATTCATCCACACTCCCCTTGGATTTGATGACAGTAGAAACCACCACATATTAGGTAGTTTCAATTATTTTTGTTAATGTCTATAATTCAGGCATATATTGGTATTGATGGATGTAGAACGGGAATTTTATTTAATGAATTTAATTCTCACGGAGGGTTATATATCTATATAATGATGTAGAGAATAAAAATATTGATCAATATTGGGACATTTACACATATCATAAGGATGGGTAAACGTTGAAGAAAGTCTTTCTATAAGAGTAATGTTCTCTCACTAGAAGATCCAAAATTTGGACATTGTTGATAAAAAATCATGGTGATGATTTTCAATATCATTTGGTGTAGTAGTATGTTTTATATTAAAGAGTAGTGATTTTTGTAGGATTTAGTTCCATATAACATACATTTTTAATATGTCATTACTAGTTTTCAAAACTATATACCTTTTCATAATAAATAATGAATTTTTATCTCCATCATATTTTTTGTGATAATTTTTATAGAACATCTATCACACTGAAAGGTAATATATTTTCCCAACTATGATGAGAATCAGAATATACAATAAGGTTATTCTAGATCGGGTTTATTAGATAGATGATAGTTTCTTATGGGATTTAGGAAATTGTAGCTATTAGGGGTAGGAGGTTCATTAGACATTGAGACATCATCACATGTTGTTAACCTTGGGTAATCTCCAATATATGAGGATATGGGAACAGACTTGTTGAATAGAAATCAAAATTCCCATGTTCCATTGGATTCTCTTTTCTAGGGATGTGTTCATCGATCCTTATACATTATGATTATCCTTAACACATATCCTGACTAACATAAAATTTTCTATTGATGAAAACTATGCTTAAATATGTTCATTCCCAATTAGTATACATTTGGGGTGTCTTCAGGGATATTTCATTAATTGATAATCAAATAACGGGTTTAGCACTTTTGCCTCTTGATGGAAGTAAGTATTTCACGCCATTTTCTATTATAATCTTTCTACATAAATCTATGTCCATGGTGTTTGGTAGGACAGTTCATTTCATGATACATATATAAATGTACATCGAGCATATTGGTCAATGTAACCATCTTGAAACCATCTTGATTCTAGGTAACGTGATAAAGGGATATTATTACTTAGTAAACAATCATAGGTGGTGAGATGTTGTTGTGATATTATATTATTTTTATATACCTTACTTGGTGTTTTACTGCATTCTAACCATTGGAATTTGGCATTTCTACCAAATTTCCTTGAGAAAGAGGACTATATGGTCATACACTAATTGTATCCACAAGCAATGTTAAATTAAAATTATAAATTTATCATGTTCTAATAAATTAAAAAATTATAATTTGGCTTATCACCATAATTTAATAACAAGTTATTTAATATAATAAGTGAGTAAAATGATACTTAATATTTATTTTCATGTTTATAGAGTTTTATATTATGAATATTTATAAAATAAAAATGTAGTTAAATTTATTTAATAAATTTAAGTGTAATTATTCGAGGATCGATATAGAATAACAATGGAAATTGTTCTTAGTTGATTTATCATATTTGAAATAGTATATATTCTATTTAATTAAAAATTATAAATGTTTGTTTATCATGTCATGTGACTAAAATTATCAAGATTAGTCATTAATTTATTTAATAATTATAGATATATAAAGGGTTTCATGTCAAATTTTCCAACCATAATCCTTCCAAAATAAATTTATTTTTATATAAATTTCTAAAAGTAGAATTATTTTAAAAAATGTATGGAGTTTGACTCTTTGAATTGATATAGATAGATAAACAGACATATAGTTCTCTCATCCCCTATTTTCTCAATCCAATGAGGGATCACCTAGATTTCTTCTTCTCGCAATATTAATTTTATTATTATCACCCATAAACTATGAAATCGATTCAGATTATCCATGCTAAAAAATAGTGAATCTATTATGTCATTAAGAGATTATGGTGCACATGTGGATCACTAATAGTGAATTTGTACCCTTGGATCCTTTAGTTAAATTACTCTGAAATAATATTTATTATTTCATATCATAATTGAAATCATAATTATGTGTTTTGGTAATTATATATCTTCCTATAAAATAATTAGTAATTAAATGGTTGGATACATTACTTATTGTTCATGCATTTTAATGTAGTCATGAAGTCAAGTTTTTCATTAGAATTGTACTTTTTACCTTGATAATAACAATTAAATATGATAAAGAACTAAAATTTGAGTTTTTAGTTCCATAAAAGTGAGATTCGACAATTATTAGAACTTATAATTCGTATTAGAGTGGTAACATTTTTAATTTATAAATATATTTTTCATTGAATTTTTCTTGTGTTTGAGTGTTATATATTTTAAAAGTATTATTTTTAATATATAACATCTTCATCTATTAATATTATTCATTCATGATAACAAAATCAATAATCATTTATGAATTAATAGTGAAGAAACATACAAAATTACATAATCTATCTGTTCTATAGGATATTCAATTATATAACTATATTAAAAAAGAATGTAATAAATATATACACATGGTGTGTTATGTTTTATCATCATTATCTCTTTATATCAGGTCATATATGACAAAATTTTATCTATGATCTGAATATATCAGATCACCGTGTAGATTTAGATAGACTGGAACATGGAATGAAGCACAACATATTTTGTAACCACTATACATGACATAACGTCACTGTTATCTCGTTGTTGAGTACACATTATGTCCCATGTGTTCCTTGTAAATGTTATATGGCATTGGAACAGACATTCTAGGAAAAATAAGGTCACAACCCATATATTGGAATAAACACAATCTACATAAATGTTTTCAATAGTTAGGGAACACACCTAGTCCCATGTCATTTTTTATAGACACATGAAGAAAAAAATTACATGTCTGATACATTTTATACACACTAGGATGCCTTTTACTAGCAGTGATCACAAATATTCATGAAAATAAGAGTTAAAGGTATGATTAATCATATTTATTATTTGTTGAATGTGTCTTTCATCATATAGTACATTTCATATGAAAATATTTAAAATTATATTTTAAATTGATTTATATGATATTTTTCTAATGGACACATGAGGTTTCTTCCAAGAATACTTGTGTGCCACATTAATCATAAATGAAATTAATTTTTAAAAAATTCATTTTTGATGGTTAGTTAAGGATTGAGAGAAACAACTAAGATAAATTGAATTAATCGTATTATTCCTGACATTTTAAATTATTTAATGAATGAATAAAGGTAATTAATAACATAATTGAACTACATACTCATTGTTGGATATGTTTGGATGATTGTGAGATTAGACCTTCCCCTGTGAGTGATTGGTTTCCATAAAATCTTTATTATAAAATTAAAATTGATGTTCTTCTCAGCATCCCCTCCTCGTTTTTTATGTTATAGAGACTGTTCTTATGGTATCATTAATGTAAATTGTTATTTATCAGATCCATTGGTTCCCCTTACCTACATGTTATTAAATTATTATGTTATTATGGAGCTCCCAAGAGAGTTGACCTAGTCTAAATCAATGAGTCTATGTGATACTAATCTAGGTGATATATATGAGCCATAGTAGAATATTGTAACAAAAACCAAGCTACATTCTAAATAAATTTCCCCTATGTTCAAGGGTTAGTTTATTATCATCTATATATACTAACCATTACAGAATCACATGATAAAGAAACATATATTTTATTTCTGTCATTTTCTTGTTAATTTTTTTTTAATTTCACACAATGAACTAATAAATAAAATAACAT
The DNA here is from genome assembly GCA_963277665.1 of Viscum album. Lineage (NCBI taxonomy): Eukaryota > Viridiplantae > Streptophyta > Magnoliopsida > Santalales > Viscaceae > Viscum > Viscum album. The sequence goes on along the minus strand of OY728136.1, from coordinate 1,235,168,374 downwards.
AAACGAACAATGAGTAAAATATATTATGATTATGCATAAATGATTTATTGAACATGGGTTATCACACATGTGTAATCCACATAATATTAAAAACTCAGGTATAATGATAAAATGGACTTTATTTTAAATGATAGAAATCCTTAAAATAAAATATTTTTTCAAATCTGTCTTCCACTACTTCAGTTAGAATCAACCTCATTATTCAAAGTGCTTCACCAACCAATGCTGGTTATCATTCAATGATCATATAAATTTTATCATAATATTTTCTATTGACATAACATAGATAGATTCAATTGTCCAATACCCATATAGGGACAGGTTTTTCTAATTTGAAATGTTTTAGGATAACATTAAATGTTATTTTTGGATTTAGAGTCCCCTAAATGGTGAAAAGAACTGTGAGTTAATGTTGTTGGAATGTTATTCCTACCAAAAACATTTCAGAAAATGTGGTAGGCCCATATATGGGTTATGAGATAGGGAATTTGGATCATTTCCATAATAATTTGTAAGTCAGAATAAATTATGATACTGTTGATGAGAGTTAAAGTGTTCTGGAAAATAGTTGGATATTAATAAAAATTAAATTATTTTATAATATATTATTGTATTTTTTGGTAAATAAAATTACTAATTATCTAATCTTAATTTGATGTAATTTAAACAAAATGTATTCAATAATATCAATATGAGAATACAGTAGAAGGAAACCCTTCTAAGCATTGTCAATTTATTGGAATGATATTGGAATATTCATGTTATCCTCAATAAACAATGTGATTCTATTGTGATATGAGAATATTGATGTTCATCGAATCTTCTATAAACATAAGTATCTCTACCAAAACAATACATGAAAATTGATATATATGATCTACAACACACTATTCACAAACAATATTGTAGATTCGGTTCTAACTAGGGAATATATAGTGAAGATGAATGGCCAAATTTTGCGCATAAAAATATTAGGTTTTAAGATCCCAACTGAGATACACAGTGATCTATTTCCATACACATTACCCAAAAACACCTCTAGTTTTATTGTGAACTGTAAAATAATAAATACTGATAAGACATTTTAGAAAAATCATCCACTTATTAAACAATATGATGAAGACATGGATCGTGTAAAATCCACTATCCTTTAGGTGAATCGGAAGAGGAATAACAAGGAAATTGGAAATAATAATCAATCTAATTCTAAGGCTCCAAAGCACCATCCTTCCATGAAGAAGGTGATCCAGAGGAAAGATAATTAATAAGATGCGGTATGATTTTCATGTGTAATGATAGATCATTGGATGTGGAATATCACCTAGTTAATGAATTTTTGGGAAGATTTAGGTGCATTAATTATTGAGTATAATCTCTCTATATATATAGTATGAGTATTAGATATTACTTGTGGTTCTAATATTTGTATATGTTTTTATGAACCAAATAGATTTTCGAATATTACTTGAGATGTGGTGGATCTATGAGCTACTGATGGAGCAAGGTTGGATACTATAGATATTAGAGACTACCATCTCACATTGTCAATGATATTGATTTTCATTTTAAAGAACTGTAATTATGTGTCTAGTGTTACCAAGAACATTATTTTATTGTTGATTATATATTAAAAGACATATTATAAGATATGAACATATGGTTTTCTAATTTTATAAATATAATAATTTTTATGGATTTTCATAATTGAATAATTTTCATTATGTATTAAATTTAAAATACCATTTTTTGGAAATCTATAATGAATCAAATTCAGATGACTCCTATAACACCTTGTTAGGGAATCACTATCGTGGTCACCTAAATGAAAATTGTTTGAAAATTATCTATCAATTTTTTACAGAGAATCAGTATAGATTATAAGAAATGAAATATGTCATGCTTTTATCATGGACATATGACTAGTCAACTATTCATTCGTCTAGGTGAAAGGTCTATAGAGATTTTATATTTGGTACACATTGATGTGTGAATAAATATTCATGTATCATATCAACTTGGATACTCCTACATTTTTTCATTTTCCAATGACTTATTATGTATAGTTATATCTACATAATGAGGTATAATTCAGTATTATTTTATAATTTTAATGAGTTCAAAAATGAGGCTGAGAATCATCCTAGTAAAAATATAAAAAAATTCAATCAAATCAAGTTGAATATTATATTAATGATGAATTTAATTAATTTTTAAAGGATGTTGAATTATTTTTCAACTCATTCGACATTATAAACCATAGCGGAATGATGATAGTGTAAGCATTAACTATAATATATTTTAAATTTTACTGTCGATGATGAGTCATGAAAAACATCCATTATCATTTTTGGGATATTAATTATATACAAAAATATAATAACTAAATTTAGTTCTAAATAAATTTGAAAATTTTATTATCTGTATATTATGGAGTGAAAATAAACTTGTTTTTCATATATTAGAGCACTGGGCTATGAGGCTTTTATTAAGGCTAGATCAATAAACAAACTAGAACCCTTAGGCAATAAGTGTATCATTATAGAGTATAACATTGAAACAAGGGGATATAATCAATGAAACCCATTTGGAAATATTTTAATTATCATAAAACGTTTCATCATTCATGATAGGGACCAAAATACTGAGGATAATGGACAAGATATTGACTTCATTGGAGTTTATTCTCATGATACACAAGAGTCTGTATAGAATCTGATTCCACAAGTCCCTTAAAAAGACATTGTTCCTAAAAAATAATAACTTTTTAAAGGTTATGGAGATGTTACATAACCCTAGATATTTGGTTTCCTACTCCCTAAATATGTTTAATAATTATTTCTTCAAAATTATGATCCTCTCTCCACTAAAGAGGTACTGTAGAATATAGAATCAACAATATAGTAAGAATCATTGAATTCTGATATGGATTCGATGTATTTGTGTTGTGTCTATGTTCTTCTTGATCCACTAGTTAATATAAATTATTTTTGTGTAAATGGGTATTCAAGAGAATTTTTTATATAATAGGTAACATAAATTCTTACAAACATGTCTAGTGGATAAATGGGTCAACAAAATCATGGAAATGACAATTATGAATACATTTCTCTAATTACCATGATTAAATACATAAGAATCATTCATGAAATGGTATCTTACTATGACATTGTGATTTTGAAAATGGTTGTCAAAAATTCATTCTGTAATGGGAACCTAACAGATGATGTTTATATGAAACAACTTGAGGGGTTCGTTACTCCAGGAAATGAAAAAAGGCATATGAGTTACTGATTTCCCTATATGGATTGAAGAATGATTACAATATAGGAAAAATTCATTTTTAGAAATCCATTAATTTATTTTCTTTCATAATGAACAAATGTTATCAATTTTTTATAGTATATTTAGTAAGAGTATTTTTTTCATAGTAGTATATGTCAGTGAAATACAAAAAATTTGAAATTATATACCATCCATACGAGAGGTTAAGGAATGGTTGAAGAAGTGTTACTCTTTAATGGGTAATGGTAATGCAATATACATTCTATAGATCAAGATCATGCATGATAGTTCAAAGAGACTATTTGAGATACGAAAAAGTAGATATATGGACAAAATAATGATGTTTTTCTATATATAACAATCCCAGAGTTTATTCATTCTAGTATCACATGGTATTCATCATTCCATGAATAGATGTCCTTAGAAAAAAAAGAAAGATAGAGAATTAGTAAGATATTATACAATTATGTTATAAGAGATATCATATACTCCCTATATTCTACATGTATTGATGTTTCAAATGCATTGATAATATTAGGTAGATACCATGGAGATCCAGGTGGACAAAATTTTATTACTATTATGATTATCCATGAGTATCTAAGCCATACTACATAAATTTTCTTGGTGTATTGGGGATATGGAGAGATAATAATTAGAGGTTATATTAATGCCAGATTTTAGATAGATCAAAATTATATGGATTATTATTTTGAATCTTAATTTCTTCACAGTGGATGAAAATTTTATTTGATGAGATCAAAGAGACTAGTAATCATTGATTATATATCGGAGTCCATTTATATTATGACTTTTTATGTATCCATAGAATTAGATTGGATTAACAAAAGTTTCCAATAAGTTTATTTGGTACCTAAAAATAAATATCCTATCAATGATTACTATGATAACACAACAAAAATATATCTATGCAATGGTCTAAGGTTACACCATTGTAATGGATAACATACATTGCATTTTTTATCTCAAGAGAGATTTTTGTTAATGAGGTGACTCTATAGTGATAATAGTATACACTAAGAAAAACATGGTCGACCCATTATGGAAGGATTTATCCTAACAAAATCATGGGTATCCTATCAGATAAAGTTTATTAAAAACAATTAAAATTTGGATCTAGTCCACGTAGGAGTATATTAGATCTGATTCCCTATAAAATACATTAATAGTAGTTGATTAATTTTTTTGATAATTAATGAATATTTCATATCACATTATTATTTTTCATCTATATGGTATTTATATGTGATAATTTCCTTATAATATATTACACTCTAAATGGTTATTGAAGTACCCTACTACGATGAGAACCAGGAGGATCCACAACATTATTCATGAATCATATTTTACAGTCGGATGATATTTTGTGAATGGACGTAGAAATTAGGGTCTTTTTTGGGAGTAATAATTAGAATACCTTGATACAGCTTCTCATAGAACACTTGGTAATCTAAACCATAAGAGGTTTTGATAAAAATCCTTTGAAGGAAATACACATATCTGTTTCTCATTTTATGTTCTATTTGTGGACATGTGTATTATTCATTGGACCATAATATTATAATTAATTAATATAATGAATAATGTAACTATATATGTTAATGAAAACATGTATTACATACATTATTGGTGACTTAGGATAGATTAAGTGAATCAAAAGTGATATTACATTAATGGAAAATTTGATAATGTATTTATCCCTTCCATCTCTTGATGGAATTTGATATCTCAGGCCCATTGATGAAATAGAACTTCCCATATAATCCATTTCAATGGTCTTTTATGGGAATTTTAATTTTTATAATGTCAATTAAAAAATAGTAGAGTATATAGTTTGATCATAGAATTATTAAACTGCATTTTTTCAAGATATCATGAAAAATAGATTATATTTCACTATAAACACTTGTATGAGGTTGGAAATTATTTCAATATAAAATTCTTCCTCAATGTATTCCTTGAAATGTTCGAAGAATCTGACCTTGAATATTTTGAAGTTATGCCTAATTCCAAAAATAAAGAGTCCAAGAGGGTTACACATCCAGTGTATATACAATCATAGTTAATTTCCAATAATGAATGTAACAAGTTAGAATATATTAGATTTATTCAGTTTGGTCGATCTCCAGTATTTAATCATAACTTATTTGAAAATGATTGGTATTTTAAGAAAACAACATCATTTATTTTTCAGTTTTGTGAATATAAAAATTATTATATTCACCATTTTATATTGTGGTAAAATATATTTATTAAATTAAATATTCATTATTTTTTAATCGATAAATGTTGATGAGCATAAGTGGACTGAGTTGAATGGTCTAATTGAATATAATATAAATGATATTTATTTTCATATTTAAAAAAATATTTTATTTTATCAGTTAATTAATAATAATAAAATTACTATTATTATTAGATTTCGGTTCGATGATAAATTATAAATATGGAAAGGGATAAGTGTGAAATATTCCAACCACAAACCTACCATAACATATTTTTATTTATTTCACATTACAATAAGAAAATTCATTCACAATATATATCCTTAAGATATCTCAATCCCTATATAGAGATCAAGATATCAAGAATTTTCTCCTCCCCTACTATCTCATGTCAATGAGAGATCACCTAAACTACTTCCTCCATAGAGAAGAATTTTATTTTTATCAACCATGAGCAATGAAAGTGATGAGGATTGTCTGTACTGGTACCTAAAAATACCATGGAATTATTTTGAGATTTTGGTGTGTTTTTTGATCACCGCTAGATGGTTTTTTAACATTTATTTTATTGTGAAATAACAAAGGGACATGAATTCTTACATCAGATCTTCAATGTAAGAATAATTATAATTTTAGGTAATTTTATATCTTCGTTTAAATAAATTACAATTTTCATGTGAAAATCTATCACTTGTGGTTCTGCTGTTTTAATTAAGTCAACAAATATATTGTTTTCATTTGAAATGAAATATTTATCATTTAATGAAAAAATTATGTGTTATCTATGAAAGATATTATAGTTTTTAATTCTATTAAATGTCACCTCCACTACGCCATGTACCTACAAGTTCCCTACTATGGGAGATTAGTTTGATTTCAAAACGATTCTAGTACTAAACCTGGTGGTACAATGGCAATACACCAAGTGGTATTATATGATCAAAAATAATATAGTTATTATAGTGCATATTCACATTTTTGGTCATTCTACTTATATGTATCCCATTGTTGGTGAACCATGTAAAATTACTAATGTCATTTAGTATATTCATCACTAATTATGTGGAATGAGAGAAAATAAAAATTTCTATTATGGTTACATAACATGACCTGTAATAGAAGAACAATGAATTTTAATAATTTTTACCAAGATTCACCCCAGCCCTATATTTTTATTTAATCCTCAATAAGAAACCCAAAATTTGTATCAAAGGGAGTTTATTTTCATTTTCTCTATTGGTAGCAAGGGTAATATTTTCAATCAAAAAGGTATTCCCATAATTGATATAATTAATTTTCTTAGTCAAAATACTCGAAGAAACAATATTTTAATAAATTTTTCGTAGACATTTATACATTTTTCATTTATTTAATCACTTATTACATTAATTTAATAGCCTTTATGGTAAGATATCAACATGAATTCAATGCAAATGAAAAATCAATTACATAAATGTGAAGTGAATTTTTGAATCATATTTTCCTATAGGATATTCCATTCAAACCCATTCAAATTATTTTTTAAATAGATTCTAAATAGTTGTGAAGTATATTTTATTGTTCGAGAGGAAATGTTATTAGTTCTATAAAAAAACTATTCAAATTTTATAATTAATTCAAATGTGATAGTTGATTCGGTTTTCAATCATCTAGATATGATTCATCAATATATGTGAGGCATTAGTGAATATATAAAATATAAGATGATCATAAAGAGAGTCATAATAAGGTTCCCTTTATATTTCAAGGAAAAAAGTATTAGTTATAGAGTAGAATGATCCTAGAGAAACATCACTCAACAGTTTTCAATATACTCTTATGGATTAAGTGATATGGAATATAGTAAAACAGAAAATAATTAAGGAGAGTAACCAAGAGGTGGATTTTAATTTAAGGAATAATTATAATATAAAGGATAATCTAGTTATTAAAGATGTTATTAAGGTTATCTCGTGTTGTTAATCTAATAATTATTTATGATGAGAAAATTCCAAGGGTAAGATTCTTCTTGATTTCATTAGATGTGGAAATTCAGAACATCTTATGGCCAACTATCCCGAGAACCACCAAGAAGATGGTGATGAAAATGAAAGTGGATCAAAAAATTAAATAAGAGGTGTGGAAGGTAAAAATAATTTTCAATAAATAAAATTTAATAGGAGAAGATAAATTTTAAAATATGATTATTCTTTGGATGTAAATTGATGGACAGAGTGGATCAAAGGCCTTAATTTTTAATTTTTTTGATAATACCCATTTTAACATGGTTGAGATGGAACTTTTACATGAACAATATGTATAGAAATACAAGGCACAATACATGTCCTGGAGGCCCAAAGACAATACTTCATTTGGAAATTCACATCCCCAACATGTACTTCATTTATGGCGCCTACCTTCAAACCTCGCATGGATGATTCGCTAAAATCCCACCATGTCGAGATACATGGTTCCTGGCACCATTTTTGGGTACATAACCATTCATGATTCCAAACCTTTTAGCATTATAGGTGGCAGATAGTAATCTAATTATTCTTCTATGGAATTCCCCCATGTTTGATGACGTCATTCTATATCCTAGTGGCAGAGTGGCTCGAAATACATTGAAGGAATGAAGGTCTTGGTATATAATTCCTACATCACCACCTACCTACATCATACCTATGTCACTGGCAGTTCATAAATTCCCCAAATGGCTTTCCCAAATTTGATATATGGTTCTATGAATTCCATTACAGATTCTTTTCAACTCACGTAGAGTCACATTTTCAATTCTAAAGAAAATGAAATACTTGAAGTCAAATATGGAAGATTATGTGTAGATGGATATTTTATATAAGCACAAATATGGTGATATTAATGATTAAAATGAAGTATATATGTGAAAATAAGATCAATAAGGAAAAATTGTGGAATCCCATGAAAAATTATATTTGTATGGAAGATAATAAGAAGGCCAATTGTGTAGTGTGTCTGTAATGACCCAAGTATTTATAAAATAAAAATAATTCATTTCTATTAATATTTATAAACAACATATTAATTTTACGTTAATGGGATGTTTTTTCCAATATCTTACTTTACAGGAAACAATGTGTTTCTCAAAATTCTTATGTTTCACACAACATTGAGTTACACCAAAAAACAATATAGTAAAAATAGTATTTTTTTAAAATAGTAGTTATCACATAGCCTTTGGGATGGTAGGAATGAATAGTATCTACGAAATAATGAATATATGATTTAAATAGGTTAAAATAATTATTCATTGGTTACAGACTTTTTTATAAATGTATCTTTAAACCAATTTAATATAAATGATGTGTTTTTATGAAAAACGCTTTAAAAAAGGGAATATTGTGTTTATAAAATCATATCACTATTTATGGTTTTTTATTTAAAAAAAATATGTTTTATATATTAAATTCAATGTTTTAAATTCATATTATAAATTTTCATGATATCATATAATAAAAAATTCAATTTTTCGGATAAAAGAAACATTTATCTAAATATGCAGTTTTACAATCTTTTAATGGTCAACCCTTTTTAAAATAATTTCTCTTTACTTTTATATATTATATTTGAAAAAATAAATTATTTCTATAGGATAAGGACACCAAAATTTAATTAGGGTTAATTTTTTAAAATTTTCTGATAAATTTTATTTTTAAATAAATAGAGAAAAATAATGCATTTTAATCCAAAACTGTCATTTCATCTAATATATTTATATAGTTTAATTTTAATTTTAATTTTTTTTAAAGTTTAATTGGATTAATTTTTTATCATTTAATCCAATTTTGATCATTGGATGTAATTTCCTATTGAAATTGGAAATAAACACTTTTCAATATTTTGATAGTGACTGCTTTTTTAAAACGATGTTTTTGGTTTTGACATCAAGAATTACTTTAAAATTAATTACTGAAAATTATGTATTCTAAATTTTGAAATATGGATTCCATATTTTTAATCATCAGGACGAAATTTTTTAAATATGTTCCTTTTATTTTTGGACATTGTGAATAGTAACTTCAATAATTATTTTATTTACCATGGTTAAAAGGTAAATCTGGTAAATAGGGGTAAAAAATAATATTATAATAATTTTAATCTACCTAAACAAATGTATTAATCCTATTTTATGAGATATTTCAGACCATGGGTATCCTTGCTTCATATTTGTGACCCCAGGGAGCAACTTCAGTGTGATAATGACATGTTATAAGAATTAATATAAAATAACGACAAATATAACATAAACTTGTATCTTTTAAAAAAAGAAGTTTAATATGCAATTATATAAGTTATATATTAGTCTAAAAATAGTCAGTATACATATAAAAATATTTCCTACATCATGATAATTTATTTATAATTTTTTAATATTAAATAAATTAATTTAATTATGACATAATCATGATGCACTGATTGCTTCATTAATAATGGATGAAAAGAAATAATATTCTAAATATTAAAATAAATATTATATAACATAATTAATGTCATAAAATAATTACTTAGGTTAATATGGAATGTTATTATTGGTTCAATGTTTTTTTCTCGATCGAATAAAGTTGTTCTGAATTTTTAAAAATGTCATGTTTGCATAGTGTCAAAAATTAAATTATTCATAAATAAAAATATAAAATTGTTTATTAAATGATATTAAATTACTAAAAATATATTATTTTTAAAATGGATAATATAGAGCCATATATGTAATATATTGCTCTATTGGGTCTTTTTACATTTTATGGTAATTACATTAACACACAATTAGTAAATAACTTGAAGTCACTATAAAATTAAAAAGGGTAAATTAATGGTTAAACCAAAAAGATAAGGATAAAAAAATATTCATAACATGACTAAAAATTATTGTATGATAAGTATTCTAACAATAATCATATTATATTATAATAAAATGAGTTTTGGAACATTTTTAATCAAAATTAAATTTATAATAAAAAATATTTCAAGACTTTCTTAAATTGCCCCACCTCCATCTTATAAAATCACACCAACTCTACCCACTTACTCACACCTATCAAGTCACTTTTATCATACATATTATACTCTAATAAGCTCATTAAATACCTACCTTACACCTAGATTCCAGAACTTTGGATGAATAAAATTCAATAATTATTTTTGGATCAAATGAAAAGAAGTTATCCGATTTAGAGTTAACGTCTTGTCACAAGTTTATTTCCTTTATTTTCCTTCTCCACACACTATGAAATTATTATTCTATGATTTCATAACATAAATATTATCCTAAATATTATAGTATGTTTTTATGAGTAGTATTCTAACTATTCTTACACACACCTCCATCTAATTGATATGAACCTACTATTTCATATTACGATGAACTAAAACCTCATGAAATTATGATTGTTCAATTTTCACCTACCACATATCATGGTGAAAATTATGATGAAAATGTATATATGTGTTATATATATATTTTTTAATGTCTATATTCTTCTCTAATATTTATTTACAACATAATATTATGCTTTCTATAATATGTAAATATGATAATTTCATTTGAGAAGTGCAGACTACCACCCCCTCTAAGTGATATTACTCATTCATGGAATAAATGGAATGTATAAAGGTTGGTTTTATTAAACATATAAGACATAAATGAAATAAATATTTTATTTTTATTTTTATTTACAATTATTTCAGTTTGTTTTTATTCCTTTAATTTGAAAAATAAATGAATGTAGTGTTCATGCGTACGTACAACCAACCGTCTCCCTGAACAGTGAAGTTAATTACAGATCTCCTATTATTATAGACTATTATAAAAACATATATACTTTATTTATATGATATTTGATTATTTTATATGATTTTGGAGATTATGGACATATGACCACGTAAAAAATTTACATCAAAACATTCTCATATTTGCCTCGATTACTGTATATCGACAAAATAACCTATATGAACATAAATAATTATGTAATTTCAACAACAATATAATAAGAAATATAATTTTAATAATAAACTTTAAAAGGGGTTTTAAGAAATTATAAATTATCCTATGTTTAATATTCTAGAATATAATGAATGAAAAGACAAGTTGGACTCATGGAAAAAGATTTGGTCTAAATTTCCTTTCATTGATAAATTTCTTGATAATACACACCTTTATTCTATTATAAACTCTATAAAAAGCCACTACGACATTTAAAATCCATATCTTATCTATAATATTGTTATTTATAAAATCATTGATATTAATATTTATATGTTAAAAGTGTTATGGGACACCTTGAACGTTTAAATATTTAATTATAAAATATTTTTATTCATGATGTTAGATTACATATTTATTTATATGGGTATTAAAAAAACATATAAGAAATTTTTTTCCTATGTTTAATTTCATTCAATATTTTCAAAATAAATTTTGTATATGAATAATTTCACTTTTATTACAAAATGAAAAAACAAATTTCTTTAACATATACAGCAAAAATGACTTCTCTACTGTTGTACATGTTATTTTCTATTAGGCTTACTCTATAAGACTTAATGTATTTTTAACGAAAATATATCCTTCATAACATTATTTGTTTATATTTGTATTGAAAATGGGTTCATAAATGAAAATAGTATTTTTAAATGGAAATGTTTTTCAATGGGATTAAAAGAAGCTTTCAAAAGAGGTTTTTGTGATGAACTTGTTTTATTCATACAATGGTACAAAAGAATTATAAGAAACAGGTGAGTTTGATATAGATTTTATGAATGGTTGAGCCCATTATATCTTAGGGTTGAGCCCCAAATAGCTTATAAGAAGGGTTGAGCCCCATTATAGCTCATGGGTGAGCCTGATATAGCTTATTTGATGGTTGGTCCACATTATAGATCTCCAATTTGGAAGACAACCACATGGTTATTCAATCAGAAAATATTTGAATCTGTTTTATTTATATGATGCATTATGTCACAAAATGGAGTTTAAATTTATTTCCATTTGCTTTAGTTTTTCTAATGAAAATAATGTATGAGTGTTATTCATGTGTAAATTCATTCATTCATCCAGTCAAATAAAATGGAATGGGATATCCACTTTTTTCTAGGATAATGTTTTTTCTTTATTTTTATGTCCCTTAATGAGCTTTTTCTAATAATCTCACGTTTTTAATGTTTTCATAGGATTTAAGGGAGAATATAGTCAAGGATGGGATCATGGAAAAGTTATGACGATCAAAAATGAAAAGAAATCATGTTTCTTTTTAAAAGTTTTATTGTTATGGATGAAATAGATATTATTGGAAGTGTACACTATGTATTTCTATTTCTCATGTAATATTTATTTCATAATTCTCTAAATATATAAACATGAAAACATTGACACACCCCAACCACAGACACCAATTTTTTATTCTTTTATCGGTCTGCGTCATTTGGATGGGGTTTAGTTGGGTCCCTATTTGAACTTTTCCTTAGTCTAATATTTTCGATCAGTCTCGAGCTGGTGCGTGGTCACTTTACCATTAGCAGTGCTCGTGCGTTCGACCCTGGTGAATGCGTGGTTTCCAATAATTGATATAACTAAATTTTATAAATGTTTAAACCGCCATGATAAGAATATTTTTTCAGATAATAATAATATCATCATTAATTTGATATTAATATTATTCTTATAAAATTTTTATTAGAATTATTATTATTTTTTTGGTTTATTTTTAGTTTATTTATTTATTATTATTATTATCCTAATTATTTTTATTTTATTTTATATTCTGTTATTGTTATTTTTTGAGGTTTTTAACCTACTTTCTTTCTTCTCTCTCATACCAATCACGCTACATTATTTTTTTATCCCCTCACGCACCTCCCCTCTCCCCCCCTTAATTCCTATCATGCTGACCCCATTTTTTCCTCACACATCTATCCTCCCTCTCCCCTTACCCGTGACACACCCCCCTCCCTCGGAATCGTGCACCCCCCTGGTCTATTCTTGCACACGCACCCCCTCACCGGAGCTCCCTCCGGCCGCGGTCCGCCTCCCGGCCTCCTCCTCCCTACGCCGCCGCCTGCACCTGCCCCTCCCTGTGTCGTCTGACCACCCCGGCTCCCTGACCTCCGACCGACCTCACCAGCTCTGGCCTCACAACCCTCAACTAGTGTGACTCCCCCCTCTGGTATCCTTATTTTTTCATCTTTTTCCTTTTTTTGGGGAGGGGGGGTTTGTTTGAGTTTGCCTAACCATAACTGAGGGATTTTTATTTGTTTCTGTTCTTCTTTTTTTAGGTATGTGAAGGGTCCGCAATGTTGTTTTCTCACTTCCGTTGGGGAGCGACTGTATTCGTGCCCCTCCGAGGAAGGTGAATTCTTGTATTTTTATTTCTAGAGCACTCCACTAATATTCACGCTCTTTATTTTAGTTTTAAAACTTGTTTTGAAGCTTTGTTATACCCTTAATTATATTACTATATAGTTCTTAAATTTTTAGAATTGATTAAGAATATTTTTTGAGTCAGTTCCTAGTTTATGTCTATATGCATCTACGATGATTTTCTTGCTTAAGTGACAAATGTTATTTTGATGATTTTTAAAATGTAATTTGCATCACTATGGTTTTCTCGTCTAGATTTTTGTGATGTTTCGGCATTGATGAATTTTTTAAAAATTGTTCATTAGCGTGATTCATTAATTTTGATTATGTGTTTATGTACTTGGGGTGTTGATAAATTTTGATATGAGCTTTTAAAATAAATTGATACAATATTGGGGGTGTTTCACTTAGTTTTATTTAAAAAAATGTTAAAGTGTGATTTGGGTTTTACTTGTGAACTTTGTGATTTTTGTAGGGTTGTTTTTTGAATTTTATCTTGATTTCATTGTTTGGATTAATTTTATTTTAGAGATTTGTGGTGTTTTTGAGTCTCTGGGATTCATCGTAGAGAGTTGTGGTTGGTTTCGAAGGTGTGCACACATATTACCAGGTATGGATATGTATAGATATATATATCTTATGTGTGCGTGTTCCCTCAAGGATCAGGGAACACATGCATCGGTTTAAAGATATATATATATATATATATATATATAAGTTTGTGTGTGTGAGCGAGCTGTTGTGTGAGTTAGAAAGCTTGACGTAACCTTTTTTTGAGGAAGGCATTTCCATCCCTTCTCTCTTTCCGATGTTTTCCATAGGCACTTACATGGTTTCAATTAGTTAATAAATTTTATTTTCACCCTAATAATCATGATAGTTTATTTATTGCAGTGTTTCTTTGATGGTTAAAAGTGTTAAAAACATCTTTGAAATAGTTCCTTGGTTATGTGTATGTGCTCCCATGCCTTTGCTCCCAATTTTAATCAATTTAATTCTCTAATTTTCATAGTTAAATTTCATATTAAGTTTCCCGACTCTAGTATGTTTATATTTAACTTATGGTAGTGTTTTACTATTGAAATATTTTATTAAAACTGAATTTTTGGATGCTCCTCTATTTACGCACATGTGTATGCCTTGCCAACATGGTTGGAACTAAATACCTTTATCTGAAAATGGTAATGTTGGATTTTTTGAGTGGTGTTTGTTGGTAGAAATTTTTTTTGAAACTTGTTTGTCCTCCGTTGGTTGATTTCATGAAGCTTAATGCTTTTGATGAAACAATTTCGCGTTTCCTGGAATTAGTATTTTTCTCTAATCCTTGTTTTATAAGTGGTTCTTGTTTTCTAAATTATGTGGGTCTCTTTGTGTGGTTCTTTAAATTGGTTTGAAAAGAAATCCATGCATATATTCCCGTTTGGCTTTTGATGTATATATTTTGTTGAGTGCGTGGAGTAAGACAACACTTGGGTTTATTTAATTTACAAATTGAATATGGTATCACTAAAGACATTTATTGAAATTCTTTAAAACTTGGAACCTAAGGGCCTGTTTGGATTTTTAAATACAAAAGTGGTGTTTAGGGTTGTTTTGGAAGAGCTTTTTCCATGATTTCATAAATGCATTGATTATGTAAAACTAGGGGCCTGATTTACAACTCCACGTGTTTAATAAAGTGATTTTGATAACCGAATGATGTGATGGCCTGGTTAGAACTTTTTATGTTTTACATGTATTCTTATATATATAAATATATGGGGTGATCCTATCTAGGGTAACCCTTTATATGTGAACGCATAAGAAGCATCCATGTTTGGGGTAGGCAGGTGAAGTGAGATGAGTCACGCGTGCGAGGGCCTTCCTAATTACACAGTATTATTATAACCTCCATTGGTTCCTGGGCGTCTTTAAGATAAAAGAGTGATAGTTTTTGATCAACCCTAATTGGACGGGTTGGTACCCCCTAGATTCGTTGTTAGGACAAGCAGGCTTTGCCACTGGATTGGTCAGTTAGGGTAGCCAGTTGGTTATAGACTAAGGAGCTTCACCATATGCCGTTAGGTGGTTCTGAAACTGAGTACGTCTAGGGGTCTTCTAGGGATGTTTAGGATCACCCATTTTTTATGAATTATTTACATTTCTTGTTTAATTTTCAATGCACTGGTTTATTTTCAGTTTCACTTTTACTTGTATCACTCTAGCCCATCTTTGGTTTTTTTTCTGTTTTGGATTTCATTTATAAAATGGAAAATGATTTTGGAAATGGTGTGTATCGTGTGTTTGGTTTTTAAATGAGAACAATATGTGGCATATTTTAAAATGTGAAAAACCTACATTCCTATCAATATTTCAAACTTGTGTCAGTGGACTATTTTGGAAAAGAGAATTGTTGGATTTATTGGTTTATTCGTGGCATGACTACTGAGCATCTCGGTGCTCGCACCTATTATATCTTTCCAGTTACAGGTTCAGTTTCTCATACAACTTCCTGGTTCTGCTTCTCAATATTGGAGCATAATGGTCTTCAATTGGGTGGTGACCTAGGAGGTCACAAGGAGGTATGTACTTTTATTTTCTTTCTACTGGTAGGTTTTTCTCCTATCGTCAGTATTTATTTATTTGGTTTTTTTCACGGACAAATCATTCCCAACTGTTATTTTTTGATGCACGACACTAGTTTCCAGCCCGTGGGGATCCGGAACGCCCCTCGGGCCATGTTTTGGGCTGGCTCGGGTGACCGGCTCAGGGTCGACCTGGGTTGGTTCGTGAAAAAATGGTATCATAGGAGGATCTTTTTATTTGGGGTGTTTGGCAGAGGGAGATTAGGACTGTCAGGGCTCATGAGATAGGTTACTGGTCAATGCCTAATCAACACCGCTTGAAATGAGACATGACTTACCATGGGTAGTCCAGGATGTTAATATTTTGTCATTGGTTGTTTTTGGATTGATGGATGACAAGGGGACGAATTGGTTCATGTTGTGGCCTCACATGGGGTGGTGACCCATGTCTATTCGATGCGCTGAGTTTAAGGTTATCTTAGTTTCATTCCTTAACTAGGGCATGTATCACCACAATGTCATCAGGTTAGGCATAGACACTAGTTTCTCTTTCCGATGATTTATAGTTGGTTTTTTTTTTAACTCGGTCGATGTGAGTGTGTGTTGAAAATGAAAGTGATTTTGAAATTAAAAAATTGGTTTCTTCCAAATTGTTTTTGAAATTAGTAAAGTGGGTTTTTAAGGAGAATGTTTATCGGTTTGGAAAAAACATGGCATGTGTTTGGATTTGGTAAGGAAAAAGAAGTTTTTGAACCTTGGAACTCCTTATGAAAGGTCACACGTGTGTGGTTATGTACGGAGAGTGCGTAGGGGCACATTTTTGATGATGATGTGAGCGATATTGAATTAATGCACATGTGATGATTCATAAGGTGCCATAGGTGGGTTTTAAAATTTTAAAGAAATGATGGTTTTGGTAAAGTGACTTATGCTTGTGTTTTTATGTGTTTGGTTTATGGGCATGTTTCCCTTGGCTTGTCTTGTTTCTTTGATTGATTTTTGGCTTGATGCAGGTTTCGATTGTGTTTTTTGTTTTGTTAGGACTATGCCGCCCAGAAATCCTCCATAAGTTCTTAATGAGTTATGCCTAGTTCCAAGTTCTTTTGTGTGTTTCTTTTTTATCGAGGTAATCGAGGTCTTTTAGAGGAAGTTCTGTTGTTCGGAAAAATAGCGTGTCTTCGGGTTGTTGGGAACTCCCAGGGTAGTTAAGGTTTGTACCATCCTAGAGTTAGTTGAGGGTCAGTTCTGGACTAGTAAAAGTGGGATGTCTCATCATCGTTAGAGTTTGGGTGTAGTTGGTGGGGGTCAGCTCTTGTGAAGGTTCCTTGTATGGAAAGGACCTCCGTCTGTACCGAATCCCATTTTGTTGGATCGTTCTCTCGAATGGCACTAGTGTGGCCATTTCTGGAATTCTAAGCCACCTTGGCACATCCCTTCACAGTTTTTCTATCGTGCGACTGTTCGGGCCACCAGGAATAGTTTTGTAAGAATTGTCATTCTCGAGGAAGGAGTTAGGGACCCGGGGATGCATATGCTTGAATGTGAGGCAGGAGATGCTTCATCCATCAGGGTCCCAACCACAGGTCTCGGGGTGAAGCTCGTGCATAGACAGAAGTTGTCGAGTGTGTTTGTAACATCGGCTCAGACAATGTTTTCAAATTAAAATGGAAATATTCAAGGTTTTCTTGTTTGATTATTGTCGCCTTCGTAAACTCATCCTCGTTGTTCTGGTATGATGAGCTCATTTTACCGCAATTCAAGCGGTATTATCTACTCTTAGTGAGATTTCTAAATTGATTGGTCTCTTTGAGTGGTGTGGGACCGTAAATAGATTGACCTATTCTAATTTTGAATTGGTATCAGCTGTGTTCATTATGGGGATATTCCCTTCGTGAAATTGACGGGAGGTGTTGAGTTTATTTATCATCCTTAGGTTTCTGTGTTATTCCGTAGCGAGCTTTTCATCAAAGTCTCGGGGTGTGTTTTTTGGTCCAGGTGGGGAAAATGAATGAGTTTGGTATGGGAGTTCCCGTGTCCCCCCCCCCCGGGTGGTTTGTTCAGGTTTCAAGGTTTCCATGTTAGTAAATTCTTGTGGTGGGGATAACCCTCCCGTGTTATCCCCTCAACTTCGGGAAGTGATTGTCCTTGTGTTGGTCGGGTGTGACTTGTGTTGGTAATGGTCACCCTGAGCCTCTCGGTTTCATCTGGTTTGTTCTGGTCATGGGCTCAAGTTGTGTCAACTGTTGGCTCAGTAATTTTTTGGGGGTAGAAAGTGTCTGTGGTGGGGAGAATTTTCACACCCCGACCATGGACACCAATTTTTTTATTCTTTTATCTGTCTCGTGTCGATTGGATGATGTTTGGTTGGGTCCATGTTTGACCTTTTACTTAGTCTGATATTTTCGGTGGGTCTCGGGCCGGTACGCGGTCATTGAACCATTATCAGTGCCCATGCGTTCGACCCTAGTGAATGCACAGTTGCAAATACTTAAGACACTAAATTTTATAAATGTTTAAAACGACATGATAAGTTTATTTTTGCAGATAATAATAATATCATCATTAAATTGAAATTAATATTATTCTGATAAAATTTCTATTATAATTATTATTATTCTTTTTCGTTTGGTTTTAGTTTATTTATTTATTATTATTATTATTATCGTTATTATTTTTATTTTATTTTATTTTTTGTTGTTGTTATTTTATTATGTTTTTAAACCCACTTTCTTTTTTCTCTCTCATACCAATCATGCTACATTATTTTTTTATCCCCTCACATGCCTACCATCTTCCCCCCTTAATTCCAATCACGCTAACCCCATTTTTTTCCTCACACATCTATCCTCCCTCTCCCCTTACCTGCAACACACCCCCCCTCCCTTGGAATCATGCCCCCGGTCCATTCTAGCACGTGCACCCCCTCACCGGAGCTCCCTCTGGCCGCGGCCTACCTCCCGACCCCCTCCTCTCTATGCCGTTGTCTACACCTTCCCCTCCATACACCGTCCGACCACCCCAGTTCCCTGACCTCCGGCCAACCTCACCAGCTACGACCTCACCACCCTCAACCGTTGTGACTCCCCCCTCTCCCATATCTTTATTTTTTCATGATTTTCTTTGGGGGGGGGGTTCTTTAAGTTGGAAAAACCCTAACCAAGCGATTTTTATTATTGTGTGTTCCTCTTTTTTTAGGAATGTGAAGGGTCCGCAATGTTCTTTTCTCCCTTCTGTTGAGCCGCGATTGTATTCATACCCCTCCGAGGAAGGTGAATTCATGTATTTCTATTTCTAGAGCACTCCACCACTGTTTGCGCTGTTTATTTTAGTTTTTAAACTTGTTTTGATGCTTTGTTATACCCTTAATTATCTATCTATAGAGTTATTAAATTTTTTGAATTGATTAAGAATATGTTTTGATCCAGTTCCTAGTTTATGTCTATATGTGTCTACAATTATTTGCTTTCTTAAGTGAGAAATGTTGTTTTGACGATTTCTAAAATGTAATATGCATCGCTATGGTTTTCTCGTCTAGCTTTTTATGATGCTTCAGTATTGACGAATTGTTTAAATATTGGTCATTAGCGTGATTCATTAATTATGTTAATGTGTTTATGTACTTGGGTAGTTGATAAATTGGGATATGAGATTTTAAAATATATTGATACAATTTTGGGGGTGTTACCCTTTATTTTATTTGAAAAATGTTAATGTGTGATTTGGGTTTTTCTTGTGAACTTCGTGATTTTTGTAGGGTTGGTTTTTGAAATGTATCTTCATTTATTTGTTTGGATTAATTTTATTTTAGGGATTTCTGGTGTTTTTGAGTCTCAGAGATCTATCATAGGGAGTTGAGGTTGATTTCGAAGGTGTCCACACATATTCCGATGTATGGATATTTATAGATATATATATCTTCTATGTGTGTGTTCCCTCATGGCATGGGGAACGAGTGAATCAGTTTAAGGATATATATATATATATATATATATGGAAGTGTGTGCATGCGAGCGAGTTACTGCTTGAGTTAGAAATCTTGACATGACCTTTGTTCAGGGAAGGCATTTCCATCTATTATCTCTTTTCAAAGTGTTCCATAGGCACATTCATGGTTTCATATAGATTATAAATTTTATTTTCACCCTTATAATCCTGATAGTTTATTTGTTGCAGTGTTTCTTTAATGGTTAAAAGTGTTAAAAACAGCTTTGAAATAGACACTTGGTTATGTGTAGGTGCTCCCATGCCTTTTCTCCTAATTTTAATCAATTTAATGCTTGAGTTTTCTTAGTTAAATTTTAGATTATGTTTTGCACCTCTAGTATGTTTATAGTTAACTTAAGGTAGTGTTTTAGTATTGAAATATTTTATTAAAAATGGATTTTTGGATTCTCTTTTATATACGCACATGTTTATGCCTAGCCAACTTGGTAGGAACTAACTGCCTTTATCTGAAAATGGTATTGTTGGACGTTTTAAGTGGTGTTTTTTGGTTGAAACATTTTTTTGAAACATGATTATCCTGCATTGGTTGATTTCATGGAACTTAATGCTTTTGAAGGTACGATTTCACATCTCTTTGAATTGGTATTTTTCTCGAATCCTTTCTTTATAAGCGGTTCATGTTTTCTAAATGATGTGGGTCTCTTTGCGTGGTTCTTTAAATTGGTTTGAAAAGAAATCAATGTGTATATCCTCATTTGGCTTTTGATGTATATATTTTGTTGAGTGCGTGGAGTAAGACAATGCTTGGGTTTTTTTATTTTACAAATTAAATATCGTATCACTAAAGACATTTATTGAAATTCCTTGATACTTGGAACCTAAGGGACCGTTTGTCATTTTAAATACAAAAGTGGTGTTTAGGGTTTTTTTGAAGAGATTTTGCTGTGTTTTCACAATGGAATTGATTATGTAAAACTAGAGGCCTGATTTACAACTCCAAGTGTTTAATAAAGTGGATTTAATAACCAAATGATGTGATGTCCCGGTTGGTACTTTGCATGTTTGAAATGTATCCTTATATATATATATATATATATAGGGGTTTCTCCTATATAGGGTAACCCTTTATGGGCGAACACATAGAAAGCGTCTGTGCTTGAGGTAGGAAAGTGTGGTGAGAAGAGTCACGCGTACAAGGGCCTTCCTACTTACACAGTATTATTATAACACCATGGGTTCCTAGGCGTCTTTTAGATGATCAATTGACAGTTGCTGATCATCCCCGATTAGACTGGTTGGAACCCCAGGGATTCATTGTTAGGCCAGTTAGGCTTTGCAACAGGATTGGTCAGTTAGGGTGGCCAGTTGATTATAGACTTAGGATCTTCACCATACGTCGGCTGGTGGTTCTGAAACCGAGTACATCCAAGGGTCATCTAGGGATGTTTAGGATCACCCATGGTTTCTTAATTATTTACATTTCTTGTTTACTTTTTGTTGCCCTGGTTTATTTTCAGTAACACTTTTACTGATTTCACTGTCGCCCAGCTTTGGTATTTTTCTGTTTTGGATTTCATTTATCAAATGTAAAATGATTTTGGAAATGTTGTGTAGCATGTGTTAGGTTTTTAAATGAGAACCCCATGTGGCATATTTTAAAATGTGAAACCCTACTTTCAAATCTGTATTTCAAACTTGTGTTAGTGAAATGTTTTGGAAAAGATAATTGTTGGATTCAGTGGTTTATTCTTGGCATCCCAACTGAGCATCTCGATGCTCACCCCTATTATATCTTTCCAGTTGCATGTTCAGTTTCTCGTACAGGTTCCTGGTTCAGCTGCTCAATGTTGGAGCAGGGTGGTCTTGAGTTTGATGGTGTCCTAGGAGGTCACAAGGAGGTATGTACTTTTATTTTCATTCTGCTACTAGTCTTTTCTGCTATCATCAGTCTTTATTTTTAGGTTATCTTTTGTTCACAGGCCTAATCGTTCCTAACAGTTATATTTTTGATCCCCGACACTAGTTTCCAGCCCATGGTGATTGGGAACGCCCCTCGGGCCATGCCACGGGCCGGTTCAGGTGACCGGTTTAAGGTCAACCTGGGATGGTTCATGACAAAGATCACCAATGTTAATTCTTGACTTAACTCAATATTATGTAATTTTTAGGGTTCGTTCCTTAATGTTATTATCAAAGGAATGGTTTAGACAACATTGTTGATTATAATGATTTGTTAAGAGTTAAGGATATCATTATGGGTTTATAATTTTATTAATGATCATAAGATCAATGTATTAGAAACCCCTTTTAGGATTAGGTTTTAAAACATAAAGATAATTAACTGTATTTTTGGAGACATTTAACTTTGAGGAAATTATGGTTTTTTAATTTTTTGGATCCAAAATGCGAGTTATGAGATAACCATTAAGGTTAAAATATGTTATGGTTGTTTTTAGCATTTTGTCTAATTTTTTTTAATGTTATAAAATAATATTTCTTTTTAAAAACAACCAAATGTAGACTTTGTGACAACCAGTCGCATTGGAAAATGGTGTAGGAATCGAACCCACAATAGAAGTATGATGGAGATTTTTCACCAACTATTGGCCTATGTGAATTCCCTGGTTAATATGACGGACACTATATGCCTAAGGAAAATAGAATACTATGGGATTTCATTTGTGGAGTAAAAGTTAAAATATTATTTTGGACGAATCTATGTTTTTTGATGGACATATGGCGATTTGTATTATTTATGGAAATGTTTTACCTATCATAGAGAATATTTTATTAGGTTAATTACATTTAAGTATAAGGCTTTAAGTGTAATCGATATTATTTTGAGATAAATGTTATGATTTTTCATGGAAGACTATGTGATCAACTAATTATGAATTTTGGGTTTCAATCATAGTAAGGATTATTTTGAATAATTATAAGGACACTTGTGTATTGAATAGTCTTTGTTGAACATTGGGTATTGTTTTTTACATTTCAAAAATTAATAGTAGTACTTCTTTTTATAAAGGATTATCCTTTTGGTGTTTATCAAATCTGTTTCAACTATTTCAGTATTGGTTAATGTCAAAAGACAATGGAAATATATAATTTATATTTTTTTGATAATAATATTCACTAGAAGTTCATTATAGCATCTCATGTGTGACCAATTCATCATAAATACTCATCAATTGGAGAAATTTTGAGTGGGTGGTAGATATATATTAAATAAAGAAACTTTACTTGACAAGTATGTATGCTTCTTTAAGTTATTATTATTTTTAGTAAAATAATTCCTCATCATTAAGAAAAAGAACCATAAAAAATTATGTTTAATTTTCTTACTGGGAAAACAAATACCATTTAGCACATCACATGTTTATGGTTTTCTAGTAGTCAACTTTCTCTTTATAATATTTTCTATTACTCTCTATCAGAACATGATGGTTAGTTTGTCTTTCATATCGATGTCTTCGAACATGGAATCCAAGTATGTGTTATGTCAGGTGATCTTATTAAAGATCTTTCTTTCTTTTAAATTAACTATTTTGTCGACTCATTTTCCCATGTGTGACTTTCAATGAATATTCCATTCCTAATTTTAATATTGCTCGGAAAAATTTAAAAAAGGGGAGGATGATGTAATGACTCAAGTATTTATAGGTAAATAATTTAATTTTTTTATTAATCTTAATGAATATGATATTAATTTTACATCAAAGGTAATGCCTTTTCCGATTTCATACTCGATATGAAACAAGGAGTTCCATTGAAATCATACATTTCACACAATGTTGAGTTATATCAAAAAATAATACATTAATAATATTATTATTTTAAACAGTAGTTAACGCCTCACCATTGGGATAAAGGGAATAAATATTATCAACATAATTATAAAAATATGGTTTATAAATGTTTAAATAATAATTCTATTTTTACCAAATTTTTTATAAATATAAATAAAAACAAATTGAATATAGAGGTTCTGTTTTTATGAAAAACTATTTAAAATGAGAATAATTGTGTTTATAAAATCATTTCACACATTATGGTTTTTAATTAATTAAAAAATATATTTTATATTTTCAATGATATGTTTTAAATTAATTTTATATGTTTCTTTGAAATGATATATGAACAAATTCAATATTTTGGATAA
The DNA here is from genome assembly GCA_963277665.1 of Viscum album. Taxonomy (NCBI): domain Eukaryota; kingdom Viridiplantae; phylum Streptophyta; class Magnoliopsida; order Santalales; family Viscaceae; genus Viscum; species Viscum album. Next base: position 1,235,143,804 of record OY728136.1, on the reverse strand, counting down.
AAGAATTATTTTTCAAAAAATACATTTTTTCCACCTTTGGATAGTGAAACCTTTAAAAATTTAGTTTTTTTCACATTCATATGTTATATTTGTCAAAATATATGTCTTCCATAGAAGCATGATTACAAAATTTACTTTTTAAAAACTTGTTGTTATTTTCTAATAAATTTTATTTTTTAATCAATAGTGAAAAATACTGCTTTTTAATTCAAAACTGTCTTCTCATCTAATTTATTTATATATTTATATTTTCTTTTTAGTTGGTTTTATGGTTTATTTGGTTATTTTTTTATCATTTAATACAATGTTTATTATGTAAAGTAATTTCCCATTTAAAGTGTACAAAAAGACATGTCAATCTTTTAATAGTTATTACATCTTAAAAACCTGATTTTTTTGTTTTGAAAATGGGAATTAATTTTAAAATAATTATTTCAACTTTTGTGTTTTCAATTTGGAAAAATTTATTCGATATTCAGAATCATATTTTATAAATTGGGTAAATAGGTACCTTATATTTTTGTACATTATTAATAGTAACATCAGTAATTATTTTATTTACCATGGTTAAAGGGTAAATCTGGTAAAAAAGGGTAAAAATAATGTTATTATAATAATAAACTACCCTAACATGCATCCTAATCCAATTATATGAGATATTCCCGACCATGGGCATCCTTGGGTCGATTTTGGGACCCTATATAGCCACTTGGGCATGATAATGACATGTTATAAGAATTTAATTAAAGTAAAGAGAAATATAACATAAACATGTATCTTTTACTAAAACAATTTTAATATGGGGTAATATATGTGATATATTCATCAATAAATTGGAATTAAAAAGATAAAAAACTCTTCTACATCATGATATTTTATTTAATATTTTCATACATTAAATACATAAATTTAATTATGACACAATGATGATGTAATGATTGTTTCTATAATAAAATAAACAAATAAATGATATTATGAATATTATAATAAATATTATTTGAAATAATTAAAGTCTTCCTAGAATTGTATAGTATAATATGAAATTTTATTATTTATTCAATTTTATATTCAAAATAATCAATTTGTTATCAATTTTTTAAAAAAGCCATCTATGAATAGTGTCCATAATTAACATCATTGAAAACATTAAATATAAAATAGTTTATTAAATGATATTAAATACCAAAAAATATATGATTTGAAAAAATGGTTAATATATTCTAAATATTTCATAAATTAAATTTTTTTGGGTCCTTTAAAATGATATGGTAATTATATTATCCCATAATATGTAAATGACATGATATCAATGTATGATTAGAGAAGATAAAATAAGGGTTAAACAAACAGATAAGGATGAAAAAATATTCAAAAAGATGTATAAAAACTATTTTATGATGTTTATTCGAAAAAATTCATATTATATTTGAACTAAATTATTTTTTACCATTTATAATCTAAATTGTATTTATAATAAATTAATATTTCAAGGATTTCTTAAAGTGCCCCTCCTCCCTCTTATAAAATACCACCACATCACCCACATACTCAAACCTCTCAATACAATTGTATCATCCATATTCTTATCACATAAGCTCCAAAAATCACTCCCTTACTCCTATAATACTCACCTTGGGTAGAATACAATTCAAGAAATCCATTTGGATCAAATAAAAAAAAGATACCCGATTTAGAGGTAACGTCTTGTCTCAAATTCCATTCTTTTGTTTTCCTTCTTCACTCTCTATGATATTATTATTATATTATTAAATAAAAAAACCAATATCCACAATATTAAATGATTTTTTTATTAGATGTATTATAACTACACTTATACACACCTCCATCTATGGGATACGATCAAACTATTTCTGTGTTCGGTGAAATACTGCCCCACAAAACGATGATTGTTCAATTCTTTCCTACCACCTCTCATGGTGGAAATTATGATTGAAATGTATTTATATATGATATATATTATATTTATATTTTATATGTTTTTCTTTAATTTTTATTTACAACATACCTTTAATCTTTTCATAATATTTAAATACGATAATATCATTTGAGTAAGTGCAGACTACCGCCCCCTTTTAGTGATATGACTTCTTCAGGTCATACATGTAACATATAAAGTATAGTTTTATTAAAAATATGATATATAAATGGCATAATTATATTTCTGGTATTCTTATATAAATTTATATCATCTATTTTTTATTCCTTTAATTTTACAAAGAAATTAAAGTAGCGTTCATGCGTACGTATGGCCAGTCATCTCCATGAATGGTGAATTTAAGTTCATATCTACAAATAATATGGAATATTATAAATACATATTTAATCGATATATATGATATTTAAAACATTAATATCTTTCTATAGATGATGTAATTATGACCACATTGACAATTTATATCAAAACAAGATCATTTTCAACTCAGGTACCGAATATCGACAAAATCACCAATATGAACTTAAATAATTTTAGAATTATTATAACATGATAATAAATAATATAAAGTAAATAATAAAATTGAAAAAGGTTCCTCAGAAATTATAAATTAACCTTTTTTTATTATTCATGAATTTATAGAATGAAAAAGCAAGTTGGACTAAAGTTAATGGATTTCCTCTCAATCTCCTTTCATTGAGACATTACTTGATAATAAGGATCGTTATTCATTTAGAAGGTGTATAAACAGCCACTGTGAAATTAAATATGCATATTTTTCTATTATAATGTTATTTATTAAATCAAAAAGATTAATATTTAAATATTCAATGTTTTCTGGGGAACCTTGAACGTTTAAGGATTTAATTATCAAATATTTATCTTCATGATATTAAATTATATTTTAATTTATATGGGTATAAAAGTACTATACATGAAAATTTATGTATATCTTGAATTTAATTCAATGTTTTCAAAATAAATATTTTTATATGAAGCGTTTCACATTCTTTACAAAATGAAAAAAGGAATGTTTTTAACGTATACAGTGGAAACAACTTCTCCACCTCCCTAACTATTATTTGATATTTGGATTCCTCTATAAAACATAATGACTTTTAAAATGAAAATGAATCTCTTATTATATTATTTTGTTATCTTGGTATTGAAAATGGGTTCTTCAATGAAAAGTGTATTTTTATATGGATTTTTTATATGGGATTAGAATAAACATTCAAAAGGGGGTTTTTTGATGAATGTGTTTTATTCATAAAATGTTAAATGAGAATTATATATAATGTGTGTGCCCAATATATCTTATATGAAGGGTTGATCCCATTATAGCTCACGAGTGAGCCCAACATAGCTTATACTATTGGTTGGGCCCTATTATAGCTCACATGTGAGCCTGACACAGCTAATACGAAGGGTGATCCCCATTATAGATCTCCAATTTTCAAGTCAACCATATGGTTATTCCAATTGGAAGATGATTGAAAGGGTTTTATTTATATTATTCTCTAAGTCACCTAAAAGAGTTTTAATTCTTGCAATTTTTTAGTGATGTTTATTAGGAAAGATGTATAATTTTTATTGATTTGAAAATGCATTCATTCGTTCGCTCCGAGAACATTGAATGGCTTATTAGGTTCTAACAAAACAAATTATTTTTCATTATCTGTATGTCCTTTATTAAGATTTTTGTGCTCATCCTACGTTATAAATGATTTCATGGTATTTAAGAGAGAATAATTTCAAGGATGGAATCAAGGAAAAGTTATGATGATTGAAAAATAAAACAAACCATGTTTCCTTTTAAAAGTTTTATTGTTATGTAAGAAATTGATATAGTTGGAAGTATCCACTTTTTATTTCTATGTTTTCTTATTTAATATTTATCTCCTATTTCACTAAATCTATAAACTAGAAAGGATCCTCAATGTTAATTCTATACTAAGCTCAATATTATGTAACATTTAAGGCGTCGGCCTTATAGTGTATTTTCATGATTTATATGCAAAGATAAGAAGAATAAAATATAGTTATGTGATATTTGATTGTAATAGACAAATGATTGTTTTTTTTGAAATTTTGGAAAGGAAGTATAACTAATGATTATATTTCAATAAAAACCCCAATTAATTTATATCTATTTTCGAATAATTTATAGTTGGGATGAGAATAGAGGGATATAATGATATGATTTCAAATCTCTCCTCTCTTAGAGTGGTTCTCTAAAATGGTTGAATTATTTCTCTGCTAGGGTGGATGCACTACTACAAATATGCCCTTTATCAGCACTAAAAAGGGCCTTTAACAGCGCTAGGAAAAGCGTTGTTAAAGCTGGCGAAGATAGGGGGTCCCCTCTATCAGCGCTCAAAAAAAGCGCTGATAAAAGTACCCCTTTATCAGCGCTTCCTTTATCAGTGCTTTCTTTTTAGCACTGATAATGGACCCATTTATCAGTGCTTTTAAAAAAGCACCAATAAAAGTTAAAAAAATTAAAAAACATTACAAAATATTACAAAAAATTACAAAAAATTAAAAAAAAACATGTCAATCATGGGGGGCTTTTATAGCGCTTGATCCCCCCATTTAACAGCGCTTTTTAGCCCCTCTAGTGCCCGCATGCATCCCCTCCACAATTTATCAGCGCTAGCCCCCAACATCCACCCCCATGCGCGCGCCTCTGCCTCCAACAGGTTTTGAACTCGAGACCTCCCCCCTGCGCGCCTAAGCCCTTACCACTACTCAATTTTGATTTGTTTTCTATTTAATGATATCTCTCTATATATATAGTTATATTTATTCGTACAGTAATATATATTTATATTAATTTATATATAGTAATATTAATATATATATAGTTATATTAATATATATATATATATAGTTATATTAATATATATATAGTGATGTTAATATGTATATATAGTTATATTAATATATATCTCTATTTATATATATATATTTAGTTGTATTTATTCGTATAGTAATATATATTTATATTAATATAAATATATATATAGTTATATTAAAATATATATTTATAGTGATATTAATATATATATATATTTATAGTGATATTAATATATATATATATATAGTAATATTAATATATATGTAGTTATATTAATATATATATATAGCTAGATTAATATATATATAATTATATTATTATATAGTACTTATATAAATATTATTATATTGGTATTTTAAATAAAATGGATATCAGTTATTATTTAGATAGAGCTAATATATTTTATATGTAAATGTGTTTAATTATTTATTTTAAATTTTTATTTTTAGGTGTGAATATATAAAAAATATGTACATATAGTTATATATTTGATTATAAATAGTAGTGAATTATGGGAAAAAATATAAAATTTCAAAGACATAATATCAATATGAATGTAATACCTCATAATAAATTCATTCCCCACCAAAAAAGCCAATAATACCCCCTCAAACGAGACTGAAAGCCCTCAAAATGTTAGAAAATCTGGGTACCCCGACTAAAAACTCAACTTTGGAGGCCTTCTGGGCCTCTTTTGGCCTCGAGAAACGCTTAACCAAGGTCCCCCAGTCACAGCAACGTAGAGCCCGTCACAGGATTCGATTTGATGTGTGGTAGAGCTCAAACAGACACCCGAATCAAAAGTTATGGCCATTTGAAGTTGAGTTGCATTTTCAACTTATTTTAGAATTTTTTTAATTTTTTTAATTTATTTAGTCTTCATTTTGTTATTAAATGACTACTACTCTATAATAATTCGAAAATTATTAATTAAAAATATTTTTTAAATTTTTTAAGAAGCCATTTTCACTTAATATCTTCTATATTAAGTATATTAAGTGTTAATGTACATTTATACTTATCTAAAATATATTTAAAAATTATATATTATATCTACATCAATATAACTATATTTATTTATTTATATATTATTATATTATTTTAAATTTTTTTGAATTCAACCCTTTATCAGTGCTACTAAACAAGCACTGATAAAGGGGGGGGCTTTATCAGCGCTAAAAAAAGTGCTGATAAAGGGGTACGTTTATCAGTGATTTTTTGAGCACTTATAAAGACCCCCCCTTATCAGCGCTATTTCGTTAGCACTGATAAGGGGGGGGGGGGGCTGGGAAAAACAGTTTTTTTGGTAGTGATGGTTTCTTTTCCCGCATTCTAAATTTCTGAAATAGGGGAGACTATATGACCATTGTTGGTGATGTCATCGCTTTGATCAAAATTGGATAATGGGATTTGTCTTCTTCCTTCCACAGAATCCTCTATGGGACTCGTTTCTTAGTCTGGGTCTCCCACACATATTTGAGTCATGTTTAGAGAAAAAGATTCTTTATTCTATCATGTGGTTAGCATTTGTTAGTTAGACTATGGCCATCATGATTGGATAGAAGCCTACAGTTATAGATAAAGGATATTTTGGACACATGTGAAAATTTCTGGAAATTCATTGTGTTGGGAACCTATAAAATATTCTACTTTTAAAGCTAAGATAATATCATGTGTGTAGCATATTCCGCATAGGATACAAGTCATTTCATGCCTGTTAAAGGGTAATTTTGAACTTTATTTATAAAACATCAAATTCCATTTACATCGATAATCTAATGATCATTAAATGAGTTAGTGGTTCAGAATCAAATAGGGGCGTAATAGGTTTATGGTCATGTGGGGACACCATCATAGGTTAATCATCATTTTCATACAAATTGGTTATGTTTTTACCATTTTGGTGATAATTTGGTCACATTTTTAACAAATTTTTGGGATATGATAGTGAGGGTGAGTGTTTCTAAGTTACAGATGATCACACTTTGATGTATCCTCTTTCTAGGTGGAATACATGTAGATTTAATGGTTAAATAAGATATATAGTATTTATCATTATGGATTTTTCCTAGAAGTTACCATATTGGAAAAAAATGAAGAATACTACATTCCATGTTATGATATAGGCAAAAAAACCATGTTGTTTCAAAACGTAGTTTAAGGTCATGTAAGGGGACATTTCCATGCATTTTAACATCTTGGGGTATGGATGCACATGTTATGAAAGGAAAAAATTCAAGGGATAGTGTTGGGATTATTCATAGGGTCTTCCCAAGAGGTGAGATTTCATCCCATTCCATTATTACAATAGGCATCCCATGTTCATCAGACGTGATATGGGTACAGTTTTACATATTGTGCTATGAATGTTTTCTTATAGTTTCAATCCATGTGATGGGGATGTTGATACATGTTGATTAATGTATTAGAGCTTAGAAATAACGTGGTCAATTTCCCTGGTCCTTATATCTCGTATGAGAGAAGGTTATAGCACTATCTATGCACATAAAGAATAGTGATTGGATTCTTATGATAAATCCACCATTAGGGATTCTATGGTTACAATGTGATTACTTTTCGATAAAAATTTATAATAACCACCATAGTTTTTTGGAACATAGGGGACCCATAATTATTGTTCTTGTGTATAAGATAATTATGTGATACAACTATATATGACATGCTTATATTTAAGGGGATGAATATGAGGATTGATGATACTATTCATGTGGAATATTGTGCCACAACTAAACTAGGTTTGATTAGGTATATGTCTAATGGGATCTCCAAATTCATGATGGTGTGTATTATGATAGGAGGAAACCTATAACCACCTACCAGGTAATCATGTTAAAGGTTAGAGAACTGAAAATTTTTCGAGGCATCATGATGGAAAGGCCTTTTGAAGGAATGGGTAGCCTTCCCTAGGATGAGTACTTGGTTCTCATGGGGAATATTTTCTAAATGAAAATTATATCTAAAAATCAAAAAAATAAAAACATGTTTTCATCTTGAAAGAAAGTTATGGACCTTCATGAAGGTCATACATTCCATGGTATGAGAGACTTGACACCCCATGGGGGGATAATGATGATGAATGGATACATGTTGAAATCCATCTTCACTTTATCCCCTCAATTATGAATTTATTTGAATTCAGAACTTCTAGAGGAAGCCTAAAGGTCACATATACTTAAAATTCATGTGATGGCGGTATTTATAGGACCAATGAATTTAAAAACATAAATTTTGAGGAATATTTTATTTTCATATAAGATAAAACTTCAATGTCCCTAGGACTCTTTCTCGATGTGGAATATGCAACATGTAAGTTACTATCATCATGTATGGAAAAAATTCACGGTGATGTAGATCCTTAAAAATGTTTTTCCCCATAATAAATGATTATATATATTTTTTTAATTTAGACACTTAGGTGTATTAGAGTCTATATGAGTCATAATTCACCTCTAACCATCCTTTAATTCCTCATTGTCTCCCATAAAACATGCTTTCCCCATTATCAAATGCCGACCCTCAGAATGAAATCCAAAACAAGAGATTAGGGCCAAATTATAAGGAGAAATCTTGAAAAAAGTACTACGAGTGTGTTGTTTTCAAAACACAACATGGATCTTGTCCTATAAATAAGAAGATGGCTCAATCACATACAATTATTTTTTCACATAAGATTCGGTGTACCTCTCTTTTTAAAAAAAGACTACTCATTTTAAAATGTTACATGATATGAATCCTTTGTGATTGTTAAAAATTTCAAATTCTATGAACATGATTTTTATGTGATATCATCATATCACACATATTTCATTAGGATCCTCTTTAGTTAATGTGTGTACTTTGAGAAGCAGTATTCATGAATAGAATCTAAAAATAATAATTTCTTTTCGATGGTCTTCAAAGGGTCCAAGGATACTACTATGATATATAGCGAGATAGTCCAATACATTTTTATTGTGGATTGATTCTTGATTGTTTCAGACCATGAAACTATCTCCACCCTATTCATAGAGGATAAGAAGGACAATCTAATATTTTGGAGCCTTCAACTATATGTACTTGTACATAAGGATTATGTTTTTATACTCAATGATGAATGTTATTCCACCTGTAATGTCCAATCCTCGTTTCCACACACTGGTGCACCAAGCCTTTGTGCTACGTGACCTGAAGTGCATATACTCATATGCTAGCAGCTTCCAACTAATAGAGAGGGTATAATATCAGTCATGGGGAGACAATACCCTATTTATAGAGTAAAAAATAGGGAAAAATAAATAGAGTAAACAATTATATAATGATAACCAAAATAATTCCAGTATTAAATGTTTAAAAACTATAAATATGGTATCAAAACTAAATACTATATATTTAATTTGAATATATGTTTCCTGTGTAAAAATGAAAACTCAAAAGTAATGATAATCACAACTCCCAAGAGATTCTTGAACAACGTCTGGTTTCTTATTACAGATTCACCCCAACTCATCCATCAATCACATTTAATTTTCCTTTATCTTATATTGTATCCATGAAATCTATTTAGGTACCCATTAGGCATCCCAGGAAGGGTGTGAGTATAACTCAGTAAGACACCACAAATTGTGACTAAAAAATATCTAGTCACATAATATTGTATGCTATTGTATAAAGAATAAATGTCAATGCATGAGTAAAGAATTATCACATTATAAAATAATCATTATTTAACCACATAACCCCCCAGGTTCCCATGGACAATAGTATCTGAAACCTACTTCAACCCGTGCGGCAGTCTAATTTATTCCCAAGGGACATCGTAACTCAAAATTAAATTATTACAATATATTAATTCAAACATGAATGAAAATATTACCATTAATATTTTATACATGAATGAACATGTTTCCATCCATAGTCTCCCAATTTATGGTAAATGAAACCATTCATAATATCATAATTCAATGACCATGTTACAATTCATAATTTCACAAAATAATGATCATGTTATCCTTTATATATAAAAATTGAATGACCATGTGACCATTCATAATTTAAAAATTGAATGTTCATATTACAATTCAAGAACTCATAATTAATTCAAAAATTAATTTTCCAAAATAATTTAATTACAAATTAAACAGTTACTTCATTACATAATTCCCCTTCATTAATTTCCCAATTAATTATTCACATCAATACAATTAATTAAATAAGAAATTAATTAATCAACATCCCCAAATTCAATATACCATAATTAATTCCATAATTAATTATCTAATTTATCAAATCTAAATATATCATATTTAATTCATCATATAATTATCTAAAATCAAAAAACAAAATATCTCGTAATTAATTATTCGATTATTTGTCTTAAATCAACATCTCAACATATCTCAATTAATTCCACAATTAATTATATAAAATAATCAACTAAATATCAAGAAAATAATTCATTAATTATTTATTTCAAATAGAAAACTCACTATCTCATAATTAATTCACCAATAAATCATCTATGTCTATAATTCCCAAAATCCCCAATTTATTGAGAATAATGACATAGAATAAGATACAAATGTAAAACCTAAATCCAATATTGAACATATCATGATATCTTATTTCTATATATAGATACAAGATCTTATATCTTAAATCAAAAAATCATTATCATGATCCTATAAAAAAAGTTAACCACCCACCAAAATATTGGAGAAGAAAGAGAGGGAGACATGAAATCAATTGGGATGAAACCACTCACCTGAAGAGATGGAGATCTATCAATCAGGATTCATAGAATTAGGAATAGAGGATGAGAGGGATTGGAATCCATTTAGGAGCTGATGGAATTGATGGAAGTCTATTATTGTTCAATATTGGGTGTTCTCGTTGTATTAGACCTAGTTTCGGTGATTTTGATAATTATTTTATGGGGATTAAAATCATGTATGCATGGTTTTATGCTTAGGTTGAACTATTTCCCCTAACACTGAAAATACCCATGTACCTATTCTACTGGGGTGTATATTTTCTCCTATGAGCGTGTATATTTTAAAAAACCATGAAATATCCATGAAAATGCCAACTTTACTTGGTTACATGGTTTTTTGGGCTACGACCCATAGTTAGGGAAAACAATGCACAAACACTGAACTTTCCTCTTTCATTTATTATTCTCAAATTTTCTCTCATACACACCCACAATATAAAATTAAATCAAAAACTAAAAAATGTAAAATAATTAGTACCTGTAAATAATATGAATAAATATAAAAAAAATATCAGGGTTTTACAATCTCACCACATTATAATAGCTCATCATTGAGCTCAACTCCCAAAAAACTCTATGATTATATGTGAAACATATTATTTCACTAACCCTCATATTGTTTTCCATCACCCATGTTTCCTCTTGAAAAGGAACATATTTACACAATACACAAATTTTTGGCATAATCCTTCCCTAAAACCCTTTCTCATTGTGATCCATCGCAAATGTTAGATTCTCCTCAAATGAATTATTTATCTGATGCTCACAATTATCCACATCCATCACATTATAAGGCTTGGGGTTATACCACTATCATTTTGATATATGAAAAAATCATTCATAAAACTATACTTTTGTGGGAGAACTACTCAGTAAACCACCATCCCAATTTTCTGCACGACATCAAATAGTACAACAAACCTAGGTGTTAAACGGCCTTGTCTCTGTATTCTACGGTGACCCAATCTTTGCGAAACCAAAAGGAACACATGATCACTGAATATAAACTCTATAGTTATATTAAGTCTTTCATCTTATTACCTATATCTACACTAAGCATTTTCCATACAATTCTAAATAAGCTGAAAATGCTCTGACAACTCCTACACAAGACTCGGTCCCAACCAATCTGACTGACCTACCTCCATCTAGCATAGAGGTGATCTTCATGTCCTACAATAAGGTACTCAAATGGTTTCATCTATATATTTTTAGACAAATTTTGTTATAAGTTATCACCACTAGTTCTAAGTTCTTTTCCTAAGACCAAACAAAGTCTAGAATTAATTCTCATATCATATCCTCAACAACCTATACAGTATGTTATGAATTTCCATTTGTCTATGGATGGGAAGCTGTCAAAAGAAAATCAATAATACCATGAACATTCTGCATGCCCTTAAAGAAACATGTTGTAAAGAGAATTTCATGGTCTGAAACAATAGACCAGGGAACCACATGCAGACAGACCATTCTTTAATCATACAGTTATCCCAACTTCTTGACTAGGAATGTTTCCTGTATATGAATGATATGTACTACCATTATCATTCTATCCATAGAAACACAAATTGTGTAATTCTTATTAGGTATCCTTGGTAGAACCACCACAAAATCCGTGTTCATGTCATCTTACATCCAATCATAAATTGGTAACTATTTTTGTAATCCTCCATGTCATTAATCCTCAACCTTCACCTACTCACATGTGTATCATCCTATTTTGAACCCTAATTTTTCATTTTTCATTCCAATCAACCATAACTATTGATGTATGTTGTTATATATTTTTGTCATATATGGATGTACTTCTTACATTGAGGAATGGAATTCCATCATCAACTCTTCTACAAGTTCATATGCACACCAACCTGATTTCTAATGTATATGATCTCATCCTAATCTATGTTCAAATATTAATGTGTATCCACACATTCAAGGATTTTCCTAAGGGTCAAGAATTACGAATCCACATATTATCATTCCATGTATTATACCAAAATTTTAGACTCCACAGAAATATAGATGAGAGTAATCTGATCTAGAATCTCCTGACCCAGATCATGCACTCAAACCACCTATACATCATCTTCCACTCATTTCCAGACCCATGAACCACTTGAGTCTTATTTTTCCTTCATAAAGAGTTAGATACACACTCTCCCTATAAATCATATATTATAGCTCAAAATCTAATTGAAGTCATATTTACATCCCAACTCAACTACCAAATATTCAAATATCATAGCAAAAAAAGTACTTTAAACTATTGGGATTTGTACACGTATTATACTTATTATCCAATATCTAATTGTTCCAATACATCATGGAATAATAACTTCTACCAACATGAGGTCATATATCGGGTGGTTTAGTTTAGGTGGCCTCAACTGCCAAGACCCATACACCAAGGCTAATTATCCCTAAATGGAAACTTCTCCAATACATATTATAGATATTTGAAAATACATTATATACTCCCCACCTGGCTTAGGTTGGATCTTGATTTATGTCGGTGTCAATAACTCCATCAACTCCTAGAACGAATTCTCACATTCTCCATACTTTTCAAACTTTATATGCTTTTTGGTAAAGCCCTAAATCGGTGCAACTGAATTTGAAAAGTCCTAAATGAACCTCTGATAATAACATTACAACCCCAAAAGTTATGTTTTTCTAATAAATGCTTCATATTCTCCTAGTAATCCACTTTCTGAACCTTCACTAGGTCAAATTTCCCACCTTCCATTTAGATAATGTGACCCAATTAATGTACATGATCAATCTAAAACTAACATTTAGATAGCTTGGTTTATAGCCAATGCTCTTTCAGTGTACTCAAGATGATTTCAAGATGTTGGGAATTATTTCCATGAGTCTTGTAGTACACCAAGATTTTATCCACAAACACAACCACAAACTGGTCCATGTAATGATGAAATATTTTATTCATCAAGGTCTTAAATGACGCTAGGGTGTCTTCTGTCCCAAACAAAATCATAAAAAACTCATTTAGGCATTACCTTCATAGAAAAGAAGTCATTATTCTATCAAATTTACAAAATACCCATTGAAAATACACTAATATCTTTCAAACATGAAAAATACACAAGATCCACTCAATTGTTCAAATAAATCCTTGATATGTGGAAGATGATACTAGTTCTTTACTGTCTTCTAATTAAACTTATGGTAATTGAAACATAAAAGAACCCATCAGACATAGTAGAAAAAACACTTGTGAGCCCCAAGGTGATATACGTAGATGGATTAAACCCCTACCATCCAACTCCCCCACTTGAGTCTTGAGATCTTGAAACTCTATCAATTCCATTCTATATGATGGAATGGAAATCAGTTGGACCACAACATGAGCACAATGGTGAATTCCCCATCTCTATTAGGTGGAAACCAAGAGAAGTATTTAGAAAAAAATTCTAAAAATTGATCCACTACTGGTGAAAAAGAATACATCATTACACGTCTTTCATCGAGCAATATACAATAAACCAGGGCGCTGTGCTCTCCCAATTGCCGAGTAATTGGCCTTACTCTTCATGCATGGATATTCCACTCTCCCCCAAGAATATAATTATCATACATAGGTGATGTAAAGTTTAATATCCTCCATTTTCAATCAATTTGGGCTCTGTATGATATTGGTTAATTCATACCGAAAATAGGTTGAATAATAACATGTTGAAAATATACAGATCCCATAGAAAATGATACTCCCTGACTTCTATAGAACCCTCCTTTCACAAATATAAATCTTTCAACTGTACTTCCAATGGTGTATATATCATCAAAACCCCACTAAAAATCTACCACTAGAGCAAAACCATTTTAAATTTATATATAAATAATGTAATCTGAGGAAACAATGTCGAATAAGGCACTAGCTAATGTTGAAGCTATAAGAAAAGTGCCTATATTTGTCAATGGTCCTACCACGCTATCCAAAAGTGTATTCTACCCTTCATGAAACAGTCCTTCCCATCTTTCATGTGATGTGGTCTAACTCCCTTGAGTAGTATCACTATTTGGTATGGAACTCATTCCTTGAATCTCCACATCCACTACATCTACCCCCATAGCCAATATAACTTCAGATGTAACCTTCATATTGTATAGATGGTCCCCATCACATTCATTAATTTTTTATAGAAACCTCATCTAAAAACATTGGTCATAAAATCCTATAGAACATCTTTAGATGTCCCATCATTCCACAAGACTAAAACTCTACTGGTGGATCGGAATAGTTTCTATGATAATGGATTGGCCTACCACATTAATGACTGATCATTCCAGTATGGTCCTATGAAACCGACCCTTATATCATTCCACCCATCATTCCACTACCTAAGAAAAAACTATCACTTTGACGCTTCGTGCTCTCAAGATTCATCCCTCATAACCATCCCTCAGAAACTATTACCCCTCTATTGGAGGCCTCCTTCAATACCCCCTCAGCAATGAGATTTTAATCCAAAACCCCCAAAAACATCATTCTCCAATTAAGGTAAACTTATGTCCTAATATCACATTTGAGTATGTCCTAGATATTCCTCTCCAGATTGATCTAATCCACTTCTAACAATAGAGAAAATCATTGAAAATATGTATTCCATCCATCGTACATACTACCATGTTTCAACCTTATGAACTCAACAACACTATCTGTCCTCAGTGTCTCAAGATAGATATGATCCACAAACATCCTTGAGAATTCCTTCCATAACATACCATCAGAATATCCAGTATATACTTGAATGTATCAATCATATTTCTATGATCCTCGCAGCATATAAGTGGACAACATCACCATCCTCTCAGAAGGATTATCTTAATGGTCAAGAATCATCTAGATATACTCAATCAAGAACTAAACTCCCTCTGGTCCACCTTCTCTAGTAATAATCAGAGGGTTATTCAACTGAAACACCCTGATAAGGTCAGAAATCTTTTTCACAACCCACCCTAGGACACTTTCCATAATCTACATGAATAGAGTGAAGTTCTCTCAGATTTACTCACTAACATCCTCACCCAGAAAGATCGATGAATCAGGTACCCCCATTATAGAATCATTCATTGACATCTTGTCTTGTATTTCTCTCAAAATGTTTCATCATGGAAGCAATCTATATAATATTCCAAACTTAAGTCTGAAGACCCATAACACAACACAATAAAATTTCACAATAGGAAATACAAAATAAGAGACAAAAATCATTTTCCCCAAACCACCCCACGTGGTAAAAATTGAGGCTCCATCACTACCCTAGATGATCATACACTGAGGTCATAGATAACAAGGGTAACCACTATCTCATTATTCATGTTTCTCATCAAAAACACTATTTATTATAATTTTCATCATTTTTAAATTATTCAAAATTTCCGATTGAGAACCATTTATAGTTTCATTTCACAATAAGGGAATCAAATTCATGTTATACATCTTACCCATAACCCATTTTACCTAGTATGAAAAAAAATGATGCATGTCACAATAATATCATTAGTGCCTATAATTATGTATGAAAAATCAACTATCATTCAATAACATTCCACAATTAAAATCATACTAAATATCAAATATAATTTTCACATCATAGAACATGTGAATCACCCAATGTGAAATAACATCAACATTAATAATCAATGATCAACAAAAACAATCCCACCCCGAGTACGTAGTTATCCTATGAAAATGGGTTAGCTACTCCCATGTATGATATCATTACTATGACCCAAATCTTCCTAGTATCCTATCTATAGTTATCAAACAATTGGATACAATAAAAATAAAATAAAATCGGGATCTAACACTGCATTGTAATGTCCTGACCTAGATATCACACACTAGTTCCCCTAGTCATTGAACAAAATGACCTCAACCATGACTCCCCATATTACAAAGTCTTCAAACATGAAGTAAGTGTCTATTATCAGTCATAATGATACTATAACCTCTTTTTTAAAGTAAGAAAACTAAAATAAAATACATAATAAATAACCAAATATAAAACTATAACTATATAGATACCAATATCACATGATTATTGAAACTAGAATTACAATATAAAAATAGAATTGTTTTTATGTCATGCTAATGTATGTTCCAAGTGTAAAAATTGAAACATAAAAGTAAATACACTTAAAACACAATAATGTCCCAAAACATGTTCGGTTACATCATCCATACTCCACCCCAACATAGCCAACTAATATAGGTCCTTTTACTTTATCCTATCATGGAACTATGAAATTAATTTTATTATCAATCAGACATCCAGAGTAGGGTGTGATTACCACTCAGTAGTCCACCACCAATGGAATCTAAAGAAATATCCACTCAAATAACAGTGTATGATGTTATATAAATAAAAACATTAAATTCATAAAAAACTTTTTATCACATTATCAACAATTGTTTATTTATCCACAGAACCCCTCAGGTTCCCATTGAAACCTATATCTTATTAACTGCATTGTCCTATTCTATATTCTTATTTATTCCCGAGGGATATCATAACTCAAAATTCCATTATCACCATAAAATAATTCAAACTTAAATTTTTATGGTATCATTAATATTTAATACATTAATGACCATGTTACCTGTCATAATGTCATAATTTTATTACCTTGAAACTATTATTAATATACCAATTTAATGAAAATGTTAACATTAATAATTTCACAATAGTCCAAAGAGAGTGTACCCATGTGGTACAGGCTCCTGCTTGGCATCCAGAAGACCCACAATCAGATTCAGGGAGGGGAGAATTTTGGGGGTAATATAGAGGTACTCTAGAAGGGCACTGTATTTGTATTGTATTAGCGGTGGAACTGTAGTAGAGGTGACACTGTATTGGAAAAGGCACTATAGTAGGAACTGTAGTAGTGACAGTGTTGTAGCAGGTACTATAGCAAACCGAGTACTATAGTAGTAATGTTCATCAAAGGCCCCTTTGGGCCAAAAAATAAGCTTTCAAACCTAGTATTTAGGCCACTTGTCCTTGAGACATCAGGCTACGCAATGGGTCTCCCTCTACCCAGACAAAAATATTCCATTTCTTTAATAATAAAAATGAGACTTCATCCCCACCCTTTAAAAAAATAATTTCACAATAGAATTACCATGTTACTATTAATAATGTAATTATGGTATGACTATGTTACAGTCTTAATTACAGATTTAATGTCCATGTTACATTTGAACAACACATAATTAATTCAACTATTAATTGTACAAAAAATTCATTACAAATTCAAAAATTAGTTCACCACATTCCCCTTAAATAATTTTCCAATTAAATAAAAAATAAATTGCATTGATTAAATATTCCATTAATTAGTCAACATCTCCCAATTAAATATCCAATAATTAATTAAAAAATAGATATATTAATTCTCAAATATTAATATCAAATAATTAATTGATAAAGTAATTATCACATTTCAATAAACTCAATATCTCTTAATTAATTCTTCAATTGATTATCTGAAATCAACAACTCAATATTTTATAATTAATTAATCAATTAATTATCTTAAAAAAACAATATCAATATCTCACAATTAATTAACCAATCAATTATATATATCTATAATTCCCAAAATCCCCAATTCCTACAGAATAACAACATAGAATGAGATTTAGATGAACAACCTAATTCCATGAATGAAAAAAATAAACTTATCGTATATGTTAATATAGATCCATGAGACAAGATATAGAAAAAAAAATATACATCTTCATATAATAAAAAATAAGATTAAAACCCACCAAACTAATGGGATAAGAATGGAAGAGGGATGAAGCATCAATCAAGATGAAATGACGTACCTGAAAAGATGGAGATCTGCAAACTAAGATTTGAATCTTCATGAACAATGATCAGATGAATTGGGAATCCCTCTAAGATGAATTAGAATTGAGGGAAATATATTAATGATTTATCTAGGGTTATTGAAGATATTATATGGGGGTTTGGAAAATTATTAAATAATTTTCAAGTGATTAAAATATTGTATGCACAGTTTTCTACATGGGGTTCACGGTTTCCCATAACAGTGTGCCTAAAAATGTTCCACTTATAGGGGGTTCGCAGTATCTTCTATGAAGGTTCATGGTTTTAAAATCCATGAAAAAGCAATGAAAATCTCCATTTTTTATGTTTTTATATTGTACTAGGTCATGTAACACGGTTAGGGAAAATCGTGCGCAAACTATGCACTTCCCTCTTTCTTACAATTTAATCAAAAAATTTCCCTAACAGACCCCAAGGAAAAATCCATGATAATATTAATCAAAAAAAAGGAAAAATATTATATTTAAACGATCCAAACACATTTCCATAAATGATTACTGTTTTACACCACCACCACCATGTCAAATATTTTTTTAGAGGATCCTTTGTGTTATAATAGTGGAACAGTTTTGGCAAAAATCGGTTTTTCAAGGATCATGATTAAATCAACAATAATTATGAATGGAACCATAAGGTAAATATAAATTGGAAGGCAATATCTATATTGATGTCTCCTATTTTGTATGAAAGTATCGTAAATTAGGATTTGGAAGGTTTTCTCTAACTTTGGATGGATGAGTGGGACCTACGCCAAGTTGGAAACATCACAGATGAGTGGTCCTGGGTCAACTGGTATTTCTAATCATACAACGAGTGTGAGGTATAGATAAAGTGAATGATGATATACAATGTATTTTTCACTTTGATCATCTAAAAATGTATTCAACATGGACCAATACCATCCACTTACATCATTGGGTGGTCAAAATTAGCATATGACACCTCTGCCATATTTTGGGGAACCCCATAAAATTGGGAATGTATGATACATTCCACCTATTTGAGAATTTTTTTGAGGATCCTGAGAAGGTGATAGTGAAATAAAGGTTATTATTATGATAGGTGAAAGGGGAGGATTGGAAAATTCCAGTATTTAATAATGTCTCTTATAAGATAGGAATAGTTATTTTTTTCAAAAACCAATAAAGAAGAAATTAGGTAGGCCCCTCTAATGATTGAAGGCATCATAATGTTGGAAGCAACACTCATACAAGTTGATCATTGAGGTGGTCCAATGGTGCTTATAGGGGTATATCATGGAGCCTGTTACACCTATGATCAAACTAGGGTTCATTTAATTTATCAAATATCGATTGAATATCTCAGTTATATATAATAATATGGGGTTTCATATGGGAACACTTATCATGAAGTCAATATTGGTGATGGGAAAGCATATTAATTTGGTGTTGTTTGTGTTATTGATATTTTATAAGGTCTTCTTTCACATCAGCTATAGGAAATTCCTCTCTAGGTATGCAGCTCATTTCATTTTAAATATGGATTAGTCAGTGAACACATGGAATGATATGGGTACCCACACCCCATTATCCATCCTAGTAACTACTTTTATCAGTCCACGATGAACAATATAATAAGTCAACATCTTTATCTAGATCTAGTATAAATATTTATGAGGACTATGTTGGATGATCATTACATGTTCCATCTATGCCCCCTCCCAATAGAGAAATTTTTACATTATCTCATGGGTACTATGGATTATCGGTCATACCTCTTGACCTTTCATGATGGGTTACTAGAGGAAAGAGTTGATTTTAAGGTGATGATATAGCCTTATATCTCGTATTGGTTCACCATGAAATTCATATCCCACAAGATTCCCACACAAAAGGTGTATGCTAATGTACATGTTGAGCATCATTCATCAGTCCATCAAAATATATATTCCATGTTAAAATGATTGGGAATTAAGGGGATGAATGAGCTTCTACCAACCAATGTTTTGTATGGACTCTCCCAAGAGTACAAATTAACCATTGAGAGCATGAACCTTATGGATTTACTAATGTGGTCAGAAACTCAGGTGGATTTAATGGGAGGGGACCCATATCCATGAGGTTGGGGGAATGTTATGGTTGGTATAGCTCTATAAGGAGGAATATCTTTACCATTTTTCAAATCATAGTATAGATACCATCCCTTTAAATAAATTAACATTACATTACTTTTTCCAAATACATAATATATTACAAAAAATAGACACCCAAATACCATATTTGTGTTGTGCAAATGGAAATATGGAACAAAAAAATTCTAACATAGTGATGCATATCCAAAATTTCCCACAATTATCTCCCCCCTTAGTAATTCTACAAAAGAAATATTTCTTTATAAATTGGGGAAAGGGAAAATAATAAATGTGTGAGCATGAATTCTCATATAGTGTAAATAAAGGAAATTTGTAACCATAACATGAACATAAGTTTATGGGAATATTATTATTACAATTTAAGATCATATACTGCATATCACATATCATAAATATGAATTAAATCATATTGATTAGAAATTCCAAAGACATGAATCATAATGAAATGAAAAAAATATCTATAAAATACTAACATCAGTATAATTAAAATAATTGTGGTACACATATAATAATATAAAATTATTTCCAAATTACTCAAAGCATTATATCTATGACTATATTAGTAGTATGGTTTCACTCCTGATAACAACTTTTCATTCATGTTTAACTCCCATGGACATCTTACTAGTATGATTTAACACCCCATACCATCTTGGTAGTTATGAATCACTCCAACAGACATTATTGTAGTCTGATATCACTCAACATAATATCATGATAGTCATGGTTTACTCCCATGGACTTCTAATTAGTCAATTTTCACTCCCAATACCGTCTTTTTCATTATCATGAGTTTGAAATCATTACCAATGAATTGGATAGTGATATAGGTAACACCCATTTCATAATGAAATTATACATATATGTTTCATTAGATTATAAATAATCATATCATAACCCATGAAACAAATTGCATGTCATAAACATGTAATAATGTCATAACCTTTAAAAATAGATAGGATTAATAATCATTCAATTAATGCATAACCCATGAAAAGAAGTGGGATTCATAAGTATATAAACCATGAACGAGAAATGAGTTTCATAAGCTTACAACCCATAAATGGGAAACATATTTCATAAACATCATTCCATAAAATATAAACTATTCATTAGGAGCATATGAATGGAAAAAAAATTCATTTCCCAAAAATACACGAGTTACACCAACAGATGTCCTCGTAAATTAGAATTAATTCTAAAAGATCGTTTAAAAATATTTCTTGAAGAAAATATCCTTTCTTCGTTAAAAACTCATTTTAAAACACGAGACTTTTTGAATACCATTTCATTGAAATTAACCATCAAATCATTTATCATGTGATTTCAAACATTTTTAAAACATTTTCCATTGAAAACCTATAAAATAAGATTTAAAACATTTTGAAAATAATGTTCCTTAAAAGCATATAAAAGAATCTTGAACAAATAATTAGAAACCTTCTTCTTTAATTCATTTAAAATAATCTTGATAAAATTTTGAAAACATTTATATTTGATACCCACATTAAAAATGAATTTTTGTTATTAGGATAAATTTTCTCTTTTTAAGAAAATAATTTTTTAGTCTTGTAAAGTAATCTTTAGGGGAATCATGGCTATAATGTAGTGTAAATTCATACATGCAGACATTACTTTTTCATTGAAAAAATGTTATAAATGTTCCTCAATGAAAAAATGACATTAATATTCATTAAAAACACATTTTTAAAATGTAACATGGTAAAATATTATTTTTTAAAATTCAAGGATAATAGTAGAATATTTATTGGAAACCATTTTGAAAACAAGATTTTAAAGGAACAATGATTTCTGGCCAAAGAGAGAGGTAAATTCATATATTCATAAAAATAATTTATTATTCATATTCTATGAAAAGAGTCTCAAAATTGTACCATTACATGGATATAATATTATTAAATAAATGGTAAGAAAACTCAATAGTGTTCTTCGGTGATGGATCGTATTATTTCATCAATGAAAGCTATTGACAATAAAACCCATGAATGAGAGATCGACAAATGGATATAAAAATCATATAAAATTTATTATAATAATCATATAATACATTAAATTTAATTATATAAACCATTTCAATGAAAATAGTGGTGGCCACGGAATGTGTCTCACTAATATTAAAATTGAGATAAAATCCCCTTACCTTTGTCATGACTCTAGTCATACTCATACTACCCTCCTATATTATAAATATAAATTTACTATAAATATTTTAAAGAAACATATTGATGTATATAATAATATATATTTTTTATAATGACATTATATTTCATTCTTATTAAATATTTCATGTTTAGGTTTTACATTGGGTAATATCAACTGTGTTTTTTTTCATGTCTCTAAATTTGATATATTTTATGTCCTAAAACATATAAAATGATTTCTATAATGTAATAAATGATATAAATATAATTTTTTCTATATATATTCGTTAATAATAATATATAGTAAATAGAAATATTAAATAGAATACACTATTAATGGAGACGGTAAGACGTATGTACGCATGAATGTTGTTCCTATTTTTCTTTGTAATATTGAAAGAATGAAAGCATAGTACATATATATATAATATCATTATTATATAATTATTATGAAATATATATCATATATTCTCTCTAAACACATCCTTAAAATGTTCCATGTAGTGTGTGAATGAATGTCATTGCTTTGAGAAGGTGGTAATCCACACTTCCCCAAATGAAATTATCATATTTAAAAAAAATAGACAGTATAATGGTATTAGATATAAAATAATAATGAAGTATAAAGACATAATAAATATAGAATATATCATATATAAAATGGTATTCCGTCATAATTCCCTACCATTAAGGCTGGTAAAGTAAAAAATGACCAATATCATTTTGTGAGGCGGTTGTTAACCAAACACAAGAAATGTAAGATAATTACCCATTAGGTAGAAATGTGTATAATTATAGGTAGAAACATTAATATAAAAACATGCCAGTACATTTAATATAATCGTGTTATTATATTAACATGTAACAAAGTGATATCATGTAGAGGATAATTGAAATAAAATTAATGATCTTGAGGAATGATATTATCTCTTCTTTAGGTATCACCTTTTTGGTTTTCACTGAAGGTCTTCCTTGGATATATTTATAGTGAAGTTGAGGATTATAGGATGAGGAAATGCATTTTTAGGAGCTATTTTGGAATTTCATAGTCTAGCCAATGTTTTTTAATGATGTGAGGAAGTGGGAAGGATTCATTTTATAGTAGATTAAGAGTGGTAGTCTTTGAAAATATTGGTAAAGGAATTACACTAATGTATTTACAGTTTCATGCTACTCCAATAATATTTCAAATTATATCCAAGTTGTGTAGGTTCAAAATATGTCCATCAAGAGGGTTTTGAACATGTTTCTAAGTATTTTTGTGCCATATGACTAATGTTTAGTTTTTTGGTAGGGTTTTTTTTCTCTTAATCGCAACAATTAATTTTAGTTAATGTCACTAATATTGTGGGTAATGAACTATGTGGAACTTATTATACATTATATATTAATCTTATTTAAAATATGGACTATATTTTTATAAATTCCAATCACAACAGTGGCAGAAATTAATTTAAATTTTATACCACAGAAGAGACGACAACACATGATTTTAAAATAAACATCTTTTAAAAGTTACAGTGCTTTTATAGTTAATTTAAAACAAAAATTTTCCTAAATGACACAAATTGGATTAATAGATAACAAAATTGTCAAATTATCTTTAAAAGCGATTTAAAATATAATTTACCCTTATAAATAAATTATATGAAATATATTTATTAAAAAAATCAGTATTATTCACTATTTATAAAATAAATTAAACGTTACAAAAAATATCAAAATATCACCTAGACCATTTTTTTAATTCTCATTAAATGATAAAGATTACTTTTACATATTACTTTAATAATTTTTCAAAAATTTATATTTAAAATATGTTTTCCATTATAATACAGAAAACAAATTTTTAAAAAATATAGGTTTTTATGTCTCCTATTTGGTATATTATAATATTATGCACATAAAATAAATAGGATGAACATAAAGAAAATTATATTGAAAATAAAATAAAATAAAATAAAATATTCTAATATCATTTGGTAAAATTAATTAATTTATCTTATTAATATAATTCACTTTCAACAAAGAAGAAATTTATTTTATAAAATGATTTCTTTTATATTCATTTGGATTATATATTAATTAATATATATATTTATTTATTTATTTATATGGTATCACTCAGTCTTGTGTGTTACCAAATCCATCGAGGAAATTCAGACTTACGTGTAACATAAGCTAGCCTTGGTATTCCGTTTAGAGAAAGACAAAAATTTATTTTTCTTGCAGTGTATGATTAAATTTGTCCTGCGTATAATGTAAGAAAAAGTTATAAAAAATGTAATTTTAGCGTATCATGAAATAAAAAAGATTAAAAAATTAAAATCAAAAAAATATTCCCAAAAATATAATGGTGATATATTCTACACCCCATAAAAAGAATTTGTCCTTTTAAATTCATCTGGGTTTTCAAATGTCTAATAATTAAAAGTTCCTTTCCTAAAAAACCACATCTAAAAAGTACTAAAAAATAAATTAAAAAGGAAATCTGAAATCATAACGGTTACACAAACAAACTAATTATATGCTTCCCACATTAGAGAAAATATGTGTGGAGTGAAAATCAGGACTTAGATGAGAAGTGTAAATATTCATAGGGATTGATTGATGTCATGAATCGTAAACAACTAAATGATCAATGAAAAGTTTAGGTCCTCAAAATCCTATATCTGTTATTATTTAGAAGGCCATCATTTCAATAAAAAAATCAGGGAAACAATTTTCTGTTCATGTTCCTTATTTTAAGTAATTATTTTATTAACCCTAAACATAAGAAAATATAATAACTTTATATTTTTCTACAAAAGCAATTTCATCCTTTGGTTTTTCTTCAAAAAATTGATAATTCCTCTATTACGTCATGAAATGGATATCTATAAATTAACTATGATTTCTAAATCACTAAAATATAATTTTAATATATTTTGTCACCTTAAATAATAAAATTCCTAAACATTTTTCACAATACAATTATTCAAAATAAAGATGGTTAATACATTTATCTCTAAATATAAAGAGTAGGACTACTAGTTCATCATTAATATTTATTCATCAAATTATTTAATTTAAAAAATTTACATTTACCTGTATATCATATAGTCCAGTGGTAGGAGTGAAATCCTTATCAACCTTCGGTCATTTGTTCCAGATTTTTGACATTATCAGACTTGATGAGTTGTCACCTAATATATAGATTTCCCTTTTCGAAAACCACATTGATATAATTTCCAAAATATATTTTATAAATACCTTTGAAATAATTTTAATCACTATATATACTTTTAAATTAGGTATTCTATACAACATCAACAAAAAAATACTTCCAATAGGTTTAACATTAACATTCCATAAATGGGTAACTTCATAACCAAACTAAAAGATAAAAATACCAAAAATTATAAATAATTTTATGAAATCATCATAACATTGATCACCCATATATCAAAATGTATCTATAGTTATTCACATTCAGAACATTTGAATTCCCTCATCATATATTATCCTAAAATATGTTAATAGCTTTAATTAAGATAATCACTTTTGGAAAACATGCATGATTTTTTATTCCAAAAATTACATGATATATTCAATAAATAGAAGAATTTATGAACATAATTCAAGATAACATAGACTAATTTATCAATAAATACTTTATTATCTCTAAGGTAATCATTAAAGTCTTAAAAATCTTAATCCAAACATCATTATCTAAACATCATGCCTAAATTACGGGCTACCTTGCCATCGTCAAATTATCACTTTCCAACGAAAAAAAATTTCTAACTCACTATCACCAGTCATAAAAACCTTTAATATACATATTGAACAACCTTTACTAAAAATAATTATATATTTCTTGATTTACATATCATTATCATTGAATTTATATACATAAATACCTCATTCAAAAAACTTTGTTGTTAAACAATTACTCAAGATTCATCCACATCTTCCTTAATACTTATTTTATAGAATATTAAATATGAATTGTGTATTACAGTTATCAACCATAATCTAATCCAGATTCTTGTCTTTCTTGTAAACAATATTATAAGATCATTCCTTACATTTCACATTTAGTTTTTGGTCTCCATATCATTAGAGGTATGTCCAATACTCATGTGTTTTCTTTATTATATTCCTAAGATTTCAACTAAGGAAATAAATTTTCATCATACCAAAACATTAAACATATGAAACATTAAATTTTAACCCATTTTCTTCTTGTTCACTCTTTTAATTTAAACCAGAAATAATAAGGTGTGACACACCTATCTTATAATAAAACCACATAATCGCGAAAATATTTATATATTGTATATTAAAATAATGAAACGTAGTTCTATATTCTAGGAATCCTTTTGTTAATCATAGCTTATTCATATTAATATTATATATAAATACTTCTTTATTTTTGATGAATAGTTTGTGTATTCCCAAATTAAATATCCCAGGAGAGTCAAACTAGGTGTGCGGCAATGCCAATTTTTGTTTATCAGGTTACTCAATGTCAAGTCTAACAAAACTTTTCGATGTTTTTACCAATAGGTACATGTGTAGAAGAGCCACATCCACATGTATTATCCCAACAATTATTTATTTCTAGTAAATCAATCACACTATACATTACAAAAAATCATGGAAAATTGTTTAATCAATAGTTAATCCTTAATATTATCCTTAACAAAACCCATAGATATATCCTTTGAAATGTCCATTGGGATCTCACTAATGTTTTCTAATCCTGGTTTCTAATTTATAACATACAATTTTCTCTAAAATAGAATATAGTGTTACTCTCTTTACATACATTATAATTATATCACTTTTTGTAGAATACATAATACATTAAAAAAACAACTTCTTAAAGACCACATTAGTTTAGTGCCTTTAGAAATTTAGAACAAAAATATTCTAACTTAGTGGAAGATCTCCAATTTTATCTTTAAAGATATTTCCCTAAATTAATTCTTCATTAAAAAAGATACTTCATTTCATGGGGAAAGGAATCATAAGAAATGGGTTATCTAAAATGATCTTTAAGGGTAAATAAAAAAAATATGTAGGCATAATAATGACATAAGGGTACAAGAATGAGATCATAATATTTAAAGATCTTACCACTCCTATAAAAGATCAAAAACATGAATCACATCATGAATATTCGAAGCTCATAAGACATGAATAATAAATAAATAAGTAACATAAACCCTGAAAATATAACATAGAAATAAGACATGGAACTGTGGCATACACATAAGCATATAAAATTATTTACATAGTATTGAATGTATTGCTCCCAATACTATATTTGTACTATGGTTACACTCCACATAAAATCATGGTAGTCATTTTTCACTCAACTGGCTATATTAGTATTATGATTTCACTCCTCAAACCATCTTGTTAGTCATTTTTTACTCCCATGTCTACCACAGTAGTGTGAGTTCACTCCCCAAACTGTATTGGTAGTTATGGTTCACTCCCACATGGATCTTAGTTGGCATGGATCACTCCCAAGACCATTTTAGTTTATATCAAGAGATATTACTATTTAAACAATGCATTTGACAGAGATATAGGTCTCATAAATATCATAATTAAAGCATTCATACATGTGCCATAAGATCATAAACCATCATTTCATGACCTTTCAAATGAAATGGGTTTCAGAAAAATGTGATAATATCATATCCTTTTGAAAAATAACCTTTTCATAGTCATTTAATCAAAATATAACCCACTAAAAGAAGATGGTTTCATATGTATATAACGCATGAAAGAGAAATAACTTCTATAAACATATAACCTGTTAAAGGGAAAGAGATTTCATAAACATCTTATCATAAAATGGAAATTAATAAATGAATGAGTTTGAATGGATCCTTTGGATAATTTTCTAAAAATACATGAATAACAAAAAATAATGTCATCATAAATAGTAAATAAATTTTAAAGAACTTTAAAAAAAATTCATCGTGAAAATATCCTATCTTCGTTAAAAACTCATTTAAAACATTAAGATTTTTGGAAACCATTTTCATTATAATTAAAACTTAAATAAATTAAATGATGTCTGAAAAATTTTAAAAAATCATTTTCTATGAAAAAATATAAATTAATGATTAAAACAATTTGAAAAAAAAAATTCTTTATATCTTAAAAAAGATGTTTGAGTACTTTTTGAAAAACCATTTCCATGAAAACTTATAAAGAATCTTGAAAACATTTTAAAAACCATTTACTTTGAATACCAATTTAAAAAAATGATTTTATAACATATTAGGAAAAAATTACTTTTTGTAAAAATAATAATCATTTAGTGTATTCTTCTTGGGAATTTTTGTCATGATGGTGGGTAAATCCATACATGGAGAACATTCCTTTTTCACTGTAAAAGGGTTAGAAAAGATCCTCATCAATAAAAATACAATAATAATATCTTATCTAAAAAATTAGTTTAAAATTAAAAAGGTGTACAAAATTTATTTTCAAAAATAATAGGATAATAGTACATTTTTTTGGAATCCTTTTAAAAACATGGTTTTTAAGGAACACATATTTCAGACCCAAGAAAGAGGTAAAGTGGGACTTTCTTAAAAACACATTCTGATCATATTATGTACTAAATAGTGGGAATATGATACCATTAATTAGTTGTGAAATGAATAAATTGAATGTAACAAAACTCATTAGAGTTATTTTATGAAGGATCATAATATTTCATTACTTAATGTATCATTATAAATAATAAAGATAAATCATTGGATTGTTTCAACAAACATTTATCATATGGTAAAATTGAATGATACTCCCTATGTAATAAATTTATATTATATGGATCATAAAATATCATTTAAAAGGATATTCATGATATAAAATCTCAATTAGAATCATATACACCTTGTAAAATAATATATGTTCATAAGAAACAAGTGTCTCAAAGAAGGAAATTTGAGAATAAAAAACATTATCAATTTGGTAAATTTTTGAAAATAAAACCCATGAATGAACAATCATAAAACATATATAAAAATAACCAAAAATTTATTTATGAGAATAATAGAATATATTAATTGTAATTATATAAAGCATGCAAAATAATAGTGTGTTGAACATGGTTTGTATCTCATAGATATAAAATGTTATATGAAATTATCTTACATCATGTCTAGAATATCATCATAATCATACAAGCCTCCAATTCAATAAATATAATTTTCAAAATTATATAACCATATTGTTATTACTAATACCATATATGGTTTTATTATAGATTTATATTACCCTCTTTTTAATGATTCCTTGTTATGGTTTTACTAAGGGTAATATCAGCTTTATTTTTCAAATGTGTCTTAATATGTTATATTTTTTGTCCTCTAAATTATTTTATGATTTCCTGAATGTAAATAATGATAGAAATATAAATTATATTCATTATATATGTATTCATAATAATATATTGTATATACTACCATTAAACGGAATTCACTGTTCATGGAGACGGTAGGCCGTACATACATATGAATATTGTTTCCACCTATCATTATAATATTGAATGAATTAAATTAATGGATATATACATAATATCACTCTATAAGAATTATTATGTCATATATATCAGATATTTTTCCTAAACTCATGCTTAATACATTCCATCTAGTGTGTGAATGAATAATATCTCTTTGAGGAGGCGGTAGTCGACACTTCAACAATCAAAATTATCATATTTAAACAAGATAGAAAGTATAATGGTATATGTTATAAAATAAATAAATAACAATAAATACATATTAAATATCATATATATCATATATAAACATTATTTCCACGATAATTAAAAACCATGATCGGCAGTAAAGGAAAAAAGAACAACATCATTTCGTGAGGGAGTAGTTTTCTGAACACAAGAATAGTATGTTCATTACACATTAGATGGGATTGTGTGTATGTGAATGTCAAAAATAAGATGTTAAAAATTATAGGGATATTTAGGATAATTTTTATTATTATATAATCATTGAATAATTATAGTTAAGAAGGATGTAATATGAAAATAAATCTAAATATCTTGTGGAAAGATGTTACCTCATCTTTGGGTAACACCTTTTGAATTTCACCAAAGATCATAATTAGATAGCTCTATTAAAAAAGAGATTATTATAGGTTATGTTAAGGTATCTTTAGTGGGTATATTTTCAGATCATTATTGAGACAAAATGGATTGAGTGTTGTGAAGATGTTGGGGATATGAGGCCTTTTTATTGTGGAGGAGGAGTGACACTCTTGTCAATTTTAGGAAAGGGACTTCCATCCACATTATTCCGTTTTAAAGGTGCACCAATAATATCCCAATGTTAATAAATTGCTTTATAGGCTATAAATATTTAGAAAAAAATGTTTTTGATAAGATTCCAGATTGATTTGGGCCCTAAGATTAAGATTTAGTTCTTTAATAAGCTAATTTTTCTCTTAACTGCTATAATTATTATTAATCACATTCAATATTAGTTTCTGTATAAAAGTAAAATTACCTTTTAATAAATTATTAATTATACTTTTCCAAAATATGGATTCCATTTTTCAAATTTTTATTACAAAAGTTGCAGAAATTAGTTTAAATTTAATCTCACGCACGAGATGACAAAATAGGTTTTTAAAATAAAAAATTTCCAAATATTGCAATGTTTATAGTTTCAATTTAAAAGTGAAAATGATTAAAATTAAGTAAATTAGATTAACTCATAAAAAAAATTTATAATTAAAATTTAAAACTAATTTGAATTATTATATTACATTATAAATAAATTAGGTGAATAAACAGTTTTGAATTAAAATTTTTTATTAATATATATTATTCAAAAAAATTAAACATTACATGAAAATACCAAATATATATATATATATATATTATTATATATAAAATATGAAGTTTATTTCTTCATATTTATTTTATAAAAATTAAAAAATTTCTATTTAAAATAGGTTCTCTATTAAACAGCGTTAAAACAGCTTTTAAAAAAATATAGGTTGTTATGTGTCATATTATGTATGTTATCATAATATTCCTATAAAATCTATTGGATAAATATAAAAAATATTTTACTGAATATATAACATATAAATTTAAATAATATCATCCACTTATTGTAATTAATTTAACTTATTAAGATAAATCAATTTTTTCACATAAAAATAGTCTTTTTTAGAATCGTTAACATTATATTCATTTTGATCATATATTAATTTTAAAAAAATAATTAAAAAATGATATCAAACTTTTATTTTAATAAGTTATTTAATCATATAATTTTTTTAAATTTCTAGTCTATATATTATTATATAATATAATATTTTTGTAATAATATATTATAGTATGGTAATACTCGGTCTTGTGTGTTACGCAAGCCATCGAGTAGAGTCAGTATTGCATGTAACGTTAGATACACAATGTTTTGTTTTTAGATAAGGATAAAATTTATTTTTTTGTATTGAATGATAAACTTGGTCTTCTGTATAATCCAATGAAAACTTATAAAAAATTAAATTGAAAAATATATATTTCCTAAAATCTCAGGTTTTCACACAGAGGTCGTTGCTTAAGTAGTTCCTAGCCTTAAATTAGGGGTATCTATAGAGATTATTGTGGTAGATGGTCAATTAATCCAATTAAAATAGATTCTGGAGGAAGTTGGTTCTTTCTAATCATCCCCTATAGTGTATTTTTTTCTCCATATATGTGGATGTGGTTAGCCCATGTTGTTGATGATTCAATCTTACCCAATACCATGAGAGACTAATTTAAATACCCTAAAACTAGTAGAAATGATTTTATGTCTTCATATCACATTAGTTATAAATAAATTAAATAACATCCTGAAGGACCAAATATTTTTTTAGAAATAGTAGACTAGATACATACACAATTCTCATATTAAATTTTAATACCCATGTTAGAATTTTGTTTTGAGAATATCGTTATTTCTTATAACATTTCCTAACATATCATTCAGAGTGAACTTCATGGATTCATGGGAAATAGAATATACTAAGAATTATCTAAAATTATTTATAAGGGTTAGGCATAGTGAAAGTTATCATGAGTAAATAATCCATGTTTAATAAGGAATAATCCATAAATAAAGATAACTAATTGGACATAGATTTCATTTAAACAATAACATTGGAAAAACATATCTAATAATAATATCATTGAATAATATCATGGTTTATAATAACTATATTCCAAATTAAATTAAATCATGATATTATAATTCATGATCTTATATATCAGGATAACTTCACCCTCATTACCTATTCCATAATAGTTTTCTGATGGGTGGGTATATTCTAGAAAAAAATTATAAATCAAAAATCTAGGTGATTCATCTCATGAGACTTCTAATGACTCATGTAGTTATCTAAAATAGGTACCCACCCATAACTAATTGTCCAATTAATTCCAAATATATCAATTTATCTATTTAATTCATGAATAATATGGATAATAAAAAACATCAATATCTATCAAGGAATAAATATTAATAACAACAAAACCATGAAATCATAAAACATTCAATTTGAAATAATAAATATAAAAATTATATAACATATAATAAATTATAATATCCATGATAAATAATATAGATATTTATGGGAAACATAATGACTAATGGGAACATGATAGTAAATATTAGAATTTAATGATAATTATTATAAAAATAAATCATAAAAGATAATTTCAATATTTTCCTAGTCAAACTTATCATAATCCAACTAGAGAAATAATAAATATAGAATCATTACAACATATATCCAATGGAGTGTACATACAATAATTGGTTCCTATTGTTAAAGAGTAAAAGGACCATAAAAATATATTTAAAAAATTCATGAGGAAAATAGGTTTTTAGTATTAAATATTATTTTAGGAACAAAAAATCTCCATTAAAATAGGACAACCATTTTCGTTAAAAATACCATTTTAAACATGTGTTATAATATTCAAAAAATTAGTGGTCTTGATGAATGATGGTTATGTTCATGTTGAGTATGTTTTTACCATAAAACATTTTAATCATTAGAACAAAGTTCACTGTAGGAAGGGTACCAAATAAATTACATCATGGTGGGATCATGTAATGGAGGCCCAAAGAGTCTTCTCATATGAACATAATCATATATTCAGGAAACAAACCAAGGATGAAGAAGTATGAGATCCATTGATTCTGTGTCACTTTAGAATCTAAGAAATCATCCACCATGTTACCTTCATTCCATGTATGTGAAATATACATGTTTCTTTCCATGGGTTCATTACTCATTGTTATTGTGTACATTATAGCCTAGGGAAAGATACCATTTCCATCCATCTTGTTCTGAATAGATTTGGTGTCAATCTCATGTTCCTAGTATGATGTTCTTTTGTGGGTACATCCTTAAGACCATTTCTATTTCTAGCTCCTCTGCATTAAATGAGTCTCCCCTCCCTTAGTATACTGAAAATTCCACTATAATCGAGACTCTCTCATATCTAACCACCCCTCCGCCATACATGTGGACCATGTGGAAAGATCCGTTTGTACTAGGCTTAAGACCCGATTTTTGTGGCAACAACCTTACCCATATTCCTAGCCCCAATGTACTGGACATGTTAGATTTGGGGCGTGCTATAAGGGGACCCAATTAGGGGGATGACTCATATACTTTGAGATATTTTTTTGAGAATAATGTTCTTGTTTTTTAAAATAATTCTTATTCTAGTACCATTTGTATTCTTGTAAAAGGAATTATTCTATAGAGACCAAGGAAACCAACCTACCTCTATATGAATAAATACTCTCTCTTTTTTCTCTAGATCATGATCATTATCAATGTGAAACCAACTCTTAATATAGGATTCCTATTCCATATCATGTATATACCAACTTGTGAATGTGTCGAATGTTTTTCACACCCATATGTCCCATTCACATTCAATAAATAAATAAATGGACAATCGAATCCATTCTTGGGACTTTATGTCAATGACATCTTGACACCATGGTAATACCCATCTGCTGAATTTTCACATCTATGAAAAATTTCATTATTCTTAAAATAAAAAAGAATAAAATTTAACATTTTATAAATCTCTTTGCAACACATTATTTCCTCCCAAACATATCTATTAGATAGATCTATCCTTAATTTGACAAAATACTTTTTTGAAAGGAATCTTAATGCTAAACTAGTAAAGTCACATTTATATGGGTCATCATTTAAGACATTAGGGTCATGTATAATATTTGGTTTCACTTTCATGATTTAATTTTGGAATGAAGAGTTTCTATAGGCCCCCATAATTGTGATAGTTGGATATGGAAATTCTATAAACCAAAAATTCCACCCCCAATCCTTTTTCTAGAATCATATTTCTCCCATACCTAAAATCCAACTAGTATTCTACTATAGTGTACTAGTTTATGGATAATTGTTTTTGAGATGTTATAAGGCATATATTTAACTACATACCATATTTTAAAAAAATTAATTTTACCCATAAGGACATCCCCACAGTATCACCCCACGCTAATTTAGCATGCACCCCCTGTATGGTCTCAGAAACACTCCGGAGGTTGATAACTCCCTCTGATGTAGGCTTGGCAAGATGCTTCCTTGATACCTAGTGAAAATTACCCTTTAGTTTTTGTCCCATAAAAATGAATCCACTATACACTCTAAATTTGATATCACACTTTTTGGAATGGTCATGGTGGAGAGTTTGTGCACCGTAATGGAAGCCGAAAAAACATTTTATGAGTGTGATTTGACTACCAATTGATATTTACATGTTCTTTTAGTTGTGAAAGTGTCCAATAATTTTAGTAATTAAAATTTCAATGTGGTGAATTTGGAGGGTTTTGGGATTATTAGAGAACCCAAATATCACACTCTTTCATAATTTACTGTTGTGTGTGTTAAAAACAATTATTTCATACTCATTGTTTTTTGAAAAGTGAAATAATAACATTTTGAAAAAATGATTTGATGATTTATTCTTAAAAATATCATACAAATAAAATTATGGGTAAAATATCATTAATTTTTCAGAGTAAAAAAGTATTGATTTTTTTTATGAAAAAGTATATTCAACTAAAGGGAGAAAAAAATTCAGGTTTTTTTAAAAACATTTTCTCCATAAATTAATATACCAAATAGATAATAATTGTAATATTAATTGAAAATAGATTGAATAATAATTGGTCAATAAAATTAATTTTGTTTTTTATATGAAAAAATAATGTCCTTCAATAGAAATTAATGTTTAAATAATCCCAATTAAAATGAGAAAGAAAGATAAGTCTTAAAAATTTAGTAATATTTGAATCACAGACCCCATGAAAGGAATAACATAGAATTAAACATTAAATAACATGAAAATAAATATGTTATGTATATAACATATAAAATGGGTTGTTAATTCACCTCATAAATAGAGATAGTTTAATAACGTGACATATGTATTAGAGAAGACGATTTGAGAAAAGAAACCCCTATAATAATCACAATTATTAAGGGATAATAAATCAATGAATTGATTATGTTTATCAATGGTAATTACAATTAAATAAAGTGAAAATTAAAAATAATATTTTTAGAATTCATTACACAAATAATCTAATAATATTAATGACACCGAAGATGTTATCTAACCCAATGAAAATAAATTGAGTTATTAAATTATTCACCACACGCTAATTTTAATGGTAAACCCCCTTGTACGTTATAATTCATATTGAATCATAATATACTATTAATATATAAATTATTTATAAAATTATATTTAAAATGGGTAGTATATACACCATATAATAGAAATTTCGTTCATAACATTACATATGCCTCAATGAATGTTAATTGAAACAAAATCTATTACCTCACAAATCCATTTGGATGATCAGGTTTTAACATCAAATATATAATTTAAAGACACGAAAATAATATATTCCAAAACCATATTAATAATTATAATTTTATATATGAACCTTTTATAAAATCTTATAACCAGTTAAATAATAATATTTGAATATTACTATTTTTTGGGTGTTAACTTACATATTCTCCCATGAATTTTTTTTGAAGGAGTAAATTCATTAGAGTAATATATAATTACTTCATATCATGAAGTAAATTAATGTTTTAAATAAAATTTTAAATTAGGAAATTTTTTATAATCATTATTTAATTTTTAACATGGATAATGAATCTTATCACATTGTGAAGGTGGTAGACTATATGTATGAACACGCGACGTTATCCATTCCTTAATGGGAAAAAGGTTAAGGAAGTGGTTGATAAATTAATATTCCAGAGACAATATTATTCCATATAGAAAACATATATTCCTTATATTTATCATTATTACCTTTCATTTAAATCATAATTGAATAATTAATCACATTACATCATTAGGTTGTTGTCTACCGTATACAAGAGAGACACTATCATATTTTAAATTGAATAGAATGTAATAAGGTTAATGTGATAATAATATTAAAAAAATTTATTAAAAAATATATATGATATGTTTACAATAAAAATATTATTATATCTAACCATGATAGGCATCAATAAAAAAATTAGGATCTTGGCCTTTACTAAAGATGTCTCGAGCACGTTCATTGGTACTCTTTAGTTTTATTTTGTGTATATCATATTTGAATTTTATAATGGGTGTGTTTGAGTGAAATTTCGAAGTTATTTGATGGATTAGGTGTATTTAATGGTTTTCACATGTTTTTCACAAACTGTGCACCCAGTCCATTAATCGTTTTAAAGCCAAACAGAGGGAACTCTCTTGGTTAGTGCATAGTTTATCAAATTGTGTGCCCATAAATAAGTTATAGTGGGACTCCCTATGATGTGTTACATGATTAGTAGAATGGTTAGGGGATATCGTGGGCCTTTATTAGAAAACTGTGTGCATGGGAATTTCATCCCCTGATATTTAGATTAAAAATATATTATCCCCAATAATTCATCATAAGTCAACCCTTGGCTAACCCAAAATGATTACTATCCATTTTGGATGCTCTAGAATGGATTCCAAGTAATTATAACCTTCTTTCATGATTATTGAATGTAAACATAAAATAAATACCTCTCTCCTAAATATGGATTCTAATCCTGATTGGTTTCCTCCCACACTCCATAATTTATCTCATCTTTTGTAGGGTTGTTTCCTTATAATGTGATGGATCTAGATGTAGGTTTTTTGGATAATGATTTATGTGAACTTGTATCTAGGTTTTCTAATGAGATCTTATTCTATGTTATGTAATTGAACAATCAGCATCATTTGGAAATTTTTTCACATTCTTCTAAAATTTTGAGTTAAGTGGTCTAAATTCAATTTCCCACAATCTTGAATTTAAATTTTATTTTTTTGTTATTTAATTTTTGTTATTATGTTTGATGATAGAATCGTTAATTAAATAAATAAAATAATTAATTAATGTGTAGATCCCTTGAATTGATTAATTTAATTTCTCTATGAAGATGAAATGATTTGAACATGGGAAAATTTAATTGTATAATGGTGATTATGAAATTGTGGGAATTATATTTATTAATTGGATAACTAATTAATGGAATACCGTGGTTCCTTAATTGGTGGGAAATTAGGATTGTGTAATTGGTCAATTTATTTGATAGCAGTTAGTTGACAATAAGGATTATATGATGGTTGAACTAACTATAATGGGTTTATAGGTTAAATGAATTAAACATTGAACAATAAATTAATGGTTAACTGCATATATTTTTTCATGTCATTAATGTATTGAATAATTATTTTTTGTGAGAAATTTTAATATTATATCATGTTGTTCTATATTCAGGAACGGGTTAATGGTGATTAACCAAGATAAATGAGTTAATTTGGATTTGTTTCATCGATTGATAAATGTTTGTGGGACATGGAATCTACACCAAAATCCCATAATGATAAATTGATATATGTGCGAGGGACAAAAACTGATATTTCAAAATACCATAATGATAAATGAGTGTGGGACATAGTCTGTTTCATCAAAATACCACTTCTGTGATTTCTTGAAAAATGATTTTCAGACATAGACTAGTACATCAAAATCCCACATGTGTGATTGTTTAGTAAATGAGTTGTAGGACACATACTACTGCTTCAAATACCCATAGGGTACTAATAATGGCATTCCAGGACCAAAATGTGGGCATTGGACTATAGTTCCCGTTGGCTGTAATATAAATTGAAATGAAATAATAATTGATAATTGGTGTATTGTGATATGTGATATCGCCTGAAGATAAATCTAACTCAGACATGTGTTGATGTGGGTACTATGGTTCGAGTGTCATTGAGAACATGGGATATTATGTGGTTAAAATAATAATAGGTGAATATGTGTGAAATTTTTACATTATCTCTTGTATTTTAATCTTTATACAACATCATACAAAATAATTTATTTGATATTGTTTTATATGTCTTTTGGTGTGTCTTACTATGTTGTACACATACCCAACATAGTATTTCATATCAGTACCTAAATAAATGTCATGCTTACATTATAAGATATGGGAAATAGTCATATGTTATATGGATTGGTCAATATAGAGCTGGTTGAGGAAACTATACATGATTTCATACCCTCTTATGATTTTTTAGGGTATTTTGTTATTTTAGGTTTTTGAATAATTATAGTTCAAATGTATTTAGTATGAGGTATCTACTATTACTTTTGGATATTGTGTTTCCTATTTTTGGCATCATGTGATACTGGTTTGGTTTGGTTACTGGTTATATCATTTGTAAGATATTATTTATTTCTATAATTGTAATTATTAAATAATGAATTTATAGTTTCCCAGTGATCGATATTAAACTAGGGCAGATATTCATCAACCACTAGCATATGGAGATGCACATGGCACTGGTGTGTGACGCTCATGTTGGGATTAAAAAGTGAGTTTAATGGATATTTCTATTCATTTTATTTTTCCTTCTAATTTTTAATATTATCTAAGAGAATTGGATGATTGAGGAGTTAGATAAGAGATCATGAAATAGAGTAGGTGACCCATGTACATATTTAAAAGCTATGTACCCAGTGTGGGATTGTTGTTTTTGATATGTGTTATTACTGTTGATGTTATTTCACATTGGTTGATGCACTTATTTTTTGATGTGATTATTATTTCTGAATTTTTTTAGATTGAAATCATGTCCTAGTATGACATGAGATTTTATTATAAATGTTTCATTCATGGATCGTAGGATAATTATTTAAAATCCTTCATTTTTAAACATTCATTGGAAAATGGGTTTTGGATAATTTCTAGAAATTGATATGGGATTACATGATTCTATAATATAAATGAATAAATGTTCCTCATATGAATTGAAATTATTTAAAATGATGCTAGATGTTAAAAAATGGGTTTCTAATGAGAGGCATGAATATTGAAATTTCATTTACCCTTTTTGACCTATACTTAGATGAGGCAAGGTTAAGGTTAATGATATAACCTCGGTTTTTACCATGTGGATGGGTTTAGGAGAATGTCTTGTTATGTAATATTTTGAATCCATATTATGTAAATGTGTACATGCATTTTTTTAAGATATTTTTTTTTATATTTTTGATATACACCTCAACGATGATGCTTGCTAAGAGGAAAACCTAAGTTTATATATGAATATTATCCTGTAGTAGTGGAACCTAAGGCACCACTATTGAAGGTTGGGGATGTCAGATAGAATATCTGAGAGAACATTTATATCATTATTATGTTTCTAGAAATAATCCGAGTTTAGGTTGTGAAGAGTATGTCTGATCTGACACAGGCATTCTAGTTGTAACACACTCTAACATTCAACAGAGATGGTGGGCTTGGGGATGCTGAGTTCTGGATTGTTTCCACCTAGAAAGTACATAACCTCTTAGAGACTTTATTAATCAATAGTGTCAAATTGAATAAATATATGTTAAGTGGTCAGGTGAAGTGTTGGTGGCACATCCAGACTATAGAGGGACCGAGGGATGGTATGGTATATAATGAATTTCAAGATATTTTCTTGGAGATTATTTACCATATGTTGTCTAGTAAGGATAGTGAATCATGGTTTATGAGGTTGAATCCTTGAAATTTTTATATTATGAATTATTATAGTTGATTTATATATTTTTAGAAACATTTTATAGGATTTTATGGTGATGAGGTAAGCACATTGATTTGGTTTTAGGATGGTCCTCAATGTGAAATTAGGTTCCATGTGAATATCTTTTGGATGAAGATGTTTTTAGAAGTTGGAAATAATTCTTTAATTTCTAAGGGGGACCAAAATGATGATTCTCGTAGAGGATATGAGGTTTCTTATGGATCAATAAGAGTTATGAATTTCATTAGTTTTAAGCATCATTATTATAATAGTGACAAGAGAATTATATAATAGAGTGGATATTGGGAAGGGTATATTTCACATGGCCATTCCCAGCTGACCTGTCACTTGTGTGGAAGGTTGGGTCACTTAGGTAGATAGTTCCCCCCACCAATGTTAGAGTTCCAATTATGAGTTATGGATGGAAATATAACGATTTTCTATATAAATACACGATATTCATGTAATGATGATGGATCTTGGATGAATCAGAGTTTGTGAAGGGGATATTGTAAAACGTGCTAGTATGGAATGTGGAGTTCTATTGGCCTTAGAGGATTATGCAATGGATGTGGTGATTCTGAGTAATAGATCCAGTATCAGTAAAGTATTTAAGCTCAAGGGACTCAAGATATATCACATGGAATAGGGGAAGGATATGTCCATGTAGTTCATCCAACACTTGTGTATGGAGGGGTTGGATCGATGATTGTTACATGTATTGTTCTGATAGATTCCAAAATATCTAATTCCTTATTTGATACTGGTGACAAACATTCTTTTGTATCTTCAAAACTTGTAAATGGTTTGACCCTGTAAGTGGATTTCATAGCTGGGGTTATAATGATTGGTATTTCATTGGGAGTATGATCTAGAGACATCAATTTGTGAAAGGGTTTCTCTCTTGGTATTAGGGAGTATCATTTCTATTGGGATATATATCCTTGACATTTTAGAATTTGAAAAATTTATGGGTATGAAATTATTATTATCATTCCAATACCACATTGATTATTATCCCATGATAGTGAGGTTTACATCTCCTGAGGTTGAAAAATATATTCACTATGGAGTGTAAGATATAAATGGAGGTTGTGCAGGTCCA
This sequence comes from Viscum album, assembly GCA_963277665.1. Taxonomy (NCBI): domain Eukaryota; kingdom Viridiplantae; phylum Streptophyta; class Magnoliopsida; order Santalales; family Viscaceae; genus Viscum; species Viscum album. The sequence goes on along the minus strand of OY728136.1, from coordinate 1,235,101,767 downwards.
TTTCAGCAGCAACTAGGGGACATCACTTCCCTAGTTTCTAGTATATTTCTAGATGATGGATGTGTAAATAATGATATATTTCCCACTATAGTGAATATATTGTAGGATGATTTCCATAACAACTTCTCAGGGCTCCCGCATATGAGAGGAGTGAATTTACAATCGAGCTCATGTCTGGGGCTGAGCCAGTTTCTATTCCACCAAACAGAATTGCGCTAATAGAAAATCTAGAGATATGGATTCCACATGAAGATATTATGAATATGGTGTTTTCCATATGAGTTTGTATCCTTATGTTTATCAAATTTATCTTCCTTATAAGGATGATGAGACTCTATAATTTTGTTTTGATTACAATATATTAAAAAAGATGACTATGAAGAAACAATATTGTCTTCCATGTATCAATGATCTGTATTACTAGTTGAGGGGGGGGGGGTTCTTTTTTCAATGATAGACATGAGATCTGGGTATCATCAGTTGATCGTTCAACCTTATGATATAACAAGGACTTCATTATTATGTAGGTATGGACTTTATTAGCTATAAATTATACAATTTGGGTAAACAAACATGAAAGATGGGTTTTTGGATGTTATTAATTGAGGCTTCAACCCATACTTGCATCAGTTTTTGGATGTGTTTCTAGATGAAATGTTGGTCTACACCCAGAATCATGATGGTTGTTACCAACACCTTGAAATCCTCATATGTACACTATGATAAAATCATCTATACACCAAGCTATCTATGTGTTAATTCTAGACTGATCAAGCACACTTCTTGGGTCACATCATCTCAGAGGAAGGTGTGCAAGTGGATGAAATGAAGGGTTATGTAGTTGTTTACTGGGAGAAGACAACTTGTTTTATATTTATATATTTATTCATTTTTAAATCTATTATTAGAGGTTCATCCATGTCTCTTAATTTTTGGAAGAACCTCTTTCAAGATTGTCAATGAAGGGGGTAATGTTTCAACGGATGAAAGAATCTAAGAATTCCTTCAAGGCAATAAAGAAGCATTTGACTATAACACTGATATTGAGCATACCCATGTCATGTGAGGATTATACAATGATTTGTGATGATTTTGGTTTTTATCGTGGACTAGTATTAATGCTATGTTATTGAGTTGTGTAATATGGGTTAGGAAATTTGTGTAAAGATGAATCAAACTACCATGTGAATGAAATAAGAAATTAGTAGGCACAATAACCTTGTTTACCTTTTCGGGTGGGTTTAATCCCCATTAACATTCCTAGTGAAATCGGATTTCACCCAATATGTGGTTGTACCTCATTGAAAACATTATTACTATAAAATATATGGCACACCTAAATTTTAATAACTCGTAATAACCTCCATATAAAAAATAATATAAATCTTAAAGGTTTCAAATACATTTAATATTATTTTGATAAAATGTAAAGTAATTATTCCCAAAATATCATTTCTCAAAGACATATACTAAACCAATGAATTTTTTTTTCAAAAAAAAAATTCTCCCAAGTTTCTTAAATCATGATAAAATACAATAAAATTATGGGTTAACATTATTCCTCCAAATTTAATCCTTTAATAACACAAAAAATTATAGTTCGATGAACAATAATCATTGTTATAAAACAATACAATCATTTATTATGTGTCTAAATCATGACGAATTCTTTTAAATATCCAACACCATATTTTTATACTAGATTATCCAATGTAATAATTTATTCAATTCCATTATAATGGTTTGAAAAAGAAATTTGATTTATCCTAAGCATATCTTATGTGACTATCAAACTAGGTGAACAGTAAGGCTTATCTTTTTGCACCAAGTGATGGTCATATCAAAGCCTATTTCTCCTTTTTGGATTTATTACCCCTTGGAAAAAAACATCATAAACCAAATTCACCTGTATTATCTATATTGGGATGTATTTTTAAAAAACCCAAATAATATCTACCTTAACAAAACACATGTATTTTCTTATATACTTATCATTAAAGTGTATTATATTATCATTTAACCTATTATATATTTTCAAAAATATAGTTCTTATGGACTCTACTAAACATTATATGATAACATCATTAAATTCCCTAACCCCAACATCGTATATTTAGTGTCTATTTATTAAATTGTTGCTAAAAATAAGAAATATCATCACAAATGACCAAATAGTCAAGTAGTCTTGGTAAAGAATTAACATACATGAATCCAATACTACATTTCAACACACAAATTAAAATATATTATTTTTCGAGAATATCAATATTCCTTCTAGAATATCCTTTAATATCATTCATAATATAATTATATTATTTATAGGAAAGGTAAAAAATAATTGTGATTTTAAAAGATCAGTAAGGATTTCATAAATTTGAATCTATCATGAGTAAAAAAATCATGGTCAACAATAAAAAATGAATAATAAAAGGTAAATAACTAAACATTAATTCAATTTAATCAATAACAAGAGCACCAAATGCAACCATGGATAATATTAATGCAATATACTCATAGATAATAAACAATATATTATTAATTATGGAGATTATTAATATTGGATTTCATTATCTCAGATAAAATGTTAATATTCCTATCAAGACCTTTTTTGAAGATTTTTTAATAGATTGGTTGATATACACCAAAAACACATTAAAATAATGTTATAAAATTGATTCATCTCATGGTACTACTAATTCCTTGATGGTCTATCTATTTCCTGGCCCCACCAGTAACTGTATTTCCAATGCATACATCATATTTCGAATGACCGATTTAATTCATGAACAATATGACTTATCAAAAAAAAATTGAATCGAGTATGTAATAAGAATTTACAATAATTACCCCCATCGATCCATATAACATTCAATGTATTATATAATGTAATAAAATGTTAATTTTTTTATAAAATAACCATATCCATGATAAAAAATATGAACATTATGAGTATATTACATTTCCAGAAATCAAAAAAAAAATATTTAAAGGGAATGTTAATGATTACAAAAATTGATCAAGAAAGATAATTTAAATACTTTCCCTTGTAAAACTGATCATGAACCAACTAGAGAAATAATAATGCTATTATAATTAAAAAAACCCCTAGTGGAGTACACAAAAATAATCTTTTATTGTCTTCATGGAAATTAAACATAATTAAAATAACATTAAAATATTTCCTAAGGAGAAAAAACGTTTCAAAATTGAAAATATTATAATAAATAAATATTTCAAGAATATTAAGAAAATTGTTTTTATCAGAAATGAGATTAAAAATTTTATAATTACCATTTAGATAATTAACAAATTATAACTATGTAAGGTTTCATTCAATACTAGAAAATTAATAAAAGTTTCCTTTTACATTTTTGAATCAAAATACCAAAATCACCACCTTTAGAAAGTGAATTTTTTAATCATTTTATGAAATATTGAAAAAATACAAGTGTGGGTAAAAAATAAATTAAAATGAACATAGTAAAACGTTTTTATAAATATCATTAGAATACTTCGACTATGATGAACATGTATTTTTGACTGAAGAGATAAATGATGTTGGATTTTATTAAGAAAAGTTTCTCAGTTATTTGAAGTTAAAATGATTGTAAAATGGTAACATTACATGAAAAATATGAATAAATAGATCATAATAAAACAAAATAGGTTTTTAATAATAAGAAAATAATTTCTATCAATGGAAACTCATGTATAAAAAATCCCAATTAAAATGAGAATTAAATTGAAATCCATTACCACTTTAGTAACATTGGAATCGAAAACCCCAAGAAATGAATAACATCAAATAAATCATTATATACCATTTATATATAGATATTAATTTTATAAAATATATATACATAACTATATACACTACTTAAATGGAGATAGTTTTCTAACAAGATGTGTGTCCCACAGATGATAATTTGATACTAGAAACCCACCCAATGATCATAATGTTGCAGTGAGAATTAATTAATTAATTAATTATGTATATCAAATGTAAATACACATGAAAACAAGTAAATACTACATAAGATAATAAAATGATATTGGAAACATAATATAAGTAAATCCATGATAATGATGGTGTAATATAACCTAATTAAATTTAATTGAGTCATGAAATTTTTACCATGTGGTAATTTTGACATCAAATTCTAATGGATGATATAGTTGGAATTGAAACATAAATTACCTTGAATTATTAATGAATCATGGTGTTACATATATAAGAATAATTATATGAACCGTATAAAAAATATGTCTATAACTATCCAATATGACTTAATGAAAGGAAATTTAGACAAAATCCCTTACATCATGCTTATATTAATTTGAATGTGCATTAACCACCAAAAATAGTGGTTCTAAAAAATTTATTAACTTATACCATATTCATACTAATATTAATAATATCATATATGATCTTTTTATAGCATCATATCACTCATTCGTTAATAACATTACATTATTTATATTGATTTGAGTGTAACTGTCTCTTTTTCGCATGCATGATTCAAGGTTAATGTTCTAGTTATTGAGAATATTATATAGGTCCATCATCTCAATAATGATATATATTTTTGTAATATAAATTGTTTTCATTATATAGATATTTATATTTATTATTATGAATTTAACATGGATAATGGATCACATCACTTTTTCGGTAATGAATTGGGTGTTATATTAATCTTACACAGTAAATATCATAACATATATATTTAATATGTATTAATTTTTTATTATTTCATTCCAACTAACTCTTTGGTGAAAAACAAATCACATCACTTCATGGGGTTATAGGCGGTCGTACACATGGGAGATGTTAATGTATTATAAACATAATGGATGTTAAGATGGATTGTATCATATTAATATTATATTAGTTTAATTATATGATAAATTAAATATTTATACATACACTAAATATATCATTATATCAAACCATTATATGTGATTATGAAAAACAATTCACATCAGTTCGCAAGGCGTTAGGACACCTTAATTCTAATCAACTATTTATTCCCATTTTATGGTAGATGAGATAGATATATGTTTTTCCATTAACTGAATAACATATTATTATATGTTAAAAATTTGTGTTATTATAATTTAATTTTTCATAAATAATTCAACTTTTTAAAAGAATAATGAAAAAGACGATGCTCTGTTAAAATGATTCACTTCTCATATAGAAACATCATTTAGATATCCTCTTAAGTATATTAAGGTTGGTATTTTCGAAGACCATCAATCTAGAATTGGTAAATGGTGTTTGGGAGAGTTATTTTATGGGACTAGAGAATGTAAGTGGCATGATTGGTTTATATAAGTTAGGGGTGGGAGTGCCCATTTACAATTGAGGTGGAGTGGTGTTTTTGTTAATACCAAAAATTATTCAATAATAGAAGTCATAATCGTCAAATGTGACTAAAAATGAAATTTAATGGATTAGAGGGATTTTATGATCGATCCAAACCTCCACCACACAAATGGAAACATGTTTTAGAGATTTTATAGCCATATCCTTTAGGTTTTTTAACTTATACATTTTTTGCTTTCACCTTTGTAGCCTGTTTTTACCTTGCTAATTAATCATTTTCGAATAAAATAAATTAAAAAATATATATATTTTTGAACCAAATTTCCATAATATTAATAGAAATTAAAATGGATATTTAATTTGGGTGGAAAATTAATTTTAACACATGCCCATGTAACATGAAAAAACCTTCTTTTAACATTATTTACAGAAAATTAAGATTACTATATTTACTAATAATTATGATAAAAAATAATTTTTAATTATTACATAATATAAATTATTAAAATTAATAATATGAATCTATTTTAAGAAATTCAATTCATATATTTTATATAATATAATTTTAAATAAAACTGACAGATGTGTCAAAAAGTTACTTTTCAAGAAATACCTTTTTCAAAAATTGGATTAAGTTATATTTCCCATATTACTATTAATAATCTTGAGATGGATTCAAATTCATATATATATATATATATATAAAATAAATAAATTTCATTAAAATCATACCTCAATATGGGATATTTTATTTTGTTCCCATGGATAATCATTATACACATTAAAATTGTTTTTAGTGAAAATGTGTTTTAAATCCCAAATATAAAATAATTTTAAAATATAATATAAATATAATTTAAAATATAAATAATTAAAATAAATATAACTAATTAATAATAATTTTAATTGTAAATCATATGTTAATAATAATTTTACATTTAATATTATAATTTTTTAAAAAATAAATGACAATTTTAGAAACTAATCTTATTTATTTCTATTCACTTAAAATTGTATAGATTCTATAAAATAACAAAATTTCACTATATAATGATAAATATATATGATTTTAAATATTATGATCTTTTTTTAAAATAATAATTCATAATTATCCAAAAAAATATTTCTATTATTTTCTTGTAAAAGTAATAAAAAGCATTTTGACATAAACATATTATTTATTGTGGAATAAAATTATATTATCGAAAGTTGATTTCATATTTATAATTAATTAGTAAATAAATAGATATTTTTTAGGAACTATATATATATTTCATAAAAATTTCAATCTTATTCATTGCCTCAAATCCAATGGTTATGTTATAGCTATCATATTTAAATTATATATATTTCAGATCGTATTATCTCCAAGCTGGGTTTTGTTTTCTCTATCAAACACAATGTTCTTATTTAATAATCATATTGTTTTGGTATACCACTATCTAATTAATAGATAAAATTAATTTAAATAATTTGATATAAAATCATGGGTTGATACAAATAATATATTTTACAGTAGTTCAACTCCCTTCATGCAATCTAGTTTCATATCTAGGATGTGGGGATCCATAATCCTAGGTTGCTCCAGGACAAGGCCATATTATAAGATCATGAGGAAAAAGTTTTGAATTATATATTTGAAATATAAAATATTACCCTCTCTTATTGAATTTCACTTTTAACCTGCCATATGAGGATTCAGTTGACATTCATTCCCTTGTAAACCACTCCAGGGGTTTGCTGGCTTTAGGAATGAATTGTAAAGAGTTGGATTATAGATTTCAGTGTACTGACACATTATGAGACTCCCTGATGGGAGGATATTCTATGTATTATGAGTTAAACTACCTGGATTAAAGGGATTTATCCATCTATTATCCCTTAAGAATTATTTTCTTACTCGCCTTTCATTAGGGTGTGAATCAGAAAGCGTAAGGAAGGGGTAAATTCTTGATGAACCCTTGATAGAGGATGAAAAAGTCCCAAAACAAGTAGGGTTGTGTGTTGAACGTTTTGATGATTATTCCTTGAGTGTCCCATCATATGTTGTTGATGTGGATCCCATGACTGTGGTAGCGACTCAAAACCGTAAGTGTGTTCTGATAATTTTACAAACTCTGATTTCCTAACATGGTTTAATGATTTTCAAATCATCACATTGGACTGACATGTTTTTTTGATTTCAATGTAGATAAATTTTCTAGTTTAGGAGTATCTCTAAATGGATTAGTCAATTGTTTCTATGGTTATGTCATTACAAGAAAGTATATCATTAAACCTCTTTGACTTATTTTTTAGTATTTATTTAAAGTTAGGAATGAATACAAATATTTATTATGAAAGATAAAGAAATATTTATATTAGTTTAGAGGTATAACCATTACATGAACCATATCCCCAAGTCCATGTGGCCCATGATCATTACATTAATCCCCAGTGCAGTGTCATTCATAAATTATCAATCATATTCCATGTCTTTGTCACGGTGTCCCTGCATCATGCCTGCATCATTTCCTACCTATGTTATTCCTTAGTCACCACCTTTGAATCAATTGTGTTTCCTAAAAGAGCTTTAAACCATGTTTGGGGTCCTGATTCAAGAGGGTATTAATGAACGAGTGAGGCCAATAGGCAAGTTAATGATGTATAGTGTTGCAACCATTGTGGATGTGAATGAAATTTTCCCCTCATGATAGCTTATTGAGGAGGTTTTGTTGTTCATGATTCTCAAAACTCTACAGAAGAGGTTTTGGATGATTTAGTTTCCCCATTGTGGGTGCTCGATAAATTTTCAGTGTTCATTCTATCTCAAATGGTTCCACGTGAGGTGGGTTAGGAGTATGAAGAAAACAACACTTTTTGTAACATAGATTCTATCCTATTAGATCATATTATTATAGATGAACCTATTAATGATGTATTGGAATCCTTCCCCAAGTATGAACCCATACTAAAATATGAATTCATTAAATATACTCTGATCTGAATGAGGGGAATCGATTCATCTTTCATTGATCATAGAGGATTTCAGGGTAATTTTATCACCCAAACCCCATTGGTTGATCTTCTTGGATAGATGGGATCCATCCTCCATTATCATGTATATAAAGATACTATAGCAATAGACTCAAGTGGTATCCAAAATCTATCTTGGTTCAAACTCTTTGAAGAGGTGTAGGATGATTGGAATGTGCTCGATCTATCCTGGGACAAGCATAAATCTATGGTCACCAAGGAGCTCCATGTGGTGATGTTGGAGATTTCTTGACTATAAGGGGAAGCACCAAAGCACAAGTCCATCACCAATAAAAAAGGATTCATCATACATCTATTGGTTTAGTTATATAAATCCACATATAAGGTTTTGGAGATATAATCCCTGGTAGAATAGTGCATATACAGACATGGCCACATGCAGATCTGAGCATATGAGATCCACCATGTCATTGGGGAGAAAGTGATGGAGCTAGATGAGTGTCAACAGACCCATGAGGATACCCAATAGTTGATGGATGAGGATGATCACATGATGTCACGACCTGTCCTCGGGGATCATTCCATGACTACCCCAAGCCCTCCTTCCATAGGCAAGGGGCTGGTTACTAGCACCAAAGGCGTAAATCCCGATAAATAGGGAAGGAATTGCCTTTATAAAAGTAACAAACACAATAGAGTATGCAAGAGATGTATGCACTAAGTAAAACTGTGTACAAAAGTAAGTGATTAAAGTAAGTGGGCCAATATACAAACCCAAATGAAAGTACATTACAACTAAAAAGAAAGTACAACATCAGTAAAGTAAAGAAGAAACAACTGAGTCGTCCTCTGAATATCCTACCTAAAGGGTGGGTAGAGATTGTCTCCTCAGCTCCTCGGGTATTACTGTCCGCTCAGTGTATGTCCCATCTAGTGGTCCACCCCCGGGTACCGTCCAGCTCCACAAGCCTCCACCTCGATCAGTGTTGTCTGTCGTCTGCATCCAACACAACGTAGTGCAAGCATATCCCATGCAGGGGTGAGTATACGATACTCAGTAGGGACCCTGAGACCCCCGAAGGTCTCACAGAATCCACAAAGGATAAACCACAGATGAAATTTAAAATCACGAATGAACAACCAACCCTACTTAGGTATATTCCCTTACATATACCAAAGTTATCAATCTCAATTCAACTCCAACTCTCGCGCCCAAGCACAACCCAGTCCACACAGTAAGGATAGTCAATCATATCAACGATAAAGATTGAAATTCAAGACTCATCTCACAAAGGTATACTACTCTCGAAGAGGGGTGGGGATGATTAGATGTATCCTCTTAATCATCTACTCAGTCGTACCCACGTAGGATCCAAGTATAGAAGTCGTCGCTACTGAACCCACGTACGATCCAAGTACAGTAACCATCGTTGTCGAACCCACATAGGATCAAAGTATATTCTCCATCGCTATCGAACCCACAGAGGATCCAAGTATAGTCTTCCTCGCTGCCTAACCCACGTAGGATCGATGTACACTCGTATTTGTTGTCGAACCCATGGAGGATCCCAACACGGTAGTGGTCGCAATCACCGCCAGCTCTAGGGTTCCCGCACACAACGTACTCAATTATGGGAGGGTCCACTTCTTGTGTAAAGGAGTTCGATACATAAACTATCATGAAGTCTAGAGTTGATGTATCTTGAAGTTCCATCTCTTCAAAAGGAACTCAACGCGACAAACGGCGCGTCAAACGAACGCCTGGTCTGAGAGATATTGGCTTTTTTGTTCTGTGGGCTGGGTTGAAAATATGCTCGTTCCAAACCCGGCCATTTATCAAAGCCTCCCAAAACTCACATAGAGTATCGAAAAAGGACCACTTCGTCTAAAGGGTCCTTGTGCCCTAGACAAAAAATCTATTGAACGCGCGGTCTTTAAGTAATTCATGTTTAAGTGAATAACGGGCCTGACCCGTTTAGTCCAGTGGGCCGACGGGTTGGGTTAACCCAGTTTGACGTGTCCAACCCGGTAGGGGTGTCAGACCGGTTAGAAGGAAAACGTAGCTCGGACCAAAGTGGCGCGGCCCGGCATGGCCGGGCGGGGCACGGCTCGGCGGGGCGCGCGGCCTGGCCGGCTCGGCCGGCTGGATGAGCGGCTCGACCCAAAGGCCGAGCATTCTGAGGGGGGGGGGGGTTCCCTCCCCCCCGACTATCCGAACCGGCAGCGGCAAGCGGCGCCGCCCTTCCCAAACCGGTCGGCCGACCCTCTGGTACAAGTGGCCCGCACTGCGGGTTGCGACTCTTCTAGAGCGGCGTCCTCCTGGTGCCACTGATCTGCTCCGCCCAGCCAGGCGACAGGGACGACCAGTTTTCTCGCATGGTTCCCTCCTGGCGCCATGGCTCCCCTTTGCCCAACCGGCCGATGGGCCAACCAGTTCTTCCGCACAACCAGCGCGACAGTGCCGGCTTCCTCCGCTGCATTCCCTGGCACGACACGACTGCGCCATGCTTCCTCCACCTTCGGTTGCCTATTCCAAAAATAATAAACAAGATCAAAATGAGGGTCATTGGGCTGTGTTCATTCGGCCTGCACCCTCCGCGTAAAGCGATAGAAATAGTTCGGACAAACAAGATGTTCAACAAAAAACATGGCATAATATTAATCCATTAAAATTTAACTTAATCCCCTACCTCGATAAATGATGTTGTACGTCGAGTGTCGCAGAAGACAGCGTCTCGAGGTGAGGATTCGTAGACGTCATTGGAGTGTGTCCGAGGAAGAAGCAGCATCGCCTCACTTGTCCTAGAGAAGAGAATGTATGGCGTGTCTTCGTTCTTCATGGAACCGGCATTCTTCTTTGAAGAGATGTCATTCTTCATCGAGAGAGGAGTTCTCTTCTTCTTCACTCATGTGTTCTCTCAAATCCTACCCAACCCAACGTGTGCCAAAAAAAATAATAGGCTTTCCCTATTATTTTATTAACACAAGAAAATATAATTTCAAAATTCAATCCACTCCATTAATTAATTCAAGAGGGTCAATTCTTTAATTATCATGTGTTGGCATGAATTAAAGAGGGAGAGTGAGGGAAAGGAAGATTCCACATTTAAGAGGAGTTTAAATATTAAATAAGTGGGGTTAAAAAGTTTAGGGTGAGGTGAAAGGTTGGGGATCATGTGGGCCCCACCTTTCAACTATCTACACATGGGATGTTGGGTGGGTGTGGGACCCGCCAACAACTTCACATGAGAGCAATTAACCTCCTAAGATATAAAATAAAATTGTTCCAGAAATCTTATTTACTTCTTAATTAAACCCCAATAAATAACTTCTCCTCCCATGAAAACGCAACTATGGTAAAGGTCTCCTTATGTAATTACCGGTGTTGTGAGATCAGCAGTGCCCTTGGATTTCTATTCCGAGCATCGGTTCAAAAGATAGAAAAACATTCTCATTCGTTTACTGAATGTACCTGAGCTAAACTTCGGAAATTGATTCCGGGCAAACTGGGCCTCATAATCAAGTGCTGTCAGAAGCCACAGACTCATAAAATTCCAAAGTATTTAAGAAAAAAATTACCTTGAAATTTCCAGGTCCTTAAATTACTCCCATATCAAGGCTTTAAGTCCCCGTAAAGCTACAATATAAACTAGGGAAACAAATGGGGGTACTATGCATGCATCTAAACCTCTCACTCCCATGTGCTCCCTTAGAGGTTCTCATGCTGCCAACGAATGCACACCAGATGAATCAACCGTCCATGTTGTACCCACTCCTATTGATCCTCAATTTCCACTGGGACCTTCGTGAAAGTATCCACATCATTGATGTACAGCTCCCTGTGATCAATGATGTGGGTCAGGTCATGCACGTATCACCTCAGCTGAGATACATGGAAGATGTCATGCACTCGGTGCAACTGAGGTGGAAGGGCCAGGCGGTAAGCCACCTCACCTACTCTACTGAGGAATAGGAAATGCCCAATGGAGTGTGGAGATAACATTCCACCCCGACCAAATCTCCATAATCCACATTGAGGTGAGACCCATTAGAAAACATGGTCACCATCCTCGAACTCCAGTGGTCTCCGTCGTCTATCAGCATTGGACTTCTGTCTGCTCTATGCAGTCTTCATCTGCACCTGGATGATCTGCAACTTCTCCGTCATAGCCTGAACCATCTCTGGTACTACAAGTGCTGACTCCCCATGGCCAGTCCAGCACAAATGTGATTTTTCAAGGTCGGTCGTACAGTGCCTCATATGGTTCCATTCTGATGGTGTAGTGGTATCTGTTGTTGTATGAAAACTACACCAAGAGTAGGTGGTTCTCTTAGCTGCGACCAAAGTCAATGACACATGCACAGAGCATGTCCTTGAGAGTCTGAATGGTCCTCTTTGTCTGGCCATCTGTCTGAAGATGAATGGCAGTTCCCAGTCATAGCTATGTCCCAAATATCTCCTGGAACCCCTTATAAAGCCAGGATTTAAAGTGAGCATCTTCATCATAGACGATAGATGATAGAACACCATGAATCTGTACGATCTACTAAACTTAAAGGTGCCCCAAGCACTCTACTGAGCCCTGCTCTCTGATCGAAAGGAAATGGGCCGACTTGGTGAGTCGGTCGATGATCACCCAGATATATTTGTTTCCCTTAGATGTACATGGAATCCCTATCTTGAAATATATGGGAATATCATCCCACTTCCACTCCGGAACCTCTAAGGGTTGTACCAAACCTGTTGGTACCTGGTGCTCCGCCTTCACCTGCTGGCAGGTGAGCCATCATGAAACGAACTCTGCTACATCCTTCTTCGTACCCGGCCACCAGTGATGTCTTCTGAGGTCCTGAAACATATCTTCCACTCCAGGATGTACCACTGGAGGTGAAGTGTGAAACTCCCTCACAACTTCCTCCTATAGTGAAACTGGTACCATGGTATGTCCCCTGAAGAGGATGAAGTGCTCTCCTCCTTCAGAAAATCCATCTTGCGCCTGCCCTGTGGAAATTTGAGCACGTCGTGTCTCACAGTCAACGTCCCCATGTTTTGCCTATCTAACCCACTATAGTAGTGAATGAGGGACTTTGAATGATTGTAGAAAGGCTTCCCCATCACTATCCATGAAGGATATCTTCAAAGAATATAACTGCTTTGTCGCCTCTCCAAGTAGCCAAATGCTCGATCTCCTGATGAGAGCATCAGCTACAACGTTTCCCTTCCAAGGAGTATAGACTACCCCAAATTCATAGTCCTGGAGGAACTTTAGCCATCACCGATGTCTCAGGTTCAGGTCCTTCTATGAGAAATTGTACCTTAGACTCTGGTGGTTAGAGTAGACTGTAAAGCTCTCACCAATCAGATAGTGCCACCACATCTTATGGGAGAAGACCACTGCTACTAACTCCAAGTCATCGGTAGCATAGTTCTTCTCATTCTACATCAACTTTCGTGAACCATAGGCGATCACTGCCCTATCCGGAATCAGGACACACCCATGTCCGGTCCCTGATGCGTCGCAGTAAACCACGTACCCAACGCCCTCCTCCGGTATCCTCAAGATGGGCGCACTGGTCAATCTCTATCTCAGCCCTTTAAAACTATGATGGCATCTATCTTACCACACGAAGGGTTTCCCATTCTTCGTCAAATATGAAAGCAGTGCTTTAACTCTGGAGAAGTCTGGCACAAATCTACGATAGTACCCAGACAGACCTAGGAAACACTGCACCTCCATCACCCTCCTAGGTGGCTCCCAAGCAAGTACCGCCTTGATCTTCGCTGGGTCCACTGCAACCCCAGCCTCTGAGATGATGTGTCCCAAGAAATGAACCTCTCAAATCCAAAACTAGAACTTCGAGAGCTTACCATAAAGCTGGTGCTCTCGGAGTGTATCCAGGACTACCTACAAGTGGTAGGCGTGCTCCTCCTCAGTAGTCGAGTAAATCATTATGTCATCAATAAAGACTATGACAAACCGATCAAGGTATGGATGGAAGATCCTATTCATGAGACTCATGAACACTTCTGGAGTGTTGGTTATGCCGAAGCGCATATCAAAGAACTCGTAGTGGCCATATCGAAACCTGAAGGTTGTCTTCTGCACATCCTCGTCTCGAACTCTGAGTTGGTGATAGCCTAACCTGAGGTCTATCTTTGAGAACCATCGTGCTCCCTTGAGGTGATCAAAGAAGTCACCAATCCTTGGGAGTGGGTACTTGTTCTTTACGGTCACCGGATTCAGGCGACAGTAGTCAACACATAGTCGTAAGCTCCCATCCGCCTTCTTGGAAAATAGAATCGATGAAGCCCAGGGTGAAACACTGGGTCAGATGAATCCCTTTCCCTGCAAGTCCTCCAGCTGTACTCGCAGCTCACGAAGCTCAGAGGTAGCCATCCCATATGATGAGGTAGATATCGGTGTTGTCCCGGGGTATAGGTCAATGTAGAAGTCTACCACTCTGCGAGGAGGTAGTCCTAGAACATCGTCAGGAAAAACGTCTCTGTACTGATCCACCATAACAGGAAAACTCGGACTCCGCACATCAACCGCTATGAGTATGAGACTAGCCAACTAACGTGTTAACAGATGCCTCCTCCTCTTTGTATGTCCATCCTGCGCTGTAAAGGATTCCTTCTCACCGATAGAATGTAAAACCTGGTCTCATCTGTTCCGATACGCCGCACTTCGCGCCTAATGCAGTCGATATGAGCATGGACTGTAGATAACCAGTCCATACCCAAGATGACGTCGTAAGGCCTCGACACCACAACAAGAAGATCCCAGCTGAAGCACTCACCTCCTAGAGTAATCTCACTCTGCCGGCACCAGTGCGTAATAATCGAGTCTGCTCCCGTTGGAGTCTTTAGCTGTAAGTATCGAGCCAATGAATCCTTCAGAATCTTCGAGCTCCGAACAAGGGCAGTGACAATAAAATAATAACTCGCTCTTGTATCTATAAGAACTGCAGAAAGGGAGGAGTAGACACAGATAGTACCTCGAATCATCTCAGGTACGCCGTGGTTATAGGCCTCGACTTCCTGGAGCTGAGCCTGCCCCTGTCTTCTAACTCCCTATCGTCGGGGTGGTTCTCCCGGTGGTGGTGGTAGATCCTGAAAGTGTCGTCCACCACCTGTTGCTCGGCCAGCTTTTCTACCTCATCTTCCTGCTCCTGGTGGACTACCCTGATCGAACCTCTACCTCTTCTTGGGTGGTCCCTCAACTGTCTTCTCCTCCTCTGCATGGAAGTTCGAGCAGTCACGATCCATGTGTCCCTACCCACCGCATGCATAGCACTGCCTGCCCCTCGTATGGCTGGCTCTACTCCTTGTGCCCTGCACATCCGAACTAGTATCATGTGTTCTCCCACCTGATGGCCTGGTCCCCTTGGACCTCTGTGACATCTGTCTACTGCCGACTATAGAAGACTCTGCTACGTGTCGCCCCGCGGTGGGTCTCGCTGCTGGCGTAGGCTCAACAAGAAATCTCTCCACAAGAAGGGCTCGCTCCAGTACTCCTACCTATGTCGGAATGCTGAGGGAGATCATCGAAGCCCTGATCTCATGCCTCAGTCCCTGTTCAAAGGTCCGGGCCTAGAAGAATGGGTCTCATACCATGTCTGTAGAGTAGCATGAGAGGTCGGTAAATCTCGATGAGTACTGGGCTACTATCATGTTGCCATGCCGTTGCTGTAGTAACTTTTGGATGTGCACTACACTGAGGGTGGCTGGAACAAACTCCGAGCGGAAGAGGCTCTCGAGGTCCATCCAAAGTAGTGATGCCTCTTCGTGCACCTTGAGCATCAAGATCTTCCATCTACCAGCTGCTGCATGAAGGAGACTCCCGGCAAGGATCACCATAAGGTCTGCTGGTGTCCCTACTAATCTGATGACTCTGATGTTAGCCTCCAGCAAATCTTCAACTTCCTGAGTGTCCTTCTCTCCACAGAACCTAGGCGGCCTCTATTGCTAAAACCCGTGCAATGCACTCAAGTGGCGTGCACTCTCTTCTTCTAGGGATGGTGGAATCGGTGGCTCAGTGGGTAATGTTATCGCTGGTGCCTCCGCTGTAATGGGGCCCTACACCGAGGCCCCGTCGCTTGGTGGGATTCCATCTCGCATGTAGCTCGGGACCCTTGCTGGCTGCCTATATAGGGATATCCTGAAAAAAAACATGTGCTCCATGGTCTAACATTATACCTGGTGAGTTGACACAAATTAATCACATAGAAAAACATTAAAACACACATGCAATCAGTTTTTTCGAGCACTGAGTCTGAAATCAGAAGTCAGGGTCCAGATGTATGGATACGTCGGCCGCTGCACCATCCCTATACTCCCTCGACCGATAACCACACTCAATACTCATAACACTATTTCTTCATAGTGAAGAAATTACCAGAGTCCAGAGTTCTGCATCATAACCTCCCTCTGATACCAATTTGTCACGACCCGTCCTCGGGGCCCGTACCCTGACCACCCCAAGCCCGCCTTCCATAGGCCAGGGGCTGGAGACTAGAACCAAAGGCATAAATCCCGATTAAAAGGGAAGGAATTTCCATTATAAAAGTAACAAACACAACATAGTATGCAATAGAATTAAGCACTAAGTAAAACTGAGTACAAAAGTAAGTGCTAAAAGTAAATGGGCCAGTATACAAACCCAACTGAAAGTACCGAACAACTGAAAAGAAAGTACAATAGCAGTAGACTAAAGCAGAAACCACCGAGTCATCCTCTGGATATCCCACCTAAAGTGTTGGTACATATGGTATCCTCATCTCCTTGGGTATGGTCGTCCGCTTAGTGTACGTCTCTTCTAGTGGTCCACCCCCAGGTACCATCCTGCTCCACAAGCCTCCACCTCGATCAGTGTTGTCCGTCGTCGGCATCCTATACAACGTATTGCGGGCATAACCCATGTAGGGGTTAGTATACGATACTCAGTAGGGACCCTGAGACCCCCAAAGGTATCCCAAAATCCACAAAGGATAAACCACAGAGGAAAGCTACAATCCCGAAGGAAAAACAAACCATACTTAGGTATATTCCCTTAATATACCTAAGTTATCAATCTCAGTTCGACTCCAACTCTCGAGCCCAAGCACAACCCAGTACACATAGTAAAGATAGTCAATCATATCAACGATATAGATTGAAAGTCAAGACTCAGTTCACATAGGTATACTACTCACGAAGAGTGGCAGAGATGATTAGATGTAGCCTCTGAATCATCTTCTTTGCTGAACCCATGTAGGATCCAAGTATAGAAGCAGTTGCTGGCAGGCCCACATAGGATCAAAGTACAGTAACCGTTGCTGCCAAACCCAGGTACGATCCAAGTACAGTCGCCATCACTACGAAACCCATGAATTATCCAAGTACAGTCTTCCTCACTGAAAAACCCACATAGGATCCATGTACAGTCATCTACGTCGTCAAACCCACGGATGATCCCAGCACGGTAGTCGTCGCAGTCGCAGCCAGCTCTAGGGTTCCCGAACATAGCGTACTCGATTACGGGAGGGTCTGCTCCTCGAGTAAAGGGGTCGATACATCAACTTTCATGAATACTATAATTGATGTATCCAAAAGTTCCGTCTCGTCAAAAGGAGGTCAACATGATAGATGTCTCGTCAAATGGATGCCCGGTCTGAGAGATATTGTTCTTTTCATTCCAGGGGCCCGTTTGGAAATATGCTCATTCCAAACCCTTATGTTTACCAAATCTACCCAAAACTCACTTAGAGTATCACAAAAGGACCGCTTCGTCGAAAGGGTCCTTGTGCCGCAGACGGAGCATCGATCTGACGTGTGGTCCTTACGTAATATACATTTAAGTGAATAACGGGCCCGACCCGATTAGTCCAGTGGGCCGACGGGTCGGGTTAACCCAGTTTGACAGGTATGACCCGGCATGGGTGTTGGACCAGTCCGAAGGAAAATTTAGCTTGGCCCAAAGTGAGGCGGCTCGGCTAGGTGCGCGGCCTGGCTGGCTCGGAAGGCTGGATGAGCGGTTCAGGGGGGTGCCCCCCCCCCCCCGGTTGTCCGAAACGGTGCCACCAAGTGGTACCGACCTTCCCAAACCGGCCGGCTGGGCCGACCGAACTTCTGGTGCAAGTGGCCTGCACGGCGGCCCACGACTCTTCTGACATGGCGCCCTCCTGGCGTAGGGGATCTTCTTCGCCCGGCCGGCCAATGGGCCGACCGGTTTTCCAGCGAGGCGCCATCCTGGCACCGCGGCTCCCCTTTGCCTAGCCGACCAGCAGGTCAGCCAGTTCTTTCGGCAATGTGGCCCATGAAGCGGGCTGCGGTTTCTTCCGCATAGCCAGTGCGACACCGCCAGCTTCCTCCACTGCATTCCCAGCACGGCGCGACGACGCCATGCTTCCTATGCCTTTAGTTTCCGATTCAAAAAATAATAAACAAGATCAAACGGAGGGTCGTCAGGCCGTGTTCGTTCGGCCCGCGCCCTCCACGTAAAGTGATAGTAATTGGTCGGACAAAATAAGATGTTCAACAACAAATGAGGTACAATTTTAATCCATTAAAATTTAACTTAATCCCCTACCTCGATAAATGATGCCGTACGTTGGGCGTCGTGGAAGACGGCATCATGAGATGAGGATTCGTAGACATCGTCAGAGTGTGTCCGAGGAGGAAGCAACATCTCCTCACTTTTTAAGGAGAAGTTAATGAATGGTGCGTCGTTGTTCTTCGTGGAACCAGTTTTCTTCATTGAAGAGACGTCGTTCTTCATCGAAATAGGATTTCTCTTCTTCTTCACACAAGTGTTCTCTCAAATCTTCCCCAACCGAACATGTGCCAAACAAAATAATAGGCTTTCCATATTATTTTATTAACACAAGAAAATAGAATTTAAAAATTCAAACCACTCCATTAATTAATTGGAGAGGTTCAATTCTTTAATTATCATGTGTTGGAATGAACTAAAGAGGGAGAGTAGGCGGAGAGGAATAGTCCTCATTTAAGAGGAGTTTACAAATTAAATAAGGGGGTTAAGGAGTTTAGGAGGCGGTGAAAGGATGGGGATCATGTGGGCCCCACCTTTAAATTATCCACACATGGGAAGTTGGGTGGGTGTGGGCCCTAACAACAACATCCCATGGGCGGAATTAACCTCCTTAGATATAAAATAAAATTGTTCCAAAAATTTTATTAACTTCTTAATTAAACCCCAATAAATAACTTCTCCTCCCGTGCAAATGAGACTACGGTAAAGTTCCCCTTAAGAAATTATAGGAGTTGCAAGATCATCGGTGCACTTGGATTTCAATTCCAAGCACCGGTTCAAAAGATAGAAAAACCAACTTTTTTGTTTACTAAATGTACTTGAGCTATACTTAGGAAATTGATTCTGGGCACACCGGGCCTCAGAATCAAGTTTCGTCAGAAGCTACAGACTCGTAAAATTCCAAAGTATTTAAGACAAAAATTACTTGAAATTTACGATTTTTACCCATGATTTCATGGGACATACAGTATGGTGACTTCCCCTCAATTTTTATAATGTAGAGGATCTAGCATGTGAATGACCCTCCATTTTAAGGTAAGAAATTTATTGATTCAACTTTATATTTGTGTATTTTATTTAATCTCAATCATATAATAATTAAGTCAAACACCAGACCACTTATCCCAAATGAGTCATTATTAGTGTGAGAAATAATAGATAAACATAAAATCATTAGATAACATGATATTGAAAGATATGGATTGATGAAATGGGGGTAGAGATATATATCATCCATGAGAAGTGTCCTGAATATGATTTCCTTGGTTTGAGGGTACGATACTATTGATCTGAATTTTTTCCCATCTAACATAGGTGAACGAGGGAGGTAATTCTAGTGGAATTATATTCTAACCAAATAATGGGGATTATGGAAGATATGAATTGAGAAATCCAGAGATTCAAACACAATAATGGTAGATCGACTGAGAGTGTATTTTTTTTTATCATTTTCAAAATTCACATTCCACTATCATAATTCCTTGGGCATCGACATACAAATAAGGTTAAACCATTGGCTAGGTTTGAATCATGGGACCTATCAAATATTTATTGAATGTCCATAAATTGGTGTACCTAGGATTGGAGATAATCCATTTTTCCATACATCAATACCATTATAGGGCCAATTAAGGCATGGAATATGATAGGGATCCAAATAATTGGTGACACAATGCATTGGGTGAACATGAGGAAATGATTTGATGGATTTAAATAATCAAAATATTATTCCATTGTGGTTTGGAACTTATTGGGTGGGTATATTTCTCACCGAAAGAGTTATACTCTCCATATATGTGGAGTGCCATCTTGGTTTCCCTGGGATGGTTATGGAACCCAAGTGGCATGGTAGGTGAATTCTAACGAATGTGGAAAATGTCCAGTATATAGAGGCACTATGGCATTTTATATTTTATTATAATACAATTTGGTTGAAGGAAAATAATTTATAATATTGATGAATCTATTTTGAACACATAGTTATTGTCCTATGATGAGGAAAACTTATTTAATTGGTTTATGGTCCCATATATTTGACCATAGTTCCATATTATATAATGTCATTTGATTGGTATAGGTGTATAAAAATTTAGTGTCTTTTGTACAGGATTTTTAAATAAATATGAATTAAAATAAACTACTTCATGGTCAAGGGATGAATGAAAAGGATTCAAAAGGGGTTATACCTCTTTGAGGACCTCCTGATGTAAGCAGAGTCAACTTTTGACTGAATCATTTTCTTGAACATTATGGTATGATTCGAGCCACAATGATTTTTTCAAGCTTTGGGGATGAGGTTTTCTTTTGTTGTACCCATTTCATTCAAACCATCAATTTTTACCGTGTCATAATGGATACATGGAGGGATGAAGCGTATCTTTTTCTCATATTTCCATTGTGTGTTTCCATATATATAGAAATGTGCAGATCTTATCTAGGGTAGTTCAGGGTTGTAGAAATTATACATAACAAGTATCAATTTAGGGGAAAATTTATTGGTGGGTACATTTATTTTAATTTCATGATTCTCAAATCTAATCTTCTAGAATACTATACAATATTTTATTAAATTTGGTGAATCATTTACGGTATGGGGGAATTATTAACATGCCCATAAGAGATGACCAAGGATGCCATATAATACAAATTTTTTTATTATTTAATGTTCATAATGCATAGAACACCTCTTCCTAAGAATCAAAATTCCACTGTATGTATCAAAGGGATAAGTACCTCAATGATGAAATAATAGAAAAAATAATGTGTGGGAAAAGAGAAGATTTATAGTTGGGCCCAAGATTAGAGATCTGGGTATTAATACATTTTCCATTAAATGGGGAATCAAGTAACACAAAATTTTAGATAATGTAATGGTATGAGACATATGTTGGAAGGGGGAGGCCCTCTCATGTGAGGATATGGTGAATGGATGTGGAATTACTATGATCGTGAAATAGAGGTAAGACAAACCATACTAATATTGGGATACATATAGGGATAGTAATACATTGTTTAGGGTCATAATTCATGCATAAAATATTCTTGTTTAATCCCATAGTTTCAGCATTAAAGAGAGATAGATGTTTTTGGGTTGTTCATGTGTCACAATAAGAAAGAAAATAACATGTGAAAAGACGTCCAATGTTACATAATTCCACATGAAATAACCCTAATAAATGTTTCACATAATTTATGGTCTAAATTCATGGACCATATGGGGGTTGGTGAGATGGTTTTATTTTCTAGTCACTTAAACCCCGACTAGAAATAGAGGTTTATCGGTGAAATATATTTAATATAATCTCTACCAAAGGGGGTATTTCAAAATGGGATAGATATAGGTTTCTAGGAGTAGCTATGTGTCTCACTAAAATAGAAAAAAGTGACATATAATTTTTGCATATGAAATGGTGTGAGACCAATGCATGAATTAGGGGTCCATCCTCTCAGGTCAGGGAAAAAAGTATACTCTATATATTAAGGTTTCTTTAAGAAATTTATCATCAAAATAGATTAATTTCATGCATCTAAGACCAAAAATAAGTAATACCATATTAAAGAAATGATTCATTCACCATGGGGGTTCATGTCTCAATTTTGTTTTGTATGGAATAAAGGGGTGGTAACTTGACCTGAAATACGAGTGAAAGAGACCTGTTCCCATGAATAATTATTATATAAGATGAAAATATTTTATTTTAATGCTTCATGGAAAAAATCCCCACGATTATTGTCAAATTTTTCATGTGAGGTTTTTAAATAGTTCATGGTCATGATTGTTAGACCATATGGTGGTGTGTCTTATGAGATGTTATGTGTTTCATTAAAGATTTTATAAATGAGGTAAATAGTGGTATAAGAAGGCCTTTCACAACACCATCACTTATGGAAATAGTTTCATAGAATTTAATGGAGTGATTATTAGTCCAGGGATCATAGTTTATAGTCTTATTATATTAAACCATGTAGTAGTGACATTCTATTTGTGAATTCCTCCACATCTAATAAGTTTCCGGGGGAAACTCAACCATTAATCCTATGAGAACCTGAGACATTTTTATTGTGGGAAATAAGGTATGGGGAAGAGTACACCCCCCCCCCCCCCCCCCCCGCCCCCCATATCACAATGGAGAGCATCATAAAGGGAAAAAGAAGAATATTGGGTAAAGATCAAATGACAATGACTTTCTTATCCATCATAAATGAATGCATTGGGGAATATCACAAAGGGTGTAAAAATATACGTGAATAATGTGAGGGGGATATTAGGTATTTCACATATAATATGATACAAACTAGGAAAGAAGTGACCTATGGGTATGGAACAATTGCTGAAAATGTGAAAAACAACATTCCCCAATAACACTTGTGTTATAATGGGAAAATAATTGTCAGTTTGACCACTCATAATGCGTGAAACATAGGAAATGTTATCATCCTTCAACTCCCCTCAACGTATGCTCCCATTGTGGGAGAACATCCATTTTAGAGAACCACCATTATCATTATGGGGAATCTATATACTGAGAGGGTGATGATGGTCTAAAATAAGAGAGGCATAATGCATGGAAGAGGAAATGTTTCCATTCTTAGAAAGAATTTAAACACATTGGGTTCTATTATACTATGTGAATGGATGAAGATGAAAACTGTGTTGGTATGAGAGGAATAAGAATGTTCCTAAGGGGGAATCACCCAGAAGATTCTTAGTTGGGCCCATGATATGAGATCTAGGCCTCAAAACATATCCAATAGAACATGGTATAAGGCCACAAAACGTTTTTAATCATGGTGTGTGTAACGACCCAATATTTCATTAATGGAAATTAATCTTAATATAATTAAATGTATTATTATGGTTATATGAAATATAAACTTTATTGGTTTTATGTTTCTAGATTTTAAAATACTATTATGAATTCTGATCACTGCTAATATAGTCGTAAAACAGTGATCACATGATTAGTATAAATATAGTGCTTTAACAAATCCAATTTACTCTGACAAAGGAATCGATGACCTCATCTAGTAGACTTTCCCCATACAAAGCCCATTTATTGGATCTCAGAATAGAGATGGGGTCAATAGTCTTCTCTCTTAACCAACCATAGCCGATCTTGAATACGTTAAGCTCAAGCGGAACCACCTACGAGAGATGTGGAAGTTGATAGAGATTACCAAATGAGAAATGTTATCAGAGCCACACCAAGAGTCTATCACCATCGCGCACCTTATCCTAAGGTCTTATGCAGGTGTTTTAAGGGGTTATGTTACAAGACCCTTATAATACAATTATGTACATTATTATTGTGTAGGGAATATAAATTAATTTTATTATTGTTATATTGTAAATATTTTATAAAGTACAAATAGTATTTTTAGTAACATTCAACAAAGAAATATATTTTGATGAATTAATGGATTTTTGAATTAAATAACATTTTAATAAAATATTATTATTATTATTATTAAATTAATTTTATTAAATTATGTTATTGTATAATTTTATGAATTAAATTAAAATTTTTATTAAGGTTTGAAAGCTGTTTTTGTCAAAACCCATGAATTTTCGATAAATGTCGGTTTTCATTTTTAAAGTAAAAATTAACATATTTATAAAATTATTTAGATAAAATGAATATTAATTTTGGAATCAGGACATCAAAATTATCCAATGGTGAATTTTTCATAATTTTCGGAGATAGTCGAATTCTAGGTTAAAAAAATTAAATATCGTTTAAATATATAATGTGTTTTATGACATCATAATGACCCAATAGTGATGTAATAAAATAATATAAACATTATTTTCGGCAAATATATGTTTTAACATTAAAATAATGTGTTTTTGGTTTTGTTGGATTTATTTAACAAAGATTTAGTGGACCCTTCAAGGCTTGTAAAACATTTTTTCTTTTTAAATTGTTTTCCCCGAGAGTGTGACTCACCTCCACATAAGAAACCCTATTATTTTAATAAGTTCGTAAATTTTCCTTATAAATTAATTTTTTCCAATCCCCTTTGGAAAAAACCATGAGAAAAAACCATGGCCTGGTTTGTGGTTTTGATTAGTTTAATATGAGGTGTCCCAAACCAAAATAATAATGAACCCCCTCTCTTTTCCTCTATAAACCCACCAAAGCTCCTACTTCCTCTTCACTAAAATCCTTCGGAGTTCGACCCACCCCTGACCTAATCTCAGTAGAATCCTCCCAATATTCCCCAAGATCTCAAGAATCCTCTCTCAAGTCTCTCCCAAGCCTTTGGGATCACACATCCAAGTAGGGATTTCTTCCTTTCTCATTTTTTTCCAATTTTCATTAAGGGGATATGCCCTTTTTTCAATTAAAAATGTTGGGGTATGATTACACACGTCCCCCATACTTCCCTTTTTATTGTTAGACAATAGGAGACCCCTTTATCTCTCATTAATGGCTTCCATGTACACCTGTTACCATGCTGAAATTCCACGAGGGGTTTTTTTCTCCTCTTTTACATCCATGTAATTATTTTGTATTATGCATCTAAATTCCATTACATTTGTTAGTAAATGTATCTATATGAATCCAATACTGTCCAATTCATGTACATATGACGAGACACACATTTCTCTTACATTAACCATTTTCATGAATCCTTATGTCCCGCCGTTATGCTGCCGAAATTTCACCACATTTTTCCAAGCTAAGATCATTGTATAGTTAATAACATACCCATGTCCCTATCAAGGTTATTCAACTTTATTCACATATACATATTGAATGGTAATTTCATGTGTGTATTCCACATTTCTTAATCATGTAATAACTTGTGATGTTTAATGATTCCATGTTATATGATCCATGTGGCACACTTATACATGAAATGAAATGTTTAAGAAGGGTGTGCCCTGATAGCGCTCCAATGCATTGAGTAAAGTATAGTATCATGATACATCATGTGGAAAGAGTGTTAACTCATGATAATTCATATGCAATGAGGGTTTACTCGTGATTCATGTGTAATGAGGGTTTACTCATTATCCATGTTCAATGAGAATTGGCTCATTTTAATTCCATGTTAACTGTTGTTTCCACATTTTCATGTTATGAATATCATGATTTATCATGCCTTTATGTTTATGTTTCTCTTATGCTCCATTGATATTCTTATCGACTAACATGTATTTTATTCCTCATGTTATTCCATGTTTATTCCCTTACTGAGCATTATGGCTCATTGTTTTCTTATGCATGTCCTCAGGTTATCCCATGAAATGTTATGTACGAGGAAATGTAGTGGTCATCTAATGTAAGTTTTCAGTAAAGATGTTGTATTTCATGTTGTATATTGTTATTTAATGATCCTAAGCCCCAAAGACACTAGACCTCTCAATATCCCATGTTGTATCAAGTGAAGAGTTTTTTTAATAAATCATTTTTAAATTTGTAATAAAAGTGCAGGGTTGTCACTGTTGGTAACAGAGGATCGGTTTAGTTATATTTGGGATTAGGATTAGAAAACCATAGTGAATCCTTAGAGAGAATAATAAGTATAATAAATATATTCCTACGTTTTTGTGAGTATTGATTAAGTGGTTTATCAATAAGATACATCATTGTATGGATATGAGTAGGTAGGGGCGTCTTGGACATAGATGTATTCTAGGGGTAAAACCCGAAACCTCTTCTTTGAGATACACTAAAACAGGAACTAGTGCACAATAACAGGCCTAGATGCACTCTTGGTTATGAAACTCCCAGGGTTTATTCTCTAGAAAATTAAAATTATTATTATGAACAATTTTTAAAAGAATTAAAAATATCCCCTAAGAATATATGTTAGAATGTAGATCATGGATAACATTGATTGAAACCAATAGATTCATATGTTTAGAAAATGAAAGCTATTTATAATTCATCTATTTTATTATTTTCCTTTATGGTTTACCCCTAATTTTACATTCATTAAGGAATAATAAATCGTTAGACTTCATGTACTTTTATATCACATTTTTATCATGTCTAAAGGATAACATAAAATTTGATATGTTTTGTCAGTAGGATAAAGGATAGTTTCGAGATGGAAGGGGAAGAACCTCATACAATATTCTTGTCCCTTCCTGAGGACTTACATGCTATAATTATTGTGAAGTCAATCTTTCAAAGCATCGAAATATTTTCTAATGTCCAACATCCATGCAAGACGCTCTACGATATATCAAACACCTCCACCATACCACAGAATCATCAAGGATCATGGAACACCAATAATCAAATATTAAGCTCCATATTCTTCCACCTTTCAAGATTAGGGAAGTACCATCAGGGTATTTTTAAATATTTCACCCTATCCAGAGACTATGATGCACTATTTTATTTTAGACACTACTGGAAATCCAGCATTTCCCAATGGTTTAGAACCGTTGGGAAAGGCTGCAGATCCGTTGGTATATGTTAAACCAACAGTTCTGCAAACCGTGGGGAAGTAAGCCGTTGGGAAAGGCTTTTCCCAACGGTTTCCACAGAACCGTTGGGATAGGTTAGAAAAAATCAACCTATCCCAACGGTTTGGCCCGTTGGGAAATCAACAGAGAATTTTCTTTCCCAACGGTTTACAAACCGTTGGTAAAAACAACCATTCAACAGGATATCCCAACGGTTTCAAACCGTTGGGATAGAGTGTTTTTACCAATGGTTCCTTGAACCGTTGGTAAAAACAGCTACATAGAGCCTATGCCAACGGTTTGAAAAACCATTGGCATAGGCTTTGCTGTCCAAATTGCACAGCAGCCTGCAATTTCCACAGCAGGTCTGGTTTTTGGGCATTCACCCTCGGTTTCAATTCAATTTTCAATCCAATTATGCCCTCGTTTTCAATTCATTTTTCAATCCAATTATTGTACCTGTAACACATATAATGCATACATATAGAGAACAAACCAACACATACAAATAATTCAAACCAACCAACCAACACATATAATTCATCCCGAAAATATACACATCCATAATTAAAGTAGAATTCATAACATAATTATAAACATATATAATTCATTTAGAATTCATTTTAAAATTTAGATGACAATCATATGTGGAATTCGGAATTCAATTCATAATTTGATTGGTTTTTCATATACCATATATTTTTAATAGAAATGATATCCATTTTAAAAAAAATACATACATCTGGAATGATACCGGTCACACCGTGCCTCAGATTGAGGCGAGGTTAACTCTTACACATCACAAATGACTCATTGATCGTTGTCCTAAAGTATCAACATATTCCGAAATCGTTTGGTCGGTTTTCCGTATGTCAGTTGTTGTTTTCACTTAAAATGAAGTGTTTTTTAAATAAAAGAGAGACACTTTGAATGGTGTCAGCCACACCGTGCCTCGTATTGAGGCGGGGTTAACTCGTACACATCAAAAATGACCCATGGATTGTTGTGCAAAAATATAAACACAATCAGAATGCATTTGGTTGGTTTTCCATATGAATTTAAAATGTAGTCCATTTTAAAGAAAAGAGATACACTTAGAGTGGTATCGGCCAAACTGCGACTCAGATTGAGGCGTGGTTGACTCGTACACGTAACATATGACCCATGAATCGTTGTCCTAAATTTTCAACAGATTCTGAATGCGTTTGGTCAGTTTTTCATATGTAAGTTGTTTATTTCACTTATAATCTTGTCCATTTTAAACAAAAGAGACACAGTCAGAGTGGTACCGGCCACACCGCATCTTGGATTTAGATGGGGTTGACTCTTACACATCTCAAATGACCCATGGATCATTTTCATAACGTATCAACACAATCCGAATGCATTTGGCCGGTTTTCCGTATGTCAGTTGATGTTTTTCACTTAAAATGATGTCCTTTTGAAAAAAAAGACATACACATTGAGTTGTACTGGCCACCCCACGCCTCGGATTGAGGTGGAGTTGACTCTTACACATCACATATAACCCATGGATCGTTCTCCTAATGTTTAAATGGAAACAGAATGCGTTTGGTCAGTTTTCCGTATGTACTTAAAATGTTGTCCATTTTAAACAACAGAAAGTCACATAGAGTGGTCCCGGCCACACTTAGATGACAATTAAATTAGAATTCATGACGTAATTATAAACATACATAATTCATATAGAATTCAATTTAAAATTTAGATGACAATTATATGTGGAATCCGAAATTCAATTCATAATTTGATCGGTTTTTTCTATACCATATATTTTTACCTCAAATGATGTCCATTTTAAAAAAAATACATACACCTGAAGTGATACCGGCCACACCGCACCTCATATTGAGGAGGGGTTGACTCATACACGTCACATTTGACCCATGGATCGTTGTGCTAAAGTATCGACACAATCCAAATGCGTTTGGTCGGTTTTCCGTATGCCAGTTGATGTTTTTCACTTAAAATGACGTCCTTTTGAAACAAAAGACGGACACTATGAGTGGTGCCGACCACGCCGCGTCTCCAAATGAGGAGGGGTTGATTCGTACACGTCACATATGACCCATGGATCGTTCTCCTAATGCTTAAATGGAAACCGAATGCGTTTGGTCGGTTTTCCGTATGTACTTAAAATGTTGTCCATTTTAAACAAAAGAGTGACACTTAGACTAATCCTGACCACACCACGACTCAGATTCATCCCGTGTTGGCTCGTACATGTCACATATGACCCATGGATCATTGTGATAAATCATCAAAAGATTACGAATGCATTTGGTCAGTTTTGCGTATGCCAGTTTTTCTTTTCATTTATAATCATGTCCATTTTAAACAAAAGAGACAGAGTTAGTGCGGTGTCGACCACACCGCATCTCGGATTAAGACGGGGTTGACTTGTACACGTCACATATGACTCATGGATCATTTTTCTAAAGTATCGATAGAATCTGAATTTGTTTGGTCATTCTTCCGTATGTTAGTTGATTCCTTTCACTTAAAATGGCGTCCTTTTGAAACAAAAGACGGACACTTTGAGTGGTTTCAGCCGCACGGCATGTCGGATTGAGGCGGGGATTATTCGTACACGTCACATATGATCCATGGATCGTTATCCTAAAGTTTCAACGGAAACCGAATCCGTTTGGTTGTTTTTCCGTATGTACTTAAAATGGTGTCCATTTTAAACAAAAGAGAGTCACTTAGACTTATCCTGGCCACACCACGACTCAGATTCATCCCGGGTTGGCTCGTACACGTCATATATGACCCATGGATTGTTGGGATAAATTATCAACAGATTCGGAATGCGTTTGGTCGGTTTTCCGTAAGTCAGTTGATGCTTTTCACTTAAAATGACGTCCTTTTGAAACAAAAGACGGACACTTTGAGTGGTGCTGGCCACACCACGTCTCCGGGTTGATCTGAAACCACCGTGAAACATTATAATTATTATTCGTGACGTGTACGTGCAGACGGCACGTCAATCGGATGTGCGGTTTGCGCGGTACGACTCAATATTCGTGTTTTAAGTGATGCAAGCGCTTCGTAAACGCGCGTGAGGGGGGTCCAAATGGGCCGAACGAAGTCAGAATGGCCTGAAATCAGTCGAAAGATACGGGAGAGTGATTTATGAAGTGGTCAAGCAGACGACATGTCAATCAGACGTGCCGTGTGCCCGCGGTGACCGACAACGCAGTTCTGGTGTCAAAAACGGCCAAAACGGGCGTCCAATGGTAAAATTCATAGCGGACGACCTAATATTGAGCTGAAACTACCGTGCAACATTCTAATTATTATTCGTGACGTGTACGCACAGACGGAACGTCAATCGGACGTGCGGTTTGCACGGTACGGCTCAATATTCGTATTTTAAGTGATGCGCGCGCTTCGTAAACGCGCGTGAGGGGGGTCCAAATGGGCCGAACGAAGCCGGAATGGCCTGAACTCAGACAAAAAATATGGGTGAGTGATTTCTGAAGTTTTCGAGTAGACGGCACGCCAATTAGATGTGCCATGTGCCCGCGGTGACCGACAACGCAGTTCTGGTGTCAAAAACGGCCAAAACGGGCGTCAAACGGTCAAATTCATAGCGGACGACCTCGGATTGAGCTGAAACCACCGTGAAACATTCTAATTATTATTCGTGACGTGTACGCGCAGACGGAAATTCAATCGGACGTGCGGTTTGCGCGGTACGGCTCAATATTCGTGTTTTAAGTGATGTGTGCGCTTCGTAAACGCGCGTGAGGGTGGTCCAAACGGGCCGAACGATTTAGGAATGGCCTGAAATCAGACGACAAATACGGATGAGTGATTTATGAGTTGGTCGAGCAGACGGCACGTCAATCGGATGTGCCGTGTGCCCGCGGTGACCGACAACGCAGTTCTGGTGTCATAACCGGCCAAAACAGGCGTCCAACGGTCAAATTCATAGCGGATGACCTCGGATTGACCTGAAACCACCGTGAAACATTGTAATTATTATTCGTGACGTGTACGCGTAGACGGCACGTCAATCGGACGTGCGGTTTGCGCGGTACGACTCAATATTCGTGTTTTAAGTGATGCGCGCGCTTCGTAAACGCGCGTGAGGGGGTCCAAATGGGCCGAATGAAGTCGGAATGGCCTGAAATCAGACAAAAAATACGGGAGAGTGATTAATGAAGTGGTTGAGAAGACGACACGTCAATCGGACCTCCAGTGTGCCCGCGGTGACCGACAACGCAGTTCTGGTGTCATAAACGGCCAAAACGGGCGTCCAACGGTCAAATTCATAGCGGACGACCTTGGATTGACCTGAAACCATCGTGCAACATTCTAATTATTATTCGTGACGTGTACGCGCAGACGGAACATCAATCGGACGTGCGGTTTGCGCGGTACGGCTCAATATTCGTATTTTAAGTGATGTGCGCGCTTCGTAAACGCGCGTGAGGGGGGTCCAAATGGGCCGAACGAAGTCGGAATGGCCTGAAATCAGACGACAAATACGGGTGAGTGATTTCTGAAGCGGTCGATTAGACGGCACGTCAATGGGACGTGCCATGTGCCCGCGGTGACCGACAACGCAGTTCTGGTGTCATAAACGGCCAAAACGGGCGTCAAACGGTAAAATTCATAGCAGACGACCTCGGATTGAGCTGAAACCACCGTGAAACATTATAATTATTTATTCTTGATGTGTACGCGCAGACGGCACGTCAATCGGACGTGCGGTTTACGCAGTACGACTCAATATTCGTGTTTTATGTGATGCGGGCGCTTCGTAAACGCGCGTGAGGGTGGTCCAAACGGGCCGAACGATTTCGGAATGGCCTAAAATCAGGAGACAAATACGGGTGAGTGATTTACGAAGTGTTCGAGCAGACGGTAAGTCAATCGGATGTGCCGTGTGCCCACGGTGACGGACAACGCAGTTCTGGTGACATAAACGGCCACAACGGGCGTCCAACGGTCAAATTCATAGCGTATGACCTCGGATTGACCTGAAACCACCGTGCAACATTCTAATTATTATTCGTGATGTGTATGCGCAGACGGCACGTCAATCGGACGTGCGGTTTGCGCGGTACGGCTCAATATTCGTGTTTTAAGTGATGCGCGCGCTTCGTAAACGCGCGTGAGGGGGGTCCAAACGGGCCGAACGAAGTCAGAATGGCCTGAAAACAGACGACTAATACGGGAGAGTGATTTATGAAGTGGTCGAGCAGACGGCACGTCAATCGGACGTACCGTGTGCCCGCGGTGACCGACAACGCAGTTCTGGTGTCATAAACGGCCAAAACCGGCGTCCAACGGTCAAATTCATAGCGGACAACCTCGGATTGACCTGAAACCACCGTGAAACATTCTAATTATAATTCGTGACGTGTACGCGTAGACGGAACGTCAATCAGACGTGCGGTTTGTGCGGTACGGCTCAATATTCGGATTTTAAGTGATGTGTGCGCTTCGTAAACGCGCGTGAGGGGGGTCCAAACGGGCCGAACGAAGTCGGAATGGCCTGAAATCAGACGAAAAATACGGGTGAGTGATTTCTGAAGTGGTCGAGCAGACGACACGTCAATTGGATGTGCCATGTGCCCGCGGTGACCGACAACGCAGTTCCGGTGTCAGAAACGGCCAAAACGGGCGTCAAACGGTCAAATTCATAGCGGACGACCTTGGATTGAGCTGAAACCACCGTGAAACATTTTAATTATTATTCGTGACGTGTACGCGTAGACAGCACGTCAATCGGACGTGCGGTTTGCACGGTACGACTCAATATTCGTGTTTTAAGTGATGCGCGCGCTTCGTAAACGCGCGTGAGGGTGGTCCAAACGGGCCGAACGATTTCGGAATGGCCTGAAATCAGACGTCAAATACGGGTGAGTGATTTATGAATTGGTCGAGCAGACGGCACGTCAATCGGACGTGCCGTGTGCCCGCGGTGACCGACAACGCAGTTCTGGTGTCATAAACGGCCAAAACGGGCGTCCAACGGACAAATTCATAGAGGACGACCTCAGATTGACCAGAAACCACCGTGATACATTCTAATTATTATTCGTGATGTGTACGCACAGACGGCACGTCAATCGGATGTGCGGTTTGCGCGGTACGGCTCAATATTCGTATTTTAAGTGATGCGCGCGCTTCGTAAACGCGCGTGAGGGGGGGTCCAAATTGGCCGAACAAAGTCGGAATGGCCTGAAATCAGACGAAAAATACGGGTGAGTGATTTCGGAAGTGTTCGAGTAGACGGAACGTCAATTGGACGTGCCATGTGCCAGCGGTGACCGACAACGCAGTTCTGGTGTCATAAACGGCCAAAACATGCGTCAAACGGTCAAATTCATAGCGGACGACCTTAGATTGAGCTGAAACCACCGTGAAACATTCTAATTATTATTCATGATGTGTACGCGCAGACGGCACGTCAATCGGACGTGCAATTTGCATGGTACGGCTCAATATTCGTGATTTAAGTGATGCGCGCGCTTCGTAAACGCGCGTGAGGGTGGTCCAAATGGGCCGAACGATTTCGGAATGGCCTGAAATCAGACCACAAATACGGGTGAGTGATTTATGAAGTGGTCGAGCAGACGGCACGTCAATCGGACGTGTCGTGTTCCCGTGGTGACCGACAATACAGTTCTGGTGTCATAAACGGCCAAAACGGGCGTCAAACGGTCAAATTCATAGCGGAATACCTCGGATTTACCTGAAATCACCGTGTAACATTCTAATTATTATTTGTGACATGTACGCGTAGACGGCATGCCAATCGGACATGCGGTTTGCGCGGTAAGGCTCAATATTCGTGGTTTAAGTGATGCGCGCGCTTCGTAAACGCGCGTGAGGGGGGTCCAAACGGGCCGAACGAAGTCGGAATTGCCTGAAATCAGACGACAAATACGGGACAATGATTTCTGAAGTGGTCGAGCAGACGACACGTCAATCGGACATGCCGTGTGCCCTCGGTGACCGACAATGCAGTTCTGGTGTCATAAACGGCCAAAATACTGTCCATTTTAAACAAAATAGACACACTTTGAGTGGTGTCGGCCACACCGTGCCTCGTATTGAGGTGGCGTTGACTCGTACACGTCACATATGACCCATGGATCATTCTCCTAACGTTTCAACAGAAA
Source organism: Viscum album (assembly GCA_963277665.1). NCBI lineage: Eukaryota > Viridiplantae > Streptophyta > Magnoliopsida > Santalales > Viscaceae > Viscum > Viscum album. The sequence goes on along the minus strand of OY728136.1, from coordinate 1,235,067,339 downwards.
CCGAATGCTTTTGGTCGGTTTTCCGTATGTCATTTTTTGTTTTCACTAAAAATGAAGTCCATTTTAAACAAAATAGAGACACTTTGAGTGGTGTCGACCACACCGCATCTTGGATTTAGGAGGGGTTGACTCGTACACGTCTCATATGACCCATGGATCGTTGTCTTAATGTATCAACACAATCCGAATGTGTTTGGGCGGTTTTCTGTATGCCAGTTGATGTTTTTCACTTAAAATGATGTCCTTTTGAAACAAAAGGCATACACTTTGAGTTGTTCCGACCACACCGCTCCTCGGATTGAGGCGGGGTTGATTTGTACACGTCACATATGACCCATGGATTTTTTTCCTAAAGCATCAACAAATTTTGAATGCGTTTGGTCAGTTTTTCGTATGTCACTTTTTGTTTTCACTTAAAATCATATGGAAGTTCATATAGAATATTTTTATATCATATTTTGTATGGATTAGATTTTAGTTTATCGTGCTATGAAACATTTCATAGCTAATGAAATTAAGGAAGGTGGAGGGGATATCCGGGGGGCTGTCCAGGGGGGCTGTCCGGTGGGTGTCAGGGGGGCTGTCCGGGGACCAAGGAGGAGGGTGGGGGGGGGGGGCAGTGCGGGGTCTGTCTGGGGGGTGTTTGGGGGTTGTTCAGGGGGTTGTCCGGGGTTGTTCAGGGGGCTGTCCGGGGGTTGTTCAGGGTGTTGTTCAGGGGTTGTTCAGGGGTTCTTCAGGGGTTGTTCAGGGGGTTGTCCGGGGTTGTTCAGGGGGTTGTCCGGGGGTGTTTAGGCGGTTGTCCGGGGTCCAAGGGGGAGGGTGGGGGGGCTGTCCGGGGGCTGTCTGGGGGGCTATCCGGGGTCCAGGGTGGAGGGTTGGGGGTTGTACGGGGGGCTGTCCAGGGGGCTGTCCGCGGGGCTTTCTGGGGGGGTGTTTGGGGGTTGTTCGGGGTCCAAGGGGGAGGGGAGGTTGTCCAGGGTCCAAGAATGAGGGGGGTTGTCCAGGGAGTTCTCAAACACACAACTACTAAAAGACAACAACATCCATTAAAACAGACAATATATAAAAATAACTCAAATCCAATACTATACTACGAGTCTAGATAAAACCAACAACTAGAATAGATTAAACATCAAATCTCAGTAATATAAGTCAAAAATGTAACAGATCAATATGTCCCACATCAGCATTAGCATCACCATCATCATCATCATCATCACCCTCGTCATCGTCCTCCTCATCGTCCTCACCCTCCACAGCACCTTCCTCCTCGCCTTCGCCCTCCTCCTCGCCCTCCTCATCTCCCTCCTATTCCGCATCAGACTCCTCGCCATCATCATCTTCAAGCTGGATATCTGCCTGACCACCACTGGAACTGCCACCTGGTGCACCATTTATAGAATGTATCGACGAAATGTATTCATCAATCGTTGGGCTGGCCTCTGCTGGAAGTGTTTGACGTAGAACTTCAATAAATTTCATAAATGCACTGTTTTCCCTAGAAGACTGTTCTGCCATCTCTGTGGCCCTTTTCTCAGCCTGTTCTGCCTGTGCCCTAACTTGCTGCAGCTCGGTGGCACTACAACTCGTACCTGAGGCAGGCCAATACCTCATCGGGGCTATCCTAGGTCGACAGCGTACTCTGCAAGAATGATCCTCTCCCAACACCTGATGTAAGTGATCAGATGACCCAAAATTGTCTGCTTCTTGGGCATCGAGGGCCTCTAAAGCATCCTGTTACAAATATAAATATATTATTAAGTTAGGAAATAGATATTAAAATATAAAATCAACAGATTAAAACTTACAATCTGCTGCTGAGTCGCTTCGTTGATAACACTTCCATCCTTTTTTCGTCTACTCGAGAAAAACAGTTTTGCTCGAGGCACACGTCCTTAAATATTTTGTACTTGCCTATACAATGACATTGAAAACAAAAGTTATATAAAAACATTAGCAAATGATTAAATAATTGAGGAAACAAAAGAAAATGTAAGTCGTAATGAAAACTTATAAACAATTGTCATACCTGCTGCCTCTCATGATCTGGTATCATCGTGCGTCCTAGTGTATGGAGGAATTTTTTTGCATCAATGTTTTTTTGATTTTTTCCATATGATTCCTAAATAAAATTCGATAATGCAAAGGATAATATTAATGCAAAACTTGAAATTTATTATTTAAATACCTCAAATGTAATTCCTACCTTAAACTGGGTACTCGTCCAATGAGTAATCATCTGACGATACTGCTCTATAGGACAATCATCCATGACTGGTACCGCCTCTAACTCAGTGCCAACTCTAGCACGCCAGCCAATATATAGCTCATGCTTGTAGGCTATCCAAAGCTCGCCTAAATCCTTTAGACGTTCCAGTCGTGCACCCTCACCATCAGCAAAATTAAATCGAAGCTGAAATCAAAATATTAATTCATATAAATACAAAAATAATTCATGGCATTAAATACAACAGATTTTTTTACCCATATCTTTGCCCAAGCTCTATCTTTGACCTCATGTGGCAAATGTCTCCACGACAGCGGGCTGACGGGAATGATGTCGAAGTATTTGGCAAGTGTCGCCAGAAAACTCCGACATTGCTGCCCTGTTTTCTCAACCATCTGATAGTCTTCATTATATTCCACCATAACCTGTGTGCGACGGTTCCACACCGAACGCATGCGTGTATGACCCCGCCCCCGCCTCATGTCAGTAGATGTATCTGTCATGAAAGAAAATCAAATATTTTATCAAAACATGTTATAATGAAAATAAATATTGCTATAAAAATTTGTTAGTGTTTTATAAATATACATGCGCTAGTCTGATCAATGAGTGGCGTCGGATCCACAGAACCTGATGGAACACCCTCTGGTGGAACAGGAGTCAAAGACGATGGAATGTAAAAGCTCGGAGAGACAGAAGTAGAAGGAAAAGAAGATGGAATAGCTGTATGACCTAATGCTGACTGGGGAGTGGGAATCATCATGGGATGTGAAAATGATGGGACAGAAGATGCAGAAGGTAGCGAAAACGTGGGAGGCCTAAATACCCCGTGTGTCCCTAACGACACACCGGGATCAGAATGTGGGAATGCTGAAATGTCAGTGGGAGGGGCAGGGTCTTGTCGGGCACGCGCAGCTCTACGTCCACCTCTGGTACGAACCCTCCTCGTACCACCGGCCTGAGTACTAGGACCAGTACTAGGATCATCGTCGAATAACTGTCGACGTAATGGTGGATCCTACAAAAAAGTTTACAAAAAAAATTAATCACATGACATTATATATTCTGTATATATATATATATATATATATATATATTTGAAATAAAGTACTCACTGTAGGCACTAATGGTGGAATTCCCATCTCCTCCATCCGACGATTGTTCTCCCCCATTTTTTTTCTTCGTCTCTCTTCAATTGGCTGCATTTCCTGCATTTGAAAACAAATATGTAATTAATTAGAAAAAGAAAATTAATGTGTAAACCAAAAAACTAAATATATGAGGGAATGAGGGGATTCATTGGTAATTTAGCTATCAATTGTTTTAGAAGATCTTGAATGAATTTATTAAAACAGACAAGTTGTAATGTTCACCAAGTTAGAAATATTGTTTGATTTGGTTTGAATACAGTTCAATTCCAAATTAGAAAATGCTATTCAAATAAAACAGCAACCAATAAACATTGAAAATTCACATAACGGTCAAGTCAGCTAAAACATATCTGTGATCAATACTAAATAAATATGAATATTACCAACCTTAACAACCCAACTCGAGGTAAACCAAAATAATTGAGAACATGGATGAATGATTCTATATATTTCCAACCACAACTTCAGGTTCACAATCAACTCTGACAATTGAGCTATTGGAGTCATCAAAATAAATAAATGGATTGGTTCCAATGGCAATAGGGACAGTGTCAATTCCATCATCAGCATCATCAAAAATATGTCTTCAAATTACTTCAACTATGACACCAAATTCAGGTTGAAGTTGATCTTTGACATAAAAAACTTGTTTAGCCATTGATGCCAACACATATGGTTCTTCGGTAGCAAGAGTGTGGGTCATATTAATTACTCAAAATCCACAATCATCAATAAATGTGTCATGTCTCGTCATCGAATCAATCCAATGGAATTTCATCATTGTGACTCGTCCATGAGAGTAATAATCCAATATTATTATTTTCTCAACGACTCCAAAATAACACACATTTTCAAGTCGCGGTCTACTATCTGATGCACTGGCATAACAATTTGTTGAGGTAGTAACCAAAATACCATCATGTTGTGTTCTCATGTTTTTGGCTTGTTCAGTGACAATAAATCTGTACCCATTGATAAAAATTGATTTACAGTCACGAACCACGGTATTAGGACCAAAAGCCAAAGCTCTTATTTCCTCAGAGACAGAGTCAACAGAAAAACTCAATACCTGAAATATAAATGACAGTTAAACTTAATTAAATATTGAAATAATTAATTTAAACAGTAATATTTTTACCTTCAATTTTAACCAAACAGAAAACTCTTTGCTATGAAAAGTCTCTCTCCTTCTCAATGATAAAGAACGATGATTCCTATTTATCATTGTTTTATGTTCCCTGTAGATAAAAAAATATGAATAGTTTAACAGATATATATGTAAGATATACATATTCAATTTTGTTACCTGATATTATCATCGAACAAATCACAGTTGAACAAAACTGTGTGATGTGCCATCTCCTGCTCTTCATGGCTTAATGTCTTCAATGTATATGATCCAGGAATTCCTCCTGTTTGAGGAAGTGACGGAAAACTGGGTTCAATTTGCTCATATTGTTCTTCTTCATTTCTCATTGGTCTGTTCATTCTTGTAGTAAGATCAGACAAATACATTGAACAGAAATCCATACATTCTTGAGCTAAGTAACCATTCACGATAGAACCTTCGGGATGATTCTTGTTTCGAACATAAGACTTTAATGTGAACATATTTCTTTCAGTTGGATACATCCAACGAAAAGATACAGGTCCTCCGAGAAGTATTTCAGTTGGAATATGGACAGTCAGATGCAGCATGCATGTGAAAAATGATGGGGGAAATATTTTCTCCAACTCACACAAAATTAATGGGGCATCTGTCAACATTTTTTGCAATAAATACTTGTAAAACTTCTTAGCACAATGATCTCTAAACCAATGGAACAACCGAATAACACCAACCCTTACATAATTGGACAAAAGATGACGGATTGCTGTTGGAAGCAACTCATGCAGTAGAACGTGATAATCATGAGTTTTCAAAGATTTTAGCTTCAACTCTCTTCTATTGACCCGTTTAGATATGTTGCTTGAATAGACATCAGGAACTCTTATAGTCTCTAATACTTCCAAAAATTGTTTTTTTTCAGTAGGTTTCATCACATAAGAAGCACATGGAAGTTGCCATTTATTTTCACTGATACGCACAGGATGCAGTTCTGGTCTGATGCCCCAATCCACCAAGTCACGTCGAGATCGTAAATCATCTTTTGTCTTCCCCTTGACATTTAGAAGAACTGAAAGCAACATTTCACATATATTCTTTTCAATATTCATTACGTCTAAGAAATGACGTAGCAAATTGGTTGACCAATAAGGCAAATCAAAAAAGATACTCCTCTTCCTCCAAATGTAACAGGTTTCTGTGGAAACATTCTTTCTCTTTCCAGATTTCATTTGACCCTTCCCGAACGAAAAACCGAAATCTTTCAATTCATTAAGCACATCAGTTCCAGACATTCGCTAAGGTGGATCATCAGCCTCTATAGTATTATCAAATCTTCGATGATTCATTCTATATGGATGATCCTTTGGCAAAAATCTTCGATGTCCCATAAAACTAAAACTACAACGATGTTTCATTCTTTTGGATCGTGAATTCTTCATACCAACTGGACATGACAGTTTTCCCTTCGTGCTCCATCCAGACATTATTGCATAATCCGGGAAATCATTGATCGTCCACATAAGCACAGCACGCATCTGAAATATGTCATTCAAACATGCATCGTATGTGCGCACACCCACATCCCAAAGAAGTTTCAACTCTTTTATTAAAGGTTGCATGTATACATCAAAATCAATGCTGGGATCAGAAGGACCAGATATGAGTATACTCATGAAAGTGAATGATCTTTTCATACACAACCATGGAGGAAGATTATAAATGTGTATAAAAACTGGCCATGTGTTGTGCGAAGTAAGCATCTGCCCAAACGGATTAAAACCGTCGCATGAAAGACCCAGCCTCACATTACGCACGTCAGCTGCAAAATCAGGATGTCGAGCATCAAATCTCTGCCATACAAATCAATCTGCAGGATGAACCAACTCATCATTAGTCTTCTTTCACTCGGTATCATGCCATCTCATTTTTATTGATATGTCATCAGACATAAAAAGATTCTGGAGTCTGGGGATCAATGGAAAGTGCCACATTACTTTCTGTGGAACACAAGATGGTGTTCCATCAGATTTTGACTTCCAGCGGGATGTGCCACATTTTATACATTCATTTCGTTCAGCGGTTTCTTCCCAGAATAAACTACAATCTTTCGGGCAAGCATGAATTTTGTTTCTGGAAAATCCAAGTTCTTCAACTAACATACATGCCATATAGTGGTTTGAGGGAATATCTGCATCATCTGGAAGTAAATCCTTCAAGAGGGTAAGAATGTAATCGATTACTATATTAGAAATCACATACATAGTTTTTCCATGAAACAATCAGATTAAAAATTCCAGCTTTTTCATTTTATCGCATTGTCGATATACTAGAGTTGTGGCAGCATCATTCAATTTTTTCACCCTATCAATATCATCATTTTCACTAGATGCATCAGTTTTCCTCATATCAACGTCTTCTGGAGTCGAAATCCTTTCTTTTTCATGATGAAGAATAAACGGAAACCGATCATCTAACAAAATCTCCATTCCATTCCTTTCATTTCGATCATCACCAATTTGAGATTTCATTTTCTCCCCATTGTGATACCAAACAAAGTAGTTTTCTTGAAAACAATTTTTGGTTATGTGGTAGCTGACTTCTTCACGACTCAAACAAGGTCTACCAACACAATTGGAACATGGGCAGTGTATGCGACCACTATCTGAAGCATTGTGAAATGAAAAATCTATAAATCTCTCCAAATTGTTTTGAAAATCGCTTGAGATACGATCAGTTTTATACATCCAACTTTTGTCCATTCTTTAAAAAGGAATTCATATAAGTCATTTTGTCATAAACAATTCATAGGATTGAACTTTAATAGAAAATACATTTAAGGTAAATGATAAAGGAAGAAAATAATCATGGTATCAACTACACGCGTGAAAAAAAACATACAAATGTGTTATTGAAAAAATGTAAAAACAACAAGAACTTAATGTGTTATCACATCAGAGCATGCCTCATCCCATAACCATATTAGTAGGGTACCCTCGTGGATAGCCCCGCCCACCACCGTGGACAACCCACCACCCCCGTGGACACCCCCTACCCCCTAGACATCCCAACCACCCCCGTGGACAGCCCACCCACCCCCCTCGACACCCCTTCTCCCTATGGACAGCCCCCCACCCCCTTGGATAGCCCGCCCACCCCCCTGGACACCCCGACCCCCTGTGGCCAGCCCACCCACCCCCCCCCCCTGGACAGCCCACCCACCCCTCCTTGACAGCCCGGCCACCACCGTGGACAGCCCGTCCATCCTTGTGGACAGCCCGCCCACCCCCGTACCCCTCTGGACACCTCGTACCCCCCCCGGGATAGCCCGGCCCACCCTCCCAAACAGCCCACCCCCCCTCCCCTGCAACCCCACCATCACCACCTAGACATACCAACCCCCTAGACACCCCACACACCCCTCCCCACTAGGACACCCCACCCAGACCCCCAAGACAGCCCACACCCCCTGGAAAGCCCCACCCCACCCCCGTGGACAGCCTTTCCCACCCCCGTGGACAGCCCCGCCCACCCCCGTGGGACAACCCACCCACCCCTGTGACGCCCCTACCCCCTAGACATCCCAACCACCCCGTGGACAAGCCCACACACCCCCTCGACACCCCCTTCTCCCTATGGACAGCCCCCACCCCCTTGGATAGCCCGCCCACCCCCCTGGACACCCCTACCCCCTGTGGCCAGCCCACCCACCCCCCTGGACAGCCCCCCCACCCCTCCTTGACAGCCCGACCACCCCCCGTGGACAGCCCGTCCACCCTTGTGAACAGCCCCGCCCACGCCCGTACCCCCTGGACACCCCGTACCCCCCTGGATAGCCCCGCCCACCCTCCCAAATAGCCCACACCCCCCCTTCCCTGCAACCCCACCACCACCACCTAGACATACCACCCACCTGGACACCCCACACACCCCTCCCCCACCAGGACACCCCACCCAGATCCCCAAGACAGCCCACACCCCCTGGATAGCCCCGCCCACCCCCGTGGACACCCCTTACCCCCTAAACAGCCCAACCACCACCGTGGAAAGCCCACCCACCCCCCCCCCCCCTCAACACCCCTTCTCCCTATGGACACCCCCCCTTGGATAGCCCGCCCACCCCTTGGACACCCCTACCCCCCCGTGGCCAGCCCACCCACCCCCCTGGACAGCCCGCCCACCCCTCCTTGACAGCCCCGGCCACCCCCGTGGACAACCCGTCCACCCTTGTACACAACCCGCCCACCCCCGTACCCCCTGGACACACCATACCCCCTGGATAGCCCCGCCCACCCTCCCAAACTGCCCACACCCCCTCCCCTGCAACCCCAACACCACCACCTAGACATACCACCCCACCTGGACACCCCACACACCCCTCCCCCACCAGGACACCCCACCCAGACCCCTAGGACAACCCACACCCCCTAGACAGCCCCGCCCACCCCTGTGGACAGCCTTTCCCACCCCTGTGGACACCCCCGCCCACCCCCGTGGACAACCCACCCACCCCCGTGGACACCCCCTACCCCCACAATCCATTATCCAAAACATATCAAATTGGTTTGAACACAATCCATAATTCCCACAATCCATTATCCAAAACATGTAAACGTTCACGATAGCCTCCCCCAACTCTGATTTACATGTTTTGAACACTCTCCTTCCAAACATAGAATAAAAAAACATTAAAGAAGTCTTCACAAACACAAACAATATCCTATTTAGATATTAATTTCAATAATCAATTAAACCACCAACACCTGGAAAAAATCTATTCATTAAAACAACTACAACAATATGGTTGGGATCAAATTTTACCTATTGGTATGGGGGTGTACCTGTTGGGATGGGGGGCTGGTGTTCGGATTCGCGAGAGCAGTGGAGTCGGATGGGGTTCGCTAGAGCAGCGGAGCGAATAGATTAGGGCTCTGTGCAAATGGGGAGAGGAGATCACGATCTGGAATTTGGGGGAAACCTTTTTCAATGGTTTATAAAAACCATTGGCAATGGCACACCTTTCCCAATGGTTCCAGTGAACCATTGGGAAATGTGTGAGTTTAGCACCCCTTTCCCAACGGTTCACTGGAACCGTTGGGAAAGGGTCCACCGAAATTCCCTTTTCCAACGGTTTCCTTAAACCGTTGGCAAAGGCTCACTATACCAACGGTTTAAGTAAACTGTTGGTATACTACCGTTGGGAAAAGAGCAAATTCCAATAGTGAGAATAGCTTTCGAAGAAGGAGACCTCAAAGAATCCTATATATATAGTATTTTCTTTATGTTTTTTGGAAACATAGATAATATATTAGAAGAACCGCATTTCAAAAATTTCAAATATGACTCTGTATGACTATTTTACAAAAACATGGTACATGGTGATTCTTTGAAACAATACGTTAGGAAATTTTTTTTTTGAAAATTTCATCATACATTCCTATGGTACGATCCATGTTGCAAAAAATGTGTCTGGACTAAGGATGTAGAAGAATTTGAATGTGCATTAATGTATTGTTTCACTCTGTGGGCCCTACATCTCTATGCTCAACATGATAATGAGGGTTAGGGAATGCTTAATGGTGGTGGGTAAGCAACCCTAAATTTGTGTTTAAATTTTTGAGTTTTTTATGTAATAAAATTGCGAGGACGCAATTTAAATGGGGTGATTATAACGACCCAAACATTAATTAATGGAAATTATTCTTGATCTAATTAAATGTATTATTATGGTTATATAAATTGTGAACTTAATTGGTTTTATGTTTCTAGATTTTAAAATATTGTTTTGAATTGTTACTGTTGCTAATATTGTCGTTGAACAGTGATCACATGTTTATTATACATATAGGGCTTTAAAAATCCAATTTTCTCAGAAAAAGGAAGCGATGGCATCATCTAGTAGAATTTCTTGGAAAGAAGCCCATTTTTTAGAGCTTAGAATGGAGGTGGCGTCACTGGGCTTCAGTCTTGACTAATCCCAAGAAGAGATTCAATATGTTATGCTCGAGCAGAACCGCCTACGGGAGAAGTGGATGTTGTATCACTCAAGCAATGTTATCAGAGCCACCGCAAGATTCGGTCACCATCACACACCTTACCCTAAGTTATTATGAGGGTGTTTTAAGGGGTTATGTAAGAAGTCCCTTGTACTACAATTATGTACATTATTCTTGTATATATAATATACATTATTTTTATTATATTTTTACTTTGTTAATGTTTTTTAAAGCACAAATAGTATTTTTTGTAATATTCAACTAAGAAATCTATTTTGATGAATTAATAGATTTTTGAATTAAATAATATTTTAATAAAATATTAATATTTTTATTAAATCAATTTTTATGAAATAAAAATTATCGAATAATTTTATTAATTCAATTGTAATCTTTATTATGGTTTGAAATATGTTTTTTTCAAAAACCATAAATATTTGATTAATGTCGGTTTTCATTTTAAAAGTAAAAAATTCATATATTTAGAAAATTATTTAGATAAAATGAATATTATTTTTGGAATCATGATGTCTAAATTATCCAATGGTGAATGATTCATAATTTTCTAAGATAGTTGAATTTTTATTTAAAAAAATTAAATATTGTTTAAATATATAAAGTGTTTTATGATATCATAATGACTCAATAGTGATTTAATTAAATAATATAAACATTATTTTCAGCCAATATATATTTTACCATTAAAATATTTGATTTTTTGTTTTTTTTATTTATTTTACAAAGCTTTTTTGGACCCTTCATGGATTATAAAACATTTGGCCTTTTCAAATTGTTTTCCTTGAGTGTGTGACTCACCTCCACATAATCAACCCTATTGTTTTAAGAAGTTATTCCATTGGATTTATAAAATATTTTCTTCCACTCCCTTTTTGAAAATTCCATGTCCAAAAACCATGGGCTTGTTTGTGGTTTTGATTAGTTTAATGTGAGGTGTCCCAAACCTAAATAATAAATAACTCCCTCTCATTTCCTATTTAAACCCACCCAAGCTCCAACTTCCTGATCACTCAAATCCTTTAGAGTTCGACCAACCCTTGAAATCCTATCTCTAGAATCCTCACAAGGTGCCCCAATCTCCCTTGAAGCTTATCTAAAGCCTCTCCCAAGCCTTTGGGATCACACATCCAAGTAAGGGAATTCTTCATTTCTCATTTTTGTCCAATTTTCATTATGTTTTTATGCCATTTTTTTCAATTACAAATGTTTGGGTATGATTTCGCACCTCCCCATAATTCCCTCTTTATGTTTATATGATGGGAGACCTGTTTATCTCTCATTAATTCCTTCTATGTACACATGGTACCATGCCAAAATTCCGTGAGGGATTTCTCTCTTCTCTTTTACATCAAAGTAATTAATTTGTATTATGCATCTAAATTCCGTTACGTTTGTTGGAACATGTAGAACTCCATTGAATTGGTTAAATTATAATATCAAGATACATCATGTGAAATAATTGTTGACTCCTGATAATTCAAGTTCAATGAGGGTTTACACATTCTTCATTTTCAAAGAGGGTTTACTCATGCTCTATGTGCAATGATCCTTGGCTCATGTTAATTTCATGTAATGTGTGGTTTCCACATTTCCATGTTATTATTATCATGCTTTATCATGCCTTAATGTTTATGTTTATCTTATGATCCATTTATATGAATATTTACTAACATATATTGTATTCCTCATGTTATTCCATGTTTATTCCCTTACTGGGCATTATAGCTCACCATTTTCTTATGCATGTCCTCATGTTATCTACTGCAATGATATGTACGAGGGAATTTAGTGGTCATGTAAAGGAAGTTTTCAATAAATATGTTGTATTTCATGTTGTAGTTTTTTATGTAATGATCCTAATCCCCAAAGACACTGGACCTCTTGATATTCCATGTTGTATCAAGTGAAGTGTTTTTGTAATAAATCATGTTTAAGTTTGTAATAATAGAGCAGGTTTGTCATACTGTAATAGATGACCAGAACATTAAATAAGGAAACTCACATGATGGATCAATCTATAATGAAGTATCACATTGTGTGATAGGGACACAGATTATACAGTTTAATGTCATATGGAAATAGTGTAGAACAATTATTTTAATTTCAAATGGTGAGGACGTGTGTTCGATGCATTTTAATGTCTTATAGATTCAAACATTGTTGGATTGTGTCAGGTAACATCCATTTATATTGGGTATTAAAGATAGTGGGATTTTTGTGTTATACATGGATTTATAGTAGGTTCTATAATGGAATGGATGGTGTTGTTGGTCCTTACATGTATAAGTAAAACATGTATGGGGGTATTGTCTCATGCCCATCATGTGAGTAATCTTGTCTAGTCATATAATGTGTTGTATTCTTATAAAACATGGTATCTCATACTCCCAATATATGGTACATAAACTAGACAGTGTTTTATATAATGTATTTGTGTGTGGGGCTGTACAAAATTAGTTGATCATTATTTGTTCCTAATTCCAGGCCGTGGGGGAATGTTCACACACTGATGGGTAAGGGAATATGATCGAAATATACAGCCTCATGATGTTTTATTGGGATTAATGGAGATATAAATAGATATTTAACACTAATTAATTGCTTTGTTTAATTTTCATGTTAGTTTATTTGGGTATCTTAGTTAACTAATAGTAGGGAAGCATATTATTGGGGATTAAACCTGGGTAGGAGGCCTAAGGGCTGAGGAACTACATGGGGTCATTTCCTGATCACTCCATAATCCATATTACACATTAAACATAAGGAATATCATTCATTTAATAGGAAGAATTAAATTCTTGTAACATAACGTATATTGTAGTATAATATGATGAATCTCAGAAGATATCATATTGTTTTCTATAATGGAGGGTAATGGATGCATAGTGAGGGTGTAGTGACTTTGTTAGCCAGAAATAATGGATACAACATGAATAGATCAACAGATGAAAAATTGTAGTAAATATGGTTTGTACATGGGGTGTTGGAATGACCCAAACATATTGGGTATAGGAATCACTAGTGATCCCGTAGAACTGTGAATCAAGACATAAAATAGTATATAATGCAGCAAGGTTTGATTCAAAATATAGAATTCGGGTGACCCTTCTGGTGAGGAGCCAAAGTATCCAATAGATTTTATTCATGAAATGGTGGATTTTGAAACTTCAGTTAAACATCATATGGTTTGGAATTTTAATAATCTCATATTCTTCATATGAAGCACCCCATTTTTATCATAGTGGATGATGCTATACTTCAACATCAAATGATGAATATTTTAGTAATAGTTGTTCAAATTCATATAGATAATTTTTGTAAATATTATAATTGTCGTCTATGGTGTGAAATGTTTATCACATAAGGGTAAGGACACAATTAAACATCATGTACTTATGATGTTGTAAAATTTGTTGACTTCATATGTCTAGGATGTTAGGATTTTTAGATTGAAGCCATACATTTTTTACTCAAATATTCATGTGAAGTACTATTTAAGGAATCTGGTGTCAGTGGGAGGTGTGATGCAATCCCCATCCATGGATATCAATGAGTATAAATCATTCTATTAGACTTTATAAATGGCATACAATCAATATAATTAAGGTTCATATATATATTTATTCATTCCATGTATCATCCGAATCTTGAGAGTTATTACCGTATTCCATGAAGTAAAAAGTGGGGTATGTCCCCATTATGGAACAGTCATGCCATCAGGTTATGATTCCTTTCTTGGTTATACAATGCCTGAATCTTTTTTTAATCAAGGTAATAGAACATAGAAAAGAAGACTTCTTCTCTTATTTCAAATATATACTAGCCACAAATAACCATCCTTAGTGATAGCAGCTGGTCCAATACAGTTAGAAATAGTTCCATCTTGTACCCCATGAAATATAGGATTTCCTTGGTGACATTTTAACTATTCTATTAATATAACCATAGGTAATTGGAGATATTAATGAGTAAACTCTTTTTATTCTAACATACGATATTCTATATGATTTTTATACGGTTTTTTAGAATTACTCTATATTAAAATATTTATATGTTTCATTGATAGATGTGTGGTTGAAAAAGTTTTTGTACTCAGAATACAACTTCATTAATTTAGAATATTGAATGTGGACTCTATTTTAATGATAATGCGTTAGTAATACTAAATTGTTTCATGATGTGGGAAATCACAAACAAGATAATGGGTAGTTTCTTAACCTTATTGAGGAGGATGGAATCCAAGAAATTTTAAAATAATTTCATGGTATTTAGAATGAGCCTATTTTTTTGAGTTTCCTAGGGCAGATAGGGAGGATCAATGACATGTCCCTATATGGTAAAGGAGTATGAGTAATTGTTTCCATGAAGAGGTTCTGGTGGATAATGCACAAAGTTAACATGTATTTACAAGATTGATACCTCCTACCGAATGTGATATAGGCAGGAATCATGTTGGGAAAATAGTATCTCAACCGATAAATTGAGCGAGAAAGCTTGAATCCCACTTGATGGGCCCCACACAACCCAAAATGGACCTCTTGAATGATTTTATGGATCTCATACCCTTTGATAAAGTGGTGGAGGATTCTAGCAAATCCATATCTATAGTGGTTCTACTAATGAATAAGACAATACCAAAGGAATAATTCTATTTAATAGAGATGGATTCACTCACACAATGCATGATATTATTGTAGAGATCTTCTATAGAGATAATCAATGAAGGGGGTGAACCGAGGAGGCGTTTATTCATTTCTCTAATCATTTTAGGCCCCTCCTATATAATTGACAGTCACCGATATATATATATATATATCATTCTTCATCATCTAAAAATATTTTTCATATGACCCTAAAATGTGCCACATGAATGATTATGTCATCATGGTCATGTTCTACATGTGATGTAGAAATTTCTACCGAATAATAACCTTAGTAATTCTATGTTCGGTGATTATGATTCACCACTATCTTGGGAGGGAACAAGGCCATCTATTAATGTTTCCACTCTAACAAGGGAATATATTTATGTTTTTTGATGAGGATGTTTCCATTTACCTACATTATGACTAGTAGAAATTCACCACGACATAAAAATGGTGGATATCAATATTAAGGGTGATTTTAAGGTTGGTGATATTTTCATAATACCTAGTCTCATTATTGGTGATATGATCCTAATACTTAGTATCATGAGGGGAGGAACCATCCAATAACAGTATTGAATATAGAAATATGAAATTTGAAAGGGTGGTGAAAATAATCTCGAGGCGCGTCTAGTTGAGTTAGGGGTTTTTTATCCTTATTTTGTTTCAGCTACACGAGGAACCATCGAAATGAATTTTCTACCATGGTGTAACCTTATCAATCAATAGGATGGCCTCTTCTGGGGTGAAAACATTCATGGTTATTCATTATGGGCTAGATTTAGAGCTAGTAAATATTCCAAAACATGTCCCTTAACAATTTTAAAAGGGTCAAACCTATTGCCAAAAAAAACTACAAAATTATAGCCAAATGCCCCAGTAGTCCTATTAGTATGGGGTTATTGATAATGAAAGTTAGAGGATCTCTATGGGATACCAGCTATATCTCATTCCACTATAAGTAGTGCCATAATTTATGAACTAAAAAACTATATTAAGGTCTCTCTTATCGATAGTAGTGTATCTTCTCCCCATATCAAGCATCATGGGACTCAAATAATTTATTCTATTTCAATACCCGTATTATTCTTCTAACCTAGAAGGGTATCTAGGAATCATTCTAGGGCAGCCACATAAAGGACTAGAGGATTCCATGGTGTGTGTGAATCATGATATGAGGATGAAGAAGATAATTATTAATTTCCATAAATTTCCTCTGGAAGTATTTCTTCTATTGGTAGTTAATTCCTCTCTTAATAGTACGTGAAATGGGCTTACACATTCGATCCAAATTCTCAATGGACCAGCAGATATCATCTATGTTTACTTGGAGGCCTTAAAACTTATGAAGGATTCATGGAGGAGGAATATTACTGATATCTTTGATCATATCTGGATCTATCTAAAGGCCTCTATTCCTAGAATGTAAGCTGACAAGCATTCTATAAGTAACCCTAAACTCCCAACTCTATGTGTCTATGATTAGGTTATGGGAGATGGGGAAGTTGAACACATTCTCAACATTTTTTATCTAGTCTAGAATTTCTAATGATATAACTAAAAAATAATTCACATAACCTTATACGAATTTCAGGAGGAGTTTATTGGTGATATAATGTATGACATGTAGGGAGGAAGCTCCAAAACTAAACTAATTTAATAACATCACTCGGTAGAAGAATTTTCCCTGAGGTGATAAGAAATATTTTTCTTTATCATCATTGAAGGCCATCCAAATATGGTTATACCCAGAGTATAAATTTATGAATGTTTTCCCTATAAAATAGTGGTTTAATATATCTATATACCTTTTATTTAAAGGGGAAAATAATCCATCATGTAATGGTTATTATGGTCTTGAAATTGGATATAGACTCATATATACCCATTCTTCTACCAAACAGGGATAATATTGGTCTTCTACAAGGGGTGTTGAACCTCCATGATGATATTGGACTTGATTATATTTTCATACTCATCCTTCACCATGGATAATTTGGGAGGTCTCATCTTTTAGGGGACTTTTTGAACTAATGGTGGCCCATTGGGAGACCAAAATGATGAAGAACAACATTGGGATTGAGCCATAGAATTTCCTTGTAGCTACAGGAAAACATTTTATGGTTCTCTTCCAAGAATGAAAAATATTTTTGTTTATCCTCTGTAGAATTGATGACATTGATCATTTTTGTCACAAGGACTTCCTTTATTCCAATATTCATTAGGGTAAACTCATCGACCGTATTTGAGACACCCTCTTCAAACCCTAGGGAGTGGCATCCAGATTACCATCATCATTAGAGACATGAGTATTTTAGGGAGGGAAAACTCCACTATAGTTGTATGTCTAGTAGTGTAAGTAGCATCCACTCTAGAATATATGAAATCCTCGATGAGGTGTTCATATTCTTTGATATATTGGTGAAAATTTCTATTGATCCAATCCCACATGGTTTCAGACCATGAGATCTTCCAATGATTTTGATGAACTAATTCTGATTCAATGTCTATTAATAAATCCCTAATTTGAGGAACATGAATGGATTCCAAATATCATATTACATGGTGTGAACCACATATAATTCGTTAGTATTAAGTTCATCAGAATTATATGATCCTCACTCAAGTTAGAGTACAATAAAATCTCTGAGAACCCCTTCTTCATGGATATGACTGTGTTTCTCCCCATGTCCGAGAGCATGGGATCTATGTAGAAGAAAGAAAGAATGAAACAATATTTCATATATTTTATTGGATCAACTAATGTGGTATTTAGTTCATTTGGAAAATTTATACTCTAAACCTCATTAGTATAGGGATGTTTCCCTCCCTTTTTGTACCCATCATCTAGGTAATGGTTCTCACAAGAAATTCATGTAGAATCATCACCCTAGAGTATCCCTACTTCATCATCTAGGGATTATTAATTGAATTGACTATAACAAGAAGGTAAAATATCATGTAGATTGATCTAAGGACTTACCAATGTTGAATTGTAGTAATTAACCTTTGATACTACCATAAAATTAGTTCTTTCAACCTAGATTTTGAAGAATGTATTTAGGTGAATCATGATATAGCACTTATCATCACTCTAATCATACCTTTGAATTTTTAGGTTGGAGGGTGTAATATATTTCTTGGTGTTCCAAGACATGTTGAGCATATATGTTTTCATTAAAGTGATATAGTTATCATTATCCCCTACAAAGTAGAAAATTTCCATAACATCGAATTGGGAGGTGATATACAATAGTCGTATCTTCCAATAGCTAGTGCCTCCTTCATCATCCTTATAGAATTAAATGTCTTCATTTTTTTCATTTTTTTCCAGATTCATCTACTTGTTATCGATTATTGGTAGCTACCTTAGTCTAAAACTAGATACAACTAATTAGTATCCCATTGTGGGCCTCACCTATCTAAACTGATATGCAATGTGAATCAAGGATAAGAGTCTCACTCGAATGAATATGACATGTTTCATCCTGTCATATTTCATGTTGACTGTAATATTAAATGTTTACAAGTGAAAAAATTTAGTAGGCATATAGTGGGTGCTATTACCAATGGAACTAAATCATTGTTGGTGTTAGTAACATGTCATTACTGGATGAATGGTTTATGATGAGAACCAACCAGGTTTGGTTGGGCCCTAGCTGGCTATGGATGAGCATTATGCTACTGTGTCAAACTGACACATTTAACCAATATAGAAGGATATGGTGGTATCCTAGATGGGGTGCATGATCTGGTATTTTTCTATTGATCCTCATGGGAGTCTTATTTTCATGTCTCAGTAGCCATTACAGTCTCTTCTAGATAAAGAAACTAAATTTAAAAACTATTAGTGTATCACCCACCTCTCTTATGGTGGTGTTCTATAAGGGAATTTGAATGGGGGCATGGTATTTCCAATCAATTGGAACTGTATATAAATACACAATCTTGATAGAATTCAAAGACATATATTTCTGTTCTTTTTTAGTGGAGTATTTAATTTTGGGGTGAACTCTAGAGTTATTATTAAATCTAGGAGGAATAATGTTTCCAACATCATGGGATGTATATGGTACAGGTGAGGGACACCTATTTCCCTATTTTTATCAACATATATTATTTTATGATATGGAGGGTTGTATTAAATAGGGGTTTCTGGTTTGTACATGAACACCGTAGGTTGTTTTTGGTTTCTCAGAGGATAAATATTGTTTTGGTAATTAAAACCCATATTACAGTACATAATTCCATTTTATTTTTTTTTCATTCCCAATCGTGGTATCCACCAAGTCGCTGGAAGTGATCCTCATCTATAGCAACACTTATTTTTAATTCACACTAACACAATATTTATTAAATAAACATACACTTAAGACAAATATGAGGATCTAGAGGTATACTGTCTTGGGAAATTTGGAATATTACATAACAACTTATAACATAAAACATATCATTACTATTAAAAACTTCCATTACATTACCTCAACTTTCCCTCTTACTTAGCTTTGCATGGGATAACCTGATAACATGCATAAGAAAAGGGTGATCTTTAAACCCTAGTAAGGGAGTAAACAAGGCATAAAATGAAAATCAAAATACATGTTATGAAATAGGAATATCAATGAAGCATAAAAAAACTTGAACATAAAGCCATTATATTGCCGGCTTATCATAACATAGAAATGTGGCAACAACCCTTAACATGCTATTAGCATCAGACAAGGCTTATTGCACATGGATCATGAGTGAGCCTTCATTCCACTTAAATTATCATGAGTAAAACCTCATTGAACATAACATATCATGATACTAAAATATTCCCAATGCATTGGAGCACTAGTAGGGTGCACCATTCTTAATCATTTCATTTCATGCATAAGTGTGACACATGGATCATATAACATGGATTCAATAAAAATCATCTTTTATTCCATGATAAAGGAATGTGGAATTAATACATGAAAATCCATAATCATTATGAAAAATTTGATAAAGGTGAATACCCTTGATAGAGAAATGAGCATGTTATTCACAACACAATGACATTGGCATGGAAAATCACAGTTCTATTTCAGCAGCATAACAGCATGAGATAACTGTTCATAAAAATTATTGATGAGATGGAAAAAGTACATGGTAATTTTCTCCCATTTCCATGCTAGAATGGGTAATGGTTTCATCATCCCCTTATACTTCTGCCTCTCAGCCTACACTTGTTGACATACCAGGCACTCTGATGTTTACTCATCGATCTCCTTTATCATGTTATCCCCCCAGAAATTCTCTCAGAGATCTTCAAAGAATCTTTTTGTTTCCTTAGTGAATGGAAAAATGTAAACTATGTTCATCATCAAAAAGTTTCTTCTTTAACTATGGATTTTATGGAACACATATAATTTTCCCAAGTCTCACAATTCCTTCTTCATTAACATAGAACTCTAGGGTTTTCCCTTTTCTGATTGTTTCTACTATCTTCTGAATTCCCACATCATCATTTTGGGAGTTCTATAACTGTACCAAAATAGATGGTTCAACAATAATTTGTTAATGAATTTAAGATGTTACCTTATTTATGATTCCCATGTCAATATTTTTCAAATCTAAGAGGATTGGATCCTTTTAAATTATCATCAATGAAAGAATTGTTGGGAACTTTCTACGTAGAGAATCTTCCAACTTTTTTTCTTTCACATGTTGGTAATGGATTGAGAAATCATAGTCTTTGATCAGATCTAACCGTCTTCATTGGTTCATGTTGAACTCTTTCTATGTGAATATATACTTGAGGATTTTTTGATCTGTGAATATTTCACACTTCACCCCAAATAGGTAATGCCACCAACTTTATAAAGTGAATATCACTTTAGCCAATTCCAGATCATGTGTGGGATAGTTTTTTCATTAAATTTAGTTTCCTTGTAGCATAAGAAATAACTTTTTCATTTTTCATAAACGCATATCCTATGACTTTCTTCTAAGAATCACAGAATACCAAAACAATTTATCCACTTGTGGG
The DNA here is from genome assembly GCA_963277665.1 of Viscum album. Classification (NCBI taxonomy): domain Eukaryota; kingdom Viridiplantae; phylum Streptophyta; class Magnoliopsida; order Santalales; family Viscaceae; genus Viscum; species Viscum album. Next base: position 1,235,046,180 of record OY728136.1, on the reverse strand, counting down.
GAATATGAGCACGAGCATAGTGAAAAGACTCTCTTTCAACTTCATGATGTTATCTTAAAATTAATAACTCTTAGAAAATGTTACTCCCTTATGAGTAAGCATGGTAAGAGGGTAGGAAAATCCTGAGAAATTTCCCACAAATCAGTTATAATATCTAGCTAAACCCAAGAAACTATAGATATCTTTTACCAATGTTGGCCTCATCCATCCCTCAATTGCAGCATTCTTGGAGTGATCCACATATATTCCATTTCCTAGGTTGATTTGTCCCATGAATGAGACCTACTTCAACCAGAACTCACACTTGTTGTACTTTTCATAGATATTCTCATTTCTCAAGGTCTATAGTACATTGATTAGACGATTCTCCTGCTCCTCCATGTAGATATCCTCCTTCCTTACCCTTACATGGTAATATCCTGACCGAAAATCCACATTAGAGAATTATTGTGCTCCATGTAGCTCATTGAACAAGTCATCAAATCAGGGTAGAGAATACTTTTTCTTTATTGTGATTTTTTTAGATCACGATAATCAATGAAAATGTACATTTACCCATCCTTCTTCTTGACAAAGTGTACTAGAGAACCCCATGGTTAAGCACTTGGGTGTATAAACCAATTATCCAGATTCTCTAATTGTTGTTTCTTCAACTCCTTAAGCTCTAAAACAACCATTCTATATAGAGTCTTGGATATTGGAAATTCCCTAGGTATAAGGTTAATTGAGAATTCAACATCTCTTCTAGAAGGAAGAACATGCAATTCCTCATGAAACACTTCACAAATTCCATCACAATAGGATATCATCAAGGATAGTTGCTTCTATAGACTCAATCATCAGATCAAGATACGTGTGCTCATAGGGATGTAATATACTCTCTTGAGATGATGGTACTAATGAATATTCATCTTCCTCCTTGAACATGTATAGAATCAGTGGTTGATTCTCTATATGGAGAGTGATTACCCTCTTATGGAAATTTATGTTGGATCTATATTGGGAAATCCAATCCATGCCAATAGTTTCATAAAATTATACCAGAGGGAGTACTAAGAGGTTATTCAGAATGTTCAATCCACATATTGTGACTAGGGAGGAGTTATATTCATGGGATGCAAGGAATTAACCATTTGTTGTACTGACTGGAATCTTGACCTCCATGGTTTTTGGTGGTGTAGGGATTTTTGTACTAATTATTTTGATATAAAAGAATGTGTATAACCAGAATCAAAAATTATTTTCTCTATTAATTAATGAATAACCAGTGTACCTATCACCAATTTATTGTCAAGGTTCACTTCGGCAGTAGTGATGGAAAAATCTCACCCTTTCTACCTTGGAGGTTTTTGTTTTCCTCCGAAAATCCTTGTCTTAGGGCACTGATTTTCAAGGTTCACTGGTTCATTGCATTCGATGCAATTTGCATGGCCTTGAGGGTCGATCAAAGCATTACTCACCTCTTTCACAGTCGCGGATATTTTTGTCGGCAGTTAATGACTAGGTGCCCTTATCTTCCACACCTAAAACATTTCCTCATCCCCTTTAGCCAATTTTCTCGGGCGCTTATTTCCACACCTTTGGAAGGTGGGGTGTTATATTTTATTATCATTGTTGGATTTATCCATCGGACCACTAGATTTGAATTCAACCTTATTATTCTTATCTCCGTGATACTCATAAGATCAAATGATCTCCATTTTGACCTTGATGGTACATCAAACAATTTCCTCATAGCTATCGAGGTCATAGATCATTAGTGATTTTTAGGTAAGGTTTTAGTTCTCAAAAGAAGTGTTCAATCATATATTCATGGGTAAATAAAATTTCATAGGCGTATCATTTAAGTCTTTTGATGTTTTCCTTGTATGATTTGATGAATTTTTCTTCTTTTTTCTTGAGGGAAAGGAAGTTCCATTCCACCTTAAGTCAGAGGGTGAGCAGAAAATATTTATCAAGAAACATTTTCTAGAAATCCTTACATTCCAACACCTTTATAACTTCCTCAGGATTCATAATTTTTATCAATTTAATCCATTTATTAGCTTCACCCTCCATATAATAAGTTTCAAGAAGATCCTTCTCTTGTTTGGAACATTGAACGATAGAGAGGATGATTTTAATGGAGTTGATCCATTGTTCGATGATTGAGGAATCAGAGGATACAATAAAAGTAGGAGGCCTTTGTCTCATTAGGAACTCGATTGTGGCTTGTTCATTCTATGTGGGGTTTGTACGTTCCACTTGACCCACGATTATATTCAATACTTGAGTTAACTGATTGATTATCATGATGATTTTCAAGATTCATGCTCCCATTGGATTAGGTGTCTCATTTAAAAAATCATCGCATCGATCATTGAATTGGTTGTTAGCTTGAGCCCTCCTATTAATTTTCATTAGCTAGAATAGAAGTAAATTTAGGGGTAACACATAAAGGGTAATCCAAACAAAAAATGGATGACTTATAAATTTATTTTAGTTCTTTAACTTATGAATCTATAGGCTTCAATCCATGTTATCAATGATATAATTCACAAAAAATATTCTTAGGGGATGTTTTTTATTCCCTTAAAAATGGTTCATACTAATATTTTAAATTTTCAAAATCATTTCCCATAGGAGATTCATAACCATGAGTTCAACAAGGTTCATTGTCGTGTACCAGGATACCCCGAGTCAAGCCTGAAATTCTTTGTCAGTGTTTTCACTCATAGGTACATTTGTGCCAGAGCCACCTCTACCAAGTCGTATCCAGTCAAGGATGTATTTTCATGATAAACTAAATATTCAATACTCACCAAAACATAGATATTTTTTTATTATACTTATTCTTATCCCTATGTATTTAATTTTGGTTTTCTTATCCAAATCCCAAAAATAACTAAACCTATCCTATGATACCAACAATACCAACTTTTATTTTTAATACATAGTTAAACATAATTTATTACATAAACATGCAACTAAGACATTTCTAAGGATTTATAGGACTAGTGTCTTGTGAAATATTGAACATTATATAACAGCATAGAACATAGAACACAACATATTTATTGAAAACATCCTTTAGATGACAGTGACATTCCCTCGTACTTAGCATTGCATGGGATAATATGAGGACATTCATAAGAAAAGGTGATCTATAAATCCCAAAAAGGGACAGAACAAGTAATAACATGAAGAATATAATATATTTTATAAAATAGAAAAATCAATAGAGCATAAATAGGATGAACATAAAGTCATGATAGAGCATGATTATCATAACATGGAAATGTGGCAACAACACGTAACATGGTATTAGTATGACACAAGGCTCATTGAATGTGGAGCATGAGTAAAACCTCATTGAACTTGAATTATCATGATTAAACCCTAATTTCACATGAAATATAATCATTCTAATATTTACACAATGCATTGGATCTCTATCAGTGTGCACCCTTCCAAATCATTTCTTTTCATGCGTAAGTGTGCCACATGGATCATGTAACAAGGATTCATTAAATATCATCATTTATTCCATGATAAAGGAATTTGGAATTAATAAATAAAACTAGATAATAAATATGTAATTGTTTCTAAAGATGAATACCTTTGATAGAGAAATGGGCATGGTATTCACTATACAATGACTTTGGCTTTTAAAATCACGGTGCAATTTCGACAACATAACGATGTGACATAAGAGTTCATAAAAATGTTTGATGGGAGAGAAATGGGTATATCATCATATTTACATGAAATATAAAGTAAGGAGTTTTATAGATACATGTGTCAACAAATGTAATGTAATTTACCATCACAATGAAATATAATTTCATGAATGTAAATGAAAATAAAGAAATTACTTACGGAATTTTGGTATGGTAATGGGTGTACATGGGAGGAATTAATGAGAGATAAAAATGACTATCATCAATTAAAACATAATTAGGGAAGCAGGGGGGAGGTATTAAATTATATCCAAATGTTTTTAATTTAATGTAAAAGGGTATAAAAACTTTATGAAATTTGGACAAAAATGATAATGGAAGAAATCCCTTACATAGAAGTGTGATCCCAAAGGACTGGGAGAGGCTTGAGAAAGGATTCTTGGGAGCTTGGGCCGACTATGGAGGATTATAGAAAGAGGGGGTCAGGGTTTGGTCAATCTCCAAAAGATGTTATTGAAGGGGAAGTGGGTCCTTGGGTGGGTTTATGTAGGAAATGAGAGGGAATTATTTATTATTTAGAATTTGGACCCTACACCTTAAACTAATCAAAATAACAAACAATATCATGGTTTTTACTATTGTTTTTTACAATGGGATTGGATAACATTATTTTATAAGTCTAGTGGAAGACATTCATAAAATAATAGGGTTTATTATGTGGAGGTGTTTCACACTCTCAATGAAATCAATTGAAAATTTTAAAGAAACTTATAAGTATTGAAGGTTCCAATAAACCATTGTAAAATAAATCAAAGAAACCTAAAATCACATTATTTTAATGTTAAAACATATATTTTCCAAACTTAATGTCTATATTATTTTATTACATCACCGTTGGGTAATTGTGATGTCATAAAACACATTATATATTTAAACCGTATTTAATTTTTACCCAAAATTTTGATTATCTTCAAAAATTATAAAAAAATCACCATTGAATAATTTTGATGTCCTGATTCATAAAATAAAAATCATTTAATATAAATAAATTTATAAATCTGTGAATTTTTACATTTAAAATAAAAAAATTATATTTTAAAAAAATTCATGGGTTTTGATAAAAATAGATTTCAAACCTTACTAAAATTCACAATCGTATTCATAATAATTATATAGTCATTTATATTACATAAAAAAGTAATTAAGTAATATCATTTAGTTAAAAAAATTATTTCATTCAAAAACCCATTATTTCATCAAAAAACATTTCTTAATTAACTAAAAATGCATTTGTTCTTTAAAAACTATTTACAAAATAAAAATAATAAAATGAATGTATATTCTCTATAAAAAATAATATATATAATCATAGTACTAGGTTGTTATTACATAACCCCTTATAACACCCACATAAGACCGAAGGGTAAGGTGTGTGACTGTGACAGACTCATGGGGTAGCTGGGATAACATCTTTCGGGTGGTAATTTCTAACAACATCTACTTCTCCCATAAAATATTCTGTTCAAATTTAACATGTTTAGGCTCGAATTGGGCTTGATCAAGAGAGAAGCCCAATGACACCACCTCCTTTCTGAGCTCTGACAAATGTGCCCCATATATAGAAATTCTACTGGATGAGAAAATCACTTCCTTTTTCGTAGTCAATTGGATTTGATAAAGACCTATATTTATACAAATCATGGGATCACTGTTTAACATCTTCATTAGAAATGGTCACAATTATTAATGGTATTTTAAAATCCAAAAACATAAAACCAAGGGAGTGCATAACCATTTTACATAATAAGACATTTAAATAGATCCAGTGGAATTTTCATTAATGAATATTTGGGTTTTCAAATAATATGTGTATCATGATCTTTTCCCACTCAAGAGTGTGCTCACCCAGAATGAGTGTATCAGTTCTCAATTATGATCTATCAGTTCACCTATCTCTCTCATGTATTTTCTGAACGAATTGTACGTATTGGACATATGTCATAAAATCTTTTAGACTCGTGGAGTGAGTTCTCCCAGATGTGTGGTTATGAAATTTTTAAACAGAATCCCATGTTGGGTATACGGTTGTTGTAGACTACAGGTCTGGGTTTTGAGTATATCTATATGTGCTTCTCTTTTTATATGTTATGTATACATATAATTTGTTGAGATAAATATAAAATTTCTTTTTCTATTGATATGTTGTTTATGGGGTCCCCTAATGAGTATTATTATACTCACCCCTGTATGGGCGTTGACCGCACATGTCGGGTATTTTTCAAATCAGAGGCCTTTTGATAGAGTCCTTGGTGGACCAGGACCAGACTGTGCTTTTTGAGTTCTTTATAGGCCAAGATATTCCTATGTTTCTGAGAATCAGTCCCAATACCTATTTCTTAATCTTATGTTGGACCATTTATTTTGAAGACACTTTAATTTGGTGGGATTATATTCTACCCCATATACATTTTTCACATTACTTTCCATTGTACATTGTTAGTTGGGTTTAGATATATGCATGCATTTTGACCCTAAGTGGTTTATACTTTTCAGAATTTTTTGGGAGTGATATGTGTGTGTGTGAGTTTATAGGTACATAGTCAATGCCTCTAATATTACTTATATGCCTACACGGTGCTAGTCACCATCCACTTTCCTATTGGAGGTGGGATTTGGGAGTCGCGGCGTCAGCCCCATTGGGATTGGTCATGACAGAGTTGTATCAGAGGTGGTTGGTTCTACTATAGGACCATAAGTATGGGATATTTTTTGGGGAAACAGTGTTATCAATTTTTACTTTATATTTCAGGCCAAGGGATTTAGTATTGGTGTGGGCAGACGACGAATCCGTACACTATATCTCTGAGATCCTTTTTTTCGACTCAGTACATGAAAATAGTAGCTGCAGGGGAAAAAATAATGGTATATGAATCACATAGGAATGGGTGGTGTTCTCCATTTCCTTTGTGTTATCAATCCAGATATACTTGTTGACCATGGTACATATTGATTCCTTACAGGATGAATCCATGATTCATATCTTCTATGATTCAACGACTCAGTCGCGAGGATGACCCCCTCAGTGATGAGGATTGGATACATAGACCAGTACCCCAAGAATTACCTACCAGTGCTTCACCTGCTATTCCACCACAAGTTAAAAAAACATGTGGTGCCTTCATTACCAGTTGACGAGTAGCGTAGGCTAATTTTTACCCATTAGATCCGGAGATAGAGACGCCTTAGGTTCTGAGGTGAACCCAACCCTCAGGAGGTCGAGGTCTGGATTGATTTTGTGACCTTATTTTTCCATCTAGTGAGAACACCAGCAGACCAGATGGTGATCCTTGGAGTGATCCTTCATCAGGGTTTGGTGGGGCGATGGTGGTGTTTAATCATGTATACTCACAACAAAGAGACTCCTTCATGGATGGAGTTCGAGCAACTCTTTAGGGAGGAGTTATCTCCAGTTACACTAAGAGTGGTGGGTATCCAAGAGTTTTTTTAGTACCAGTAGGGCAGTCTAACGATGGATAAAAATTCATCATGGTTCACCAACCTCGCCAGGTACTCGATGGATATACCAAAGAAGGCTTTTAGATTCCACTATGGTCACTACGATAAATTGGTTATGACTTTCAGTGTGACAAATTCCCCCGCAGAGTTCATGGGCCATATGAACCAGATATTCAAGCCATACATACATCGGTTCATAGTGGTCTTCATCGACGACATCCTTGTGTACTCAGCGCTGATTTAGGAGCACGCGATAAACCTGTGGATGGACCTAGACATACTCTAAGATCACTAGATATATGTAACGATTTCTATGTGCCATTTCTAGATACATGAGGTCCACATTCTGGGACACGTTATCTCAGCAGATGGAGTATTAGTGGACCCGTCCAAGGTCGAGGCAGTGCTAGCATGGGAACCACCACACAGTGTGGATGGGGTGAGGAGATTCCATGGGTTGGTAGGATATTACCATACATTAATACATGATATTCCCAAATATCAGCACAAATTATAGCCTTGACCAGAAAGGGGAAACCATTTTTATGGACAGAGAAGTGCTAGCACGCTTTCTAGTAGTTGAGGCAGAGTTTGACGGGCACACCGATCTTGATATTTCTAGAAGGGGGTGTCGAGTATGTATTTTTCTACAACTCATCATGGACCGGGATTAGCACTATCCTAATGTAGATATAGGAGGTGATTTTTTATGATTCATGCTAGCTAAAGACACACAAGCAGAACTACACAACCCATGATCGTGAATTGGAAGTGGTAGTCTTGGAATTCAAGATGTGGTGACACTACCGGATGGATGAATGGTTTATCTTCTACTCTGACCAAAAGAGCCTCGAGTACATATTCTCATAGAAGGATCTAAATCTGATGTAGAGACTATGGGTTGAGTTCCTCCTGGATTATGACATTGAGATCATCTATACACCTGGGAAGGGGAAGGTTGTGGTAGATGCTCTCAGCAGGAGATCTAGTTCGCTGCAACTGTGTGGGGCGTCAGAGCATTTGGCCAAGATACAGTTCTCTTATATGGATGGAGATGATGCAGCATAACTCTAGTAGATGGTTTTCACCCCTCCACTGTTATAAAGAGTTATAGAGGCACATCTAGGGTATAACAACTGCGATATCTTATGTGCTGAGTTATCCATTAGAGATTCTCTTGATAAATATTTGCAATGTGGGGAGAACGTAGTCCTTTTCAGAGGATGCACAGTTTTACAAGTGTCATTATGAGAGGATGTTTTAAGGGGTTTCATACATACCCCTTGTCGGTACATCCTAGAGTAGATAAATTGTACCAGGACCTTTGGTGTCAGTTCTGGTGGACTGGTATGAAGAATGTAGTGGCAGAGTTCATTTCTCATTTCCTTAAATGCCAGCAGGTGAAGGTTGAGAAGCAGGTTTTAGTTGGGTAAGCTCACCCCTAGAAGTTCCAAAGTTTAAGTGGTAAGGATTATATATTGACATTGTGAAGGTCATACCACAAACATCCAAGGGAAACGATTCTATATGGGTGATCATTTTCCCGAATCCCTATGTCGACCCACTTACAAGATATCATGGAGAAGAAATTTATAGATAACATGGGACAACTCTATGTTCAGGGGATAGTTCAGCTTCATGGACTCCCTTCAATGATAGTCTTAGATAGAGATTCTTTATTCACATCCCGGTTGAGGATGGGACTGCAAGAGGCCTCTATAATTCCACTACGCTTGAGCTCAACATTTCATCCCTAAACTGATGGTTAGATGGAGAGGACCATTCCTATTATGGAGGATTTGTTGCGGGCCTTTATCCTGGAATCTGGTCATAGTTGAGAGTACCACCTAACACTGGTGGTGTTTTCATACAAAAAACCACCACTCCATCATTGTTATGGAACCATTTGAGGTGTTATGTGGGTGACACTATTTGTCACAACTTTGAAGGAATGACCTCAGGGAGTTAGCACTCATGGGTCCAAAGATGGTGCGAGCTACCACCAAGAAGGTCAAGATAATCTAGGAGTAGATGAAAACTACACAGATCCAAAATATGTCTTATGCTAATCTATTACGGAGACCTATAGAGTTTGAGGAAGGAGACCATGACTTCTTTTAGGTCTGACCTCATTAAGGGTTGCAGATATCTGGCTGGGGCGGCAAGTTGTCTCTGAGGGTCATCAGCCTTTTTTAGAAACTATGCAGAGTTGGAGAGTTGGCATACATTCTACCTTTACTGATATAGTCGCATCGAGTTCATGATTTATTCCACTTGTCGTGGATGATATGGTACATGAATGTCCGATAGTATGTCATCAACTGGGGCGAGATGAACATCTAGGATGGAGCATCCTTTGTTGAGTGCCCAGTGGAGATTGAGGATCAACTGGAGAGGATCCTTCCTGGTTGAGGGATTCCCCTAGTGCGTGTTTGGTGGCAGCATAGTAATATTTATGAGAGAACGTAGGAGCGGGTGCCGCATATTCGTACACAATACCCACATAATTTTGAGTTATCTTTTTCTTTGGATTTCCAGGATGTAAATCCCTAAGGTGGGAATAATGAAATGTCTAGAATTTTCCATGTATTATTTTTAAATATTATATGGAATTGTAACAAGACCTTACCTTGTGATTGCACGCAATTCTGAGGCCTTGGGTTCCTAGAATGAATGTTTGAAAAAATTAAAACTCCAAATAGCGTGTCTGAGTAGTTTTCTTGAAAAGGTGAAATAACATCTAAACGGGTTCCCTTTTAAAAAAACTTGAGGGCCCCATTGTGTTCAGAATAGAAACATTACATTAAATAGGTCATAACATCGACCGGCGCGGGTCGACTGTAAAAGATAGTTTATATACGTTTTAAAGGAAATAAAATTAATTATTTATTTGTTTTATTTTGATTTCCTTTTTATCATAACAACTTAATTCATCACCTTTAAATATATTCTTATGGAGTTTTTTCAGGGTTATCTACATAACCCTCTGAATTGAAGACTTCTGTTGGGGCTGTAGAGGGGAACCCGTTGGCGAACTACGTCTTAGAAATCGATCGACGCACCTTGGATTCAACGGAAAATCGCTAATGAATGTGATGTGGTGATTTTTCTCCAACCAATTTGAGTTAGGGGTTTTTAATTTGATTTAGTTCTTCCCCATTCTTGGATTAAACGATGAAAGCAGATCATCCCATAAATAGGTCGATCTGAAGATCGTGTGTTCTTGTGGGAGGTAGTTATTTTCCCTTTCTTTTGGGATTTTGATCTGGGAATTGATTAATGATAATTGTTGAATTGTAGTTTTTATTCACCTATTAAACCTACTAATGGGAGTGGATCAACAACGTGTCAAACATCGGAAAAGGTGTGCTCCTCCTTTGATTTATTGGATTTATTCCCCCCTTTTTCATGAGTTCTTCACGTTATTCGAGGTGAAATGAACAATGGATTGTTCCGAACCTGTTTTACAATGCAACAATCCAAAAAATATAGCTCTAAAATCACAATGACCTAGAGGAGGTGTGACGACGATGGAGAACGATGAATCAACTGAGATCGGGAGAAATCCTTCTTCGACCTTTCTACATGTGTGTGGATCTAAATGAGGTTATGGGGCTAATAAAACACTTGAAACCTCCCAAAACCAAAATTTCATAGAGTGGAGAACTTGTATCATGAGATTATTGGAAAATAGATCACTAGAATGAGTATCAGAAGATAGAAGAAGGAAAAATGGCAGGGCCCTCACAGTTGTAGAAAATCCCAAAGAACACAGTGTGTTCTCTGAAGAAAAATTTGTGTGGGACTGGCATGAAAGTGGATAGGGTTTTCATGATGCACTTGTAAATGAACATGGAATTCCTTCAGGGATACACGATGTGTGGACCCCACCCAGGGGTGGCTGGAGTTCCTGGCGGTAGGAAGCACTAACACGGAATGTGACCATCATCACATGGTGTGTGGGTCCTTATACATACTTGACATGTATCTTGGAAGATACATAGACATGGTGTAATGTCCCGAACTCGGGTACCACTCCACGAGTGACCCAAACCAGGTTCACCACATGACCTCAAGCGCATTTCCCCAAATGCCAGAGGCTACCAACTAGCGGCGAGGGCCCAGGTCTGATAGTGGGAAAACTATTCCCTCATTTGTCAAAATGTAGCGCAGCGGAAAGAAATAAAACATACAGCAATAGCAGAAGCAGTAAACCATACACAACTGGAAAAACAATTGCAGTAGATAAAACCAACCAGAAATATAGATATGATGAAACATATCTTCAATTATAAGAAAACGGCGAGAACATGTTACAAATCAGTACAATACAACTGAAGTACAAGTACATAAAAGAAAAATAGAACAGCCCATGGCATCGTGAGCCAATTCTCAGTCCCATGCTCTCCTATACCCCAGCGGCAATCAAGTACTTGTATAAGGACCCTTTCCCTTATCTACACCTGTAGAAACGTAATCTGTTTGGGCCGAAAATCATGACCCAAACAAGGTGTGAGAAATATATCCCCGTAGGCACCCACCAAAGGCCCGTGATCAACTATGTTTAAAACATGCAACAATAGTGTGCAGTATTAAAATGCAATAAAGTAAGCAGTACAAAAATATAACTAACATAACCAATTATATTTCAATTTTAATATCCATTTAATCCTTTAATTTAAAATATCACCACAATGAATATTATTAGTAAATAGCCAACGTCCTCGGACATGTAAAACCTTACCCTCAGGTAATCAGAATCCAACCCACAAGTATTGTCCTCAGGCATAACATAAATTTCCCTCAGGCGTACTTAGTGTCTCCCTCAGGCACAGAGTCGATTGCCATCAGGCTCGGAAGAATATTCCTCAAGCTAAGATAACAGCTGCCCTCGGGCTAAGTAAAACAATGCCCATGGGCTAAGTAAAACACTGCCCTCAGGTGCTAGTAACCGGTTCATTCCCCAACATGTAAATAAACATTCACAAGAAATTCCTCCTGAGGCAATTCCACAATCATTACTTTAGAGACATACCCTCAGGTATCCTGGCCAAATAGCTAAATAGGGGAACGCACCCCTAGGTGGTCCTAGATCCAAGAACTGATCCCAAACAACTATTTTAAAACTTTAATTAATCACCTATACAATTCTAGGTATTAAAATGAGCCATGGACTCAGCCACATGACACCCCAAATATGAGTTTGTAGCTCAAAACTCACAAAACGCACCACTGTTGGAAAATACACACCAAGCCACCTACCTTTAACACCCACGAACGATATACGCGAACGATGATCCTAAATTCTTCCTAGGACAACGTAGATATGAGGTGAAAAGAAACACCACTTAAATGAAAATAACATCCATTAGAGGAAGAATTGGTAAGAGACACACCAGGAGGAGGAAGCTCTTACCCGTTCATTTCAAACGAAATTGTCTGAGGCCGAAACGGATTCCCGACGTGTGCCTGACGGATCTTCGAAGCTCTGGACTTCCTCTCCCTCCCTCTTCCTGTTCTAAGACTTCCTTGTAAACAGGGGAGGCTACTGCCCATTTTAATCAAAAAAAAAAAGTACACGACGTGTATTTCTAAGTACACAGCGTGTACTTCCCATTTTTAAATTGTTCCTCTAGCAGCTTCCCGCCAGCGTGGCACTTTTCACCTACCAATGTGACTACATGGAGTGTCTCCTTGAGTACACGGCGTGTTCTATCACACATCTGGCCACCGCCTTAATATTCCCCGACAGACAGACTACACGACCTGTAAGGGACCACTACACGACATGTAGTTTGTTCCTACACCCTTCATCGCCGACACGGCCACACGCCCTGTGTACTCATTCCACACGGCCAAAAGTACAAGGTATGTGGAAAATTACACGGTGTGTACTTTCCAAATTTTGGTATTTTCCCCATTTTCCATATTTTCTCAAAAACACTTAAGGAAAAGAGAAAAGAAGAAGATCATACCTCAAAAATAAGAACCGTGTTCTTTCAAACTTCCCCCCTTAAACCAATTCGTCCCCGAATTGCCCTTCCAAGGGTGACGAAGATATAGCCGTGAACAAATACGGCCACTGAGCATGTATGTTGGTCTCCTTCTCCTAGGTTTCATCCTACACTCATCCATGCTTCCATAGCACACGTACGAGAGGAACTGACCAGCCTCGGAGAACATTTGTGCTCCAGTCATCGACACGAATCGGATGCTCCTGAAAGGTCGCAGCTAACTCATGCTCAACCTCCTCTGGCTGAAGGACGTGAGATGGGTATGAATGATAATGGCGCAACTGAGATACATGGAAGACGTCGTTCATGGCTCGGTACCTCTGAGGTAACTGCAACCGATAAGCAACCAGCCCGACTCTCCCCAGAATCTCAAATGGCCCCACATACCTCGGTGAAAGTTTACCCTGTCTCCTAATCCGCTTGTGTCCCAGCCTCGGCGAGACACGAAAGAAAACCTGATCCCCGACCACGAACTCCAAAGTTCATCTGCGGCAATTAGCATAAGGCTTCGGACGAGATTGTACAGTATCCATCAACTTCTGAATTTACTGGAACTTCTCCAAAGTCTCCTGCATGAGACATGGTCTCATCAAAGCTTCCTCACCTGCCTCTAACCAGCACAAAGGTGATCAGCACGACCTACCGTATAAAGCCTCATATGGTTCCATCTCAATAGTTTCCTGGAAACTATTATTTTTGGAAAACTGGACTAGGGGTATGTGCTTCTCCCAAGATCCCCCAAAGTCTAGGACTCATGCTCGCAGTATGTCCTCAAGCAGCTGTATCGTACGCTTTGACTGGACATCGGCCAGAAGGTGGTAACCTGTGCTTAGAAGCACCTGTGTACCTAGTGCCCTCTGATAACTCTTCCAAAAAATGAGACATAAAACAGGAATCCCAATCTGAAAATATAGAATGAGGGACCCCATGAAGACGTACTACCTCTCGGATATACAACTTCCTGAGCTCGTCAACACAGAATGTCTCTTTAATCGGCAAAAAGTGAGCTACCATAGTGAGTCTGTCCACAACAACCAACATGACATCACTGCCTCGAGGTGTCCTCGGCAACCCAGTCAAGAAATCCATTGCGACATCATCCCATTTCCTCTCCGGGATAGGAATCTATTTTTACAGTCCGACTGGCCTCTGATGCTCCACCTTCACCTGCTGACAGGTGGAACACCTCATAACAAAACTAGTTACTTCTCTCTTCATACCTTGCCACCAGTACTGACTTCTCAAGTCACTGTACATCTTGGTAACTCCGGGATGAACTGACCAAGCTGAAGCATGAAACTCCCACATCAGCTCTTCCTGTATATCCCCTGGAACCCACACTCGTCCTTGGAAATGAAGAACCTCATCATCACCTATCATCCAACTAGGAGGGGGGTCCTCACTTCCACCGACTCCCGTAGATCTAGGCCTTCGGAATCAGATATCTGTCTCATCCTCACTCTATCCAGGAGGGTAGAGATCACAGCTAAGGAGGAAAGATATTTTTTCCCCTGACTATCGTGCACCTCAAAATTCATCTCAGAGAATAAATCCATAAGCTTCCACTCATCATTGGCCTCCTACACAGCATGTATCTGAGTTTTCCTGCTCAGTGCATCAGCTACTGCATTACCTTTTCCAGGTGTATATGCAAGCTCAAAATCAAAGGACTGAAGGTATTCAACCCACCTTCGCTATATCAGATTCAAGTCATGTTGAGTAAAGATATACTTGAGACTTTTGTGGTCAGTGAAAACCACAAAACGTTCTCCCAACCGATAGTGTCTCCAACAGCGCAACACATGCACAACAGCAGCCAACTCAAGATCATGCATCGGGTAATTCCTCTCATATGGCCTCAACTGCCGAGACCCGTACACGAAAACTCGGTATCCCTACATCAACACTGCTCCCAACTCAATACCTGATCCATCACAGTATACTGTATAGCTCTTCCCCTGCTCTGGGAGTATCAGAATCGGTGCTGATGTCAACCTTCCCTTCAGGTCCTGAAAGGTTGTCTTCAAAGCTTCTGATCATACGAACTTCACACCCTGCATAGTCAAACCCATCAACGGTGCTACTAAGCGAGAGAAGTCATGTATGAAGTGTATTTAGTAACCAGCCAGCCCTATGAAACTCAGTATTTCAAACATGTTCTTAGGATGCCCCCAAGAAACTACTGCTCTCACCTTCTCTAGGTCTACTGAAACTCATGCCTCTGAGATTATATGACCCAAGAAGTGAATCTGGTCCATCCAAAAGTGGCACTTTGAGAGCTTAGCATATATCCAATGCTCCCTCATTGTACTCAATACGATATCAAGATGGTTTGCATGGTAATGTCATGTGTAAGATTACACCAAGATATCTTCCACGAATACTACCACAAAATAATCCAGATAAAGATGGAACACATGATTCATCAGAGCCATGAAAACTGGTGGCGCGTTCGTGAGTCCGAACGGCATAAACCTATAATCATATAGATCATACCTGCTCCTGAAATTCATGAGAGGTATATCAGATGGTCTAACGCGTAGCTGATGATATCCTGATCTCAAGTTAATTTTCAAGAACACTCATGCTCCACAAAGTTGACCAAAAAGATCATTGATCCTCGGCAAATGATATCAGATCATAACTTTCAACTGGTTCAGCTTCCGATAATCCACACAGAGTCTGAGGGTACTGTCCACCTTCTTCACAAAGTGGACCAGAGAAACCCATGGAGAAGTACTGGGTCAGATAAAACCCTTTTCCTGTAACTCCTCTAACTTCCTCTTCAGCTCCTGCAACTCAGTTGTAGCCATCCTATAAGGAGGAATGGACACCAGTGCTACTCATGGAACAAGATCAATAGAGAAATCCACCTATCGCTCCAGAGGTAGACCTGAAAAGTCGTCTGGGATGACATCCCTAAAATGATCAACCACTGGAGGGAAATCTGCTTGACAAGTCCCCTAGATGTCAAGATATAAACTCACAATCTGGGCTGTGACTCCACCTCGCCCATGATGATCTAGTCCAGCTCGACTATGCTGAACATCTCACTCTCCCTTGTATTGAACCTCTCCACCCTCTGGTGACGTGAAGCTCACCCTGTGATGATAGTAGTATACAATGGCTCGAAAGGGAACCCACCAGTCCATCTCGAGAATGATGTCATAAGATGTCATCTCTATGACATAGAGGTCCCAAATGAAATGACACCCACCAACCTTAGGGGGTCACTCCTTACACCGATGCACACCAGCCTTCCTAGTCCCCAACGGAGTGTCTAGCATCATGATACTAGAAGATGTAGAAACACAGATCCCAAGGCTCTCCACTAAGGGTATAAATATGAAACTATGTGTAGCACCCATATCGAAAAGTACTGAAGATAATATAGAAGCTACTAGGATAGTATCTATGACTGTAGATGGTCCGGGATCCTGCTTCTACTGGGTCTGTTGCACTGCATATGCCTGCCCAGTGTCGCGCCCTAGGACACAGCCTGGCTACCCTGAGCTATCCCGCACTGTTGTCTATGAGATCCTGGTGTCTGGCTACCACAGCCACGACCACCATCTCTGCCTGCACACCCTGACGTATTCCAGTTCCCTAACTGGTAAGAAGCCACTGGTCCTACTCTTGCATGAAGAGTCTGCACATAACCCCCCTCACTAGTCACTGGTGGAAACTCCCTACAAAAGTGCTGCAGATGACCCATCTTGCAGCAAGCTCGGCACTCCACTGGGTCTCTTGGACACCGAGGTCTCTTGTGCCCCTCTTGACCACACTGGTAGCACCTAACCGGCCCACCTGAAGAAACTGCCTGGCTAGTACAGCCTACCTGAGAGAAGTCCATCAGTCTCTTCCTCTTGCCAGTAGAAATAGTGCTAATAACTGGTGCTGAACCACCCTGGACCACACCACTAGCTTCCCGCAGGTTCCTTTCTATAATCAGCACCTGGTCGAAAATAGAATGTACAATAGGTAACCTGAAAACATTCCCCAGTGCCTGGATGTCATGTCGAAGACCATACTTGAAGCTCCTAGCTCTCAGCATCTCATCACCCACCAGCACGGGTGTAAAGCACTGAAGCTTGGTAAAGTGAGCGGAATAGTCCATCACCGACATAGAGGCCTGCTACAGATTCATGAACTCTCGAGCTCTATCTTCCCTCAACGTCTCTAGGAAGAAGAAGTCATAGAATACTGCTCGAAATGATTCCCACACCATGTCTCTATGACGCTCTAACTGGGTGATAACATCCCACCACCTCTTGGCGGAATCACATAGCATGTATGTCGCGAGCTTGACCCTCCGCCCTGGAGGCATCTCAAGATGCTCGAAAAGAGTCTACATTGACCCCAGCCAAGACTCTACAACATGTGGTTTGTCATCCCCTGAAAACGTAGGCAGATGCTGCTGCTGGAAGATACGTGTAAGCATAGCCATATATGTGGTAGCTGGCGGTGCTCCCTGAAAGGTCTGCATGAACCGTATAAAGCCTTCAGGGAACTGCGCCTCCGCGCCTGTGTCCGGTATAGAAGCTGGCTCCTCATCTGGCTCTACTAGAGGATCAACTGGTAGCCCATGTCCCACCATCTTTGGAGTATTCTCGTTGCGGCTCTCCTGGCGAATAATGCACAGTCGTCTCGGCGGCATGACACTACAAGGTCAAAAACACGCCTTAGAACAAGATTTTCAAAAAGACTAAAAACGAAGAAACCCAATAGGGAACAAGAGGAATGAGGCATTCAAGATTTAAAAAACAAGACGACATGGCATGCATACTGACTACATGGTGTGTACTGGAATTCCCTTCCCCTACTCCGGTCCTTCTGCACGGTTAAGACACACGACTCCCATTTGAACAAAACTACACTACGTGTATATTTTCTACATGGCGTGAATGGTGTTATTTCCAACTGCTTGTGTCATTTTTGAAACGGCCGACTACTCGGCTTGACACTACACGGCATGTTACACCCACACACAGTGTGTACACCACCCCGTTTTCCAGCCACACGGCTTACTCCACACGGTCTGTCGTCGGAAAAGACTACACGACGTGTCCCACAGGTACACGACATGTACTAGACGAGCTCCACCGACCCGTGTTGTTAGTTACACAACCGAATACATGGCTCCAACTACATGGTGTGTAATCGAAATGATTACCCCGACCTGTGTTGTTAGTGACACGAACGGAATCCTGGGTCACACTACACGGTGTGTACATAAGCTACACTGGGTGTTTTCCCCAAGCTCTTCCCTTCCCCGTGTTGTCGCCCACATGGTTTATGACATGGGTAGAGACTACACGGCATGTACTCTAGGTACACGGCGTGTACTCAAGAAGTTTATTTTTCTTCCCGAACAAGAGAACATACCCGACGTTTATACTAACTACATGGCATGTATACTGGGTTTCTGGACTGTATGCCTCAGAAACATCCCTGGAACACAGAAAATACCAGAAAACAACACCTAAGTGTCAAATAATGATCTGTGAGGGCCCATACTCCCCACGAATTAAATATTGACATCTTATCTGTGTTATAACATAATAAACAGCCAATGATCCACCAAATTCCAGTAAATGGGGGCCCATACTCCCCAAAAATCAAAGTCAGGTGTCCATTCTTTCAACAAGTTTATACTAAAATACCCAATCACATAGCAGGTATTTATCAAGCAGCTATCACAACATCATGCTTTTCTAGCACAATATCTATCACAATAACAGGCAATCTCTAATGCACCTACATGGCATGGAAACTATGCATGGCATGTGATTCTATCATGTTCCTAAATGATGCATGAGATGGTGTAACCTCATCTCATCGGGTTGCAACTAAATAGAACCCATGAATAAAATATAAACAGCACAATACTAGTGTGTCACCCATCGGTGAAAACAAAACAACTGTAACGTGAAAAATCATTAAAATTGCAATACGAGGTAAATTGGCTTTTCCCTGTACATGGGTTAGCTACTTCCGGGCACTGCTTATTACCAAATACTGGTCCATCCTATCCCTGACTAAGGATCCAAATAGTAAGTCAAAGAAAAGATACCCTCTGATACCACTTTGTAACGTCCCGGACCTGGGTACCACTCCACGGGTGCCCCAAACCCGGTTCTCCACATGACCTCAAGCGCATTTCCCAAACAGCAGAGGCTACCGATTAGCAGCAAGGGCCCAAGTCTGATAGTGGAGAAACTATACCCTCATTTGTGAAAGTGTAGCGCAACAGAAAGAAATAAAACATACAACAATAGCGGAAACAGTAAACCATACACAACTAGAATAATAATTGCAGTAGATATAACCAACCAGAAATATAGATATGATTCAACATGTCTCCAATTCTAAGAAAACAGCCAGAACATGTTACAAATCAGTAAAATACTACTAATGTAAAAGTGCAGAAAAGCAAAATAGAATAGCCCGAGGCATCGCGAGCCAATTCTCGGTCCCATGCTCTCATACACCGTAGCAGTAATCATGTAACTGTATAAGGACCCTTTGCATTATCTACACCTGTAGAAACGTAATCTCTTTGGGCCGAAAAGCATGACCCAAACAGGGTGTGAGAAATATATCCTAGTAGGAACCCACCAAAGGCCCATGCTCAATTGTGTGTAAAACATGAAACAATAGTCTATAGTAGTAAAATGCAACAAAGTAAGCATTACTAAAAAGTAACTAACTTAACCAATTATATTGCCATATTAATATCCATTTAGTCCATTAATTTAAAATATCACCACAATGAATATTCTAATTAAATAGACAACGTCCTCAGACATGTAAAACCTTACCCTCAGGTAATCAGAATCCAACCCCCAGGTATTTCCCTCAGGCGTAACAGAAATTTCCCTCAGGCATATGTATTGTCTCCCTCAGGCATAGAGTCGATTTACCTCAGGCTCGAAAGAAGTTTCCCTCAGGCTAAGATAACAGCTGCCCTCGGGCTAAGTAAAACAACACCCATGGGCTATGTAAGACACTTCCCTAAGGAACCAACAACCAGGCCATGACCAAAATGTAAAGAAACATTCACAAGAAATTCCTCTCGAGGAAATTCCACAATCATTACTTTAAAGGCATACCCTCATGTATCCTAGCCAAACGGATAAACAGAGGAACGCACCCCTGGGTGGTCCTAGATCCAAGCACTGATCGCAAAAAACTGTTTTAAAACTTTAATTTCTCATCTATACAATTCTAGGGATTAAAATTAGCCACGGCCTCAGCCTCACGACACCCCAAATATGGGTTCGTAGCTCAAAATGCTCAAAATTCACCATAGTTGGAAAATAAAGACCAAGGCACCTACCTTTAACACCCACGAATGATATACACGAACGAAGATCCTCGATTCATCCAAGAACAACGTAGATATAAGGTGAAAAGAAACACAACTTAAATGAAAAAAACATCCATTAGAGGAATAATTGGTAAGAGACACACCAGGAGGAGGAAGCTCTTAACCGTGCTGTTCCAAAGAGATCATCTGAGGCAGAAATGGATTCCTGATGGGTGCCTGACAGATCTCTGAATCTCCGGCCTTCCTCTCCCACCCTCTTCCCGTTCTAAGCCTTTCCTCTAAACAGGGGAGGCTACTACCCATTTTAAGAAAAAAAACAAAGTACACAGCGTGGTTTTCCAAGTACACAGCTTGTACTTCCCATTTTTAAAATGTTCCTCTGGCGGCTTCCTGACAGCATGGCACTATTCACGTGCCGATGTGACTACACGGCGTGTTTCCTTGAGTGCACGGCATGTTCTGTCACACTGCTAGCCACCGCCATACTATTCGCCTGCCGACTGACTACACAACGTGTAAGGGACCAATACACGGTGTGTAGTTGGTTCCTACACCCTTCATCACTGACACGGCCACACGCCCTATGTACTCATTCCACACAGCCAAAAGTACACGGCATGCGGAAAAGTACACGGCGTGTACTTTCCAAATTTTGGGATTTTCCCCGATTTCCCATATATTCTCAAAAACACTTAAGGAAAAGAGAAAAGAAGAAACATGTAACTCAAAAATAAGAACCGGATTCTTACACATGGGGTAGAGTAACCATCATGTACTCCACCACATGGATAGACACGGCTAGATACGTGGGATACCCCTTGTAATGGTACACGATACTGGCCACACGGTTTGAAGTCGTGTAGGGTCACATGCCCAGCATACAGGGAGTAGACCCCGGATACAGAGAAACAACATCTAATCCTTACTATACACAGTGTATATAATTTTTTACATGGAATTTCCTTAGACTCGTGCCATTGTACACGAGGAGTACCCATAGTCTATGGACATAGTGTCTGACCAATTTTATACGCCATGTACTCCCTTCTATGTGGATTGAGCTTATTTTTCACCATTCCATGGACATGTTTCATTTGTGTTAGTTCCCATTTTTCCTTTCCCCAGATGGTCAGGTATCATTTCCATCCACATTAGTATGATCCCTTTAGAAGGACTTTCAGAGATAGAGACAGGTATCCCTCCAAGAGGCCTAGAGCTAGATCCTCTATCCATTCATTACCCTAGGTAAAGTTAGGTATCAACATGAAAAATCCTATGGGACACTGATCCTCTAGTTAGCAGGTGAAACTAGATGAGTCATTTTATCTTCCAAGGCCCTAGAAGTGATCGTCATCTATGTATCTTGATCTTTTCCAACTTCTAAGTGTGTTCTCCTAAAATGAATGTACAAGTTCACTTTTCAGATATATAAGTGAACCTATCTCTCGCATGGCCTTTCTCGATGAACAATACATATCAGATGGAGTTCATCACAGTTATCATACTCATGGAGTATGTTCTCTTGAATATGTGCTTTGTGAAATATTTGAAGTGAATCCCCAGTGTGGGTATGTATGCGTTGTAGACTACGAGTCTGGGTTTTTAGTATACATGGATGTGTTTCTCTTCGTATATTTTTAGATACATATACTTTGTAGATATGATTATACCTTTACATTGTGTATTTCTTTGTGGTTTTTGGGGTCCCTAATGAGTATTTTTATACTCACCTCTACATGGTCATTACCGACATGTGTCTTTTCTTGTGTAGATGGGAATCCTTTTAACAGAGTCTAGGGTGGACCAGGACTAGGCTTAGAATTCTATGTTCTTTATAGGCCAAGGGTTTCCTATGGCTATGAGAAGTATCCCCAGTACCTCTTTCTTACTCACTAGTTGGACCTTGTAGTTTTTAAAATCTTTCTATAGGTGGTATTTTATTCTGGATAAGTTTTCATTCGGAACATTGCCTTCCATTGTACTCTGTTGGTTGGGTATAGTTGTATGCATGCATTTTGGCCCATAGTGGTTTTTACATTTCAGAGTTTGTGGTCTTGGTGATGCGTGTGTTTGTACAAGTACGTAGGAAATGGCTCCCATGTTAGTGATATGCCTACTCAGTGCTAGTCACCAGCACTTGTCTTTCTGGAGGCTGTCATGGGAGTCATGTCGTAGGCCCCAAAGGGACGTGTCGAGAAAAATCAACTAGAAATGTTGTGATTTCAACCCAATATCACAATTTATGGATTCCCTGAGAAGATCATGGATCATAGGGTAAACCAATTGATTGTCTAAGATTTCATTTAATATCTCCCAAAAATTTTGTTGGAGGGATGATGCATGGATCTCAATGAGTAAATCTAGGATGTAAAAGTGAAGGGTTGAAGTGGTACAAAACAAAATCAGTTTTTGGTTAGTGTCTATATTATCCCACAAGACACCCTCTACTCGCCATCACGTGGATAATCCAATTCCAGATCACCATTGGTTCCATTTAGTACTATTCAGTTGAACATGAGTTATAGTGGTGTAGAAATTTGTTACTATTAATTTTATTTAAAATGGTATGTCATAATGGCCAACATTCCCTATAATGATGGTATGTCCTCTAAAGTTGAGGCCATATTCATCACTATTTCCATATAAGATGGGATATATAAGGACTCTTGATTTTCAAGAAGGAAATCATCCTTCTATAGCTCATTGGAGTGGTCACCATCATCTGAGGGTTCCAATCTAGATCCAAAAATCTCTCCCACTTCCAAGGTAGAGGTAGAGATAATAAAAATTTATCGGGGTGGGGAGGGTCACATATGAATACCGTATATGAAATTAAAGAAATCATAGCATCCAAATACCTATGGAGAGATTTAAAGACTTTATGGGCCTCTAAAACTAAAATATTTATTATCAATCAATGGGTTTTGTCCCATGGAATTGGTGGTGGTGAAGAAGATATTCTTTTTAGCCATCCATCAACACATAACTAGATTTGTTGATGGTTACATTATTTTTCAAAGAATGTTCCTATCTCATGTGATCTAAGAATTCTCTGATTTCTAATCTAGGTGGGTCATGAAGATTCAATTTTTGTTTACTATGGTCTCTATATGGGTTTGTCCCACACATAACTCTTTTATTCCTCTTATATTGATTGGATCCTTTGGGCATGGAATGTATGTATATTGGTTTGGTCCTACTTATTGAATAATACTTTTAAAAGGAGGGATTCTATAGTGAAATTCATTTTCATTTTTTGTCCCTATGACTGTTGTCTATGATGCTCTATATTAAGACATTCATCCAAATATTCCTGATGGGAATACTGGGACGGAAAACAAATTTAGAAAATATGATACCATGAGTGGTTATTTAAAGGGTTCTATGAGGATCATTGATGTTGGGAATGGGTTATGACCTTACCTATTTAATTATCACCATGATTTCTAGACTTGGTTTTGTAGAGGAGGAGTGGTAATAGAATTATACTCTTCTTGTAGATCATGTTTCTATTCCTGTTTTGGATTGATGGGAACACTTCTAGGTTGATCCCTGGTGGTAGTAGCTATGATAGTGACCTGAGAAACCTCTACCTCCTCGGTGTTGGTGATCTATATATTTAACCAATCATTATGGGTGATCCTGATGTGAGTATTCATAGTGATCGGGGGGATCTTCCCCATTTGTGTAACATAGGGTGGTGTTTCCAACATTGATATGAAGAATTTAGATCGCACATAGTCATATTTATTTTTAGGATGGTGTATTGGGGTTTGTATAAATGAACCAGGGAATTGATGACCCACTTTTTGATGACCATGGAGGGGGAGACGAGCATGGATGCCTGATATCAGGGGATGTGGTTTCCATCATTGTTGGAGTATAATAATGTGGGATTTATTCTCCACTAGTTTTCATATCCCCATACATATAAGATACATGTCATTGAACATTTTTTGTTACAGGAGTCCTGTATGGTCCATTAATTCATTTTTTAGTTTGGGTCAAATGAAATAGATTGCCAATATTCAAAAAATTATCCATTCACTCCAAGGTGGATGATGGATCAATATTTTCATTATCATAGATAGAAGATACAAATTTTCCTTTTTATTACCCAAGTTATAGATTAATTGTTTCATGTTTGGAAAACAATGATTTTTTAGTGAGGAATAACCAAAAGTATCTATATCTGATGACATTGAAATATCATGGGGTCCGACAATAATAATCTACTCATGGTTGAAAAAATATATATTCATATAGGGTTCACCAATTTTTCAACTCTCTCATTATGAAGTGTGAATCAAGGGAAAGATGATGTGATTTCCTTCCATTACTGTCATGTATTTGTTTTCTTATATGGACTATTTGAAGTCCAATAGGATGGTATGTTGTTTTCCATGCATTATTGATTTTCAAAGGTAGGCATAATCTACCACCATGGATGCTGATTTTGACTCATTTATAAAAAACTGAATCATGGGATGTCAATTCCTCCTTCCATGGATATAATTTCATATTCTATGAGTCTATCATTGATTTGATAAATGATCATGGATCACATTGTTTCTTCCATATTGAGGTGGGAACAAGTCAATTACCCACCATCTATCATGACATTAAAGGTACCTATTTTCATTATTTGTTGTTTTAATTGATATATTTAGAAATATATGGTTTTTGTGTGTGTGTGGTGAACCTATAATTTAACCAAATTTAAATTTTTACTGATTCACATGTGTTATTCATTGTAATTTCAAGTACCAATTAATCCCATTTTCATCATGGAATAATTTACACTAGGGAAATAAGACTAATGATGCTATTTTCTTCAAGTATCTCATGTTAATCAAATGTGGTAGAGGATTTGAGTAATCTAGTGGGGTTAATTGTTTTTGGTCTTTTGGGTAGATATACATATGTTCTGTGAATTGTGGTAAAAATAGGTGACATGTTTAATATTATGTGGGGATAGTATGGTAACAAGTCTTGTATGTTGTGGGGATTGGTCAAAGAGGAAGGTTCTATCCCGAGGGGAGATGATTATACTTCATATTTTCTACATTACTAGGGGATATGTTTAAAATTAATGGAGGTGTTGGGGAATTGGGATTTAAAATAATTGATGTATCTTAGGTGTTTTAAAATTGGACCATAGTGAGGCATTCTACAAAACCTATTAGAATATAGGTATCAAAAACCAAGTAGTTCAAGTGCACTTTTTATGGTTCTGTGACATGACTAGGCCATGCTATTTAACATCATGCGGTAAGGATTCTCGTGTTACGAAAGAAGAAAGGGTTTGGAATAGCATGGTTATTACGAATATGGGATACCCAATATATATTTTTCATCCCAATACAATCATAAATGGGGTTTCCTATGTTCATTACAACAGTAACAGTTATAGTATAACATCACCTGTTCAGGATTTATTAAAATATTTTATCTTTATAAAACATGGATATTATGCTATGAGTTTTAAATAATTATATCAAAATCATAGTCTGGAGTACACCCAAAGATACCATATCTCTGTATGAGAGACGGTTACAACCTTATCCCTCTACAATAGGAATGGTTAGTGGATTCATGTGATGATTCCACCCTCACAGATTATGTGTTTACTATAGGGGTTATTATGGATAACATGAGGCGAAAGCACTACTATGGTGAGGTGGAAGATGAAGGATATAACCTTATGGTTTCTCATAATAAGAAAAATTATCTATACAACTATCTAGGGAATACTCATAGTGTACGGTCCATACATGATGTTCAATGATGCAATTCATTTAGAAGGATGGGGAATGGAAGAACTGTGTTTCATTTGGAACATGGCCATCGGGAACATGAATAGTTCAAAGGAATATCTAATGAATGGAGGAACCGTGTAGGGTCCAATAAGGTAATATTTAAGATTTGTAAGGAATTCACAAAGTTCAAGGGATGTAAAAGGTAATAACTTCATAAATCATGTGTTCCCTTCCTTTGAATAAAGACTTGGATCCCATGGGATAGGTTTTTCCAAGGATAGTTATCTCATAGAACCCATAGAAGATGAAGGATGTCTTTTCTAGTGAAAATGTTATGAACCTTCGTCAATATAATGTCCACATTTTTATATGAGTATCAATAAATCATGGGTGTTTATTCATGAAATATGGTTTCTAAAAGGAATCCATCTTCTCATTGGATCATAATGAATTATGTTCAGTGATTTCAGATCTTATAGAAAAATACCAATTTTTTCCCCATGAATGATATTTAAAGTGAGGTATTTATACTCCCCAAGGAGGTGAAATTGTTTTATAAGTGAATTTTATAATCGATACAAAAGGTAATACTTTTTTGTTAACAAGAAACCTTTGTTAGAATGTATAATTTTTGTGTATGTTTCCTTCATCGGGTAGGGCCAACCTCTATAGTGTTTAGGTGATTTTATGAGGGGGTTAGCCTTGAATTTGGATTATACCTTAAAATATCAAGTCCATTATGTGTATTTTGAGCCTATTTCAACCCATATTCTCGTCAAACTATCAATTAATTATACTTTTTCTCATGTACCACATATTTTTTAGCATCATCAATAACATAGAAAAATATAACAAACATAGTTCAAAGTATTGAGTATCTCATAGAAGATGTTTTTTGTTGGTGTCATATGTTTTTATGATCAAGAATATTAATACGTCACCATTAAGTCTATATATGGAGTTTTTTAGGATGGTAATTTCACAATTCATCATGTTTAATGACTCAATGATAAAGGAAAATAAATAGTTATGATGAAGTGAATGAGAAAATATTTGATATTTATACATAATAAGAATCAATTATCAAGATGAATATTTACATTTATAACACTGTAAAGGATAAAAATTTGATATACATGGATATTATAACTACATAAAGGGTCTAATGTTTTTTAGGGAAATAAAGGATTCACATAAAATGAAATCATTATTTCCTCAAGACCATTTCATGAGAAATGTGCATCCAATAAATAACAATGAATTTCATATCATTATTTTTATTTATATATTTTGTTCTAGGGATTATGTTACAAATAAGTCAATTTTCCATCCTAAAAGAAACAAATGGAATCATGAATGTATTGATCCGAAAGATAGAAATATCCTATGTAATAATCATAATGAATAAAAAATAAAAAATATTATTTTCATTATTGTAAGAAGATGAACAAGACTAAATTGAGAAATATGATGAGGAGAAACTTTTATCCCTAATATGTGTAATTAATGGATGATCATAAAATGCTATTGTTTCTGTCATTTTATAATGGGAAACAAAGAATTTGAGTTTATAGTTCATGAATAACTTCTGTAAATCACACATTCTCATATATTGGGTATTATTTGTTAATATAACGAAAAAAATGATTTCATTCATTTATGGAATAAAATGGGACATAATAATGTGAGAACCAAAAAGAGAAAAATTGGGGGGAAGGATCATTGGTGAGATATCGTCATCTTATTTGGAGAGATACAACATAATGCTATTATTTTTACTAAATTGTTTGACTTTGAGAATATGGTGTAGTTTAAAAAAGAATAATGTATTATTAAAAGTAAATATATTTCATTTATTCAATATGGAAGAATACCATAGAGAAAAATATTCCATAAAACAGAGGATAATTTGTGCATTTTTTCAAAATAATACCAAAAGATGTCAATGAATAATAAAATTGGACATTTATGGAAAAATTATTTAATGAATTTGGAAAATAGTGGTTGTAACTAAAAATTCCCCATCTCACGTATAATCGCACACAATTATGTTATTCATTTCTAATATGAATGATAGTTCTAATGAATCACAATACAAATAAGGTGAAAAGATCAATGTTTCTTATACGTTTGATTGTGAATTTATGTTGGCCAATATAACCTCAATACATAGATCAAATGGGTATTATTATTTTTTATTAGATGACATTAATTATATCCATAAAACATAGGGTTGAGGAATTCGTATGTATCAGTCATTATTAGATAGGATGAAAATGATTTTTGGTGTAAATATTCTAAATTTATTAATCAACAGTGGAAAATAATTCATTATTCATAATGTAATGGAATTTTTGGAGATTCTTGGAATTTTACATTATATTTTGGTAGTCAAAAAACCACAACACAATGGGGTTGTTGAATGATAAAATCTCACAATCAACAACATGGCCTGAAAAATGCTTTATTAATGTCCCTTTAGGAATTGTTTTGGAATGATCCTATTTATATAACCATGTAAAACACAAAAATATCATCTATAGGTCCAAAAATTGGATAACCATCCAACAGCCTGAAGGCCTTCATTTTGTTATTTTAAGAAAAAAGTCCCTTTTAAGGGATTAAGGGGGAAATCCATAACAGACACCATTAACATAGGACAACCATGATCCAAAGGTCATGTGAGAAAAACTAAAATGACAATGTAGACCTTCCCATCCCCAGCATATAACCATTATAGAGCTCTTCACCATTGCATGGATGACCAGAGAACAAGTATCGTGTGTCAAATTATTGGCATGATCTGATGGCTTACAACATACCCTCTGAAACATCCTCATCTGAAAAGGCATGCATTAGTGAACAACAATCTCTAGAACCTCCTATAGGGCCTAATCCATGTGGTCGAGTCTGAGTACATCACCATACAAAAAAACACTCAAGAACAACCTTACACCATTCCATAATCACAATTCCAAAGCTCCACGACCATCTTGGATAAACCCAACTGCCCTCTACTAGACACCCCTTCCATCGCAGCCGCACGAGCCTAGAAGACATTCGAAATGACGTGTTATCAAACCATCATCACCTAGGACTAGATGTCCCAACCACGCACCGATAGAATGCCATAGATGAAGGAATATGGGTCATACTAAAACAGAATCTTCACTCTGGGCATGGATATTCTCTGACTAAAAACATAGATGAACCTCACCAGGTTTCGAAACAAACCTCATGGTGATGAGGAATCGACATAAAAGGGTAGAGAAGATCCATCGACGTTGATCAAAACCAAATCTAGATCTATCCAATTTCAAAATCAGATCATTACCAAAATGAATTTTTAAAAAACTAATCAAAACTGAATCTCAAATCATCCTCCATTTGAAACATGCTGATCTAGGGCTAGATACACCAGAAACAAATAAAGACCACTTGGTCGCACCGGAAGATCTTAGAAACATTAATGGGGTTGAGCCTCATCATTGGAAGTGATGGAAATCACCATTTGTTCCACCGATAAGTAATGGCGCTGAGCCTTCTCATCTTCGTAAGGGGTGAGTTGTGCCAAGATGAACACTAAAGAACCTACGAGAAGCAGTGAAACTGAGCCCTAGTGAGATGTCGGGCATTAGAACCATAAGCGTGAAATTTCCCACACTGAGATGAAACCAGATGCAGCCTTTGTTAATGGACCTGGCCGGAGGGGAAAGGGGAAACAACATGAGTAGTAACCATAGGCTCCATGGATTTAGGAGAATATTCCACTCTGAGGCAACTCCAATTCACGGCTTAGGCAATTGGGATACAACATAAAATATTGAAATCCAGAAACCAAAAAATGGAAAACCAAATATTAAATCTATCAGGGTGAGAAACCTTCACTTATGTAATAATATGATATTTTAATGAAATTATTTACTCTCAACAAGGAAAACAGATGAATGTTTGATTATTGGGATTATGAAGTACTATTTCTTTGATAAACATGAGCGAGAAAATAAAACACATGCACCAAGAAAAAAGGTTGAAAATTTATATCAAAAATAATGTTATTATTATTAAATGTGATAAAATAACATTTTTACACTAGCTGATTCTTCACATCAACCCAACCAATTTATTAACTACAAATTGATGATGAATAACAATGATTAATGGGAATCTCCTGGATACATGTAAATATTTATAAAAACTATGATATTAAATAAGACACATCCATTAAAATAGGTTAATGGTGATGAATGGTAAGGGATACAATAATTGAATGGAACATTATGGGAGGCCCTAAATCCATAGTTTTAACATAAATAATGAAGTCACAGTAAAAATTAACATGATCATAATTGGTGTAATAACTATTTATTGAATCTATATATGATTATATTTTGTTCAATTCTATAAATTTTGAACATGAAAAAATAGAGAATAATGTGACAAGGGAAGTTGTTCTCATTCCATGTGAATTTTTTTATCAAAATGAAGTTGGTGTCTTGAAATATTCTAAATTATGATATCTAGGTGATTCATAAAAAACATGGATTTTATACAATGGTTATTCCAAAATTGATTTAATCTATATTTTCAATACCATTTCATCGATGTAATATTTTTAATCAACGAAAATATTGTAGGAAAGCAGTTGTGATGAAGGGATTCAAGTTGTTCTAAATAGATATCAAATTATATTTTCTTAGTGGGGTACATGATGAAGAACTGTATATAAAGAAACATTATGGTTTTATCATTTAATATGATTTAAATTAATTATTATTGCTGAAACTAGTACTTGTATGGCATTGTTTAATAACAATGAGATCAGTACTTATTATTGGTCCAATATTTAAAGAAGCATGTGTTTCAAAGGGGGAAAATTTATAACAAAATAAATATGAAGAATAAAATGAGTATATGCTGATTGTTCCTATTTATATAGACCACATTATTATTTTATGCTATATGATTTCCAATGAAGTAAAATTTCATACCTCCTGAGCTGTTAAAATGAGATGTCACATATTGGTGAACATTCATTTTTTCGTGTCTTAGAGGTCATTCAATGAAAACGTGAGATCATCATATTCAAAAATATATCTGACATAGAGGTTATAAATATATTAATATGGATGTCATATGAAAAATTTATTATTTTTCATATAACCAAAAAACATTATCCAATGATTAATAATCAAAATTGGCTGATGTCACTCTGTATATACAATTAATCGATAGTTTTCTCTGCATGACTACCACTCAACAAGAAATTTTAGTTTCCACATTTCAAGATGAATCCTGTGAATGTTATCCCAAAAAAATAATTAGAAACATTTGAAAATAATACTTCACTTGGTCAATAATATGGTGTAATATGGGATGTTTTAAAATAGAAGCTCAAAGTAGTGATTGTTGACATATTCTGTTTTAGATTAGAATGAATCATTCGATGACTACCAAATAAAAAATTTTTGTGAATTCTATATTTGAATTTTGTTCATATCATGGAAAATTAAGAATCATTCATGCATATATATGATGAAAAAACATGTGTACACATTCTCTTGAGAGGTGACTAGGTGCCAGTAGCCTAAACTGATATCTTTAAGACACCAAAGGTTTGGAATAAATTACAAGGTATTTTAAGAACATTGGGTGATGATTTTTATTTATAAATAAAAAAAATTTTATTACTATAATAACATCTAACATAACTAAATAGATAATGAGTAAAAAATACCACTAAATACATATCCAAAAGAAAATAAAAAATTATATTACTAATGTAACAACGAATATCAAATGATAAACTGAAAGACAACCTAACTCTAAGGTATCAAGTGTCGTGATCCAAAACACCACACGACTAACATAGAACCTCTAATGCCACCTTGTATGCCGAAAAAATAAAAAATCATAACTATAAAAATATGATATATCTAATTTTACTATATTATGATAGTTTACATCTTAAAATCCTATAAATTTTCCATGATGGGAATGAGTATAAAAATAGTATTATTTCCCCAAATAATTTCCAAAAAACGCAACAAATACATGAACCACTTACTAAAAATTATTTAAAATAATTAAGAACTAATTAAAAATTTTCATGTAAAATATATATAAATTTTCCACTTAAAGAAAGAAAAAATATTTTAAAACCATTTCTCATTATTTGGAATACCAATTCCAATGGTTCCACACACACCCACACACACAAATGCATTATAAGTGATAGTTTCAAGCACAGGAGTGGACCCTCAATAATCTAATAAGTCATCATAGGGTGACCAACATCCATGTTCAAAAATGGTACACACCCCTTCCTCATGGCCATTCTAGAAATTAGACTCATTCCAAACATGTATGCTAAATTGAAATTGACGTTCCACATCACATAAACACCAAATCATTCTTGAAAGCAGTAATTTTACAAAAATTTCAATCAAAATCATAGCAATATTTTAAAACCATAATTTTAATTATATAATTTAGGGTTTCTATGAAATCACTAAAATTTATCACAACATCCTATTTCATATAACATAGTAACTTCCATGCAGAATCACACAAGATTTTCACGATGGTTTTAGAGAAAACATCAATACTAACTCTTCATGTTATAAATCAATTTAGATGATAGAGAATCCACATACTTCTCAATTATTATCAGAAAAAGATAATGGTACTATGATATTATAATTTTTTATTCCATGGAACTTATTTCCAAGGATTACATATCTCCACCGTATGATTATTACCAAATAATTAATGTCTATATCAAAGGGAATAACTTTGGGAGAATAGGGTGCAAAGGGAGTTTGAGTCCCTAATAGAATACAAGACTAATGAGGGAATTGGAGAATTAATAAAAATAAAACCCCAAGAGGGTGGGGATAAACACTATGTCATAACCTAGAGAATAAATTTTAGGAAATAGGGAATCACCATAATAATTGTATAGTTGTAGGAAACATAATATATTAATCTCAGTCAAACCCATTTTTGGTCAACACAGTTCATTTTGAGTGTTATATCCCATAATTAATGGGAGTGGTATATGACATAGCCCACCTACACCACATTCTATACAAAAATGGATAACACTATAGCCCACTATTTCATTGTATGTGTATAATACATTAATGAGGCACATGAAATCCACATTGAACAATCTATACCACAACATGATTTCTACAAGATACATCAACAAATTCCCAAATTCTTCCCCTACCAACATGCTGTAGACTCTTCAAAAGAATAAACTTCTTATAAAACCCTTCAAAATATATAGTAACTCTTGAAAGTAAAACTAACAACTAAAAAAGGAAAAATTATATAAAATAATGATTATTTACATAAATCATGGGGGTCAAATTTTCACCACAATTATTCTTTCTATCATCATATTGTAGAAAAGTAGAGTTTTTTTTAAGTAATGAGACCACTATTATAATATTTCCATTTCATGTTCACACATCTCTTATTGGACATAACCATACTTCCCTAATGCCTATAGAAAATAGATTATTTTCTCATTCCATAGATTTTCGTTCCTATTAAAAAATATCTATTAGCACATCAATAAATGTAACATCTTACTCAATATCAATATCATCCATTTAAATCACATGGTCCAGATCATGATCGTACTTCTTCCATTCACATACATGAAACATATTAGGAAAAAAACTAGTCTTCTGTGAAAATAAATATGATATGAAACCTAACCCACTCATTAAAATATCTCAAATGGTGTAATATACCAAGGGGAAAAAATCCTATATTTACAAAAATGGTGATTCCAAAGCATTGGAAAAATTATCAAGAAAACATGACTAGCTACCTCAAATGTGAATGGTCAACAATGATGGTCCACATATTATTTTTGAAAACTCTACTACATCAAAATAATCATTATAATCATCTCAATCATCATTTTTGTCTCACACACAATTTTAGATATGAAGAGATAATTCTAAATAGTTTCAACACAACAAATTATATGATTATAATAAATAACATAAAATTCCTTGTAATGGAACATATGTATTGAGTGAAGATGACATTTATTGTATAATAACTCCATTAATGGGTTGTCTTTATCCTTTGATCCTAAAAAATTCAACACAGTATTTATAATCAAGTCCTCTAACATTGGGATCACTCATTCAGATTGTTCATACATTTGAGGGTGATAAGTTATGATCATGTTAAACTATATTTCAAAGTAATTCAATAAGGATTTCCATAACAGAAATGTGAACATGGGGTCTTTGTTAGTCATAATTGAAAATTTAATTTTGTTCATCTTTAAAACTTATCATATATATACATTTTATATTCTTCCCCCCATATCGGTGTCATGAATCAGGATGAAGTGACCTGACTTAGTGATCTAATTAACAATCAACCAATTGGAATCAGTTTGTCAAACAATTTTTAGATGTCCTATAACAAAATCCATAGCTAACAACTCCCATTTACACATAGGAGTCGATAAATATAGCAACATACCATCTATAAATTGGTACTCTATCCTGATATGATAACTATTGAGGCATCTCAAGACAAACATCAACACATTTATCTTCATTCCAAGCTACCAAAATTACGTTATTAATGAATTAAACATTGTCCAAAAACATGATGAACAACCAATCTATAATGGTGGTAGGAATTTTTATTTTGATCTTGAAAATCTATAGGAAACACAATTTGATCTCCAAATGGTAGCATAGAACTCACATCTATCATCTATCCCTCTATGGTCTCCCAACCATTTATTTTTCAACTCGGGGCCGGAATTTTCCAATCAGATTTCTTAAAATCCAATATATTTGAAAAAAATCATGGAAAAGGAAGACCATAAATAAAATTTCATTTTTACCTGTCGCTAAACAATATATATGCCAGACATCCATATTTTATTTTAGTTTTCATTTATATAAATATTCATTATTGTATTGGTTATATGAACTCTTGATCAATGCATATATCTTGGAATTATATTGACATAGTGTATATATCAAGATGAAATAAATAAATTAATATATTTCATACATCTTAATTAAGTTATATATAAATCACTTTTGAGAAAAATTGTTTCAAACTCTTATAATGCATAAACACAGAAAATATCACAAAAAAATGATAATAAAAACAAGAAATAAAATAATGGAAAACAACAACTAGTTCCAAATAACATGTAGGTTATTGTTTATCAATTACTCATAACTATAATGTTCCATATGAAATTACATTATATCCAAGGTTGATAACACATCAAAACCTAGAATCTGAAGCATCACACAAAACCAAATAGCATTGAACACACTCAAAAAATGTGAGGTTAATATCTTATGTCAGATTTTTATTTTGATAATAGAAGACTTATGTCATTCTTCATTCCATTTAAATGTAACAACATTCCTTGTAAAATATAAAATTGGAAATTCTACACATTAAAATTCATTAACAAGACATTCGTAGTATCCAACTAATAGAGGAATCTTCTTATCTCAAAAAATATCTTAATGTATTTACTGGTGATAAAAGCTTCAATATTTTTTGGCTATATAGAGACTAATTTTCAGAATTATGTGACCAAAGAAACATACCACTTATATCCATAAATCACATTTCTATAAATTATCCTAATGATAATTCAACTGAATGATGCTTATCACTATATTCATGGGATGCCCATGAATGTATTTATTCCTATGATATAACAAAATATCACTAGAAGACACCACCACAAATTATTCGACATAACACTGAAATATATATGTAATAAATTCCACAATTACCTTTGGTTCATTAATAATTCAAAATGAAAAAACCATATTCATATAATGTCAACAAAAAAAATTAGAAATCTGTTTCAGAATACCATCCTTTCGAACCCACAACTAATGATACCTAAAATAAAATTCAATTTTATAGAATCACCAGGCTCCCTCTATTGATCAAATATATCATGGATTATTATAATATTATTCTTGTTCATTGTAGTATCCTTTTTAACCTTAAAATAATCGCCAAAAATCATAACAGTTCCATTTTCCATCTTTTAATAGATAATTAGTTCTTCTTAAGGGGATGTGTGCGGCCAAATGAACCCTTCTATTTCCAATTCATTATAGTGATCATTAAATTCACAAAATTCCATCATTTACTTCATGTAAGAAATATTTTAATAGGTTTGGTCCAAGTTATGATATGAATAATAAAATCTACTTCCCTTTTTGCAGGAATAAACTAGAAATTATTTGGAAGCACATCAGAAAATGGGAAGATTATGGTGAGAAAATCATTATTTCTAATTTCCTCAAAAGGCGTTAAATTAACTGCTAAAAACTTATATAATATAGTTCCAAACAATGGAATAAAAGGTCCATGTCTTCATTCATTTACAACCCAAAATCCTTTAATGATACTATTAACAATATCCGAATGTTTCAAACTCACTTTTTATGTATTACAGATGCTATGTGATTTGGATATCACTAACTAATCCATTATCAAAATTAAATAATAGATGTTAATCTCTTTGGAATATGTGTCCCATGCAAATTCCCCCCCCCCATCGATGGTTATCCTACATGTTTCACATATAAAATATTGACACTCTCATTGGCCAAAAGTAGTTTGATGATATTAAATAAAAGACATCATATCAATATAAAAACCCATGTCTTCAACAACTTGATATGAAATAAATGGGTTCTATGAACCCATATCAAACAAGTCATTTATAATGATGAAATTAAACAGAATCATAACTCAAACTATAAAAGGACATGATTGATCATCCACAATCACTTTTTTAAATCCTATATTTTCTTACTTACATCCCCTTGTTCTTTTCATTCCAATTTAGAATACCTATATGAGGGAGTTTTGGGGTTCCTAGAATCACATTGGATAACATGGTTCTAAGGATGGGGTCTATACATAGGTTATTTCTTCATTGAAACATAATTTTTTTAAATAGAATACATTCTTAAGACTACTGTATGGATCCCTATGAAAATAATAGTTGATATGACCCATCATGTTATAGTTGTGACAAGTATTAGTTTATACCATACAATTATCATATATATACTCAAAAAACCACATTGGAAACATACATTCTTAATCCTAGTATGGGGAGTGATGTTTCAAGATCACATTTGTTGATTATTAGAAATCCCAACACTTTGGAGGTAGGTATCCACCTTCCTTGTTTTCCGTGAATTGGATCTCCCAACTATTACATGGGGATAAACATTCATCCTTCCACCATATTTCTAGAAATATCACCCTCTACCAAAGTTTTTCTATATAAAATTTTGGAATATTATTTAATACAAAATATGACAGTATTTGAGTGAATATATATTCATATCCCTATCTCAAAAATGCATTCATTGAAGGACACACATGTGTATACATCTATTATAAAGCATGCTCGATTCATAAAATTAATTTCATGTTCTATCATAAAGTCAATATCTTTCATTAATATGAATAAATATATTTTTATAAACATATAAATGGTGTGTGGATATAATTGTTTGTTAAAAAAATAATAAAAATACCCCAATGATATTAATTGGTAAATTTTATCATCGATAGCTAACACCATCATTGGCATGATAGATCCTTGGGCATGTACACTGCCAACTAAACTATCAACATGGAATGTGTTCCAAGAAAATTAAAAATTATGTTCATTTGGCTGAGGGACACATCCACTTTCTCATATTTATAATCCCGTATAACATAAGGTGGATTTTGTTTCTAAAACATTAAAAAATGATACACTTGTCTCAGTTCATGATTTCATATTTAGTTATCCACAAACATAAACGATAGGATGAAACACTATACTAGTTATTGATTTACCTGATCATCAGGTGTATTAAAATTTTCGTATTTCTCTTTTGGTTGATTTATATGATATATAACAAGTTTTATTTTCTATAAATAGAAAAAAATCAATTTAGTATCACTAAAAACAACATAATTCATAGAAATTCTATATTAAATTATCACAAAATACCACAGCCATTATTTTCAAAATACAAACATTGTGAAAAACTTCAATATTTATTATGAATCATCAAGTAAAATATTATCAATGAAGTCCTTTTGGAAATTAATAATACCAATGAATGATATGTAATCTGTAACGCCCCGACCCCAGTTACGTAGATTCAGTGCATGATTACATAACATTGGAATGATCACAAGAAAGATCAAATCTCGAAATACCGATTGGTTTAGTAGCCTTGGAAACACTAGATATATTCATAAAGTTTTACATTACATCATGAAGTGAAAATTACTACAACAACATGTTGTCTCCATAATACACACTATTATCCCCTCATAATATCCCTGCAAGTCATTCATAATTTACTTCTTCACTTCCTGGGAAAAATAAAACATAGAATAGGGGTGAGCTCAAATGCCCAGTAAGGATAACAATATAGTGGAAACGTTCATAAATAAGAATAAACATTTAAGGCAATCTATAACTAAAATAAAAGCCTTTTAAACTTGAACTTCCACATAGTATGGAAAAAATAAAATGAAATAATTTCATTTACTTATTCACATGGATATTCTACTAATCGAATAATCACATGCAATATCAATAACCACTTTCATAATGATGGAATGAATAATTCCAGACTATCATAACCACATAGCCAAGGACTCGTGCCAAGACTACAAATTAGATTTTTCCAAGGCCTTGTGCCAAGACACTAGTTTGTCTCCTGAGACCAACCGATGCATCGAGGAGCTATAGCGGGCTCCACCCGTCACATATTAAGTCCAATGCATTCCCATATGAAAAGGTTTAAACATAACATAAACATTCGTATTAAAACTAGCATACAAAATGTCAATACTTTCACCATAAACATTGAATGGTATAAAAATAGAACATCCACAGTCAAACATATCACAAAACCTTCAATAAAATATTGAAGTTTTGTATCATAATAAATCAACTTCGAATAAGCGTAAAATCCATCAAATGATGTTGACATAGATGAAATCAATACTCTTTTTAGAGAAATATCTCTTTCTATTTTTGAAATCATTTAAGAGTCATATATTTATAAAATAAAACATTTTCTTTGAAAAATATTCTTATAAGCTTGTGAGGGAAGCTTCGACGATTTTATAACGGCGGAAAATAACTGCACCCGCCGTATAAGTTAAAAAAACATTCTTACGTTAATTCTATCGAAAAGGTTAAAAAGCACCATGTTTGGTAAACGACGGAAATATTCCTTTATAAAACTCTTATAAAAAGTCAAACAAGGGTATAAATGAATTTAACCCATATTCTTTTAAATAGTAAAAATGTTTTGAAATACATTTTTAAGAAACATGGATGTGGATGATAAAGAGATCTCAGTAGATTATTACGTATAAACAACCTCGGATAATGAAGAGATTGTGAAATAAACCCTTACCTTGTACTTTTCCTTGGTTGGGGTAGGTTAACCTCCTTTATAATGGTGAAATAATTGTTATTAAATTATACAAGAATCATATACATTAATATTATATCATATATGATCTTTTAACATTGATTTGTTAATAATATCTTAGTATTATCGTTGTTTCGGGTGTTAACTTACTCGTTTTCTTTTATTTGTTTTGTTACGTAAGCCACGTTTGTAATGGATAGTTTGTTTCTTAATCATATCCATAATGATATCAAGTCCTTATATTCTATTATTAATCATCAAATGAGAATTATAATTGAATGGATACGATGGAGAATGAATCTCATCGCGTTCGTGGAGACGGTAGTCCGTACGTACGCAAGAGTGACAATATCATTCTTTTGATATTAATATAATATATAAAAGGATGGTATATCATATATACATAATCATTAACATGTTATATTTATTATTTACATGAGTTACACATCATTATTATACCCATCCAAATAATAATATATTGAATAACAATTACACCACGACGTGGAGACGGTAAGCCGTACGCACGCACGTATGGTGACATGTTATTCTAAGGGTGGATAGAATACTGAATATGGTTGTACCATATTTATAATAACATCATGGTATATATATGATACTGGAGTTATTATTTTAGAATGGTAATAACAATAAAAGAATAAGTGGAAGAAGAAAGGAACTTGGAAAAGGGTGGTGAAATCATTACCTCTTCTTCGGGTTCTTCCTTTTGATTTGATCAAAAGGGCTCTTTAGGATGGCTTTCTGATACAAATAAGGCCTTTAGGATGTAGTGAGGGAAGTTGGAAGAGTATTTGGGCAGTTTTTGGCCGAACCAAAAGCCTTTGAAGGTGTAAATAAATGAGAAGGAGGAGTGCCCTTTTATAAGAGGGGTGAGGGGAACCTTTGGAAAATCTAGAAATATTAATTTATAATAAATTTATATTCTGTTTCAAATGGATACAAAGATGATTATTAAACGGTTAATGTGGGGATAGGTCTAAAAAAATTCAACCAATAGAATTTAGATAGGTTTGTTTTACTATATTAACATTATCTTTAAGTATTAACTCTAAGTTAATTAGTTTCACTTTTACAATGTCTCTTTGTATTTTTATATTATATGGTTATTAAACATACCATATACATCCATGCGACCCCCATGTGGTCCATTAATGATACACCTATCATGATATAAGTCTCTTGGCCGAACCTTGGATTTTTAGGAATTTAATATCAATTAATAATATAATATTTGTTTTAAAAACTCTTTTATGTCAATTTTGACACTATTCAATTGTTGATTTTTTTGAAACTTATAAAAGAATGATTAATTAGAAAAAAGTTAATTACATCAATCCTAATATGTCATATGATCCTATAAAATTAGTTTAATTCATTAAAAGTCTCAAATTATATTTATTTGGGTATTTATAATATCAATTATTTTAATTTTTCACTATTATGGTAATTACTGCATCATCATTGTGTCATAAATAAATTAAATTATTTAATGTCTAAAAATTATAAATAACATATCATTATGTAGAAAATCTTTTTATATTTCTAATGAAAATTTACAATCTAATTTATCTTATGTATAACCCTATATTAAAAATGTTTTAGTAAATAAACTTTGATTATAACTCTTTTAACTCTTCTTTGAATTAAATAAAAATAAGTGTCCTAATCTAATCCAAGTGGGCCTAAATGATAATATTTTATTCCTAAGTTTTTTTTTGGTCGAGATACACTTTTCCAATAGAATTAGGACATGTGTTAGGGTAATATTAATATCATTTTTACCCTTAATTACACTATTTACTTTTAACCGTGGTAAATAAATGAAAAAAGTTACTATTCACCAAAAATTATTTTCATCTCATTGAACCGCATTTACTTCTTGATATTAACTGTGTCTCTTGGATTTTCATAATTACATTCACAGGAGCGGTAAAATTATGTTTTATGAAAAAATACAGTTTTTTAACTACCACTTAGTAGTTTCACTATTCATCAAAAATTGAAGTTTTTCAGAACAATGCCAAAATTTCACCCTAAGCTATAATTGATATTCCGAATTCAAAAATGATCTCTATTTTTCAAAATTCCAAACATATAAGTTGTATTAATTAATTTTATAGTTAATTCCCATTGTTACAACAGATAGCGTGTTTTTAAGAACAATATATATCAAAAGATTAACAATTGTTTATGTCCAATTTCAAAGTGTAATTAATTATAATGAACATCATTGGATAAAATGGTAAAAATATATTCTAATTATACTATAAAACCACTAAATAATATAATTTATCACTACAAATTATTTTGATTAAAAAAGTTGTTTTAAAGTATTTTTCACTATTCATAAAAATTGGAAGTTCTCAGAAAAATACCAAAAAATCATCTGAGGATAATTTCGATATTCCAAAATAAAAAATGAAGTCCATTTTGAAATATAAAATATATATAATTTCAAAAAGTAGGTATTACTATTCATAACGGCTAGTTTTATTGGTTGTGGTGTGTTAGAACTCGATGTTGCGTACAACACACGCTATCGCATTATTCAAAGAGAAGTGTGCCGTAGAAGCTTGGGGTGTTACATTCTCCCCTCCTTAAAATAATTTCGTCATTGAAATTTCTAGAATACTACCACATGAAAAGACTCGGGTGGTTCTTCATCATAAGTTCCTCAGGTTCCCACGTTGCCTCTTCCATCTTATGGTTTCTCCACAAAACTTTTACATGACGCGTCATTCGGTTTCTCAGTACTTGTTCTCTCGTATCAAGAATCCTAACGGGCTCTCCGCAATAAGACAGATTGGGTTCCAGTTCTAATTCCTCGTACGTGAGTACATGCGTTGGGTCAGGCATGTATTTCCTCAACAGAGATACATGGAACACATCGTGAACTTTGGAGAGACTTGGCGGCATTGAAAATCGGTAAGCTACAACCCCAATTCATTCTAGAATTTCGAATGGTCCGATGTACCGGGGACTCAATTTACCTTTCTTACCAAAACGCATGACTCCCTTCTATGGAGATACCTTCAGGAAAACATGATCACCGACTTGAAATTCCAAATCTTTCCTTCGATTATCGGCATAGCTCTTCTGCCTACTTTGAGCTGCTTTGATGTGATTTTGGATTACCTACACCTTTTCCATCGTTTACTCCACCAGTTCTAGACCTACATGTTTTTTTTTACCAACGTCATCCCAACAGGTTGGTGTGCGACATCTCTTTCCATATAACGCTTCATATGGTGCCATCCGAATACTCGAATGGAAGCTATTGTTATAGGAAAATTCTACCATAGGTAAATATTGATCCCACATACCCTGAAAGTCAAATGAGCAAGATCTCAACATGTCTTCTAAGGTTTGAATAGTCCGTTATGATTGTCCATCTGTCTGAGGGTGGTAGGCAGTGCTCAAATGAAGTTCAGTATCAAGGGATTTATGAAGACTCTTCCAGAATCTTGAAGTAAAACAGGTATCACGATCCGAAACAATCGATAGGGGTACTCCATGAAGTCTCACAACTTCATTAATATATAGTCTTTCTAGACGTTCCAGTGGTAGATCTTCTCTTATAGCAAGAAAATGTGCTGACTTGGTAAGACGATCAACAATAACCCATATTTCATCATTCCTTCTAGGAGTATTTGGTAGCCCCATGACAAATTCCATCGTAATATTGTCCCATTTCCACTTCGGTATGGGAAGAGGTTGCATGACTCCTCCAGGGTGTTGCCTTACAGCTTTCACTTGTTGACACACCATACATCTTGACACCAAATCAGAAATCTCCCTCTTCATATTGTCCCACCAAAAATGTTCCTTCAAATATCTATATATTTTGGAGATCCTAGGGTGTATAGAGAAACTGGAACTATGAGCATCATCTAGCAATTCCCTTTTTAGATTAGGTATATCAGGAACACAAAGCCTCTTTCCGAATTTCAAAATTCCATCTTCATACACAAAGTCTCTCAGTCTCCCATCATTCACTGCTTTAATCTTCTTTTGAAATTCTTCATCATCGGTCTGAGAACTCTTAATCCTTTGTAGTAAGGATTTTTTGGAAACCATTTGAAAAAGCATTGATGTTTCTCCTTCCCTAGTTATTCCCATGTCCATCTTCACTAGATGCATGAAAATTGGATCCCTTTCAATTCTCATATTGTTCTAAACTCCATGATCTTTTATGCTCAAAGCATCTGCCACCTTGTTTTCCTTCCCATGGTGGTAGTGTATCGTACAATCATAATCCTTGAGCAATTCAATCCATCTCCTTTTCCTCATGTTGATTTCTTTTTGTGAGAAAATATACTTCAGACTCTTGTGATTAGTATATATCTCACATTTTTCTCCATAGAGGTATTGCCTTCATATCATCAAAGCAAATATCACAGCTACTAACTCGAGATCATGAGTAGGATAGTTTTGTTCATGAATTTTCAACTGTCGTGATGCATATGCAATAACTCTATCATTCTATATAAGGACACAACCAAGTCCTTTCTTCGATGCATCACTATAAATAACAAACCCATCATTCCCTGATGATAGAGTCAATATAGGAGCATTGACTAATCTTCTCTTCAGTTCTTCGAAACATTCTTCACACTCTTTTTTCCAAACAAATTTAACCCCTTTACGTGTAAGCTTCGTTAATGGGTTAGCCAATCGGGCAAAATTCTGGACAAAACGTCGATAATAACCTACCAAACCAATAAAACTACGTACATCAGTTATACTCGTAGGTGCTGGACATTCTTGGATTTCCTTGGTCTTAGAAGGATCAATAGAGATTCAATCTTTAGAGAAAATATGGAAAAGAAAATATATCTCATGAAGCCAGATTTCACACATGCTAAACATTACATATAATTCATG
Source organism: Viscum album (assembly GCA_963277665.1). Taxonomy (NCBI): domain Eukaryota; kingdom Viridiplantae; phylum Streptophyta; class Magnoliopsida; order Santalales; family Viscaceae; genus Viscum; species Viscum album. The sequence goes on along the minus strand of OY728136.1, from coordinate 1,235,001,501 downwards.
TCTTCTCAGAGTCTTCAGGATAACGCGCAAGTGATTTTCATGATCATCGTTGCTTTTGGAGTATACCAAGATATCATCAACAAATACCACCACAAATTCATCGAGATACTCCTTGAAAACTCTATTCATCAGATCCATGAATACAGAGGGTGCATTAGTAAATCCAAAAGGCGTTACAGTAAACTCGTAATGCCCGTACATGGTTCGAAATGCTGTCTTGGGAATGTCTTCCATCTTCACACACAACTGATGGTATCCAGATCGAAGGTCAATCTTTGAAAAGTATTGAGCTCCATGCAGTTGGTCAAATAAATCATCAATGTGTGGTAGGGGATACTTGTTCTTTATTGTTATAGCATTGATATCCCTGTAGTCGATACATAACCTCATAGATCTGTCGTTTTTTTTAACAAAAAGAACAGGGGCTCCCCATGGAGAAACACTAGGGCGAATAAATCCCTTATTACTCGATTCCTCTAGTTGTTTCTTTTTTTAAACTAATTCTACAGTGGCCATTCTATAAGGGGTCTTTGATATAGGCCTTGATCCAGGAATTAAATCAATGGAAAACTCAACTTCTCATTCTGGAGGATGTCCAGGTAAATCTTCAGGAAATACATATAAAAATTCTTTCCCAACAGGTACATCCTCTATTTGAACATTCATTTCCTCACCCACAGTTATTTCATTCTCTTCCTCCCCAATAATTGAATTTAGTTGAGCTACTGGGGGTGGATCTAAATAAGAATTAGGTGGTGATGATTCTACTCTAAAGATAAGGTGTTCCTTATCATCATCATCAAGAATCGTAAACTCTTTCTTCTTACAATAAATCTTCGCATCATAGTCCGAAATATAGTCCATACCGAGGATTATATCAAACTCAATCATAGGTATGACGACGAGATCAGCAGATAAAGAACATTTATGTGCTTTAATGGGGACCGATTCACAAAACTTTGTTGCAATGATACTTCCCTTATGAGTTTTAACTGAAAACTCCCTTGTTAAATCAAATTGGAAATATCTAATTTTCTTAGAAAACTGGGATGATATGAAACAATGTGATGATCCAGAATCAAATAATGCATTTTCTAAACTTGAAAAAACCATTAAATTACCTGCCACCACGTCTTTCGGAGCTTCTACCTCAGCAGTAGTGATAGCATAAGCTTGGCCTTGATCCCTTGGCCTTTTCTATGGTATGTTCTCCTGACGATTAGGACATTCATTTGCATAATTCCCCATCTTCCTGAAATTGTAGCACTGAACATTGGTATCTTCCTTCTTCCCCTTGCAACCATGAGCTTGGTGGCCTTTTTCACCACACTTGTAATAGACTCCCATTCCCTTCAAACAAGTACCGGGGTGTTTCTTCACTCATTTACCACAGGATGGATATTCAACCTTTCCCTTCTTCCCCTTATTTCCATTCCCATATTGATCAGCTGGTCTCTTCTTCTCTTGCTTTGCTTTAAAGTCATAAGACTTAGAGAATTCCTTTCCGGTCTTGATAACACATGAGACAATGTCTTCGTACGATGAAAAGGATTGTGAGACTACTGATCAACGGAGAAATGGTTTTAACCCATCCAAGAAACGATCAATCTTACTTCTTGGGTTACGTATATAATCTCCAGCATACCTTGCTAACCTTGTAAAGTTAGCCTCATACATAGTGACATTCTCATCCTCCTTTTGTCTAGGACTCAGAAAATGCCTTTCCATATCTTCTCGATGGTCGCGAGGAAAGTATTTTTCTAAAAACAGATATTTAAACTCCCTCCATTCCATATTTGATACTTCATCATCTTCCTTCGTATTTTGAATCAATGACCACCATTGATCAGCAACTCCAGTGAGACAGTAAACTGCCATGATAACTTTTTCCCTTTCACTACTCCCCAAAGCCTGAAATATTTTCTCTAGGGAAAATATCCATTGCTCAGCTACTAAGGGATTTGTACTCCCATTGAACGTTGGTGGTTGTTGCCTCATTAATCGATCTAACATTGATCCTCCACGCTGCGGATCAGGGTGCTCCCTACGGGTAAGGTTATTATTCATAACCTGAGTGAGTTTTCCCAGTATGGTGATTAGCTGATAGGAACCAGTTGCATCATCAACTCCACTATAATTATATTGAGCAGGAGGGAAATCCCTAAATGGAGTGCATGCATTGATACGGTTTCCATTTCTTCCACTAGGCACCATTTCTAAACAATGGCATAAACTAGATCAGTTTGGGAATCAAAATACATAATCCCATACTTATAAAACACTTAACATAAATTGAACTATTTATGTATATAATCCATAATCATAAGAATGTATTCTTTGAGGAAGTATATAGTCATAAACCCTTCATAATGATTTGTAAATAAAAGGAGACTTATCCTAAGAATATCCCCCGGGAGTGTCGTAACCAAGAGTGCAGCAAGACCCGTTATCGTGCACCAGTTCCCGTTCGAGTCTAGCTCAAAACGGTGTTTTCGGGTTTTACCCCTAGGTACATCTGTGCCAGAGCCGCCTCTACCTGCTTGTATCCAGACAGAGATGTATTGCTCAAAAAACTCACAAAATCTCTAGAATAGCAAAATTCTAGGAAGTTCTTCTATACTAATCCTCAAAGTTCATCTTAGGTCTACGTGCTCTAATTAGAGTTTATCTAAATCTAGCTTCCAAGGTTTGTACAAAAATTCCTCTAATACCAACTGTAACGCCCCGACACCAGTTACCTAGTGTTGGTGCATTATTACATAACATTGGCATGATCACAAGAAATATCACATCTCGAAAGACTGATTGGTTTAGTAGCCTTGGAAACACTAGATATATTCATAAAGTTTTACATTACATCATGAAGTGAAAAAACTACTACAACAACATATTGTCTCCATAATCCACACTATTATCCCCTCATAATATCCCTGCAGGCCATTCATAATTTACTTCTTCCCTTCCTGGGAAAAATAAAACATAGAAAAGGGGTGAGCTCAAATGCCCAGTAAGGATTACAATATAGCGGAAACTTTCATAAATAAGAATAAACATTTAAGGCAATCTATAACTAAAACAAAAGCCTTTTAAACTTGAACTTCAACATATTATAGAAAAAATAAAATGAAATAATTCCATTTACGTATTCACATGGATATTCTACTAATCGAATAATAACATGAAATATCAAGTACCACTTTCATAATGTTGTAATGCATAATGCCAGACTATCATAACCACATAGCCAAGGCCTCATGCCAAGACTACAAATTAGATTTTTCCAAGACCTTGTGCCAAGACACTAGTTTGTCTCATGAGACCTACCGATGCATCGAGGAGCTATAGCGGGCTCCACCCGTCACATATTAAGTCCAATGCATTCCCATATGAAAAGGTTTAAACATAACATAAACATTCGTATTAAAACTAGCATACGAAATGTCAATACTTTCACCATAAACTATGAATGGTATAAAAATAGCACATCCACAGTCAAACATATCACAAAACCTTAAATACAATATAGAAGTTTTGTATCATAATAAATCAACTTCAAATAAGCGTAAAATCCATCAAAGGAAGTTGACATAGATGAAACCAAAACTATTTTTAGAGAAATATCTCTTTCTATTTTTGAAATAATTTAAGAGTCATATATTTATAAAATAAAACCTTTTCTTTGAAAATATTCTTATATGCTTGTGAGGGAATCTTCGACAAATTTATAACGGCGGAAAATAACCGCACCCGCCGTATAAGTTTAAAAAACATTCTTACCTTAATTCTATCAAAAAGGTTAAAAAGCACCTTGTTTGGAAAAAACGATGGAAATATTCCTTTATAAAACTCTTATAAAAAGTCAAACAAGGGTATAAATGACTTTATCCCATATTCTTTTAAATAGTAAAAATGTTTTGAAATACATTTTTAAGAAACATGGATGTGGATGATAAAGAGATCCGAGTAGATTATTACGTATAAACAACCTCGGATAATGAAGAGATTGTGAAATAATCCCTTACCTTGTACTTTACCTTGGTTGGGGTAGGTTAACCTCCTATATAATGGTGAAATAATTGTTATTAAATTATACAAGAATCATATACAATAATATGATATCATATATGATCTTTTAACATTGATTTGTTAATAATATCTTAGTATTATCGTTGTTTTGGGTGTTAGCTTACTCGTTCTCTTTTATATGTTTTGTTATGTAATCCATGTTTGTAATGGATAGTTTGTATATTAATCATATCCAGAATGATATCTAGTCCTTATATTCTATTATTAATCATCAAATGAGAATTATACTTGAATGGATACGATGGAGAATGAATCTCATCACGTTCGTGGAGATGGTAGTCTGTACGTAGGCATGAGCGACAATATCATTCTTTTGATATTAAAATAATATATAAAAGGATGGTATATCATATATACTGAATCATTAACATGTTATATTTATTATTTACATGAGTTACACATCATTATTATACCCATCCAAATAATAATATATTGAATAACAATTACACCACGACGTGGAGACGATAAGCCGTACGTACGCACGTATGGTGACATGTTATTCAAAGGGTGGATAGAATACTGAATATGGTTGTACCATATTTATAATAACATCACAGTATATATATGATACTGGAGTTATTATTTTAGAAAGGTAATAACAAAGAAATAAGAAGTGGAAGAAGAAAGGAACTTGGAAAAGGGTGGTGAAATCATTACCTCTTCTTCGGGTTCTTCCTTTTGATTCGATCAAAAGGGCTCTTTAGGATGGCTTTCTGATCAAACTAAGGCCACTAGGTTGTAGTTAGAAAAGTTGGGAGAGTATTTGGGTAGAGATTGGCCGAACCAAAAGGCTTTGAAGGTGTGAAGAAATGAGAAGGAGGAGTGCCCTTTTATAAGAGGGGTGAGGGGAACCTTTGGAAAATCAAGAAATATTAATTTATAATAAATTTATATTCGGTTTCTAATGGCTCCAAAGTTGATTCTTCAAAGGTTAAGGTGGGTATAGTTCTAAAACCATTCAACCAATAGAATTTAGACAGCTTTGGGTTACTATATTAACCTTATCTTTAAGTATTAACTCTAAGTTAATTAGTTTCACTTTTACAATGTCTCTTTGAATTTCAATATTATATGGTAAATAAACATACCATATACATCCAAAAGACCCTCAAGTGGTCCATTAATGATACACCTATCATGATATAAGTCTCTTGGCCGAACCTTATATTTTTAGGATTTTAATATCAATTAATAATATAATATTTGTTTTAAAAACTCTTTTATGTCAATTTTGACACTATTCAATAGTTGATTTTTGTGAAAATTATAACAGAATGATTACTTCGAACAAAGTTAATTAAATAAATAATAATATGTCATATTATCCTACAAAATTAGTTTAATTCATTAAAAGCCTCAATTTTAATTTATTAGGGTATTTATAATATCAATTATTTTAATTTTTCACTATTATCGTAATTACTGCATCATCATTGTGTCATAAATAAATTACATTATTTAATTTTTAAAAATTATAAATAAAATATAATTATGTATTAAATCATTTTATCTTTCTAATGAATATTTACAATCGAATTTATCTTATGTATAACCCTATATTAAAATTGTTTTAGTAAATAAATTTTGATTTTAACTCTTTTAACTCTTCTTTGAATTAAATAAAAATAAATGTCCTAATCTAATCCAAGTGGGCCTAAATGATAATATTGTATTCTAGAGTTGCTTTTGGTCGAGATAAACTTGTCCAATAGAATTAGTACATGTTTTAGGGTAATATTAATATCATTTTTACCCTTAATTACCCTATTTACTTTTAACCGTGGTAAATAAATGTAAAAAGTTACTATTCACCAAAAATTATTTTCATCTCATTGAACCACATTTTACTTCTTGATATTAACCGTGTCTCTCGGATATTCTAAATTCCATTCATAGAAGTGGTAAAATTAACTTTTATGAAAAAATTCAGTTTTTTAACTACAACTTAGTAGTTTCACTATTCATCCAAAATTGAAGTTTTTCAGAACAATGCCAAAATTTCACCCTAAGATATAATTGATATTTCGAATTCAAAAATGATGTCTATTTTACAAAATTCTAAACATATAAGTTGCATTAATTAATTTAATAATTAATTCCCGCTGTTAAAACAAATAGAGTGTTTTTAAGAAACAATATATATCAAAAGATTGACAATTGTTTATGTCCAATTTCAAAGTGAAATTAATTATAATGAACACCATTGGATAAAATGGTAAAAATATATTATAAATATACTATAAACCCACTAGATAATATAATTTATCACTATAATTTATTTAGATTAAAAAAGTTGTTTTTAAGTATTTTTCACTATTCATAAAAATTGGAAGTTCTCATAAAAATACCAAAAAATCATCTTAGGAAAATTTTGATATTCCGAAACCAAAAATGAAGTCCATTTTGAAATATAATATATATATAATTTCAAAAAGTTGGTATTACTATTCATAACGGCTAGTTTGATTGGTTGTGGTGTGTTAGAACTCGATGTTGCATACAACACACACTATCGCATTATTCAAAGAGAAGTGTACCGTAGAAGCTTGGGGTGTTACATAGTCATTATATACTAAATCCGTGAAAATAAGATAAAAACACACAAATAATTTTTTGTAAAAACACCTCTATACCTAAACATCATGGTCACCTTAATTCAGCATAATGTCTTTAGATAAACATTATATCTTATCAATTTCATGTTCTGATGATCCCATATTCATTAAACCAACTAAGTAATATACAAAAAATAAATGATACAATTTCCAACTCAAGAACCAAATTTGATTGATATCATTTCTTTGTTATGGACTATGAATAATGATACCATTAATATGTTTATTCTAAACCCACACATATCATGTATGATAGATGATATTAACATACTCAAGACTTGTCACACATCACTCAACTAATTCTTAATAATTTTACCAATATCTAGGTTCCCTAATAAAACACTCCCCTTCCTCGTAGGGTTATGTTCACAAAATTAACTCAGTCAAACCACGTAAGAGAAATTCCATGTAAACATCCAATTACATTAATAAATAATTCATGAAAACCATTTAACTAACAAATTATACACATTTAAATCATACATTAATTATAAAAACAACATTTGAAAATTTAAATGTAAAGGGTTTTGTGAAATATGTTAAAATTATGAAATTTTCAAAATACATAAAAATGGATTTACATAAAATACATTATATTTTCACAACTATTTCAAGAAAAACATTAAACTAAAAATATTTAATCATGTTCAAGAATGTCATATAAGAGAGATAGTCCACATACCTCAGAAATATTATTGAAAAAATATAATTAGACTAAGATCATCAAGATCTGGAATTGGATCTTATTTCCAATTTTTTTATATCTCCAATATTATTTGTTTTACATAAATTTTTCATTTGGATCCATGTGAATCTTCTTTAATGAATGTGGATGAAGATGTTTTGAAGTTATAGAAATATTATATGACTATTGAGGGATTTCGGGAATCAATCATAATTAAAACATCAATTGGGTTGGGTAGAGAACCAGCACATACTGGAAAAGCCAAGGGACCATGACATATAAGAGAAGGAAAAATTATCATCTATTGTAGTGGGAGGGGCCACATCATAGCTATCTTGTTCAAAACCATGTCCTTCAATTATATTAAATGTTGTTCCATAATTATTATAATTTATGGAAGGGGATATGCTGCAACCCTATACACTACATCACAAACAAAAATGGATTACACCGCAGCTCACACAGATTGCATAAGGGTCCCAAAATTGTTAGTGGTATAGGAAATCTACATCAAGCCCCATAATCCGTAAAATTTTGTCTCCCCATCCTATCCACCTATTTATACTATCACAGATTCCCCCTACATATCATGGTCTCCTCAAACGCATGATAACACCCACTATAAATCCATAAAAATGCAAAAAAACATCAAAAATTAAACTCATAAAATATATAATGTCAAATTAAATTATGAAAGTGTTGTGTACCCAAAATTGAGGGTGTCACATTATCCCAATAATTTTCCTTTCATCCCATGGAATGCTGAATTATGGTTATTCTAATGACAATATTGGGCCATTACTCCAATATTTCACTTTCATGCTCCCACCTATCATCCGGGATTTTAACATGACACCACTAGACCCATACTAAATTGATCATTTTCCCATGAATGATCACCACTTCCATATAAAAAATATATCTCGGTACATTAATTATTGTAGAATAAGTATAAATATATAACTTGGTTTGATCGAACCACATGGTTCAGATAAATCTGGTACATGTTCAATTAAGAGTCTTGAAACATGTTATATATAGAAGTAGACATTTCTGGTAAATTTAATTGATAAGATACCTCACCAATAAATTCATGTATATCTAAAGGGACGATGTACCAAGGATACAACATCCTTTATTTATAGAAACGGTGATGTCATAGACTTAGAGATTATTATAAAAAATGAACAGCTGCCTAAAATGAAAATGATGATAAAAGATTAACCACAAATGATTTATATCATCTATAATCTATCACCATTCACTTTCTGAACATCTGAATCTTCTATGCTTTACCTATCCCAATTCATGATCCAATATGTCAAGTCACATCTATTCCTCAAATTAATGTAGAAAACTAAATGGGAAATCATACGATGCCTTTAAAGGATCAATTTGTATCAGGACCATATAACTGTTATTGTATCTGAACTAACCTAAGAGGATATACTCCTCACATGAGACTCCAAAATCTATCACATGATTCATATTAATTTCTTGAAACATTTGGTTCATACTTTCACATTCCCCACAAGTTTGATTTTAATACACAGTTCACCTATTCAACTAGGTTCCAAGGGTTTATTATGAGGATTTACAAAAATGAGATGTGATCTTGTGGTAATGGTCAAATATAATAAAAACAATAACTTCATGTATCTTTTACACATCTTGAATATTGATTGTTTATATGTAATATTGAATAATATTTTCATGAATCGGGATAATGTGGTCTAACTTTTTTAGATGGTCCATAATCACCCAGACGATATCGTGTTATCAAATCATTTTAGGATGACTTCTAACAAATTTTAGAAAAACTGACACCATATCCAAAAGGTAATTAATTAATAATGAAACATACCAACTGTTCGTTTGTTCTATTCAACATGATAATGATTGGTGAGGAATCTCTATACAAACTCAACCACATATCTATTCATTCAAAGAAATAAATTTTTCTCTCTCACTTCTATATAAATTTTTTGGAATCCATGATTAATATCCAATTTCAAATAGTGGTGTTCATTTAGATGTTGTTCTTCATAACTTGGAGGAACCAAAATATGATCTATAAAATATATCATAGATCCTTCATCTAACTTCATCCCTCAATGGTTTCCCCACCATTGAGTATTGACCTTTGGTCCAAACATTTTCTATCATGTTTCTAAACATTCCATACCTACACAATAAAATTGAGAACAAAAGATACTAGAAACTAAACAATATTACAACCATTATCTTCAAAATCTAGATGCATGTCAATTATAACAGACAATATCTTCCACTGATAATAGGATTCTTTAGACAATGGTTTTATAATATTTTTAATAATGTATACTATATAAAATTTCACTAAATGGTTTATATATCTCCATGAATTGAAACATATGTCTACATTCCACCCATCTTTATTTATTTATATTCAATTCCCTTTATAAAATATTTTGTTCAATTTATAATTATACGTAAAAATTATAAATTTACCACCCAAAACATAATGACACCATTTCATGAAATTAAATACTGTAGTATATACATCCAATAAATTTTTCATTAATTTTATCTCATGTACATGTTATTATCATTATTCATATGAAACAATGTGATCTCATAGCTTGAGAACACATCCCATTCTATATCCGGATGCATCACTATAAACCTCACATCCCTTAACGGACACTATTAGTTTGAGGGTAGGTACATATGTAATCAAAAGAATTAATTCATGGAATGAATTACATCAGTCATCATTTCATTTTAATTGAATACCCTTACATGTTAAAGAAGTTATTAGTGAGGTCATATGTGAAAAATACTGAACAATGTTATGGTAGTATCCCACTAAACTAAGGAAACTACATGTCTCAAAAAATTCTGTGTTGGTATCCATGAAATAAAAAATTCTATCTTTTTACGATCTATAGAGACAAATTTTCCTAGAAATTACATGGGAAACAAAATTTACCTATATTATCTATAAATTATTTTTTGATATCCTATCATAAATATGATTCTCCCTCTAGATTCCCAACACTATCACCGCATGTTCTCTATAATCTTTTTTAGTGTAATAATAAACTATAATATCATCAATAAAGATAACCAGAAAGACTTCAGGTTCTTATGAAATAAATTATTACTCATTTAAATAAATACCACAAGTATATTTGTGAGACCAAATAGAATAACAACATAATAATAGTATAATTAGAGAATCTATAAATCTTCATTCATAATATCCCCCATTCAAACTCGCAAGTAGATAAACATTGAGTGTGAGTAAATTTTAAAGAACCATTGGACTCTCCTCAATTGAAAAAATAGATCATTAATTCATGGAATAAGAAACAAATTATTTACCTTAACATGGGAAATCATATGATAATACAGAATAAAACCCATTCTTTCTATCCAACTTCTTTATAAATAGAATCATTGCTAGCATAGTGGATGTTATTATTTGAATGAACCGTCTTATTTTCAATTATACAAGATAGGAATTCAATACCCTCAATGCTATTATTTTTTTCTATAATTTTGATGTTAAATAAGAATTTTCCAGTTAGAAGATAAATCATAAACATTACTTAACTTTTGGGTGGAATCCATGAAAAACTATCAAGAAACACTTTACAAAATTAATAAACTATGGTGGGAAAATATTTACCTCTGATTTCATTAAAATATTTCAATATAGTTGATTCCAACTAATAGAAGATAGTTGCAACCACAGGTACCAAATGTAACAATACTCATGCATTTAGATCCCACTAAAATTTAAAATGGTTTTTAACACCATTTGAAGATATGAAACTAATATATCATTCATAACAGTTGATGTGGTATTTGGATTATAGTAACCAATCCATTCAAAAAATCTAGTCATTGACTCCCATCGAAAATATAGATAAGTTTAATTCCAATTCCTCCCCATCAATAGTCGTTGAACATACAGTACAGTTAAAATATTGTTACCCTCACAATCCACGAGTTGTTTTCTGATTTTAATAGAAGGAATCATCCCAATATAGAAACCAATAAAATCCAATATATAAGGGGAAGTAAAAGAGTTTAATGAATTATAAAAAAAGTTCTACATGATGGTAAAATTCAAAATAATATTACCTCCCTTAATCAATGGACTAGATTGATCATCCACGATCACTTTCACAGTACAATATAATTTTATATATATTTCTCCTTGTTCTATACTTACTTGTTAATATTTCATCTACTATGGTGTCATGGTCTTCCTAGAATTATGTTGATTTACTTTGTTCTATGGATCATTTTATTTTGATGAGATTATACATTTAAATCATAATATAATTGAGTGACTACATTCATAGCACCAGTATTTGGAGCACAATGGAAATAATTCTAGATATGTCCCATGTTTTTTTCAGACAATATCTAGTTGGTTATATACATTATCATATGATATTTACAAAAATTACTACATTATAAATATCCATTATTGCTCTTATATTTATGAGGGAAGTTTAAAGATACAATTTTCTAATTTTTATAAATCCCATCACATTGTATGTAGGTGTGCCACTTATAGTAATTCTTAAATATGTAGTTTTTACCTTTTCCAATGTGGAAAAACATACTTCCATCCACTATAATTCTTGAGAAATACTATTTTTTGACAATTTCACTATTTACCATCATTGTATAATCCACAATAATATGGTAAAAATCATTCAACAAATAAAAGATTGTCTCCCTTTCTCGAGAATTCATTCCTCTAAGGATACTCTTGCTACAACTTCTAGTGAAAAACAAACTACGCTCATAAGAATAGCTTCAAATTATATAATTGATATATTTTATTAATTTAATATAAATTAAAATATTATTCTAAAAAAATGATTTTTTTCTGATAAAATAGTTTATTAATTAATTCATTAAAATCCCCCCATTAATTTTGTTTCATTTTAATCTTAGATAGTTAAATCCCACATTTGGCTTTCTAGATCATTAATCTTGAACAATACTAAAATAAAATTCATCTTAATGGGTATTGAAATAAGAAAATGTTATATTCATTATATTGTGTCCTATTTTTAATTTTTTTCAATTGAAAATACCCTTAAAAATAGTTGGATTCATTTAATAAAACTCTACCAAATTAATAACTTGTCTCGATTAATCCTTTTGATTTCTATTATCTATAGCCTAAAAAAATTAGATGATAATCATTACTAGTTATTTATTCACCAATGGTTATATTTTAATGAAATTTTAATCAACATATTCATTTTTATGCCTATGAATTATAACACATTCCATTTTCTACAAACAAAAAAACACAATTTAGTCTCACTCACTAAAACCTGATGTATTAAATATTCTAAAATAAAATATCAAAAAACCTACAAACATTGTTTAAAAAATAAACCATTATTATAATTTTGACCATTTATTCATAAATAATAAAAAATTATTATCAATACAGTACATGTGGAGTATTGCTACCGATTACCAATAATGATGAGAAGAAAACTCTACTAAAAGTGTTTAAAAACACTTTTATACCAAAACACCCTGGTAAATTGCAGATCAGAATAAGAATAATGGATACCTATTTGTATGTTATACATATCATGTTTATCTAATTATATATCCTTAATACCTACCCATATGATGGAATGAGTTATACTTACACCATTTTGTATTCATGGAATGAAAAATAGTGATACAATTTCCATCCTAAAGATAAAAAATTTTGAAAACATTTATAACATCATTCCCCACCTCCTAATCATAATATGTGATGGGGTTCCACTATTCTTAGTTGAATTCTTAAAGACACCAATGGATAAAAAAATTACAACATATTTATATAATATTTGAGGAATATTTTTCATTTATAATGAAAAATAGCCATTACTTGTAAACATCACATTTAAAAAATGGATCCTAAGTAAATAATAATACCGATGATATATCTAAAAGTAGACATCAAAATCAGAGAATGAATGGGTCATGGAACATCAATGGAAATTCCAAAATAAAACATGACACAAATACATCATGTAACATAATCCAAAACACCCTTGAACCAGATCAATGTTTCATATCCACCTATTTTTTCCATTAAATAAAGATGAATAAATATAGAAATGAGTTACCTTCCCTTTTACTATATCCTGATATATGGAACATTCAAATTCAATGATGTTCTCATTCAGGGGGGTATAGATATAGTAGTACTTCAACAAATAATTCACTACAGACACCACAAGTAAAAGAATAAATTACTAATTAAAAAAATTACAGGGAATAGAAGTTGTTTATAACAAGACTATTAAAATATTTGGTGGAATGAAATATAAAAGTTATAAACCCATTTATTATTATTTGGAATGCCCAATTCCATGTTTACACACAAACCTACACACACATGCATACCAAGTGACAGTTCTATCATCATGAGTGCTCTCTCATTGATCCACTAATTCATCAAAAGGTGACCAATACCGAAACACACAATTAGAAAAAGTCCATTCCTTAGGTTCACATCAACAAATTAACTCACACCAACCATGTTTTCCAAATTACATAACATGTTCTATTTCACATAAAAACCAAAACATTCTTGAGAAGAATTCATCAAAAAAAAAGTCATGACTAGGAAAAATAATATAATCTTAAAATAATTATATGAAAATGATGAATGAAGTGGTTTTCTGAAAGCTATCTATTTTATCCCATATTCCACATCTATACCAAAAATGCATTACCATAAAAAATAATATATGGTAAGGATAAATAATTCCATAAATACATGAATTCATAAGGGACATATGATTTATTAGAATATAGTATAAGAGAGTGTATCCACATACCTATCTTGATTGGTGAAAATTTAGAATGACAATGTGATCTACTAAATCATTCCTTTTATCCTCTTTGTGATAATTTCATGTATTCAAAACACATTTGTTTTCTTAGAAGTCACTTACAGATTGAAGGGAATCACCTTTGGAGCATTGGGTGGAAGAGGATTGTGGGACTATATAATCCTAGAAAACTAATGAGGATTTTGTTTCTTCAATTCCAATTTAAACACAATGTCGGTCAGCAGAAAACCAACACACCAATACATAATGAACGTACCATAGAATTGAAAATAAGTAAAAAAATCCCCACAGTGCAATGGGATATTATTTTTCAATAAATATGTAGTCAATAACTTATCTAAAAAATATAAATAATGTAGGTACATATATCATATAATTCAGGGTATAGAGTTACATAGAATCCCCCCTATACCACAGAGCATCCAAAAAATAGATTACCCTAGAACTGACCTTTACATCATAATGGTGCTGAAATTGGTAGCGACACAGGAAGTCGACCTTGAGCCCCCAACATCTTAGCCAATGGTCTTGACAAAATAGTCACTAAAGGTACACACCTATTGCACCCCCAAAATTTCATATCATACCCATGAATTGTAGAGATCCGAAAAAACCCAAGAAAAACATATTAGGAATCTCAAAACAAAGGTACCTAAAATTACTGGTGTCATACTTTTAAACCATTACAACTAAATACATTACAATTAGATAGGAATACACTTAGTTTTTATAGAGAGGGAAAAAATATTATGATATGGGTGTAGACATAATTTCCCATAGTCCAACCATGAGAAGAAACTCAAGTGCAATAAATCTCAATAAAAACGTCATACAACATTAATGGACCAAGTACATTGTGATAAAATATCATTTATTTAAAGGTAATTTGCAGTTATTAGTTTTATTTTTTGTTGTCTGTCAACACTCGTTTATATAGTAGACATCTAAAAAAGGAACTAAAAAAGCGGTAATTCAATAAAATCGGTTGTTACATGGAGCCTTACTATATTCCTCTAAATAATTAGGAATGTTTTGAAGTGAAAAGAGGAAGTATAGATCAATGAAAAATATAGAGATATGTGTTTTTATGTTAAAAGAATTAATGGTATGTATTTATGAAAAAAATTCAGTCAATTCCAAATTTCCACATCGAACATGGCTCACGTGGTCTTAGACTTGGCGATTAGTGTCTCAATAATACACATCTTTAATGTTGGTCTTTAGAAGAAAAAGAATCAGTTTTTAATGTTTTTGGGTGTTTTTGAAAATCCAAAATTGAGAGATTCATTGAAAAAATCTCCCTTGTGTATTTTTTGATTTTTCTTGTTGACATGTATGGTGTAGGATGCATCAGGGGAAGTTGAAGGATGAAGTTTATTCTTTTAGTGATACTAGACTAAAAATGGTTGGGGTCACACCCTATTGGTCCCCATGTTTTTTGTGATTTCGACCTATGTGAAATGGGGTTCACCAAAATAGTAATAGAAATATATAAAGTAGTTTTCATTTAAAAGTAATGTTTCATGTCAAAAGAACATTCTCTAGTTTATCATGCCCACGACGTTTGGAATATTTGGAGGCAGACAACCAATGTATCTTAACTAGGGAATGAAAATGAAGTTGTTGATATGGTTTTAAATTTAAGGGTAATGGAATTTTTGAGAACACAGTATATATCATCGAATGGTAGGTATTCATTTCCTTGTGATACATGGGAAGTAACATACATGTTTAGTGTAATGCATGTCAAACTCAGAATTCACATGTGAAGCCATGTAGACTCATGCTATGAATGTTTTAGATGCAATGGAATGAATGATTTCTACTTTTGTGAGGTATATTATAGTGTTATACCATTTATTGTATATATATGTATTTAATGTAAAATAGACTAGGATTATACACCACATCATGGTGCATTATTTTTTAACATTTGAATGTTCAGATCTGGAAAACCATTTTCCAACACCGTTGGACTTTCATTGAAATTGAAACCACAACTTAAGAAGATCATTCACATGGGTTTTAAAGTCCATAATTTGTATATTATTTTTTTTGATGAATAAACATTGTAATGTGTATTTAAAGTTGAAGAAATCTATCCTAGGGTTAGATATCTATAGAACATATTAGGGAATAAAATAAATAAAATAACATAGGTTTGTTTCTATATTTCATATTAAATGATAAAGTATTAATAATGAGTTCATATATGTTCTTGTTTATATAACTATAATATGTGAAATACATGTTCCAATGATAAAAACAATTATTGGTGATGATTTTAAATATGCTCAGGTGAAGAAAAATATTGCATGGTAATGATTAATGTTTTCCCTAGTGTGGGAGAGTTGTGTTATTTCCCAATGTTCATGGTAGTTATCCATGATTGAATGTGATACCTCTCTAAAATGTATAATTGTGATAAAAGACATTTTATATATTTTGATTCATATGAAAAATTTTATACATTCTCTGTACATATAGCCAATTTTGGGTGAACAAAGTAAAATATGACTTATAATTTTCTATATGAATGTCTAATTTATTGCAACGAGGGAGAAATAAATTTTATTCATTGTCGTATAACATGATCTATACCCAAAGAAGAATATATTTTCTCATTTTAAAACCTAATTCACAATATTTAACACCAAAATGTTTAGGTATATTGTCCTTTTATTATACATTTTCCTCATATATAATACTTTTGTTGAGTTTTGTGAGATTTTGAAAAGTATTAAAAAGTTTTATATGGTTCTATATGAGTAAAAACCATGATCATGGTTAGGTGAAACTATAAACCGTCACCCTAAAATAATATAAATAGGCTTGTAAGTCACTAAGAAGATACACAATTATCACATGGTTTAGGAAAACTGTGTGGGTACCCAAATAAAAACCCATAATATTGGAGTTTTAGATATTATAATCCATATGATAAGAACAAAGTATGCCAATATATGTGGAACAACAATTTTTCTCTTTATGTGATGTCAAATATGTTTTGAATATTTTGTTAAACCTATTGGCCTATGGATTTTACATGTATTAAAATCTAAAAAAGTTAGTGTTCAACTATAATTTTGAGTTTAAGAAACCCTTTTTTATTCACATGTCTTAGTATATCAATCTCATATCCTTATCTAATCCATAAATAATGTTCATTTAAATATGATACATGGTTTTGATGGATATATGTGAATCAGATCTCTGTAATTTTCAATATTTCATCTTTCTTGTTTATTCCCTCTAGATCTACTTGAGTTCAATCACCTCGAATATTAGATCCAATTCATTATATATGTATAAGTGATATATCATTTGTTATAATAAGATCATGATTGTATATATTGAAGGGAAGAGGATTCAAGGCTTGAACTTGGGTTTCCATTTATTGTTCAACATTTTATTCATCCATTGATAGGTGGGTGGATTCTCCCTCTTATCCACTTATTCTAAAACATTAAGGCAAGGTTTTTATTAAATTTTATGCTTGTATATTCAATGGAAATGTTTATTTATTTTTAATTTTTATGGTTTTTTGTTAATGTAAACAAGGTGTTTAATAAAATATTTAAGTGAAGGTGATATTTAATATGGATTTTTTATATAACAAAATTTAATGAGATGTTATGTCTATTCTTATTGCATATTATCAGGCCCTATTTATGTTGAAATGTTTTTCAAGATTTTGGGGACATAGAATTATCATCTTGTGATGGATTTGGGAAATAAAAATCTCCTCTCATGTGTATTGGGAATATTATTAGGCATTCATGAGTGTGCATTTATGAAATATGTATGGGTATTTCTAATGGAACGTAAGTGTCTAGAATTTGATTTAGTTCATTTGTTTTTTAATTATTTGATAACATGTTATACATGGAATAGATAGTTTATAAGAACCATATAAAATATTTATTATATTTTGTTTATGTTATCTTATAGTTATTGGATTGGTGTTTATTAATATAAATAATTAAATTCTAAAAAATATATGTTTTATAAATTTATAATATATGTTCAGAAGTTATGTAATTATAGTCATTTTAAACACTAATAGAATATAATACCATTTTGGTCGGAAAAATTATTTTTATGTAACTATTGTATTAATACTATAATAAGTTTATTTAATCCTTATTGTTGAATGGTTATAATTAAATTTATATATTATTTACTTGATCAATTTATTTTAACATTAGAAAAAAATATGCTTCTAAACATAGGATGATAATAAATCTAGTTTTATTCATAAAATGTACTTTTATAAAAAAAATTCTCATTTTTCTCACATACATTAAAATAATTTTTATTCATTTATATGTATTCAATTAGATAAAAAAATTACATATTTTTAATTTGTTGGTTTTATTTTTTTAAATATTTCTCTTTTATTTTAGATCAATATGAATTGTAACCACCGTAAAATTTATCAATATTTTATAGGGTAAATCAGTGTAACATTGAATAAAAAAAAATTAATAATGCTATAATTATCCATTTTGATTTTTATTGGATTAAAATAAAACCAATTTTATCATAATAGGATGAAATTTTTTTAACTAATGGACACTTTTTCAAATATAAATTAACTTTTTATTATTAAAATCAACAAAAGCTACAAAAATGTTACACTCTTTTTTTAAAATATATATTATTTTTTAAGATACGGAAAAATACTTATTAATGAATATTAATAGTAATTTAATGAATAATGAAAATATATTAATGTTATAAATTTATTTCTAATGATTATTTATTTTATAATAAATGAAACACTTACACAATACGAAACCAGAATTTGTTCAATTTATGGAAAAATATTAAAATTTATATAATTTAAATAATTTATAGTGTTCCATGAATTTAAATGGTTTATATGAAATATTAATGTATCTTCAAATATATATTATAATTAAAAAAAATTCATTATTTATTTTATGTCAATTTAAATTAATAGTGTAAAAGCTCGAAATAATGATATTTTGTCAAAAAAATATATTATTAAATTTTCTACAATTCATAAAAAATGAAATAAAATGAGGATGATTATGATATTGTCTAAAATTCATGAAATTTTCATTTGTGAGTAAATAATCATCATATAAGTACAAATTTAAAACCGTTTAACTTTGAAAATGATTTTTCTCTTGTTAAAATTAATCTTTCATACCTAAGAGTTTGTCAAAGTGATCATATTTAAATAACAAACAAATATGGATAAATTATATTGTATGATAGTATTAAAAACCTATACTACCATAGTTATGAATACACAGTAATTTGAAAAATTTTGGAATGAGAATGAATTTATTATAATTTAATATTTTTAGAAATTCCAAAAGTTCCCCTCACATAAATTATAAAAGAGATCTTCCTCCATAGATTCATTACAAAACATTGAGATTGATCTATAAAAATTTATCTTATCAAAATACCTATAAAAAATTTATAGTTTCTGGTCTTCCCAAAATACTAACACTATATCCCATTAGAGGCGATCAAAAGGAATTATTTCAAATAAAATACTTTCACCATAACAGATCACTTTCTCTTTTAATCATCCTTAAATCATATAAATATATGATATTTATAAAAAAATAATTATTACCATATCCTCATTATTAAAACTTTTTTTATAATTATTAACACATAACTATACAGACTCTTTCATATTAAACGATAAGTGAATGCATTGTTCGTTATTACATATGTATTACCATGTCCACATATCGATAATGTTCATTTCTCATAATCCTATTTCATAGATGGAAATTATTATATGTTTTATGTTTATATATGATATATATTTCATAATTAAATTTATTTTATGATAATATCTTATATAACTTCTTACAATCATGTCATTTGGGAAACGACAACATCACACCTGCATACGTGTGGACTACCACCACTACAATAAGATGTGATTTATTTTACATTTATATTTCACTTAGATGATAATTATAATGGATTAGGGAATTATATATTATATATATGATATAATAATGATGTTGTAAATGTAAACTAATATTTACTTTTATTTTTTTCAACCATTGATAAATGAAAACAAAATTCATGTATATGAATGACCTATCGTCTCCATGAATGGTGTACTTAAATAACCAATTTAAAAAATTTATTGATGAAAATAAATATGGATAAATAAATATTCTTGATATTTATACAATTATTAATATTTTTTATATGATGAATTTAGATAAATTTATATGTACTGGGATTATAGAAATGAAATACTCATGATAGATAATGTAGTTCACACTATCATATGATAACATTAATAAATAATTATTGATATAATTGGGTGTTAAAATGTTTCAAATGGATAATATATGATATTATAATTCGGAAAATTACTTTATAATAGAATTATAAAAAAAATTAAATTTATTATGTTGGATTTTAGAGTGCTTTGTAATTATGGATAATGTTAGATAAATGTTTTATGTCACAATAACATTGTTTATTGGGAGTTTTTTCTGATTATATTTTATATGATGAAATATTATAAACTACCTATTAATAATTTCATAAATATTTTATTCACATATTTATTTCTTTAAAATAAAATTTTCTATTTATTTCCCACAAGTCACACAATCATGATACCAAAAATATGTTTTTGAGGATATCGACTTTACTTAGTTCTTGAGTCGAAAATCACATTACTTTTAGATCCATGTTTTAAAAAAAATAAATGAAATTGTTTACTATTAACCAATGATTCTTGAATTTCATTTTTTACACATTTTTATCTTTTTACATAATGTTTGTAAAATTATCTTCCTCCCATTTTCTTAACGACAAAATTCTTAATTATTTTCAACAATATGGAAATAATATATTTTTAACCTATATAAAATGAATAGATTTTACATTCATCATCACTAATTTTTTATTTGAAAATTCAATTAAACGTTTAAATATTTTTTTATAGAATTAATTTTATTTCTTATTTTTATAGTGATTTTTCTTAAAATATTTAAAATTGAAAGGATTATATTCCATAGATATTTTTAATGATCATTTAATGGTATTTATATTAATAAAAGAAGGCATCACATGATTTCATTTATTCGTTAATGGGTATATAATAAAATTTTACCACTCTTATTATTTATCTAGTTTGATTATGAATATAATGACATAATGATTATGAAACTTGTTACATTTTATGGGTTATGTTGTGACGAAGTGATGAAATTTATAAAAACCCCATTTCATTTTCATATGTTATTCAATGATGAAATATTTATGAAACACATTTATTTTCATAAATTATTATATGATGAATGATTTATTATATTTTGGACCACATATGAATGATTTTAATTATGTGACTAGTTGGATCTATCCCTAGATCCAATGAAATGTTTAAAGATTGATATCTTAAGTGACATACAAGACCAGAATGGGGAGCGAGTTCACTTGAGTACAGAATTCTTTCTCTATGATGGTCTTTGGTGTTGTCCCTATATACTAGGATTTCAAGGGTACTGACCCCAATATACTATGATATCCTTTGAAATCATCATTCAATAGTATGTAAATGATTTTCAAGGTTATTTATATTCCAAAAATCAATCCCTTATGCCTATGTTTTGATTTCGTGGTTCATGTTTTATTGATTTCTTTATGATTCTTGTCCTATGAACTTCGATGATTTTTGACATGAAACACTATTATGATATATGATATATAGGGAATGGTTTTAAAATTTTAATATCATACTGTGAAACCATTTTATACATGATATAGTTTAATTATCATTGATATCTCTCTTTTTTACCATTACTCTGCATTATATATCACCCTTTCTGATGAGTCTATTACAATTTTATGAAGAATGATTTTTTGTATGAAATTTCTAAAAAGTGTTATAGTTATTAATATATAACTGTGAGATTATATAGATATATTATTTACCTATTATATAAGATTACAAATTTAAAATATACTTTACTTACATGATTTTTTTATTGTTTATAGTTTTATATAAATAATATTTATCATTTTATACTTAATAAAAATGTATTAAAAGTAGGGGTCACTACAGTTGGTATTAAAAGAATGTTTTGTTATCCTTTAGGAAATAGGATGATAAAATTTTAGTATGAAACCTATATCTATCTATGTATGGAATAAAGACCTAATATTTTCATAATGATTACTAATTAAGAATTTTAATACCACATTCTCATCAAAAAATACACATGATTTTGACATCCAAAAAATTTAATATTATGATATTCTAGTTTCCCACTATGATTATTATTTATGAAACAATGATTTTTGGTTTAATAAAATAGATTGAAACAGAAGGGACTCAAGAGGAAATGAAGCTTTCTCCTTCGACAATGCCTTAAACCTAATTTCTTGGAACTATACTCCCCCCCACTCGATCGGAGGGGGGAGGATCATGATCTCATGGAAAGGACAATGCCTTTTTACCATCCACTAATCTCTAGTTTAATCCTTAATTTCTGAGGATGAAGCTCTCTCTGAAAGTCCCTGAACTTCTCCAAGGATACCCCAACTTGATCTTTCCTCGGCGGAGCTCAATGGTGCAACAAATATCTACAACCTCACGCTGGTGGTTTGGTTTCCTCATCAGCGTCCTTCAGTTGATGATTTTGACCACTTTATCTTCATTTTGTTGGATATTCAAGAGTGTGAGGTAGTTTTATTACTTGATAGAAAGAATTTGATGATTCAGATTGAGACAGAATATAAACTAATTACTGCTTGGTCCTGATCCCCTCAAAGATGCAATGGAGATCCCTTTTATCTTCTTTAATGGAGTTTTGATTTCCACATGAGATGTGATCCCTTAACGATGGTGACATGGGTGAGTCTCCCTGGCCTCCCTATCTACATTAAAATTCCCTCCATTTTGTGTTCCATTGGAAATATGATCAGTCAATACATATGCTCGGATCATCGTATGGAGGTTGTTATCTATCCCATTTGTCCATGGATTTTTGTAGAAGATGAAATTTCAAGGCCTCCAATCAATTGGTTTTGGATTACTGATGGGAAGGAGTTTTTGTGGAAGCAGGATGTCAAAGTCGAGTCTTGGATGTCATTTTCTGTTTCCTGTGGTCATCTCGGGCATGCAAGTTTGGTTTTTCGAAGTAAATATCTTATCGGGGCTTCATCGTGGACTTTGAGAATGGGAAGTTATATCAATGTATCATCTGTTTCATCTTCATTGATGTTGAAGGAGCCGTCTAGGATTCCTTGGACACAATTTTATTTTTCTGAAGGTTCTCAAGGTCTAGTGACATCCTTGGTATAAGAATTGGCTGAATCTCATGTTGTTGTGGTCCAAGCTGCGGGGATTATTGGCCCTAAGTCCAAAATGCAGGAGAATTATTAGAAACAGGTGCAAGAAAGGCCCTAAGAACCAATGGTTAGGTAGAATTTTGAACATTTAAAGAATGATCCTGGTATTTTTAATGCAATTATAGTGGAGAATTTGGATTCATGTTCCAGATGGTAAGAGTCTGTGACTGAACAACATCTTGACTCAGTTTTTTCTGAATTGAGGGAAGTGTATGCCCATGCTGAGGAGTGGCCAGGGTGGGAAGATGTTGCTAGAGGAATGACAATCATGATCTCCACTGGTAATTGTTTTCTAGAATTGGAAAATGAGTTGAATTCTCAGGCAGAGGAAGATGATACAAGGTAGGAGAGTCTCATTTTTCAATCTGAGTTCTCCTCTGAGGATGCTGCAACTAGGAAAATTGTTATGAAGGATATTGTGGAGCTGCCACACTATTATTCCATGATTGACATTAACAGTCAAATTCAGCAAGAATGGGGTTAGAATTACAATGAGGTGAAAATCCAGGGAATGTGGGATGACATTTTTGATAGTAATAAGGAAAATGAGAATGGTATGGTTTGGATTTCTTATAGGGATGTGGTTCAGGGTGGGAGGATGAATATGTCCAGGAATGAGGTTGCTATAACTGCCCCACCATGGTGAAGGTCAAGAAAATATTACTCTTATCTTCCACGACTTATGCCGACCAGATCTTATATTATTAACTAATGTGGGGTTATGTATTATTCGAAAGAGTTTTTGTATTTTTATAATTTGAATCAAGAAGAAAATATGCCAATGTCTTTATGCATTATGAATGTTCAAAGTGGGAATCATCTACTGTGGAAAAAGGAATCTATAATGGGTGTGATGATGGGTATGATTTTTATGATCTGTAGTGGTCTTTTCTTGCTTGTTGTACTTGGTTGACGTTTTTTTCTTATTAATAAATGATCAGAGGCTTGCCTCTGACTGGACTTTCTGATTAGATTGAAATAGAAGGAATCATCTTAATGATGAATTTCATAAAAAATGCAAGGATTATCATCCTGTGAATCTGAATTTTATGTGAGAGGAAATGAAAAATATTGTCATTATTCCAATAAACTATTATCAATATATGAATCATTCTAATATTCCAAATTAATTATATTTGGATGAAATTTTTGTTGAGTCCTATAAGAGGAAACATCAAATGTATTTTGGTTGGCCCACTAATCTAATATTCATTGAAAATAGATTACTTCCATTAAAAATATATTTTCTTCTTTTCTATGTTCTAAATATGAGAATGATACCATATTAATTTATTATTTAGTAGTATAAGTATATTATTGGTGTAATCTTATCACAAACATCACAGAATAAAAACTAATTGAATATATGGGTGGGATAAACTAATTTTTTTCCAATAAGTACATTCAATTTATTATTCATATGAAAATTAGGGAATAACTCATTGATATATATCATAAGGATGATGAAAATATTTTTACATATAACGAATATTTTGACCAAACATTTGAGGATGTATTTTAGTGTAATCACCAAAATAGAATATATGGTAGATCGATTATTTAGTGGATAAAAACCAAGTAATGGAATGATATAAGACAAAACATATTTTATTTTCTTTAATGATTTTTTTTATATTCTCTCAAGGTGGAGATAGATATTGGATTTACCCATTATTCACAACATTTTTTCATAAAAATAAAATTCAATTCATTTTAAATTCCAAAAAACATTAAAATAAATATCATATTTCATATATGCTTGACGCGTGAATTAAAATATGTTGAAATTATATGAATGGGACTAGTAAATATTTTATGTGTGGGAACTAAGGTCATCATGAAATTAAAATTCACTGTGATGGGAAGAAATTGGATAATGAAACGAATTGGGATAACTATGCAATGAGTGTACATAAAATACTCTAATGTTTAAATGAATGGAGTATGAGAACTATTAAAACCATTTCAAAAACTTAAGTTTTAATTGTCATTATTTTTTTCAACAACTCTTTACCCTTTATAAAGAGGGGAATCCCTAAAGATCATTATTTTTTATGGTGGAAATATAATGAAATGGTGAAAGGTAAACCTACCATATACAATAGATCTTCTAATGTTCTGTTTTATTTTTCATCTTTAGAATCATACTTTTTTAAATACATTTATAAGGTTACCATGGAACCACCTTAAAAAATAGAAGCTGAGTTATTAGTAAAAACCATTATGGTCTGATTATCACATTCCAAGACTATGATTCTTCTCTGGTTTATGTTTTTGGGAATGTTTTTCCAAAACATTATTCCATTATTAATCTTGTTAAATTCATTATTATTTTGGGAATGGATTTACCTTATTTAAAAAAATTACTCATCAATATTTTATAAAGTGAAGTAACATTTTATATTATGAACCGAAATATGATCTCTTATTAGAGTAATTAAGAAATTGTACATTTGATGGAAATTACATCCATCATATAGATTATGATTCCCTTTAAAATTATTTTTTTAACTCAAATTTTTTTAGAGAAACTAATCCTTGAAAAAATTACTATTATTTTAGAGATTATTATTTTTTTTCTAGAATATTTTCATGTACTTCCACCAAATCATGGATTTGTGTTTCCAAAATAAATCATACGTAGTGTTGGTCCTATTTCCAAGATTCCATATATTATATGCCCAATTTAGTTGTATGAATTTAAGAAGCAACTCTAAGAGAATCAGGAAATGAGATTATTTCAGATAAGTGTGTCACATTACGGTGTATTTTTTTTATTTAATAATTAATATAGATCAATGTGACTCTATATTGATTATCGAGAACATAACAAGATACCTATCAAGAACAAGTATCTTATCTCCCATATTGATGAGTTTTTTTAGAAATTGTGAATATATCTACACCTTTCCACGATTTATATTCCTTATATATATCATAAATTAAGTGAAATGAATGATTTTGTAGATAGAATGAATTATTTTGAATGTTCAGACACTATGAATTTAAAGTGATGTTATTTAGTCTAACTATTACCCTCGCTATCATCATGGATTTAATTAATAAAATATTTAGCGGTTAACTTAATCAATTTTTGGTAGTATTTATGTTTTATATTATTATTTTTTAATGATAAATTACAATCTATATGATAAATTGATATTTGTAATGAAACCCATGTAAAATGAGAAGATTTATGAAAAAGTTAACAGGTTTTAATTTTAGCATTATGAAGATGTATTCTTCAGTTATATAATCTGATATAAAGGTATATCAGTAGACCCTTCATTAATATAAGTTCTTAAAAAATGGCCCAAAATGAAAATTCTGACTATGTTTCATATTTATCTAGTTTCGTTGGATATTATTTGATAAATATGAAAAAACATTCATGGCTACAGAAACAACTGACCATGTCAAATAGGAAGGTTGAAAGGTTAATCTGGATGGATGAATGTGATGAATATAATATGTAACTAAAGGGAATGATAATTAGAACACATATACATACACACAAATATAGTGGAGATGAGTTGTAAACTATTGTGATTTATAATATAATGGACATGGATGCATCTTTATACACAATGATATGGTAATAACTTTTGCCTCACACAAATTGAAGGCATATAAAAAATTTACCCAAATCATAATTTGGAGTTCTCTATGATAAATTATCACTATATATATTTGAGGAATTATATCTGTGGAGAATGGTGTGACATATATACTAAAAAAATAATTACAATATATTCACACAAAAATAAATTAACATACACCAATGAATATTTTTGGACCTAATTAATTATTATAACTACTCAATACATTACCACACAGGGAAATTGAACATGGTGGATGATGCTCTAAGTCAAAATTATTATGATACAATGTTCATGATGGGTATCAAAAACTATATGAAATTTTTGGACTTGTAATAATTATATTTTAATATATTAATATGATGGGGTTAATATTATCTTTCTCAAATGAGTCTCTACCCATCTATCCATGTGAATATTGAAGAGTATTATATGGAAGATGTAGAGATTCAAAAGAATGTGATAATTTTTCATGATTTTGATGTTTATTGTGATTGAATAATAGTGTTCAGGAAATGTGTATGTGTTAATAAGGTACCATATTCGAAGAATGAGTTGATGGATAAATGTCTTGGATATTCATTCTTTATTCATCTAGAAGTATGAATATGTATAGAGATTTGAAATACAATTTCTAGTGGGAGGGAATGAAGAGTTATATTACATAGTATGGTTCATGCTTCATGGTATGTCTTAAAATTATGGTTTATGGATGTAATTCATTTTGAATTTTATAACCATTAACCATACTATAATGAAAATTTGAAAATGACAACATGGATTATGGCATTAAACACCTCAAAACATCTAAATGTATTAATCTTATATGGGTTATAGTCGATCAACATACAAAGTCATCAATCATCATTACCATTATATAATATTTAAAATTTTATCAACATACATGGTAATAAATTAATATTGTGGTAAGATTTCATGGTGTACAACTATCAATTGTATCTTATTAGGATTTGAGTTTTACATTGATTATTTAAAGAGTTATTCATAAGGATTTGGATACAGAGCTATGTTACAAAACTAATAATCATACTCAATGGAATTTTAATTTTGAGAGGTACATTGAAACTTAAAAATATGTATTGTGATATTTTTCTATGTATTTTAAATGTGGTTGGGATCAAAAACGTCCTTTGGTGGTATTTTCATTCAATAATAACATTCACTCCATCATTTTGACTCCTCATTATAAAGCCATATACGGTAAGAAGTGTAGTAATCTATAATTCTAGAATGATATGATAAAAGGAAAACAATTGGGATATGATCTAGAATATGAAATGTAAAATAATGATAGATCCATTCAATACATCATAATATTAGCCTAGAGTTGACAAACACATTCTGCAGCTAATCATTAGAATGATCTAGAGTTTGATGTTGGAGACAAGGTATTCCTATGAATATATCATTAGAAAAAGCTTATTAGATTAGGAATAATTGTATGATAAGACCTCAGTATATCATTCCTTTTGAAATTCTTGATCACATCAGAGTGAAATATTATCGATTGATGCCTCCACCAAATCTCTATCCTGTTCCTGATGTATTCATATATATCTGTATTGAGGAAGTACATGCATGTTCCTTCACACGTACTAAACTCAAGGTTCTGGACACTTGACCTAGATATTTATTATCAGTGAAAAATTATAGATATTTTGGATCATATAAATAATATTTTACAAAACATGAAATGTCTCATGGTCAATGTTTTGTGGTGAAACATCCAATTAGAGGAGGCTATATGAGAACTGGAGGATATTATAAGGTATAATTATCTTCATATTTTTCAATCAAAGAAATAAATTTCAATGGTGAAATTAATTTTTATGGTGAGTAATGTGTAACACCTATTGATTTTTATGATATTTTTCGCAATATTTATTTAGATTTTATCAATGTATTTCACTATAAATAATATTGTGTTTATATAAACGACATAACATTATTAATATATTATGTGTTTTTGGTATCCACTAAAATATATTATTGTGTGTGAATAATAATAACTAAATTATTGAAAACATATATTCTACACATTTATAAAATAAATTCATTATTAATCAAATAACTAGAATTATAAAAAAATTATTTCAAAATATTTATGATATTTTTTCTAAAATGATTTTTTATGCCTACACTGTATTTTTTACTAAACAATTAAATTAAACACTATTGGGGATTTATTTTAATGAAATGTATATATTAAAATCCTTGTTAAATGATTAAAACATTTAACAAATACTTTTCTACGCATGGAATAATAATAAATGTAGTTTTAGGCTTAAAAAGTACTTCTTAGAAAATATTTTCCTGGTCACATTTTTCTCAGAAACATTAAATTTTGTTTGAAATATATTTTTATTGAATTATATAATATTAATTAAATATTTATAATTAGGAGTTAAATTTTTTATAAATATTCCCTATTTATTTTTTATCAATTTGAATGGTAGTTGTGGTAAAACTTATCACCCCGATAAAGGGAAAATTGGGATAATCATGATACAAATAAGTGATAATGCCATAATTTTTCTTCCGAATTATTACTAAATGGAATTATTTTTATATTTTTTACCTTATTCTCCAAATTTATTTATTTAATGGAATCATTCGAAAGAAAATGTGGTTTATATTATTTAAATCAAAGAAAGTTCCAAAATCTCACTTTTTTAGTTTTTAGTATAATTACTGTGTTCACATTGAGAAGAAACATATTATGAATGAATAATATTATTTATTTTGATCATAATGAAATTATATTTATATTGGTAATTTATTTCTATTTTTTAAGTTTTGTATAATAACCGTAAATTTTTAAACAACCCCAAAATAGTATTTATTTAATTAACATGAAAATATTTTAAGTGACCTGATTTTAGTATGTAATAGTGTTACATGAATTTCATATGTGTATTTGATATATTCTTGTTTTGTTAATATATTATATTCTAATTCCAACTTTATCTTTATATATTTTTTGTCAAATTAAATAAATAGTGTAAAAATTGACAATAACGATATTTTATCAAAATAATATTTTATTACATTATTTACAATTCTTAAAAACATTTAAATAAAAAAATATTGACATGATATGGTAAAAAATATTTTAACACATACATTTATGAAAATGTTTACACCTTATAAGTAAAAAATTACAGACATTTAATTCTGAATAAGTAATTTATTTCGTTAAAATTAAAATTTCTCAACTAATTGTTAATCAAAATGATAAGGATTAATGTTACACAAAAAATTGTATAAATTTTATTTTTACATGGAATTGAAAATAAATACTATATTATCATTGAATTATGGGTCATTTTTCATCATTATTATTGAAAATTATTTTTCTACAATTTAATATTTTGAGAAACAAAAAACTTTCCCCTCACCTAAATTGTAAAAGGGAACGTCCTCCCTCACTTAAATACAACACTTTTAGCTTCCTAGATCAACCAAAATCATCTATTTTTTCCTATAAAAAAATGTAGAAATATCAAATATTTATTGGTCATCCAAATGGTAAACCTTATAACCATTTGGAGGAAATCTAAAGGAGTCATTTCAAAGAAGATTTAATCACGTTAAGTGATCGATTTTATTTCTAATATTTTTTAACACCTGTAAATCTGGGATACATTTCATAGAATATAAAATTAGGTGTCCAAAATATTCATAAATGTTTTTATTATTATAAAAACACATTTTACACCCTTTTACATTAAAAGGGGAATTGGAAGTATAACTTCTACGTATGTATGTATTGTCATCTTTGCATTGAATTACAATTAATTTTTCAAAATCATAATTTACAGATGGTTTTTTGATGTGTTTAATGATTATATATGATAATTGTAAAAAAATATTATTTTTGAATAATAATAACATCATTTATACCTTTTTTATATCAATTCCATTATGAAACGATAATTTTCTTTGTGCGTATGTTTGGACTACAACCTCCATGAAGTTATGTGATTCATTTTCATTTATATATAAAAATGATTGAAAATTGCATTCTTGCATACGTGCATCATACAGTCACCATGAATGGTTTAATTAAATATTATAACTATACCTTTCATGAAAGACTATAAATATTCAGAGAGTGAATATATATAACATTTATACCATGATTAATATTTTGTAGTTGATGGATCCAAAATAAATTTAGAAGGACCATAACTACTAAACTGAGATTCTCATAATAAATAAAATAGATAAAACCTTAAAAAAATTTATTTATTAATTATTAATAACATGGGTGTTTAAATTTTATAAATGGGTCCTATATTATATTTTATGTATTGACATAACTTGTAACACCCCAAGCTTCCACGGTACACTTCTCTTTGAATAATACAGTAGCGTGTGTTGTACGCAACTCCGAGTTCTAACACACACCGAAACCAATCAAAGTAGATGTTATGAATATTAATACCTAATTTTTGAAATTTTATAAATTTTATCTTGCCAAATGGACTTCGTTTTTGTATTTGGAATATCGAAATTATCCTAAGTTGAATTTTTTGTAATTTTTGGAGAACTTCCAATTTTTTATGAATAGTGAAAAATATTTAAAAACAACTTTTTTAATCAAAATAATTTATAGTTTTAAATTATACTATTGAGTGGTTTTAAAGTATAATTAGAATATATTTTTACCATTTTATCCAATGGTGTTCATTAAAATTAATTTCACTTTGAATTTGGACATAAACAATTGTCAATCTTTTGATATATATTGTTTCTTAAAACACGCTATTTGTTGTGACAGTGGGAATTAATTATAAGATTAATTAATGAAACTTATATGTTTTGAATATTGTAAAATAGGCATCATTTTTTAATACGGAATATCAATAATATCTTAGGGTGAAATTTTGGCATTGTTCTGAAAAACATCAATTTTTGATGAATAGTGAAACCACTAAGTGGTAGTTAAAAAACTGATTTTTCATTTAAATGAAACATTACAACTTCTGTGATTTTATTTTAAAAAATCTGACATACATGGTTGTCATTAGGAAGTAAAATTTGGTTCAATGGGATTAAAATAATTATGTGTGAATAGTAACTTTTAAGTTTAATTAATCACGATTAAAGGTAATTAGTGTAATTTAAGGTAAAGATAATGTTATAGTAATATAAAATGACATTTAAACTTGTCCTACCCCTATTGGATGAGTCATGACCAACCAATACAATCCATGGGTCACCTTGGGGACCCCATGGAGTCACTTTGGTAGGAAAATGACATTAAAAACCTTTTATATAATGTTAAAATAAAAATGTCACAAACATGAGTTGTTTTACTAAAACAATTTTTAAATGGGGTTATACAAGTCATATTTTTTACTATAAATATTCATTAGAAATAAAATATTATTTCCTACATCATTATTTTTTTATAATTTTTATACATTAAATAAATTAAAGTATTTATGACACCATGATGATGCAGCGATTATCTCATCAATTAACAATTTAAATAAAATGAAACGATAATGTAAAATCTAAGACATACAATTGTCAAAAACCTATTTAATGGGTATATTTCGAACCCTTATCACTTTATCCAAGAAATATATAAGTGTGGGATCTTTAAAATATGAAACTTTTATATAATAAAGTAACATTTCATTACTTTCCAAGAGTGCCCCTCCTCCCCTCTTATAAAAGGCCCCCACCACTACCACCATACTCACACCTTCAAAGCAATTTGGCTCAGCCAACCTCTGCCCAAATACTCTGTAAACATTTCCCTCTTACTCCTAGAAGCCTCACTTTGGGCAGAATTCTTCCCAAGGAACCCTTGGGCTCAAATCAAAAAAAGAGTTACCCGATTTTAAGGTAATGTCTTCTCTTATGTTATTTTGTTTTATTTTGCTTCTACAACCCCTTAAACTCTTTTTATTACTTTCTTTTGTAACAAAACCAGTATCTTAAATATACTAGGATGTTTTTATAAGAAGGCTTTGAGCTACACTTACACACACCAACATCTAATTGTTAATGAACATACTATTTCTGTGGATGTCGAATTTTTGCCTCACGAAATGATGATTGTTCAACACTCATATAACACCTTCAAAGGTGGCCATTAATATGTCACTATATTTATATATGATATATAATATTTTTATGTTTTATTTAAGCTTCTTTATTTTTCATTTATGACATACCTTTATGGTTTCCATTATGGGTAAACACGATATTTTCATTTTAGGAAGTGCGGACTACCGCACCCTCAAAGTGATTTGAATCGTTAATGCCATATGTGGGATGTATAAAGGATGGTGTAATTGATATTATATTTGATATTATACTGGAATTATAATATACCTTTATATCATTATGATTTCATTCATTAAATACGAAATAGAAATGAAAGTAGTGTTCATGCGTACGTACGGCTTACCATCTCCTTGAACGGTGCATTTCATTTCTCACCTCTAAATGTTACTTAATATTATGAATTAATGTATATACTGTATATATATGATATATATGATATCTAAATCATGAATATAATTCTGGATATAATGGATATTTTACCACATGAACAACTTGTAATTATAAGAATTTTATTATTGACTCTAGTACCAAATATCGACAAAATGACCGTTATTAACTTAAATAGTTAGATAATGTTAAAAACATGGTAATAAGTGATATAAAAGGAATAATGAACATGTAAAAGGTTCTCATGAAAATAGAAATTATCTCTAGTTTATTATTCAGAATGTTAAAGAACGATCGAGTCAAGTCGGACACGAGGTAAGGGAAATTCTTAACCCAATTTCTGTTCTTTGGGTTAATCTCCTACTTTCAAATTATGTCATGATATTATTATGTCCTATCATGTATTTTTAATTTCATTACATATAATTATATTGAATACACATAATAGATATATTTTATTTAAAAATGATCTTTGTAAGGGACTTCGTCTCAATCTCCATTCATTGAGGCATATTTTGTTTTATACACAAATTTATTTTATACGGTGTATAAACCCATTTGACTTTTACGTTTATTAAAAAGGCACCTTTTTATACGAAGTGTTTTACTAAACGACAAAAAGAAATGTTTTTCTTGTTGTACATATGCAGTGACAACGACTTCTCCACTGCCGTGACCATTATTTAAGTTTCGGTTTCCTCTACAAGCCATAACATTTTCTTAAAATGACAAATAAATACAATTTTATAATTTTCTTTTATTTCGGTATTGAAAATGGTTTTGAAAGTGTTTTTATTATATCAATGTGTTTTATTGATATCTAGTGATTGAAATGTGGAAATATTATGTTTCCTTTATGAATGTTTTATGTGATATGATTATGTTATGGTTTATGATATGTTTAAACCTATTCATATGAGGAATGCATTGGAATTAATAAGTGATGGGTAGAGCCCGCTATAGCTCCTCGATGCATCGACAGGTCTCATGAGACAAACTAGTGTCTTTCCACGAGGCCTTGACAAAATCTTATTTGTAGTCTTCGCACGAGGCCTTGGCTACGTGGTTATGATAGTCTGGCATTATGCATTCCATCATTATGAAAGTGGTTATTGATATTTCATGTTATTATTAGACTAGTAGAATATCCATGTGAATATGTAAATGTCATTATTTCATTTTATTTTTGTCATTTTATGCTGAATTTCAAGTTTAAAAGGCTTTTGTTTTAGTTATACTTTTCCTTAAATGTTAATGTTAATTTATGAAAGCTTCCGCTATATTGTTATCCTTACTGAGAATCTGAGCTCACCCTTTTCAATGTTTTAATTTTTCCAGGATGTGAAAAAGTATTTTAGGAATGACCTGCAGGGTTAGTCTGAAGGGGATATGAGTGTGGAAAAAGGAGACTATATTATTGTAGTTTTTCACTTTATGATGTAATGTAACATTTATGAATTTATCTAGTGTTTCCAAGGATACTAAACTAATCGGACATTCGAGACTTGATCTTTTGGGATCATGATAATGTTACGCAACAATGCACCGACTTTGGTTAACTGGGGTCGGGGCCTTACAGTTGGTATCAGAGGCAGTTTAGTACTATCCTTGGATGCTAGATATAGATAAACTCTGATTAGAGCACATATCCCAAAGATAGACATTGAGGATTAGTATAGAAGAACTTCCTAGAATTTTGGTATTATAGAGATTTTGTGAGTTTTCTAAGCAATACATCCCTGTCTGGATACGAGCAGGTAGAGGCGGCTCTGGTACAGATTTACATAGGGGTAAAACCCGAAAACACCACTTTGAGCTAGACTTGAACGGGAACTGGTGCACGACAACGGGCCTTGCTGCACTCTTGGTTACGACACTCCTGGGGGATATGCTTAGGATAATTATAATTATCTTTACAAACCTCTATGAAGGGTTATGAGCATATAATTCCTCAAAGAAGACATTTTTATGAGTATGGATTATATCTATAAATAGATCAATTTATGTTAAGTATTTTTCAAGTATGGAATTATGTATTTTTATTCATAAACTAATCTAATTTATGACCTTGTTTTTAAATGGCGCCTAGTGGAAGGAATGGAAACGGTATCAATGAACGCAATCCATGTAGGGATTTCCCTCCTGCTCAAGATAATTATTGTGGATCTGGAGATACAACTGGTGATGATCAACTTATTACCATACTGGGACAACTCACTCAAGTTATGAATAATAACCTTACTCATATGGAGCACCCTGATCCGCAACGTGGAGGATCATTGTTAGACCACTTCATGATGTAACAACCACCAACATTTAATGGGGGTACAAATCCATTATTAGTTGAGCAATGGATAAACTCCTTAGAGAAAATATTCCACGCCTTGGGGAGTAGCGAAAGGGAGAAGGTTGTCATGGCAGTCTACCGCCTCACTGGGGATGCCGATCAATGGTGGTCGCTGATTCAAAACACAAAGGAAGATGAAGAAGTATCAAGTATGGAATGGAGGGAGTTTAAAGAAATTTTCTTAGAAAAATACTTTCCACATGACCATCGAGCAGATATGGAAATGCAATTTCTGAGTCTGAGGCAGAAGGAGGATGAGAATGTCACAAAATATGAGGCTAACTTTACAAGGATAGCGAGGCATGCTGCAGATTATATATGTAACCCAAGAAGTAAGATTGATCATTTCTTTGATGGGTTAAAACCATTTCTCCGTTGAGCATTAGTCTCACAAACCTTCTCGTCATAGGAAGATATTGTCTCATGTGCTATCAAGATGGGAAAGGAATTTTCTATGTCTTATGAATTTAAAGAAAAGAAAGAAAAGAAGAGATCTTCTGATCAAATTGGGGATGGAAATAAGGGGAAGAAGGGAAGAGTTGAATATCAGTCCTACCGTAAATGTGGAAAGAAACACACTAGTACTTGCTTGAAGGGAATGGGAGTCTGTTACAAGTGTGGTGAAAAAGGCCACTAAGCTCATGATTGCAAGGGAAAGAAAGTTGTTGTCAATGTGGAATTCTATAATTGTAGAGATATGGGAAATTATGCAAAAGAATCTCCTAAGTGTCAGGGGAACTTACCTCAGAAGAGGCCAAGGGATCAAGGCCAAGCTTGTGCTATCACTACTGCTGAGGTTGAAGCTCTGAAATACGTGGTGGCAGGTAATTTATTGGTTTCCTCAAGTTTAGAAAATGTATTATTTGATTCTGGATCAGCGCATTGTTTCATATCTTCCCAATATGATAAGAAAATACGATATTTCCAATTTGATTTAACAAGAGAATTGTTGGTCAAAACTCCTAAGAGAAGTATCATTGCTACAATGTTTTGTGAATCTGTCCCCATTAGAGCACATAAATGTTCTTTATCCGCTGATCTCATTTTCATACCTATGATTTAGTTTTATATAATCCTCGGTATGGATTGGCTTTCAGACTATGATGCAAAGATTTATTATAAGAAGGAGGTTACGATTTTTGATGACGATGATATGGAACACATTATTTTTAGAGAAGAATCGTCACCACCTAATTAATATTTAGATCCACCCCCAGTAGCTCAACTAAATTAAATTATTGGGGAGGAATATAATTAAATGACTAAGGGCGAGGAAAGGAATTTTCAAATAGAGGATGTACCTATTGTGAAATAATATAAAGATGTGTTTCCAGATGATTTACCTGGATATCCTCCAGAGCAAGAAGTTGAGTTTTCCATTGATTTATTTCTTGGATCAAGGCCTATATCGAAGACCCCTTATAGGATGGCCACCGTGGATTGAGTTGAACTAAAGAAACAACTAGAGGAATTGAGTAATAAAGGATTTATTCGCCCTAGTGTTTCTCCATGGGGAGCCCCTGTCCTTTTTGTTAAGAAGAAAGATGGGTCTATGAGGTTGTGCGTTGACTATAGGGAGATCAATGCTATAACAATAATGAACAAGTATCCCCTACCTCACATTGATGATTTATTTGACCAATTGCATGGAGCTCAATACTATTCAAAGATTGGCAATCGATCTGGATACCATCAGTTGTGTGTGAAGAAGGAAGACATTCTGAAGCCATCATTTCAAACAAGGTACGAGCATTATGAGTTTATATTAATGCCTTTTAGATTGAGTAATGCAGCCTCTGTATTCATGGATCTAATGAATAGAGTTTTCAAGGAATATCATGATGATTTTGTGGTGGTATTTATTGATGATATCTTGGTGTACTCCAAAAGCTACGAATATCATGAAAATCACTTGCACATTATCTTGAAGACTCTTAGAAGGCATGAATTATATGGAAAGTTTAGCAAGTGTGAATTATTGATTCAGGTGATTTCTTTTCTTGGTCATATTATCTCTAAGGATGGAATTTCCATTGATCCTTCTAAGACCAAGGAAATCCAAGAATGGTCAGCACCGACGAGTATAACTGAGGTATGCAGCTTTATTGGTTTGGTAGGTTATTATCGACATTTTGCCAAGAATTTTTCCCGATTGGCTAACCCATTAACAAAGCTCACACGTAAAGGGGTTAAAATTTTCTTCACAAAAGAGTGTGAATAATGTTTTGAATAACTGAAGATAAGATTACTCAATGCTCCTATATTGACTCTACCATCAGGGAATGATGGGTTAGTTATTTATATTGATGCATTAATGAAAAGGACTTGGTTGTGTCCTTATGCAGAATGATAGGCTTATTGCATATGCATCATGACAGCTGAAAATTCATGAGAAGAACTATCCTACTCATGATCTCGAGTTAGCTGCTGTAATATTTTCCTTGAAGATATGGAGGCATTATATCTATAGTTAAAAATGTGAGATATATACCGATCAGAAGAGTTTAAAATATATTTTCTCACAAAAATAACTCAACATGAGGTAATGGCGATGGCTTGAACTACTCAAGGATTATGATTGCATGATATACTACCACCCAGGGAAGGAAAATAAGGTTGGATATGCTTTGAGTAGAAAATATCATGGTGTTTTGAACATGATGAAAGTGGAAAAGGATCTTATTTTCATTGATCTAGTAAAGATGGATATGGGAATCACCATGGAGGGTGAAACATAAAAAAATCAAATGGTTTCCAAACCATCTTAACTAGAAAGGAAAAACTGTTCTCAGGCCAATGATGAAGAGTTGAAAAAGAAGATTAAAGCTATGAATGATGGGAGATTGAGTGACTTTGTGTATGAAGATGGAATTTTGAAATTTGGGAGGAGAATTTGTGTTCTTTATATATCTGATTTAAAGAGGGAATTGATGGATGATTCTCATAGTTCCAATTTCTCTATACTCCCTGGGAGCACAAAAATGTATAGAGGTTTAAAGGGACATTTTTGGTGGGACAACATGAAGAGGGAGATTTATGATATTGTTTCAAGATGTATGGTTTGTCAACAAGTGAAAGCTGGAAGGCAACTGCCTGGTGGAGTATTGCAACCTCTTACCATACCTGAGTGGAAATGGGATAATATTACGATGGATTTTGTCATGGGAATACCAAATACTCCTAGAAGGAATGACGCAATATGGGTCATTGTTGATCGTCTCATGAATTCAGCACATTTTCTTGCTATAAGGGAAGATCTACCACTTGAACGTCTAGAAAGACTATATATTAATGAAGTTTTGAGACTTCATAGAGTACCTCTGTCAATTGTCTCGGATTGTGATCCTCTTTTACATCAAGATTCTAGAAAAGTCTTCAGAAGGCCTTGGATACTGAACTTCGTTTGAGCACTCCTTACCACCCCCAAACAGATGGACAATCAGAAATAACTATTAAAACCTTAGAATACATTTTGAGATCATGCTCACTTTACATTCAAGGAAAGTGGGATCAATATTTACCTCTAGTAGAATTTTCCTATAACAATAGATTCCATTCAAGTATTCAGATGGCACCATATGAAGTGTTATATGGAAAGAGATGTCGCACACCAACCTGTTGGGATGACGTTGGTGAATGAAAACCTGTAGGTCGAGAACTGGTGGAGGAAAATATTGAAAAGGTGAAAGTAATCCAAAACCAGATCAAATCAGCTCAAAGTAGGCAGGATATCTATGCCGACAACCGAATGAAGGATTTGGAATTTCAGGTAAGAGATCATGTTTTCTTGAAGGTATCTCCAGGGAAGGGTGTTATATGTTTCGGTCAGAAGGGTAAATTGAGTCCCAAGTATATCGGACCCTTCAAAATTCTAGAACGAATTGGGGCTGTAGCGTACCGTTTGGAAATTCATCCAAGTCTCTCCAAAGTTCATGATGTATTCCATGTATCACTATTGAGAAAATACATGCCTGACCCAATGCATGTACTCACCTATGAGGAATTAGAACTGGAACCCGATCTGTCTTATTACGAAGAGCCCGTCAGGATTCTTGATACCAGAGAACAACTGCTGAGAAACCGGACGACTCGTCTGGTAAAAGTTCTATTGAGAAACCATAAGATGGAGGGGGCAACATGGGAAACCGGGGAACTTATGATGGAGAATAACCCGAGTCTTTTTATATAGTGATATTATATGAAATTTCGAGGACGAAATTATTTGAAGGAGGGGAGAATGTAACACCCGAAGCTTCCACTGTGCACTTCTCTTTGAATAATACAGTAGCCTGTGTTGTACGCAATTTCGAGTTCTAACACACACCACAACCAATCAAAGTAGCCGTTATGAATAGTAATAACTAATTTTTGAAATTTCATAAATTTTATCTTTCCAAACGGACTTCGTTTTTGTATTCGGAATATCGAAATTATCCTAAGTTTAATTTTTTGTAATTTTCGGAGAACTTCCAATTTTTTTATAAATAGTTAAAAATACTTATTAACAAATTTTTTAATAAAAATAATTTATAGTAATAAATTATACTATTGAGTTGTTTTAAAGTATAATTAGAATATATTTTTACAATTTTATCCAATGGTGTTCATTAAAATTAATTTCACTTCGAAATTGGACATAAACAATTTTCAATCTTTTGATATATATTGTTTCTTAAAAACACGTTATTTGTTGTGACAACGGGAATGAATTATAAAATTAATTAATGAAACTTATATGTTTGGAATTTTGTAAAATATAAATCATTTTTGAATTTTGAATATCAATTATAGCTTAGAGTGAAAGTTTGGCATTGTTCTGAAAAACTTCAATTTTTGATAAATAGTGAAACCACTAAGTGGTAGTTAAAAAACTGATTTTTCGTTTAAATGAAACATTACCACTTCTGTGAGTTGATCATCAAAAATCTGACATACATGGTTGTCAATAGGAAGTAAAATTCGGTTCAATGGGATTAAAATAATTTTTGGTGAATAGTAACTTTTAAGTTTAATTAATCGCGATTAAAGGTAATTAGTGTAATTTAAGCTAAAGATAATGTTATAATAATATGAAATGACCTTTACACTTGTCCTACCCCAATTTTATGAGTCATGTATGACAAAAAAAATCCATGGGTCAACTTGGGGACCCTATGGAGCCACTTTGGTAGGAAAATGACATTTAAAACTTTTTATTTAATGTTAAAATAAAAATGTCACAACCATGAGTTTTTTTACTAAAACAATTTTTAAATGGGGTTATACAAGTAATATTTTTTACTATAAATATTCATTAGAAATATAAAAAGATTACCTACATCATGATATTTGTTTTATAATTTTTAGACATTAAATAAATTAAATTATTTATGACACCATGATGATGCAGAGATTACCACATTAATTAACGATTTAATTAAATGAAAAGATAATGTAAACTCTAAGACATACAGTTGTCAAAAACCTATTGTATGGGAATATTTCGAACCCTTATCACCTTATCCTAAAAATATATAAGTTTGGGACCTTTAAAATCCGAAACTCATTATATAATAAAGAAACATTTCATTACTTTCCATGAGTGCCCCTCCTCTCCTCTTATAAAAGGCCCCCACCACTACCACCTTAATCACACCTTCAAAGCCTTTTGGCTTGGCCAAACTCTGCCCAAATACTTTCTCAACTTCCCTATATTACTCCTAGAAGCCTCACTTTGGGCAGAATTTTTCCCAAGGATACCTTTGGCTCAAATAAAAAAAAGAGTTACCATATTTTAACGTAATGTCTTCTCTTATGTTATTTTGTTTTATTTTGATTTTCCAACCCCTTAAAAACTATTTATTCCTTTATTTTGTAACAAAACAATTATCTTAAATATACTAGGATTTTTTTCATAATAATTATTCTACCTACACATACACACACCAACATCTAATTGTTAATGAACATACTGTTTCTGTGGATGTCGAATTTTTGCCTCACGAAATGATGATTGTTCAACACTCATATAACACCTTCAAAGGTGGCCATTAAGATGTCACTATTTTTATATATGATATATAATATGTTTATTTTTTCCTTAAGCTTCTTTATTTTTCATTTATGGAATACCATTATGGTTTCCATTATGGGTAAACGCGATATTTTCATTTTAGGAAGTGCGGACTACCGCCCCCTCAAAGTGATTTGAATCGTTAATTCCATATGTGGGATGTATAAAGGATGGAGTAAATGACATTATATTTGATATTATACTGGAATTATAATATATCTTTATATCATTATGATTTCATTCTATTAAATAAGAAATATAAATGAATGTAGCGTTCATGCGTACGTACGACTTATCGTCTCCAAGAACGGTGCATTTCATTTCTTACCCCTAAATGTTACATAATATTATGAATGAATGTATATACTGGATATATATATATGA
Organism: Viscum album; assembly: GCA_963277665.1. NCBI lineage: Eukaryota > Viridiplantae > Streptophyta > Magnoliopsida > Santalales > Viscaceae > Viscum > Viscum album. Next base: position 1,234,958,991 of record OY728136.1, on the reverse strand, counting down.
TATATATGATATCTAAATCATGAATAAAATTCTGGCTAAAATGGATATTTCACCACATGAACAACTTGTAATTATAAGATGTTTATTTTTGACTCAAGTACCAAAGATCGACAAAATGACCGTTATTAACTTAAATATTTACAAAATGTTCAAAACATGGTAATAAGTGATATAAAAGGAATAATTAACATGTAAAAGGTTCTTATGAAAATATAAGTTAACTCTAGTTTATTATTCAGGAGGTTAAAGAACGAGTGAGTCAAGTCGGACACGAGGTAAGGGAAATTATTATCCCAATTTCTATTCTTTGGGTTAATCTCCTACATTCAAATTAAGTCATGATATTATTATGTCCTCTATTTTATTTGTAATTTCTTTATGTATACTTATTGTGAATACACATAACAGATATATTTTATTTAAAAATGATCTTTGTAATGGACTTCGTCTCAATCTCCACTCATTGAGGCGTATTTTGTTTTATACACAAATTTCTTTTATACGGTGTATAAACCCCTTTGACTTTTAAGTTTATTCAAAAAGAATATTTTTATATGAATCATTTTACTAAATGACAAAAAGGAATGTTTTTCTTGTTGTACGTATGCAGCGACAATGACTTCTCTGCCCCCGTGACCATTATTTGAGTTTCGGCTTCCTCTACAAGCCATAACTTTTTCTTAAAATGAAAAATAATTACAAAGTTTTAATTTTCTTTTATTTGGTATTGAAAATGGTTTTGAAAGTGTTTTTATTATATCAATGTGTTGTATTAATATCTAGTGATTGAAATGTGGAAATTTTTTGTTTTATTTATGCATTTTTTATGTGATACGATTATGTTATGGTTTATGATATGTTTAAACCTACTCATATGAGGAATGCATTGGACTTATTAAGTGACGGGTGGAGCCCTCTATAGATCCTCGATGCATCGGCATGTCTCATGAGACAAACTACTGTCTTGGCATGAGGCCTTGACAAAATCACATTTGTAGTCTTGGCATGAGGCCTTGGCTACGTGGTTATGATAGTCTGGCATTATGCATTCCATCATTATGAAAGTGGTTATTGATATTTCATGTGATTATTCCACTAGTAGAATATCCATGTGAATAAGTAAATGGCATTATTTCTTTTTATTTTTGTCATAATATGCTGAATTTCAAGTTTAAAAGGCTTTTGTTTTAGTTATACTTTGCCATAAATTTTAATGTTTATTTATGAAAGCTCCCGCTATATTGTTATCCTTACTGAGCATCTGAGCTCACCCCTTTCAATGTTTTAATTTTTCTAGGATGTGAAGAAGTATTTTAGGAATGACCTACAGGGTTAGTCTGAAGGGGATATGAGTGTCGAAATTGGAGACTATGTTATTGTAGTTTTTCACATTACGATGTAATGTAACATTTATGAATGTATCTAGTGTTTCCAAGGCTACTAAACTAATCGGTCTTTCGAGACATGATCTTTGGTGATCATGCCAATGTTACGCAATAATGCACTGACTCTGGGTAACTGGGGTCGGGGCCTTACATAACTCTTATATATAAGTATAATAAATATAAATTTATTAAAAAGGATGTTTGTATAACACCAGAAGGTTTTAAAAAAATTAAAATCCATGAAACATTATTTTAATTAGATTGTTGTAACTAGCCCTTAAAAACAATTCTTCCACTTCTATGTTTTGAATTTCAAAAAATGGTTATCTATAATTATGATCTTTATGTTATTTGGAGTTTGATGGAACCAATTTTATTTTTTTCGAATAGTAACATACCCTTATGAATAGTAATATGATAGTAATATCACCCTAATGAATAGAAAATTTTATTAATATTTTATTTTATTAAGGGTTTAGGATAATGACATCTTGATTAATTTTTCAAGGAGATATAAAATGAGTTATAGTTTTAAAATTTCTAATTTTTGAATAAAGTATAATTTTATCTTAAAATTAATTTAATTATATTTATAAAATTATTTTCAAAAAATGGAGTTCATTTTTGAATTCCATACATCGAAATATGGTTAGGGTTAAATTTTGGTATTTTTCTAAAATTATTAAATTTTTAATGAATAATGAAATACTATAAAATATTATATATTTATGTTATTAGTTAAATACACTATTTATGACATCATAACTAATGTAAGAACATTTTTTTCAAAATCACATGCTCTAATTAGTATTTTTATCACAATAATGAATATTATTCATAGTCTTGGATTATAATATTAAAACAATGATTAAAATAATGTAAAATCCCTCCCCTCCTCGACTATAAATTCAACCATCATTAGCCTCTTCTAATCACACCTATCAAGCCTTGATAATATTTTATGTTCTACTAAATTCCCTCCCAAAGGCTCTTCTCCACTTATAATACAACTTGGTCCCACTAAAAGGCAAAAACTAAATGCCTTAAAGAGGATATCAAGGAGATGAAATCAAGTGGTAAGAATCCTCTTCCTTTTTCATGTGTTTTCTTTTCAATTCCTTTCATTTATTATACTATCGTCCACACTACTTATCCAAGAAGTATAAAATTTCCAGAATCATATATATTCTGTAAGTTACCATGCCCATGTAAAATAGTCACCATCTTTCATCCTCTCCTCTCCCTATTTTTAAAAAAACACCATCCAAGATGTGTCGATGTACCAAAATCATGGACGAGGTGTTTTCAATATTCATTAATTGATTCAATACTAATCATAAAAAAAATTTAATGCATTAAATACAATGAAAATTTGATGATGTAACACATTTTATTTTCTGGAATTAAATTCTATTCAAAATATTAAATTATATAATGAAACAAGTTCATGATTATCGTGGAACCACAAAAAATGATCTATACAAATACCATTAATGTTTTATTTAATGACCAATACTCATATATGATAAAAAAATAATTTATGGAATCATTATATATTCTGTAAACATATTAATACCATTTAATTTGACTTCTGGAATTTCATTTCCATACGAAGTGAAAATAAAATACAAACCAATCATGGAAAGAACACACCCAAAACAATTGATGGAAAAAATACTAACAATTAAGAGGTGAAATAATGTTATAAAATGATCATTTATGGTATTATAACATAAATACATTTATTTTAGATATTAATAATACTATTTTAACCTTTATAAATTAGGTTTAATCATATTTAATATAAGACAAACCTGAGGTAAGGGAATTCTTAATCAGATATCCATTCTTTGGGTTAACATTCTATTTTATTATTTATGATGTATTAAAATTGTTCGTGTAATTAATTTTATTAATATTATGTTTTATTATGTGTATTTATCATGTATATACACATTCCATATCCGGTATTAATTCTCACTTCAATTATATGATATTTTAAGCTACTTTTCCATTAAAATATTATTTTAAAAATTCTATTTTACGAAATTGAAAATTAATGTTTTAATGAAATTATTTATGTTCTATAATTGTGTTATTGTTCTTAGAAATTGTTTATGATGATGTTTGGTACATATATATACATATAAATCATTGTTCATGTGTATGTTTGAGGTTATCCGTATGGTTTCTCCATGTGTAACTTTGATGGTTACATAATAAGGTTGTTATGAGGGTTACATTATAATGTCACCGTAAGGGTTTCAAATTATAAGGTAGCTGAGAGGGTTATAATATTATGAAATAAATTCAAAAATATGACATTATGGACCTATTTACTTTATATTTGTTTTTTTTTCAATCTCTTGTAAGTATCATGTTTGTCAATGTATGTTTATATGGATGACAAGTTTTCATTTTTTTAAATGATTTCAAGAATTATAAGTATTCATGGGGTCACGTTATTTCTCCTATAAAAGGAATTTGAGATCATCCCATGTTCATAATTGATTCTCAAGGTTATAAGTATTTGTAAAACTAATAACGAATCCATGTTAAATGTTATGATGATTCTTCAATGAAAACATGTTTTATTTGAAAAGTTTTATATTTCAAAAGAAATAGATACAGTTTTTACTGTATATGCTCACTAAAAATATGGAATTTTATGTATATATTATATCCCAATTATATAAAACTATATACATAAAAAGATCCTCAGTATGAAAGGAAGATAGTTCATGACTAAAATTCATAAATATGTAATGTAATAAAGATGGGTCCTTATAGTTTGAGTGATTTTGGAACAAGGCGGCCTTGATGTCTGGGTTTTATGTTAAAATATCATTGTTTACCGAGATTGTTTATGGTTATGTTTACAATAATTAATTATGATTATATATATCTCAAGAATATAATTAATTATATTATAATATAGTTATTAATTGAAAAATCATGTTTTCCATTCATTTGTTTTACCTTATTTTATCAAAAAAAATGAAAATAAGTTTTTAATAAACATGTAAGTAATTTACATCTCAAATCGAAAAAACACTTTCTTATATATAAATGTTTTTGAAGAAAATTAATTATGTTTTAAGTATTATAATATGATTTATTTGATGTCATTTTACCTATTTTTTAAAATAAAAAAAATGTTTGAAAATGAGCTCGTTGTCATTTCCTGAAATATGTACTTTTAAATTTTTTTATATTATTTTAAAAGAAATGAAATTTTTTATTATAAAACATGAATATCATTTCTTATTGCCATGAATATTTTTTTCTTTAAACCATATATTATAATATTACATGTTTATTGTGAAGAATTTTTTTCCCATTAAATTTTCATGGATTTTTTATATAATTGATTTCAAAATGGAGATTTGTTTTTTCTTTAATAATGGTTTAAAGATCATTTAATGTTGTTTAATAAAATTATATATGATACCCACTGAATTTAGTTATTCATTACTAGTGATATGATACATAAAATCCATCTATATTATTTCACAATATGGTTTATTAATATGATAACATGTTTTTTTATGAAACACATTTATTTTCAAAAGTTTATGGTGTGATGAAATAATGAATTTATTATGAATCCCATTTTTTCATTCATTATGAAACAATGTAATTTATATAAATTCCATTTATGTTTATCGGTTCTAATATTATGAATGGTTTATAATCTTGTAGAAATCATATGTATTATTTTTATTATGTGATGGGTGGGGCTTATATCACCCTCCAATGTATTGGATAAATATTTATATCTTTTGAGATAAACATGATTGGAATGGGGTGTGAGATTTTTTAGTGGTGGAAATTGTCCACTCTGATGGTTTTAAGAGTAAACCTTTATTGATATGATGATTTTGTGAGTGAACCAAATCTAATATTATTGGCATGGTAATGAACCATGACAACTGGTGAAATATCATTCTATTCCTATATGTATTCCACAAAACAATGCCTTATTCATATATTAATATTTCATGGTTTGTGTTCATTGATTGATTAATGATTCATGTATTATTAAGTGTATTACATAATTCCATGAACATATATTTTTCTCTATAATATGTAGGTTATTGTTTCAAAATATTATACTCAAGTTATAATACCCTTTTTGTCATTTTATTATTAAAATATAATTGATATATCCCTTATATACCCTTGTTGATCATAAGAGATTACCCTTTCTAATGTGATCATTCCTAGGTAATAAAGAAGAATTTTTTTATATTATATATAAGATAGGTGATAGTAATGATGATCCAAGTGGGAGATGACGTAAAACTCATATGAACAAGTTTTTTATCTTTCTAGGTTTCAATTTATACTATACCTACGTGATTATGAAATAGATAATTATGTTATATAATTGATATTAACCTCTTTATATGTAATATCTATTTAAAAAGAGTACGAGGAATTAAAAATATGATTTACCATTACGTTTCATGTAGATTATCCTTAGCATTAAATAGTGTCAAGTGAATCATTGATTGTTATCTTCTAAAACAACAATAATGTTTTATGGATCTAGAACCTAAATTAGTAATGACTTTAATTAATATTTTTAAAATAATAGGTATTTAGATTCCATACTTATTTAATATATTTTTCAAAAATTTAAATTGATTTAAAAAATCCGTTATATATTTTTTTATTTTATTTTATATTTTCCTTTATTACTATTAGCATGTTATTATTGTTTAGAATCATGACACATGTTTGAATCATTTTTATTTAGTCATTTATTTTAGTTTTTTTATAAAAACATGTGTTTATTTGAATATTTTAATTTGAAATTTCAATATATATTCTATACTATTTGTCATAAAAACATTCTAGAACTATGACTTCATATTCTATTGGATAATTTCATAGTATGTTCAAAAGAATGGATGAATTAGTTTCTTATCGTAATATTTGAAATTAATAAATCTTTCATAGAACCATGAATAACAAATCAGATATAATTTTTATATCTGAAATTTAATATCTTCTCATAATATTTCATTTCAAAACTCAAACACTCCATAGTTTATGGGCTATAAATCATGATAAAAATGTAACTATTTTTTATATATTAAAACAAAATAATGAATGATAATTTTCATATTATGTCAAAAAATTTATATAATTATAAATGAATAAGGGTTAAAAATAATAATATTTTTATATGTCATTTGGTATATTCTTTTCTTTTGTTTTATAAATTTTTCAAACCATTCAATTTATAGTTTATTTCTTATGAAATAATATGAAATATTTAATCTAGGAAATTTTGGACGTTTAATTTCTCACTCAATATTGTTTTCTTATAATTGATGGTTTATAATTTCATATTCGTGATATTATTTTTAGATAAAGTAAATTTTTATTTTATTAAACGGTTTTATTAATAAAAAATTAATATGAATATGAGAAAAAATTTCCACGTAGTGTTTCTATTAATGGTTTATTTATTTATGTAATCCTGTTTATTTAAAATAAGTTGACGAGATCAGATTTTATTAGAATGTTTTATTTAATTTATTCAATTAATTTGAGTTTATTTTTTTATTTGTTTTCAGGATTAAAAATTTGTTTTAAATATTTTATTTTCTAGGATTTTCTATGAAAATATTCAGTATCTTTATTACTTTATTATATAAAATATTTAAAAGACATCTTTTATGAGGTCTTTAGGTAAAAGGGTTATACAAACAAAAACTTTTACAGATTTAAATGTATTGTTTCTTAGTTTTCAAAAATATTGTATTATAATAATTAAATTGTTCCATCTTGGTTTTTAATTATTTTTTGAAAAATGAATCTCAAAATTCTATTACTAGTGCTCAATTTAATGAAAATAGTGAGAGTGTTTCATTAATCGGGCATAGAAGATTCTCCTCATAAAAATGTTGGTTTTTGTTTTCCAATTATTATGTTGTTTTCATCTGGTATTTAGGGAATGTTATTTAATACAGAATATGAGGATTGTGTTATTGTTTCAGTGTTTAAGTTGATTTTATTACGATAATATTTATATAAATTATTTGTTTGAATATTTTCTTTCGGTAATGGTGGGGTTGGTTATGGATTCTATTATATATATACTTGATTTCTAGTTATGTTCATTATGTTTTAATATTGTTTTACTTCTTATTATTTTTCTTTTGATAGTTTTTGTGTGCAGTTTATACATATTTTTTTAGTTATGATTGTGTTTTCATTTACACATTATATATGTTTTTCTTCTTTCTCTGATATAGGATTAAAGAATGAATAGAAATATTTTTTTCATTAGGATGTGATGTCTCCTGGGATGGACACAAGTATCTTTAGTAGTGGGACAATATAAGATCTAAAACTTGTTTCCATGATCAGTTTCATTACCTATGGTATAACTATGGTAGGATTTCTAGTCTTCCATATCACTTTATCATAAAATGATATTAACATGGTTCCTCAAATTAAATTTTATATAGATAACACAATTTCTATGGTTACTATCAATTAATTTTGAAACTATTTTATCATATTAATGGTGGTAAAATGATATTTTATTTATTATAATATATTCTATGCTACATTTATTGGTTTAATGGGATATTTTCTCTCTAGTTTGGGGTTGATACATTATTTTATAGTTTTATGTGGTATAAGTGTCTCCATGTTAGTATCCATAGCTTAATAATTGAGAAATATGTTTTCTCATATTCCTTGAGTCCTCATTCACTCTAATCATTGCGGGTTTATCTACTTTCATTTCTCACATTCCCAGTTTTGGCCACACCAATGAATACACTAATCACATCTCCCTCCTTTGGATTTTATATGAATTTGTTTATAAAATTTTCAATGAAAAAAATCTCATGTATTGAACCACTCTAATGCACATGGTTCATAAATAAAAATAATATTTAGTTGATTTAATCCAGTGGATCTCATTTCATCATTGGGGAGTCTATGTCTACAAATATACCTTGGTAGATTCCTCAAATTATTACCATTATTCCATTCTATATGATGGGTAGTTGTAATCACTTTTAATAGGATAATAAGTATCCCTATTATATATATTAAAATCATGTTCATAAATATTTTAGGAAAAGTTTCCATATAATTTCCACCCAAGTGTAGGGAAGGTTCATTTGTAGATTATTCGATAAAAACTATTTTAAAAATAAAATGATTACCTATAACAATACTATTTTGTGGGTGAAGTCTCAATGAAATGGAAAAAAAATTATTAAGACTCTAGATTTTATAAATATCCACATCGTTTGACTCATTAGGGCAATATTTTTTGTAATGCACCGACCCCAGAATCCTGGATCTGGTGCATTACTTTATTACATTGGAATGATTACAAGGAATAAAACCCGGAAGGATCAAAAAGTTTGGAAGTCTTTAATAATCTAGATAAATACATGGAAACCATTTTACATTTATAAAGGAACCAAAATATGATTCATATCAAAAGTTAATAAACTGTATCCCTGAAAACTCAATAAATGATCTCTTCTTCAGAAAATATGGAAGGAAAACAAATTAAAGGGGTGAGATCAAATTCTTAGTAATGGTTAAATATATCAGAATCATGAATAAAAAATAATTGAATCATAATCAAATTTTCATAGTAAATATTTCAGGATGAATAAATATAAAACACACACCATTAATATACATAGAATGAAACTGCATCCATAGATTTTGTCAGAGTGAAAACCTCATGGAATTCAATAACTGAATACTAAATAAAGAGAATGCTTATGATTTGTATGGAATTTATCTGAAACATGTACCATTATATTTTTGAGAAGGTTTAAGTCTATGGGTAGAATCCTGTCTGATTTTTTGAAACATTTTCGAAAGGTTTATCAACAATTGATTTGTCTCATGAGACCTATCGATGCGTCGAGGGGCTATAGAGGGCCCCAACCATCCATTCCAGTCCAAATAATTCATTCTAAAAATAATTAATATAATAACTATATGACTTTTCAATATCCATATTTGGTAAATGATACAAATTCATCAATATTTCCCTAGTAAAAATAGAATTCAAAATAAACATTGTATGTGAAAAGGTATATGACTTAAAGAAATAATGATATCCATGGTAAAATAAAATGGATATTTACCAGAATTATAATTTCAAATGAATAATGATATAAAATTGAATGTAGATACACCATATAAGGAATATTAGGTGAAATATACCAACTTAGCCTCAATGAAATGCAAATTGAGACAAAGTCCCTTACCATGTGGTAATGGATCGAGTTGTATAACCAAAAATAAATGTTCCCCAAATGAATCACAGAATAACATTAATATAATGATAATCATGATATTATATATCAAATGTAAGTACACTTACATGACCTGAATGAAATAAATGGAGAACAATGGAAGTCTCTTAGAATTAAAAGTGAGATGAAAAAACTCTTACCTTATACCCGAATCAATTCTTCCCTTGATTATAATATTCTGGATAGTAAAATTAGATTAAATAATTAAAACTTTTATAAATATATATACATTTAATTGATTTAGTATAACCATATTAGGTTCATTCATTTACTTTTTGATTGGTTTAAGGGTTCAATTTTATTTTTGGAAGTATTTTCGTCCCTGGTTTTCATGCTCGGTTTTCTTGTATTCTTGAATGGATGTTCATTTGAAATGTGGTTAAACATACATAATTGTTAATATATATTATTAGTTAAATTATATAGATATTAATTATCTTATAATTATATTGGTTATATATCATGAGGATAACTCATTAGATTAAAGATAATGATAAACGATTGGATTAACTTGGTGGTTTTGTGAATAATGAACTTGTTTTTTATTATAATTGTATATTATGATTGTGTAATGATTAAAGAAAATTACATAAAATAATATGTACTATATTCTAATTTGACAATTATAATGGTTTCATGACCTGTGTTGAAGGTAGTTACGTAAATTGAAAACTCGTATTCCTTGAACGTGATAATTTACACATCTCAGAGAGTGTTTTCATTTATAGACAAAAAGCATGGGATAAAAGAGATTATAATGGGATATTCCAATTTCATTACAACATTATAGTACATGTAATTTACTATATTGGTCACGAATAATTGGAAAATATACAGGGATAATGTATATGTGGGAAATAATTTAAATTAAAAGAAGAATAAATATTACCACTTGAATATTTATCTTTTGAAACCAACTTAAGGGTCTTGTATGTTTTATTTATGTGTGACCATAAGCACAATAATGTATCATGGGGTGAGGAGGATATAATTTTTCAGAGTTAGGCCAATCATGAAGGCTTATGGTTATGAAATTTTTGAAGGAAGGAACTTCTTTTTATAATTGAGCTGAGGGGTAACTTAGGAATGAAAAAATAAATAACATATAATACATATATTATAGGATATAAGACTTATAAAAGGCCTAAATAAAAATTTTGATTTTATTTTGAAAGTAATATTCTCATTTTTGGACATTTTCAAAAATTTTGAGATTTCTAAATAATTTAATAAAATATTATATTCATGAAAAACAATTTTGTCATGATAAAAATTATTCATAACTATGACTTTAAACCCATCAAAAAAGTATAAAAATCAAATAAATTTTTATATTATATCATAGAAATATTATATTATTCTATAGAATCTATGAATTAGTTTTAAAAATGAAATTATATTTATTTTATTATTTTTTAATAAAATTAATTTTATTTATTCATTCATTTAATTAATATTGCATCATCTTTGTGTAATCTATTATGCTATATATTTGTATTCTAAAAATTAAAAAAATAAAAGATAAATATAATTTTATTATCTTTCCAATGACTATTATTATTCGAATAAAACCTCTGTAAAATCTCATATAAAGATATTATTAATATTAAAATCCACTATGTGACAACATGATATCATTTTAAAATAAAATATTATAAAGGCATAAAAGTGATTCATGTGGGTACAAACTTTCCCAAATTTGAATCAAAACATGATAATAATATAAATATGATTATATAAAATGTTTAATAGAAAATATGAGTCATTTAATAATTCTTATACTTTTAATTAAGAACATTTTATATATTTTTCTTATGCTTTCACAAGGGCTACATCAGCGTTACATAAGACATAATGTTAATTATTTCATATATATAAAATAAAAAATAAATAATATCATAATGACAAATTAATTAGTATCAAAATAAAATTATGTATTTATTCATTATGTACATTCTTTCATATACAAAACAAGACATCTTTTTAAATTGGTTATTTTGACTTTTATTTTCCTGCACAAGAATTGCACAGACATTTGGATAATACTCTTGTTATATAACACTAAAATAACAAATTAACAATAAAAGACCTAAATAATACATAATATTTAATAAATATGTCATGAAAATAATTTTTATCACTAAATTATTATATTTAAGTTTCCAATTTTGACTTTGTTAGCGCTATGCAGGCATTGCATCGACATTGACAATGATTTTTACACTTATCATGAAAAAATATGTTTTTTATGTTCTAAATTAATTTTTTACAATATTTCACATTTAATATAATTATTTAATTATTAAATTGTTTAAATTAATTTTAAGATCATAATAATTTCATGACGATTTAACAAAAAATCTAGTATTTATTTAAAATATGTATTTTTACTATTTAACAAAAAATAATCTATTACAAAAAAATAGAAAATTTCATTCAATTTTTTTTGACATTTATAATCTAAAAAGGAACTATATTTTTTAAAAATTATTTTACAGATATGAGAAATTTAAATTTTAATTAAAATCATCATTTACTCAAAAAATACCAAATTTATTAATATAACAAATTTTATAACACTTCGAAAAATTAACTAATCTCTCATTAAACTAAATTATAATCATAGGATAAAAAATCATTGATTCATGAATATATTTCATGAAAAATTAAATATATTTTTTATTAATATATTAACTACAAAATTTTAATTAATTATTTATTTCTTATAAATATACAAACATATAATTATTAATTTTTAAAATATTCTCTCTAATTTATAAGGTGGCTAAATTATTATTTTTTCTTTCTTTGGAAGGTTTCTATTTATAAGAGTAAATTACTATTCATAAGGGTCGTGTTACTATTCATAAGGGTACATTACTATTGGAGTTACTATTCATAAGGGTAAATTACTATTCATAAAAAATATGTTGATTCTATCAGACTGTAAATATCTTACCGAACGCAATAGTGTATGTTCGATTTTCGAGATCAAATCATAGATGTGGAAAAATAAAGTTTAATTTCAATGTTATAACTATCTCTTATAACAATTTTATGTTTCACAGAGACTCAGTGTTTCATGCATAATAAGTTATCAAATGAATTGAAATTATTTATTCCATAAAATATTGGGCTGTTATATTCTTCCAACCTTCGGAAATTTCATCCTCAAAATTTATCATGTATAATTCCCTCAAGAAATTTGTCGGTGGTACTTCTATTATTTTCTTCAATTTTTATATTAGGGTTAGGTTCCCTAAACATTTTTTCAAAATCATGTTTCCAATGTTTCTACTAAAAATCATCTGATACCAACTATAACACACCAACCAAAGAAGCCTAGAGCTGGTACGTTACTTTATTTCACAATCATGATTACATGGAATCATATTCTAAAGGGCCGATCATTTTATTAGTTTTTAAGAAACTAGATACATACGTGTAATCCATTTTACATTTGGAATGGAAACAAAATATGTTACATAACAAATGATAATAAACTGCAACCTTGTAAACTAAATAAATGATTTCTACTTACTAAACTGGGGAAGGAAAACATATTTAATGTGTATAATGAAATGCTCAATAAGTGTTAAATATAGAGGAATCATTAATCAATAATAATTGAATCATAACAAAATTGGCATAGTCAATATGGCATGGTGAATAAATGAAAAATACATGCCATTAATAATATGGGGATGAAAATGCATCCATAGATTTTTTTCATGGTGAAAACCACAAGGATTGAAACAACTAAATAATGTATAAAGAGAATGAATAAATTTTTAAATCATGTATCTGGCACATGAACCATTATACTGTCGAGACAGTTTAAGTCTGTGGGTAGAAACCAGTTTTATTTTTTGAAACAAACTCGAAGGGTTTGTTTCCAACTGATTTGTCTCATGAATCCAATTGATTCATCGAGTGGCTTTAGAGGGACCCAACCATCACTTCCAGTGCAAATCATTCATTATAAAAAGATTTAATAAAAGAAAAATATGCCTTTAAAATATCTATATTGAGTAGATGATACATATTCATCAATAATTTCATAGTTAAAATTGAATTCAAAATAAACAACGTATGTGAAAAGGTATATGGCTTAAGGCAATAATCAAATCCATGATACAAGAAAATGTATATTTACCAGAACTATAATTTAAAATGAAAAATTATCTCAAATGGAGAGTAGATACACCATATATGAATGATTAAGTGCACAATACAAAGTATGTTTCTATGAAATGGAAATTTATACAATGTCCCTTACCATGTTATAATCAATCAAGTCATATGACCAAAAATTAATAATCAACAAGTGAGTCAAATAATACCATAAATATAAATATAATCGTGATATTTTATATAAAATTTAAATCCACTTACACTACATGAAAGAAATAAGTGGCGAACAATGGAAATATTACATAATGAAAAATGAGATAAGGAAACCCTAACCTTATGCCCGATTATGTTATTTATTTAATCTAAATTCCCTGGATATTCAAATAAGATTAATTAATGATAATTTATATAACTTTATATATATTTAATTTATTTATTATGACCAAATTAAATTCATTCTTGTTCTTTTTGATGGGTTTAATATGTTCAATTTTATTGTTCTAGAAGCATTTTCTTCCTTGGTTTTCATGATCAGTTTGATTTTATTTATCAATAGATATTCGTTTGAAATGTGGGTAAACATAAATAATTATTGACATATATTATTAGTGGAATTAAAAATATATAAATGATCTTATAATTATTTTGGTTATATGCTATGAGGATAACTCAATAGATAATGTATAATGATAGACACTTGGATTAACGTGGCGGTTTCGTGCATAATGAACTTGTTTTGTGTTATTATTTTATATTATGAGTTGGTAAGGATTCTATGAAATTAAATAAGAAAAAATAAATTTATTATGAAATGGTTCAACTATTATATAGGTTCCATGGCCCCTCTTTAATATAATAACGTAAATTGAAAACTCGACTTCCATGAAGGTGATAATTTACACATCTCAGATAATGTTTTAACTTATATGACAAATGGAGGGGAATGATGAGATGATTATGGAATATTCCATTATAATAACAAATTTATAGTGAATATATTGTACTTGAAATGTCATTAATAATTGGATAATAGGAAGAGATAACGTATAAGTGATAAATAATTTAAAATAGAAGAAGAAGGAATCTTACCTCTCGAATATTTCTCTTTTGTTACCACCTTAAGGCTCTTAGAAGTAGTATTACTATGAGACCAGAAGCACAAGAATGTTGAAAGGGATGAGGATGATAGAATTTTGAAGAGGTTTGAAGAATAAAAAGGGTTATTGTTATGAAATTTGTGATGGAAGGAACCTCCTTTTATAAGTGAGGTGAGGGGTAACTTAAGAGTCACCACAATTATTAAAATATAATAAATATATTATATGGTTTAAGAATACCAAAAGGCATAAACCTAAATGGGGATTACATTTTAAAAGTAATATTGTCATATTTTGATATGATAAATATATTTGGTATTTTTAAATAATTTAATAAAATATTTTATTCATGAAAAACAATTTTTTCAGGATAAAAACTATTCACAACTATGACATTAATCATATAAAAATCATCAATAATAAAATGTAATTTTATATTATATTATAGAAATGTCTTATTCATCTAGGGAATCTGTGAATTATCTTAATAACATAAAATTATAATTATTTTATTATTCTTAATATCATTTATTTGATTCATTAATTATTTAAATTATTGCTGCATCATCTTTGTGGAACCCAATATGGTATTTATTTTTTTCTGAAAATTAAAAATAAAAACAACATGATAAAAAATTATTATATTTCCAAATAATATTAATTTTCTAATAAAACCACTCTAAAATCTCATATAACTATAATATTAATATTCAAAAACATAATTTGACAACATGATTTACTTTTGGAATAAAATATTATAAAATTATTAAAATTGATTCAGGTGGATCCAAAATAACCCAAATATGAATAAAAATGTAAAAATAAAATAAAATATATTATATAAAATGATTCATAAAAAATATAGTTCATTTGAAAATTTTTATAATTTCAATTAAAAAAACTTTATTTATTTTTCTTATGCTTACACAAGCATTGCATCGGCATTGCATAACCCTTAATGTTAATAATTTCATATATAAATATTGTAAATAAAATATCATCATCATGATAAATTAATTAGGTTTAAAATTAAAAATATGGATTTACTTTATATGTATATTCTCTCTTATACTAATAGGATATATTTTTAAATTTAATATTTTGCCATTTCTTTCCCTCATCAGCATTGCATAGACCGTTGGTTAATAGTCATGTTATAACACTAAAATTATAAATTAACAATAAAATACATAAATAATAAAAATTAATTAATAAATAAGTCATGAAAATAATTTTTATCACTCATTTATTATATATAATTTTTCAATTTTGACATTGTTAGCACTGCGAAAACATTGTGTCAACATTGACAAGATTTATAAACTTATCATGAAAAAAAATATACTTTTCATGTCCTAAATTAATTATCTAAAATAGTACAATTTTAATATAATTATTATGTTATTATATAGTTTAAATAAATTTTTATATCATAATATTTTCCTGATGATGTCAAGAAAAATGCTGTATTTTTTTTACTATTCAACAAAAATTAAAATATTTCATGAAAATCACAAAAATTATTCCAAAACCATTCTGTGACATTTATAATCCAAAAAGAAACTCAATTTTAAGAAAATTATTTTCTATACCTATGAAATTTAATTTTTAATTAAAATCATCATTTACTCAAAAAATACAAATTTTAATATTATAACTATTTTTATGACACATCTAAAAATAGACGAGGGTCTCATAAAATTATCTTATAATCACAGAAATAAAAAACACATTGATTCATGACTATGATTTATGAGAATTAATTATCTTTTTAATTTATCTATTGATTATTAAATTTCAATTCATTATTTAATGGTCATAAAAATACAAACAATTAACTATTAATTTTTAAAATACTCACTTTCAATTATAAGATTCCTAAATAATATTTTTCCTTACATGGTTGGGGTTACAATTCATAACGACACATTAATATTCATACAAGTCTAGTTAATATTCATAACGGTACTTTACTATTCGAGTTACTATTTATAAGGGTATATTACTATTCCTATTGGACATGTTACTATTCATAAAGGTGCATTACTATTCATATGGGTCATGTCACTATTTATAAGGGTATATTACAATTTTTAAGGGTAACATTAATATTCAAAAGGGTATGTTACTATTCACCAAAAAATAACTTGATCATATCGGACTATAAATATCTTATTGCCCGCAACTGCGTATGTTCGATTTTTGAAATTCTAATCACAGAAGTAGAAAAATTATGTTTAACATCTAGGTTATAACAATATTCTATAAAAATGTTTATTTACAGAGACTTATTGTTGCATGAATAATATTTTATCTAATTAATTGAAATTATTTATAAAATAAAATATTGGGGTGTTATATTTTTCATTTCTAATCTTGAATAATCCCTGTCAATATCATGTCCTAGTGTACATTCAGGAACTAAATATCGAGTATACAGTTCTAATTTTCCATGTAGCCTCCACAAATCAATTTTATTTCATGTGAATCATTTAATAAACTAATATTTTTATTTTTTATAATCATTAAAATAACAGCATCATTGATCAACAGGGGAAACCAAGATGATCTTTTTCTAAGGGAAGTTTCATTATGAACATTAGTCCTTATGGAATTCTCAATTCACTAAGAAAAAAATTCATAGGTTTAATATTCTAATAAAATAATTTATATGAATATTTTTGTTTCATTATTCTGCATATCTATTTATTTCGATCTATCATTTTTGATAGTTTTCTTTCCCTCTATTTTTTATTACTGAACTTGTGTTCTAAATGTCTTTTTGGTGTTAATGTGTTGTCTTCGTGTTAATCAGTTGATGTTTGTTCTTTAGTGGTTGATACCATTAGATACACTAAACATTTTTGAATAGGTTATGTTATTGGTAGAATCATATTCATGATTTAGTGTGGTAATCCTCATATATTCATCTCCTCGTGATTCATCAATGTGACTGATTCCAGTTTTATTTTTTTGGTGCCCCTATCATCTATGGGTTGATTGATCCAATATTTTTTTACATTGTTTTGTAATGTGGAATAATAATGATAAAATCATGTCGTATATATATACAAACTTATTATCATATTGGATTGGGAAGTGGTCAATCTCCAGAAACAAAATCGTTGGAATTATTTTATATCGGACTACTAGATTGATATCATTACTCTTATCCACTAGAGTATAGCTTTATGGTGACAAAAAGCCTTATGGTGGGGAGAATGTAACACCCTTTTATTCAGGTTATTTACCCTTTTATAATCTATTTAGGTGTTATATTATACTAGGGTATATTTTTAAAAGGTTTCGGATTGTTTGGGAGTGTCTTTGATGAGTTTTTTTTTCGATTTCATGCTATCATCAAGGATAAAAGAAATTGTGCACCCTCTTTGGGAATCCATGTATGGAGATGATGAGAGCCACTAAAAAGATAAAAATTTGAAAAAATATTTTGGAAATCCATGTCAATTTCAAAGGGAAACTGTATGATATGAGATAATTTGTATAATATCATGTAAATAAATAGTACATGGTTTTCCAAACCATATGGAACAGCTAGGTGTCTCCCTAAGTGATACTCAGTGGCATGAGAATTTTTAGAAAATGGTTTATGAAATCTTGTGGATTAACCATGTGTTGTGAATTAGATAATAATTTTTTTTATCCTCACTTAGGATCTCAAATTTCTGCCTTCTTAAGACATCTAGGAGGTGTGTTTAGATCTAGTGGCTGGTTTGGATGGATCTTGGTGTGTTAGATCCCTATAATCATTTGTAAGTCCACAATCATACATTTTCTCTCTAGATATACTCATATTATCTCACCATGTACATTAGATATAATATTTTATGGATATATCTATGGCTTATGATTTATTTTTAATAGAGCTTCATTGGTTCTAATAAGCGGAAGCTGTACCGTCCATATCTATTTGTTTCATTAAACATTCATCATTTTCATCATCTTTTGGTTAGTGTTTGGATTTTGTTTCAATTGCACATATTATAGATATTTTTTGGTGGTTTTTATTAATTTTTTTTCTTTGTATTTTGCTCAACCCAGATATTTTATAATTTAATTATCATAAAATAATAAAAATTATTCAGATGCCATACAATACATGCTAAATAATGTCTAAATAAAAAATAATATCATATACATTTATAACTAATATTTAAAAATGATTAAATGAATAGGAACAACCAAATATTAAAAATTATTGATAACAATTTAGATAGTAAAAATAAATTTATAAATAAGTACTTGAATAAAAGAAATGTCTTTTGTGATTAAAAAACATTTTTCATGAAATATTATTATAATTATTCTTTTTGATAGAAAAAATAAAAAAAATTAAAATTTTAAAAATTAATTTCATTTTTTTGTTCATCAGTCCAAATTATGATAGGGTAATTTTTTATATTTTCCTAAAAATTATATATTTTTTGTTGAATATTTAATAATAATGATATTTATTGAAAACTATCATTTCATTAAATATTTTTAAAAGTATATTTAATTATAAATGGTTATTGAAGTATGATTACCTCAATTATATTGTGAATAATCATATTTGTTTTAATTAAATTATTTTTCTATGAAATTCTTATATAACAATATTATATAATTGAGAATTTTTTTTGGAAAACCCATTTTTCATTACATGTTTCTGATTTAATTTCAAATACATTTCTCCCACATTAATGAGATAAATGTTGGATACAAGGATTTCGTGTTTAGACTGATCAAAATTAATATTATATATCATGTTCGGCCTAATTTTTTGGTAACTATGAATTATAACTAAGGTAAAAATTGATACTGTGGTTACTATTTAAACTCCATTAACGGGGAAATTAAATCGAGATATATGGGTATATATTCAATTTTTAACTTGCATATATCCTATTTTAGGTACCTATATCAACCTTATCATATATAACCACAAAATATACTGTAATTCATGATAATTTATATTAATATTTATTAATTATTTTATATTATTTTAATAAATTCCAACTACATCCTCTCCCCCACTTATAAAATGAAAACCCTAATTTCTCTTATTTACCCAACATTGAGCTATATAGATAGGCCAGAACCTACCCAATTTTCTTCTAGATATCCCTATAAACTATTTTTTTATCCACGTATTCTTAAATAACCATTAAAAAGGTCCATAATGAAGTATCCAAAGGAGGTCTACTGAAAATCATTTTGATCATCTTACCCAACCTGTTCTAATTTATTACTTTTTATAAATTTTATAAATTTTTGTTTTTCATCATAAAATTATAACTATAGTATAAAAAAATATGTAAATATTATTATTATGTGACCACCAATATCCACCTCATATTCCATAAACTGGGAACGTAAAGTACTACTCATGCATATGTGTGGACTACCGCCTCTATGAAGAAATAAAATTAGTTTTACATTAACATATATCATGGATGGTCAATATAATGGTTTTAATTTTTATATTTGATAATTTTTATTCTATTATCCTTTTTTAATTATAATATCACATTAATGTTCTTATATTCAAATCTGTTGGAAAATAATAATGTGGTGGGTGCATACTTGTCTTATACTGCCTCCATGAAGGGATGTGATTCATATGTATTTATAATATAGACTGACATTAAAAAGGATATTCATAAGGATAAAATATTATATATATTATAAAATAATTATTCTATAAATTTAATTAGTTATTTACTTTTATTTCCTTCCATTCGTCGAAAATTTAAAATAGTATTCTTGTATATATACATCCTACCATCTAAATAAATATTGTAATTCATTTTTCTATCTATGACAATTATGGATGACTATAAATATAAATATATACATATAATGAATATATATGATAATATTATCAGAATTAAAATTATAATTGTTATGGACCTATATTCAATGTACACAGTCCAATACTACAGAACAAAAATTCTCACGAAAAATGAAACATTTAACACATGAAAATAATGATTTTAATAATAAATTATTAATGAATGGGTATTTAAATGTTAAATTTGGATAAACGAATAATATTATATATTTCTAAATGATTATGGTATAGAGTTATAATAAATTTTATTTTATTATACACGAGGTTGGAGTTCTTTCAAATAATGTAAAACCTAAGGAATGTAATTTATCTTAAAATCTCTTTGTTTGTCAAGATTTTTTATTATCAAGTTTTTGATGATAAAATTTTAGGAAAATTATCTTAGGAATACCTTAATTTTTATTTCCCCTAGTTATTTATTATTATTACATGTTTTCAATTAATTTTCCTTTATTTAATAACTCAATTGACCTAATTATTATTTTAAGGATTGCTAACATTATTTCTCCCTTCAATTAAAAATCATTTTTTCATCCACACTAATTCATTTTAAAAATATTTTCAAGTATGCTCATGTATTCTATTATTATATTAAGATATAATTTTTACCAGTGATTGATTTTTTTTAAAAAAATTAAGGGATCATTTTATTATCTTCCAATTGAGGTTATTTTGACTTGTTAAAAAAAAATATAAAGGAAATGTTTGTTTTAGAATACCTAGACTGAACAAAATTTTTAGCCATAATGAATACTTTCTGATTTAAATCATCCTTTAAAATATTCCATGGTTCTATACAAATAAAAAATTTCCCTAAATATTTTCAAAATGATTATATTTTGAAGAAACTATTCCAATATGAAAAAGATATTTTCCTCAAGAAATATTTCAACGTAACATCTAATGTTATTTTAATTTATGATAAAATCCTTTAATGTTGCTTATGTTTTACTAGGGATATGATCCAATAAAACTATACTTATTCTTTCTCTATACTTATTCTTTCTCTATATGGTTATATTAAGTGATCATTGATAACTTTCTTGTTTAAAATTACTAAACATTGGAGCTAACCCTTTATTATATTTACATTACCCAAGTTATGAATAATGATCTGAAGTATGATATGTCTAATAAGGGTGATAGCTATATGGAAAAATGTTGAAGATGATAAATATATCTTATGAAAAAACTATTTATGAATTGATGTTTTCCAATTCAATCTACCTATACAGTTATAGTGTGGATCATAATTTTATGTATTGATTATTTATATAATAATATATGATATTTATATAGATAATTATTGTTCCTCATGGTTGTTATCGTAGTAAGGTTTAAATAAATTTGGAAACTACGGTGAGAAAAATTAGTGAGAACCCTTATGTGAACTTTAGGCATTAGAGAACATCATATGTTATGCTAAAGAATTATGTGTTATTTTCATATAAAAAAATCATTTTCTGGAAATGTTAAGTGGTTTTGGTTTTGGAATATATTCATTTACTGTTAATAATACAAAATTATTTTTTTGAGTATTTCATTCTATTATTCTGGTACATAGTGAGTGTCCCCATACTGGGCACCTAGTTCAAAACTCATCAAGGATATGCTTCGATAACACACAATTTCATTGTGAAAAAATGTATAGGATTTAAACCAAGGATTTACATGAATAATCTTTCTTAAATAAAATTTTTTATAGAAGGAAAATATGTTTATCCTAATTTAGACATCCAATAAATGATTTTTAATTATTATCTGGTTTCCCAATATGATTTTTTTATCATTATAGGATTTTTAGTTTCATTTAATGAATAAAACCAGAAAGAATAATGTTAATGAAGAATTTTGTAGAAAATTAAAAGAATAACCTCATAAGAAAAAAAATTAGATGGAATGAAAAATAAACATTCTATACTTTCTAGACGGTATCATGATATTAATAAATTTAATTCTATTAAGTAAATCATGAAGAAACATACAAGTTCGTATATTCAGTTCATTAAGCCTTTAGTTTTTATGCAATGTCTCTGTTCCACTAAACAAATATTTTCAATCCTCTTGTGTTAAGAACATTAAAATTCTATTCTTTATTGATATAATTTGGAATATGATGTAGGTCAATAGTGGATTATTACCATGAACATCATGTAATGAGGTGAAATTTTCTTCATGGATTGGAATGAGTTTATGATATTTTTTAATAAATTATTTCCATGTATGCATAATATGAAAACAAAGAAGGAATTCCTTGAGAAAAATTATAGAGATGATGAATCAATTAGTACCTATGAATAATATTTTACAAGACTTGTGAGGTAAACTTCTAGTATTATCATTTTACCTAAATGTATCGTCAATTGATTCTTCTATTTCATAAAATAAATTACCAAATGTTTTTTATCCATAATAAACATTATAAGGTATTTTTAAATCATTTTATTTTTTTCAAAATGGATATGGAAATTAGATTTTCCTCTGAATATCATGGTATTGAATAGAATTCCATGATGAAATTTAATTGAAATTATAAAAATAACATAGATAAGATGATTGTATTTCCTTAATGAACAATGTGTGAAAGTAAACATAAAAAAAATTAACATAAGGATGTGGGAAATTATTATTTTCAAGGAATGTATTTTTATTAAGGATTCTAAATTCATAGGGAAGAGATAGAAAAGTTGGCAACTGATGTTGAAAAAAATTACAAAATGAGTCACCCATAATTCTATGCTTTTAATGGAATGAGTTTGGGTATTATGATAACATGTTATGAAATTTTAATTTTAATGATAATGATCAAAATCAACAACCTATTAAACCTATATATAAATGGAAATATCATGAAATCATAACCACAAATGAGGGGTAAAATAACGATATGGTGAAAGATACCCTTACCATTTGAATGATAATTGATAATGTATTATCAAATTCATGATCTACCCTCTCTATAATATATTATGAATTTTCTAATGGTATCACATTACCACATAATGAATTGTTTTTGAATTAGATGTGAAAACCCCTTATGATATGAGGATAACATGTTTTGTCTATGATTCTCCTATTTTTTACATTTTTTGGTATGTGATTCTTGGAAATATAATTATTCTTCCTCTTATAAAATATTTTGTTATCTTATTAAGGGAAATGATTTCATTACAAAAAACACACATCAAATTTCTTAATAAGGGTCATGATATTTTTATTCATGAACTAACCTACGGTTGTTTATCAAAATTATGATAAATATTAAAATTATATAGAAATATCATTCACTATATGGGACATGATTCCTATTCAAAATGGTTATTTATCATTGATTATTAGGGAGAAATTTAACAACAATGATATACATATTGTGTGAATGTTTGTTGATTTACTTCGAGAAGTGTTTTCTATTCTTCCATATAAACAAGAAGTTGATTTTTTAATAAAATTCACACCCAGTGCCAAATATATTTTATATAATATATATAGAATGTTCATTATTTAGTTCTATTAATTAAAAACCAACTCTTAGATATTCTTGATAATGGATTTATTTGTCCACATTTTTCACCTTGGGGTGCACTTGTTTTTTTGGGAAGAAATATCGATCAATGATACTCAATATTAAATGTTTGGAATGTAACAAGATAATTTTCATTAAAAGGTATCCAATATGCTATATTGATTATTTTTTATTAATGAACATATATCAACACATTTCCAATATTGAATTCAATTTTGGATATCATCAATTAACGTATAAGTTGGTGAACAAAGCTATGATAGGATTCCATGCAATGTATGGAATATATAAAATTATAGTGATTCCATTTGTTCTTATTAATTATCCCTCTATATTCATGGATTTAATCAATAAATTATTTATATATTACCTCGATAATATTTTGGAAGACATTATTGATGATATTGTTATATATTCATTTATAGAGGTAGAGAATAAAGGTCACTTGAGGATTGTTGTAGTACCCCCAGGTTCTGGTATTTAACCCTTAATTTAATATTTTTATGTTTATAATGCGTAAGCGTTAAGGATTGGAGATTTTGGGGAACATTAAATGTGTTTTTGGGTCAATGGAGAGGTTTCGTAATCCGCACAGTTTGTCCAAACCATGCGGAAATCCTAATAGAGAAATGGAGATGTTTCAAATTCTAGACATTAGCTTTTGCACGGTTTTTTAATCGATAGGGATTCCGTGAAATGTTGAAATATAGGGTGACATGTAAAGCTATAGATAACTCAAATTAAGAGCATGATTTACTTATAGTGTGTGGGATATGAACCACCTCCATAAAAAGTGGATCTAGGTCAATCGTTCCTTTAATCCAGTTGTTTTTTCCCAAACCATCTCTAATTATGGATTTGGCATCTCCTATGGCCAGAGAAGGACCTCCCATTAATCAAGAATAATTCTGAAGTCTTCCCTGGTGATTAGAAGACGTATTAATGATGTGTGTGACTGTTCTTTCTCACTCTTTATCTGTTTATAATATCTACTTAGAGCTACTTATCCTAACATCTTGATTTCTTAGATCTACATATGTTATGGTTATATATAAGATAGTTAATTACCAATTTGATAAGATATAGTTTTTTGATGGTTATAGAAATGATATATGGTGGTTTTATGGAAAATAAACCTATTTTTCTTGAACGTTCTTTGTTTGTTTTCAGTTTTCCTCAAAACATTTTAGGTAGGGGGCTTCACTCTCGAATCCCATTAGAAGAACCCAATAGAATGGTTTAAAATTAATTTAATTGTGTGGATTTGATTTTTAATTGGCTTCTTTATGTTTGATGGAAACCCATTTTTGTCATGTTCTAGTAAATATGGAAAATTGGTTCTTGTGAATAAATTGATTGATTCCACATTTTAAAATGATGTTTTGAAATTGTAGTTTTTTTGTATTTATGGAAAATGGATTTCATTAATGGGATTTCAATGAATTTAAATATTTCATAGAAAATGGAATGGCTATTTAGAATTTGATTGTTTAATGGTTTTCAATAAAAGAACACTTTTATTAAAATGTTTGTAATTTTTATTATTTGAATGGTTATGGCTGATATGGGTTGTGGGAGTTCATGTTTTACGTACCCAAAAATAGAGGAAGTGTTCTGGGTAAAATGTGTGTGACCCTATATTGGGGGCTTATTTCATTATGACATAAGGTGATAGGAGGATATACCTCTCATGAGTATGGAACAATTGAAACAAAGCATGAGTGTGTGGGTGTGTTGTGAACCATGGAATGGAAATGCCAAATTATATTGAGAACTTTTTGTATGCCTTGTTTGGTTGATTTTTTCGAAGTTTGAATTGATTGAAATTTGGATAAAAATATCACATGTATACTTATGGTTATAAACTGTTTTTGGAACGTGTTTATATTTTGGTATAAACTATTTCTGGGAAATTGTTTTATATTAAATGTTTTATATAAATATTTCTAACCTTTCTTTCCCAGTTTCTTGAGTATGGATGACATTGGGGAATGCCTATTGAAATTTATACACGCCTATTCATTTAAACATTGGTTCCATCATAGATTTTATCTTCTGGGACATGGGAAAAGGTAAATTATCACATTCTTTTGCACCACCTCATGATATTTAGGTTGTTTGGTTATTAGATCTTGGATTCATGTTTTCTTCTTTGACATGATTAGTTATATTTTCACCATTTACGTTGTCAGTTTCTTTGTATTCTGATGTAGTACAAATTGGTGTGGTTTTGATATAAATGAATTGGTTTAGATTTCTTCTATTTATTTGTGTGTTATATAGTGATTTGTTTGGTAATTATTTGATTTGTTAATAGGTTCATTTATTCAAGGGTAAATCATCCCCCACATGTATATGAAACCCTTCTGAATTTGTTTCTATCTTTTGGCATCTTGGGGTTGTCTCTTAAGGCGATGTAATGATTCGTATTATTTTTAATAAAATGAGAATAAGTGTGTAATTGAAAATGGTATCATCTTATTCAGTCCTTTCCTAAAAAGTGGTATTCAGTTTCTTGATCTTGAAGTTAAAATTCTTTATTATATATTCCTTGGGTTATGGTCTTGTAATGGATTAGGATTTTTCAGACTTGAAATATAGGGCATACAAATCAATAGTAATCCTTTTAATGTTTAACTTCAAGTTACCAGAGATTCAGGTACATAATTATTTTAGATAAACATATAAGATCTTGGAATCCCATTATCATGGGGTTAGCGAATGACATGATCATGAAATGCATTTTAAATGAATGACTACCCAATAGAATGTCATATTTCATTTTGAGTAATGATTAAATGTTTCCTAAAAATATTAAATTTTTTGATAAATGAGGAGATTATTTTTAAATGAAAGTCTTTGAAAAAACATGGTTTATTCACTTTGAAAATGGTTTGATTTTCAATATAAGGAATGGATTTTTTTAAAATAATTGAATATGTAAAATTTTGTCTTTGGAAATCAATGTTGTTATAGTTTATGTGATAGAATTTGAAATTCTATGTCATCAATTCCAATAGAGTGAGAATTATAGAGTTTGTTGTTGGTTTAGAAAATGGCAACCAATAGGCATTATAGATAACAACAGGTAGAAGCTATAGAGAAATTTGTTGTACCTAAGCCACAAGTAAACCAAGAGTTGGTTTAGAATGTCGTTCAATTATTTCAAGCTATGGAGAAATGTAATTTGATATATTATTCAAGGAATGTGGATAATTTCATCCAGTTCATGAAAAAGAATCCACCTACCTTTCGAGGGGATTCTGATCCTAAAATGGTGGATGATTGGCTGAGTGGGATGAATTATATCTTTGATTTCATCAGCACACCATCAGAATATAAACTCAAGCTATAATGTGGATGCTCTAGAATCTCACACTATTGTAGGGGAATTTGGTGTTGTACGCTAAAATAGATAACGATCTTAGTTGGGAGGATTTTGTGGAATTGCTTAATAAATAATTATATCCTCACACATTTAGGTTCCAAATAATGATATACATCTTCATCTTGAAGAAGGAAAATCTCTCTATCATAGAGTATAAGGCTAAATTCATGAATTTAGAGCACTTTTCACCATATGTTGTGGTGAGTGCAGCGTTGAAGGAAAGTATCATTGAATCAGGGTTAGGGAAAGAGATTTGATCGAAGGTTTTGGTACTCTGTATTATCGATTATACAATGATGGTGAAAAGAGTAATAGTGGCAGAATGTGATATCCCCTGATCTATGGGAGGAGTAGGTATGATGATACATAGAAGAAATGGTGGTATCTCTAATTTTGGGAGAAAACAGAATAGTGGAACCAATTTTCAAGGTGATAATGGTAATAAAAATCCAATGGATAGATAAGTGTACCTTCATTGATGACCCAATTGAAAATATTGATATTACAAATCTTGTTTTCTTTACCACATAAACCGAGAGTGTTTAAAAACAACCTAGATCATTCCACAACTACAACTAGATGGGCCATCTGCAGTATTGTAGTCATAGTTCCTCAAGGTTAGGTTATTGGGACACTTATCTGGTGTCTCAAGAATCTTATGCTTCGACATGGTATGAATAGTAGTATCAGTATCTACAAAATAGTAGGGATATCCATTTTTATTATAGGAAACCATTGACTACTCAGTAAGTGAAATCTCTATAAGGTAACAACGTGAAGAGTGCACCAAAAGAGAATTTACATGGAGATGATCATGTGGGTTTAGATGATTAGGATAGACCATATATAGTGAGATATATCCTTCTTTTGAATTCCATCCTTATACAAGTGTTGTTTGATACTGGTGCATCACATTCTTTCATATCTTCTCATGCAATTGGTTTTATTTGTTTAAAACATGATATGATTCCCTATGTGTTAAAACATAAAATTCCTCCCAATGAATGGAATTACATGCCTTGGTGTGTAGACAATGATCTATAAATATTGATGTATATGTGATAAAGTATGGATTATCATTGTTATATATGGATATCGTTGATGTAATTATAGGAATGGATTGTTTGAAAACATTCAAGGCTCACATCGATTGTTATAGCAGAATGGTTTGTTCTACAACTGAGGACGGTGTCAACCATGTATTTAAAAGAAAAAGAGTTCTAATGATAGGTTAAATGAGGTTGGTGGCAAGAGTTGTGGGAATTATCACTTACCATTAGGAGTTTTTGAATTTAGAATTGATGGATGCGATTGAGGATAGTTGTTTTTCAATAGTCCTGGATAAATTTAAAGATGTTTTTTTCGATAAATTTTCATGGTTAACACATATAATGGAATTAGAGTTTTTTTATTTATCTTCTCTCAGGGAAAATAATTATTTTCCTAACTTATTATAGTATGAATCCATAAGAATTAATGGAACTAAAATTTTACTTGGAAGAGTTGGAATGAAAAGGTTTTATTCAGCTGAGCACTTCACCATGGGCAACACCGGTCTTGTCCCGATCCAAATCTGGCTGCCATCAAAAACATTGCCAAACCAAGACCATGATAAGACCCAGAGGGAATTACCTATCCCCATAGTCTGGAAGAAGTGTCTGGGTATCTTTTATTTTGTTTTGGGAATGAGTTACCCAAATATGGATACATAAAACATGAAAAACATTTGATAAATTGAATCTAAAAAATTCATACCAAATAAGGTTTATAAAAAATCCATATCTGAATACATAAGTTCAAACACAATAAAAGTGGTACGAAGACACAAATAAACATTAGAAAATCAGACCCAAGGACCCCACAAAACAAGGTGTCATCACCCACAATCTGTCTCCACAACTCCGCACTAAGGATCGGAACTAACACCCAAAACTTCCTTCCCCCAAAGCCTTTCTTTAACTATATAAAACAAAACCATTATAAATACACCCAAGGTGTGTAATTAGAATGTGAGTATAATACCAATATTATACCACCCAAATATTAAAATTAGTATTTAAAAAATGGTAAAAATCACATTGTTTTAATATGTACAGAAAAACGATGATAAATTAAATGAAATTGAAACTTCAATTGTAAACAGTTTTCAAAAGAAAACATTCAGAATATAAAAACAATTGAATTATAAATGTTATATAGTGTAATTTACATCCAAAAACACCCTAATACAAGGTTAAATACTACAAATCTAATTAACATCAAAATTGGGAACACCCTTTGGCACAAGATAGTCTCAGGCCCTATGTACCTCGTACCTTAGTGTAAAAATATCAATTTCAAAATCCTTTCACATGAAAGAGCCACTAGTAGGAAAAATAATAATAACAAATGGTCCCCAAACATCATTCATATTGTTTATATATAGTTGTTGTTATCAATTTTCTTAGTGAAACAGAGACAAAACCCATCCGGATCACTAGCGTACTAGAACATATCTGCCCACCTAGGTACCCAAGATTCTCCCTTTGTGCTCAAACATTTTCATCAAGCCACATACATAACATGGAATCTATAAACACAAATAATGGTCACATAAAAAAATACATTAACTATACATACTTTATACTACTTAAAACACACAACAAAAGATTTCGATTTTCAAAACAAAAACTTCTAAGAATCTCGCATTGTATTGCACCCAAAATTTCTTCAAATCCTCAAATTTCACACTATGGACACACTTATAAGTCACAAAAACAAATATATCATTCTAATACCTTTCAAAGAAACCAAAAAATCAGTTATAGGGTTTCCCCATATGGACTAAGAATTGACATCTTTGTAAAACCACCATCACACAATCATGGCACTAAAAGTACATATACTTCACAAACACCATTAATAAAAAAAATTCACAGAAACAAAAAAAGGATATAAACATCAAAAAACATTATTTTCATCCCTAATACATTTCAAAAAAATCAACTATGTAGTTATAGGGTAGCCCCAAATGAACAAAAAAAATTATTTCTATGAAAACCCCCCATTTTCACATTAAAATAGCACTTAAACTTCATCTGATTTACAAATACCACAAAAACCAATTTTTACACCAAAAATAAATTTAGATAAGAATTATAATCTTATAAACATATAATTTTAAGTCACAAAGATTTCCTACACGTGGAATCACTTACAACCATTAATAAACTCTTGAATCATTGTGTGCAAATCTAACTACACCACCGCAGCACCACATGGGACTTTGATCAAGACAAGCGCCTAAAGAATAGACCAAGAAAATGAAGATAAAAACCTAGATTCAAATCCCTACCTTCTAGACACATGTAACCTCAAGGATACAGGAATCAATCCTAAATAATTGAGAGAAATCAACGATTGAACCACTTACTTTAAGAGAACTTCAAGATTTACCATAAAAAAACTAATTCAAAAATGATTTCCATGGGAGGATTGGGGAGTTTAAAAGGATGGCGTGGATGAAATGGTCAAATGGAGGAAGAAAATGGTGAGTTTGGATAAATCTTGGGAGGGAAAACATGGAATTTAAATAAGATTTTTTAAAGAGTTGGACACCCTACACAGTTCGGAAGTGGACAAACTGTGTGGCCTATTCTAGCCACTAAATAATCTTACATTATCCTCCAATTATAGGTTGGGAAAAGGGGGAAATAAATGGGGTAGATAGGCCAAGAATAGGGGGAAATAATACCCAAAATAAATCCACCTTTAAACTTCATGAATCATCCAACACAAGGGTATAAAACACCCAACAACTTACCCCACCAGAGGTTCCACTAGGAGTGTCACAAATTCTTTTCAAAAATACATCATCCTCATACCTTCCCTTTATGAAAAGAAAATTCCGAATACAATCAAATACATCGAAGACTATGTTCATAGATCAGTAATAGAATAAAAACCTAGATTTCAAACCCAGAAAACCCGTAAACAAAGAGAAAGGCAAGAACCAATATAGGATTTGAAACGAGAAATGGAATTGAAAATTAGGGTGTGAAAATTCTCCCCACTATATATCTTTCTACCCTTATAAAGACACAAAAACACTAGATTTAAAATCGAAGCCCAAATGGTAGACCAATATGGGCTCCCTTAAAATGTTTTCACCCACCTCCTAAAGGCCAAACACCTCTAGTTGGTCAAACAAAGGAAGAGAATACTCTCACCAACCAAAACATACCCCAATTACATGAAATGATCAAACATATTCAAACTAAATCCCAAAAAAACTCAAATAGTTCCAGATGATGCTCATGAAATCCACCTGAAATGAACAAAAAAATAGAATAATGCTACCACAAACCTACTTAAACAAAAACATTGTCAGTGCTCTAACCCCACATTTACCCAAGTAAGAAATAGGTGGATAGAAAGCCTTGAACAAGACAACATCCTTCCAAGAAAAAATCAAGGACAAAACCAAGTCACTAATACGAGGGGACCAAAACGGACTTGCCACTACCAGGGAAAACATAATTTTCTCGAGACAGAATTGAGACACTAACATGGGGAGGCTTGAATGGACTCCCCATTACAAGGGGTAGAATAAAATTATACTTTTTACAAGAG
Organism: Viscum album; assembly: GCA_963277665.1. Classification (NCBI taxonomy): domain Eukaryota; kingdom Viridiplantae; phylum Streptophyta; class Magnoliopsida; order Santalales; family Viscaceae; genus Viscum; species Viscum album. The sequence goes on along the minus strand of OY728136.1, from coordinate 1,234,926,684 downwards.
AACATATGCAAGACCCATGATGATTCTCCCTTCCATTAAAACTAACCATCTTAAGTATTCACCATAGGCTGGCATAGAATTTACCCAAATTAAAAGGGTTATGAAGGCCTCACGATAAGTCTGCACAGTTTGGGAGATCATGTGCTAACCATGGGGATCCTTCTATATGCATGTTTTTCTTCTACACGGTCACTACTAATCGTGTACAAATAATGTTATCAACCTGTTTAGAAAAATCTCAAACTTTTCTCCAAAAAATCAATGGAAACCAAAGGGAATAACATGAAATTAATATATGACCTGGATATGATTTCCTCCCATCTCTACCACCAAATGGGAACAATAGTAGAAATATGTCAACACCAGAGGTTTAAACTATTCCATATCTTTCATTCTATGGATTGGACTTTTTAAAGGGGTTTAAATGACCCTGGGATTTCCCCTAACTACATGCCAACTTTTCTCTGGGACCTATGGCTGGAGCTCAAATGATTGAATCATATTTGGCCTTATAGTTATGCTTTCGGAACCCCCTAAATTGAACATATTGTTATGGAGCTTCAAAAAATTACCCTGCAAACCTCGATGGGTTTACCAAGACATAACAAACTACAAAACCCACTTTACCCTATCCCAAAAATTCACTGAAACAAGGGCTTAGAAGATACACACACATCACACCTTATTTCTTCGAATGATAAAAAACAAGAAGTAATAACTCATATAAACAAATTACTCTAAAATATAGGATTTTATGTTTTTCCTGAAGGGAGGCACGCATCCGAATAAACAGACACTCTCATAATATTACACAACCTTGACCCTTATAGTTAATTGAACACACGACATCTGAAGGAATCACCGAACATGACCATTGTGGCTAAAATAAAACAAAAGGAGAGGGACCTTATTCTATGTTCTAAATAACACATGATTCTAAAAAATAGGCATAATAGCCAGTCATGGCCAGATCTCCCACACTATTTTCCTAACATGAACTCTTTGATCGATGATACTGACTAAAGACCATATGTCCCTTTATGACATCATTATACACTAACAACCCTGAACTTCATTTACCTTTGATGACTTAGGAAACACAGGAAACTAAGGTCAATTTCAACCTCCCAAAACCACTCTCCCACTACAAGGGAATCCACATAACCGAAAAAGAAGAAGGGTAAAATCAATATCCAAATCTCAAGAAGAAAGTCCTTATGTTGATTGACTAGAGGATCATCCAATGCTGAATCACCATGGGCCAAATATGAATCATGCATTAACTATTTATGGGGGTGTACCATAGCCAAGAAGAGAACCCGTTGATCCAAAAAATCATGACAGTTGGTAACAACATACCCCAAACCTGAACTGAACACATGAGGGGAGCCAACACATTGGCCTCCCAAAATTTTCTTCAAAAGAGACCAATAACCAATGCAACATTCCATCTTATCGATGAAACAGCTACCCAAAACATAATTTAAACAAGTGGGGTCATAGATCATGAAACATCCCACAATAAAAATCCATAAACACAAAATCCACACCTCCCAACTATAAATTATCAAAACACAACACTTTCCTTCAAAATAATTCCTAAAAAAAATAGTCTTGGTGGGTTGTGCATTTACCAATGGTATCTCATCATTCTCACACATGTATATTCACATGGCACACCAGGAACCCACATCATATCTATCTTTACATCATCCATTAGTTCCATTAACCATCCATATTCCAATATAAACACATGCATGTTTTCACCCTTGGGAACACAAAAGACCAAAACCAAACCTTTCCTCTTTTCAAAATCAAAACCTCTAACCAGAAAGTCAAAACCCAATTTAGTTCTTAAAAAAAATTTATAAAATTATCCATAATTAAATAAAAACTCATTCTCATTACTTGCACCACTTTTTGAATGAATTTCAACCCATTTCAGAATACTTATAATTTCATGCAAAACAAAATTTAATAAATCTCCATTTAATTAAGAACCCAACTCTTCTAATTTCAAAACAAGGTTCTAAAATTTCATAATTTTTTTTAAATGCTTAATAATTACCAAATAATAATCTATCTTCAACCCCCACACATATATTTTAGAACACATATTTCAATTCAAAAAAAATTCCATGGTTTAGAAAATTCTACTGGAAACACATTTTCAAAAGCCCCTTTAACATAATTCATACTTTCAAAAGAGGTGTAAACACATAATTTACCCTTTATAAATAATTAAAATTTTATATTTCTATACATTCAAAAATAAATACATTATCACTTTACTAGAAAATCACTTCATGAAAATTCACACTCCTTAAAATCATGTCATTTGTTCATTAAAACCCACGTTTATAGGATTCCAAAACAATGAGACATAAGACAATGTGAGAGAAAACTAGGTTTGGTAGGTGACTTAGACATATGGTTGGTGGCCATATTCCAATAACTTCAATATCATGAAGATTGTTTTTGGGAAATATCTATGGCTCTACATGGATTTCCGGGCCCTCCAAGATCACTGAGACCATTGACCCAACCCTCTTTTCATTTTCCCCCAATCATCAATAAACCATTGAAATAATGAACTCAAATAAAACCCAACATCCCATTGAGACTTCAATCCTATCATGAGGTGTGTTGGCTCGGCACACTACCCATAATCAGATTGTAATGCCCCGAAAATTCTATCTCTAGGCAATCCCGTATCATTCCCCAAAAAAAACACCCAAAAGAGAAAACCACCTCTAATAACAATTTGTCATGAACCAAATCTGGACTCCATCAAAACCAGCACCAATTCCAACACATGACAAGACTTGAAGGGAGTTCCCTATCACCATAGGCTAGAAAAAGTTCCCAGGTATCATTTATTTTGGTTAGGAAACTATTTACTAGAAAATGGATACATAAAACCTCAAAAACATTTGACAAAATGAATCTGAGAAATTAATACCAAGAAAGGTTTAAACAAAATCCAGAACTGAAAAAATAAGGTCAAACACAATACAAGAGGTCCAAATACACAAATAAACATAAAAAAATAACCCCAATGACTCCACACAATAAGGGGTCATCACCCAAAATCCATCTCCACAACTCTTCACCAAGGATAGGAACAAACACCCCAAACTACCATAACCCAAAGACTTTCCTTTACCTGTGTCAATTATTACCATGTGTACTCAAACCTAAGAGAAAAAACTCATCTGGATCACTAGCTTACTAGTACATATCCACCCACCTAGGTACTTGGGCTTCCCTGTTTGTGCTCAAACAATTTCAGCATGCCACATACATCCCTTTGAATATAAAAACACCACTACTTGTCACTTAAAAACAATAAAGTTGCAATACACACTTTATATAACTTAAAACCCACAATAAAACATTTGGATTTTCAATAAAACAACCTCTCAAAATCTCACATTTTTTTGCACCCAAACTCCTCGAAATCCACACATTTCACGCTATTTTTAAACTTATAAGTCACCAAAACAAAAATGGTAGTCCAAAAACTTTCAATAAAACCAAAACAATTACTTGTAGGGAATCCCCATATGGACCATGAAATGAGATCATTGTAAAACCTCCATTTTCTCACAAAGATGGCACATAAATTCATATGCTTCAAAAACGCCATTTAAACAAATTTTTGCAGCAACAAAAAATGGAGATGAACATCAAAATCCATTATTTTAATCCCAAATACATTTCAATAAAATCAACTATGTAGATATATGGCATCCCCAAATTAACCCACAGAATATTTCTATGACCCCCCCCCCCCCCAATTTCACATAAAAATATCACTTAAACTTCATTTCATTAAAAAATACCAATAAAACTAATTTATGAACCAATAATAAAATAAATAAACAAGAAAATTTTATAAACATTTCAAGATAAGTTACAAAGATTGAATACACATGGAATCACCTACCACCATTGTTAAAACCCTTGAATAATTGTGGGAATATCCAATAGTACCACTATCGCACCACAAGGGACATAGATTTATACAAAAAACCAAAATAATAGACCAAGAAGCCAAGGATAAAAACCTAGGTTCTAAACCCTACCTTATAGACACAAGGAACCACAAGGATAGGGGAAGAAACCCTATATTATTGAGAGAAATCAATTATAGAATCACTTAAATGAAAAGAATATAATGTTTAACCTTAAAAACCCCATTAAAAAATTAGTTCTAGGATAGTTTTATGGATCTTGGGAGGATTGCATGGATGAAATGGTCAAATGGGAGATGAAAGGGAGAGTTTAAATAAATACAAGTAAGTAAATCTTGGAATTTCAAGATGATTTTTAATGATCAGTACACCCTGCATGGTTTGGGTACACAATTTAGTAAACTATGAGGCCTAACTGTGTAGCATGTTCTAGCACCCCAAAAATATTACATTCTCCTCCAATTTTAGGGGGGTCCAAGGGGGAATCCATGGGAAAATATAGGCCTGGGATAGGGGGAAATAATACCCAAAATAAAACCACCTTTACACTGTAGTATTTGTTTAGTCAATAAGGTTTTCCTTATGACTTTTCCATTCCTTCTTGTTTTGAAAATCAAAAACACCTTATCTTTAAGAAAAATTTCTTTTATAAGGAAAATTGCTTTTATAAGGAAAATCGCTTTTATAAGGAATGTCGCTTTTGTAAGAAAAATTACCCTTATCATATTTTCATCCATATCTTTCTTAAGAATAAGATTCAGATTCATTTCTATATTCTAGGAATTGTTTGAAACTTTGATGTGAGGTATTCTGTTTTTAGGATCCGAATTTTGGACAAGAACTATAATAAAGTTTCACTCCAAAATCCAGATGAGAACTTTAATAAAGTTTTATTCTAAATTCCGAATACGAACTCTAATTATGTTCTACATCAGATTCAGGATGCGAATCCTTATGAAGTTTGACAAAGAATTCTCATTACGAATTCTGATGATGAATTCTCATTACAAATTCTGATGATGAATTCTCATTACGAATTCTGATAATGAATTCTCATTATGAATTATGATGATGAATTCTCATTACGAATTCTGATAATTAATTCTCATTACGAATTCTGATGACGAACTCTCATGACGAATTCTCATTCCGAATTTTCATTCTGAATTCATCTATTAAATAGAATCTGATCATCTTTGTTTTATACAATCTGAATTTATTCAGACTCCGAATTTTCACTCTGAACATTCATTTTTCTTATGCCTTTATATTTTGTCTAATCTTTATTATTTTCCTTACACTCTGAAATGTAACTCCGAACCTTCACTCCGAATCTTTTTAATTAAGATTTAAAATGGTGTCATATATTCTGTTACACTTGTTTTGTTATAAAACGATGTCATGTATTCTGTTATGAACTAACTATTGGTTAAGTTACACGTGTACAGGTCCCTCAAATTTTTAAGGAAAATATTACCATTGGAAAGGATGCCGACCTTACCTATAAATAGGATCCCATTTGAAAGAGCTCAGGGCGGGTGTGCCGAAAGGCTGATTGATCTTCGACTCATGTGATTACATGCTTGAAGTGATTTCTACAGAGTGAGGCTCTTGTTAACTCTCAAAGCTTTTTGCGACTCCGAATTTTGGTGATTACATTCGAGGACTTCAGGGGATAGGAAGACATAGGTGCCGACTACCTTGAAGTTCGAGGGCTTCTTTGCTGAGGAAGATAGAGGTTTCCAACTACCTTGAAGTTGAGGGCTTACAAGGATAGCAAGACAGAGACACTCCGATCTTTTTATCAAGGGCTTACCCTGGTGTGGGTAAGACAGACTTGCTTGAAATTATAAATCAAGGAACCATTATCCAATGTTGTTGGATACCCTTCTCTTTGGGTTAAAATACTTATATATTGTTACTTGTAGTTTTACTACTTTTTTATTTCCGCGGCATTTTGTATTATAAGGAAAGTATAACTTTATTATACTTCCTTACATGTACTCTGTTTTATTTAGATTCTATATGCTTTAAGGTAGAATCTCGTATTGTAATCTTTTGTTAAGTTTCAATTTCCAGAACCCACTTTCGGAATCTCTTTCCAAGTTTTCATTTGGTATTAGAGGTGTTGTGAATTTCCTTAAGTTTAATTTTGTTAAACATAGCCCATTCCTTTGCTTAAGGAAAACACATTTATTCATAACTAACTTTAAAGGTTCCAATGGAATTTTTAAAGTTTACAATTCACCCCCCCCCCCTCTTGTAAATTGATCATCTACATCATTATTTCGATCATACAATTGGTATCAGAGGAGGTCTCTGAAATACTTCTACTCATGTATAAGTTTTTCTTGCTTACTTTTTCATTCTGAACTTTTCGCTTTCCAAACTTTGTTATTACGAATCTTTTCTACTAACAAGTTTGTGTGCCGAGGGTTATTTTAAGTATGGAAAGAATTAATGTTGGTTATATTGATAATCTAAATCCTACAAAACCACCAATCGTTGATGGTAATTATTATGAGTACTGAAGAGATCTAATGAAGACTTTTGTTATCAATACTGGAGTAGACAACTTTGTTATGCTTACTGGTGATTATAAAATTCCTGACAAGGAAGTCATAACTTTCACTAACCAGGAAAAGCAAGAATATCAACTCAACTATAAGGTGCACAATACTCTACTGTGTTCAATGAATAGAAATATATATAGCCAAATTTCTTCTTGTGAAACAGCTAATTGTATCTGAAAGAAGTTAGAAGTTACACAATTTGGAACTTCTAAGGTGATTGAAACTAGGAGAGCTATGATTAGAGCTGAATATCATGGATTCAATTTTCCTTATGGAGAAGCAATATGTAAAGTTAAACAGAGATTTATAACTATCGTCAACATCCTACAGTCTACAGGAGAGAAAGGTTTAGATAATGAATCTCTTGTGGATAAGATAATTGATATCATGCCTAATGAGTGGGAATCCAAAAGAACTGCTATAGATGAGGATAGGAAAGTGACTCAAATTTCTCTTGATTAATTATTTGGAACTCTTCTCCAACATGAAACCTGAATGAAGAGATATGCTGACAACATCAAAAATAAATAGGGAAATGGTACTGTTGCTTTTACAACAACATCAAATCATATGAAAGCTAAGACTCCTGAGAGAGTAACTAGATCCAAGTCTAAGAAGATTATAGTTCAATCAGATTCTAGTGAGAGTGAAATATCTAAAAATGAATTATCCAATCTTTCTCGAAGGATGAACAAGATAGCTGGCCAGAGAAATTTCCAATCCAAGTTTAAGAAAAAGGAAAGGAAAGATAAGAAAGATGGAGAAGTTACTTGTTATGAATGCAAGAGAGATGGACATATAAGACCAGATTTCCCTATTCTCAAAAAGAAAGAATGGAAAGAAAGACATTCAGATAGGAATAGAAAGAATTATTATAAAGAAAAAGCTAAGAATGTTCTGAAAGCTAATGACACCTGGAGTGCCAGTGGTGGTGACTCTTCAGATGAATCTTCTGATTATGAATCTTCATGACAGAAGAATCTTGGTCTTATAGCCAGATTACCTATTGATAATCATTGTTTTATGGATAAGGTATGAAATGATGAATCACTGACCAATGTTTTTTTAAATTCTAATGTTACTAAGTATTATGACTCTTCTGATGAAGAATCTTCTTCTGATGATGAAAATACTTTACCTACTTATGAAGAAGTCTCTAGGTTTGCGGAACTTCTTGAGATTGAGAATTCTAAACTCAATAAAAAACATGATAATGAAAACTCTAGGAATTCTATTCTTACAAAAGAGATATCAGATCTTTCTAAAGATCTTGATAAGAAAAATGGTGATTTTGAATGTATTTCAAAAAAACTTGAGGAAGTATGTTCTGAGAAGAACAAACTTTCTAAAGAATTATAAAAAGTAATTTCTAATAAAAATGTTTTCGAGCCTAGCTCTAGTTCTAAAAATAATGATTTTGAGGATAAAAACTTGGTTGTAAAACTCATGTCCGAAATTTTTTCCTTAATGAAGTGTTTATCAAACTTTACCCATGGGAAAGAAAATTTTGATAAAATGTATTCTCAAATACGATCTTTAAGAAATAAATCCGGATTTGGTTATATCCATGCAAAACCAATTTTCAGTAACAATTATTTTGTTCCTCAAAGTTCCCTATTTTGTACAAGTGTCAATGTTGTGGTCACTGGGCAATGGATTGTTCCTTAAACAAAACCCAATATTTAAGATTTCACAAAGCTTACTTTTCTAAGAAAATGTGGTTTCCTAAAATTTTGTTATCTAGAAATCTCAGATCCAAACTAATTTTGATTCCGAAAGTCTAATTTTATTCTTGATTTCAGGAATATAAAGAGAGTACCAGAAACAATACATGGTACATGGATAGTGGATGTTCTCGGCACATGACTTGTAACAAAACTTATTTTGAAAAGATTATCAAAACAAAAGGAGGAAAAGTAACTTTCGGAGATAATGCTATGGGTGAGATTTTTGGTATTGGTAATATTGTTTTTCATGGTAAAACTTTGATTTCAAATGTTATTTTTGTTAAGGGTCTTAAGCACAACCTCATTAGCATAAGTCAGTTATGTGATGAAGGTTACCTTGTGAATTTTAGGAATGATATGTGCTTAGTTCACAATTCCAAGGAATAATTTTTTCTCTCATCCAATAGGCAAGAGAATGTTTACATCTTAAACTTAGAAGATCTAGAAGCCAATATTTACCTTGCCATAGTGCAATGGAAGATCATTCCTGGTTATGGCATAGAAGACTAGGTCACTGTAACCTTAGGAACCTATGTAAACTCTCTATGAAGAAACTAGTTAAGGATCTACCGGAGCTTAGATTTGATTCTTCTAAAGATTGTGATCCTTGTCAATATGGCAATCAACATAAATATAGTTTTAAATCAATCGGTGAAGTCTCAACAACCGATGCATTATAGTTAGTGCACATGGATCTTTTTGGTCCAACACAAACTATAAGTATTGGAGGCAAATACTATGTGTTTGTTCGAGTTGATGATTACACTAGATTTAATTGGGTCTATTTTCTATCAAAGAAATCTGAAGCTTTTTCTTATTTAAAAAGGTTTAGAGCTCAAGATAAAAATGAGAAAATCCTTCCATTGAATACTATTCATAGTGATCATGGAGGAGAATTTCAAAATTCTGATTTTGAAACTTTTTGTAGTAAAAAAGGTATTACTCACAATTTTTCAGCACCTAGAACTCCTCAACAAAATGGTGTAGTTGAAAGAAGAATTATAATTCTTCAAAAAATAACTAGAACCATGTTGAGTGAATATTCTATAGCTAGACATATCTGGGCTGAAGTTGTAAGTACTGCTTGTTATAATATAAATCGAGTTTTGATTAGACGTTTTCTTAATAAAACTCTTTATGAGTTATGGAATGGTAGAAAACCAAGACTATCCTACTTCAAGGTTTTTGGTTGCAAAGTATTCATTCTGAATACTAAAGATAACATACATAAATTCGCACCAAAATCTGATGAAGGATTTTTCTTAGGTTATTCCACAACATCTAAGGCTTATAGAGTTTTTAATAAAAATACTTGTACTGTTGAAGAAACAGTACATGTAAAATTTTATGAGTCAGATCCTTTTGTTTTCAAAAAACCTCAACCTACATCCTCAGATGTGTTTTCAAAAACTGAATATCATCCTTTGAAAGAAGAACCTTCTGATAAAAATATTGTTCAAGAAGATATTCCTGAAACATTTACCCCAGAAGACTTTCTACCCTATTTTGATGAACAAGCTTTTCAAAACCCAAATCAGGCGTTTCTTAAGAATCATCCCAGTGATAGTATCATTGGTGATGTAAATCAACCTATAAGGACTAAAATTTCATTAAGAAATGGAGTAGAACATCTAGCATTTCTTTCCCAATTAGAACCTAAAAGCACTGATGAAGTTTTAGGTGATCATGATTGGATCAAAGCCATGAAAGATGAACTAAATGAATTCAAAAGGAATAAAGTCTGGACCTTGGTTGAAAGACCTAAGGAAACTTCTGTAATTGGAGTCAAATGGGTTTTCAGAAATAAATGTGATGAAAATGGAGTCATAGTAAGAAATAAAGCTAGACTTGTTGCTAAAGGCTATAATCAGCAAGAGGGACTAGACTATGAAGAAACCTATGCTCCGGTAGCTAGACTTGAATCCATCTGTATTCTACTTGCCTTTACAGCATTTTTTAATTTCAAACTTTTCCAAATGGATGTGAAATGTGATTTTCTTAACGGTTATGTTCCAGAAGAAGTTTTTGTTGAACAACCTCCTGGCTTTGAAGATACAAAACATCCTGATTATGTATTTAGACTTACCAAAGCTCTGTATGGCCTTAAACAAGCCCCACGAGCATGGTATGATAGACTCATTGCATTTTTGCTTCAAAATAACTATGTTAAGGGAAATGCAGATCCAAACCTTTTTATAAAGAAAGATAAGAAAAATGTTTTCATTGTACAAATTTATGTTGATGACATCATATTTGGTTCAACTCAGCAATCTTTTACCGACTCTTTTACAAGTCTAATGAAATATGAGTTTGAAATGAGTATGATGGGTGAGTTAACATTTTTCCTTGGTTTTCAAATTTCTCAAAAACAAGAAGGAACCTAAATATCTCAACATACGTATATTAAAGATCTTCTTTAAAAGTATGGTTATGATAACACTAAGAGTATAAGTACTCCTATTGGTATCTCAAACTCTTTAGATCTTGATGAAGTTGGGAAACCAGTAGATCAAACATCTGTTAGAGGTATGATAGAAAGTCTACTATACTTAACATCTAGTCGACCAGACTTAATGTTTTCAGTATGACTATGTGCAAGATATCAATCCAATCCTAAGGAATCTCACTTAAAGGCAGTAAAAAGAATATTTCGCTACCTTAAGGGAACCATGGATCTAGGATTATTTTATACTTATGGAAATTATTTTATCCTAAAAAGATTTTCTGATACTGACTTTGGTGGATGTAGAATGGATAGAAAAAGTACATCCGGAACTTGTTATTTTTTAGGAGATTCATTAGTTTCTTGGTCCTACAAGAAGCAACATTATGTAGCACTCTCCACTGCTGAAGCTGAATATGTAGCAGCTGGAAGTTGTTGTGCTCAAGTGTTGTGGATGCAACACACACTCCCAGACTATGGCTTCAGTTTTACTAAAACTCAAATTTTGTGTGATAACACAAGTGCCATTGCCCTTAGTAAGAACCCTGCACATCACTCCCATGAAAAACACATAGATATTAGGCATCACATTCTTAGGTATCACACACTTAAATGAGGTATTACTCTTCAATTTATTGGAACACAAGATCAATTTTCTGATATTTTCACAAAATCATTGCCTTCTGATAGATTTTAATATATTAAACAGAAGTTAGGAATGATAACCGAAAGGTAATATTTCCTAATTAACATTCTCTTGGAAGAATCTCCTTACAGCAATAAACTCCTTTTCATAGAGGGAGTACTTTTGATTGTTAGATTTACAATGTTTGTCAAAAAAAAATTCAAACTATTCAGAATAACAAATCCGGAATAGAATTTACGGAACTAAAATTCTCCAGAATGGATATTTTCGTTTAGAAAACTTCTGGAATGGAAATGTTTGTATTGAAAACATCCGGAATGGAAACTTTTGTACTGGTATTTTCATAATAGGATTTTTGTACTGAATCTTTCATAATGTTTTTGTCTTTCAAATTATAGAACAAAATTTGCGTACTATGTTTTTATTCCTTACTGAGTTTGTTTTTCGTAGTGAGTTTTCCAAATTGTGTCTTTTCGTAATACATTTTTTTTTGGGTTTTCGTAACAATGTTACCAATTACAAATAATCTTCCTATGCCAATCCGGAAGGTATGATTTCCTTACTCAAGTTTTTGTAGTCATATTTTACTTGCTGACATTTTCTTATATTTTTTTCGGATTATAGTTTTCTTAATTCGTTGTTTTAATAAAAACCTCAAAAGATCGGATTCAAGAGAATTGGTTTTCCACCATCATATCTGATCTCAGCTTATCACAACCGTTCGATCAACCGTGGATGTTGAACCGTTTTTCCATTGCATATATAATGGGGACCCCAAATGATTGTCCCACATCAGTTTTCAAGCTCCAGCGTCTCAAAGCTCTGCCTCCCTGTTTTAAGGTCATTCCGAACTTCAGTTCTCTCAGTTCCGAACTTCTCAGAGGTCTTCAAATCCGAATGTCTATGGAAGAAGCTTCTCAAGACATGTCTTCCTCTAAGCCAGTTTCAAAGTGGTTAGTATATAGAGAGAGGTTGGTTCATCCGGATTTCTTCAACAAGTATGATTATCTTATTTCTAGGAATATCAAGCTTAATGGTTGGGAAGATGTTGCGGTGTCAAAACCCGAGAACCAAGATGAAGTATTTTCATATTTTCTTGTAGAGTTCTATGAGACTGTTTCTTTTCTCAAGGAAGATGGAAAGGAGAAATTGTCTTTTAAGTCTTATGGTAAGACTTATAAGCTTTCATATGCCAAGGCAGCCAGCTTGGTAGGGCTGAATAATGAAGGTGAAGCTGAATTTATTTCTCATGTGTTTCCGGATTCTAAAGGTAGCTTCGACAAGGAAAAAGATTTAGAAACTATCGGACTGGCAGATGACAAGGCTCCGAAGATTGCTAGTTTATCTAAAAATCTCCGGATTCTGGAGTTATGGGTACAAGGTCTTATCGTACAAAGGAAAGGTGACAATGATAGCTTGAAGAAGATTGAGATCTACATCCTAGATTTTCTGATAAATATGAGGAAGTTTAATTCGATGATGCACATTCTTATCACTCTTGAGAATTTGAAGAAAGGAAATATGAGAGCTCAGATTATTATGTATCCAACAATCCTCTCAATGTTGATAGTTCGGTGCCTTGATTCTTTCAAGGAGTCTTGCAAGTCTAAGCAAAGAGTTTTCAAGATTATGCTGGTGAGTGATGGTACTCTTAAAAGGATGGATGTAGCCTTTGACAAGGAGTCTGGACAGTTTATTGATCTACCTGCTCAAAAAGAATCAGTTCCGAAAGTTACTGATCCAGAATCCTCTAAGCCAGCAAGGAAGAGAAAGCTGAAGGAAGTGGAAGTATAAGGTGAGGATCCCAAGTCTAAGGAAGTTCATTCCACACCTACAAAACCAAAGAAGAAGAAATCTTACCCAGATGAGGTTGTCGCTAAATGGAGGGAGATGAAAGAAAAGAGAGTGCAAGGGGAGCCTCAGTTTGGCTTGGACCCTGCGGAGGCTAAGGCCTTGAAGGAAAGAACTGTCGATGATCTAGAAAAACTAGCAAAAGAAAAGAAGCTCATGAAGAAGATGTCTGAGGCTAAAGTAGCTCTGGATTTGTTAAAATTCAATGAGATGGTTTCTGCGAACATTCCTGTTCCGAGATCCTTTTCATTGGAATCTCTACCTGAGTCTCCAGGAAGAGATTTTGTTGCTCCAGAAGAGGAAGTGGCTAAGCCTGTTGAGCAAGGTGAGCGAGTGGAGCAAGTGGAAGAATAAGAAGATGTTGCTGAAGGAAGTGGTGAAACCGGAGATGTGTTAAAACAAGTAGATGATTATAAGGGAACACCTTCGGAACACTTATCGCTCCGAACTTCAGAAGCTGAATCTTCGAAGCTAGTTACTCCAGAAATGGAAGAAGAGAAAGGAGAAGAATAAGTAGCTTATCATGGAGAAGAAGAACAACTTATACATGATATTGCTCAGATGGAAAATTTAGAGGTTGGTGTTCAGGAAGTTGCTGATGAGGAAGATATTGTTGTCCAAGTCTCTGATAGTGAAAAGAAAACTCCGGAACAGGATTCTATTCCGAAAAAAGACAAGGGAAAGAAAATTCTTGCTGATACTCCGAGTTCAGTAGTGGTGAAGAGAAAAGAAGTTGGTAGTTCTTCAAAGAGAAATCTTGACCTTGTTGAAGAAGAAAATTCTCCAAGAAATGTTTTGGATTCAGATTCATCTTCGTTGGGGCATGAATTTGTTGTTCAGTCTTTAAAAAGTTGGTGGGAACTATTCCAACTTTCTCAAGTATTAACTCAAGATGCCAGATGCTCCAACATGCTTTGAATCAAAAAACAGACTCAGTGTCTATGGTTATGGACAATTGCATTGAGATTGAGGCTCAGTTCAAAACCTTTTTTGTTGGCTATGAAGCTCATATAAAATCTTGCAAGAGGATGACAAACTGGTCAAAGAAGAATGTAGAAGAGATGAGGCTATTTGACGAATTTCAAGATAATGTTAAAGATGATTTTGAGACTGAGGACAGGAAGATAAATGAGCTGACTTCTTCCTTTAAAGAGAAGCTGACAGATGAAAAGAACATCTAGATTCAAGAATTCAGAGATCTGAATGAGAAGCTAAATTATGTCTCTCAAAACTGGAAGTTTTAAAGAGATCATCGGATTGAGTTTCAAGAGAAATTAAAGGCTCGGGAAGAAAAGATCAAAGCTCGGGAAGAAAATCTTCAAGCCTAGGAAGAAAAGATTGAAGCTCAATCTACAAGAATATTGGTCTTAGAGAAGCTAGATGAAGAAGAACATAAAGACTTAAAGAAGATAAAGACTATTCTAAAGGGTCTCATGGCAAAGGAAAAAGATCCCAAATAGACAAATCCGATCTTTTGTTGAAATTTAACTATTTTGTTGTTGAAATTTTCAATCTTAATAAAATTTTTGTGCTTACTCGTTTCTTTTTGGTGTTACTACTAATCTTTCAGGTACTTTGTTATATTTTCCATTCCCTCATATTCTTTTTGAAAATCAGAAAGGGGGAGAAGGAAAAGAACTCTAATGAAAGGGAAAAAGAATCCTAACAAAGGGTGAGAAAGAAATCAAACTCTAATAAGAGTTTATCTAAGGGGGAGTTTTTTATTAAAGAAGATTTTCTTATTCGTAATAAAGTGTCACTCTGGAAATCTAGAATACGATCCTTAGAGTTTGAAAGCCTAAGGGGGACTTAGTCGTATTCATTAATATCCTTAAAGCAAAGGGAGATAAGCCTTAATGTTTTTCTTTCGTCTTAGAATTTCTTTTTCAAGGATGTTTGTGCTTTCCAAAAAGGGGGAGATTGTTGAGTCAATAAGGTTTTCCTTATGAATTTTCCATTCCTTCTGGTTTTGAAAATCACAAACACCTTATCTTTAAGAAAATTGCTTTTATAAGGAAAATTGCTTTTATAAGGAAAATCACTTTTATAAGGAAAATCTCTTTTGTAAGAAAAATTACCCTTATCATATTTTCATCCATATCTTTCTTAAGTATATGATTCGGATTCATTTCTATATTCTCGGAATTGTTTGAAACTTTGATATGAGGTATTCTGTTTTTAGGATCCAAATTCTGGACAAGAACTGTAATAAAGTTTCACTCTGAAATCCAGATGAGAACTGTAATAAAGTTTCATTCTGAATTCTGGATACAAACTCTAATTAAGTTCTACATCAGATTCAGGATGCGAATCCTTATGAAGTTCGACAACGAATTCTCATTACAAATTCTGATGATGAATTCTGATTACGAATTCTGATGATGAATTCTCATTACGAATTCTGATGATGAATTCTCATTACGAATTCTGATGATGAATTCTCATTACAAATTCTGATAATGAATTCTCATTACGAATTCTGATGACGAACTCTCATGACGAATTCTCATTCTGAATTCGCATTCCGAATTCATCTATTAAACAGAATCTGATCATCTTTGTTTTATACACTCTGAATTTATTCAGACTTCGAATTTTCACTCCGAACATTCATTTTTTTTATGCCTTTATATTTTGTCTACTCTTTATTATTTTCCATACAATCCGAACTTTAACTCCGAATCTTTTTAGTTAAGATTTAAAACGGTGTCGTATATTCTGTTACACTTGTTTTGCTATAAAACGATGTCATGTATTCTGTTATAAACTAACTGTTGGTTAAGTTACACGTATACAGGTCCCTTCGATTTTTAAGGAAAAAATGACCGTTGGAAAGGAGGCAGACCTTACCTATAAATAAGAGCTCATTTGAAAGAGCTCAGGGCAGGTGTGTCGAAAGGCTGACTGATCTTCGACTCATGTGATTACATGCTTGAAGTGATTTATAGAGAGAGAGAATCTTATTAACTCTCAAAGCTTTGTGCGACTCCGAATGTTGGTGATTACATTCAAGGACTTCTGGGGATAGGAAGACAGAGGTGCCGACTAACTTGAAGTTCGAGGGCTTCCTTGCTGAGGAAGACAGAGGTTGCCAACTACCTTGAAGTTGAGGGCTTGTGGGGATAGCAAGACAGAGAAACTCTGATCTTCGTATCGAGGGCTTACCCTGGTGTGGGTAAGACAGACTTGCTTGAAAGTATAAATCAAGGGACCTTTATCCAAGGTTGTTGGATACCCTTCTCTTTGTGTTAAAACACTTATATCTTGTTACTTGTAGTTTTACTACTTGTTTATTTCCGCTGGATTTTGTATTATAAGGATAGTATAACTTTCTTATACTTCCTTACTTGTACTCTGTTTCATTTAGATTCTATACGCTTTATGGCAGAATCTCATATTGTAATCTTTTGTTAAGTTTCAATTTCCGGAACCATATTTCTGGAACCCACTTTCGGAATCTCTTTCCAAGTTTTCATTTGGTATTAGAGGTGTTGTGAATTTTCATAAGTTTAATTTTGATAAACTTACCCCTTTCCATTGCTTAAGGAAAACACAGTTATTCATAACTAACTTTAAAGGTTCCAATGGAATTTTTAAAGTTTTACAATTCACCCCCCCCCCCCTCTTGTAAATTGAGCGTCTACATAATTATTTTGATCCTACAGTATTCATCCCACTCAATGGTATAAACCACCCTAACAACATACCCCACAAGAGGTGCCACTATGATTGTCACAAATTCGTTTCCAAAACACCTCATCCTCATGTAATACCTTTAATTAAAAACTACTCCAAATACGATCCAATACGTAAAAGACAAATTTAATGGTTATATATGTCACGACCCGCCCTCGGGGCCCGTGCCGTGACTACCCCAAGCCCACCTTCCATAGGCCAGGGGCTGGCGACTAGCACCAAGGCGTAAATCTCAACAAAAAGGGAAGGCATTGCCTTTGAAAAGTAAACAAGCACCACAGAGTAAGCAAGAGGAAAAGTAAACACTAAGTAAAAACTGTACAAGTTGTGCTGAAAGTAAAAGGGGCCGGAAATACAAGCCCAACAGTAAAGTACAACTGAAAGGAAAAACAACAACTGAAAGGGAAAACTGTAGCGTCGAGCCGTCCTCTGGAAATCTCACCTGAAGGGTGGGTACAGATAGCCTCCACTGCTCCTCGGGTCCTCCTGACCGCTCCGAGTACGTCCCACTCAGTGGTCCACCTCCAGGTACCGTCCTGCTCCACACGCCTCTACCACGATCAGCGTTGTCCGTCGTCTGCAACCAACACAAAGTAGTGCGGGCAAAGCCCGTGCATGGGTGAGTATAAGCTACTCAGTAGGGACCCCGAGACCCCCGAAGGTCTCCCGAAATCCACAAAGGGTAATCCACAAAGGAAGGATACAATCACAATGTAACATCTGACACGGCTTAGGTATATGCCCATACATATACCTAAGTCATCAATTCCCATTCGGCTCCAACGTCCGAGCCCAAGCACAACCCGGTCCACACAGGAATGCAAAACGTACACCCACACAGGATAGCTCAACACAATCCACAAAGGAGAGTAAACAGTAAGTCCACACAGGATAGCTCAACACAATCCACAAAGGAGAGTAAACAGTAAATCCACACAGGATAGCTCAACACAGTCCACAAAGGAGAGTAACATAAGATTCAACTCACACAGGTATACTTCTTCGGATGACGATAAAGATGATCACTGATCAATCTAAGTCGTCGGACCCACGAAGGATCGATAGGTAACTAACCCCCGCAATGACCCACACATGATCGGGCCCACACAGGTCCTATAGGCGCTAGCTCACACAGAACCGCTGAGGGCGGACCCACACAAGATCGGACCCACACAGGATTGGGCCCACACAGGACCGGGCCCACACAGGACCTGTAGCACTGATCCATGGAGGATCACTGAGTGTAGTAGTCGTCGCAGTCCACTGAGGATCTCTGCACAGTCGTCGCCGCAGTCCACTGAGGATCTCTAGACGGACGTCGTCGGAGTCCACGGAGGATCTCTGCACAGTCGTCGTTGTCGAAGTAGCAGTCGCAACCAGCCTAGGGTTCCCGCACACAACAAGCTCGTTTGGGAGGGTCCGCTCCACGAGCCGAGAGGCTGATACATCAACTGACACAAAGTCCGAAGTTGATGTATCCAATAGTTCCGTATCGTCAACAAGAACTCAACGTCGCAGACAGCGCGTCAATCGGACGCCCGGTCTGAGAGTTATTGGCATTTTCGTCCCAGGGGCCCGGTTGGTTTTTAAGGCAAAACCAACCCGACCGCACTCCACCTGCGTCCAAACCTCGGGCGGAGTATTCCAAAAGATCCATCTCACTTAGAGGAAAACAACAAAGTTGGCGGCACGTCAATCGGACGTCCGTAGCTCAAGATATGAGCGTTTCTGCTCCGAGGGCCCGGTTGGATTCGTGTACGAACCAACCCGGCCGAACTCAATGTACTCTGAAACCTTGAGTGCGATATACCGAAACGACCATCTAGATCCAAGGATCGTGATGCCGCTGACGGCGAGTCGTTTGGAGGCTCGTAGCTCATGTTAAGGGCTTTTGAACGAAGACCATCCGAAGACGGGGGGTACGGGCCCGGGCCGACCCGGCCCGACCCCCCCGGGAGTCGGCCGAACCGGGTCGACCTGACCCGGTCCGGTCCAGCCAGGGCACGGCCCGGATGGTCGGACCGGCCTGGCCCGGTTCTGCCGAGCGGCTGAACGGCCGAGGCACGCGGGGCGCCGCCCCCGCGGCCTGGTGTTGCCGCGGCCCCCCCGCGTGGTGCCGCGCTGAGTCGGGACGCGGCTTCAGCCGCGTCTGAGGGCACCGGACCCACGCGGTCGCGGGTCCACGGTTGCCGCAGCCGCCGCGCTGAGTCGCGGCGGCCTGTCCGGTGGCGCGTCGGGGCGCCGCCGCGCCGGCGACCCGCGCCGCCGGCGAGTTCCGCGGGCCACCGGGATCGTTCCGGTGGTCCGATTCTCTTCCCGTATGCGCCATTGCTCCTCTTGGGACTCGTTCTTCATTGTGGGATCGTCAAACATCCGTTGCGGCACGTTCTATCGTCGCCCGTTAAATCCGCACAAAACGAAGAACGGTGGAGGGTCGTCGGGCCGTGTTCGTTTGGCCCGCACCCTCCGCGTTAGAGATAAACAAACGGGGGAATTTTATTCCACACAGGAAGAAAATTTTTTAATAAGATTAAAATTGTTCACAATTCGATTGTTTAATTTCTTTAAAGAAACATTGACGGGAATAATAAAAAAGGGTAATTCCCAAAATAAATCCCTACCTCATCGATCGTCGCGCGCGGGCGTTCTTCGTGGAAAATCTCGTCGCGGAAGAGAGGGATCGTCGCGTCGTCGCGGGGAGGCGTCGCATCATCGCGGAATCCGGTGTTGAGTCAGCGAACTCAATGCACCATGAAACAGTAGATTTAATTTAATTAATTAAATCCATGTTTTTGGTTAAGAACCACGAAAGAGATAAAAAGGAAGGTCCGAGACTCTTACCTCAAGCAGCCGATCGAAGATCCATCCCGGAGGAAGAGACGTCGCAGAAGAACGTTGTCGGCGTTGCGGATCACGGCGTCGCGTCGTCGATTTTCGGGTTCGGTGTTCTTCGCTATCTTCGCTATCTTCGCGTTCTTCGCGTTCTTCGCGAAGGAGGAAGAAGGAACAAGGATTCTGCCTCAACGAGTAATCCCCCAAATGATTTTGGTTGGTCTTATTTTATTAATTTGCCAACACATGAAAACAGGTTAAGAAACGGTTGAATTAATTCGTTGAATTAATTCAACGAAAGAAACAACCTATTTAATTCACGAAATAAACCACCCAATTAAATGGTCTATTAATATTTTAAGAAACGTGACAGTTGACTCTCATTAAGACGGGTTTTCGCGGGTGCGTTTCTTAGCGGAAAGAAACGGCGGGGCTCGTGCGGGCCCCACCTCACAAATATCCTACCAAGGGGGTAGGATATTTCTGGATAGCATCCTATCCGGTTCAACTCAGTTCAAGCCGTCAATAAGTGGCTTAAGTGAAATAAAATAAAGTTGTCGCAAAATTATTTTATTTCTTAACATTAAGCCCGAAAATTAAAAACCACACCCGAGCAAACGCAACTTCGGAAGAGGCGTTTCTAAGAAAATACCGGCGCTGCGATTTCATCGGTGCCCTCAGAATTCGATTCCAAGCACCAGTTCAAAAGTTAGAAAAACCCGCTCGTCCGTTCACTGAACGTACCCGAGCCAAACTTCAGAAAATGATTCCGGGCACACCGGGCCTCGGAATCAGGTGCCGTCAGAAAATGCGCTCTTGAAAAATTCCAAAGAAAATTAAGAAAAGAAAATTTCCTTCAAATTTACGGGTCTTTACATTACTCCCACCTCAGGACTTTACGTCCCCGTAAAGATACATCATAAACTAGGGAACCAAATGTGGGTACTGAGCACGCATCTGAGCCTCCCGCTCCCAAGTGCTCTCCTGGAGGTTCCCGTGCTGCCATCTGATTCGCACAAGAGGAATCGATCGCCCACATAGGACCCGCTCCTGTCGATCCTCTATCTCCACTGGGACCTCCGCAAAAGTCGCCCCATCATCCACGTCTAGCTCCCCATAGTCAATGATGTGTGTCGGGTCATGCACGTATCTTCTCAGCTGGGATACGTGGAAGACGTCATGCACCCGGTGCAACTGAGGTGGCAGAGCCAGGCGATAATCCACCTCGCCAATCCTGCTGAAGACCTGAAAATGGCTGATGAAGCGTGGAGACAACTTGCCACCCCGGCCAAATCTTCGCAACCCACGTCGAGGTGAGACGCGCAAGAAGACGTGGTCGCCATCCTCGAACTGTAGTGGCCTTCGCCTCCAGTTAGCATATGACTTCTTCCGGCTCTGTGCTGTCCTCATCCGCTCCTGGGTGACCTGGACCTTCTCTGTCATGGCCCGGACCTTCTTTGGTCCCACAAGTGCTGACTCCCCAGGGTCTGTCCAGCATAAAGGAGATCCGAAAGGCCTGCCTTACAATGCCTCGTAGGGTGCCATCCCGATGGTGGAGTGGTAGCTGTTGTTGTATGAGAACTCCACCAAGGGTAGTTGGTCCTCCCAGCTGTGACCAAAGTCGAGGACACATGCACAGAGCATGTCCTCGAGGGTCTGAATGGTCCTCTCCGTCTGACCATCCGTCTGTGGGTGAAAGGCGGTGCTCAGACGTAGCCACGTCCCGAACGCCTCCTGCAACCCCTTCCAAAGCCGGGAAGTAAAGCGAGCGTCCCGATCGGATACGATAGACGATGGCACACCGTGAAGCCGTACAATCTCCTGAACGTAGAGACGTCTCAATCTCTCCACTGAGACCTGCTCTCGGATGGGTAAGAAGTGTGCCGACTTGGTGAGTCGGTCAACAATCACCCAAATGGAGTCGTGACCTCTAGATGTGCATGGAAGTCCAGTCACGAAGTCCATAGATATGCCATCCCACTTACACTCCGGGACCTCCAAGGGTTGTACCAAGCCTGCTGGTACCTGGTGCTATGACTTCACCTGCTGGCAGGTGAGGCACCGCGAAACGAACTCTGCCACAGCCTTCTTCATGCCCGGACACCAGTGCTGACGTCTGAGATCCAGGTACATCTTCGCCACTCCAGGATGTACCGCTAAAGGAGAAGTGTGGAACTCTCTCAGCACCTCCTCTCGTAAAGCAACTGGTACCAAGGTACGTCCTCTGAAAAGGACACCGTGCTCTGCTCCAAGGGAGAAACCATCAGGTGCCTGTCCCGAGGATATCTGTGCACGCCGTTTCTCATAGTCATCGTCCCCACGCTGTGCCTCTCTGACCCGCTGTAGAAGTGGAGGAGAGACCGTGAGAGACTGAAGGAAGGCTGCTCCATCTCTATCCATGATGGATATCTGCAAGGCGGCTAGCTGCTCTGTTGCCTCCTCAACCAGCTGGATGCCCGTCCTCCAGCTGAGGGCAACGGCTACCACGTTCCCCTTTCCAGGAGTATAGACTATCTCAAAGTCATAGTCCTGGAGGAACTCGAGCCATTGCCGCTGTCTCAGGTTCAGGTCCTTCTTAGAGAAGATGTACCTGAGACTCTGGTGGTCAGAAAAGACTGTGAAGCGCTCACCCATCAGATGGTGTCGCCATGTCTTCAGGGAAAAGACCACTACTGCCAACTCCAAGTCATGGGTAGCGTAGTTCTGCTCATGCGGCCTCAACTGATGTGATCCGTAGGCAATCACGGCCCGCTCCTGCATTTGGACACACCCGAGTCCGGTCCCTGATGCATCGCAGTAGTCTACGTATCCAACTCCCTCCTCAGGCAACCTCAAGATAGGTGCGCTGGTCAACCTCTGCCTCAGCTCCTGGAAGCTCTGCTAACATCTGTCTGACCACACGAAGGGTTTCCCCTTCTTCTTCAACGCTGAGAGTGGGGCCGCAACTCTGGAGAAGTCCGGCACAAATCTCCGATAGTATCCGGCTAGGCCCAAGAAACTCCGCACCTCTGTCACGCTCTTGGGTGGCTCCCAAGCTAGCATTGCCTCGATCTTCACGGGATCCACTGCAACTCCCGCATCAGAAATGACGTGCCCCAAGAAGTGGACCTCACGTAACCAGAACTAACACTTCGAGAGCTTGCCATAAATCTGGTGCTCTCAGAGTGTGTCTAGTACAACACGCAAGTGGTAGGCGTGCTCCTCCTCCGTGGTCGAGTACACCAAGATGTCGTCGATGAAGACTATGACAAATCGATCGAGGTATGGTTGGAAGATCCTGTTCATGAGGCTCATGAACAATGCTGGAGCGTTGGTCACACCGAAAGGCATAACCAAGAACTCATAGTGGCCATACCAACTTCTGAAGGCCGTCTTCTGCACATCCTCGTCTCGAACTCTGAGCTGATGATAGCCTGACCTGAGGTCTATCTTCGAGAACCACCGTGCTCCCTTGAGCTGATCGAAGAGGTCATCAATCCTGGGTAGCGGATACTTGTTCCTCACTATCACCTGGTTCAGGCAACGATAATCGACACACAGTCTCAAGCTCCCATCCGCCTTCTTGGCGAACAATATCGGGGAAGCCCAGGGTGAAACACTGGGTCAGATGAACCCCTTGCCCTGCAAGTCCTCCAACTGTACCCATACCTCTTGAAGCCCAGCGGGGGCCATCCGATATGCTGGAGTGGATATCGGGGTTGTCCCTGGGTACAGGTCAATAAAAAAGTCTACCTCTCTGCGAGGAGGTAGTCCTGGAACGTCGTCGGGAAAGACGTCCGTGTACTGATCCACCACTGTAGGAAAACTGGGACTCCGCACGTCGACTGCTCCCAGGATGAGGCTAGCCAACTGATGAGTGATGGGCTGACCTCTCCTCTGCGTGAGTCCATCCTGTGCTGCTAAGGCTCCCTTCTCACCGGTGAAGGTGAACCTGCTCCCGTCGGTGCACACACATCGCACCTTGCGCCTAATGCAGTCAATCTGAGCATGGACCGTAGATAACCAATCCATGCCCAAGATGACATCGTAAGGCCTCGACGCCACTACAAGAAGATCCTAGACGAAGCTCTCGCCTCCTAGAGTAAGCTCACACTGCCGGCACCAGTGCGTAATCGTCGAGTCTGCTCTCGTAGGAGTCTCTAGCCGTAAGGATCGAGCCAACGGCTCCGTCAGAATCTCCGAGCTTCGAACAAGGGCAGTGGCTATGAAAGAGTGACTCGCTCCTGTGTCTATCAGAACTGCAGAAAGGGTGGAATAGACACAGATTGTACCTCGAATCATCTATGGCGCACCGTGGTCGTAGGCCTCAGCTGCCTGGAGCTGCGCCTGTCTCTGCCCGCCAGCTCCCTGTGGTCGGGGCGGGCCTCCTGGTGGTGGTGGTGGTAGAGCCTCAAAGCGTCGCCCACCACCTGCTGCTCGGCCAGCTCCTATGCCTCATCCGCCTCCTCCCTGCGGACCGCCACGGTCAACCCTCTGCCTCTGCCTGGGTGGTCTCTACACCGTCTGCTTCCCCCTCGGTACGACGGGTCGGCCAGTCACGAGCCATGTGGCCCTGCCCGCCGCACTCGTAGCATTGTCTGCCTCTCGGAAGGCTGGCTCCGTGCTGTGTTCCCCGCACCGCTGAGCCAGTGTCCCAGGGTCGTCTGCCGGAAGGCCTGGTCTACCTGGAACCCTAAGTCATCCGTCGGCTACATGCTGCCGAAGACTCCGCTATCTGCCGCCCTGCGGCAGGTCTCGCTGTGGACTCAGTCAGGAAGCTCTCGATCAGAAGGGCTCGCTCTAGCACTCCTGCCTGGGTCGGGATGCTGAGGGAGATCAGCGATGCCCTGATCTCGTGTCTCAATCCCTGATCGAAGGTCCGGGCCCGGAAGAAGGGGTCTCGTACCATGTCTGTCGAGTAGCGAGATAGGTCGGTGAACCTCGACGCGTACTGGGCGACCGTCAAGCTGCCCTGCCGCAGCTGAAGAAGCTCCTGGATGCGCACCGCACGGAGGGTGTCCGAGACGAACTCTGAGTGGAAGAGGCTCTCGAAGTCCGTCCAGATGATGGATGCCTCATCGTGTACCTGGAGCATCAGGCTCCACCATCGCCCTGCTGCTGCGTGCAGTAGGCTCGCCGCGAGGATCACCATGAGGTCTGCTGGTGTCCTCACAAGCCTGAAAACTCGGACGACCGCCTCCAGCCAGTCCTCGGTTTCCTGGGGGTCCGACTCCCCACAGAACCTGGGTGGTCGCTGGCGCTGGAACTCGTGCAGAGCTCCGAGGCATCGTGCGTCGTCATCTGCCAGTGCTAGAAGCATCGGGGGCTCGGCGGGTAAAGGTACCGCCGGCGCCTATGCTATCAATGGGCCATGTACCGAGGCCTCGTCGCTCGGCGGGCTATCGTCACGCTCTACTCTAGGAACCCTAGCTGGGTACTGTCGTCGTGCCATCCTGAAAAGGAAACAAGTGCGCCACGGTCAGAATAGTATACCTGGTGAGCTGACACAAGTAATCACAGAGAAAACTTGAAACACACATGCAATCAATGTTTTCGTGCATTAAGTCAGAAATCAGAAGTCAGGGTCCTGGTATATGGATACGTCGGCCGCCACACCAACACTGGACTCCCTGGACTGATAACCACATTCAATACTCTAAACACTATTGCTTCACATAGAAGAAAGATCAGAGTCTGCGATAGAACCGACCACCTTTGATACCAATTTGTCACGACCCGCCCTCGGGGCCCATGCCGTGACTACCCCAAGCCCACCTTCCATAGGCCAGGGGCTGGCGACTAGCACCAAGGCATAAATCCCAACAAAAAGGGAAGGCATTGCCTTTGAAAAGTAAACAAGCACCACATAGTAAGAAAGCGGAAAAGTAAACACTAAGTAAGAACTGTACAAGCTGTGCTGAAAGTAAACGGGGCCGAAAATACAAGCCCAACAGTAAAGTACAACTGAAAGGAAAAACAGCAACTGAAAGGGAAAACTATAGCGTCGAGCCGTCCTCTGGAAATCCCACCTGAAGGGTGGGTACAGATAGCCTCCACTGCTCCTCGGGTCCACCTGACCGCTCCGAGTATGTCCCGCTCAGTGGTCCACCTCCAGGTACCATCCTGCTCCACACCCCTCCACCACGATCAGCGTTGTCCGTCATCTGAAACCAACACAACGTAGTGCGGGAAAATCCCGTGCAGGGGTGAGTATAAGCTACTCAGTAGGGACCCCGAGACCCCCGAAGGTCTCCCGAAATCAACAAAGGATAATCCAAAAAGGAAGGATACAATCACGAAGTAACATCTGACACGGCTTAGGTATATTCTCATACATATACCTAAGTCATCAATTCCCGTTCGGCTCCAACGTCCGAGCCCAAGCACAACCCAGTCCATACAGGAAAGCAAAACGTACACCCACACAGGATAGCTCAACAAAATCCACAATGGAGAGTAAACAGTAAGTCCACACAGGATAGCTCAACACAATCCACAAAGGAGAGTAAACAGTAACTCCACAAAGGATATCTCAACACAATCCACAAAGGAGAGTAACATAAGATTCAGCTCACACAGGTATACTTCTTCGGATGACGATAAAGATGATCACTGATCCATCTAAGTCATCGGACCCACGAAGGATCGATAGGTAACTAACCCTCGCAATGACCCACACAGGATCGGGCCCACACAGGACCTGTAGGCGCTGGCTCACACAGAACCGCTGAGCGCGGACCCACACAGGATCGGACCCACACAGGATCGGTCCCACACAGGACCGGGCCCACACAGGACCTGTAGCACTGATCCACGGAGGATCGCTGAGTGCAGTAGTTGTCGCAGTCCACTGAGGATCTCTGCACAGTCGTCGCCACAGTCCACTGAGGATCTCTGCATGGTCGTCGTCGGAGTCCACGGAGGATCTCTGCACAGTCGTCGCTGTCGGAGTAGCAGTCGCAGCCAGCCTAGGGTTCCCGCACACAGTAAGCTCGTTCGGGAGGGTCTGCTCCACGAGCCGAGAGGCTGATACATCAACTGACACAAAGTCCGAATTTGATGTATCCAAAAGTTCCGTATCGTCAACAGGAACTCAACGTCGCAGACTGCGCGTCAATCGGACGCCCGGTCTGAGAGTTATTGGCATTTTCGTCCCAGGGGCCTGGTTGGTTTTTAAGGGAAAACCAACCCGACCGCACTCCACCTGCGTCCAAACCTCGGGCGGAGTATTCCAAAAGATCCGTCTCACTTAGAGGAAAACAACAAAGCAGACGACACGTCAATCGGACGTCCGTAGCTCAAGATATGGGTGTTTCCGCTCCGAGGGCCCGGTTGGTTTCGTGTACGAACCAACCCGACCGAACTCAAAGTACTCCGAAACCTTGAGTGCGATATGCCGAAACGGCCGTCTCGATCCAAGGATCGCGTTTCCGCTGACGGCGAGTCGTTTGGAGGCCCGTAGCTCATCTTATGGGCATTTGAACGAAGTCCGTTCGAAGACGGGGGGTACGGGCCCGGTCCGACCCCCCCGGGAGTCGGCCGAACCGGGTCGACCCGACCCGGTCCTGTCCGGCCAGGGCATGGCCCGGCCGGTCGGACCGGCCTGGTCCGGTTCGGTCGAGCGGCCGAATGACCGAGGCACGCGGGGCGCCGCCCCTGCGGCCTGGTGGTGCCCCCCCCCCCCCCCCCCCGCGTGGGGTCGCGCTGAGTCAGGACGCGGCTTCAGCCGCGTCCGAGGGCACCGGACCCGCGCGGCCGCGGGTCCGCGGTTACCGCCACCGCCACGCTGAGTCGCGGTGGCCTGTCCGGCGGCGCGCCGGGGCTCCGTCGCTCCCGGCTGCCGGCACCACCGCGCCGGCGACCCGCGCCGCCGCCGAGTTCCGCGAGACAGCGGGATCGTTCCGGTGGTCCGATTATCTTCCCGTCTGTGCCATTGCTCCTCCCGGGAATCGTTCTTCAATGCGGGATCGTCAAACATCCGTTGCGGCACGTTCCATCGTCACCCGTCAAATCTGCACAAAACGAAGAACGGCGTAGGGTCGTCGGGCCGTGTTCGTTTGGCCCGCACCCTCCGCGTTAGAGATAAACAAACGGGGGAATTTTATTCTACACAGGAAGCAACAATTTTAATAAGATTAAAATTGTTCACAATTTGGTTCTTTAATTTCTTTAAAGAAACATTGACAGGAATAATAAAAAGGGGTAATTCCCAAAATAAATCACTACCTCGTCGATCGTCGTGTGCGGGCGTTATTCGCGGAAAAGCTCGTCGCGGAAGAGAGGGATCGTCGCGTCATCGCGGGGATGCGTCGCGTCGTCGCGGAATCCCGTGTTGAGTCGGCGAACTCAACGCACCATGAAACAACAGATTTAATTTAATTAATTGAATCCGTGTTTTTGGTTAAGAACCACGAAGGAAATAAAAAAGGATGGTTTGAGACTCTTACCTCAAGCAGCCGATCGAAGATCCGTCGTGGAGGAAGAGACGTCGCAGAAGAATGGTGTCGGCGTTGCGGATCATGGCGTTGCGTCATCGATTTTCGGGTTCGGCGTTCTTCGCGTTCTTCGTGTTCTTCGCGAAGGAGGAAGAAGGAACAAGGATTCTGTCTCAACGAGTAATCCCCCAAATGATTTTGGTTGGTCTTATTTTATTAATATGCCAACACACGAAAACAGGTTAAGAAACGATTGAATTAATTCGTTGAAATAATTCAATGAAAGAAACAGCCCATTTAATTCACAAAATAAACCGCCCAATTAAATGGGCTGTTAAGATTTTATGAAACGCGACAGTTGACTCTCATTAAGACGGGTTTTCACGGGTGCGTTTCTTAGCGGAAAGAAACGGAGGGGCTCGTGCGGGCCCCACCTCACAAATATCCTACCAAGGTGGTAGGATATTTCTGGATAGCATCCTATCCGGTTCAACTGAGTTCAAGCCGTCAATTAGTGGCTTCAAGTGGCTTCCAAGTGGCTTAAGTGAAATAAAATAAAGTTGTCGCAAAATTATTTTATTTCTTAACTTTAAGCCCGAAAATTTAAAACCACACCCGAGCAAACGCAACTCCGGAAGAGGCGTTTCTAGGAGAATACCGGTGCTGCGGTTTCATCGGTGCCCTCAGAATTCGATTCCGAGCACCGGTTCAAAAGTTAGAAAAACCTGCTTGTCCGTTCACTGAACGTACCTGAGCCAATCTTCGGAAAATGATTCTGGGCACACCGGGCCTCGGAATCTGGTGCCGTCAGAAACTGCGCTCTTGCAAAATTCCAATGAAAATTAAGAAAAAAAAATTTCCTTGAAATTTACGGGTCTTTACAATATAACACAAAAGGAACCAAAATTTCAAACTCGGAACACCTAGAAACCAAGAGAAAGACAAGAACCAAAAGAATATTTGAATCAAGGCATGGAATTTAAAGTCTAGGTGTGATAGGTCTTATTATTAATGAAATAATATGTAACTATAAGTATGTGGGTGTATTATCATAAGCTCGACCAAGTTATAGTAATGAATATAAATCCATGTCCAAAAAATGATGATCTATTTAACCAAATAAGGGGATCTCATTGGTTCTCTAAAGTTTACAGGCAATAATGATATCATCAATTGTGACCTTCAAAGGATGATATTCCAAAGACATATTTCAGAGGAATATATGTCCACTACCAATATTTAGTCCTTTATTTTGATCTTATGAATGAACCAACAGTCTTTATGGTATTGATGAATAATATATTTTAGATATATCTTGTTTCATTTGTTGAAGTGTCAGTGGATGGAATATTGGTGTATTCAAGGACAAAGGATGATCATGAGAAACACATGATGAAAATGATGAAAATCTTTAGATATCATCATTTGTATACCAAATTATCAAAGTGTGATTTTTGGATATAATAGGTATGTTTTCTCATCCATTTAATTTCCGAAGAAGGTGTTTCTATGGATCAATAGTAAATATAAGCTGTTATCTCTTAGAAACCGCTAAATAATGTCGTTGAGATATGATGTTTTCTTGTCCTATATATTTATTACCCACACATTGTGTGTGACTTCTCATGACTTTAATCACTGATTACATCATTGATAAAGAAGAATATTCCATTCCAATGTACTGTGGAATGACTAAAGTATTCTCAAGAATTGAACATTCATCTTACATTAGCACCCATCTTGATTTATCCAAAATTAAGACAGGCGTATATGGTGTACTGTGATAATTCAAGATTTTTCCTCGGATTTTTTCTAATACAATAAGACTATGTTGTTTATTATCGGTCAATGTATTTTAGTGTGCATGTGATTAATTACCCCACACATGAATTGGTGTTAGCTGAAATCATTTATTAATTGAAGACATGGAATCATGATATCTTTTGTAATAAATTTACGATGATTATGGATCATAATAACTTGAAACAAATTTCATCACAATGTGATTTGAATCTGATGAAAATAATATGGGTGTAGTATCTCTAGAAGTTTAACATTGACATGATGTATACATGGGGTAATGGAAATACGTTGTAGATGCATTAAAACTTAATTCATTTGCTCTTTTAGAAAAATAATAATCATATGAGTGGTAGATGATGTTGGTCCTTGCCAAAATTCACATGGAATGTGAAGAAATAGGTGATGTTGTGGATTTATTTTTAGATTTCATCATTCTTAATTTGGTAATAATGGATAAAATGGCACAAATATTCTATGCAGTATGCATGGTTAGGAGTTTAAAATAAAATTTTGGGGAGACCATTTAGGGATGAAAACATGATGGGAGTATTGGGTGGGGGTTCAAAGATCGTATGGTTATACTAATGGTTTTTTAGAAACTACTTCTTCATTTGCACCACAAATTTGATATGGTCTGATCATCCGAGAATACATATGATGGTTATGGATTTAAAGGCATAGTTTTGGTGGAGCGATAAGAAAATTAAAGTGGTTGAGTTTATTTCAATGTACATAACATGTCATCAAGTTAAGTAAAAACATCATAGAACAGTGGATATGTTGCATTATTTACTTATTATAGTGTGGAAATGGGAGCAAATTGTGATGCATTATGTTAGAGGTCTAACAAGAATGGTTCAGAAACATGATGACATATGGGTCATAATTGATTGCCATACCAATTATGCTCATTTAATCCTATTTGTGAAACTCATTTAGTAGTCGATCTGTATGAAATCTATATCTAGGAAGTAGTAAAGTGAAATGGAATACAATTTTCTATATTCTCATATAGAGATATGATGTTCATGTCTCATTTCTAGATATCCTTATAGAAATCTCTTGGAAATCCATTGAAAATGAGTACAGTATATAATTCTAAGAATGATGGGAAATCAAAAAGGAAGATACCAAAAATGGTAGATGTGAAAATGGCTTGTGTAATGTATTTGGTGGCTCATGGGAGGATCATATACCTTTAGTGGAGTTCTCATATAATAGTATCTATTAGGCATCGTTACATATGGATCCTTTTAAAACATTGAATAGTCGTACTTCTGTTTCTCCAATTTTTTGGGTGGAAAAAGGTTAGACATTTCTATTTTGGACAATCATTGACCATGAAACTATAGAGAAGATTCAATTGATCATAAAAAGTATGAGACGTCTAGAGTTATCATAAATAGTATGTGAAACATTGTCCAAGACTGTTGTAATTCACTGCGAGGGATCATATGTTCATGCAGATTTCTCTAAGTTTGAGACATCTTCATTTTGGGAAGCAGGGAAAGTTATATCCTCGATACATTGGCCATTTAATGATACTAGAATAGTTTGGAGAGGTGGAATATCAGTTTTCATTTCTACCACGGTTTAGTTTGGTGCATTATTTGTTCCAAGTATCTCATTTGAAAACGTATCGGCCTGATTCTGACCATTTGATCTGATGGGATCACATTGAACTAGAATTGGATGTTTCATTAGTATATATCCTAATGTAGACAATGGATTGGAAAGAGAAAATACTGTGTTTGAAAATAATTGGTCAGTGTGGGTTTTATGTGAACATGGTCTGATTCAAGATGAGGCTTGGGAACATGATATGGAAATGAAAGTGAAATGGATGGAACTCCTCTGGGGAAGTGATGGATTTCTACATTCCAATGGTGGAAAGACCAATGATGGGGATAATGTAGTACCCCCTATTTCTGGTATGAAACCCTTATTTTTTTTTGTTTATAGTTTTTATGTTTAAATGATGGGATTTTCTAGAAAATCTTTAATGAGTTTTTGGTGCCAAAGGAGAGGAGACAAGGATGCACACAGTTTGTCCAACCCATGCAGATATCCAAGAAGAAACCATGAAATGTTTCAAATTATGGATACTAGATTTGGAATATTTCCTTTTTCATTAGGGAGACTGTGAGAGGAGATCATGTTTTATGATCTTTAAGGAAATATCTAACACACAATTTGCACAAGGTTTTCCTAACCGTGCAGACTAAGCATGTGCTGGTTAAAAACCATCTCCTAAAAAGTGTATTTAGGTTTCCCTTCCCGATAATCCACTTATTTTCCCCAAAACAACTATAAGATAGGATTTTTCTTCTCCTAAGGCTAGATAAGGTTCTTCAATTGATATGGAGGCAATCCAGAGGCTTAATGTGGTGATTTTAACCCGTATTCTTGAGGAATTTGACCGTTCTTCATCATTCATGATCGGTTTCATAGATCAATTTATATCTACTTCTCCTCCCATCTAGTTTTCTTATATAAACATCATTTATAAGTATATTTATGATATTTAATTCCATATTTGACATGGTTTGGTTTTTTTAGGTATAATAATAGATTTATGGCAGTTTCATGGAGAATCAACCTAGTATTGTTGAGCGTTCTTTGTCTGTTTTTTGGTTTTCATCAAAATGGTTGAGATAGGTGGCCTCAGTCTTGGATTCTCTTTGTAAAACTAAATAAAATGGTTTAAAATTTATTTCTTTTTTTGGGTTTGATTTTTTATTGGATGATTTATGTTTTCTTGAATCTCTTTTATGGTGATGGTTGTGGAAATTTAGAAAATTGATGCTTGTAAATTAAATGTTTGATTCTTGTTTTTATAATGATGTTTTGAAATCAAATTTTACTGGAATTATGGGAAATGGAATTTATGAAATGTTATTCAATAAAATGAATGGTTTTGTTGAAATGGAGTGGGTTTTTTTAAATGGTATTTTTAATGGTTTTTAATTAAATAATGCTTTTTTAAATGGTTTGAATTGGTCTATTTGAATGGTTTTGGCATATATCGGTTGTGTGAGTTCATGTTTCATGTTCCCCAAAATAAGGAATGTCTACCATTTTGGTACAAAGTGTTAGACCCTAAATCAGGGGTGTGTGTCATTGGGACACAATGTGATTGGATGAGAGACCGCTCAAGACTATGGAACTATCAAAACAAAGAATGCATATGTGGATGTGTTGTGACCCATGGAATGGTGATGGAAAAATGATATTGAAATATGTTTTTAATAATTTTTTGGTTGAAATTATGGAATTATGACATTCATGATTTTTTTTTGAAAATATAACTTTTTTACATTTGGTTATAATGGTTTTAGAACTTGTTTATATTTCATTACAAATTTTTTTGGGAAATTTTTTATAAAAATTGTTGTATATTAAGGTTTATAACCATTCTATCCTAGTGGTGTGAGTTAGGAAGTCATTAGGGAAAACTACTGAGGTTTATACTCACCCCTACATCATAACATTAGTTTTTTTTCAGATTTTATCATCCGAGATAGGGGAAAAGGAAAATTATTGCACATATATAGCACCAACTAGTGATACTTGGGTTGTTTGGTGATTGGATCATGGAGCTGGTGGAGCATGTAGTATTATTGTGATATATGAGTTAATTGGTTTTCATTATCCTATTTACAAAGATATGTTCTTTGGATTTTGAGGCAGTACATTTTGGTGTTCTTTTTAAATAAATTTAGTGGTTGAGTTTTCTTCTATTTTTTCAGGCATCATATAGTGAGTTGTTTTTTTATGGTTTACTAGGTTAATAATTTTTTGTTCTTTAAGAGTAAATCATCACCTAGTTGTGTATGAAACCCCTCGGAAATTATCTCTCTCCTTTGGAATATTGGGGATGTCTCTTAAGGCCTATTAATGATTCATTGTATTCTTAAACCAATGATAATGAGTGGGTAATTACAATAGGACTACAGACTCCATGGAAGTACACGTAGTATAAAAAATTCACCATGTGTGAAATTTGGAAACAAATTTTTTAATTTTGTTTAATATAATTTCACATGATGGGATATTATTCGATCCTTAAAATATATAAGTAATTGAACATTGTCCATGAAATACCACTACGAATGAGATATATAGATTTCTTGGTTGTTTAGGATATTTTTGACACTTTATGGATATGTTCTCATGTATTTCAAAACCACTCCACAATTTATCCTTGAATGGAGAAATTATCCACTGGAAAGTTGATTTTGAGGGAAAATTAATTGAATTGATGTGATGTTTAGTCATCTCAATTGTGCATATATTTCTATACATAGTAGAAGGGTCTAGAACATCTATGATTCACCAAAGAAGGGACTAGGAAGCATGCAGATGTAGAAATTTATCATTATATATTATGCCTCATGATTATTTATGTTTGTTGTGTAAAATTACCCAACTCGTGATTTTCAGTTAGTTTTGGTAAATTTTATATAAAAGATATGTTTCAATTATTATTGTAGTGAAAGGATTGGAATATATAATTATCATAAATGATTAATAAATATATTTTATCTGATAGAGCAGAATATGTTTGATAGAATATGGGTGTCATGACCCATCCTCGGGGCCAGTGTTGTGACTACCCCAAGCCCACCTTCCATAGGTCAGGGGTTGGCTACTAGCACAAAAGGTGTAAATCCCGAAAAAAAGTAAGGCATTGCCTTTATAAAAGTAAATTATCACAACAGACTACGCAAGTGAAGTAAGCACTATGTAAAACACAGTACAAAAGTAAGTTCTGAAAAGTAAATGGGCCAGTATACAAACCCAACTGAAAGTATAGTATAACTAAAAAGAAAGTACAACC
Organism: Viscum album; assembly: GCA_963277665.1. Taxonomy (NCBI): domain Eukaryota; kingdom Viridiplantae; phylum Streptophyta; class Magnoliopsida; order Santalales; family Viscaceae; genus Viscum; species Viscum album. The sequence continues at coordinate 1,234,891,882 of OY728136.1, read as the reverse complement.
GCAGTAAGTAATCGGCAACCACTTAGTCATCCTCCAGATAACCCACCTGAAGGGTGGGTACAGATGGTCTCCTCACCTCCTCGGGTCCAGCCGTCTGCAATGTGTATGTCCCGCCAAGTGTTCCACCTCAGGGTATAGTCCAGCTCTACAAACCTCCAACTCAGTCAGTGTTGTTCGTCACCTACAACCAACACAGCGTAGTGCGGGCATAGCCCGTGAAAGGGTGAGTATACGATACTCAATAGAGACCCCGAGACCCCCGAAGGTCTCCCAGAATCCACAAAGGATAAACCACAAAGGAAATATAAAATCACAAAGTAACAACCAACCCTACTTAGGTAGATTCCCATACATATACCTAAGTTATCAATCTCAGTTTGGCTCCAACTCTCGAGTCTATGCACAACCCAGTCCACACAAGAAAGATAGTCAATCACATCAATTATAAAGATTGAAAGTCAAGACTCAGCTCACACAGGTATAATACTCACGAAGAGGGGCGTAGATGATTAGATGTAGCCTCTGAATCATCTCCTCTATCGAACCCACGTAGGATCCTATTACAGAAGTCATCACTGCCAATCCCACATAGGATCCAAGTATAGTAACCATCACAGCCGAACCCACGTAGGATCCAAGTACAGTCTTCATCGCTGCCAAACCCACAAGGGATCCAAGTACAATCATTCTCACTGCCGAACCCACGTAGGATCCAAGTACAACCGTCTTCGTCATCGAACACACGGAGGATCCCAGCACGATAGTCGTCGTAGTCGCAGCCAGCTCTAGGGTTCCCGCACACAACATACTCGATTTCGGGAGGGTCCGCTCCTCGAGTAAAGGGGGTTCGATATATCAACTTTCACGAAGTCCTAAGTTGATGTATCTTGAGGTATGTCTCGTCAAAAAGAACCCAACGCGACAGACGACACGTCAATCGGACGCCCGGTCTGAGAGCTATTGGCTTTTCCATTCCAGGGGCCCGGTTGGAAATATGATCATTCCAAACATGGACGTTTACCAAAGTTGTCCAAAACTCACTTAGAGTATCACAAAAGGACCACCTCGTCGATAGGTTCCCATAGACTTAGACGGCGTGTTGATTGGACGCACTGTCTTTAAGTTATTCACGTTTGAATAACGGGCTCGGCCCGTTAAGCCCAGTGGGCTGGCGGGTCAGGTCACCCAGTTTTGGCGGGTCCGACCCGGTAGGGGTGTCGCACCGGCCTAAAGAAGTGTGTGGCTCAGCCTAAGGGGCATGGTCAGGCCCGAAGGGCACGGCCCGGCCCGGCGTAGCATGGCCTGGCCCCGCTGGGCACGGCGCTGCTGGCTCAGCCAGCTGGCCGAGCGGTCTGGGGGGGGGGGGGGGGGGCACGGCGCCCCGGCTGCCAAATTGGTGGCAGCACGCGGCGCCGCCCTCCCTAACTGGTCGGCCTTCTAGCGCAAGCGGCCCGAACGGGTGGGCTGTGGATCATCTGGCACGACGACCTCCTGGCGCCGCGACTTTGCTCTGCCCGACCGGCCGACGGGCCGGCCAGTCCTTCCACCGAAGCTGTAACGACCCGAGTCTGGAGCCCCTCCACTGGTTCCCCATACCCAGTTCGCCACATAACCTCAAGCGCATTTCCCCGAACTCCAGAGTCTGCCGACTAGCAGTGAGGGCCTTGGTGAGTCGGTGGGGAAACTATGCCCTCATTCGATAAGGTATACAAGGTAATAAAACAACAATAAACAGCGAAAGCAGTAAACGACATCCATAACATAAGAAACCAAACAGCGGAAGCAATGCAGATATATAACAATAATGACAATAATGTAGCAGGTACAAGTATCTATGGAAAGCAGCAAACACAACAATGTGCTGGAATACAACTGAAACCAAGTGAAAAAGAAAAACAAAGAAAGCTCCTCAGCATCGCGAGCCACGACTCGATCCCATGCTCCCCAGCTTCGGGTGTAATCAAGATCCTATAGAAGAAGGGCGCTTTCCCTTTTCTATACCTACAGCAATATAGTCTGCTTGGGGACAAAAGCATGGCCCAAACAGGGTGTGAGATACAATCCTAGTAGGAAATCACCCAATGAGTTGTGCCTAACAGTCAATGAGTACATGGTAGTAATAAAACAAGTAACAGTAATCATAAAAGCCCAAGCAACTAGAATCCACAGTTCTGGAAAAAAATTGCACAAGTAACCAGACAGCAACAAAAGAAGAAACTGGTAACACTCTGGGTAGCTCTCAATGTCTAACCCCTATGGTTCAACCTATAAGTACTAGCAACCCTCTTGGAGGCACACACAGTCTCGCCCCTCAGGTTCGTCTACGTAAATAAGCAGATTCTCTGGGGAAGCACTCACCGTCAATTCCCCCTATAGTCTTGTATCATTCTAAAGGCTCTCTGGGGAAGCACTCAACGTCAATTCCCCATGTGGCCCGCATCATGTATCTACAGACTCTCTGGGGAAACACTCAATGTCAATTCCCCCTATAGTCTCGCATCGTAATTAAAAGACAATCTGGAGAAGACATTCTGTCAATTATCCCTTTGGTCTACTACTCTAGGTTCTCACAGTCATGAGTATAACTAAACATGCTCAGCGTATGTGTACCGTCCAATAAAACATCAATAACTACTTGGCTATCAACTAAGGTTCAACAGTAATAACAAAACAACAGTTCTGCTATCCTACAACTGGGCTCGGCAACTGGCACAATGCCCAACAGGAAAAACAAGCATGGAAAAGCTTCCTGAGCACAATATAAATTACTCTACTCACAAGCAATAACCTATACTAAAGAAAACAAGCAAAGCAGGCAAACAGCAGGAGAAAAACCAGAAACACGCAATACCCCGTTCATGGGTATTGGTGGAAATTGCACATAATATTCATCAACATTCTATAGAAAGGCACAAACCACCTACCTCAATCTGAAAAGTTCGATATACGTGAACCACAACGGAAGATTCCTCTTAGAAAAACGAGATTTGGGAAAACGCACAAAACGTTCATCCCACGATAACATGGAAACGAGGAGGAATCATGAAACAAGGCTAAAGCAGATGGAAGAACTCACCGCTACAATTACAACGCAATCGACCATGCTCAAATCAGAAAACAGACAGCAGGGCGGGAGCCCGTCGAAGATCCGGCCGTACGGTTGCTCTCAAATGGACGAAAACTGAAGAAGAAGACAAAACTGGGGGTTAGGCATGACCCCGGTCCGTTTAATGAAATAAAAGAAAGTACAAGGTGTGTGCTTCTTGCGTACACGGTGTGTACTTAAATTTTTCTGTACTCGGAATTAACCGGCCTCCACCTCAGCCTTACACACCGTGTGTATGGACCAGGCACAGCCAGCACACGGCTTCGGGCCGGAAAAGAGTACACGGAGTATACTCATAAATTACATTGCGTGTACTGCTGAAATTCCCAAAAAATTTATTTTCCTTAAAAAATCCAGAGAATGGGAAGACATACATGAACGAAGATCCAGGTTCTTACAAACTTCCCCCCTTCAAAAAAATTCATCCCCGAATTTCCCTAATGAGGCAGAGGAGAAGAAACCCCGAACAGCTCCGTCCACAGTGTTCATACATCGGCCTCCCTCTCCTAGGTCTAATCCAGTACTCACCCATGCTACCATATCACTCATACTAGAGGAACATACCGCCCGCAGAGAACCTTCGTACTGCGATCGACAATCCGGATAGGATGCTCCTCGAATGACGCATCCGCTTCATGTTCGACTTCCTCAAGTTGACAGACGTGAGACGGGTCTGAAAAGTAGCATCGAAGCTGAGAGACATGGAAGACGTCGTGCATGGCCTGATACCTCTAAGGTAGCTACAATCAATAGACGACTGGCCCAACTCTCTCCAAGACCTCAAACGGTCTGACGTAACACGGTGAAATCTTACACTGTCTCTGAATCCTCTTGTGTCCCAACCTCGGTGCGACACGCAGGAAAACCTGATCACTGACCTCGAACTCCAGAGGTCGTCTCCACTAATCAGCATAAGATGTCTGTCAAGACTGTGCTGTAGCCATCCTCTTCCAAATCAGCTCTATCTTCTCTGAAGTCTCCTGAACAAGACGTGGTCCCAGCAAAGCTACCTCTCCTACCTCTAGCCAGCATAAGGGTGATCGGCATGGCCTAACGTACAAGGCCTCGTATGACACCATCTGAATGGTCACATGGAAACTGTTGTTGTAGGCGAACTCCCCCAAATGGATATTCTTTTCCCAAGAACTGCCATAGTCAAGGATGCAAGATCAGAGCATATCCTCAAGCACCTGGATCGTGCACTCCGATAGGCCATCAGTCTAGGGATGGTATGTTGTACTCAAAAGTACCTGTCTACCCAAGGCCTTATAAGGTCCCTGCCAGAACCGAGAGGTAAAGCGCACATCTCTATCTGAAACAATAGAGTGTGGAAATCCATGCATAAGAACAATATCTCGGATGGAAAGTAATCCCAGATCATCGATGCTGAAGGTCTCCTAGATCAACAAGAAGTGGAAAACCTTCTTAAGCCTGTTGACGACAACCCAAACAGCATCGTTCCCTTGGGGAAATCTCGGAAACCCAGTCACGAAGTCCATCGCAACATAGTTCTATTTCCACTCCGGAATGGGTAACTTCTATAAAATCCCCACTGGTCGCTGATGCTCTGCTTTCACCTGCTGACAAGTAGAACATCGCATGACAAAACCAGCAACATCCTTCTTCATACCTGGACACCAGTATTGGCGATGAAGGTCCCAATAAATCTTGGTGACGCCAGGATGACAAAACCAGCAACATCCTCACGTATGTCTGATGGCACCCATACGCGTCCCTGGAAACACAAGATCTCATCCTCTCCCACTTTCCATCTAGAAAGATGGTCCTCTCCTGACACACCCTCCCACAAGACTAATCCTTCCGAGTCTGATAGATGCCTCATCCGTACCCGATCAAGTAGCGTGGAGGTAATAGCTACGGATGATAGAATAGTCTTTCCCCATCTATCGTTCACCTCCAGATGCATCTCATAGAACAGAGTCATCAGATTCCACTCACAACTGGCCTCCTGAACCGCCTGAATCTGAGTTCTCCTGCTCAACGAATCAGCCATGGCGTTTCCCTTTCCCGGCGTATAGGCAATCTCGAAATCAAAAGACTGAATATACTCGACCCACCTACGATGCCTCAGATTCTGATCACGCTGATTTAAGATATAATTGAGACTCTTGTGGTCATTGAAGGCCAAAAAGTGATCTCCCAGAAGATAGTGTCTCCAATAGCGCAAGGCATGAACAACAACTGCCTACTCGAGATCATGCGTAGCGTAGTTCCTATCATGTGGCCTCAACTGCCGAGACCCGTACGCAACGACTCCATCTCCCTACATAAGCACATCTCCTAGCTCGATACCCAAAGCATCACAATAAACAATGTATCTCCTTCCTGGATCCGGCAAAACTAGTATCGGTGCTAGCATCAACCTCCCTTTCAGCTCCTGAAAGGCTGACTCACAAGAATCTGACCATGAGAACTTCACCCCCTTCTTGGTCAGTCCAGTCAAAGGTGCTGCTAGGCGTGAAAAGTCCTGAATGAAGCGTCTGTAGTATCCAAACATCCCTAGTAAACTCCGTACCTCAAAGAAGTTCTTCAGCTACTCCCAAGAAACTATAGCTCTCACTTTCTCTGGGTCCACAGATAATCTTGCCTCTGAGATGACGTGACCCAAGAAGTGAATCTGATCCATCCAAAAGTGGCACTTCGAGAGTTTAGCATAACGCCGATTCTCTCTCAGTGTACTCAGAACAATCTCAAGGTGTGTGGCATGGTCATGTCGAGTGTGAGAGTACCCCAAGATATCGTCCACAAAGACCACAATGAAGGAGTCCATGTAAGGATGGAACACTCGGTTTATTAGTGACATGAAAACTGTAGGTACGTTCATGAGTCCGAAAGGCGTGACTGTATACTCGTATAGACCATACCTTCTCCTGAAGGCTGTCAGAGGTACATTTGATGGTCTAACGCGCAACTGATGATCACCAGACCTCGTGTAGATCTTTGAGAACACCCGAGCTCCTTGAAGCTGATTGAAAAGGTCATCAATCCTCGGCAAAGGATATCGGTTCTTGACCGTAAACTGGTTCAGCTTCTGATAATCCGCACAAAGCTGAAGGGTACCATTTGCATTTTTTTGCAAACAGGACAGGCTAACCCCAAGGAGAAGTGTTGGGTCAGATGAAACCCTTAGCATGTAGCTACTCCAACTGCTTCATGAGTTCCTGCAGCTCGGGTTTGGCCATCCTATAGGGATGAATGGACAACGGTGCCGCTCCTGGCATGAGCTCAGTAGAGAATTCTACCTCACGCTCTGGAGGAAAACCTGAAAATGTCCTCTGGAAAGAAATCCCTGAAACGATCCACCACTGGAGGAAAGTCCAACTTTGAAGTCCCCTGATCATCCAGATAAAGACTACCAATCTGGACTATCACTCCACCTAGCCCAAGATGCTCGAGTCCCGCCCGACTTGCCTGAACGTCCAATTCGCCTCTATGAAGGAAAGATTCACCCTATGGTGAAATGAAACTGACTCTACGGTGATAACAGTCAACGACTGCCTAGAAGGGAATCAACTAGTCCATTCCGAGGATGACATCATAGCCTATCATATCTAGGAAATAGAGATCCCATAAGAACTGATACCCTTCCACCTCGAGATTGCTCTCTCTACACTAGCGTACACTAGATGTATTCGTTCCCAAAGGTGTGTCTAGTGTCAATGAGTCAGCATAAGAAAACATTCAGAGCCCAAGGCTCTCTAAAACAACAATAGAGATAAATATATGTGTATCAATAGTATCGAAAAGGGCTGAAGATAAAACTGAGGCTACAAAAATTGTACATCGAATAGTAGAAGGGTCGGGATCCTTCTCTTGATAAGTCTACTCCACGGCGAAAGATTGGCCTGTACCGCAGCCCTACGCCCCTGGCTGACCACTCTGGGCTGAACCTCCCTGCTAGTGCTGAGGAACTGGTGGCTGACCGCCACGACCTTGACCTCCACCTCGGCCCGAACGACCGTATGAAATCCAGTTCCATGACTGGTGAGAGAGTGGTGGTGCTTCTCCTGAACGAGGAGTCATGGATGTACCCCGATCACCAACTGCTGGTGAGAAAACCTGGCAGAAACACTGAAGGTGACCCATCTTACCACAAGATCAGCACTCCATGGGGTCCCTCGGGAACTGCGGCCTTGTGTTCCCTATCCGGCCACACTGATAGCATGTCACCTGGCTGCCTGAAGATGCATCTCGCTTCCTCGAATCACCGTGTGTGGGCTCTCTACAGTGCTTCTTGCTGTCATCTGGAGGAAAGCTGGCTCTGGAAGCAGAACCTCCCTGACCTGCAGCTCCAGAGTCTCTCAGATTGTGCTCCGCAATCAGTGCCTAATTGACGATGGAAGTAATGGAAGTCAGCTGGATGATGTTCACCTACGAGTGGATCTCCTACCTGAGTCCATCCTCAAAATTCCTCACCAAGAACACCCCAATCCCATCCCGAAGGTGTGTAAAATGCTGCAGCTCGGTGAAACATGCAGAAAACTCCATGACAGAAAGAGTACCCTTCTCTAAGATCATGAAATCGTAGGCTCCGTCGGCCCTCTGTGTCTCCAGGTAGAAATAGTCGTAGAACACGTGTTGGAACTCCTCCCAAGTCATAGCCTGCTGTTGACTTGCCTGTGAGACCACGTCCCACCACCTCATAGTGGAGTCTCGGAGCATGTAGGTGGTGAGCTTGACCCTCCTCTCTGGAGTTCTCTCCATATGATCGAATATAGTCAGCATGGATTCCAGCCATGACTCTGCAGCCTGAGGTCCTCCCTTCCCCGAGAACCTGGGAGGATACTACTGCTGGAAAGCCCACGTCAATTCTGTCATAGACGAGGCAGGAGGCCGTGCTCCCTGGAAGGCCTATATCATCCTCATGAAACCCTCCATGAACTTCGCATCAGCGCCCGCAACTGGTACAACAACCGGTGCCAAGGCTGGCTCTGCAGGGGGATCGACAGGAAGTCCCAGATCAGCCCTGTCTGGCGTCTGATCACTGCCTGACGACAGACGTACAACCAAGGTACGTCTCAGAGGCATAGATCTAAAAGATCAAAAGAACATCTTTGATCAGGAAGACAAGGATAGAGAACACAAGAGTACTAAACAAAAACAGGGGAAGAAAAAACACAAGATTACAAAACACGACTACATAGCGTGTATAAAACTACACAGAGTGTCTTCTTAAACCACTGACATGGGCGTGTACTCTCACCCTACAAGTCGTGCACACTTCAAACTACACGGTGTGTTGACCCTCACACACATTGTGTACTTGAAAACTATTCCCCTGCCCGAGTCTCTTTACACTGCTAAACCACACGGTCTGACTTAACCCGAGACTACACAGCGTGTTCGAAACAAACACGGTGTGCACTAGACAGGGTGTCGGCGGTCCGTGTTGTTGAGTACACGGCCGTCTAAATGGCTGGACCTTACACGGCATGCTCCGAACAAGCACGGCGTGCATAGGCGAAGGCAACACTGTCCCGTGTTGTTTGTGACATGGCCGAGTACCTTGAAAGACTACACGACTTGTTCTGAACAAACAGGGCGAGTGGAAAAGAAGGTCACGCCGGACCGTGTTGTTTGTGACACGGCCGGGTACCTAGACAGGACTACACGGCGTGTTCCCTACAGACATGACATGTTTTACCCAAGCTTCCTTGGCCCGTGTTGTTAGTGACATGGCCAGGTACACGGCTCCGAACTCACATGGTGTGTACCAATTGTACGCGGCGTGTTTCCAAGGTAACTTCCACAACATCGGGTTCTACTCACACGGTCAGTGACATGGCCTGAAATCTACACGGCGTGTTTCTAAAAAGTGCACGCCGTATATTCTGGGTTTTTCTGGGCAGTAGCTCAGAAACTGCGAAGAATTCCATAAACACTAAAAACAAGGGAAAATATGCCAAATTCCAATCCGTGAGGGCCCATAAGACCTCATGAACCAAAATATGGTGTTCATTTTTAAGAAGGGAACAAAAAACAGTTTTCTAACATAACAACAGAAAATCTATCAAGCATCTATCACAACAGCATGCATAATCTATACAGAGCCTATCACAACAGCATGCAATCGCTAATGCACCCTATATGGCATGGCAAGAATGCATGAAATGTGATTTATACAAGTGTCTATATGATTCATGAGATGACATACCCTCATCTCATCGGGTTGCGACAGATATAAAACCCCAATATCAAAACAGTAAGAGAATAATCCATGTTAATCACTCTTGGTGAAATCAGATCAACTATAAAATCTCAAAATCAGTAACTACAATTAACGAGGTAGTATGGATTTTCCCTATACATGGGTTAGCTACTCCCGAGCACAGCTTAATGACAAGTACCGAATCTGTCCTATCCCTGGATATGGTATCCAAACAGTAAAGCAAGAGAAAAGAAAACCTCTTATACAACTTTGTAACGACCCGAGTCCGGAGCCCCTCCACTGGTGCCCCATAACCGGATCACCACATGACCTCAAGGGCATTTCCATGAACTACAGAGGCTACCGACTAGCAGCGAGGGCCTTGGTGAGTCAGTGGGGAAACTATTCTCTCATTCGGTAAGGTATACAAGGTAAGAAAACAACAATAAAAATCAGAAGTAGTAAACGACATGCATAACAGCAGAAACCAAACAGCGAAAGCAATGCAGATATATAACAATGATGACAATAATGCAGCAGGTAAAAGTATCTATTGAAAGAATAAAACACAAAAATGTGCTGTAATACAACTAAAACCAAGTGAAAAAGAAAAAAAAGAAATCTCTTCAGCATCGCAAGACACGGCTCGGTCCCATGCTCCCCATCTCCTGGTGGAATCAAGATTCTGAAGAAGAAGGGTGCTTTCCCTTGTCTATACCTGCAACAACATAGTATGCTTGGGCCCAAAATCATGGCCCAAATAGGGTGTGAGATATAATCCCAGTATGCAATCACCGAAATATTTGTGCCTAACAGTCAATGAATACATGGCAGTAATAAAACAAGTAACAGTAATCAGAAAAACACAAGCAACTACAATCCACAGTTCTGGAAAACAATGTACACAAGTAACCAGCCAGCAACAAAAGAAGAAATAGGTAACCCTATGGGTAGCTCTCATAGTCTAACCCCTATGGTTCAACCTATAACTACTAGCAACCCTCTGGGAAGCACACACAGTCTCGCCCCTCAGGTTCGGCTATGTAAATAAGCAGACTCTTTGGGGAAGAACTCACTGTCAATTCCCCATATAGTCTCGTATCGTTCTAAAGACACTCTGGGGAAGCACTCGACGTCAATTCCCCCTGTGGCCCACGTCGTGGATCTACAGACTCTCTGGGGAAGCACTCAACGTCAATTCCCCCAATAGTCTCGCATCGTGATTAAAAGACACTCTGGAGAATCCCTTCCGTCAATTCTCCCTTTGGTGTACTACTCTAGGTTCTCACAGTCCTGAGTATAACTAAACATGCTCAGTGCGCGTGTGCCATCCAAGTAAACCTCAAGACCTACTTGGCTATCAACTAAGGCTCAACAATAATAACAAAACAACAGTTCTGCTATCCTACAACTGGGCTTGGAATCTGGAAAAACACCCAACAGGCAAAATAAGCATGGAAAAGAAACCTCAGTACAATATATATTACTCTACTCACAAGAAATAACCTCTACTAAAGAAAATAAGAAAAGCAGGCAAGTAGCAGGGGGAAAACCAGAAACATGCAATACCCCGTTCACGGCTATTGGTGGAAATTGCACATAAAATTAATCAACATTCTATAGAAAGGAACAAACCACCTACCTCGATCCGAGGAGTTCGATATACATGAACCATGATGACATATTCCTCTTAGAACAACGTAGATCTGATAAAACGCCCAAAACATTCATCCCACGATAACTTGGAAATGAGGAGGAATCAAGAAACAAGGCTAAAGCAGAAGGAAGAACTCGCCGCTGCAATTCCAACGCAATAGACCATGCTCAAATCAGAGAACGGATTGCGAGTCAGGAGCCCATCGAAGATCCGGCCGTATGGTCGCTCTCGGATGGAAGAAAACTGAAGAAGAAGATGAAACTGGGGGTTAGGCGCGACCCCGGTCCGTTTAATGGAAAAACAGAAATTACACTGTGTGTACATCTTGCGTACATGGCGTGTACTTCAATTTTTCCGTAATCCAAATTAACCGGCCTCCACCTTAGCCTTAAACACTGTGTGTATGGCCTGGGCATGTCCAGCGCACGACTTCGAGCCGGAAAAGAGTACACGGCGTGTACTCTGAAAGTACACGACAGGTACTTCTGAAATTTCCAGAAAATTTATTTTCCTTAAAAACTCCAGAAAAAGAGAAAACATACCTGAACGAAGATCCGGGTTCTTACAGAAGCAGCCCGCGAAGTGTGCCACAGTTCCTTCCGCACAGCCGGTGCGACGGTGATGGCTTCCTCCACCGCGTTCCTAGCGCGGCGCGATGGTGTTGTGTTTCCTCCTTCATGGATTTCTTTGTGTGTGCGACGGCGGATCTTGCGTCACCGACCTCTTCTACGTTCGGCCTCCAGTTGCCAATTCCAAATATAAACAATATCAAATGGAGGTTCGTTGTGCCATCTTTGTTCGGCCCGCGCCCTCCGCGTTAAGTGATAGTAGTAGGTCGGACAAACAATGACGTTCAATGACAAATTGGGAACAATTTTAATCCATAAAAATTGAACTAAATTCCTTACCTCGATAATTGATGTCGTACATCGGGCGTCACAAAAGACGGCGTCGCGGGGTGAGTATTCGTAGACGACGTCGGAGTGCGTCCAAGGAGGAAACGGCATCTCCTCACTTGTTGCGGAGAATATAAAGGAAGATGCATCTTCGTTCTTCATGGAACCGACATTCTTCATCGAAGAAGTATCAATTCTTCATCGGAGAAGAAAACTACTGTCTCAAGAGAACACTCCCTTCACACAATGAAAGCTCCCCCGAAAATAAAATAATAAGCTACGCCTATTATTTTAATAACACAAGAAATTTAAAATTCAAACATTCAAACTATTAATTAACAAGTTGGAGGCTTCCATTTATTAATTAAGTCGTTGGCATGAATTAATGGGAGATAACGGAAGGTGGAGAGATCTCATAAATATTAGGAGAGTTGTAAATATTAAACAAGGTAATTTAATGGGGGTTTATGAGAGGTATGGGAAATTCAAGGGTTTAGGTCATGTGTGGGTCCGACCCCAGATTTATCCTCCCATGGGAGGTTAAGTGGGTGTGTGCCCCAACTCTAACTCCCTCTGGGAGAAAATAACCACCATCCTTGAAATAAAATTGTGCTACACCAATTTTATTTATTTTAATCTAATTACCCAAATATTAATTCTCAACCCACTTAAAAAGAAAATTTGGTAAAGGTCCCCTTAAGCAATTATCGGCACTACGAGTTCATCGGTGCCCTCAGATTTCAAGTCCGAGCACTGATTCAAAATATAGAAAAAACACGCTCATTCGTTTACTGAATATACCCAAGATAAACTTCCTAAATTGATTCCGGGCACACTGGGCCTTGGAATCATGTGTCGTTAGAAGCCACAGACTCATAAACTTCCAATGTATTTATGAAAAAAAATTCCTTGAAATTTTCGGGTCTTTACATTACTCCCACTTCAGGGATTCATGTCCCCATAAAGCTACAACATAAACTAGGGAAACAAATGAGGGTACTGACCACACATCCGAGCCTCCCGCTCCCATGTGCTCTTTTGGAGGTTTCCGTGCTGCCAAAGAATGCACACTAGAGGAATCGAACATCCATGTAGGACCCGCTCCTGTCGATCCTCTATCTCCAATGGGACCTCTGTGAATGTAGCCTCGTCATCGATGTCCAACACCCCATGATCAATGATGTGGGTTGGGTCGTGCACGTATCTCCTCAGCTGAGATCAGTGGAAGACGCCATGAACCCGGTGCAACTGATGTGGAAGAGCCAGGAAGTAAGCCACCTCACCTACTCTTCTGAGGACCTGGAAAGGAATGCTGAAGCGCAGAGATAACTTTCGGCCCTGGCCAAATCTCTGTAATTCGTGTCGAGGTGAGAACTGTAAGAAAATGTGGTCACCATACTCGAACTACAGTGGTCTCCATCTCTTATCAGCATAGGAATTCTGTCTACTATATGAAATCTTCATCTGCTCCTGGATGATCATCACCTTCTTCGTTGTAGCTTGAACCATTTCTGGTCTTACAAGTGCTGACTCCCCTGAGTCAGTTCACCCCATAGTTGATCTGCATTGTCGGCCGTACAATGCCTCGTATGGTGCCATCCCGATGGTGGAGTGGTAGTTTTTTGTTGGACACAAACTCAACCAAAGGTAGGTGATCCTCCCAACTACGTCCAATGTCAAGGACACATTCACGGAGCATGTCCTCAAGTGTCTGAATGGTCCTCTCTATCTGGCCATCCGTCTAAGGGTGAATGGTGGTGCTCAGGCGTAGCTGCGTCCCAAATGCCTCCTGCAACCCCTTCCAAAGCAGGGAAGTAATGCGAGTGTCTCGATCAGAGATGATAGACGATGGCACACCATGAAGCCATACGATCTCTTTAATGTAGAGGCATCCCAAGATCTCTACTAGTCCCTGTTCACTGATCAGAAGTAAGTGGGCCGACATGGTGAGTCGGTCTACAATCACTCAGATAGAGTCATTCCCTCTGTATGTACATGGAATCCCCATCACTAAATCCATAGAGATCCCATCCCAATTCCACTATAGAACCTCTAAGGGTTGTACCAAGCCTGCTAGTACCTAGTGCTACGCCTTCATTTGATTTCAAGTGAGGCATCGTGAAACGAACTCTACTACAACCTTCTTCATACCCGGCCACTAGTGTTGTCGTCTGAGGTCCTGATACATCTTCACCACTCCTAGATGTAGCACTAGAGGGGAAGTTTGTAGCTCCTTCATAACATCCTCTTATAGTGTAGCTGGTACCATTATACATCCCCTTAAGAGGATGACGTGCTCCACTCCTTCATAAAATTCATCAGGCACATGCCCTACAGAAATATGAGCACACCGCATATCACATTCAACATCACCACGTTGTGCCCCTCTGACCCGCTAATGTAGTGGAGGAGTGACTATGAGGGGCTATATAAAGGCTTCCCCATCTCTATCCACGATAGATATTGGCAAAGCGGCTAACTACTTCATCGACTCTCCAAGTAGTTGAATGCCCGATCTCCTGTAGAGAGCATTAGCCACAACCTTTCCCTTCCAAGGAGTATATACTATCTCAAAGTCATAGTCCTGGAAGAACTTGAGTCATCGCCACTGTCTCAGGTTCAGGTCCTTCTATGAGAAAATGTACCTGAGACTCTGGTGGTCAGAGTAGACTGTAAAGCGCTTTCCCATCAGATAGTGCCGCCACACCTTCAGGGAGAATACCACTGCTGCTAACTCCAGGTCATGGGTTGCGTAGTTTTTCTCGTGCTGCCTCAACTGCTATGAATCATAAGTGATCACTACTCGCTCCTGAATCAGGACACACTTGAGTATGGTCCATAATACATCGTGGTAAACTATGTACCCTACTCCCTCCTCTGGTAGCCTCAAGATGGGTGCACTAGTCAATCTCTGTCTCAGCTCTTGAAAGCTCTGTTGACATCTATGTGACCACACGAAGGGTTTACCCTTCTTCGTCAAAGCTTTAACCGGTGCTGCAACTCTGGATAAGTCTAGAAAAAACCTCTTATAGTATTCAGCTATACCCAGGAAGCTCCTCACCTCCGTCACGCTTCTGGGTGTCTCCCAAGCAATCACTTCCTCGATCTTTGCTGGATCCACTGCAACTCCCACCTCTGAGATGACGTGTCCCAAGGAGTGCACCTCTAGAATCCAGAACTGGTACTTTGAGAGCATACTATAATGATGGTGCTCTCTGAGTGTATCCAGTATGTCCCGCAAGTGGTGGGCGTGCTCCTCCTCAGTAGTCTAGTAAATCAGTATTCCATCAATGAAGACTACAACAAACCGATCGAGGTAAGGTTGGAAGATCATGTTCATGAGACTCATGAACACTACTCGGACATTGGTCACAACGAAGGGCATAACCAAGAACTCGTAGTGGCCATACCGACACCTGATGTCCATCCTCTATACATCCACATCTCTAACTCTGAGCTGGTGATAGCTAGACCTGAGGTCTATCTTCGAGAACCATCGTCCTCCCTTGAGCTGATCGAAGTGGTCGTCAATCCTCAGAAGTGGGTACTTGTTCCTTACGGTCACCTGATTCATGCGATGGTAGTCAAAACACAGTCGAAAGCTCCCATCTACCTTCTTGGCGAACAAAATCATAGAAGCCTAGGGTGAAACACTGGGTTAGATGAGTCATTTTCCCTGTAAGTCCTCCAGTTGTACCCGCAGCTCTCGAAGCTCTGCGGGAGCCATACGATATGCTGGAGTAGATATCAGCAATGTCCCAGGGTACAGGTCTATGTAGAAGTCTACCTCTCTTCATGAAGGTAGTCCTGGAACGTCTTCAGGAAAAACGTCCACAAACTAATCCACCACAACAGGAAAACTCGGACATCATACATCAACCGCTCCAAGGATGAGACTAGCCAACTGATGTGTGATCGGCTACCTCCTCCTATGTGTATGTTCATCCTACACTTCTAAGGCTTTCTTCTCACCGCTGAAGGTGAACCTGGTCCCATTCGTGTGGATAAACCGCACTTCACACCTAATATAGTAAATCTGAGCATGGACTATAGATAACCAGTCCATACCCAAGATGACGTCATAAATCCTCGACGCCGCTACAAGAATATCTCATCCAAATGTCTCACCTCCGAGAGGAAGCTCACAATGATGGAACCAGTGCATAATCGTCGAGTCTGCTTCCATAAGAGTCTCTAGCCGTAAGGATCGAGCCAACGGCTCCATTGAAATCTCTGAGTTTCGATAAAGGACAGTGGAAATAAAAGAATGACTCGCACCTGTGTCTATAAGAACTGCAACAAGGGTGGAATAGACACAGATAGTACCTCAAATCATCTCAGGTGAACCATGGTCATAAGACTCCGCTACATGGAGCTTAGCCTGCCCATGTCTTCTAGCTCCATGTGGTTAGGGTGGTCCTTCTGGTGGTGGTGGTTGTAAAGCCTCAAAGTGTCGTCCACCACCCATTGCTCGGCTAGATCCTCTGCCTTGTCTGCCTGCTCCCTGTGGACTACCATGTTTGAAACTCTACCTCTACCTGGGAGGTCCCTCCACTGACTACTGCTCGTCTGCATGGAAGGTCGGGCAGTCATGAGCCATATGGCCCTACCCGCCGCATGCATAGCACTACCTGCCCCTCGTATGGCTGGCTCTTCTTCATGTTCTCCTCACATCCGAAGCAGAATCATGGGGTCGTCCACCTGATGGCCTAGTCCTCTGTGACCTCTGTGACATCTATCTACTACCAGCAATAGAATACTCTGCTATGTGTCACCCTGCAGTGGCTCTCGTTGCTGGCGTCAGATCAGCAAGAAATCTCTCCACAAGATGTGCTCATTCCAGCACTCCTTCATACGTCGGAATGCTGAGGGAGACCATCAATGACCTGATCTCAAGCCTCAGTCCATGCTCGAAGGTCTGTGCCTAGAATAATGGGTCCTGTACCATGTCCCTGGAGTAGCGCGAGAGGTCGGTAAATCTCTCCGAGTACTGGGCTACTGTCGTACTACCCTGCAGCAGATGTAGTAACTCCTGAATGTGCACCACACGGAGGGTGGCTGGAACAATCTCCGAGCGGAAGAGGCTCTCGAAGTCTGTCCAAATTAGAGATGCCTTGTCGTGCACCTAGAGCATCAGGCTCCACCATATTCCTTCTAATTTGTGAAGGAGAATCGCAACAAGGATCACCATAAGGTCATCTGGTTTCCCTACTAAACTGAAGACTCTGACGATAGCCTCCAACCAATCCTCGGCTGCATGAGGGTCCATCTCTCTGTAGAACCTGGGTGGCCTCTGTCACTGAAACTCGTGCAACGCACTCAGGCAGCATGCACTCTCTGTTGCTGGGGATGGTGGCATCAGTGGCTCAGTGGGTAGTGGTACCATCGGTGCCTCTGCTGTAATGGGGCCCTGTACCAAGGCCTCGTCGCTTGGTGGGCTGCCATATGACACGTAACTCGGAACCCTAGCTGGCTGCCTTCGTGGGGCCATCCTGAAAAGAAACAGGTGCGCCATGGTCAAATAGTATACCTGGTGAGATAACACAAAGTAATAAAAAAAACATCTGAAACACACATGCAATCAATGTTTTCGTGCACTGAGTCGGAAATCATAATTCAGGGTCCTGGTGTATGGATACGTCGGTCTCCGCACCACCGCTGGACTCCATGGACTGAAACCCACACCCAATACACTTAACACTATTACTTCACATAGAAGAAAGATCAGAACAATGAGATCTGTGGTAGAACAAACCTCCCTCTGATACCAATTTGTCACGACCCGTCCTTGGGGCCCGTGTCATGACTACCCCAAGCCCGCCAGCTATAGGCTAGGGGCTGCTGACTAGCACCAAAGGTGTAAATCCCGAAAAAAGGAAGGAATTGCCTTTATAAAAGTAAACAAACACAACAGAGTACGCAAGTGAAGTAAGAACTAAGTAAAACTGAGTACATGAGTATGTACTGAAAAGTAAATGGGCCAGTATACAAACCCAACTGAAAGTACAACACACTAAAAAGAAAGTACAACAGTAGTAAGTAAGCAGCAACCACTGAGTCATCCTCCGGATATCCCACCTAAAGGGTGGGTACAGATAGTCTCCTTAGATCCTCGGGTCTGGTCGTCCGCCCTGTGTATGTCGAGCAAAGTGGTCCACATCCAAGTACTGTCCAGCTCCACAAACCTCCACCTCAGTTAGTGATGTTCGTCGTCTGCAACCAAAACAATGTAGTGTGGGCATATCCCATGCAGGTGTGAGTATACGATACTCAGTAGAGACCCCGAGACCCCCGAAGGTCTCCCAGAATCCACAAAGGATAATCCAAAAAGGAATGATACAATCCCAAAGGAACAACCAACCCTAATTAGGTATATTCCCATATATATACCTAAGTTATCAATCTCAGTTCGGCTCCAAATCTCAAGACCAAGCACAACCCAGTCCACATAGGAAAGATAGTCAATCAAATCAATGATAATGATTGAATGTCAGGACTTAGCTCACACAGGTATACTACTCACGAAGAGGGGAAGGGATGATTAGATGTAGCCTCTGAATCATCTCTTCTGCTGAAACCATATAGGATCCTAGTACAGAAGTTGTCGCTGTTGAACCCACGTGGGATCCAAGTACAGTAACAATCGCTACCAAACCCACGTAGGATCCAAGTAAAGTTTCCATCACTGCCGAACCCATGGAGGATCCAAGTACAGTCGTCCTCACTGCCGAAACCACGTAGAATCCAAGTACATTCGTCTTCATCGTCATACCCACGGAGGATCCCAGCACGGTAGTCGTTGCAGTCGCAGCCAGCTCTAGGGTTCTTGCACACAGTGTACTCGATTCCTGGAGGGTCCGCTCCTCGAGTAAAGGGGGGTCGATGCATCAACTTTCATGAAGTCCTAAGTTGATATATCTCAAAGTTATGTCTTGTCAAAATGAACCCAACATGACAGACGACGCGTCAATCGGACGCCCAGTCTGAGAGATATTGGTTTTTCTGTTCCAAGGGCCCGGTTGGAAATATGCTCGTTCCAAACCCGTACGTTTAAGAAAGTTGTCCAAAACTCACGTATATTATCTCAAAAGGACCACCTCGCCGATAGGGTCCTAGTGACGCAAACAGAACGTCGATTGTATGCACGGTCTTTATGTTATTCACATTTAAGTGAATAACGGGCCCGTCCCATTAAGCCTAGTGGGCTGGCGGGTCGAGTCACCTAGTTTTGGTGGATCCCACCTTGTAGGGGTGTCAGATCGGCCTGAAGAACTACTCGGCTCGGCTCGAGGGGTGCGGCCCGTCCCGAAGGGTGTGGCGCAGCCCGGCGCTACTCGACACGGCGTGGCCCGACCATGTAGGGCGCGGCCCCGTTGACTCGGCCAGTTGGCTGAGCGGTTCGGGGGGGGGGGGGGGGCTGCCCGAACCGGCACACCAATCTGCACCACCCTACCTTACTAGTCGTCTAGGTCATCTGGACTTCTGGCACAATCGGCCCATACGGGAGGGTCACCGATCATCCAGTGTGGTGCCCTCCTGGCGTCGCGGCTTTGCTCCACCCGGTTAGCCGGTCCTTCCGCCGAAGCGGGCCGCGGTTCCTTCCGCGCAGTGGGCATGATGGTACCAGCTTCCTCCGCTATTTTCCCAGCACGACGTGACGACGCTCTGCTTCCTCAGTCGCGGCTTTATTTGCCTATGCGATGGAGGCTCTTGCACCGCCGACCTCTTCAGCGTTCCTCCTACGTTCGCCGATTACAAAAATAAACAAGATAAAACAGAGGGTCATAGGGCCATCTTCGATCGGCCCGTGCCCTCCACGTTAAGAGATAGCAATAGGTCGTACAAACAAAGATGTTCAATGAAAAACGGGGCAAAATTTTAATCCATTAAAATTGAACTTAATTCCCTACCTCGATAATTGATGTCATACGTCGGGCGTCACGAAAGACGGCGTTGCGGGGTGAGGATTCGTAGACGACATCGGAGTGCGTCCGAGGAGGAAACAACGTCTCCTCACTTTTCACGGAGAAGGGAAAGGATGGTTTTTCGTCATTCTTCATGGAACTAGTGTTCTTCGTCGAAGAAGTCATCGTTCTTTGTCGGAGAAGAAAACTATTGTCTCAAGAGCTCTCTCCCTTCACACAATGAAAGCAGCACAAAAAATAAAATAATAAGCTACCCCTATTATTTTATTAACACAATCCATTTAAAATTCAAACATTCAAAATCTTAATTAATAAATTGGAGGTTTCCATTTATTAATTAAGGCATTGGCATGAATTAATGGGAGAGAGGGGAAGGTGGAGAGATCTCATAAATATTGGGAGAGTTGTCAACATTAAACAAGGGAATTTAATGGGGGTTTATGAGAGTTATGGTAAATTCTAGGGTTTAGGTCATGTGTGGGTCCCACCCCACAATTATCCCCCCATGGGAGGTTAGGTGGGTGTGGGCCCCACCTCTAACTCCATTTGGGAGGAAATAACCACCATCCTTAAAATAAAATTGTGCTCCCCCAATTTTATTTATTTTAATCTAATTCCCCAAATATTAATTCTCAACCCACTTAAAATGCATCTACAGTAAAGGTCCCCTTAAGAAATTACTAGCACTGCGAGTTCATCGATGCCTCTGATTTCAATTCTGAGCACTAGTTCAAAAGATAGAAAAACCCACTCGTTCGTTTACTGAACGTACCCAAGCTTAACTTCTGAAATTGACTCGGGGCACACCGGGCCTTGGAATCAAGTGTCATCAGAAGCCATAGACTCGTAAAATTTAAAAGTATTTAGAAAAAAAAATTTCCTTGAAATTTACGGGTCTTTACAATGGGTGTATTTGACAAAAGATTATGATTTCGCAATACACTACCACCCTGGTAAAGTGAACAAGTTGTCCAATTATTTTAATTGACAAAATTTTACTAGATTATCTTTGATGACGATCGTAAAAGATACAATATTTATATATTTAAATAGGTGGAATCTTGAAATATTGAAGAAAGGGGAAAATATTTTTTTATCAAAGGATATTTCAAGTATCATTCCATTTGAATATTTAAGAGGAACCTAAAAAAGCTATATTGTATCAAAAGAATGTAGGAAATGGTCTTGAGTTAAACAATGATTATAATGGAATGATATGGTTCATTAAAAAATTATGTTTTTGATAAATAATATACTTGAGGAAGAAGATATTTGAAAAATCTCATAATTAATCATTATTTATTCATCATTAATGTATGAATGTGTAATGATATATGAAATAATATTTCTGGTGGGACCATATAAAGTGATATATTATAGAGTATATATCTTAGTGCATGGTATGGTGGAATGTTAAGGATGTAAGATCAGTGTCTAAGTGTATGTTATAACCATAACCAAAACTATAATGGAAATGGGGAAACATCACAGTGTATTTTTTTATTAGACTCCCCAAAACTTTTATTGGTAATATTTATATCATGACTTCTTTTTATTACATAACAATTAATTACATGAAACAAACAAAGGTTCTTTTAAATATTGATTTTGTGGAAATAAGGTATATAATGCATGAAAACATAACACATTCTTCTAAGTCTACTTGAAGACACCTTAATGGGTCCACCATAAATAAAATTTACTGAATCTCATAACATGGGGAAATATATAAAATTAAATAAGTGAGTTTAAGGCCTGGTGTGGATGTAAGTAAGGGAAAGAATTAGCATGTCTTCCTGAGAAATCTGAATTTAATAATGAGGAATAATGACAATGAATGTGAATGAGGCATATCATAGTAATAATTACATGAAACATAATATGGAAATTTTGGATAAAAATTTTAAAGGAGATATTCATAAAAATAACATTGAGGTTTATCACCTAGATGTCATAAAATATTAATACTAAGGTTATTCATTGGGGTATCAATAATCATTTTATATATGGAGATTACATTCATTAACAAATCCATTAGAGCATTATCAGAGTGTACACTTAATATTTATTATTTTCATGTGCTCCAAATGGATCATAATAAATCATTTCATTAATAACACATGTTGAATAATAAATGAGTCATTGTTATCAAAAATCATGGCATAGAAAATACCATAATGATATTATCATTGCGTCATTTTAATATATATATATATATATATATGAGTTTCCTATATATAAATACCCAAAAAATTCATTTTTACATATTTTTTAATATCCATTTGAAATAAAAGTGATTTTAGTATGTAAATAAAATGGAAAATATAATTTTTCATGTCAAACAATGAATTTTGAGAAGAAACATCAGCTACAAGATATGTATAAAACATGGTTTTATAGGAGAGTAAAATGAAAAGGGAAAGGGGTCTCCTATTCATCAAAGATTATTATGATAGTAAAGTAGTAAAGGAATATGGGAAAATAATATTTTTTTGGAATGTAGAAGATATACCACAATAATAGGGAATATGAATCGAACAGAGAAGTTTTCATTTCCCTTACATATAATTGTTACTCCTAGATATTGATGAATGGAACCATGTGGAATTGAAAATGCCATGGGGGCTAATTGGGAGGAAAAATCACTAGAAAATCATGGATAATTTATTGGGAGTGAATTTAAATTGAGAAATGTGTGGGTATATATATGATAAGTGAAGGAATTGTGTAATAACTTCAAAATATAGTTATTTGAAAACTAGGTTGTGGAGAAAGAAAAAACACTGGCCTAACCATTGATTTATATAATTTTTTTGGATATTCGGTTCAAATATACTGTAATTTCAAACCAAAAGAGCCAAGATTATGTTAATAATTATATTATAATTTAAATTTATGTATTATTCAAAGTAATTTTTAAAAAAATAAGATTTTCTTTTTTTATAAATTTTAATATCATTTATCATTTGACAAATTGATTAGAATCTATTAAAATATCTAAAATCAATAAAATTACCCATTTTAGTTCATAGATAGTGTTTAATTAATTATGAAATCATTGTGTCATAAATATAATGTTAAAAGATATACTAAAACCAAATTAAATTTTTTTATTACTGACAAAAAAATAATTTATTATTGAAAATTATCATAAATTTACCATAAAACAATTTTGAAATGTTAATTTCAAATAAAATTCTTACATATATATAATAATTCTCTAAATTTTAGAATTTTAAATTTTAAATATAAAAATACTTAATTAATAAAAATAATAAATCTTGAGGCATGGTAAGATTTCTGAAACATATAAAACCTATAATATAAAATTATAAAATTATTTATCATTTATTATTGAAATTATGTTTTTTTAAATATTATTTAATTAAAAATAATAATATTCATAATTCCTTGGTTGATTAATTTTTTTTATATTTTATAGTGAATTAAAATCAGGTTTCATTTTCATTCAAAAATAATTTTATAAAGTTCGTGTCAGTTAAACATACATTTTATTAAGAAAAGTCTATTATTAAAAAGAATTGAAATAAGAAACATTATATTAATAAGAAGGAATTTATAAATTATGTAACTATGGTCTAAACATATAACCCATTGTTATTCCCATATACACATTGAGGTTAAGATGTACAACGGTCATAGTTTACTGGGGTGGTTCAGCTAACATTAACCAATTTATAGCCTCCAATAACATGAACTTCTCCCATTTTAGGTTTGGTTGAAGATTCACTTATTCAATCTTAGCTTGGGGTTGGGAATGTTTCAACCATAATGATGATTCCTCCTTCTAATGTTATGAAAAATGGGCTTCAAATAGCATAACTCTACTATTTGAGTCCATCGATTCTCCATTATATATCAATTATACGTTATCATTACTACATATATACACTAATTATAATCGTATAATTTTCAACTAAGGGTACAGTTTCAATGGTCATATTGACCAATGGTCATATAATTGTGGAATCCAAATGGTCACATTTCTCTTTACACATAATAAATACCACCTCATTCGTTCACTCAAAATTCACTAAAATTTCTATTACTGGTTTATTATCATTCTCATATAATTAATATTGGTTTACTAATATTTTATTTTATTTATATAACATTTTCAGTGGGGGAAATGATACTAGTTGATTGAGTCAATCATTAATTTCCAATATTATCTATTTTATTATATATTTTTAATTGAGTTGACCTTTTTTTCATTTTAATTGTGTTTACATATGTATAATGAAATGATCATTATTAATTTTATAACATTTTGTGGGATTATATTAGTTTCATGATGGTGTAATACTATATAATGAATAAAAAAAATTATTTAGGAAACAAATATCATTAAAAATAATCTGGTTTGTTGCATTATTCCCCATTTATGATATTATTTTCAAGAAATTTCAACTTATTTTGTCAGTTTAAAATAGTTTTAGGTACTTCTATTTCATTTTTTACCTATTATTCCAATATTTCTTCTATATATTTATGGTTCCACCAGATCACATCAAATATAAGGGATCCTTTTTTAGTAGGACCGTGTCTCTACAATCCATTATATCCACCTATTTCTCCACATAAGAGAGGTAATGTTCCAATTTTACCACCTCGAAATTAACTATATTTTTTGGATCATGTATACACTTCCTCAATAGATATATGTGGAATACATCATGAAATTGAGCTATAATTGGTGGTAGTTCTTGAGGCATGACACTACTATTTTATTATGAAGGATTTAAAAGAGGATACTATTTGTTGGGACAACATTCCATTTCGTTCCAATTCCATAGTGATATCATAATGAAATCATTATACCAATATCAAAAAACAAGTCCCTTGGAATATTGTGAGCATATATCCTTTATCAAATATGATAAGACTTTAAATGTTTTTATAGTGAATAAACCATTTCTTTCTTCTCCTACACAAGATAGATCCCATGAAATTTCATCTCAACAACATCATTACAAAAAGTATGATTTCTAGATCTCTTTCTATATAAGGCATCATATGGTTCCATTGTAATACTCATTTTGAATATTTTGTTATAGGTGGCTCAAAAAATGGATGTTGTTGAACCCATCCACTATTAAATTCCATTGATCATGTCATCAGTATGTATTCATATTTATAAATAGTCTTTTCAGATTTTTCATATGGTTGGGGGTGATAGGTAGTACTAAAATTCAATTTAGTATGCATATCATGTTAAATACTATATATAATTTATATATAAACAAATGATCACAATTAGAAACTATAGAATGTGGAAGCCCATGTAATCTCACTACTTCCTTTACATATATCTTGGAATGTTGGTCAAGAAAGGAATATTCCTAAATAGAATTGAAATGGGAGGTCTTTTTGAGTCAATCCATTGTAACCCGCATTTTATTCATTACGTTGGATGTTCTTGGGAGACCAATATAAATGTCCATATAGATATTTTCCCACTTCCATGTAGGTATAGGTAGTGGTATCAACATACCTTTATGAAGTTTTCACTCTTCCTTCACATGTTGTCATTCCAAGCACCATTTTGTGTAGTCTACAATATAAATTTTCATGTTATCCCACCAATAATTATTATGAATGTCCCTATACATTTTAGTGCTTCAATGATGTATTAGGAATGTAGATATATGAGCATCATCCATCATCTTCTTCATTATTTATTAGATAGATGTGACACATATCATCATCAAAAATATCGACACAACTTCATGATCAATATTAACGTTAGGGTACATCACATTCTTCATATCACCTATCTTCTTATGTAACAATGTATATTATCTTTTATCTCTCTTGATGTTCTCTATTAAGGATGGTGGAGAAATCATTTGGGAATGGGTTATTGATTTCCCTTACCTTGTGATTCCCATGTCTAATTATACTCATTCCTTGATCAACAGTTCTCCTTAAATCCTCATCATTTCTATCACAATAATGTGTTTCCTATATAATTCAGTATAATCATTGTTTTCTATTCCATAGTGATAATGAATTGAATATACACAGTCCAAATGAAGTTCCAAAAATATCATTTTTCTCGTGTTCAATTCCATTTGAGTGAAAATATAGATCAACCATATTTGGTCTATGTATATATCACATTTCCTTGCATTAAGATTGTGCCTCTATTATATCATAACAAAAGTAATTGTATCTTGATTTAGTTCATGCATAGGATAATTTTTCTCAGAGTGATTTCATTTATCAGAGGAAAATGAAATTCCCTTTTCATTTCACATGAAGATGAACCCAAGCAATTTCTAAGATGCATCACATTAAATAACAAATCCATATTCGGAAGATCATATATTTAACATAGTTTCACTATCCAATCTATTCTCCATTTCATAGATTCTTCCTTCAAACTCACTTTTCTAGATAAACATATACCATTTTTATTTTAAAATGGATAGAGGATTATGAATCATTAAAAATATCACAAACCTCCTTTAATATCTAGTTATACCAATGAATATTTAAACATCAATTACCATTGTAGGATGAGGCCACTTCTCTGTGCCATTTTTCTCTACATGGTCAATTGAGATTCCATCATCAGTTACAATGAGCTCCAAGAATACATCATTTTGTAACAAGAATTCACATTTACTGAATTTTACAGATACATTTTCCTTTATTAGTGTTCATAATATAACCCTTAGATGAACATCATGATCCTCCTGACTTATTTAATATATCTAAATATGATAATTAAAATCTATAAAAAAATTAACAGTGTAGTCCTTAAATACTCTATTAATCAAATCCATAAATACAGAAGGAGAATTAGTTAATCCAAAGGGTGTAAAAATAATCTCATAATGCCCATTTCTTGTTCAAAAGGTATTTTTTTTGAAAATATTCATTACCATTAATTGATGATACCCAGATAGATATTCAATAATATAGATGAATTGATCCCCATTAAAGAATTCAAATATTTTCTTAATCCTTGTGAGATGGTACTTGTTCTGTATTGTGATCCCATTAATTTCTCTATAATCAATGCCTAGAAACATTGATCTATCCTTATTCATCACAAATAGATCATGTTCCATTAAAGGATACACACTTGTCCAAATAAATTCATTCTCTCAATGATAATCTAGTAGTTTATTAAATTGCATTAACTGCATATTGTCTATTCTGTATACTTCCTTTCATATCAGGTCAGATTTATGTATGATTTTAATAAATAATTGTTCCACTGTTTAATGAGGAGTTCATGGTAATTCTTCATGAAATAGTTCAATGTATTCCTGAAAAATATGAAGATTATATACCGTTATATTTTCATTTCCTTCTCCCAAATAAGTTATCATCTACATAAAGAATACTACAGGATGTGATTATAGGGATAGCTCAGGCCATGATATCTCTCTATTGAAAATTAATATAGATTTTTCAATAAAAAATATTGTAATCTCCTTGATTATATAGGTGGTCATAGAATTATACTTTGAGATAAATTCCATACCTAGTATTGTATGGAATTTCACCATAGAAATTACTACTATATTTTCAACGATATTGTACTTGCCAAGGTTAATATTAGATTTTTTATACAATGAAGAATGTAGGATAATTCTTATAAGAGTCTTGACTAATAAATATACTAATATTAGTTTATGTTTTTATTCTCTATTAACTTAGTTCATAGATAAAATAAAGGAATGCTTAAGACAATAATCAAATAAAGTACATTATAGCTTGGAGAGTAAAAAAATTTCACCAACCACCATATCCTTCGGAGCCTCCACATTAGCCATCATAAAAGAAAATGTCATACCATGCTTCCTTTGCCTATTTATAGGATGATGGTGGTTCCCCTCCATTATCATATGATATAAATATTGATCGAAAAAGTTCCCATGATGTCTATGATTGAAGCATTGAACATTCGGCTGGGCCTGTATCATATTTCCTTTATCATTAGTGTTGTGAAGTTGAGGGTTCACGTCACCATGATGGTTTTGAGATATATATATATATCAATACCATCAAAACTTATAGAACATTCCACTACAATTAATGTTGTTCCATGAATTCGTATTCCCACATTTGTTTCATATAGGATCTTTCACTGTCCTTCATCCTCTTCCATGATCAATGTTCCTCTCGGAGATTTGATCTTATTCTCCAATATTTTAAATCTACTTATGAGTCCTCTGTGTCTATCAAAACTCCAATTTAACTTTTACAGAACTCCACACTATATTCTCATCAAATTTATAGTCTATATATATATATATATATATTCCCCCGCATATAGGGTCTCATTCCACCAAAGAATATATCATCCTTTCCCTCAGGATCCATATAAAATCTAGATATCTATCGAGCAAGTCTTGTATTCTTCGATTCATTAACTCCCACAGATTAATCTTCCTTCTTATTCATTTCTATTAATTCCTTCTCTATTTTCATTCACATAAAATTGGGGAAATATATACTAAAAAATATTTCGAGCAACTCTTCCCACTCCATTGAATCGATCTCTCTTCTTATCTTTGTGATTTTAATTAGTTTCAACAACTGATTTGCTTCTCCTTATTACAGGTATTCTTCTAGGGTCAATTTCTCTTTCACAAAACAATGGAGTATAGAAAATGACATTTCAATAGAGCTTATATACTATTCAATAATCAATAGGTTGGTTGATCCTATAATAGAAGGATGTCATTGATATATTATAGACATAATGGAATGTTGTTCCCATTGAGGTGAATATGGTCTCTCGACTTGATTCATGTTTTTATTCATCACAAAAATTATATGATTCATCATCCTCATAATGTTTTACATTCCATAATCCATCAAAACACTATAAAATTATTTTCAATTTCACTCATCTTTTATGAGTTTCCTTGTATTTATCACCATTTTTCTAAATGGAGAAAACATTAATGAGAAAGGTTTTTATTTTAAGAATATTAATTAGTAAATGGTATTTTTTCATAAAATATTATGCACAAATATGTTATTAATATATTATAATAATAATTAAATTTTCATTCCATACTTCATAATGGTTCATAAAAAACATCTGATTAACCAAACATATCTCTTAAGAGTGTCAAACCATGTATGAAATAAGGCATGATATCATGCACAATATCCTGTTTGAGACAAATTCAATGATTTTTTTGGAAGTTACACCAAGGTATATCTATTCTAGATCAACATAAAAATTTACTATCCAGACATGGATGTATTTGTTTAATCACATTCATAATACTTATGAAATACCTAGATTTTACCCAGTATCTATTCATTTTCCTAGGGTTCTTCATAATATATTAATGTCCTAAACTCCAAAAAAATCCATCATTTGAAATCAACTATTAAATATTTCCATTTTATTAAATAAAATTTCATCACATAGTGCCCTAAGAGGATATTTTTTATATTATTTTCTTGTAAATAAGGTATATAATCCATGAAAACATAAAACAATCTTCAAGTTCCTCTTGAATAATCCTTCATGTGTTCACCCTAAATTACTTTTTCTACATTTCACAATATGGGGACATGAATCTAATGAAAGGGTTGGACATGATGCCTATTACGGGAGTACGTAATGGAAATATTTATCATCTGATCATAAGCAATGTATTAAAGAACATGAAGAATAACAATAAGGCATGAGAATGCAGGATATCATACTAATTAGAACATGAATTATAACATGGAAACATTTATATAAAATATAAATAGGACATTATTAATAATATATATATATTTTATCATCATGGGGTCATAAATAATAATTACCAAGGTTATTCACCAAGGTGTCGTAAAACATGTAATCTATAAGGAATAAATGCAATAATCAATATGATTATTGGAAACTATACCCTGGAAAAATGTGGTCAAATTTGACCAATGTTCATATCTGATCAACTATCTAGAATATACGTTAACTAAGTTTTAATATTTCGTGGACTAATACATATTTGTATATCTAATGGGGATATATGTTTTACCATGACGTTCTAGTGAAGTCTTCATAAATCACATGATTTATAGTTGGGTTTTATTATTTCATATCATACTCATACAGATAGTTAGTATGAGATAATAAGTTATACCATAGAGGATATATTTATTTCATGTTCATCAAATTTCAATGATTTTTTGGTTCATCGCATTCCTTTGGTCAAGTTTTCCTTCAACAATTACTTTCACCTGAGCATTCATATGGATCCTTAGGAATCCCTGTGTGGAATAAAGTGTATAAATAAAACATATAAGGATAATTTTATAGAATGATATCTATTAAGACCTCAGCTAGTTGGTGATATGGTAAAGAATGTATGATCTATTCATAAACATATTAAGGCTACTTAGAGTGAATAAAAAAATGTATACATACAATCATTAGAGAAATATTGAATCCAATGTTGTTGAAAAGTTATAAATATGAATTTCTACATAAAAGAGGGTATGAGATTTAGAAAAAAAAGTGGATTTATTTTTTAAACATATTTTCCTTCTATTGATTCTTGATCTAGAA
Organism: Viscum album; assembly: GCA_963277665.1. Classification (NCBI taxonomy): domain Eukaryota; kingdom Viridiplantae; phylum Streptophyta; class Magnoliopsida; order Santalales; family Viscaceae; genus Viscum; species Viscum album. Next base: position 1,234,861,571 of record OY728136.1, on the reverse strand, counting down.
GAGATGGATGCTTATCACAAGGTACATTCACCGAACCTCTCCCAATTTCATTATGTATTCTATGTATCCCTCTAAGAAAAGTATATACCAAAACCGTAACATCTAATAAACTCAAAGGTCAAACCACTAGATCAGGATAATTCTTATAAAGATAAAAAAATATAGATCATAAAAAGTAACGATAAAGATCTATGGAACAAGATTACTCACCCAGTTAACATTCAATAATGGAATCAGAAATTTGAATAAGTTACATGGGAACCCAATGATGTGATGAAAAAAACAAATCCATATTTTTTTTATTGAAGTAATTTTATTTCAATGAGGTAATTCATCTTAACCGGGTTGAATGTTACTCAAAGATTTTTTATAATATATTTTTTCTTCAAATATGGCCCCATTGGTTTTGGAACATGTTTATATTTTATTATAAACTATTTACAGAAACTGTTTTATATAAACTTTTTTATAGTAATGTTTCTAAAAATTCCATCCTAGTGGTGTGTGTAAGGAAGTATTTTGGGAAACCCCGCTAAGTTTTATACTCACCCAGTATTTAGAAAATTAGTGATTTTGTATATTTTATCTTCCAAGACATGGTAAAAGGAAAAGTATCACACATATTTAGCACCAACTCATGATATAAGGGTTTTTTGGTTATTGGAGCATAGAGATAGTGGATCCTAGAGTCATATTATCATATTTTAGTTTGTTGGATTTCTTTATGCAATTTACATCGATATTTTCTTTGTCTTCTAAGGTAGTAATTTTTTTTGATCATTTGATATAAATGAAGTGGTTGGGTTTTCATCCATTTATTCAGGAATCATATAGTGAGTTTTTTTGTTAAGGTTTAATAGGTAAATTATTTTTGTTCTTCAAGTGTATATAATCCCCTAGGGGTATATGAATCTCTTCATCATTTATTTTCATCCTTTGGTGTCTTAGGGATGTCTCATAAGGCCTAGTAATGATTCATTGTATACTCAAACTAATGAGAATGTGTGGGTCATTACAATTGTTCTGCATACCCTATAGAAGGAAAAGTTGTATGAAAAATTTACCAGGTGTAAAATTTAGATAATTTTTATTATTATTGTTTAATATAATCTCTCATGATGGGATATTAGTAGATCTATTAAAGATATATTCTATCAAACAATGTCCCAGACAAAAGACTCTGAATAAAATCTATATATTTCTTGGTTTTATAGAATATTTTCAACACTTTCTGGATATGTTATCATGTATTTCTAAACCTCTCAACAATTTTACTCTGAATGGATAAATCATTTCTTGGAATTATGAAATTGAGGAAAATTAAAAGGAATTGATGTGATGTCTTGTCATCTCAACTATGCATATATTTCCCTGTAGGGTAGAAGGGTTTACGAAAAACTGTGATTCATCAAATAGGGGACTAGGATTGATAATCATGTAAAAATAAATTATTATAGATTATGATTGATGATAATTTAATTTTCCTATGTAAAATTCCCAAATCGTGATTTGTAGATAGTTTTTGTAATTTTTCCATTAATGATATAATGAAATTATTATTATTGAAAAAGGATTTAAATATATAATTTTTATATATGATTAATATATATATTATAACTAATAGAGATTAATATGTTTGATAGATTATGGTTATATTTGACTAATGATTAAGACTTCCCAATACACTACCACCCAGGCAATGTGAACAAGTTGTCCAATGTCTTAAAATAGAAGGATCATACTATCATATATATGATGAGGATCGTAAAAGATTCAATTTTTGTATATTTGAAAAGGATGGATCATGAAATATAGATGATAGGGTAAAATCTTGTCTTTCTTAACGGAAATTTCAAGCATCTTTCCAAGTGAATATTAAAGTGGAACATAAAAATGTTTTAAAGTTTCAAAAGAATGTAATAAATTTCCTTGAGTTAAACTATGATTATAATGGAATAATATAGTTCCTGAACCATTTATGTTTCTGATAAATAAAATACTTATGGATGGAGATATTTGAAAAAGATCATAATTCATTATTATATATTCATAATGAATGTATGAATATTTAATCATATATTAAATAATATTTCTAGTGGGGAAATATGAAGTGATATGCTATAGATTATATATCATAGTGTATGGTATGGTGGAATGTTAAGGATGCCAGACCAGTGTCAATGTGGATGTTATAACTATATCCAAAACCATATTAGAAATGGAGACACATCACAATTTATATTTTTATTGGACTCCCCAAAACTTATAATTAAAATAATTGTGTCATCGATTATTTTTAATACAAAACATTTCATTACATGGAACAAATAGAAGAACTTTTAGATATTCATTTTTGGGAAATAAGTTACATAATTCATGAAAACTTAAAACATTATTTTATGTCCACTTGATGAAACCTTAATGTGTCCACCCTAATTAGAATTTACTAAATCTCATAACACAAGAAAATATATCAAATTTAATGAGTGAGAATGAGTCCTAGTGTGGGAGTAATTAAGGGAACGATTTAGCATGTGATCCTGACCAAATTAAATTTGAACATGAGGAATAATGACAATGAATGAGAAATATGTATATCATAGTAATAATTACATGAAACATAAAATGAAAATTCTGGATGCAAAATTTAAATAATATATTCATAAAAATATGATCGAGTTTTATCCCCATGTTTTCAAAAATTAATACTTATATGGTTATTCATCGAGGTATCAAAAAACATTTCATCTATAGAGATTCAATTCATTACACAATCCATTAGCGCACTATCAATGTGTACCCTTCATATTTATTTATTTCATGTCCTCCAAAATGATCACAATAAATCATATCATTAATAACCCAAATTGAATAATATATTATTTTGTAATAAAAAAATCATGGCATACAAAAGAGCATAAAGATATTATCATTACATCATTTCTAACCCAAAAAATATATTTGAGCATCATATATGTAAATACCCAAATTAATTAATTTTAAAATATATTTGAACACCCATTTAAGATAAAAGTTATTTTGGTATTTAAATAAAATGGAAAAGATAATTTCTCATGTTAGAGTGTGAAATTTGAGAAGAAAATTATGCTACATGTTATGTATAAAAAAAGGTTATATAAACAGTAAAATAAATGGGGAAAAGGGTCTCCCACTCTTCAATGAATGTTATGATTGTAATGATATAATAGAATATAGGTAAATAATGTTTTTTTGTAAATTATAAGACATACCACAAGAATAGGGAACCTGAATGGTAAAGAGAAGTGTTGATTTCCCTTACCTAGAATAGTAACTCCTAGATATTGAGGAATGGAAGAATGGGGGCCTTAAAACACCATGTGAGGACTAATTGGGAGGCATAATCCCTATAACATCATGTAGGGTGTATTGGGAGTGAAATTAAATTGATAAATGGGTTGGAATTTATATGATAAGTTGGGTAATTTTTAATAATTTCCAATTATAGTTCTTCAGAAACTAGGTTGTGGAAAAAGAAAAACCACTGTCTTACCGAGGGTTTTGGATAATGTTTTTGGTAATTAGGGTCAAATTTTATGGAATTTTAAACCAAAAAAACCAAGATTATATTAATACATATGTTCTAATGTAAATTTAACGATTCTACAATGTAATGTTTTAAAAAATTATGATTTTGTTTTTTTTATAATTTTGAAAGTTACTTATTGTTTGATAAATTGATAAAAAAATATTAAAATACCTAAAAAAATATAATAAAATATTTTAGGACATACATAGTGTTTAATTAATTATTACATCATTTTTTCATAAATATTATGTCAAAAAATATACAAAAACCAAATTGTTTTTTTATTGTTCACTAAAAAATAATGCATTATTGAAAATTATCATAAATTTACCCTAAAATAATTTTGAAATGATAATTTAAAATTTGATTCTTACATTTCTAGAATAATTGTATAAATTGGAGAATATTAAATATTAAATACAAAAATACATACTTATTAAAAATAATAGTTTATGAGGCATGATAAAATTTCTGAAACTGATAAAACATTTAATAAGACATTATAAAATTATTTTAACATTTACTATTTAAATAAGTTTGCTTTCTAAAATACTATTTAATTTAGAAGAATACAATTGAAAATTACATGGTTTATTATAATTTTTTTATATTTTTTAGAGAAATACAATTATATTTCATTTTTATTCAAAAATGAATTTATCAAGTTCATTTCAGTTAAACGTATATTTTATTAAAATAATATACTCATAATAGGAATTGAAATAAGAAACCGTTTATTTATGAGAAGAAATTAATCATTTATGTAACTATGATCTGGATATGTAACCCCTTATTACACCCACATACACACTATGGGTAAAGTTTACAATGGTCACAGTTTTATGGGGTGGTTTGGCTAACATTACCCAATTTGTAGTCTCCACTAACATGAACTTCTCCCATTGTAGGTTATGGTCAAGATTACCTTGTTCAATTTTATCTTGGGGTTGGTCATGTTTGAACGATGATGATGATTTCACCTTCCAATGTTATGAAAAATGGTCTTTAAAAGGAATAACTCTAATTTTTGAGGCCATCTATTCTCCATTCTGTATTAATTATAATTTTTCATTACTACTTATATACACAAATTATAATTTTAAAATAATAAAATAAGGGTGTAGTATCAATGGACATATTAACCAATTGTCATATTTTATTTATGGTAATATAATTGTAGAATCCAAATGGTCACATATCCCTTTACACATAATAAATAACACTTCTTTAATTCACTCAAAATTTACTAAAAATTATTTTAATGAATTATTTTCATTTTCATATGATTAATATTGGTTTACTAATAATTTATTTTATTTATATTTCATTTTTAGTGGGGGAAATGATTCTAATCGATTGGTTCAATCCTTAATTTCAATTTTAGAAATATAATTTTATATATTTCATTGAGTTGATTTTTTTTATTTTTAATTGTGTTTATATATGTATATTTTTATGATAAATGTCAATTTTATAAACTTTTTTTTGGATTATATTCATTCTTTTCTTCTATAATACTATATAATGTATACAAACATTTATTTAGGAAAAGAGTATCATTAAAAAAATCTAGGTTGTTGTATTCTTCCCCATTTAGAAAATTTATTTCGTAAAATTTCAACTCATTTTTTCAGTTTAGAAATGTTTTGAGTGCATCTATTTCATTTTCCCCTATGGTTCCAATATTTCTTCTACATATTTAGGGTTCCTCAAAATCCCTTAAAATAGGTGGGTACTTTTGTTTCGTAGAACCATGCCTCTACGGTCTATGATATCCACTTGTTTCTCCTCATAAGTGAGGTCATGTTCCAGTTGTACCACCTCCAAATTAAGTATATTTGAGGGATCATTTATACACTTCTTCAATAGAAATATGTGTAAGACATCATGAAATTGAGAAAAAAATGGTGAGAGTTCATATGGACAGACCACTACTCATTTACAATCAAGGATTTAAAAGAGGATACTATAATTAGGGATAACATTCCATTTCTTTCCAATTCACAAGAATCAATTCCATTGTGAATTATAAGGTAATCATTACCAACATCAATATACTAGTCCCATTGAATATTGTGAGCATATATCCTCTACCAACTCTGAGAAGCCATTATATGTTTATAGATGGAATGAACTTTCTCTTTCTTCTCCCACACAAGATAGACCCGAAGAAATTTAATCTCACCAACATCATTACAAAAAGTACGAGTTCTATATCTATTCCTATATAAGGCATAATATGGTTCCATTGTAACACTAAATTTGAATATAATTTTTTAGGTGATGTCAAATAATGTATGTTTTTTATTCCATCAACCATAAAATTCGATTGAGCATGTTATCATTATGTCTTTATGTTTTAAATAGTCCTTTCAGATTGGTTATTAGGAGGGGGTGATAGGCCGTACTAAAATTAAATTTAGTATTTAGATCATGTTAAATACTATCTATAATTTATATTTGAACCATTTATCATGATTATAAATTATATAATATGGCACACCATGTATCCTCACTTCTTCCATTACATATATCATGGAATGTTGGTCAATAGATAAATATTCTTGAATAGAATTGAAATGAGAGGTCATATTGAGTTAATCCACTATAAAACATATTTTATTAATTCCATTGGATTTTATTGGGAGACCAATATATATGTACATACACATAGTGTCCCTTTTTCATGTTGGTATATGTAGTTGTTTCCATCCATCATTTTGAATTTTTCACTCTTCCTTCACATGCTGACACACCAAGCACCATGTTGTTTAGTCTACAACATAATTTTTTAGTTTATCTCACCAAAAATGATCATGAATGGAATTATAAGTTTTAGTTCTTTAATGATGTATTAAGAATGTTGATCTAAAAGCTTCATCTATCATCAACTTCATTATCTATAGGATAGATGGGACACATAGCCTCATTAGAAATTTTGGTAGGCCTTAATGAAAAATATTAATATTAGGATACATCAGATTCTTCATATCCTCTATCTTTTTTTGTAAGAATGGATCTTCTATTTGATCTATCTTGATATTCTCTAGTAATGATGGTGGAGAAATCATTTGAGAAAGGGTTATTGATTTCCCTTACCTTATGATTCCAATTTCCAATTATACTAAGACCATGATCAAAGGTTCACCTTGAATCCTTGTCATTTCTAGAACAATAGGATCTTTCCTATATAATGCATTAGAATCTTTGTTTTCTCATTTATGGTGATAGTGAATTGAATATACACGGTCCTTAAGAAGTACCAACGATATCATTTGTCTAATGTTCAATTCCATTTGTGTGAAAATATACATTAACTATATTTGTCCTATGTATATATCACATTTATCCCAATAAATATTGTGCCTCTATTATTTCAGAACGAATTTTATCTTGATCCAGTACATGAATATGGTGATTTTTCTCATATTGATTTTATTGATGAGAGGAAAAAAGAAATTAACTTTTTTTTGCATGAGGATGAACACAATCCATTTTTAATTTACATAACATTGAATAAATAATCCTTCTTCGAAAGATCATATATTTGACACAGGTTCATTATTCATTCTCTTCTCCATTTCATTGAATCTTCCTTCAAACTCACTTTTCTAGATGAAATTAAACACTTTTAATTTTAATTTGGGTAGCGGATTAGAAATCATTAAAATTTTTAGAAACCTCTTATAATATATATATATACCAATGAAACTATGAATATCAGTTACTGTTGTAGGATGAGAACAATTCTCTGCAACATTTTTCCTTATATGGTCAATTGAGATTCCATCATCAATTACAATGTTCTCCATGAATACGTCTATTTGTAAATAGAATTTGCATTTACTGAATTTTAAAATTAGATTTTCCTTCCTCAATGTTCCTAATATAACCCATATATGATCTTCATGATCCTCACAACATTTTTAATATATCCTAATATCATAAATAAAAACTACAAAAAAAAATTAACAAGGTAGTCCTTAAATTCCATATTCATCAAATCCATAAATACAGAAGGAGAATAAGTGAAGAAAAAGGGGGTGAAAGCAAACTCATAATGCCCATATATTTTTCAAAAGGCAGTATTTGGAAAAGATTCATTACCTTCAATTGATGATACCTAGAAGATGTTCAATCGTAGAAACGAATTTAGCCCCATGAAACTGGTAAAATAAGTCCTCAATCCTTGTGAGAGGGTACTTGTTCATTATTATGGTCCCATTAATTTATCTATAATCAATGCATAGACAAAATAATCTATCCATATTCATCACCAATAGATCATTTCTTCACTAAGGAGATACACTCGGCCAGATAAATTCTTTCTCGCGAAGATTTTCAAGTTGTTTCTTCAATTACATTTACTTCATATTGCTGATTATATATGGGTTCTTTGATATTAGGTTAGATCTATGTATGAATTCAATGGATAACTCTTCCTCTCTTTAATTGGTAGTTCCATGTAACTCTACCTATAATATATCAATGTATTACTAAAAATTTTAAAGATTATATACCTCTATATTTTCATTTTTTATCCCCCACCACTTATCATCTTCATAAATAATACTACGGGATTTGATTATTTGGAAATCTTTGAATGGAATATCTCTATAATTTTAATTAGTCTAGATTTTCAATAAAAAATACTGAAATTTTCATTATTCTATAGTTGATCATATAATTATACTTTTATAGGAATTCCATCCCTAGTATAGTGTCGAATTCCACTGTGGGAATTACTACTATATTTTCAAAGAGATTTTACTCGCTGAAGTTAGTATTGGATTTTGTGTACATTGATGAATCTAGGATGATTCTTATAAGAGTATTGACTGATAACTCAACTTCTATGTGTTTTTGTATTTATTCTTCATTAATTCAATTCATAGTTAAAATAAAGGAATGCTTAGGACTATAATCAAATAAAGTGTATTCTATCGTTGAGAGTATAAGAAGTGAACCTACCACCACATCCTCAAAAGCCTTCACTTTGGCCATCATAACATAAAATTCCTGACCATGTTCCATTTGCCTATAAATAGGCTAATTGTGGTTCCCCTCCATTATCATCTAATAAGGATATTTATTGGAAAATTTCACAAGTTTTATATTCTTGAAGCATTGAAAATTCAACTGGGCCTGTATCATATTTCTATTATCATTAGTGTTGAGAAGTTGAGGGTCCACCTCACCATGATTGTTTTGAGATAAATATATCTATATAATCAAAACATGTAGCATATTCCACTACTGTGTATGTTGTTACATGAATTCTTATTCCAAAATTTTTTGTATATAGGATGTTTCACTTCCATTCCTCCTCTTCCATGATCAATATTCCCCAATAAGTTTTGATCTTCTTCTCCAATATTTTAAATCGACTTATGTGACCAATATTTTTCTCCAATATCAATTTTAACCATTATATAACTCCACAATATAACCTCATTGAATTATAAGTCTATATTATCTATATTCCCCCATATATGAGGTCTCATTACAAAAAATAATCTTTCATCCTTTCCCTTATGATCCATAAAAACAAGAAATGTATTAGGAAAGTCATGTAAACTTAATTTCATAAACTCTCACTGATTATTATTCCTTCAGATTGTTTTTTAGAAATTCCTTCTCTATTTTAATTTACATTAAACGGGGGAAATATATACTGATAAATATTCATGGAATCTCTTCCCACTCCATAGAATCGATCTCTCTTCTTTTCTTTGGGTTTTTTATTATTTTCAACCACTGATCATATTTTATTAATTAGAGGTATACTTTCAGGGTCAATTTCTCTTTCATAAAACAATGGAGTATATAAAATTACATTTCTATAGGGGTTATGCACAATTTAGTAATCAATGGGCCGGTATATCCACTAATATAAGGTGGTCATTGATACATTATGGACCCAATAGAATGTTGATCTCTTTGAGGTGAATATGGTCTCTCAAATTGATTTAAGTTATTATTCATCAAAATAATTAGATGATTCATCATCCTCATAGAGTTTTCCATTCTATCATCCATAAAAACAATATCATTTAATTTTATATTTCACTCATAATTTTTGAGTTTCCTCTTATTTCCCAATATCTTTCTAAAAGAATAAAACATTAATGATAATTTTTTTTTATTTTAAGAATCTTATTATTGTAAATAGAGTTTATTTCTTAAAAATAATTCCTAAATATGTTATTAGTATCTTCTAATAATAATTAAATTTTCATTATAAAGTTTATAATTTTCATTAAAATCATATGATTAATAAAACATATCCCATAAGAGTGTCAAACCAGGTGTAAAATAAGGCATGATGTCATGCACAAGATCCTATTTGAGACTTGATCAATGGTTTTTTCTGGGTTACCCCAAGGCACATCTATTCCCGATCAACATCATCATGTAATATCTAGACATGGATGTATTTTTTAAACACTTATATAATACTTACCAAAATAAATAGATTCTATGTTGTATATATACATTTTCATAGGGTTCTTCAAATGTATTAATGTCCAAAATACCAAAATAAAACTAATCCATCATTTGATATTATCTATGGGATTTTCCCTTTTTATTACATAAATTTTCATTACATAGTTCTAAAAGTGGATATTTTAAATATTAGTTTCTTGAAAATGATGAATATAATGCATGAAAACATAAAACATTCTACGAAATCCACTTGAATAAACCTTCAAAGGTTCACCCAAAATTTACTACATTTCACAACATGGGGACGTCCATCTAATGAATGGGATGGGCATGGGGCCTAGTAAGGGAGTAATTAAGGAAAAAATTTATCATGTGGTCATAATAAATGTATAAAATTACCTAAGGTATAATGATAAGGCATTATAAAAAGGGATATAATAATAATCAGAACCTGAACCATAACATGGAAACATTTATATTACATTTAAATATGACATTCATAATAATATCCCCATTTATTACCATCATGTGGTTATAAATAATAATTAACAATGTTATTAACCAAGGTATCCTAAAACATGTAATCTATATAGAATAAATTAATTAATGAATATGATTGTTGAAAACTATACCATTGACCAATGTTTGTATTTGATAAGCTATCTAGAATATACATTAATTATGTTTTAATCATTCATGTACTAATACATATTGTAATATCATATGGGGATACATGTTTTACCTTGATGATCTGGTGCAGTCTTCATAAAGAAATTGATCTAGAGTTTTGTTTTAGTATTTCATATCATAATCATACAGATAGTTAGTATGAGAGAATAATTTAAACCATGGAGGATATATATAGGTCTTCTGATTCAAATATCAATGATGGTTTGGGTCAACCCATTCCACTGGTTAAGTTTTAATTCAACAATTCCTTTCACATGGGCATTCATATGGCTCCTTATTAATCCATATGTGGAATGAAGTGTACAAGAAAAACATATAAGGATAATGATAGAGAATGATATCTATTAAGACCAGAGTTATCTATTTATATGATAGAGAATGTAAGATCCATTACTAAACACATTAATGATACTTAAAGTTGACAAAAATTTTGTGCTTAAAATCATTAGTAAAACATTGAATCCAATGTTGGTTAAAAGTTATTCCTATGAATTTCTACATTGAGGAGGGTATGAGATATAGAAGAAAAAGTGGATTTATTTTGTAGAAATATTTTCCCGATAGTGATTATTTATCAAGTATGGATGGAAGATCATTTCTTAGTGCATTCACTGAACCTCTATCATGTTTATTATACGTTCCATCTTTCCCTCCAAAAAAGTATATACCTTACCATTAACATATAATAATTTAAAAGGTCATACCACTAGATCAGGATCATTCTTATGAAGATCAAATTATATTGATCATGAATTGTAAAGATAAAGATATTTGGAATAAGACTACTCACCCAGATAACATTAAATAGTGGAATCTGAAATCTGAATAAGCTAAATTGGAACCCAATAATGTGATGAAAAAACCAATTCATATTTTTTGTATTGATGATATTTTATTTCAATGAGGTAATTAATCTTAACCTGGTTGGATGTTACTCAGTTACATTTAATAATATATTTTCCTTCAAAGAAATTAAATTCATCATAATATTATAGTATATGCAATTTTGAGTTTAAATAAACAATGATATTGTATACCATTATAAAATAGATGTTAAATTGGTAATATTAATTTTTGTAAAATAATACCAAAAACTAAGTGTAATGGTTTAGGTAATGAAAATATATTGTTAATGAAGTGGTTTATTTTTTGTAAATTCATTGTATGCTTAAAAAATACATTTTCCTCAAAAAAATTCTATTTTTGTTGAAAAAATAATAAATTTATCTTATTCAACTTTTAGAAAATTAATTTTCCAAAAAAAGATTTAATTTTTGTAAATTTATATTAGTTTTATCTTAAATAGAATTTTTATTTTTTTCTAAATATATTCATTTTCAAATGAATAGTAAAATAGACTGATTTTTATTTGAAATCACCTTTACATTTATTGAATTTTCAGAATTAAATTTTTGTTAAATGGAATTTAATGTTTCAAAAATTCAATTATATTATTAATAAATCAATTTAATACATTTGAATCATTTTCATTATTAATTTTGATATAATAATTTTCTATAATTAATAAATTGCTGTTTTTTAAAAACCGATTTTCATCACATTTTACCATTTTATTTTTAATTAATAATCATAAACTCCTATGATTTTTATTTAATAAAATATGTTAAATTTTTAGAATTATAATAATTTATATTTTATAATAAGTTAAAATTAGTTTTTTTCATTGTGAATAGTAATTGAGATCAATATTGGTTATACTGTTATGGTTAAAACATGTTTACTAAGTGGTTAAACCATTAGTTAAGTTTAGTTTTTCCAATTAAACATTTACAAATACAATTTTATTGAAATATTTTATCATTATCCTCTCGAAATTTTGATTATTTTAAAATTTTAAATCATATTATTTAATATCACTTTGTTTTATATTATTCTTTTAAGAAACATTATGTCTCTGCACTCCATAAAATATAAAGTAACAGCCATCCTTCCACTTATTTACAACACATTGAGCCATCTATCTCAGAAAAACCTACATTATTCCCCATGTAATTTCTTTATCTATTGATTTTAAGATCCTGTATTGTCTAGTGATCATTCCAATGACCCTTATAAGATGATCAAAATAAGGCCCAATGAAGACGATGTGACAATCCATGCCATCCTATTTCGATTTATTTATTATTATACCACTTCATAATATATGGTATTCATTTTAAAATGATAAATTAAGTATCATAAGGATTTTAAAATGTTGTTATGTTCATGGTGCCCTGAATATCAAACATATATTTCATCAACTAGGAATTGAATGTACCACTTGTGCATACGTGTGGACTACTGCCTCTATACAGGGATACAATTCGTCTTCGACCACCATATTTAATTGGTGGTTATTATGAAGGGTTAAAATATTTAAAATTATATTAATGAAATAATTATGATTTTTTAATTATAATACATTTCAACCTTTTTACATTTCAATCTATTATAGAATTATAACGTCGCACATGTATACGTTTGGACTACCTCCTCCATGAAGTGATGTGATTAATTTTATTTTATTCTTCAAATTGATGGTATTAAGGACATATTTTATTAATATATAATATATATTATTTTATAATCATTATTTAATATAGAAAAAATATTTAATTTACTTTCACTTGGACCATTGAAAAGTAAAAACATCATTTACTTATATGTACGACATATCATCTTCATGAAAGATGTAATTCATTTTTTTATCTCAATGTCTCATGGATGAATCATAATATATATATATATATATATTTATATATATATATATATATAATATATATTATATTTATATCATGACATAAATTTTTGATATGATTTAACTATATTAACTTTTCAAGGACTGGAATTACCAAAGAAAAATCGTCATTTAAAATGAAACAGTTCACACATAAAATAATAATTTTAACAAAAAATTATTAATTAATGTGTATTGTGATGTTATAAGAGGATCATATATGATATAATATATATTTAAATTTTTATAAAATATAATTATAATAAATTAAAAAAAATTATAAACAATTCTAGATTGTTTTCAAAAAAAGTTAAACATGAAGGTGGATATTTATGTTACAATCACTTTGTTGGTTAGGATTATTTATAATCAAGATCATGGTGATGAAATTTTATGACCTATAACTATATAATACCATGAATTTTATTCAACAATATCAATTTATGAATATTATATTTTTTTCATTTTATTTTTTCCTCTTTAATGACTAAGGATGCCAAAATAATGATTTTATGAAAACAAAATATTATTTCTATATTTGGATGAAAATCATTTATCTTCCACATACATTATTTCTAAAAAAATTGAAGGATTTATTTTTTATTAAAATATCATTGTTTAATTTAATCCTTACACATCATTTTATTTTTCCAAATTTGTTTTACAATAATCTTTTTTCGATTTTTAAACAAGGTACGTTATAATTTTTAATGAAAAAAAATAAAGAAATCATTTTTTAGCATACACAACATGAACTGAATTTATCAATGTCAGGTTAATTCAACGATTTTGATATTAGTTTATATTTCTCACTGGTTTTTTTAATGTAACTTTTTTTTGTTAATATTAAGAAAAAAATTTATATTATAAATAAGTGATTCCAAAATGAAATGTTTATTTTATTCAAAAAATATTCTATGTGATCTCTTAAAGTAATGTTCATTTATGAAAACATACATTGATATTAATTATTCATCATAGGGGATATGTTCTGAGGATAATTTAATTATTATTTCATAGGATGGTATATTATGATGATAATGCTATGTTTATCAATCCCATTTATTTTATATAGGTTATGTTGTGATAAAAGGATGACATGATTATGTAACATGTTTCCTTTTAATAGGTTACAATATATGATGAATGAATTGTGATCATATGAAATAAATATGAATTGATTATGATAACGTTATAGGTGGAATCATAATTATTAATCACTATAATTCATATGGTTATGATTTATTTCTCATGAGTTGATAATGATTGGATTGGGGATTGAGCTTATTTCAATTGGGGACATTATCCACTATGATAGTCTTAAGAGTGATCTTTAACTAAGTACATGAGGAAAGGGAGATCGATTGAAATCTATTATCATAGTCCTTATATTGATCATCGAAAGTGGAAATAATTTTCTATAATTATTTTATTCAAACAACTATTGTTTTATGTTTCCATTTTTCCAAATACAGATGAAATATATGTTCCTGGAATATTTTGAAAAGTTATGTATTAAATATTCATATAATAAGTTGTTATATTTATATATTAAAATTACAGGTCTCTATAGATTTGAAAAAGACATTATAATAACCAATATTTTTCTAGAGAGGCTTCGATCTCAATTAAATGTACTCATTTAACATATAGTGAATATTTTTTTCTTTTTTATCTGGGTGCATTTGGATGAAAAATAGAATTTTGTAAGAAGTATAGGTGGTGTACGATTGGCGTACGGTTTGTCAAAATCATGTTCCCTTGTCCATGAACCTATAAAACCCTTGATAGAGAGGGATTGCATTCATGGATCATGGTATCTCAAACCATAAACCCTAAAAGTAGAAATCATTCATCCCCCATACACCCTAGGAGAGTCCCATGGTTAAGGCACATAGTTTGGGGAAACCATGCACTTCCACCCAAGAAAACATGGGTGGGGTTTATGTTTACCGGAATATTACATTTTGAACTATCTAAACCATAATATACAAAAAAATAATCCCCAATCATCCTCTAATGATACCTCTAAATTTGGGATGCTTTTGAAAGTTTTTATATGGTTCTTGTCCTCAATTCATAGTGATTGGAAGGGTGGATTGGAGATCTACTCCACCCTATGTAATTGGTTTCTTCAAATTTTGATCTCTCCTTATATAATACTCCTTTTCCTATAGAATATATTTATTCTTATCTAATGTACTATCTAGATTTAGATCTAGGTTTTTAGATCCTTATTTTTTAAAATCATGGATATATGAATGGAATCAATATCTCACTCTTCGTCATTGTTCCGTAGAATTTAGGAATTTTTATTGGAAATTCTTTATATTTAATATTGAGGTTAGTGATCAATAATACAAATACCATTGTCTATATTTAAATTAAGTGTCTGTAATTGTCAAATTTATATTTTTTGTTTAAGAAGTGATTTATTGATTGAATTAATTAATTTGGTGAAATAATTAATTGAAGAAAATGTGAAATTGGGGAATATTGAAATTATAGATTATAAATAATTAATTTATGAATTAATTATGTGTGAATTAGGATTATTTAAATGAATAATTAATTTTTGAATTAATTATGAGATATTGAGATTGTGATTATGAATAATTAATTGTTGATTTAGTTATAAGATATTGAGATTGTGGATATGAGTAAATAATTGTTGAATTAATTATGGTAAATTGAGAATGTAATGATATATAATTAATCATTCAATTAATTATGAATATTTTAATTGTGAATTTGAATAATTAATAGTCTAAGTAATTATTGGATGTTAGAATTTTGAAATGATTATTTAATTATTGAATCTATTATTGGACATGATGTGATATATTAATTTTTGAATTAATAATTATAGAATGTTATGATTTATAAATTGTAAAATTATATAAAAGTGTTGGGATGATTAATTAAATGTATAATTAATTAATGGAATTGAATTGGTTTCATTAATTAAAATATTTGAATTGGAATAATTAATTGTTTAATTAATTATCAGGATTTCAAGATTGTGAATTTGATTAAATATTTGATCAATCAATTAATATAGTTTAATGTGATTAATTATTCAATGAATTAATTAATGGAGTTTACATTGGTCAATTAAATGTTGAATTAATTAGTTGATTTTAATTGGATTAATAAATTATTGAATTAATTAAAGGAGTCGAATATGATTAATTACTTGTAGAAATAATCAATGCAAATAATTTGAATAATTATTTAGGTAATTAATTGAAGAAGTTTAATGTAATTAATTAATTTTAAAATTAATTATTAGAATTTATTTAAATAATTAATTGTTAAATTAATTTAAGGTATTTAATGTCATTAATTGATTGTGAAATTAATGAATTTAATTGATGTGAACAATTAATTTTTGAATTCATTAAAGGGAAAAATGTGAAAAATTAATTATAGAATTGATTATTTGAAATTATTTGTATTAATAAATTAGTGAAGAAATTAATGGATTTAATGTCATGAAATATGAGTTAGATTAATTAATTGGGGAATTAATTAATGGGTATAGTTTTGTTGATCAAATTGAATGAGTTATATTATTTAATTGGTGAATTATTTAATGAGGATTGTTGTGTTAATGCAATTGAATGTGATAGATTAATTAATTAGTGAGTTAATTAATGTCAATTATTATGTTGATTCAATTGAATGATTTAGGATAATTAATTAGTGAATTATTTAATGTGGTTAGTTGTGATCATGCAATTTAATGAGTATGATTAATTAATTTGTAAATTAATTAATGGGAATTTTTTTATTGATGCAATTGAATGAGTTATTTTAATTAATTGAAGAAATAATTAATAAGGGTTGTTGTGTTAATGTGATTGAATGAGTTATATTAATTATTATATAAATTAATAAATGTGCACTTTTGTGATTATGAAAAAAATGACGTGTATTTAGTAATTGGTGAATTAACTAATGGGGATTGTTGTGTTGATACAATTAAATTAATTGCCTTAATTAATTGATGAATTAATTAATGAGGATTTTTTTGATGATCTAACTGATGAAATTTGATTAATTAATCAGTGAATTAATTAATAAGTATTATTGTGGTGATGAAATTGAAAATGTATTAATTAATTTTTTAATTTATTAATGTTATTGATGTGATTAGTTAATTTTTGAATTAACTAATCAAATTTATATGATTAATTAATTGTTAAATTAATTAATGTTTTTAGTGTGATTAGTTAATTGTTTAATTACATAGTGGAGTTTATGTGATCAATTAATTATTTAATTAATTAATTATAATAAGATGAATATTTAATTTTTTAATTAACTAATAGAATTGATGTGATTAATTAATTGTTGAATTAATTAATGTTATAGATGTGAAAATTTAATTATTGAATTATAAAATGGAATTGAGTTTTTTTTAATTTTATAGTTAATTAATGGTATGGGGAATGGTTAAAATGGAATTCATATGTGATATTAATAAAAATGATTTGTAATAATGGAATTTAAATTTGTTAATTGAGATAGTGAATAGTATCAATGGAAATCATGTTTCAATTGATTTAATTAATTGCAATAAGGGGATTCATGTTTTAATTGTGGAAATGATTTGTAATAATAGAATTAATGTGTGAAATGAGAAAATTAATGGTAAAAGTGGTGTACTTGTGTGAATTGAGATGAAGAATGGTATTAATGGATTTTTCATATGTGATATCCCTCTGAGATAGTTTATCCACAGGCATGGGTCGTAGAAGGTATTTAGAGTTCGGGTCTCATCGAAACCCATGGTTTTATGCAGTTAAATAAAGTATAATTTAATAAATTTAAACATTTTCACTTAATTGTTGGTATTTCTTCTTTATAGATCTCCAAAAACTATTTTGACTGGATATTGTTTTAGACTCCATTCATGGGGACCTACTGAGTTATACTCACATGGTACTCAGGATCCTGATCAAAACTCAAATAGATTTTATGGTTGTATGACGGTATAAGGGAAAATGTACTATGTTATATAGATGATTTAGGATCATGATTGGAAGGAACTGAACATGGTTTGGGACCCTCTTGTGAGTTTTCAGATTCCTTACTTTTTAGTTTCATTTTTGACACATGGAACATACATTATCATACCATATTTTATTTTTTAGTTTTGATATTATAATACAAGTTTTTGTCACTCTGTGATACTAGTATTATCCTAGTAATGATTATATGAAATTTAGTTATTGTTTATTTATTTAAATTGGTGTATTACTTTGATTAAGATGGTATAGTATCTCAATTACAGATATGAGGCCCTCGATGCTAACTGGAAGCCTCTAGAATATGAGGTTGTGTGATTAATGTTAGGTGGCCTACTGGATCAGGGAACCCATGTGTGAAACTTTGGTTGTGATGTTACAAAGTTGTATCAGAGGTTGATTTATTTAATTTTCTTTTCTATTACTATTTGGGAATGGTATACCTAAGACAATGAATTTTCATGCATTGGATATGTTCTCATCCTTAGGAGTCACTAACCCTTGTATGAGGAAGAAACCAAGTACCCATGGTGGCATTATTGTTATTGATATTTGATTATAACATTGAATGTTATTACACCATGGGTGACACCCTTGTCATGGGATGTGATTATTATTTCAATTATTTGTTGAGATTTTACTTATGGCCTAATATGGTATTAGATTTGAGTTTTCATGCATTATTCAAGGAACACATTATTCTAGGCACTCCGGATTATTTTCTAACATGCGAATCCTATGCATGCACATAAAATTGGTTTTGGTTATGTTGTTTGACATGAACTATTTTTTCTTTTCGTATGTAAATTATATTTAAAATCGGTCTGATATGAAATTAAAATTTTCTTAATGATTCAAGATTTAGATAAATGGGTTACTAATGGGAAAAAAAGAATAATGAGGAATGTGTATACCCTTAATAACCATGACGTATATAGGATGGTTAAGGGATGGGATAGTGCCTTTGTATTGACTATGTGGAATGGTTTGGGGGAAGTGAAAGTTGGGGTTTTTGGTGGTCACTTGGTTGATATTGTTTTGTGAATGGCTGGTGTTTTTAAGTGACAATCTTGTTGAACTTCAAAACTCGAGACAATCATTTTGTATACCTTAACATCATTCAAGTTACACTGAGATAATATTGGTTCTATCCCTAGCTACTTATGGAATTTTTATAATGAAAAAATGGTCCTTTTTAGATGTTGATGCCTTGGTAAATGTTAAACGTAAGCCTTTATGGTGGGCAGTGAACCAATGAATACCCGATTAATGGTAGTAAAGAGGTTGTGTGTCTATAAATGCTAAGGGTGTAATTCAGGGAATCATGTATTGGGTGATGGATTATGTGTCAATTATGACACTCGATTGATGATGAGATAGACATTCCATATTCATTATCTCTTAATGGGAGGGTCTATGATCCAAGCTAGTTTGTAATTAATTGTGTAATGTTATGAAAACAACCTGACTAAACTAGGGAGTTATGTAATTTTAATACAAAGTTCTTTAAGGATAATATAATGTGTGTGTTGTATTTTAGTTATAAAGTGTTAGGGGGAAAGGCTATGATGATAATATGAGTATAATAGAACCATTTTTGTGTGTAAGAGAAAACATCAGAGATAGAAGAGGATATGATTGCTCAGTGGTCTTATCTTGTTTTTTCATAATCTTAGGGTTTCTTTAGAGTAAATCATGAGGATGATCTATTATAATGTGGGGACAGGTATGAACCCAAAACATTCAAGATATTTCTCCAGCTTTTTAATAGGTAATATTTTTTCTTGTATTGGATTCTTTTTATTTGGTCTTTAACTTGGGATAAGTTTGGGAGAACATTGTGAATTGTGGACACTACACTGTTGGCACATAGTTTTCTCAAACTATACACCTTCAACTATAAAATCATGAAACCCTAGACTAAGAGGGATTGAATAATGGGAACAGAGTTTTCAAATATGTGTTCCCTAACAGGACAATCTATGCACCCCCCTTCTAGAAAATTATCAAGGTTTTGGTACATAGTTAAGGGAAACCTTGGACCTCTTCCTAGAAAACTGTGATTGGTATTTATGTTAACTCAAAAAATTAGATTTCAAAATACTGCAACCCCTATATTAATCCAATATTGACCCAAAATCATCCCATAATGATTCCTCTCAACATTGGTGTATCCCAAAAAAATTCCCACATCTCCCAACCTCTATTCATGACCAACTAAAAGGAGGATTGAAGATCTACCCCTCCTTGGTATGTGGTTTCTTCCAATTTATATCTCACTTTCTCTCCTACTCATATTACTATATAAAATAGATGTTTTTATCCATTATTGGGTCTATATTTTGATCTTTTTTGTTAGATATTGATTAATTTAAAACAATGATCTAGGAATTGAATCAATATATCATTCTTCATTACTGTTTCACTGAATTTTGGGATTTCTTTTGGCTTGCGTTTATTCTCAAACATCAGGTGTGTGCTATATAGATAAAATCCCATAGACTATATTTTAGTTACGAGTATCTAATTGTATAATTCTTATTTGATTTATAGAAACGGAGTTCTTTGTTGAATTAATTAATTAGGTTAATTAATTAATTGAGGAAAATATGAAATAATGGGATATTGGAATTATAGATGATTAATAATTAATTAATTAATTAATTATATGAGAATTTTGATTATTGAATTGAAAAATTAATTGATGAGATAATTATAAGATATTGAAATTTTGAGTATGAATAATTAATTGATGAATTAACTATGAGATATTGAGACTTTGGGTATGAATAATTCATTATAGAATAAATTATGGTATATAAATATTTTGATATTTAATTTTTAATTATTTAATTAATTAGGAATATTTTAATTGTAAATTAGAATAATTAATTATTGAATTAATTATTGGATGTCGTGATTGTGTAATAATTGATTGATTATTGAATTAATTAATGGACAAGATGTGATAAAATAATTATTGTATTAAAAATTTGATATTTGTATGATTTTTAATTTCATTGAGAAAATTATTTATTTTTTGAATTGACTAATAGGGTTGAGATGATTAATATTTTTTTGATTTAATTAATTTAACTGTATTTGATTAATTAATTTTTAAATTAATCAATGGATCTTTCTTGGAATAATTCATTGATTAAATAATTTTGAGGATGTAAGGATTGGGAATTTTATTAATTAATTTTTGAATTAAGTTGAATGGGATTAATTAATTGTTGAATTAATTAATGGAGTTGACTTTGGTTTATTAACTCTTGAATTAATTAATGGATTTTTGTTAGATTTATTGATTTTAGAATTAATTAATGGACTTCAATATGATTAATTAGTTTTGAAACTAATTAATGGGATTGATATGAACACTTAATTGGTGAATTAATTGAAAGAATTGAATGTGATTAATTAATTATAAAATTAATTAATGTAATTGATGTGAGAAATTAATTGGAAAATTAATTTAAGCGATTGATTATTATTAATTAATTGTTGGATTACAATATTAAAATTAATGTGAATAATTAATTGGTCAACTAATTTATGGGATTGAATGTAATTATTTAATTTTGTAAATAATTAATTAAAATTATTTGGATTAATTAATTGGTGAATTCATTTATGGATGTAATGTTATTATTTTTGAGTATGAGTAATTAATTGGTGAATTAACTAATGGGTTTTATTATATTGATGTAACCGAACGAGTTAGATTAATTAATTTGTTAATTAATTAATGAGTTTTTTAATGTAATTGAATTATTTATATTGATTAATTTGTGAATTGATTAATGTCGATTGTTTTGTTGATCCAATTGAATGATTCATATTATTTAATTGTAGAATTAAATAATGAGGGTTGTTGTGTTAATGAAATTGAATGAGTTAGATTAGTTAATTTGTGAGTTAATTAATGATAATTGTTTTGTCGATGCAATTAAATGGGATAGGTTAATTAATTAGAGAATTAGTTAATGTGAATGGTTGTGTAATTCAATGAATGACTTATAATAATTAATTAGTGAATTAATTTGTGAGGATATTTATGATGAAGAAAATTAATGAATTGGATTAATTAATTAATTAATTAATTAATGGGTATAGTTGTGTTTATGAAATTAAATAAATTAGATTAATTTATTTGTGAATTAATTAATGGGGATTTTGGTGGTGATTCAATTTAATGAATTGGATTAATTAATCATTTAATTAACTATAGATTATTGTTGTTTTGATGAAATAGAAAATGGATTAGTTAATTTTTCAAATATTCAATGTTATTAATGTGATTAATTAATTGTTGAATTTAATAATAAAATTGATGTGATTAATTAATTTTTTAGCTAATTAGTGTTATTGATGTGGTTAGTTAGTTATTTAATTAACTAATGGAATTGGTGAGAATAATTAATTGTTGAATTAATTAATTTTATTAATTTAATTGGTTATTTGTTGAAAAAAATAATATAATTAATTTGATTAATTAAGTGTTGAATTATTCAATATTATTTATGTGAATTGTTAATTTTTGAATTTTGTAATGGAATTTATGTGGTTAATTAACTGTTGAATTAATTAATGGAATGATTAATGGTGAAAATGGAATTCATATTTGATATTGATATAATGAATGGTATAAATTGAATTCATAGGTGTTAATTGAGAAAATGAATGGTAACAATGGAATTCATGAGTTCATTGAAACAATGAACAGTAATAATGGAATTCTAGTGTTAATTGAGGAAATAAATGGTAATAATTGTTTTCATGGGTGAAATGAGACAATGAATTGTAATAATGGATGTCATCTATGAATTGAGATGAAGAATGGTAACAATAGAATTACAAGATATAATATACCTCAGTAGTAGTTTAGTATCTAGAATGACTCGATGCAGGTACTGAGTGTCTGTGTCTCTGGAAGAAAATGGGGGTTTATGTCGATAAATAATGGATAATTGAATAAATAAAAACTATTTAGTTTATTAATGTTATTTATTCATTATTGAACTTAATAAACTATTTTGTCTAGATGTTGTTTTAGACATCATTGGAGGTGGCTTACTATGTTTTTCTCACACACTATGCAGGATGCCTGATTGGGACCCAAATAGATTTTATGGTTGTAAGACAAGATAATGTAAATGGCCCTACATATAGTAGTTGAGTTAGGATAATGCATGTATGAGGGAACCGAAAGTGGTTCCGGGCACACATAAGAGTTTTTAGTGTCCTTAATTTGTAGTTTCATTTGTTCAGTTGGCATGTACATTCCAATGACATATTTTACTAATCTGTTATGATAATATACATCTAGTTTTGGTGACCATGTCATATTAGTATTATAATTCTAATGATTATATTTCATTTAGTTATTTTTTTATTTATGCAAGTGTATTACTCTGATAAATAGGCTATAGTCTCCCCATAACAAATATTAGACCCTCACCACATGTCGTATCCCCTAACATAGGTGTAGGGGGTGCACATATGGTCATGTGGCCTACCGACTCGAGGCCCTGATGTGTGGCACCCACGTCTGGACATCACTGGAATGTTTTTTTGTTTCATATTGGAAACAATATATGTTTTATGATTTAATAACAAGTTAATTTTAATAGATTTTGTAAAACCCCTTGATTTATATTTATAAATTCTATTTTAAATTTATGCTTCTAATTAACACAAATAATATGTTTTATGATATGTTTTAAAGGAAGGAAATATTTTATGTGTAATGGTTTAATTTGGGAAATATTCATGCATTTTGGAATGTGTTCATATTTCACATTATAAGGCCTTATTGATATGTGTGTGGTTCTCATTCCAATGTTAAAATTGTATTGTGACATTATAATAACATGGAGATGGAAGAATCAATTCTTCCATGTATTTCAATTTTTAATTGGGATGGATGTGTGTTTTTGTTTGTTTTTGTGAAACATGGATGTGTATTCCAGGTTGAATAAATTAATAGAAAATTTTATTTTCTTCAATTTTTAAATTGTTCTTTATGGAAAATTGTATTATATTCCACTATATGTTAAATATTGTGTTCATATACTGTGTTTTAATGATATATTGAACACGTGACATGAGTTAGGAGGTCTCTTTGGAATGCCTACTTGGTATGAATACTCAACCCTCTATATTTAGTTTTTCACATCTGCAGATGGAATTTTTCAAGAATATTTTTAGGAAATTTTGGGTAATACTATATGATTGGATCATTACTCTACATCATTGGATGTGTGTTTTGAGATTTATGGTTTCTTTTATTGTTATTAGTGTTATTTCACATCATTGTTACTATGTTTAACTATTCTTTAGATTCTTCATTGATATATATTTCCACTTTCTCAGTGAAGTGTTTATTTTATTATTAATTGTGTTATCATTTTAGTTTTATTGTTATTTCTCATGCATCAAATAGTTAGTTTTGTAGTCTGTATTTAATATTTTTATGTTTTGTTTTGTGTGTAAGTAAAATTATCTCGAATTTTTTTTTCTAATAACATATAATTTATTGTCGACCTTTACATTATTAGGGAGGTAACTTATGTTTATTTTTACCACTATCTTTTCCAATCCATTGGGTGAGTGGTAGAATATTATAGCCCCCCCCTCTCTGGGGGTAATCATTGATAATAATTTTACTATTTCCTACCCAAAAAATTTCTTCATCTTCCTTAAAAAGTACAATATACCAAGAATCCACTATTGAATCGGTTACCATGACAATATTTGAGAATTTCAAGCTCATTAAATATTAATTAATAGTGAATATTTAACACAACTACAACTGTATATCATCAAAGTCATATTGGAACCAAAAATTTATATACCCCTTAATGACTAGAACAAAATCTCCAACATATTCCAATAAAATATTCCAATTAAACCTTAGATAAGTAACAATATTTTAGGCTTCCACTTTAATTTCAGTCTATAGGATCAACTTGACATCTTCCTACTAGACCTATAGCATGTGTGACATTAATTCTAGTACACAATATAGAAGCCATGATAAACCCAATTTCTACTGAATATAGAATATCTATCATTATAATTCTCTCTCATGAATCCAGAGATTCAATTTGCTAAAAATATTTAAAACATGTGACACAGAAAACAATATTCTCATGTATTGTTCCATTATAAACTTCTTTAATATCTTATCCAAATACGCACCTTGAATTAATCAAATAATACTCTTATATCTATCTCCATGAATCATAATCCCATAAATATATGACTCTTCAACAAAATTATTTATATATAACCATTTATTTGACCACATCATAATGGAAAATAAGAAATTTTTATCATTTACAATATGTATTTTTCACCAATATATTCTATTATCAAATTGACCACACTCCCAAAAATTTCCAATATAAACAAGGCACACAGTCTTTATTTATGAAATAAAATCCAATTATGAAATCATAAAAATTAATATTCGAATAACTAGATGGGTGTTGTACCCGAAAAGTCTGAACCAGGAGAAATCCCGATCCCACAAATTTATTAAGAAAAAAGTGCATGTACAGACAGTAGAAAATAAAAATGCTACATTACATCAAACCCATACTCATCCCTCTCCCTATCATCGGATAACTCATCACCAGGATCAGCCGACTCCCATTCTGAAGATTCATACTTCCGCATCATCTCAAGATACATGTTTTTCTTCCTAAGAATCTCTTAAGACATCTTATCCTTGTTTGACCGTTTCCCACTGGGCCCAGTATCCACCTTCGGAGACCCTCCCCTTCGCTTGAAACTGTTCCCATTTGCATGAACAGTTTATTGCGACCCTACATTCTTGCAAGCATTCCTCGTCGCCATTGGCTTGGGTAGGTCCGTATAGTCCCTCCATGTCTTCCTCTTACTTTGGGTTTTCCCTTCCACTTCCTTGCTTAGGGGCTCATGAATTCCATGCTTTACCACCTCAGTGTAGGATGCTTTGTGATTATGGATCTCTTCTTCACACTCGACTCTATCCCCCCACCTCTTAAGGGTCATGGGGGAATTGATATTTCCATCCTTCCCACACACCATTTGAGTTGTCTTGACTGTGTCATCAGCACATGGACTTTTATATTCATCATTCACTCTGTCTAGGTTCACATGACCTTCTTTCCCTCTAACTTCCTCTTCCACTTCAATCACCTTTGCCTCAGTTGATTTAACATCACCCAGCACTGCAAACCTGTTTGCAGAATAATTAATCAAGTCATTAGGATTTACCTGTACCATACAATCAGGTGTGTTCTCCTATTCAGACACCATTTCCATCAGTGTACTACTATCCTGCATCAATGCAAACCCCCTGCCAATGTACTTAAAGTCATCATTTGACCACGCCACTTCATGTTGAACCTTGGGTTCAGGAATTCCAGATTCTGCCATATGTGAAACTGAGTTATCAATCATATTCATATTTTTGTTAGATTCAATCAGAATTGAATCTCCAGGCCGAGGCACATCCATTCCAGGATTGACCAGTTGGATTTCTCCAACATCATCCACTGAAACCTGATCAGATCTGTAACTCAGAGATGTTCCATTCAACACATCCACTGGTGTCACTCTCTGCTCCATGATAGCATTGGGCACCGGAAGAGAGTCATCAACCTATTGCACATCTGGAGTAGGATCAGCCACTGCTGTGCAGGCCTCCACTGCCCGTGCATCTCGACCATTCCTTCGGCAGACATCCATCCCATGTCCCTGATTATGGCAAAAAGAGCAGAATGGCATCCAAGACTCATAGACAATCCGTTGTGCATACCTATACTCACCCTCCACTACGATCCAAATAGTATCAGGTGGGATCTTTGAGAGATCCATCTCCACGCAGATTCGTGCAGATATAGGGTTTCCCATGGAGGCTGTACTCCGATCGACGCAGATGAAACGCCCAATAGAGTTTCCTATCGACTTCAGAAGCCCAGGGTTCTGAAAAGGGAGGGGAATCCCCAGCAGTTTCAACCATATGGCAAGATTCAGAGAGTCCCTGTTCAAATGATGATGGAAAGAACATCTTAGCAACTGGAATGAGTAGGAATTCCTTGGTCTAGACCACACCCTACCCAAATCTTCCTCATCAGAGAAGAAGATGAGAATCTGTCGAGGCCCAAAAATCCCAAACGATGCCTGGTTTTTCAAACCCCAATCTTCATTCACCATCTTTCCAAAATCCTCAACTGAAGGACGTCGCCACACAAACCTTGAAATTAAGGCTGTGGAAAGCATCGAAGATGCTTTGGAAAATTCTCGAACTGAGACTGGTACGATGGGCTGACCAGAAACACATCCCGGAACCCTCGGAGAAACCTGTATCTCAGGCTTGTAGAAACCGTAATCAGGCATACCTCTACGCGCAAAACTAGAGGACGAAGAAACCCCTCCCCCGCTGCGGGAGTATGGGGCACAGCAGCCGCCATCGGCAAACTCAATGCAAGGTTATACTTTTCAAGAGATATCTAGATGGGTGTTGTAATACAGAAATTAATATCGACTACCTTTTAATTTATTGACATCATTTGGAGTAAAAAATCCTTGTAGTTACGTCATATAAATATTATCCTAAAGGTTATTTGTATAAGGATGTTTTGACATCCATTTTAAAATTCTTCTAATCTATGATGGACACTAAAAAAAGATTAAATATGATAGATTTATATATATATATGGGTAATAATTTTTCTTTATACTCAAGCCCTTGAATGTTTATCGAACCCTTTTACTACAAAGAGTTCCATATACGTATTGAATTTCCCTTTCATGCCTAGTTTCATCATAAATACCATTTGAAACCAATGGCCTTTAAATACACTAAAGGATCTACCAAACACGTTGTATGGTTTTATACTATAAAATTAATTTTGATATTTATGGATTCTTTCCATCTAGATAATTTTTTGGTACATACTTCATCCTTATAAGTCACATGATCATCATTACAAACAAATAATGATTCCCCATCCTTAATATTTAGATAACCATATCATTCATTTATTCTAAACCCTTTTATTCTCATATACATTAATGGTTTATCTGTGATATCTCCAACCATGGGGATTTGTGGAACCTTTTCAGGTTCCAACTCTTGTTTTTCTTGAGCAAGTATTTGATGAAGTTTTCTTTGACTCCCACTATATATTTTATATATATTTTCCCTCCTATGTAATGTGGTATTTTATTTAATATAAAAATTATAATATAAGGGGTATTGGAGGTAATATAAAATAATATCCTTTTGATATCTTATAATTATACACTTATTAGATCCTGGTGATATTTTTAGGATATATTTATCATTAAAAATACTTCATAATTCGATACACAAAGGTTGGTCAAAACAAGTTTCTTATGAATCCTTAATTGAAATATAATCCAATTGGTAATATTTAGAGGATATTTATTAATTATAAGAGATGATATATATAATGTGTATCAGTAAAAGTATAGTTTAATAACCTTATGAATCATCATTTACATCCTCATGTATTAAAACATTTTATTACTCCTCTCACTTACACAATTCCACTATTACAAATGATGAAGTGTGAATTAGATAGAATCTCAAACCCCCATATATAATATTTTTTTTCATGATTAAGATATTATCTACTAGAATTTGAGATTAATTTCTTAATATTCTAATATATATGGTGCTCAACATAATATTTTAGTTTTTTATTTTATTAATGGAAAGTGATATATACCTCACATTGTAAACATATCCATGTCCACTGATGACATAAAAAAAATTATGAAGTATGTGTAACAACCCATTAATTTTACTAGAAATGGCCCACACACATTTAATTGATCCAATTCAAGATTCTCTATGTCTCTTTCACCTATTCGACTAAACATGGCATTGATAATTTTATATTACAATCCCAAATTATATGAACCAATAGGTGTTAGATTAAATGAACCCAAATACACTTCTTTTCCTAATATCTTATCATGGTTTTTTATTTACATGAACTTTATGGTGAATCTATTTTTTGGAATGGTGTAATTCATGAGAATAAATATTCTAATCAATTATCATTACTTGATTTGTGTAATCTAACACGTTAATCTCATTATTATAATATTCCGTACCATAATATAGTATTTGATTGTAAATGAACACAAAATTATTCCTAAATAGTAAAATAAAGACATCTATGTAAATAATGTATAAATAAAAAAATTATTATTTTAGGTGACATAATAATGGTTTCTAAAAACCAGGATCATTTCATCCCATAATGTCAGGTGGTAGTATCCAATAACAATACAAGTATGTATTTATCTGCTGGTTGACCATAGATCCAGCTCACCTCAATAAATATTCTTGAATATTATTAATTACATTATTTTAATACATATTCTATCACAACATGAATTATATAATAATCAATTTATAAAAAATTCTTATTTCATTTGATTTTGAACTCACCTGAAGTTTCCCCTTTCATCATTTCTTAGGCGCAGTTTTTCTTCTAGAGGCCTTACATGGCACTTGAGGAGTATCAATCTTCATATTCTCATTCATTCACCTAGATTATCCTTCACAAGGTTGAGAAATTTATATATGTATTATACATAGAGTTAGGTTTCGAAACACTTTTTTCCCTTTCTATTTTTTACTATTTGAATATATCAATTTTCACAAATCATGTCTTTATCTACCTTGAAACATAACGTAAGGATATCTATAAGTGACTTCTTAGTGTTCTTTATATCATAATTAACAAAAAATCTACATAATTACTATTTGATTTATGTTCTGATGGTTTCCATAAAAAAAATAATTTAGTAGTTTAACACTTTAATTTCAAGGCTCTCATTTTAATATAACAACATAGGACCCAGTGGGAACACCCTCACCATGATTTCTTATAAACAGTATAAGGAATTAGCCTTAAACATTACACAATCCTATGTTTTATGAAAATAATTATTTTTCATTAATTATATTGGATTCTTTTGTATATAGTGTTTGAGATAATTGTGTTTAAAATATAATATAACATAAAAAATAGTCATTGTGATAAATTATTTTTTGTATTCAATATCCACAATAATCTAAAAATTATAAAAATAATAAAGGATTTCATTTTGTGAAAGAGCATCATGACATTCAACAGGATGTCATATTCTACCTTAAAAATACACAAACCATATGAGAAATATTTCAAAACATATTATGAGAAAAAAATATCATATAATAAAATGAAAGAAATAAAAAACTCATTTCTCTATAAATACATACAAAATTCTCAAATTTCAAAATAAGATTAGGGGTAAAAATAAAAAAACCTACAAAAAATCATATTCTCTGCCAAAATAATTCATTATAGTAATTCATAATAAATATTAATGGAAAAAATAATACACATAATGGTTTCCTTACATTCTTTAAAATATCATAAATTTCTTTTCACAAAGTGTTACTTTTCTCACATAAAAACTTGTGTGTGCATTAATTTAAACATAATATCATTATACTAACTATATAAATAATAATATTTCAATAAAATCCAATACAAATAATAGATAAAACATGTTTTTAAGTTGGTAAATAATTTTATATATCAAACATATAAATGGAATAATTGTATGGTTAAATTGGATACCTAATGCATTGAATGGAAAAAACAGACTCAACAATACATGGTTTATAATGGAACCACCAATCCTTGGTTAATAACATTATTTCAGATGTTTTCATCTGGATGTGCCTACACATATTCACACTGATGTGTTCACAATGGCTGATCTTGTTACCCCGCAATCCCTCTTTGTAAAGGCTAGTGGCATTCATCACCTTCATCTTAGATCTCTTCCCCATGATCAAAATCGGATTATGGGATATCAGTTTATCTTTCCATGGACACCTCTTTAGAATTCATCACATATTCCAGGTCTTCCCCATAGAATTATTTCCATTTTTGGAACTCATTCCTTGTTCCATCTCATTGTGAACAACTATTCATTATTATCCTTCTCTCTAGACATTTCAAATGGTCTTGAGAGGGAAGAAACCATCATACATAATAGTAGTTGTGTTTGGAATCACCGGAACATCTGTACACTAGGACCCTTGGTCACCTCTATTCTACATCAATATAGGGCATATCATTGAGGAATCTTGAGTGTGGAACCTCAATAATCCCATGTCAATCTAGGAGGTGTGTCCCATAAGGCTAGATTTCACATCATGAAGGTTGATCTTGACACAATTGAGGTGGATCAGGGAGCTAAAACCCTATATGGGAAGCACCATGGTATACAATTAGTTGGCATTAGTCCTTAGATAGGTTTCTGATGTAACATTCATAAAAGGAAGTGATCAACAACAACATTTTTCAAGAGGTGGTATAGTGATAACACATAGAAGATGCATGAATCGATGGCATGATCACACTAGGATATGGAATCCTAATAAATATTTGGATGGTTTAAGAAATGATTGTATGGAGTTGAGAGAGTGGATGTAGTGTTGGGTGTTGGGATTTCACACAACGGAGTATTCCAACATATCCATCTTGGTTGGGAATCCATGTTTGGGTATTTAGGGATGGGAATTAGTTCTTACAATTGAGGAGGTGTCCCATGGAAATAAGGAGTATTTTTGGGGATAACACATTGAACCATCATAGTTGGAGAGATACGATGTGGTTGGGACTTACGCGAAGAGGTTTTTCTAGGTGGTTAAAAGTTCAAGACTTATGTAAATAGAGGGGGACCAACATAATGTTTGGGATCGTGTGGATGACATGATCTTCACTAACCTATATTCCCACGTGATACATTCCCTGTGTGAGAAACAAAAGGATGCATTAGAATAGAAGATCTCATGACTTACATAATATGCTGGTGGATGAGGTCGAGGGTACAAGAGAGATTGGAGAAGACATTAGTGAGAATCACCTACTGAACCTAATATACACGGGGTTATATAAGGACCATAAGAAATACCACCTATAAGAAAGGCTAGGCTATTACATTAAGAGGTATCCCTAAGGTATTTCATTCATTGTGTATATTATTTCCTTCCATTTGAAGAGAATCTCATTCCATGTCACTCATACATTGGACCTCACATGTCTTCCACACAATTTGATATCACGTTTTAACGTCATTTATTCAAGAAGTTGGTGCTAGGAAGTTTAACATCATGTGGCTCAGATGTGGGGGACTCAATCCATACCCCTTTGAATTACATAACCATCTCACAAGAATCCCAATGTGGGACATGGATTTTGTAATGCCAGGTTGGAATGTTGTGGATGAGTGGTCCATAAGGGGTCTATGTTAGAATCCCTATATGGAAAAGAAAGTGGTATTATCATACCAATGGATAAAAGTAAATGGTATGGAATCACATGAGTTAATGGAATTGAGGTCAACTTCTGAGGGAAAAAAAGCTGGTGTTCAAGATCTTAGATGGATGTGTGCAAGAGGTTTGCACAAGGCATCATTATTATGTGAAAGCGGGTCAAGGACATGAGGATTTGACACATAGGGAAGCCATAGAGATTAAATGAGTGGGTTAATGCAAGACATGATGCTTGCACATATGTTCTGGCTTGTACCCAACATTTTCATGTTGTATAGAAGTTCAATGTTGTGTGTAGGAGGATCTCATGCGTGAACATGATTTCGGAAGAAAGAGGGTGGGTTTGAACTTCACCATGGTGGGCCCACTCAAGGGGTAACCCATAGAGAAACTATCATGAAATAGATCTAACTTGATGGTTCTATGCATTTTGAGATGGCCCGGAATATGGGTCTTATGCACAATAGAGAAACAATTTGACCTCTAGAGAATCACCCAGAAGAAGGGAATGGTGTCCTTTAATATATAGAAAAATCCTTCAGTGATAGCGTGTAAATATTTCAGATGTGAAAGTGGCCTTTCGAACACCCTCGGACTGGGGGACCATGAAATGGTTGGTTTTATGTCTCATTGGTTTTGAAAGTGTTATCTATGTACCTTCAGTTCCTCCACTTAACATAGACATCTTATGAATTCCTTAAATTTCCATTTTAGAAGACTATGTATAAGAGCAAAAGATACATCTCATTTAGTACCCAAGACCATTGTTCATAGATTTCAATCTTGAATTCACACCTCAAAATGTACATGCGTCTTCCATGGATTTCTCAGAATGTTCATTTGAGTAAGATGATGTATTTGTTGTACTCAAATATTGGTTATTATCGTTTCAATTGGTATTTGGTTCGAACCCCCCCCCCACCGCCCCTCATAATCTAAGATGAAATGGTATGAGATGGTTTGGATCTTATTGAAACATTGAATACCTGTGTCACTTCCATATATTTTCTGAAAAACATGTATGGGGTCATGTAATAAGACTTACGTTCTCATAGAAGACTATGTATATTCTTATAAATATGTATAGGGTCCCCCTTTTATGATACCATGAATTTCCATAGGATAGGAAACATGCTCTCATTTCTGTAAGTTCACAACATTTACATGAAAAACTGAGTTTCCCCTGGTCCTTTCACGTAGATATCATCTCATTCATGCAATCATCATTACCATAATGCTGGTATTTGGCTCATCTATGGCCTAATATTTAACATACTATCACAAATTCCATGATGATTTTGTTTTCTTACTAGATCCAAATTTAAATTTTTCAAACCGGTTTAGAATGATT
Organism: Viscum album; assembly: GCA_963277665.1. Lineage (NCBI taxonomy): Eukaryota > Viridiplantae > Streptophyta > Magnoliopsida > Santalales > Viscaceae > Viscum > Viscum album. The sequence goes on along the minus strand of OY728136.1, from coordinate 1,234,827,377 downwards.
ATCCCACAGGATGTTGCTCAGATCAAGGACACTATTGACACTCGAAGGGATAAGATAACCAAGATTCCTCAGTTTCTTCAATCCATATGAGTTGTATCGAACGTCTAGAAACTATTGTGTAGCCTTACACAATCACATAAGGATAATCTATTGGGTCACTATTTACTACTATTGAACATTGGGATACAAGATGATGTGATCATTATATAATTAAAAATGGATTCATCGTGGTCTTAGTTCATGCGTGATTATGATCTCTTGTGTTAGAATGTCCACAAAAATAGACATGTTTCAACGGATCATAGGTACTTGGCCATCTATATACTAAATTTGAGGACTAGTATGGTAATAGGGGTGATCTAGTGGTGGAATAATTCCCTTATCATTATTATACTACCTTCCATAGTAGTATTAGGGATGACAACATTGGCTTGAAGAAGGAATGGGATTTGTGATCATGAGAAAAAATCACCATTGAGTTGGAATTTGAATATTGTGTATGTTTCACATTCCATGAGTATGGGGGTATCACTATGAAACAACTGGATTTATGAATTGGTGGGGATGTCGTAGTTCCATTTCTTTGGTAAAAAAAGTTAGTTTCATAGCTTCTATGCCAATGGTTCTGGATAGGAACACAACCCACTACTATAATGGTGAAGTATGCATCACCTTGTGGGATATTTATTTCATCAGTTGCATCCCACTGGAAGGATTTATTTATGATGAATTTTTTAAACTACAGAATACATGGGAGAATAGTGGAAAAACTCTAGTCTCGATATAACACATCCTTGAACGAATAAAGGTGAAAATAAAAATCATTCACAACATCCAAAATGATATCTTCTTCTAGGTGTGTTTTTATTTATTCTTCAAGAATGACTATAGTGTGGGGATTTCGGGATGATGGGAATAGTGTCTGACCACATCAGAGTGGATGAAGGCTGGATTCTACTCATTTTTTATAATTTATGTAATGTACCAAATGTTCAGGTACAACATTATAGGAAGCTAAAACACGTTGGTTCACTGCAATTATTTCAGTTTTACTATCTTTAGTTGTTGGATTCTTTTGGTGAGAGACACTTGGAAGGTAGTTTGACTAAGGACACTAGTGGGAGAAAAGATATTGGCCCTTGGAAGCATGTTTAATCTGGGGATCAATAGACTATTGTAGTTTTACCATGGTTGAATCATAGTGTATATCAGGGGTTATGACATCCCAAATTCCATTTTTCCTCCATATGCCAGTTTGCATCCATCACTACTGACCATTACAGGGGTCAAACTACTGAAATTGGACAAGGGTAGAGTCAAACATTGTATCAGTTACCATGAAAAAAATAAACATTCAAACCTTTAATACTCTAGTTGGTCTTATGGTTGATAACATGCACGACTCATCAGAAAAAATCGATTACCTGAGTATTTTCATAAGTAGAGTTCTGGTGGAACAGATTAATGGAAGGGTCCACTTTTATATGGACATGATATCCCATTTCTTTTTGAAATTATAATTTCTTGAACATGTAGAGAAGATAGTTTACACGGGGTATGTGAAAAAATGAACCAATATGTCCTTCTCCAGCGATGGTTCATGATACCAATTGTGGGTTCTAGAAAAATAGTTCTAGTTATATTGACCAACATGTATGTTGTTTTATCAATAGACTATGCCAATGGGTGGATGGAATAATATTCAGATGACATAATATAAAAACACATTTAGGTAATTAAACTAGTGACCGTGGAGCCAGTACAACGAGGAGGTAGATGGGATACTCCATGGGAGGAAAGACAAGCATCTAAAGAGACTCTGGATAAAACTAATACAATGGGGACATCACATGGTGTGGTTGATGTCTCACCCAATAGAGGGGAACATTCTTAGAAGCAACCTTAGAGATAAAAAAAGAGGCTCTTGGGAAGTTTCTGAGGTTTCTCTTTCATCCTACTACATCTGCCATATTTTTTACCACTTGGATCTCTAGGGGAACACTATGAAAATCAATGATGACAAAGGTCTCATGGAAGAACCTGAAGTGGGATTGGATTGAGTTTGAAAAAACAAGCATATTCAAGTTGCATATAGGGTGAATACCAACTGTACACATGTATACCTGACATAAATGTATATTTATGCATGTTAATGAGGGAAGTATGATGCACCCCCAACCTCAGAAAAGTGTTTCTCAGACAACAGTCTAATCAGGAGGAAATATTTCCTAAATAAGAGTCTAAAAAATAAGAGGAAGTGGAAGAGTTTGGCGATGGGGAGAAATTGAGGATGATAATTTTCAGGGAAATTGGAAAGATTGAAGAATATTAAAAATATTTAACTTAATTTTTAATCATATGATTAACTTAAAAATATAATTCCATTATTCTCTTCCACTCTCTACTCAACTAAACTAACTAGAACTCATCTTATGTATAATAATCTTGATAGTGACCAAGAATCCACCATTATTGTAGTGCAAGACGTTCTAGTGAGCGTGGTGGAGAATTCTCCCAAGAAAGAAAATGGGGCTATGGTATGTTGTGAACCGGCTACGGATGAAATAGCTGGGGTTTTGAGAACCTTACCACGGACCCTAGTAACCCGATAATTGATACCTTCCTCACACGTACCATAGGGGATTCCAAATCCCCGCTATTATGATACTAGTTCCTAATATCATACCAAAATTAAAGTGGGAACAAATTTTCCACAAACATTGAATAAGTATGACAAACAATTTAATTTTAATATAAGAGTAACTCTTGGTTAAGAAGTTTAACAAAAACCAAAACACTATATAAAACCAATGTTCTATAGAAAAGTACAAGAAAACGTCATAAAAACCCAAATCCCAATGGATTCATCTCTCTAGAACAAAGGGTCAACATCTACATCCACCAAGTGGTTCCTTACCCATACTCGAACCAAGAAGAAGATAATCTACAAACACCCAAATTTAAAGCTATGGTGTGAGATAAAAGACTCTTAGAGTCCCACCAAGGATTAAATAATAATATTCCACATTTAATTAACCTAATAATTATCTAAATTTTAATAATAAACCTATTTGAAAATTCAAAATCATATTTAAAAAAATTTGATTTACATTTCGAATGATAGGAATACTTTAAAAAAATATCTTAAAATAAAATTCATATGAAAGAATTTATATATATTCTGAAGCTGGAAAAAAAATTAAACAACAAATGGAATATATTGAAAATATAAACAAGTGAGAAACAAGGTCATTTGATTTTGACATTGGTAAAATGTAGGAATGTTTCAAGATACTTGAATCCATTGAACACAAAGTTACAGGACAATATTTCTCTAAAAACATCCCTTTGACATTGGTCAATATTACATCATCACCATCCCATCAGGGATGTGACATGTTTCAATTATGTTATACTAACATTGTAGAATCGTAGATTGATATCCAAATAAATCACTAACAAGATAGTATTTAATGAGTTTTAATAGAAAATAAATTATTGGAAATTTATCATATGAATGTTTAATATTCTATTTATCACGTTCTCTATTTCAAATATGAAAATTTTCTTTAAAAAAAAGAAAAAAAATTAACCAAAACATTCCATTTTCAATGATAAAACCATCATGTTTTATTCAAAATATTTTTATACATTTTCCAAAATTTAATTTGAAATCAATTTCATCAAATCAATTTCCACTATTTAATTAAATCAATTTTTCTACAATTTTGAAAATGAACCCCAATTCAATTTATTTGGGGTTACTTTTTCAAATTGTTTCCAAAAGAAATCTGAATCCACAAATTCATATTAAATGTGTTTTTAATCAAAAAAAATTAATTAAAATTCAATCAATCATATTCATATCAAAAAATTGAAATTAAATCATGCTATTTTTGGTTAATCAGGTTGTCAATTCAAAATTAAACCACCTCCCTCGAGATAATGGGATCTTGAATCACAAATACTTAATTAGGATTCACCAATAAATAATTGAGAAAATGGGAAACAAAGAATAAAACCCTATATACAAGATCCAAATAGTGGGTATTAGAACCACAAATAAACACAGTGATCTACAAAACCATAATGATAAACTAGGTGAGAGAGAGAGATACAGAACAAAAAGAGGAATCCTATTTTGATAAGATCAAATATCATTCTCTTAGATTTGATTCTATTTTAGGAGGGAATATAAGGGACAAAAATGCTCTTAAAAGCCTCTAAGGGAAAATAAATCTATTTGGGGTCGTACCGGTCAATCGATGTCCTAAAAGAGTGGTTTTGAGATTTTAAAAATTAAAATCCATATAAAAAAATATCAACCGCATAGTTTTCTGGGAAGATCCACATAGTTTGGAAAAATCATGAGCCCTTTATTTCCAGTATTATGGTTTCAACTATGTGGGAACACGATTTTTCAAACTGTGAACCAATAATGAAAATACCACTACCTTGGTTTTCATGGTTTGCTCTAGCAGGGTGCATAGTTTTGGGAAATCATGTACCAACAATGCATTTCCATAGAACAATAAGAAATTTATATATATTCACCCAATGATTCCCTAATAAAACCAAAAAAAAAATATTTCTAAAATTGTGTTTAGAAATACTTGAAAATTGTAACAGGATGTTACAACCCCCCCCCCCCCCCCCCCACCATAGAAACATTTTGTCCCCATAAAGCCTATGAATAAGCTCCCATGAAAAAAATAATGATTCCATTACTATCTAATCAGTTCCCCCTCTCCCATGTCTCATGAGAATCATAACTATTCTATCATTTCACTCAAAACCACAATATCATCAACTCCCATAGTACCTTATATTTAGAATAAATTTTACTGAGAGGATTTTTATTCATAGATAAATAAAGTTCAACCTTAGGATCACTCCAGATAAGAATATTAGTTAGATCAGATAGATAAATTCAAATCTGGGTTACATGAAAGATGTTTTCTATTGATGTGAGTTGTGATATATGTTCTAAAAAAAGCAACATTATAAACCTTCTCAAGAACCTAAAAATGTCCCACTAAATAAAGAGAAAGATTTTGTTTACTCCTAATCCACCGATGACCCAAATAGGGAGAACCAATGCAAAACACATGGTTACCAACTAAAAATTTAAATCGTCTATGATGGTGATCAGAAGAAAACTTATACAATATATGTGCCATTAAAATTATCTGATGAATCAAGTTGATCTTTTTTTATCTATCTAACTAGGCTTGGGAAAAATAAATAACATTCACCAATCTCCAATCAACATTATAGATATCTAAAAGGGATTAATATGATCCATTATGATCATGTAATAGTTAAAAATGTTCAATTAAAACACAGCCAGTCCTTTTTGATCATCCCAAGATCCAACAAAATCCACAATGTTGGAACGAAGCATAACCCCAAGAATTGGTATAGCTCTTTCTTTATAGTCATCCAACTATGTATGGTATTTCACTTTCAAATGGAATTGTGATATGAGTGTCTCTTAAAGGCCTCTCCAAAAGTGAGAAGTTAGCCAATGATTTTTATTATAGATTCTATAATAAAGAAATCTATGCAAAATAACAATCTCTTTGATGTATATATTTTTGAAATCCTCAACTGTAGTTGTATCACAAATGATTATAATGTTTTCCAACTAACCCAGCATATCGATCACAACCTATATTGCATTAATCTTTTTATAGGTATGTGGAAATCCCAAAAAAATTCCATAGAGATCTCATCCCACTACCATGATGGGTCTATAATTGGATGAAGAAGAAACAAATGTTTCCAGTGCTTAGCTTTGACTAATTAGAAAGTGTAATAATGAGAGGTAAATTCAACAATTCTCCATCTCGTACATGGCCACCAGAGCTACATCTGCATGTCATAAAATATTTTTATGGTTCTTAGGTTCAATTTTCAGTTGTAATTATTTCAATCCCCCATCACATCACTCCTTACCATTGATGGGCCAAAGATATGATTATAATAACATATAATTCCCTCGGTGGAGAATGACAATTCATGAATGGTCTACCCACCATAAAAAGAGTCTCTAATGCTATAGAATTCATCATGAAGTAGTTATTCTTGAAGACTCATCTTTAGAAGCATGGAGGTAGGCTGAACACAAGCCAAGGAAACATCATACCCAAATGCTTTTACTATAATATGTAACTGTAAAAATAGAGACATCATGTAACGACCCGAAATTTTAAATAAAAATTGTTTCCTAATTTTATGTGTTATTTTATTTTATTTTTATACTCAAGAAAAATGTTTCATTTGATAACATGAGTATAATTAAAATGAGACTGTTGGGTTTTGACTGTTATTTGACCATTGGTCAATATGACCGCTGGAAACTAAACGTTTTGACTATTGTCTCTAAATACAAGAAATCTTGGTTAATTAATATAGAAAGAAGATTCGATGGCCTCACCCAGTAGTCTTGGACCGATCGAAGCCCATCTAACAGAACATGGGAAGGAGGTAGCACCACTGGGCTTTTCTCTGGATCAAACCCAAGCTGAACTTCATCGTATAAAGCTATAACGGGATCGCCTTCGCGAGAAGTTCAAACTGATAGAAATTACTATTCATGCAATGTTGGCCGAGCCTCCCTCATATTCTCTCACCTTAGCACACCTTACACTTAGGTCCTATGCTGGTGTGATAAGGGGCTATGTAAGGAGATCGTAACTGTCTTGTGTAATCCTTTGTTTTAAATAAAAATTTCGATTTCTTTTATGAATTTTCAAATGACCGGATAAATATAGTATGCATATTTTTGATAAATTGTAGAAAAAGGATATTTTAAATATGTTTATGTAAACCTTAAATAATTAAAAATGTGTACTGATTTTCAAAAAATGGTCTTCTACAATTATGTTCAGTACGAAATTTAGAGTCTAATAAGATCAACTTGATTTTTGATGAATAGTAAATTATGAATAGTGATTTTATGATTAGGATTAATAATGTGTCCAAATGGATTAGTAATCGCACTTAAAGAAAGTATTAAAATAATCTAGGCACTTTGATTAAGTAATGTGATTCAATAAAATGGTTAAATAACGGTTTCATAAATTATTATTCAAATATTAGTTTTTCAGATGAATAGTGTTTTTTAATTAAAATTTTAATTAAAAATATTTAGAAAATTATTTTTATAAAATGGACTTCATTTTTGAACTCAGAGCATCAATATTATGTTAAGGTAATTTTTTGGGATTTTTCTGAAAAAAATAAATGTTCGATGAAAAGTGTTTTTAATTAAAAATTTAATTAAAAATATTAAAAAAAATATTTTTATAAAATGGATTTCATTTTTGAAATCAGAGCATTTATTTTTGGTTAAGGTGAAATTTTTGGATTATTCTGAGAAAGTTGAATTTTCGATGAATAGTGAAAATACAGTTTTTAAGTTACAGGTGTTTAATGACATCATTAAATGATGTATAAAGTATTTAATCAATATGGTCGACTTATGAATAGTAAGATAAGGTATGAGGTGTCCCAAGTGGCCAATACCATGGGCAAGCCCATGGTTTTTCCAAAACCACTAATGAGGTGTCCCTTGGCCATTAATGCCTTGTCCCCTCACTTTCCCTATAAATACCAAGCCATCCTATCATCCATTCGACTCCCCACTCTCCCCCAACGATGTTCTGGTCTCCTTACCTCCCAAGGAGTCCTCTCAAGGTGCCCCCAAGCCCTCAAGGTCCAAACCATTGAATTTTAAGAGTTACGTTTTAAGGTAAGGGATCTGATCTCTCTCTTTCTTTTCATGAAATCTCTTTTATGTAATTTCTTTTATGCTCCATGTTTTTATGTTAAAGGGTGTTCTTTGATACTCCTCCTAATGTCATTTTCATGTTCACATAATGAGAGATCCCCTCTTACTCTCATTATTTCGTTTTATGAAGTTTTAAGTGGCGTCGTTAGGCTGCCGAAATTTTTGTAACAGATTCTTTCTCCCTTCTCATTTTTCAAGATCTATTATCATGTAAAGTATTTCAAGTTCCTTTTTATTATGTTGGGGTATTATATCTAAATTTATCATACTGATATTTTATGATCATATGATGAGAGATCCCATTTGATCTCTTCAATTCAGTATTTTGAAGTTTTAAGTGGCGTCGTTAGGTGCCGAATTTTTAAGTGGTCCTTCACCCTTCTCGTTTTGAAGTTCTACTTTCATGTCAATTCTTTCAAATTACTTTTTGTTATGTTGGGGTATTATCTATATATCTATCATACTGGACTCTTATGTTCATATGATTAGAGACCCCATTTGATCTCTTCAAATCAGTATTTTGATGTTTTAAGTGGTGCCGTTAGGCTGCCGAATTTTTAAGGGATTCTTTCACCCTTCTTCTTTTCAAAGTTCTAATTCTTTGTCAAGTCTTGCAAATTAATTTTTATTATGTTGAGGTATGATCTCTATATCTATCATACTGATATTTTATGTTCATATGATGAGAGACCCTATTTTACATCATCAATTCATTTTTGGTTGAAGTTTATGTAACGCTATTAGGCTGCCGAATTTTCATAAGAGAAATCTTATTTTTGTCTTCCTTTCATGTTCTTCATTTCATATTTTATATTTTCAAATTTCATTACCATGTTCTTAAATCCCTTGTATTCTGGCCCTCTACTATTTTATGGGTCATTTATGATTGTTTGACCCATGTCCCCTCACTTTTCAACGTTTTCTAAAACCCTGTAACGTAGCCGTTGTGCTGCAGAATTTTCGTCTCAAAATGTCTCTCTCTTTTTCTCAAAATTACTTGATGTTATTAAGTGAATACTCAAAGATCTTATTTCTATGGGGTTATTCACATATCTGAAAAAATGTTCTATTTTAAATTCTGGGATTTAAATACATAAAACCCGCTCTCCCCTTCCATGGGTTTAAAGTGACGTAAATATCATGTCTTTAAAGCAGTTTTTAAAACGTTATTATTATGAAATTAAACCCATTTATTTTATGATATATGGGTTATTTATGAAATGTTTGATGATGATATATGTGTCTAACATGATAATAAAGGCAAATTTAAGGGTGCACCCTGATATCGCTCCAATGCATTGGGTAAAGACTTAATCACTAGAGAAGACCAGTTTTAACGACGCCTTGGTGAATAACCTTGGTAATTTTTAACGACGCCTTGGTGAATAACCTTGGTAATTTTTAACGACTCCTTGGTGAATAACCTTGGTAATTTTTAACGAAACCTTGGGGATGGACCTTGGTGAAATGAAACGATTGTCAATATTAAATGTTGCAGCCAAATCTTCAAGTTATGAAAAAGTTTTATTTTTATTATGATATGCCTCATGATTTCATTTTCATGCCTTAAATTTCTTTTCACGACTTTATTGATGTATCTCATGTTCATATGTAAAATGTTTTACTTGTTTCCCTTGCTGGGCCTTCTGATCACCCTTTCTTTTAATGTATGTCCCCAGGTTATGAGATGCAGTAATGATCCTAGGGTGAACATGAGGAGAAGCCTTTCAAGTGTTTAAGAAGAATGTTTTTTTGTTTCATGTTTTATGTTCCTTGTTTCCAAGACACTAAACCTTAAAGATCCTCAGTTCCGTGTAATGGAATGAAAGTTATGTTATAAAAAGATGGGATTCTATAGTTGGTATCAAAGGATGGTTTAGTTATTTGTGGAAATTCGGATATGAAAACTCTAGGAAGAACCCTATAGAAAAGTTTAAATATAGGAAATCTTCCGGGTATTTTGGTGAGTATTTAGTAAGGGGTTGCCAAGAAAATACATCCCTGTCTGGATACGAGCAGGTAGAGGTGGCTTTGGCACAGATGTACATAGGGGTAAAACCCGAAAACACCGCATTGAGCTAGACTCGAACGGGAACTGGTACATGACAATGGGCCTTGCTGCACTCTTGGTTACGACACTCCCGGGGGATATGCTTTGGTAAATTCATAAGCTTGGTATGAACCATTGTTAAAGGAACAAAGATAAAATAAAATAAAGATTCACATAAGAATAAATGATCATGGATAACCTAGATGGGAACCTAGGGGATCACAGTTAGGGTATACTTTTCTTCTACAAGTTATCCTTATATTCTTTAAGTTCCTTTTCATGATTATTGGTTAAGTATTTATGCCTCTAATTATACTTTCTCTTCTTAGTTAATTGTGGGAAATGGAATAGTGTGTCCCAACAACCAATGTGATAGGAAATGCGACGATTTCCGTATTAATATGACAGAGATGATTAGGGGATTAAAAGATGATTATTATTTTGGAAGACAGTCACTATTTTGGGGACCCTATATGATCGAGGTAAATAGATTACTATAGTATTTTCATTGAGGAGTAAGGTTGAATTATATTTTGAAGAATTGATGAATTTAAGGTGGACTTATAGTAATTTAGGTTACTTATGGGAATGATTAACCTATCTTGGGTCAAATATGTTTAGGTTAGCTACTTTTGTTAGAAGATGTTAGGAGTGGTTGATGTTGTCTGGAGATGAATAATGAAGTTGTTTTGGAAGACTATGTTATCAAATCCTTCTTGTATTTGGGTTTCAATCTTAGTTTGGTTTATTTTGAGGAATTTTAAGGACCGTTATTTATGGAATGGTCTATGATGAACTTTGGGTAGTACCATGGAACTTTGAAGATTTAAAAGTAGTTTCCATTCCTATGTGATTATTTCTTTTTGAAGAGTTATTTTACCTTAACCTTTCTGTTTTTGGGATAATGTTTAAAGATATAAGAAATAGATAGCAAATCTTTTGTAGATTATTTGATTCTCTAGAAGATGATTCTTGTGCTTTTATGAGACCAAGTGTTTTTGAATTCTCATCATTTGGAGAAAAGATTAGTGTTGGTAGGGACTTATTAAAGGATGAAACTCTACTTGAAGGTAGCTATATTTTCTTATGTTTTTGTTCCATGTAGTAAATGAATTCCTCAAAATTATGAAAAGAAACGTAAAACAAAAATGTTGTTGGTTTATGTTTCCTACTAAGTAATCAAAGACCGTTTACACACATCATAAGTTTGGGATTTTCTTATGGTTAACTTTCTCCTAATCATGTTCTCTATCACTCTCCCTCAGAACTTGACCCTTTGTTTTCTCCTCTATGTCCATGTTTTCCTAAATGGAATCCTAGTGTGGGTTAACTCGGGTGACCTTTGTACTTCCCTTTCTTTCTTTTAAAGTAATAGTTTTACTGACTCCTTTTCCGATGTGGGACTTTCAATGAAATTTCAAAACCCAATTTTATAAATTGCGAGGACGCAATTTCTTAAGGGGGGAAGATTGTAATGACCTGAAATTTTAAATAAATATTGTTTCCTAATTTTATGTGTTATTTTATTTTATTTTTATACTCAACAAAAATGTTTCATTTGATAACATGAGTATAATTAAAATGAGACTGTTGGTTTTTGACTTTTATTTTTCCATTGGTCAATATGACTGCTGGAAACTAAACGTTTTGACTATTGTCTCTAAATACAAGCAATCTTGGTTAATTAATATAGAAAGAATATTCGATGGCCTCACCCAGTAGTCTTGGACCGATCGAAGCCTATCTAACAGAACTTGGGAAGGAGGTAGCACCACTGGGCTTTGCTCTGGATCAAACCCAAGCTAAACTTCATCGTATAAAGCTAGAACGGGATCGCCTTCACGAGAAGTTCAAGCTGATAGAAATTACTACTCGTGAAATGTTGGCCGAGCCTCCCTCGGATTCTCTAACCTTAGCACACCTTACACTTAGGTCCTATGCTGGTGTGATAAGGGGCTATGTAAGGAGACCATAACTGTCTTGTGTAATCCTTTGTTTTAAATAAAAATTTTGATTTCTTTTATGAATTTTCAAATGACCGGATAAATATAGTATGCATATTTTTTATGAATTTTTGAAAAAGGATATTTTAAATATGTTTATGTAAACCTTAAATAATTAAAAATCTGTAATGATTTTCAAAAAATTGTCTTCTACAATTATGTTCAGTATGAAATTTAGAGTCTAATAAGATCAACTTCATTTTTGATGAATAGTAAATTATGAATAGTGATTTTATGATTAGGATTAATAATGTGTCCAAATGGATTAGTAATCTCACTTAAAGAAAGTATTAAAATAAGCTAGGCACTTTGATTAAGTAATGTGATTCAAAAAAATTGTTAAATAACGGCTTCATAAATTATTATTCAAGTATTAGTTTTTCCGGATGAATAGTGTTTTTAATTAATGTTTTAATTAAAAATATTTAGAAAATTATTTCTATCAAATGGACTTCATTTTTGAACTCAAAGCACCAATATTATGTTAAGGTAACTTTTGGGGATTTTTTAAAAAAAAAATTTTCAATGATTAGTGTTTTAAATTAAAAATTTAATTAAAAATATTTAGAAAATTATTTTTATAAAATGGATTTTATTTTTGAAATCAGAGCATTTATTTTTGGTTAAGGTGAAATTTTGGGATTATTCTGAAAAAGTTGAATTTTCGATGAATAGTGAAAATACAGTTTTTAAGTTACGGTTGTTTAATGACATCATTAAATGATGTATTAAGTATGTAATAAATATGGTCGACTTATGAATATTAAGATAAGGTATGAGGTGTCCCAAGTGGCCAATACCATGGGCAAATACCATGTGCAAGCCCGTGGTTTTGCCAAAACCACTAATGAGGTGTCCCTTGGACATTAATGCCTTGTCCCCTCACTTTCCCTATAAATACCAAGCCATCCTCTCATCCATTAGACTCCCCACTCTCCCCAAACGATGTTCTGGTCTCCTTACCTCCCAAGGAGTCCTCCCAAGGTGCCCCTAAGCCCTAAAGGTCCAATCCTTTGAGTTTTAAGAGTTACGTTTTAAGGTAAGGGATCTGATCTCTCTCTTTCTTTTCAAGAAATCTCTTTTATGTAATTTCTTTTATGATCCATGTTTTTATGTTAAAGGGTGTTCTTTTATACTCCTCCTACTGACCTTTTCATGTTCACATAATGATAGATCCCCTCTTACTCTAATTATTTCGTTTTATGAAGTTTTAAGTGGCGCCGTTAGGCTGCCGAAATTTTTGTAACAGATTCTTTCTCCCTTCTCATTTTTCAAGATCTATTGTCTTGTAAAGTATTTCATGTTCCTTTTTATTATGTTGGGGTATGATCTCTAAATTTATCATACTGATCTTTTATGATCATATGATGAGATACCCCATTTGATCTCTTCAATTCAGTATTTTGATGTTTTAAGTGGCACCGTTAGGCTGCCGAATTTTTAAGTGGTTCTTCACCCTTCTCGTTTTGAAGTTCTACTTTCATGTCAATTCTTTCAAGTTCCTTTTTGTTATGTTGGGGTATGATCTATATATCTATCATACTGGACTCTTATGTTCATATGATGAGATACCCGATTTGATCTCTTCAAATCAGTATTTTGAAGTTTTAAGTGGCGCCGTTGGGCTGCCGAATTTTTAAGGGATTCTTTCACCCTTCTCCTTTTCAAAGTTCTAATTCTATGTCAAGTATTGAAAGTTCTTTTTTATTATGTTGAGGTATGATCTCTATATCTATCATACAGATATTTTATGTTCATATGATGAGAGACCCTATTTGACATCATCAATTCATTTTTGGTTGAAGTTTATGTAACGCTGTTAGGCTGCCGAATTTTCATAAGAGAAATCTTATTTTTGTCTTCCTTTCATGTTCTTCATTTCATATGGTATATTTTCAAATTTCATTACCATGTTCTTAAATCCCTTATATTCTGTCCCTCTACTATTTTATGGGTCATTTATGATTGTTTGACCCATGTCCCCTCTCTTTTAAATGTTTTTTAAAACCCTGTAACGTAGCCGTTGTGCTGCAGAATTTTCGTCTCAAAATGTCTCTCTCTTTTTCTCAAAATTACTTCATGTTATTAAGTGAATACTCAAAGCTCTTATTTCTATAGGGTTATTCACATATATAAAAAATGTTCTATTTTAAATTCTGGGATTTACATACATAAAACCCGCTCTCCCCTTCCGTGGGTTTATAGTGACGTAAAGATCATGTCTTAAAAGCAGTTTTTAAAACGTTATGATTATGAAATGAAACCCATTTATTTTATGCTATATGGGTTATTTATGAAATTTTTGATGAAGATATATGTGTCTCACATGATAATGAAGGCAAATTTAAGGGTGCACCCTGATAGCGCTCCAATGCATTGGGTAAAGACTTAATCTCTAGAGATGACCATTTTTAACGACGCCTTGGTGAATAACCTTGGTAATTTTTAACGAAGCCTTGGTGAATAACCTTGGTAATTTTTAAGGACACCTTGGGGGTGGACCTTGGTGAAACGAAATGATTGTCAATATTAAATGTTGCAGCCACATCTTGAAGTTATGGAAGAAATTTATTTTTATTATGATATGCCTCATGATTTCATTTTCATGCCATAAAGTTCTTGTCATGACTTTATTGATGTATCTCAAGTTCATATGTAAAATGTTTCACTTGTTTCCCTTGCTGGGCCTTCTGCTCACCCTTTCTTTTGATGTATGTCCCCAGGTTATGATATTCAGTAATGAGCCTAGGGTGAACATGAGGAGAAGCCTTTCAAGTGTTTAAGATGAACGTTTTTTTTGTTTCATGTTTTATATTCCCTGTTTCCAAGACACAAAACCTCCAAGATCCTCAGTTCCGTGTAATGGAATGAAAGTTATGTTATAAAAATACGGGATTCTATACATCATGTTCAATGATTCTAATATCACTGCTATGTTCAGATGTTTCTAACATAAATCATTATCTATGAAATTCCATTTCCATATAGTATAGTGGATGTCAAATTATATAGAATGTAGATTTTCCACCAAATTTCTCTGATGGAGATTCAAATATTTTTTGTGAGAATATATAACTCTATATATTGTGGTCTAAAATCATAGTAAGCTTTTATCAGAATACATAATACCACAAAATCTTATGAAAATTTATCACAGTTTCATGTTAATAATTTTTTTATATTACTCTTATCTTATGATAAAAAATGACTATATATATAAGCAATTCTATGATCACAATGCCTAAGAACTCATCTCAAACCTAATCTCAATGGATCACTAAAGAGAAAATAGCTCTTCCTGGCCTCTGGAAGAGTCAAAACCAGAGTAGTAGTCAAAAGTTATATCATATTAATATAATAACATTAATATTAATCATCTGAAATGTAATTTACTCCATTTTGATCTATAGCATTCATTGGAGAATCCACCCTTGTGAATTCTTTTACAAACTGGTGAAAATATCTATCTAAGACCATGATTCTCTAAATCTCAAAAAACAAATTAGTTGTTTTCTCATGTAATTGTAGCTTTCACCTTCTAAGGATCAACCAATATATCATTTTCTGATAACACATTTCCCAAATATATTAGTCCAAAAATCTAGAAATAACATTTTTAAAGCTTCACATATTATCATTGATTTCTCAATAATTTCATAATAGCTCACATATAGCGCACATGATCCTCATCAAACATAGATTAAACAAATATGTCATTGAAAAAGACCACCATGAAGGTTTCAAGATACTCATTGAAAATAATTTTCATCAAATCCATATGGATCGAATTATAATTTGATATACTAAATGGCATAACAGGGTACTCATAATGTCTATACCATCTTGAATGGTGGTTTTATGAATGTAAAATTCTATTACTCTCCAATAATGGCTTCTAGACCAAAAATTAATCCTCAAAACCACTTCACCCATTTTAAATGGTCAAATAGATCATCAATCTATGGAAATGGAAACTTGTTCTTTATCATAACTCAATATATTTTCAATAATCAACTCAAAGGTGAAGTAAACCCTTAGATTTCTTAGTAATGAGAACTAGTTCCATGCATGGTGACAAACTATGACATATAAATCCTTACTCTAAAAGATCATCCAACCCAGACCTAGTCTCTTTCATTATAGCTAGATCAATTAGGTAAGATGAAATGAATATTAGTTGAATACTAAGAACTATGTTGATAGAAAACTCCACCACTCTTATTAGGGGAAAACCAAAGAAGTTTGAAGAGAACAAATCAGGGAACTTAATGAAAATGGTGGGATATAAACACTCAAGGATTCCCTCTATAGATAAAAATTTATCATAGATATCACAATCTCAATCTCCGGATTAGATGTTCTAGCTCTATATGAATTCTGGTCTTATTCTACTTAATAGATTCAACAAAACACTATTTGGTTCTTTAAATTAAAATTATTGAAGAAAAAATCAATTCAATCTCTATTATGAGTGATACAATTCATCTTGAAAATTATTTCATGCGGTTTAATTTTGTGAACCAAAAAATTACAATCAAGGTTATCTGTTAATAAAGAGAAAACAAAAAAAGGACCATGGAAACCCTACTCTTTCTTAATTCCAAGGGGAGTAGTAATATCGATCAAAAAATTAAAAATATTCATAGGAATATATATCATATTGAAAATATGGGATTAAATAATTTAATGACACTTACAATTTTAAAATAGAGCAGTCCCTAATGGAGAAGCTATAGTAAAAGTACATGTCGTAGTTGATGGGTTAATTTCTGCTTCCTCTAGAGAATCTTCCATAATGTGGATAATCATTTTTCTAGATTTTTATGAATAGAACACGTTTTTCTATGATGAATCTGAATACATCCCATTACATTTTTTGAACTAAATATATTATTCCACTATAGGGAGAAGAAAGGACAATGAAGAATTTTTCTATGTGACTGAGGACCCACAGGAGCCACAGTTCCTCATTGCAAACCCTCTTAAATTAGATAGATTTCCACACTGGTATCAAATAAAATGAGTCTTCCATTTACTAAAAGATGTCTACACTGACCCTAATATTGATAACTACAATGAGAATCATCACACTTCCTCTTCCCCTTAGTGGATTTCAGACTAGCACTAATAGAAAAATAAACTCCCATCAATGTAGGACACCTAATCCAATATGTATGTGTATTATTTATATTATTTTTATTTCAATTATTATTAAATAAATTGTGTTAACTCAAAATAATTAAATAATTGCCAAAATTATGAAATAATTTTATTATTAACCCAATATTAACATTACATATTTTCAAAACTAAGAGATAATTAATAATTTAGAAAACTCATTAAAATCCCAACAAATACAACTAGAACACCTCCCACAAATACAATAAGTCTAAACGTGTATATATCTTCCCGTGGATATTCCAAAATAGAGAAAATATATCAAAAAGAATAATGGGGATAATATGAACATGAGGAATATATATCATCATTTTTATATGTGAATATAAAATCAGTAAATCTTGTGTTTTTTCAAATTTCCATGAACATGGTATTTACATGACTTATATGTGACCATTGCGAGGAAATATAATCCTTTATGTTTTTTTGATATCCATTAGGAATTTTAAAATTTTAAATGATTTGAAATTAAAATTTTAAATGATTTGAAATTAAATTTTAAAAAGATAATTATAATGATATTTTAAAAAATTAATAAGTATAACTTCTAAATTTATAATATAACATTCAATATTTAATAAATGTAAAATATGGTATAATGAAATTGTTTTTGAGTAATAAACTTACTTTTAAAATGGTATAAATATAATGGAAATGAAATAAAATAATATATTACTTTAACATATTTTTTTTAAATTCCCCATTTTTTGAATTTTTATTATAAAACAAATTGGTGGAGTACCACAAACAAGTGTAGCCCACACTACTACTTAGGTTGGAAGAGCAGCCTCCTATTCGATGGGGGTACTCCAGGTGAATAGACCATACACGTGTGAAACTGAGCTTGAGAAGACCACAATTCTAGCCTACGAATAGGTATGATGAATACCTGTTTGAGTATTGGTTGTTCAAAGACTAGTCAAGAGCTGGTGTATAAGGCTCCCATACTATGTGTGTTTTTTTTCATCAGAAAATACATTAAATTACTAGCCTTATAATTTAGGGCCCATGTATTTTTTGTTTTGATGTGGGATGAGTATTCTTCTTGGATACGTGACCACATACACATGATTGATCAAAAATACTTCAGATTTTCCTCCCAATCTCTTAATCAACCTATTGTTAACTCACCATTTAAAATCTCATGTATAATATTATTTGTTCGACCAGACTTGCCTCAATATAGGACTCTCTTATGAATCCCGATCTCTCCTACTATTTTTCATCACTGATTTTTTGTCTCCAAACTAGTGCATCAGCCACTAGAACCCTCCACCACCACCATAGTTGTCCCTCTTGTCCTATGTCCCATCTCATATTATTACTGTTCTAAAACCGACATGAATAGTTTTAATTGAACCATAACCATTGATTGTTACCCTCCACCAGTGGACTCTATAAGAATATATATATATATATATATATATATATATATTTCATATTAACTTTTTCAAGGTCTGGACAAGATGTAATTAAAAAAATCATAAACACCTCTATTGAATCTAATTCGTTTATTTTTTAGCATACCTGGTGAATCAACTTGTACGGATGATATGTATATATATAATATTAAACAATTGATATTAGTTTCACTAATTGAATAATTGAACAGAATTTTATTTGGGGAATTCACTATACTTCCCATTGTTTTAATCCATATGTTTCAAAAACCTAACATTATCTAACCATTATGACTTCTCACCTAAAGAACCATCTTATTTTCACTCAAACTCTCTATTTTTACATTTCCTCAGATCTAAAAGATGGTAACTCCTTGAATCAATATTCATTCATGTAAGGGGATTGTTTATTTTTTTCATATGAAAGGGTTTGATATTTTTTTCAATATATCATTTTATGTTTAATTTAAAATGATATATATATATATATATATTGATCTATTTATATTTATTTTATTAATTAAAAGAGTTTAATCATTTATTTTGAAATCATTATCCATGGGTTTGAATTTTTTTTCATCTATCATTTTATATATTATTTTCATATATATATATATATATCCATTTATACTATAAGGGAATGATATAAATTTTATTTTAAAAAACAATACCATTTTATGAACCGTAAAAATTTTGTTTATAAACATTTAACTTGTATGATTTAAATAAAGGTTTTTCATTTATTTACTAAATGTATTTATTTTTATAAATGTATTTGTATTTTTAATTGCACCATAAAATTAGATGATGAAAATATCTAAGTATTTTCAAGACTGTTTGAAAAAAAATTATTTACAATTATAGTTTTAAATCTCTTCTAAGGATTATTTTAGTTTCCTACAAAGATTCATAAGAGTACATTAAATAATAAAAAATAGTGTTATTTATTTTTTATTATATATTTTTTCTTTTGTAAATAAAAACCCATGATAGTGGATACCTATTGAAGGATATAATTTTATGTGTCTATTTTATTTACAATTAATAAATGTTATCATTTTATATTATAATTTTATGTAACAATTATTATTTTCAGTACAAAAATGTGTCTATTCATCCTTGTATGTCATCCATTAATTAAATATGTCCATAATAAAAATTATCATACAAATTACATGAATTTTTATTCTTGTAATCATTTTTTAACAATTTATATTTATGACTCAAAATAAAAATAGTTGTTTATATGCATGAATTTCTCCAAAATATGAGATGAGAAATTCCAAATAAATTTTTCTGACTTGTTAAGGACTATGGATGAGTATATTATTTTAAATAAAATTCTTTATTTACATATTATTTTTATCTATTTCTCAGTTATTGTTGATAATTACATGACCATTTATTTTTTTCTCAAAATTTTCATGAGAGTATTGAATGTTAACTTATATTATTGGGTGTTAACCCATGACCTTAATGGGAACTTTTAACATATGAGATATGGTTAAGTTGACTTAAAGCCTTCTTATAGCCTAAAAATTATCATAATTAATCCTTAAAAATTATTATTTTCAAATGAAAAGATCCAAGAAATTATTTCTAAATATTAATATTTAGGGAAATTGATTGTTTTCAAAAGTATATTATGTTATTATTATTATTTTTCTATGTTTCTAAAACCCTTATATATATAATATTTTTAGAAAATGAGATAATTTTAAAAGTATTTACCCATTTTTTATAAACCCTTATTGGAAAAAATAAATGCTAACACTATGTTTAATTTTTTTTATCACTGGTTTATTTAGATAATTTTTGTTTATTTTTTGAGGAGATAACACCTGTGTAGAATTTTTTTTATCTTTATTTTGTATAGATTTATTATTTTTTAAGGAATATATATAATTTTCAAAAACCTTGAGTAGAAATTTTACCAAAAATTAATAAATGATATGTCTTTATTCAGTTTATTGTATTTGAAAAAATAAAAACATATATATTATATGTGTTGAACTCGGAAGCATGGGTTTGGGTTATCACAGTCAACCTTGAATTTCTAGGAATGTCCATTTCGACCATCATCATTCTATCTAACACAATAGAATAAGAAGGAAACAAAAGTTGGGAAAAAATATTGAATATTTGGTCAAAGTCCCAACTCAAACTATCGAGACCTTACCGTCTCATTTGATAACAATGTAGATAAAAAATTTACTAATTCTGCAAAACAGTTTTCATATTCCTCCATGGTGTTTTTAGCCTATTTGTGATTTAAAAATAGTATCCTTGTCCAAAAATATATATTCTCTATAGAACTAGTAAGTAAAAACAACCTTGATGTTTTTCCACTCTGATCCATCATGTTTCTTCACCATCACAACCATGTATCACCATCTCTTACATTGTCCATCCACATAAAAGGTGGCACAATTCAACATGATTTCATCAGGTGTATTCAAGAACCCAATCAAATTCCTCATCCTGCTCAACCATTCCTCACCATCTTGAGGATCATTTTATCCATTGAACACTAGTTCCTTCAAGTGAAGGAACTCTTGATAAAAAAATTCAGAATTTCCCTCTAAGGATCCATAGCTAATGCTTGAGTGGGAATATGTAGTGGTGTCAATCCTAGAGTTTTGATAGTATGAATGATCACCTAAACTACACTTGGGTTCATGAGATGATTCACTAATTTAGGTTCATCGAAATATTCCTACTGAAACCAATTTTTACATCTTCTCATAGGCATGATGCTACACAACATCAACAGACAACATTGAATACATCATCTTAAAAATCAAACAGACCATCAAGGAAAATCAATCCCAACTAATAGAAAAAGGATTTGGATTTAAATATATCCAAATCAAATGTATGGAAGAGAATATCACTAATCCTATAGATTTCACTCCCAAACCACCCCTAGGGACTTAAGGCTCATTACGGTGAGAGCTGGTTATGAACTCAACCACATCTACCTCCTATGTCCTAATAGAATTAAAAAACTACAAATAGACATCATGTAAAAATTTCAACATGGATCTCTGATACCACATTTCCATGAACCATCCTAGGTTACCTGGAAACATAATAACCAATCTTGTTCTAACATGTCCCGAAGAGAGTGATTGACCCCCATGGGTCGGTTACTAGCACCTATAATCATAAGAAATGAAAGTGTGAATAAATTGTCCACAAACATTGTTAAATTAAGACAAAAAAGTGAATATGAATACAAAAGAAAAACCATAGGTTGAATTGTACCAGAATTTAAATAAGTATAAATAACCCAGCGTACTATATTAATGTAACAAAAATCATGATTAAAATCCATGTTCTAATGGGCACAATTATACAAGAGAATGGATAAACAGATACTACCATCAAGTGGTTCTTTACTGTCACTTAAACGTAGATGTAGAAAATATACAAAAACTCAAAGGAACGAGTAGAGTTTCAGATAAATTACTTGTGGAGTCTCTCCAAGGATTCCATAATAAGATGCAACATTTAATAAATTAAATAATGATTTAAATTTTAAAAAATAAATATATTTGATTTTTCAAATATATATTTAATAAAATAATTATTTACTTTTAAAATGATGGAAATACATTAATCAAATGTCTATAGAAACATTTTATATAAAAATGTTTTTATAAATCACAGAGGAATTAAAAATAGTTTACAACAACCAATAGAATATATTTCATATAAAAACAAATGATCAACATCATTATGTTCCAAAATCAAGGATAGTTCCACGCTACATGAATCCCTTTCACTCAACGTGACATGAAAATATGTGTATACACGCATCCCTTTGACACTAGTCAAAATGGATTCATCACCATCTCATATAGGATATGACCTGCAACAATTATGTTTTAGTATAATTTTATAGTCATAGTGTGATATCCCCACAAGTGATGGACTATATGGGCTTTCATATGCCCTAGTAAAAAATAAATGATGGTAAATTTGTCTTAATTTTGTTTAAAATACTATTCACCCCATTATCTATTTAAAATATTACAATTTTCCTTTTAAAAATCATTACATGTGTTTTAAAAAAACAATTATTTTTCCATGACTAACCCAATGGGTTTCTATCAAAATAGTATAATATATTTTCTCAAATAAAATTGTAAAACAATTTTATCCAATCAATTTCCTCAATTACTTTTCACAATTTAATTTAATGAATTATCCATAAATTTCAAAAACAAATTCCTATTAAATATAATTGAAGATTTTTTTCCGTTTTCAATCCAAACGAAATCCAAATCCACCATTTCAATATAATTGTGTTTTTAATAAATAAAATAAATAAAATTTCAAGAAATAATATTAAAATAAAATAATTGAAAATAAATCAATAAATATGTCGTTTCCAAAATGGTCAATTCAAAATGGAACTGCCTACCTCAGGATCATAGGAGCATGAATCTCAAACCCCTAATCTAGATTCAATAAAGAATAATAGTAAAAATAGAAGCAAGGATTAAATCCTTATATTCCAGACCCAAATAGTATATATTATTTATAAGGACCCAGGCTTAAAACACTAAATAATAGTGAGATAAGTCAATGATTTTACTTTAATTCAAACTGAGGATATTCTCAGTTTTAGAGTTTTAAATAATTGGGTCTTTATTAATACATTACATCTCAAAAATTACAAAGTATACACTTCTTCTATATCTGGGTTTTTTTCAAAATAACAAAACTCCATAAATAAAACAAGAATTATTTTCATGATAAAAATATTCTCGAATTATTCCTTTCCCTTTCCCTTCTATATACCCTATGAAAATCATTTCAAAAACATGGGATGAGCATAAGAAGCTCAGTATGAGATATAAAATATGTAAAGAAAAAATTTCAATGAATACATAAAAATAAAGGAAGCTATAATTTTCATTCATAAAACATAATCTCTTTAACATACTTCATGAAATCGTATTATTTATGTAAAACTCATAGAAATCATAATTTATAAAGGTATCTTGTGGAATCCATAACATACATACATTATAGATATCATATCGACATAGGGAGTAACCCTCGTGGTTATGTTCGGAATAACCATCATAGTATTTTCCCTAAATATCATAGGAGAAACCATAATGTTTGCCTATATCATGTTACCAAATGTATTTGAGAGGTATCATGGGCTCACCCTCCCTTGGTTTATCAGTGAATCAACTATATACATAAGCAATGCCTATAAACTATAACATAATCATAACACATGAATAAGCATAAAGAAAATATAACATTTACACATTGCAATGGTAGGACATCATTTGAAGATATTGAAATAATCAAATCCATTCTCAAAACCATTTTCAAAACCAAAATACCTGAATATTGTATTTATTTTTCCTTTTTAAAAACATTACGTCATGTAGAGGAAGAAGATATCAAATAATTCTGGTGGTGGAAAAAAGGTCATTTTCATTGCGTACGTTAAAAAGAAACAATTATTTTGTCATTAAGTAAAATTATTTGTAAAAAATATTTTCCTTTTGAAACCATTGAATTAAATTAAAAGTAAAAGTGGTTTAATAAACATCATATAAATGAAGGTCGTGTATAAATCCAAATATACATCAGTGAATAGAGATTGAGACGATGTCCTTTTCCTTGAGTCCGACTTGTCTGTTTCATTATATATCTTCCTTAACAATAAACTAAGGTTAATTTCTACTTTCATCAGAAATTTTTTTCATCCTTATTATACCCACTACATTACTTATGACCATGTTATAATATTTTGTTAATTATTTGAGTTCATGTGAGGCATTTTGTGGGTAATCGATTCTTGAGTCAAAAATGAACATTGTATAATGTCACTAGTCCATGTGGTCATAATTACTACATCTCTAGAATATTATTCATGACATATTTAAAACATTTAAACATAACTCATATTGTTTATTTTAAAATATTAAATATGGTAATGAAAAATGAACAACGTTTTAATCATGGAGATGTTAGGCCCTATGTACGCATGAGTAATGTTTCCATTTTTTATTAAACATTATGGAAATATAGTTATATAATTTTATATTTCATGAATTATCATGATATTATTATAGTCATCATAATAATTTACATATATTTATATGTATCATACAAGTGATATAATGAATAAAAAATGAGTCACACCGCTTCGTGGAGGTAATAGTGCACACGTACACACAAACGACGTTATCATTTTTATGAAAATAGAATTACGGATAGAATTGATATATCACATTCTTATAATGATTAATATTTCATTAATATCATATATGAAGATTAATTCCATCATTATAAACAATTTTAATTGAACGTAATGGATAATGAAATAAATCAGTCAGTGGAGGTGATAATTGACCCATACGCACGAACAATTAATTAATTTCCCATTTGATCATGGAAGAGATGTATTTAGAGGATGATATTAACATAAAATTATCTCATTATATTTATTATAATTTATTTATTGTCTAATAATGGTTGGTTGATATTTGAGGAAGTGTAAGAAGAAACAAACTAGAAACATTTAAAGAAAATGATACCTCTTCTTTAGTTGATCTCTATTGAAGAACCCCTAAACACCTATAAAAATGATATTCAACCTAAAATTTGGATTCAATAATTTGAGAAGGGATTATTGGAAGATTATTGGATTGATATTTGACTAACTAAAATGATTTTAATGTGTGATTAATAGAGAAGGATGGGTTTCTTTTTTATAGGAGATGGGAGGGGAACCCTTGGAAAGTACTAAAATATTAAATTAATATAAATTAATGTTTTAATAAAAATTAATCCAAAATGAGATATTGATAATATAAGATAAATTATAGATCTAAATACTCTAATAAAATAGTTTTTAGACATATATTTATATTATTTTAAACCAAATATTTTCAGTTTAACCTTAATTATCCTTTTTTAATTTTAAAAGTTGTATCAACATTCTAATTGTTAAGAAGTTTTTTATTTTATGTATATAGGGTAAATATCCAATAGTTGGGAACTTAATGAACTTTTAGATCATATCATAATCACTTTGTTATTTTAAAATATTTTTATTAGTTTTTAAAAATTTAATAAATTATTATTTTTATAAAACATCAATTATATCAATTTCTAAACAATTCATATTATTAATTTTAAATAAAATCAAAAAAGATAGATAACTTGTAAAAAACCATCAAATATTCTACTAACATTTCATATTCATATATAAATTTTTTTGATGGGATAAATTTTTTCAAATAATATTTATTTTAATATTTATAATATAATTTAATTTAATTCTTTATTAACGAAGCAATCACTACATCATTATTATTTCATAATACATTTACTTATATTATCTATAAAAATTATAAATAAAATAACATTATTTATGTAATATTTTTATCTTTATAATTAGTATTTACATTATAATATATCAGTTATATAGCCCAAACAAAAAATATATATGTTAAGAGATACATATTTATGTTATATTTCCAGTTACTTTAAATTGATTATTATAATATGTCATTTTCTCGTGAAAGTGGCTCCCAAATACAAAAAGTATGGAATAAGGATATTTTTGGTCTCCCATGACTCATTAAATAATATTAGAGCATTGGATTGAGTAGATTTATATTATTATAATATAATTTTTACACTTATTTTCATAATTTACCCTTTAACTATGGTAAATAAATATAATTACTAAAATTACTATTCATAATATGCAAAAATAAAAGGTACATATTTACATAATATGGACCATATTATTCCAACTATGGAATCTATTTTTCCAAATAAAATACATTGAAGTTCTATGGATCAATTTAAAATAAATTCCAATTGTCAAACCCAAAGAGCATGTTTTAACGAAATAAAAATGATCAAAAGATTGACATGTGTTCATGTCCAATTTAAAAGTAAAATTACTGCTAATGACCAGAATTAGAGTAAATGATAAGAATAATAATAAAAGAACTATTTAAAACCAATAACAAGATAATATAACTATATAAATAAATTAGATCAAATGGTATTTTTGACTTAAAATGCATTATTTTTCACTGATCATTAAAAAATGAATTATATCAGAAAATTGCCAAAAATTTATCCAATGTAAATTTGGATTTCCTGCTTCTATATATGAAGTTTATTTTTTTTCAAATTGGACATATTAAATTTAAAAAAACTATATTTAATAAGTTTTCTTCATAAAATGGAGGTAAAACAACCTTTTTTAAAATATAAAAGAATTTTATGCTTAAATTTTGGATTCAATCACATTTTAAGCCTCTTAAATTCATTTGATAAATTTAAAAACATATAAAAATATGTAAAATTATAATTTTGTTAATTATTTTCATTACCTCCAAAACAATGATTATACATTAACTAAAATTTAAAATTGTAATATTATTGTTCTATTATTATTCAGTATATCTCAGTGTTGTGTGCAACATATTATTTTGGAGAAACCTGTTATGGTGTGTCGAGTAAACTATTTAACATAGTAACCCCATTAAACTATAAATATTATTAAATTAAAAAAATAATAAAAGATATTAAAATGTATTATTTTATAAATAATCTAGATGTCACATCATTATTTCTTTTGGAAATTTCATCCTCACACTTTTATTCCCTTATCTAATTAGTGTTGGTATTTATCCCTCATGGAATTTTAATATTATCATGTTGCCTCTTCAACCATATTGTTTTTTCATAAAACCATTATATGATAAATCATCTTATTCCACAACACTTTCTCTCGGTGGTGATGAATCTGGACTGGCTGTTCCTCATAGGAAATATTCTCTTCCAATTAAACTACCTGTGGACTCAAAACGTGATATGGATATGAAAAATACTTTCTCAACATTGAAACATGAAAACAATCATGTACCTGGGATAAACATGGACGTAAATACACTCTGTAGGCATCTTATCTAGCTTTCTCCATGATTTCATATGTTTCAATGAAACACATACCCAGTTTTCCCTTATTACCAAAAGACATCCCACATTTTAATGGAGAATCTTTAAGAAAGACAAGATCACCTACCTTGAAAGAATGTTTTTTCCAATAGTTAGATACATAACTTTTATGGATTCTCTAACCTTTCAACATGTGAGTCTAAATCAATTAAACTTTTTCCAGCATCTATTCTACCAATTCTGGTCCCATCAACATCATTTCACCAGCTTCATCCCAAAATGATGGAATTCGATACCTTTTTCCATATAATTATTCAAATGGTGTTATCTATACACTATAATGAAAACTATTATTATAAGAAAACTCAACCTAATAATTATGTTGATCTCAACTTCCCTAGTAATCCATTGAACAAGAATATAGAATATCCTCTATGGTCTGATTTGTTCATTTTGACCATGCATCAGACAGAAGATGAAACTCATTAATAAAATTTAATTCAGATACCAATGACTTCTGAAGGCCTTTCCAAACATTTGAAGTAAACCTGAGACCACGATTAGATACAATGTAGATGGTAACTCTATGTAACCTAACTATATATTTAATATAAAATCCATAAAGTTGATCTAGATACTCTTTATCATAAATTGTATGAAAATGAGTTGATTTATTCAATCGATCAATAATAACATAGATTTCATTATTACTCTAAGATGTCTTTGGTAATCCCATAATGAAGCCCATGGATATATTTTCTTATTTCCAATTTGTTACAGGAAATGTTTGATGCATCCCCTTCAGTACTTTTCATTATTCTTTGACTTGATGACGAGTCAAACACTTCACAATAATTTCACCAATATAGTTTTCATTCCATAACATTAGTAATACTCCCTATATTCTTTGTACATATTTGTACTGCCAGGCTGAACTGAAAATGGAGAACTATGAGCATAAAATAATAACTCTTTCTTTAATATTGTATCACAGGGGACACATAATCTCTTTAAAAACATCAATACAGAATCTTTATCAATGTTAAATTTAGGAAACATACCCTTCTGAACAAATTCTACCTTTTCCTACAACTCACTGTCTTCCTTCTATACTTTAGTTTTTCTGCTTTCTTGAGAGGATATCATGGAAACCTAAAAAATTAGAGTAATTTCCTACACCAATAACATCAATGCCTAATTTCAGGAAATCATTAATAAATGGGTCATGTTTCAAATGATTCACTATTAATGTATAATTACTTTTCCGACTCAAATCATTAGCCACTTTGATTGCTTTTCCAGGATTATAATGTATAGTGCAATAATAATCCTTGATTAATTACAACAATCCTATTTATCTCAATTTAAATTCTTTTTTATTGTATATATACTTTAATATTTTATGGTAAGTATATATTTCACATCTTACTCTATATAGATGATCCCTCTAAATTTTTAAAGACAAATCAACAGTAGCTAATTCCATGTGTTGATTTAACTCAGGATTTTTCAACTAACGTAAAGCATACGAAATTACCTAATCATTCATAATTCGGATACAACCAAATTCATTCAATAATCTATCATTGTAGTCAAAAAATAACTATTTATGAAAGGTAGTGCCAAAACTATAGTATCAACCGATCATCTTTTCAATTCATGAAAACATTCCTCGCATTGTTTTTTCTAGATGAACATAACACCATTTCAAGTTAAATTAGTCAGTTGGATATATAACTGTGGAAAATTTTCAATAAATCATCGTTAATAACAATATAGTATAGGAAAACTAAGAATCATAGTTATGTTTTTTGGACTTTTTCATTCTTCAAAAAAAATTTAGAACGATCAACATTTATGCCATCTTTAGAAACAATGTGACCATGGAATGAAATTTTTTGTCACCAAAACTAACACTTTTTGAATTTTCTATATAGTTTCATTTATTTTAAGGTTTGTAAGATAACCCATAAAAACATTAAAACTCTTAATTAAAATTTTAATATATAAAAATATCCTAAATAAACACAACCAAAAACTTATCAAAGAACTCAAGTAAAATTCTATTCATAAGATCCATGAATATAACAGGTTCATTAATTAACCCAAAAGGCATTACTAAAAATTCATAATAGAGATATCTAGTATAGAACATGGTCTTCTGAATTTCTGCCTCCTTTACTTTCAATTGATTATACCCCAACCTCAATACAATCTTCGAAAAATACTTAGATCCCGGGAGGTAATCAAACAAATCATTGAAATGAGGAAAATGATTCTTCTTCTTAACAATGATGTTATTCAAGGCTCTATATTCAATTAAATGTCTCATTGAACCATATTTATTTTTATCAAATAATATAGGATCACCTCATGATGATGTGATGGGTCGAATGATTCCTCTATCTAATAACACCTGAAATTGATTATTTAACTATAAAAGTTAAATTTGAGACATTAAATAAGGGGGTTGTGAAATGGTCTTAGAATCAATAACCAATTTTATAGTAAATTTGACTTCTCGATCAGGTATTATACTATAAACTCATCAGAAAAAACATCAAGGTACTCATTTACCACTGGCACATCCTTAATCTAAATAGTTACTTTGATTTCAACAATATGTGCAAGGTAACATTAATTTCCATATTTTAATTGTTTCTCAGCTTCCTAATATGTTATTAATAGTAAGGATTAATTCTTGCACACAAACTAAACATCTTTCTTGAAAAAAACCTCTTTATATCTATAATAAATCTTATCATGAAAAATAGAAAGTCAATCCTTACCCAAAACATCATCAAACTCTACTAGAGAAAAAAAACAAGGTTTGGAGACAAATTCATTCCAGAGATAAGGATAGGAAGATTCTAATAATTTCTTTTAATATCAATATTTCCCCCATGTTTTTTACTAAAATTTCTTGATTCATTTATTGAGATGTAATCCATAATTTACTAGAAAATTTATCAGAAATTAAAGATCGTATAGAACTATAATAAAACAACACATTGGAATAATCTGAATAAACAAAAAATGTATCTGATTCTACATCATTTGAGGGCCCAACATCTATTAATGTAGTTGCAATGGATTTCACCACCCATTTATATTTGTAGTTCCGCTGCTTTCCATCATTTGAGTTCGGCATCAGACACTCATTTAAATAATTACCCATCTTATTGCACTTCAAACATTTTAGTAACTGAAAATGAGATATTCCCATACCATTACCTAATCTTTTTCAGTGAAATTTCGAGCCTTATTTCCCATTTTACTGCATCATAAGCACTTACCCAAATTCAAAAGGCATTCCCTAGTGTTCTTTTTACCACAATTTTATAAAACTATAAAATTATATTTATTACCATGCGACTTTTTTGATGAGTTATTTCCTTTCATCTGCCACCTCAGCCTCTTACTCTGTCATTATTCAAAGAACGTATCATCATTGGAAATGTGCATTTACAACTTCTCTGAGAATTGAACATGTTTTTCACAACTTTTGAACCCACGAGAATCTAATACCCTTTGATACATTTTTTTAATCCAAAGTAAAAATGGTTTATTTTAAAATAATGTTATTGTATCGAATTTAGATAAAACCTTTCCAGTTTTTTGAATTTTTCTTCATAAAAAGACACTTAGTCATCATCCTACCACAATTCCAAGAATTGTTTTTTTATTCTATGTGGAACCACCATATGAAAATATTTCTCAAGAAACATACCATTTAATTCATCCTACTCGAGGAAATCAATCTCCCCACTATCCCTGATATTTTTAACTGTCAACCAGCACTAAAAGGATTCACCATCAAAATGGTAAATAGGAATACTACCCTTTGGATGTTATAATCACATCATTACATCAAAAATCATTTTCAGCGATTTAATACACCCTTTATCTATCATAGGGTCCTTTGATCTTCTAAAATATGGGAGATGTTGCCTTATGAAATTCTTTACTACCAACGTATTCCACTATTGATGATTTGGTTTTTCTCATGCATGGATACCACCTCCTTTTATTGTATAATTAAATAGTTCCATTACTACAACTAATATTTTGGTTTTTATTTTGACAATATCGGTTTTCTAATTTGGAAGGATGTTTTTCTATGGATCTCATCCCAGCACTACTACCCTATTTCCTATACGAAAAACAATTCTAAATAGACATATCTTAGATGAATCAGCATGGTAATCCTAAAATGCTATTTTAATTTGACCATAAAGTAAAAATAATTTAGGTATATTCTATTAACAATGTCCTATCCATTAATGTTATCTAAACCTTCCCTTTGATATCATCTATAACGCCACATCCTTAAAACATTACGTAATCTTGATATAAGACAATAATTTGACTTTAATTCACATCGAGGATCTTTTTAGGTTTACTGTTTTAAAGAATTATGCCATTATTAATACATTAAATCATAAATATTACAAAGTATACACTTATACTCTGTCGAATTGTTTTCATAATATTAAAACTCCTTAAATAAAAAAAAAATTATTATCTTGATAATACTATTCATGAATTATTCCTTTCTCTTAACCTTCATTATACCATGTGAAAAATATTTCAAAAACATGGGATGACTATAAAAATCTTATTATGGGATATAAAATAAGGAAATAATACCTTAGTCCATGAATACATACAGATCAATGAAATCATAAATTTCACTCATAAAACATAATCTCTTTAACATACCACATTAAATAATAATATTTATGAATAAATCATAGGAATCATAAATCATAAAGGTAATTTATGGCATCCATATCATAATTACATTTCAGCTTTCACAACTACATAGTATGTAACGTTTATGGTTACATTTGGAATACCCATCACAGTATAGTCCTTAAATTTCTTATGAGAAATCATAACATTTTCATCTGTCACATTAACCATTACATTGGAGAGATATCACAGGATCACCCACCCTTAGTTTATCATGTAATCCCTCGTATACATAATAAATTCCCATGAACACTAATATAATCATAAAAAATGAATAAACGTAATGGAAAAATAAAATTTCAACATTTAAATTTTAAGGCATAATTTCAAGATATAGATATAATCCAAACCATTCTCAAACCCATTTCCAAGACAAAAAATCATAAATATGGAATTTTATTTTTCTTTAAAAAACATTATAGCTTGTATAGGAAGCCCGATATCAGATAATGCTCAAGGTGTTAGAAATGTTCTTTTCATCGCCTATGTTAAAAAGAAACATTCCTTTTCTCATTTAGTAAAATGCTTTGTAAAAAAATATTCATTTAAAAACTGTTAAATAAAATTAAAATTCAATGGGGTTGATTATAAACCATATAAAATAAGTTCTTATATAAATGAAAATATCCCTCAGTGAAAGGAGATTGAGACGAAGTCCCTTACCTTGAGTCTGACTGGTATTGTTCATTATTTATCTTCCATAATAATAAACATTGTTCAATTTCTAATTTATTAAGAACCTATTTCATGTTTATTATTCCCATTGCATCACTTATGACCATGTTATAATAATTAGTTAATTATTTTATTTGATATTGGATTTTTTGTCGATAATCAGTTCTTGAGTTAAAAATGAACCTTGTATGATGGCACTAGTCCATGTGGTATAATTCCATAATATCTAGAATATTAATCATGAAATATTAATCACTATTAAACATAACACATATTTTTTATTTCAAACCATTAACTAAGGTTATAAAAAAAGAATAACGTTATAATCAGGAAGACGATAGGTCGTACGTACGCATGAGTAACGTTTCAATTTTTCATTGATCATTGTAGGAATAAGGGAATTATCATTTTATCCTATCAGAATGATCATGATATTATTAAAATCATCATAATCATTGAAATATATTTATATATATATCATACAAGTGATATAATGAATAAAATTGAATCACACTGCATAGTGGAGGTGTTCACACGTACGCACGGACGACGTTATAATTTTTATGCACATGGAAGTAAGAATTTAATTTATATATTATAATCTTATACTAAATAATATAACATGAATATCACATATGAAGATTAATTACATAATTATAACCAATATTATTATATAGTAATGTAAAATGAACTAAATCGGTTTGTCGAGGTGATAATTCACATGTTCGCACGAACGATTAATTCCTTTCCCATTTGATGGAAGTATATATGGATTTAGGGGATGATATTAACAAAATAAATTACCAATATATTGATGATATTGGATTTATTATATCATCATGTTTGTATTATATTTGAGTAAGTGGAAGAAGAAAAAAATAGAAACTCATAAAGAAAACGATACCTCTTCTTTGATTGATTACCTTTGAATAACACCTAAAAACCATTATGAAGGGTGTTCTACTTAAACTAAGGGTAATTAATGTGGGGAGGGATTATCGGAAGATTTTTTTACATATCATTGATGAACTAAAAGGTTTTTTAAGTGTGGATAATATAGAGGGATGTGTGCCTTTTTATAGGAGAGGGGAGGGGCACCCTTGTAATGTGTTAAAATATTAAATTAATATAAATTATTGTGTTAATAGAAGTTTCTACAATGTGATATATGTGGAATATATGATGAGGATAGATCTATATCATCTTATACAATAGTTTGGAGACATGTATCAGATTTATTTTAAACCTTTTTTTTGTTTACCCTTAATTGTTCTATTTTAATTTTAAAACTGGTAACAACATTTTAATTGTTAATAAGTTATTAATTTTCATCATACGTGGTCAATATTCCATAATTAGAAACTTAATGATCTTTTATACCATATCATATCCACTTTGTGATTTTAAAATATATTATGTTTCTTAAATACTGTAATAATTTATTATTTTTATAAATCATCAATTAGTTTAATTTTTACACTATTCAATTTATTGAATTTAAATAAAATTAAACAGATATATATAACTTAGAAAAAACCTATTTAACAGTATAATAACATGTAATATTAGTATATAAAATTCATCGATGACATAAATTATGTGAAATAATATTTATTTTAAAATGTATAATATCATTTATTAGAATCTTTTATTAATGAAGTAATCACTGTATAATCATTATTTCATAATAAAATTTATTTATTGAATAGCTAAAAATTATAAATAATGTACCATGATGTAGAATTTTTTTTTATATTTCCAATTACTATTTAATGTCGAAGTATTCACTTATATATCCCCACCTTAAATTTTTCTAAATAAAAAGATACATGTTTATGTTATATTTCCCTTTACTAAAAATTAATTATTTGGAACATGTGATTTTCAAACCCAAGTGGGTCCCAAATGATAAAAAGATGGACTAAAGAATTTTTTGGTTTCCCGTGACTCATACAATAATATTAAAGCATTTTATATAGTAGTTTTATGTTATTATAATTTTATTTTTACCCATTTTTACCTAATTAACCTTTTAACTGTGGAAAATAAAAAAAATTACTAATGTTACTATTCATAATATCCAAAGATAAAAGTTACATATTTACATAATTATTACCATATGATTCCAAATATTAAATCCATTTTTTCTAATTCAAAACATATAAGATTCATTAATTATTTTAACATTAATTTATATTGTCAAAACCCAAAAGCCTTTTTTAAGAAATAAAAACTAACAAAAGATTCTAATGTGTTTACGTCCAAATTAAATGTAAAATTACTTCCAATGATAATTTTTTATTAAATGATAATAAAAAAATAAAATTACACTTTAAACCCCAATAAAAAAGATAAAATCACTATTTAAATAAATTAAGATAAATTCGACTTCATGACTTAAAATGCGTTATTTTTCACTATTCATTAAAAATGAACTTTATCAGAAAAATAACAAAATTTATCCAAATAAATTTTTAAGTCCCTATTCTATATAAGATGATAATTGTTTTCATATGTAAAATATAACAGTGAAAAAATCAAGATTTAAAAATGGTTCTCCATCAAAAGGCGGTAAAATTACCTTTTAAAAATATTAGGGTGTTTTATGCTTATAATTGGATTTATTATCATCTTAAGCCTCTAATATTAATTGGGTAAATGAAAAAAAATTAAAAAATATATAAAATCATAATATAATTAATTTTTTCATTCTCACAAAATTAACGGCAAGACGTTGACTACAATTTAAAATAATAATATTATTTTTGTATTCTTTTTTGGTAAAACTAAGTGTTGTGTGCAACATAAGATTTTAGAGAAACATGTTGTTCTGTGTCGGGTACGCTATCATACATAGTTCCCATTTTAAACTAAAATTAATATTAAATTCAAAAATATTAATATATTTGAAAACGTATTATTCTATAAATACCTAGGATGTTACATTATATCCACAAATCAACCCTAGGTTCTTCAAAACCCTAGGGAGGAAAGAGGAGAGAGTGGGAGGTAAGAAAATGGAAGATGTAACCTATTAGGATAAGATCGAACATATTTCTCCTAAAATTAATTCACTTTAGGGAGGTTTTATAGGGGCCAAAAACTACTCATGGGAGCCTCCAGGGAATAATATATCAATTTGGGGTCATACCAGCCTATATGGGACCTAAAAGTAGGGTTTATATAATTTTAAAAGTAAAATATGGATTACAAAACCCAGACTCCTAGTTAGATGGGAAAATTATCATGGTTTTCAAAAAAAATCACCCCAATTTGACACCATTTATTTCTAGAGGACTGGTTAATAATAATTAAGCATATGGTTTTTTAAACCCCATTACAAGTTTGAATAATCCAAATACCTTGGTTTGCACTATTACCTCAATCAGGGTGAATGGTTTTGAAAAATCATGCACCAGCCATTAACATCCCTATAAAATTCTAAAATATCCAAATTTTCACCCTAAGAAACCACAAAGGAATCACAATCAAAGATTTATAAAATAAGGGGTTTATGAATATGGAAAATAGTAACTATAAGTTACATGGAGGATGTATTTGGACTCTGAATCCCTCCATGTCATTTATGGGGGGTTGTTCCCCATCATAACCATGGAGAAATCTACTATAACTGGGCAAGTTCATCCAAGAAGAATTATCATCTTCATACCTCCCATAGAGGTATGATAATGTTTTAAATTCATCCACATCTAGATTTTCTAGCACTTTAGAATTGATTCTTTGACTGATCCATGAGTCTTATACTCAAATAATGTAAGTGGTTCACATTCCAATCATTAAAATACATAGTGATAAGGGTCACCTTTGGTGGATATCCCTACAATTACTCAAGATCTCGATTCAGTGGCACTAAACCCCTATAATTATGTACTTTCATAGAGTATTATTTTTCATTTGAAGGTCATTTTGAAAAATCATCTCTTATCAAATGTAGTGATTTGAATACAATAATACTAGTAACTAGATAAGGCCGGAGAATCCATGGGATCCCATTTGATGAGTACACCTATAAAATAGGAACTGTCCATCCAAACCAACCTAGCTTTGGTTTTTCAAGACAAATTGGAATCTAAGGCTATGAGTGATTCCACTAGTGGGGAAGAACTCAAGGATGGAAGGGGTGAGTTTGATAAGGAAGTATAAATAAGCAAAAATGGAAACCCCTAAAAAAAGACTAGTCACTTGAAGAGAATATCGGTGGAAGATCCTTGTTACTGATGTCCAATGATTTATTAATCAGACCACAGAGTGGTAGTTAGAGTGCTGGATGTGATACCTTCATCATTGGCTATGAAACCAATGTTCATGATGGGTAGATTATCGAGGCTTTTAAGGTCTAGTCTATTATTACCGTGCTAAAGAGATACAGGAAGGGATCCAACACCTCGATGTTTCATGGGATTCAAACAATTATGATTGCAGACATAATCATTGAGAGGATAGTGAGGAGATTCAATATCTAGAGGAGCAGGTGGGTGACTATGCTGCCTTTCATAGGACCCATGTATAGATCATCAGCAAGATGACATCCCAACGGAAAAAATATGAGAACAAAATTAAGTAGGTGACTGCTCAATTTTTTAATCTCTGGGTCTAATGGGGTAGGAAGAAAGAAATATATTATGATATTTTTCTTGTAACTACCGACAAAGAAGTAAAGATTAGGAAGAAGCAATAAATATTGGAATCCTCAAAGTAATTATTGGAATAGATGAAGCTCTTGATCACTAGGATGGATCCAAAGGGGATATTTTTCTAAAACTCATGAGAGACTCTAACAAGTGTATTTATCATCCATGACATTACATTCCTTCATTCTTTCTTCAAAAACTATTTTTTCACAGACACAATTTTATTATCTCACTTAAATCATACATGTGATAAAACTAATTACAAGTCCTTAATCTCATGTGGTTCATACCAAATGTAAGAAGAAATGGATGATCACATAATTGTTCACTTCGGAAAGAGTTTTAGATAACCATTAAATACTAAAGGTATATTACCACTGACTGATCAGTAAGAGTGTTTTGGATAATATAGGTAGTGGTAGAAGAACTAATATCCTAGAACATCCAACATTCTTCCCCAATGTGTGCTAGTGAATTAATGGTATAACACTAGTGGTGTTTTAATCAATTTGAAAAAGGGTAATGGATAGAGTGAATCAAAATACCCAATATCTGGATCTTAAATTAAGTGGTATGGTGCTACTTGATAATTTATTACCATGTTTGAAACACTACATTCATATCATTATCTTCAAATTGGGACAAACAAATGAGGGTCAACTGGTGTACATATATGAAACATAGAACATGTCTTCAGATGTCATCTGATTCCTTCTGGTACATTGTCTTAGGAAGATTGGTGAGAAAATATGGCATGATACCATGCTATTAGGAGTCCCTTCTAACGTTGATGAGGATGAGGGTCCAAATAATGGGAATGCAAAGTGTGGATTTGGAGTGATGGAATGTTCAAATGGATTCCAGCACTCTAGTACTTACTCCACCACAGATAGAAAATAGTTTTGGTAAGAATATTAATTTTAACAATGTTAATAATCATATTCTAGGGGTTTCTCATCCAGAATGCTGAGTGACAGTAGAAAAAGGATAACAATGTAGTGGATTACTAAAATTGGTAAAGGATATATCATGGGAGGTACTAGGGTGTTTTTTAGTTTTCCATAATGATAATGAGGAATATAGACATGTAGTTTAACATCATATGGTGAGAATAATGTGTAGTATAGTTTAACATCTTGTGATCAAGATGCATCCCACATGTTAATGTCATGTGACCGAGACATTTCACATAGTTTAGGGCCATACTTTATAGATCCTGGTCAATAGTTTAAAGTTTTGTTTCATGTAAAATATAAATGAATATTCCTAGAATATTTTTGGCATGAAGTGAGCCAAAGTTGGATTGATCACCACATTAGGATTAAGAAATAGAAGTATGTTGAGGAAATGTGGACCGAAGGGTCCATGTTTCACCACACATCCCAAAAAGGGTTAATGTGTTGTTGGAAGTCATGCCTAGAAATGAAATTATAGTTTAAGGTGGTTGTGTTTTGAACCAAATGGATGTAGGATTCCTAAAATAGTTGTATGTGGTATGGTGAGGTGAGACACCTGACGTGATCGATGCCTTAGGAGTCCCAACTTCATACAACATTTTCCTAGTGAAGCATTTAGTCAACTTTCATAAAGTATTGACAATAAGGGTTCATGCATGAATCAAACAAATTTATACACTCCCTAAAAAAATTATAGATAACACATGAGTGATGCTTGGTGTAGGAAACATGGAATTTTATAGGGGATCTCATAAGAATTTGGGATCACACATTAAGGGTGATTCTATGGGAGGATTTCCTACATGGAAAAGTAGAGTGGAAAGGAGGTTAGTTGAGACTTTTGAGGTATGGATGAAGGGGAAAATAGTGAGTATGGATTGGTTGTTTACCATGTTCAAAACAAAGTAACCAAAACCCTATCGATAGATAATGGGGTGATAAAATACATGATCAATCATTGACCATGTTCAAAACATAAGATTCACTGTTTGATTCCAATGGTCTATTACATATTGGCCCAACAATAGAGATGATTCATATATAACATGAAATTATCACAGTTAGGCAGTCAGTCTATATTTGTAAGGTGATGGGAATCTTATCCAAGAAATATTTGAAGTGTGAAACGGTCTTATCATAGAGTTAGATTTTAAAAGGTTGTTAAAAAAATTAAATTCATATCTCATTGACCATATAAAATATTCCAGATTCATATTTTTGGAAATATAAGCTCTCATTTTATGTTTATGGAGTTTGGACAATTACAATGGACAAAAGGATAAATGGTTGAAAGACATGCGGTTGGACCCATAAATGAAATTTATAGGCCTCTCCACGTATCCCATGAGGATAGGAATCAATTCACATATAGTTCAAGATGTCCCATGAATTTTAATGTCATGCTCTGTGGAAAAAGATGAATGTATCTTAAATAAAAAAATATTTAGGATGGAATCATGATTGAAGGACCATGTATCAATACATGTCTTTTCATAACCATTAATGAAGCCACATGTAGCTCTTGAATACAGAATTATTAAAGGAAAACACTTTTTGGGGAAATCCAATCTTGCGGGGAGAATATGGGTATACCACGATTATTATGAGGTTCGCTGAATTGTTTCACGATATAATTTTCATTAAATGTTATGTGTTGAGGACAATATAATTTATTTTGAAGTCGTATAGTTCTACCATCAGCTCTTAGTATAGGTTTATAGATTCTAAACTAGGTTATGATAATACCAAAAGAGGTTTGCGTAATGTGGTGGCATAATAATCCTAGTTTTAATGAGTGTATAAGAGTCCCACACACCAGTTATGCTTTCTTAAGGATGCCTAAATACTATTTAATGTAATAAAATATTGAATAAATTAAGGCCAAGGTGGGATAATTTTTGATTATCATGTGGTTGTACCCAAAGAAAAAATGTCTATGAAAAACTATGTCTCCCATGAGTATAGGAGTCAATCCACAGTTGGTTATGAATGGATATTTCCTTGTGCAGGTCTGGCTTGTTCTCAATGAAGTGTTTTTTTGTTTTTCCATTATTTTTTGAGTGTTCTGTGACCAAGATGTATAATCCTTACATTTCTAAGTGTCATGTGTGTAAAAGAATAAATTCATACATAGTTCAAGAAATATTCTATGGTAGATGACCGGTATCCAGAGAAATGACCTCTCTAGAAAGAAAATTATGATGTCATGTAGTTTATAACCATACATTAAAGACAATGGTTATTACATATTTTATCCACGGGATAGATGTAAACTGGTGCTATTTTGTTTAAATAAATATAGTTCAGATGATAGGGGATGAAAATAGTTTAATTTCATAATTATTGGACCCGTAAATGGTTTATGGTTGAGTCTCCTTATACATGGGATTGTAGATTATGGTCATAGAGTTTGGATAATCATATAAAGTCTTCATGAGGACATGTGTAGTGAGGTTATATAGAAAAATTAATGTTAATAAGGTCCTATGAGTCCAAAATTCAACCCCACACAATACCAAGATGGCCATGATATAGTTTATAGTCATGATACATGGATTTGGTGGTCTTATTTTAATGTCATGGAGTTTCGACCAAAGTCTCTTAGATTAAGGTCGTATATTTAAGACCATGGAAATGTGCTTTTGAAGTGTATATAGATGGCATAGAGGGGTGAAAAACTCTACATGAATGATGGAAAAGGATTTCTCATATTGTAAGATGCATTTTGAATAAAACTCGTATATAGTTTAATGTCAGGATTCTTGGAAAAAGTTGTTTAGTTGAAATTCATGAAATTCTGACTTTATTAGAACAATATAACATAATGTTGAAAAAATGAGAGGCTCCCTATGAAAAGTATGGCATGAATTACTTGGAATTTGTTGGAGGAGTGCTACTCTTTCCAACCATTGTGATCAAAGAGAATCGGCCATTGGAATAGACCTTATGAATGATGTAATGTCACAACCACTTGAGCTCCAGCATTACAGGATTCCTCAAATGTATTGTTGGTGTTCTGAGAGACAATAACATTCCACACATGAGTAAGGAGTGGAGATGAAACTTCCTATTAAAGGCCCCCATTATATTATTCTGGGGCCTCTCTAGATGATGCAAGGCCTAGAGCCTATTTTCTTCAAGAGCAACCAGCTTGACTAGACAGACATCTTCCACTTTTTATAATGTATTCTGAGCATAGATAGATATTTAGAGCAATGGAAACACAATCTTTATGGGCAGGGAATTCTCTACACCATACACCATAAAATATGGAGTCACCCAGATAGAATCACTATTCATCATGTGATAGGTCTAGAGAGCATTGGGGAGATTTTCTCAACAAATTTTCTTGTTATGGCCTACCGTCTTCTACCAAATTTTGGGGAGGGTTGTGTTGAATATATAGATCTACCCATTTTCATGCACAAGATAGTGGGAAGTTTGGTATGACCGGATATTGTACCTAGTTTAAAACTTCTTGTGCTCAATGGATCATTAGTCGGTTCTTTTTCTATGAGAATAGTATGAGGGCCTCTAAAACTATGGATGATTTTAGGGCTCATGAATTCCACAATCAACTGATCCTTGATTTCATTTAGAAGAATTAATTATTAACACGTGGAAAATAAATCCATCATGGACAGAATGAACCACCATTGGAGATCCATTTCTAGTGGATAGGATCACACGACATCGATTTCCACAGACTCCAAAGGGCCAAGAATACCTCGTGGTGTAGAGGAGGTATGGTGGTCGATTCATAAAGTAGTATATATATGACACTTTTGAAAACTCTTGTGGTAATTGGTATATCCATGAACCATGGGGTCCAAAAGTAGCCCATCTTTCAAATTTAGTGAGTTAGTTTAATCGCAGCATAATGATCACCACCTGACTAGGCTTGGACTTCCGGAATGCCCCATTGGATCACGTCTCCTTGAATGAAATGGAGTATAATTCCATAAAACCCAAATCTTTAGAGAGTATTATCTTAGTTGTTCCAACTATAGAGATTGAAATATGAAGAGCACTGATAGATTCTCTCATTTTTCATCTCTTTCAAGAGGTAGTGTCACAATAGAGACACTCAATAAAATAATTAGTGTAGTTGGATTCTTGTTCCAAATAAGGAGGGCCTAAGGTAACATTATAGAAGAACTAATTGTAAAGTAATTTACCTTTCTTCATCATCATCATTTGGAAGTATTTAAGAAATAACCCTTTGATACACCACATGTATGATCATATCATCTTGGTCAGGAATTGTAAGGTATAATGTTAGGCTGGTCAGGGAATCGGCATGACTATTCTATAAATGGGAAACATGAGTCACCTCTGGCTAAGAAGAGAACTTGGAAATCATCTAGAATGTGTGTTCTATCATGGGAATATGTTCAGGCTTCCTAATAGAGTAATAATTATTGATTTTCATGATGACTAACTTAGAGGATCCCCTCACATGAAAATTAGGGACATCAATTTATAGGTCCAACTCAATATTAATAACAAGATCCTAATACTTTGCCTCATTTTTGGTACATGCCATCAATTGTAAGAATAATTACAGAATGACAACATGTGTTGGGGTGATGAAGATGATCCCTAAGCCTAGAATATTGAGCTTCTAGTCATTGATACTTCTATCGGTTGGGCTCCAAAAGGGAACATCGAAATTCATAATCCAAAATGGTCTGAACTAATCAATATAAAGGATGGAATCATAAATGAAATTTACTTCTAGAGGATATTATTCAAAGGTTTCATCTGTTTATAGAATATCATCCATTGTTTGACCCATGACAGCCTTCTATGAGATGAAACAGATATCAAATGGCTAAAGCTTCACTACTGAGAATACTAGTAGTCTTATCAATATCTGTGATTTAGGATACACTATAGTGTATTCACATGGTAAAATAGTTGAATCATGTGATTCCACAAATAATTATGTGACATCTTCATTAAAAACCATCACAAAGGAAACACTCTCAATAGGGTAATTTCTGGACTCCGTGTCAAGGATAATATGACTAACATTGTATAAACTATTCTCTATACCTTCATTGTTCTTATAAGAAATCAAGGAACTGAGGGATCATTCAAGGGTGATCACATTGATGGCTATAGGATTCATTGAGACAAGATGAATTATAACAGAATGATGTATTGGATACTGATTGATTTCTTTAAATGTGTCTTTGCACTATTCATGATATTCTTAGAAGGTTCCTTTCATCATGATCTTGGAAAAGGGATTAAAATTTTTGGTCATATTTGAAATAAATATAAGCGTGTAGGATATGTGTCCAGGATTTCCTCATAGGTTATGGAGGTTATTCTAATGATGAATCATGCTAGTATTTTTGATATTCTCTAGGTCTATTTTGATTCAATTGTATCTAACGAATAATCCAAGAAGTTTCCCAGAGGTTTCCCCGAAGGCACACCACAAGGGGTTCTTCATAATATTCTTAGAATAGAGGAATCTGAACACATTGTTTTGATTTATGAGATATTACATAAATGTGTTGGATCATACCAC
The DNA here is from genome assembly GCA_963277665.1 of Viscum album. NCBI lineage: Eukaryota > Viridiplantae > Streptophyta > Magnoliopsida > Santalales > Viscaceae > Viscum > Viscum album. The sequence continues at coordinate 1,234,783,413 of OY728136.1, read as the reverse complement.
CAAACCTTCGACATTGAATTCCACAATCACCCTAAGGATTAGTTTGAAGACGTTGTGTATGTCTTGTTGAAGCATGGAACTAGCACTATTTAGACAAATGTGCATTACCTAATAATAGTAGGTCCCTTGTGGAACCATATAGGTGGTGGATTCATTATCATTAGGGTACATCTAAGACTGATTAAATTTGAATATCTATCAATGAAGGAAGTAGTTGTGAACTCAATTATGGTCTCATTTAGCAACTTATTCATTGGATGGGGAACATTATCTTTCGGAAAGTAGTGAGTGACATCCCTAAGGTAAGTAAAGGGTTTGATATGTAAATTATTCTTCTGGACCAGGATTATTTTGATGATCCAAATGGGGTAGTTAGCTTCCTTGAATATATTGACTTTGATGAGCATTTCAACTTCTGCATCGACCATGGCATCATAAGTAATTTTCATTTTCCAGGGAGGTTACAATAACTCATGATGATTCACTGGGAGGCCAAGATGGTGAAATTTACATTAGGGTCTAGTCCAAGAATCTCATCATAACTCTTCGTAAATATATCATGATACATCTTTAAGAAATTCATGTACAACTATGTTTCCTCGAGAGGCATGGTTGCATTGATATTCATTGGCCTCAGGTCTGCCTCGGTATAATGGTTCACACGAACCGACTCACTAAAAGTGGTGGAGACACAATATTAAAATGTGATAAGAGTATCCGATAAATCCACTTCATCTTTTGAGGTAGTGTAATTAGGGGGAGAATATGGTTCATCCACAATGACTGATTCCAGTGGAACACTGGTGCCCACTTTCTTAGATATGGAGTCATCACTAGGGGACCCTTGACATTATGAGACCATGACTATTGAGGTTTTTGTTCCAATTTCATCGTCCATTCGACTAAGGGTTCCATTCACGATTTCATAAAAATGGGTTTGGGTTAGATTATGTCACTTCAACCCAGCTCGCAGAAACCAGAATGTGTGAAATACAGTTGTATCCATGGGGAAATGATCTAGATACATCACAAGGGTAGGTATTTCTAGTATCACTCAAGCATATCATTTTTAGGAGTATGAGGTAATATTTGAAAATTCAATGACCTTACCGATATGGAATTATTTCCTCACCGAGATGAAAAATCAGTTCCCAAGTCTAGCATTATATCCTCTAGCCGGTGAATTCAGAGGATGAAAGAATTTTACAAATCTGTTTAAGGGATAGCTTCAGTAATGTTGTGTTTGACCTCATTGGTATGAAACTACTTTTAATTTCTCATATAATATCTGACATCCATATAGAATGTTTTAAAAAATTAAAAGGGGAAAAATCATCATTGGGCAGGACAATTAAACAATTGGGGGAGTACATGACACATTGGTGATATGAGGAGGGAATGGTTTCATGTTGGTGGAGTTAGGGAAAACCCATCAACACATTTTAGATGGTATCCTATAAAACAACCATGAATTTTATGTTTTCTACAAAACTAAAAAATGGGTTCTTCAAATAGATTTTTCCCCATAGTATCTAATCGGTCTTTTAATATCCATGAATCATTAGATTTGATGGACTTATTTTATCCTCAGTCAGTCCCAACATGCAGAGTGCATAAGTTAGAATTAGATTAATTCTGGAATGTGTGTTGATAAGAAAATGATAAACCTCTTGGCTATTGAACTTGATGGTGATGTACAGAAGATGGAAGATCCCCTACAAGAGGGGGCTTTCATGTTCTTCTAATAATGGTATTATGTCTTATATCTCTTCTCATTAAACATCCTTAGCATGGATGTTCATTGTAGCTGCAACCTCTATTTTTAACTGGATGGGAATTTTCAAGGCTTTTATGAGGTCATCACACATCTATTTACATAGATAGATGGCCTCATGGAATAAGAAATTCTATATAATGATGATAGGTGCATAACTCATCCTACTTTCATAGAAGATTCAAATTTCTACCTACATGGGTACTCTCTCTTACATAGGGAACGATGTGCACTGCGGACTAAACCACCAGAGTCATGATGGTGGTGAAAATTTCCCACTCCTCCTCAAATAGCTCACTTGAAACCAATACTATAAGTCTGTCGATTGGATAATTCTTTTATTTATATGTACATGGCCAATCACATTACAGTCATGGCTATTATGCATAGTCGAGTAGCTTGGTCAGTGGTGGTGGTGAGTCCAATAGAATGGGTTGGGAGGATTTTTCCTACTAAGCTCCTTGAATAACCCGCTATTTGGTCTAGATAACATGAATGTATTGGCTTAGATCACTTTCCTAATCATTAAATTGGTTTCATGTGCTCGGCTCCTTCTGGGATGATATCGACTAGAGAAACATTAAGGGCCAACCTAATAGTCCTCGTTGTTGGGATCCATGTTCGGATCTACCGGCTCTATGGTATTAATGGAGGAATAATAAAAATCATCTTCATAGGAGTCTTCCAATATTGTACAGACTCTTGTGGTGATTCCCTTCTATAGAGACACAAAATCAATGGGAGTGTTGGAACGTGTGGATACATGTGGGGGAAATTTTCTTCCCCTTACACTATCATCATCTTCCCTAATAATATGTTGTATGATTCAATGTTTAAGAAGAAGTTTAATTTGGAGAAGTTTCGGTGACATAAAATTATTTATTCTAGCTTATGAAGGTACATATGATATCAAGGTCATGAGAAATTTCCCTACAATGAAACCAGCTTTCATTCTTCTAGGATTATTGGACATAATCCTACTGCCATCCACCCTCCCTATCACTATCACTATTAGCATAGGTTCATGTCACCTATACTAAGGCACGTCCTAACTTAACCATTTCATTTTCTATAATTTCTACGATATAGTACATGAACACAATGAATTTCATAATTGCATATCTAATAGTCTAATGGTAATTGCCGTATTCGTGGTGATTAATGATATTTTCCTCATAGAGAATATTTGATTTTTTAGTTTCACAGCCACTTGATCTAGGTAATTGTGGAAATAATCAATATCTTATGACTCTTTAAAGGAGTAGGTCTAATTCTTCATGTTCGGGAAGGTGGATCTGGGAGCTTGACCCTAATAATGTGCCAGAGAATGAAGAGGGGCTGGAATCACATTATATTAACTTGGAGGTTGTACATGTCCGGTATGAGCCTTCTAGTTTTTTACTAGGTTATGCTGAACTTAAATAGGATGCTGCAATGGTTTAGGAGACACTTGGGGAGGATCCTAAAATTACAACGCATCAGCTCTTGGGCATCCAATTATACTATTTTGGAGGTTTATACCTTATCATATAATATTTCTATAAATTGAAGAGGAATGGACATGGCTTCTTATCCTATTACAATGGTTTTTAATGAATTTGGTTTTATCTAATAAATGTTGAAATTAACCTATGATATTCTAAGTGATGAGGGGTGGGACCAACTCAGTCTTTATGTTTCCCATGCACATACTTAGTAGCTGATCTTGTGTTAGCAGAATATCAAGTGAATATGTGAGGTTATCACACTAGGATACAAGGTGTGCAATGCAATCATTTGGTAGTTTCTTAAATATAATGTGTTACAAAACACTTTTCATGTGTGTGGTGGAACTAAAATGGGAAATAAATTTCCATTAGAGGTTTTATATAATTGTGATGGACCTAATGGTTTACTGTTAGTACTTGGTGAATTCGTTCCAATCCAATATTGGTAAAAAATTAGGATCAGGAAGACTTATTTCTTCTACAGGGTTCCCAACATGGGTCCACACCATAATGTGAAGTGACCCAAATGCAGAATTGGGTCACCGATTCTATTGAAGGGGTCTAAGAAGGATTCTTGATATCGGGGTGTGCTCTCATATCATCCAACCATTATAGATATGGCTTGTTATCAGGTTGGATTTCCACCTATCACGGCTCAATGTAATTAATTCAAGTTTTAAGGGAAGCTATCATATCATTCTGGTGGGGATTCATGACTTGATGAATATCTATTTCCATTAGTTTTATGAAAAGATCATCAACCCTGTAGGAAGGATCGATGGCACATGGTGCAACTTCTGGTGAAAATTGTGTAGAGGATTATAGAAAAGCATTTCGGTCAAATTAATCTGAATCTTGAGGGTGATTATCACATGACTCAAGTAGATTTGGTGATGCGTACCATGGTTATTTTTCATAAAATCTAATTTCTACCTTATTTGGATGTGTGGAATCACTAGGATTGATAGAGATCATATGGTCGATAAGGAACATTGGAAGACCTAGCTTCCCATGTGGGGGAGGAACTTGACCTTATCGAGGGACACCATAATATGATAACTACTCAGTAAGGAGCACATTAATGACCCTATTCTGATCTGTGATCGGTTGATATAAGGATACCAATGTGGGGTTATCCTCCATTATCTATGAAATTTCTGATGGAATATAGGACTTGGAAGTCCCAATATTCTCCTTACCATTGATTTTACACCAACTGGGAGGTAATGATACAGAGTGTTCCTCTAGGCTGAGCACCTACTTTTGTAGGTGAGTGCAGACACCTATGGAGCCCACTTGATACTATGCTTACCGAGGTGGGAGGTTATTTTTTTCAATCAATACTAAAGTCTCTCCATCATTGTAAATATATTGGCGACAGATAGAATTATAATGATAGTTCGTGAATTTATATCATTGATAACACTATGTAGGTATGAATTTCACAAGATGGGATAGAAGTGGAGAGTATAATATTATCCCCAACCCTATATATACACATGTGGGTACATTTCCCCAATAAGTCTATGGAGCATTGTAAATCTCTTTTTGTGTCCTTTTTGGAGGTTATGATGATAGAAAAGTGACACAGGACACTAATCCACTGGGATCAAATCCATCTCAAACAGGTGGCACTACAGATTGATGTCGTCAAAATGCCTCTTGCTCCATGGGTAGAAAAACTGGAGATCATGGATGTGAAAATGTATTGCCCGAAAATATTTGCCTTATCTCGTCCTTGGTGAGGGTATCTATGATGTCAAAATTGGGAACCAATTCGGATAAATGACCTATAGAAAATGAATGGCTTCTAGAGTGTCCCAAAAGATTCGTTTATCAAAGTTGGCTCTTGGATATTTGTTGACCCAAGAATCTATAGGTATTAGGTGAGAAACAACTGGCAGCACCAATGATAACTGTTTTAAATTTTTATTGGCTAGTGGAGGAGGAAGTGCATGAGATGAATGATTTATTCACATTGGGTCTTCTCTTAAGGTGTGAAACCATCCACATCATCACACCCCTATAAGATTGGGTGTTTACCATGCCTCATGTGTTAGGGTATGGGAAGTCATATGATGGTCTACCAGATTCTTTTTTTTATTAAATCCTATAATAATTCTCCATGATATTGGGAATAGTTATTGAATTAAAATAGTGATGATGAATATGAATGCACCACCAGACCCTGGAAGGGAGAAAAATCATCCCCCTAATGAATGTACCTGAAAAATTATTCAAGGATCTGGTGATTATCGCCTTTTAGGATGGTGAGTATCACCTTCCAGTATCCTTACCTATAATCTAATATAGATCACTAGGGTGAAGGTTCCATCATTGAATCACATTCTTCTTTATAATCTGATAAGTTATGTGAACTAACAATGAAATGGTGTTTCCCATATTTTTTCCCTTGGTGGCGGTAGGTTTCCCTTATTCTTTGGGACAGATCTTTATGGTAGTAATGTTTTTAGAATGGGGATAACCTTATCATTGGTAGATGATGGAATGGGGTGAAATTCTACTTTGTGTGTTAATATAGAAAAGGGCTCTCATCATTTTTCAGTGAGAACAGGGAGAGTACCACAAGGTTTATTGCTGGAACAAGGAGGGTCTCCGCTTCGGTGGGATGAAGTGTAAGGAGGTCCATCACACTAATAAAAATTGATAAGTTTGGGGCCTCTATGTAGATAAACATTATTAATAGGAGTACCTTAATTCTAGGTGTCCAACTCATGGAGATGAACTCCATTGTAGCTGTTGTTTACATGGGGTGGGCCTCCAGGATTATTTTTGGTTTTATAGGGAGGACCTCTGTGTTGGTCGTTGGTTGTATGGGGAGGACCTATGTATTTGTTTTGAATGAAGTGGGGAGGACCTCCACTTAGATCAATGTTGGAGTGTGTAGGGACTCTTCATGGTCTAGGAATTACGTGAGGAAGTCTTTCATGCATGTGGTTGGTGATAGAAGGAGACCCTCCATATCATGAACCACAAGTGTAGGGTGCACCTCTACATTGGATTTCAGTGAATCCGAGAGTAAATATACATTTATCGATGATTGGAACATGGTTATGGCCTCTGTTATGAGTGTGAAAGTAGAGAGGACCTCCACGATGGTAGGTTACGGTGTATGGAGGACCATCATTCTAAATCCCATCATCATATAATGTTTAGAAATAGATGTTGGTGATTTTATTGGTTGAAAGAGTCAAACCAACATGCCTCTACGGAGTTGGTGTCCTCATCCCAATCAAACACTGATGGTTCCCACTCTGTATTATTAGGGATATGATGGGATAATTAGGGGGTGGATGGAGCCATTGGTGATTTAGGAGACGATGACCCATATTGGGCATAATTATAAGCTTGAGACTGATGTTGTCATGTCATTTGGACTAGGGTTGGTGGAGTGTGTTTTAGTCCACCTACTATTTTTCTTTGGGGACCGGTGGCTGGTGGTATTGATAGGGCCTAGTGGGAGCCCTTCTTTTCATCCCCTGGATGGTAGCCATATTTACTATGATGTAAGCATCCCATGAATCCTCAGAGTAGGGAAGCGTGTTATTGGATCGCTCTGATGATAGGCTCCTGAAGATGTTCAACATTAGTGTGGGTTTTCATGGCTCCCTATGTCACCATTGGGGGTGGAATTGTTGGTAATTCGTATAAGTCATCTAGTCCTATAAAGCCATATCCCCCATGGGAATAAACCCTTTCTACTCATATCATCATACAAGGGTGTCTATCACCCTTACCTAAATGATTTCTGAGGATGATATGGGGAATGAGAACCTAGTACCCAGAGTAAAGGATAAAGTCATGGTAATGTTGATATTATTTGGTATTTTAATGTTGACCTTTCACCTTCCCCTGCGTCCATGGGAATTTAGTGATTTATTTTTTTCTTCTTGTGTCCATGAAAGTAGAATGATTCTATTTTCTGTATGGATACATGTATACCAATTCCTAGTGTCCCATATTCATACATTATTCCATTGAAAGAGATAGATATATATTCTAAAAATATTTCAAATTGGTATGCCCAATTTTTTTCTTCCCCAATTTATAGTGAGTTCCATGTTGGGCCCACTGTTTTCTTCGTGGTTCCTAGCACCGAATAGCTGGATCTAGTGCCATGATAGTCTAATAATGTCTCAAAGACTACTTATTCCAATATTCATGGAGAAGATACTCATGTTTGTTCACAATATCTATTTCCAATTATTTCATTAGGGTGTTCTACGAATCTGCACACATGTGTTAACACACATTCTATTCTTGTGACCCTGTATTCCCGCATTCCAAATGTTGGAGGCATTCATCACATTCATAGGTGGTTTATACTCTATCATAAAAACTAGATGATTGGATTTCATCTTCACATACCATGTATCCTTTATTACAATTTTTCTCCTACTACTGGTCTCTCACAAAAATTTATGTATGTTCACTGAACTCATTTCTAGGGACATCTCTTTATAGATGTTGGTTAATTACTGAACTTATTTCTAGACATTCCAATTGAACTTGACGGGGCTGCATCCTTTGGTGTGTGGTGTAGTAATATTGGGAAATGTTGGAATGAATGGATTATGGGAACATAGGGCACCTATATTCTTGCTCATAATAGGTCATATCATGGAGGTATCTCATGCATAGAACCCAAGGTATCCCATTTCAATCATGCGGTATCAAATTCCTAATGCATATCATCCAAGGATTCCACCCCAGAAATCTCATGTTCAGTAGGACGTAGAATTATTAATTAGGTCACAAGTTTAACATATTATAGAGAGGAATTGAGACTGATTATAACTCCCTTGGAGATAGATCAATGAGGTACATCTATAGGAGGGAGAACCTAGATATTTTAACAATGGATGGATTATAATTCGGCATGGAGACAGATCAAGGAGGTGTGTTCCATACAGGGAATATTTCACACCATGAGTTTGATATGGGCACCAATAAAGGTGGATCATTGAAGTTCATCCCTAGGAAGGGAGCACCAAGGGATACCTTTGGTTGTGATTAGACCTTAGAGAGGCCGCCTATGTACCCATATTAGATGTATGTGATCAAAAGCGATGTTTTTCAAGAGATGGTGTGCAGATTACATAGAGGAGCTGCTTGAGTGGATGGAATTATCTCACCAGGATGTGACAGAACCTATAAAAAAGGTTTATTATGGATGGCATTGTTACCCTATCCTTTTTCTCAAATATTTACATGATTTTTGAGCATAATAAAGCTTCATAATACAACACAATTATTGTAATGTCTATTGTATTTTAATACTGGGTACGTAAAACTAAAAACATGGGACTAAATAAAACATTTCATTATTTAATCATCATAAATAGATACTAACATCTATTGTTCTCATACATATTCATAAGATAAACTAGGTATAACATTAACAAAGGGATGATCTAAAAATCATAGTAAGGAAATAAACATAAGAACAAAGCTTTAGAACATTAATTATAAGGCATGACATGATTATATAAAAATGAATAAACATAAGGAATCATTACATATAAACATGAGATCATTTAAACATGGATTCATAGTAATGTGGACAAAACATAAAACATTACTTTATCATTAGTTAAGGCTTGTTTCACCTAGAGAATCACAAGTCAAGGCTAACCACGAAGACTGTTGTGCATGGAAGCCCGAGTCAAGGCTAACCTCCAAGATCACTGCACATAATGTCTAAACAGACTCAACATTATCCAATTCATTAGAGTGGTATATGGTAACATCCATCGTAGAATGTTCATTAATATTCTTTACACATATAGAATCATACATGTTCAATCATACCTAAACATAAGGGTTAACTATGGAAAGAATTGGGTATCATATTCATGTCATACAACATAACAAATGGGTGTATCATAAAAGATTCCATGAAAGAAAGGAATTAAATAATTAATGGAAATTAAAAATGTGGAATAGGCATATATCCTGATATGTGATGTCATTTTTAATTAATAACTTTCAATAAGATAATATAAGAAAAATTAGAAATAAAATATTTTAGTGCAATTTATGGAAAATATCAATGATTACTTAAAATAGAAAAGGGAATATTATATTATATAAGAACAGAAGTGAAACCGGATGGTTTTAATAATAAAATTTATGGGTTTATAAAATTACCACTATCATAAAATATACAATATAGTGAAAATAAAATAGGGTGAGAATTCAGGAAGTTCCCTTAAATGGGTTTGCTTATCGGGAAGTACTGAGGAGGGAACAACATAAAAACATATATATCCCTGAAAGAAAATAAGGATTCGAATATGATACAGGAGTTTGGATCAAGTACATAGAATTTTGAAGATGTTCATAAAAATATATATAACATCATTTGTGTAAAAAGAATGACAGGTCATCCGAAAATAATAATGGAGGGTCGGGAAAAATCCATTTCCTTAAGTCTGGTGGTATTCTTCACTTGATATTAATGTTATGGATAACAAAATTATATTCATTAATTAATATTTGAAAAACGTTATATTCCTGAAATATATTTTTTATAGCCTTATTATTTTAATTCATTAAATTGTTGATGGGTTCAGAGGTTCAATTTAATTATTTTGGAGCATTTGTTTCCTTGGTTTTCATGATTGGTTTATTTATATATATGTAAGGATAAATTTGTAAGATGAGAATGGTTACCTAGAAATTAAGTTGTAAATTATTAATGAACATCCAAAAAATTACATGGTTATAAAATTTGTGTCTTTAGTTATTGTGGTGATAAATCATTATATAAATCTTTAATGGTAATTTTTTGGCTAATTTTTGGCTTTTAACCACAATGATTTTTTTATTATAAATTAATAACATGTCACAAAATATTCAAAGACCTTACATTACAAATAATACATATATAATATTGTGTTTCAACTATAAAATTGGTTTCATGAATATAATTGAAGACTGTAATAGAAATTTAAAACATGTCGTCCTTGAATGTGATAAATTAACACATCACGGATGGTGTTTTCATTTCTAGTATTAAATGATGGTAATTGAGAGAAAATGATTAATTATTCCATTATAATAACAAAATTATAGTACATGTAAGTTACTATAGTTATCATAACATTTTTTTGGAAGGAGGTGAGGAAAGAGAATGATGGAAATGAACTTGAAAGAAAATAAAATAAATGAAGAGGAATTTACCTCTTGAATATAACATCCTTGAGAACCTATTTAGGGAATAGGATTTGGCCTTTTCAAGATACCAATAGAGAACCAAGTGGGATGGGGTATTAAGAATATATTTTAGAAGAATTTTTACCAAGACTAAGGCTTGATAAGTGTGAGGGGTGGAGGGAAATATGGGTGGTATTTATAGTGGATGAGAAGAGGGGTTTCCCATTATTTTAACCATTAGATAAATGTTTTTTCTCAATAAAATGAATATTCATGGTTATTGTGACCAAAAACAGTAAATAATTCATGTTAGTTCAAACCATTGTCCCATTATATCATCCATGACTCAAGCATGATGCAGAAATTCATTTTATTATCATTTATCATTATCGCATTTTACTATTCACCAAAAATTCAAGTATTATTTATGAATCCAAATAATTCATGCCAAAAATTTCTCAATGATTAGAATTCAAAAATGAACATAATTATATGAATATAATTTTTTTATATATGATGAATTTAATTTTTAATTAAAATAATAATTAACATGAAAAATACAAATTTTAAAAATAAAAATGCATTTCTTACCCTTCAAAAATTAATTAAGGTATCTTAAAATTTTCTTATAATAATATGTCAATAAAATAATTATTTACTAATATATTTTTTGAAAATAAATATTATTTTAAATTATTAAATTAATCATAAAATTTTATTTAAATATACCTGACTTAAAAAACAACACTTAATTAATAAAATTTTAATATTATTTACTTACTTGTAATATGATATAATAATATTATATTTTCACTTATAATATGGATAAGTCTTATTTATACTTTCATTTACGAGATTACAATTCAATTGGTCGGTTTACTATTCATAAGGGTCACATTACTATTCCAATGGTCATGTTACTATTTCATCGATATATTTTCCTTAACATTTTGATATAACTTTTATATTACTCAATCTTAATTTATTCGGTTTTTATTGGGTTCTATATGTAATATTTTATGATTATAATATAATACATAATTATAATAAGGTAATTTCATTGAAAAAACATTAGGCTATTACATTCTCTCCCATTTATGATATTTCTCCCTCAAAATTTTGTTTTACAATCTAATGTGTAAACAGGTGTGGGTTGTTTTCTTTCATTTCTTCCTCTAGTTCCCATGTTTCCTCTTCTTACTTATGGTTCTCCCAAAGTACATTGTCTAGGTGAGTAGTCTTCTTGTGTATAAAATTATCTCTATGATCCAAGATCTTCAATCTATGCTCCTTGTAAGAAATATCATTCTCCAATCGTACCACCTCTGAAGAGATTTCTTGTGAAGTATCTTGGTATATACATACTTAAGAAGGATACATGGATGATATCATGTACATTAGACCTATTAGGTGGATGTGCCATTCTATAGGCCACATCTCCAACACAATCAAGGATATCGAAGTGGATGAGGTACCTAGGACTTATCTTTCCGTTCTTTACAAAACTCATGGACTTCTTCCATGGAGATATGTGGAGGAATAACATGTCTCTAACTTTGAACTCAAGGTCTTTTCAATGATTGTATGCATAAATCATCTATCCACTTTGGGTTACCTTCATGTGTTACTGAATGGTTTTCACCTTATCCACCATTTATTTGATCATTTCAGGTCCTAACATCTTATCCTCACTGAATTAATCCCATCATGTCAGTGTTATTCACCTTTTCCCATAAATAGATTCATATGGTGTAATCAGATAATAGAGTGAAAAATTTTGTTGTTGGAGAATTTGACCACTATAAGATGTTGGTCCCATGCCCATTTAATTTCCATATAACATGCTCTCAAAATAGTTTCCAATGTCGGTATAGTTTCTTTAGATTGGACATCGGTTTGAGGTTGATAGGCTATATTGTTGTTCAGTTCAATGCATAGAGCATATTGGAGAATTTTACAGGACTTCAAGGTGAATATTGGATCTCGATCAAATAAATTAGATAATGGCACTACATGAATCCTTACAACCTCATTGATATATATTCAAGAAATTTGTTTCAATGATAAGTCCTATAAAATTATGATAAAGCATTTTGTCATTGTAAGATGATCCATAATGAACCATATAACATTGTTTCTTCTAGATGTACATGGATGTCCATTGACATAGCGCAAGGTGATGTTATCACACATCCATGTCGGTATGGTTAGTGGTTTCATCATCCCCTTAGGATGTTGTATTTCAACCTTTAATTGTTTACAACACATGCACTTTAATGTATATTCAACAATCTCCTTCTTCATATTGTCCCACAAAACGTTCTCTCGGAGATCTCAATACATATTTGTGCTCCATGTGTGAATAGAGAAGGTTGAGCTATGTTCCTCATTCAAAAGATATTTCTTTATCTATGGATTATATGGTACACATAATCCTGATCCAAATTATATAGCTTCTTCCTCAACAAAATTGAACTCATAGGATTTACCATTTATGATAGCTTCCAACCTTTTCTTAATTTCCTCGTCATTTCTTTGAGCATCCTTTATTTTATTTGTGAGGGATGGTTGAGAAATCAGTTGGGAAAAGACTAATAGTGTTCCCCCCATAATGATTGGCATATCAGTCCTTTCCAAATATTAGAATATTGGAAACTTTTCAATTCAAGTTTTTGATAATGATGCAAGATCATTTCTACTTAGATCATCTACTGCCATATTTTCCATAACAGGGTAGTAGTAGATTGAGCAGTCCTAATAAATGATGAGATCTAACCATATTTGCTGGTTCATATTAAGCTCCATCTATGTGACAATATATTTGTGGCTCTTATGATCAGTATATATCTCAATATTCTCCCCATTAAGTTAATTCTTCCATATTTTTAATGCCAAGAACACAGCCACAAACTCCAGATCATGCAAGGAATAGTTTTACTCATGGATTTTTAGCTTCCATGATAAGTAGGCTATCAATTTATCATTTATCATTATCATACAGCCTAGAACCTTTATTGAAGGATCATTGTACACCAAAATGTGTTCTCCCATTATCGAGATTGTGAGTATTGGTGCATTGATAACCTTCTTTTTGAGCTCCATAATGTGTTCCTCGCATTGTTGGGTTTAGAAAAAATTCACTCTCTTCCATTTAATCATGGTCATTGGGTTTGAAAATAATGAAATTGTTTTCAAAAATCTTATATAATACACAACTAGAACTATAAAGATGCTGATCTTTGTTACATATGTTGTCATGGGCCACTCTTCAACTACACTATCTTGGAAGGGTCCACATATATTCCTTTTATAGTGATAAAATTCTCCCAGAATGATACGTCTTCCATAAAAAATTCACATTTACAAAACTTTTCATAAATTTTCTTCCTTTTGATATTCATCATCATGGTATTCAAATTCTTCCCATGTTACCCCTTTCTCTTAGAGTATATCATAATATCATCGACAAAGAGAACCACAAATTTTTCAAGGTAATCTCTAAAGAGTATATTCATCAAATCCATGAATATTTATTGATAATTAGTTAGCCTGAAGGGAATCACTATGAACTCATAGTGTTTATACATCATTCGAAATACAATTTATTGAATATATTCCCTCCTCACCTTTAATTGGTGATATCCAGACCGAATGACCAGTTTAGAGAAATAACAATCCATATGTAGCTGATTGAACAAGTTATCTATCATATCTAGGGGATACTTGTTATTTATCATGATTTTATTGAGCTCATGATAATCAATACAGATGTGGAATGTTTCATCTTATTTTTTTAACAAAGAGCACTGGTTCACCCCTTGGTGTAGCACTCAGGTATTAAAAACCATCTCCAAATTATCTTGTAACTGCTTCTTCATCTCTTCAATCTCAACAGTGGCCATTCTATAATGTTTATATGATATTGTTAGGGATCTAGTAATAAATTCCATTGATAACTCAACCTATCGATCAAGAATAAGAACATGAAATTCACTAGGTAATAGATCAGTGTAATCTGTCCCGATGGGTATATCTTGGAGAAGTTACATCTCCATTGTTTCAATCATTTGAGCAAGATATTCCTTCCTCAAAGGAATCATTATTCACACATGAGATAATGATTCTAAATGAAATTCATTTTCCTCCTTACACATATAACGTATTTGAGGAAACTCTAGAATGTGAAGAGTGATATCCCTTTCCTGATAGTTGATTTTTTATTTTTATAAAATTCGTGATTACATCCCCAACATATCAATGTACCCATCAAAAGGAAGTATAAAAAGATTTTTTGGGAGTTTAATTCCACAAAAAATTACCATGGTAGATTTATAGACCATGGATGCATTAATTTTTCCATTATTTATTTTGACATAAAACTCAACCTCCAAATTCTGGGGTGTTGTTTGAATAGATCAACTAAACATAAAAGATATGAAAGAATGTGTAGAGCCAGAATCAAATAGTAAATTATCTAATCGTGAATGAATAGCTCGTCTACCTATCACCACATCATTGTTCGGATCCACCTCAGTATTAGTGGTAGTATAAGCTCTTCGTGGTTATCTTGGAGGTTTTTGTTGATTTCCTCTAACAACCATTGTCTTAGAAAAATTGTTTTCATAATGTCCATGCTCTTTATTGTTGTAACACAGCACTGTAGGATGAGTGTTGATCTGAACCTTCCTTTCTTCATCCACATTAGTGTAATTCCTCCTATCCCTCAAATATATCTTAGCCATATGCCTCGGTCTTCTACATTTAAATCAATTCTTGGTACCCTTTAGAGAGTTTTTAGAATTATTCTACCAACAATTGTTGACATGCGGGATGTTCAGTCTTCATTCCATCATGGAATTTATTTTCCAAACAACCCCTATTGCATTACATTTTCTACTTTTTGTCAACGGGCCCATGAGACCATTGAGAGTCTCTGATCTCTATTTCATCATCAAGGGAAGAACAAACAATCTCCTCATAAATGTCAAATCCTTGAATCACCAATTCATTCCATATGCATCGCTTTATTCTGCCAAATATGTAATTTATATTGATTATCGTGATCATAAAAATGTTTTGGACACATATTCAAAGCCTTTTTATGTTTTCATTAAACACCCCGATGGACTCTTCTTTATTATTATTATGTCTGAGGATCTCTCTTTCCATCTTGATATGGAGGGTTCAGGGAAAATATCTACTATAAAAAATTTTCTTGAATTCATCCCAATCCATAGAATCAATTTCATTTTGGGACTTCATATTCGTGATCAGTATCAACCACTGATCAGATTCCCTATAAAAAAATAAACTACAAGTATAAAATTGTATTATTCTGAGAATTAGAGGAAAGTGAATATATTTTTAATAGAGTTAATCCACGGTTCCATGAGGAGGGGATTAGAATATTCACTAAACATGGGAGTTCTTTTTTATATTAAGGATTTTATGGAAACATGCTCATTCCTTGGAGTAGGAGGGTGCTCCACAATATTTATGTTATTATTCATAACATTATCCATATGTGGAAGTAATATCATAATGTTTTGAGCACCCCTTCCCATCATATCAGGCATATCATTAGGTAAATCATAAAATTTCCTATCAAATTTATTGTTGGAATGTGTTCTTATATTTCCATAAATTGACTAAGAAAAAAAGTTCAATTTGAGGGATCTAATTATAAAAAATTATACAATAAACATAAAAGGATGTACTCTTAATGGAAAATTACTTCCTCACATTTGATTCCCTAGGTTTCAATCTAGGTTATCCATGATCTATTTCCTCATATTTATTCATTTGGTCTATTTTAGGTTCCTTAAATAATGGTTCATATTAAGAATATGAAGTTACGAAAAAATATCCCCCAAGAGTGTCAAACCATGAGTGCATCAAAGACAATTATCATGCACCTGTTCCCATTTCAGTGTAGCTCAAAGTGGTTTATTCATGTTTTACACCCAAATACATCTATTCCAAAGCCACATCCACTTGTTCACATCTAGATAGGGGTGTAATTTATTTATAATCCACTTACTCTATAGTAACCAAAATTTTGGGATGTTTTCTTACACACTGTCTCATCGCTAAGGTTATTACTAAATTTCTATGTTCCTTATCTCAAAAATAACTAGAAAATGATCTAATAGAAAATATAGAGACCCTAGAAATTTACACATACCATTACATGTCTTTTAATCATAAAAATCATATTTCAATCCAAGGATCATAAAATCTAGTGTCTTGGAAGACTAGGTACATAAAACTGAAAATAGGGACTAAATAAAACATTTCACTATTTATACATCATAAAGAGTTTCTAACATCCATTGTGATCAGAAATCTACACAGGATAACCTTTGTATAACATGAATAAAGTGATGAAAAAAATCTCATTAAGGTAATAAACATAAGAACAACGATTTAGAACATTAGTTTGAAGGCATGACATAATATTATAAAAGGTACAGAATAAATGGAATCATTACATATAAACGTGGGATCATAATATCATGGATTGAATATAATTTTTATGAAAAATAAAACATGACTTTATAAAGATTCAAGGAACATTGCACATAGAGAATCACAAGTCAAGTTTAACCACCAATACTGTTGCACATGATAGGACGAGTCAAGGATAATAGCCAAGACCATTGCACATAACATCTCATAAGACACAAAATTTCCCAATGAATTGAAGTTCTATCTGATCTCACCCATCATAACATTTTAATGAATATGCCTTCCACATATAGAATCATATGTATTCAAGCAGTCATAAACCTAAGGGTTACCCGTGGAAAGAATAGGGTACCATATTCATGTCATAAATCATAACAAATGGGTTTATCATTAATTTTTCTATTAATGAAAAAAATTAGATCATTCCTGGAAATTCATAGGGTAAAATTGGAATATATCTTGATAGGTGATGTCAATTTGATGTGATAACACGGAAAAAGATAATTTATAAAATATTAGAATTAAATCATTTTAGTGTGGTTTAATGAAAATATCAAAGATCACATATAAAAGAAAAGGGAATAATATTTTATATAAAACAAGAAGTAAAAAATGTTTTTCATAATAAAAATAGTGTTTTTTATTAAATTAATTTTGTTTTAAAACAGATTATAAGTGTGCATGGAATTGGGTAAGAATTTGCGAAGTTCCCTTATAACAATCTGCTTATCTTGAAGTATTAAGGAGAGAACCTGTTCTAATGGACCTAAGGCCTTCATTTTTTATTGATTGTTGATATTACACCTTTCAAGGGATGAGGTGGAACCCTTACAAGGCCTATAGGCATATGTATTACATGGCGCATAGGATTTAGAGTAATTCATTTCCCATAGGATTCAAACATTACATACAACCCAGACTAACTACTTGGAACTGCTCCTCCCTAGCATCTTTATCTTGAAATCATCTCTCCATATTCTCATGGATGTTCGGCTAGGAATTCTCGTGCATGTACATGCTTGTGCTGATGGTAGGTGTCATACCCTTTCATTCTTGCAATCCATTTAGCTTCTGCTATGGTGAAAGCTCCTTGATCCTCCTCCTTGTGAAGCTTATTCCTTGTTGTTTGTATGGTTTTCATCTACACTTACGGTGACCCGAAGTACTTGAGGTGGGCCGAAGGCCATAACGGACATGGGGACCAAATCGGTGGCCCGAAGGCCCAAACGAGGGAATATTCCCAGCTGCTACAGTGCCAACCAGTGCCTGATACAGTACTACTACAGTACTACTACAATACTAGTACAGTACATCTACAAAAAATCTATAGTACTATTACAGTACCCCAGAAATTAGCCACCTCCTGGATTTAATCCCAGGTCTCTTGGATGCACTTAAGGAGTCCTCACCAACTGGGCTGACGCTCATGTGTTAAAGAGAGATCCTCTTAAAAACATGTATATAACTTAAATAGAATAATGAATGTAAATATAAAAATGAGTGTGGATAATTTAAACATAATTTATAATATTTAAATAAAAATATTAGATAACTTCATTTGCATAAAAAGAATGATAGAGTAACCTGGAGGAAGAATGGAGGTTCTGGTAGAATCCCTTACATTACGTCTGATGGTGTCCTTCACAAGATCTTAATGACCTTGATAACCAAATTTAATTCATTAATTAATCTATCTAGAAACTATTCTTAATTAAATTGATTTATTATAACCTTGTTAAGTTCATTCATGACCTTATTGATGGGTTAAGTGGTTCAATTTCATTGTTTTTGAGTGTTTCATTCCTTCGTTTTCTTGATTGGTTTACTTATATATATGTAAGGATAAACATATAATATGATAATTGTTTTTAGGATTTAATTTTCATGTTATTATTGAACATAAAAAATATTATATGGATATAAAATTCATTTAGTCACTTGTAGTGATGATGAATCATTATATAAAACATTATTGATAACCATTTGGGTTAATTCACTGTTTTTAATCACAACGAACACATTTTTCTTTCAAAATTAATATCATGTGGTAAAAATATTATAGAACCATAAATTATAAATAATGAATATATTATAGACTTTTTTAACAATCAAAATGGTTTCATGTATAGAATTTAATATTATAATAGATATTGAAATCATGTCGTCCTTGAATTTGATAAATTAACACATCTCGGATGGTGTTTTCATTTCTCTTATAAAAGGAGTGAAAACGAGATGATGATAAATTGTTCCATTATAATAACTAAATTACATTACATGTAAGATACTGTATGTAGCATAACATTTTGATCAAAAGAGTTGAGGAAATAAAAAGAAGGAAAGGAACTTGAATGGAAATAAAAGAAATGAAAAGGGGAATTTACCTCTTGAATATGACTTCCTTGAGAACATCTTTGGGGAATAATATTTGGCCTTTTGAAGAGAAAAAGGGATCTTTGATGAGGGATAGGTTCTTATGGAGATTTTGAGCAGAATTTTCTCTATGATCAAGGCTTTAGAGGTCTGAAGAGAGGAGGTAAAGAGGGGTGGTATTTGTAGTGGAAGAGAGGAGTTGTTTCCCATTATTTTAATAATTTTTTTTATATTTTTGATCAAGACTAGGAATATTCATTATTATTGTGACAAAAAAAGTAAATACATCATGTGAGTTCGAACCAATGGCCATTTACATTTTTCATGACTCAATAACGATGAAGAAATTCATTTATTTATCATTTATCATTATAGTATTTTATTATTCGCAAATAATTCAAGTATTTTAAAAAAATACCAAAAATTCACCCCAACCAATTTTTTACATGTATAATTAAATAATGAGATCCGTTTTTTGATAATAATTTTATGAATATCAGAAATTAATTTTTATATAAAAACATAATATACTTGAAAAATACAAATTTTAATATTAAAACTTATTTTATAACACTTTGAAAAATTAATTGAGTTTTTTAAAAATTAACTTATAATCATAATTAATAGATTAAAATAATTGTGAATAAAATTTATGAAAATAAATTTTACTTTAAATTAATAAATTAATCATAAAGTTGTAATTAAAAATACATGATTTATAAAAAAACGTACACTTAATTTATAATTTTTTTAAAATATTTTCTATCATATACTATGATATAATTCTATTATATTTTCACTTATAATTTGGTGAATATTATTTACACTTTCATTAGGGAGGTTTCAATTCAATTGGATGGTTTACTATTCATAAGCATCACATTACTTTTCCAAAAGGTCATGTTAATATTTCATTGGTATATGTTCCTTAACTTCAAGATACACCTTTTATTTTTCTCAGTATTCATTTATAAGGTTTGTATTGTGTTATGTATATAATATATTGTGATTATAAGATATGACATAATTATAATAAGGGAGTTTCATTGATAAAAAATTGGTTCATTATAGATGTAGTGGATGGAGTGGATGGAATGGATGGAGTGGATGATGCTTTGGGTGTTCATCTTGAACCTTGGGAAGGCTTCCTACAAATCCTGATTGTATGGGAATCAATTTACACATAGTTTAATATGGCAATTGAGTCTTACATATGAGGAGTTGGCCCATTGAAATGGATAATAAGGATGGGGATTGCACATGGAAATGGCCTAGTTGGGGAGATATGATGTGTTTGGGGTTTATGCATAGAAGAGGACCAATGGGTATAAAGTCTGGAACTAATGTATTTGGAGAGGTCCCATAAGAATGTTTGGGATCATGTGGTTTCCATGATCTCCACTAACATCAAAAAAACATATGATTCTTGCTCTGTGTGAGAAATAAGAGTTAGAAGTAGAGTATAAGATCACATGGATTACAATGTCTACTAGTGGATGACAATGAGCATACATAAGAGAGGGGGATGAATTTTTCTACCATCCCCTCTCTTACTTAGTATACAAGGTGTCTATAAAGAGTTGTATTTCAACCTATTATAAGAAAGTCGTGGCGCTTACTCTAAGATGTAAGCCCCTGAGGATGGCATTCCTTATACAGAGGATATCATTCCATATGAGGAGGATCTCATTCTATTTCCCTAATACACCAGAAATACTATAATTTCGGCATAATGTAGAATCATATTATATTTTCACATGTTGAGGAAATTAGTTCTAGGATGCTTTACAATATACAACTCGGACATGGTAGACTCACTCTATACATTTTGGGTTTACATAATCATCGCACATGCATGCCTAGGTGGGACATGACATCGAAGATGTCAGGTTGGAATGGTGTGGAGGACCGGTCATCACAATGTCCATTTTTTCGTCCATACACTAAAAATCAATGGATATTAGTGTAACTATTCATAAAATAAAAATGTATGGAAACACATTCAATAATGTTATTGGGGACAACTCGCGAGGGGAGAATAAGCTCTTTAGTAGGAGCCTAGCGGGATGCGTGAAAGAGGTGTGCGCAAGGCATGAAGATTTCATGTATGTTGGGAGTTCACTTGGGGATTTTACACTGAGGTGATCCATAGAGAACCAAATAAGGGGTTCATGTAAGATATGATTCTTGTTCACATGGTCATTCTTGCGCACAACAGTGGAGTGTTGTGCGTGAGTTCAAGGTTGCACGTAGTAGGATCTCTTGAGCACACCTGACATGGGATGATTATGTTTGGGTGAGGATTACACCAATATGGTCCCACTTGAGGGAGATCCATAGGGAACCTATCATGAAATGTCTCTTCATTGAAGGTTCTATGTCATCACTGATGGCATTAAATATGCGTCTCACATGTAGTATAGTGGAGGTTCTACATCCAGAGGATCACCATAAAGAAGGGGTGCAATCAAATATATTGATGAATCCCATAAAAATGGATCATAAAATTTTTTTCACAAAAGAGACCTTCCAGGAATCCAAGCCCATATAGACTACACAATTGTTGGCCTGAGGCAATAGTGGGTGAACATTTGTTTTCCATATGTCTCCAATTATTCTCTACAACATAAACATATTATGGGAACCTACCATGTCTATTTTAGTGGCCTGCACCTAAGGGTAAAAGAAAAATTGATTTTTTCACACAAGTCTTTTGTCAATGGTTTTAGATCTTCTGTGTGCACATAGAAACTTTTGTGTGGATTCCTTTCCATTCTCGTAATGTTTCATTGAGTCGGATGATTCCCTCGTTTTACTAAAATATCTCCATTTCCAGTTTCAATTACAATCCAACCTGAACAAACATAACCCCACATTATTGATTTATAACATAACCACCCATACATGGTTTATAATCTAACTGACCATCAATGTTAATAATTCCCAATTTTTATTATATAATCTTAAAACATGGAATCATCTCTTTTCATCATTACACTCAAAAAGATAATCTTTTTTCCCATAAAAAACATTTCAGTATACATATATATAAAATCATTTTTAACCATTTTTAAAATAAATAGAATAATAGGAGTGGTTTTTTTTTTATTTTAAGAAAACTATTTAATCATATAATGGAATAAAAAATCAAGTAATGGTTATGGTGGTGGGAAATATTTTTTTTCTGTGTATGTTAATATCGAGATTTATTTTTATATTTTATAATTAATGTCAAAATATTCCCTATAAAATATGTATTTATATTATTTATAAAACCAATTTAAATGAAATTAAAAAAAGGAAATAAAATAACTTTTATTATTCATTTCTGTCCATATAAAGGAATCTATGATATAAAATTTTAAAATATTGACATAGAAGAATAAATATTTAGAAGAAAAATATAGAAAACTTTAATACAAGGTCATATGTTAAAGGGTCCCTTTACATGTGTCTAAGTCATCATATATGTCTTTAATATTCATAATTAATAATCATATTTTAATTATTTATTTGTTTTAGAACCTCTTTCATGTTCTTTATTCCATTTTATTTTATTTTTTTTCAAGCTATATTTTTTTGTTGAATAAATTCATCTCAGATGTTTTGATGATATTTGGTTTATAATTCTAAAATGACTACGTTAGTTTGACTATGGTAAAAGTGGTAATTATTTTATAACATACATAATAATAATACTAAAAATATTATCATTGTGATACATAAATTATACATATATAATAAATCAATAAGGATGGTTATGAAAAATGAAAAATGGTGTAATCATGGAGATGGAAGGTTATACGTATGCATTAATAACGTTTTCATTTTTTAAAATCATTATATAAAGAAGTTATGTATTATTTAAACATTCATGAATGATAAAATATAAAAAATATCATATTATATTTCTAAAGATACATATATGTATCATTAAGGTTATTAAGTGATGAGAAATAAATCACACTGCTTCGTAGAGGAGGTAGTCCACACATAAGCACGAGATACATTATCATTTTCCAGTGATTAAATTTATAAGAAAATAGTTGATAGATTAAATATCCATATTGTTAAAAATGATAGGAATATAATATATATATACATTAAATCCATCATTTTTAATTATTCTTAGAGTTATTTATGGAAAATGAATTACAATTTTTTGTGAGGTGACAGTCTATTATACACACAAATGATGGTTTCATTTCCCATGTAATGAGAATGAAAATTGTTGTGGGATATTATATTAACATAAAAAAATATTGGTATAAGGCGGATTAAAATTGTATTATAACAAAATTGATAAATAATATTTTTAGGATGTTTAATAATAAATAAAGAAAAACTCTCAGTAGAAAATTATACCTCTTCTTTAGTCAGCATCATAAGGTTTGACCTAAAATAATTACTAGTATGGTTATAAAATTAATCCAAAGAATATATGAATCCCATAAGAATATTTAAATATTATTAGTGCGATGACTAACCTACTAGACTCCCTCAACCCTTTTTGATGATTAGCGCGATGACTGTATTTTCAATATATATGTGTCATTACAGTTGATATAAAAAGAATATTTTCCATTAAGTAACCATGGATGATATTTAAAAGATTATCCTAATCCTTTGTATAAATATATAAATTTTATAAATTTTAAACCAGTTGATATAATATCATTTATTATAAAATATCATTAATTTCAATTATGGAAATATTCTTTTAATTTGAAATTAAAGTAAACCAAAAAAATATAGAATTAGAATATAATCCTTTAACCCATCCCTGATATTTTATATTTATCTACAAAATTCATGAAACACAAAAATTGTTTCTATTTATATTAATTTTAATATTTTCAATAACATTAATTTTATTTTTCTATTCAATAAATTATATTTGTGTTAGTGATGCATAAGATTTTAGTGTAATTCATTAATCACTAATATTATAAATAAATAACCATGATAATAAATAATATTTATTTCATATATATATATATAAATGTACTGTAATGTAAAAAATGTTTGTTCTAGGATACAAAATCGTAGAACAAATTCATAACGTATGTTTTAACTCTCATTCCCACTCTTCTTATTCTGAAATTTATGGGTGAAGGAGCCTCTTATTTTCATTAACCTAAAAAAGATGTAAACACTATAATGATATAAACTATCATTTAATAATTAAAAGACACTCATAGATTACAATTAATATGTATTATTATAACAACTATGTTAGATAATATGAGAAATAATCTAAAATGAAAGTATATAAATATACTTCATGGGGATATTGATTGTTGTATTAGGGTGATATTTAATCAAGAATTATGACAAAAATAAACTTTAGGATGCAACCAATATATCATTTGTCAATGGTTATATGAAATATATGAACTTAATCTCAAAACTGACATGTAGGTCAAGTAAACATTGAGTTAGTGCATCTATACAGTCAACATGTTCTACTATATACATGGAATAAGAACATTTACTAAATATCTTATGTGGGATTGAACTACATAGTCTATTGAGTTTCTTATATTTTTTATGGGACCATCTGACTCGTTCAATGTGAATCTCAAAAAATCATACTCAATCTTCTTTCATACCCATGTTACGTAAACCACATTACATGGTGAGGGAGACTAGTAGGTTAGTCTGTGTTTATATACATTACACAATTATATTATATGACATGTGATACATGGAATATAACATATAATCACACACATAAAATAGTTATAATTCCATTAAAACCTAAGATACATGGTTTTGTGGTATTTATGAAATATATCATAATGGACTAAATGAAATGTGGTCATAAATTCAAACCACCCCTAGTATCATTATTTTATGAATTTCTAGCCATTGAGTGAAATATTATTAATATAACAGAGTCCCTTATAACAAAAAAATACATCACTCAAAACTAAAACGTAAATTTTCTTGGATTGATGCCCCAAAATTTTCTAACAAACCTTCTTGAGAATTCATTTATTGTTTTTCATCATTATCATTCACCACATACACCATCACTACTAAAGATACATTTTATATCCTTAATCAATAATTAGTTATTATAATATAACACCAAATTAGCACGTGTTGACTAACCAATATGAATTGGAAAACACTCCAAATATATGAAAGTATCAATATGTCCCTAGAAGAATAAAAACAGGCATTGATGAAGAATATATATGTTAAAATTAGAAAATATAGAAAATAATTTTGAAAAATATATATGAAGTGGAGTTGTATCGACCCAATTACTTACCAATAAATATGATATAACAGTAACATTATAAAATCCAATTTCATTGATGATACAAAAACAATGTTCGAATGGTATCTTCATAGTGGATATAATAGAACAATTATCCATATCAACCATTGAAACTTAAACAAAAATAATTATTAAACTATATGACATATTAGGTTCTTGGAAAAATTAATTAACAAGAATAAATTTCACATCCCAATAATTTTAACTATAATGTAGGAATGTTCCACTAATTATCAAATGAAGATAAAAATATCATAAATCAAGAAAAATTAAATTATTCCAATTTATCACCATCTTATCTATCATCAAATTGTAAATTAGTTTTAATATTGATATTATCATTCAATTAAAACATGATCAGATAGCTAAAGAATAATTAATTTATTCATAAAATGGTGGATTACAGACTCCAAACTTTCATGCACTAAGGGACCCTAGTGTGTTTAATATCATCCAAATAATCTAGTATTTCCACTCACTCACTGAAACTACTTTATTATATATATATATATACTTTTTTTTGAATTCCTACATCTTTACTTCCTATAAATACCCTCTAAAATTTTATAATATATCCCTAGATGAGATTACTCTAGATCTAAGATAAATGTAAAAGTTAAGAACTCTTTCATCGGAAATTAAGGTCATGTCTCCTCTCTTATCATCCAATCACACCATGTTTCTACATAACCCATTGTGTCAGATTACACCTCCGTTGAATATCAAAAATAAATTTTTAATGTGAGAAGGGATTTTGGTTCAAATTCTAGATGACACCAATATGTCATAATGTTGTAATACTTCTCAATTGTGATGTATCATTTCCAAAATTGCTGAAGAATTAGTGTTACTATACTATATTATATTGATTCCCCTTCTAACAATTTTTGGGTTGTGATTCTATCCATATTCCTAACATAGGACACCCATCCATACCAAATCAAAACATCAATTAAATATGTTTATAGTTGATAACATCTAATACACCAATCACTCTTTTAACATACCCATCCATAAATTCCCATTTCATTATCATTCAATGATGCCTACATTGTCATACCACACCATTCACCTAGCCCCATTGCACCCCGTTTTTTCTAACATTTCTTCTCAATTGAATTACTTTCATTCTCACAGTTCTGGATAATAGTCCAGGGGGCCTGTGGATTTATTTCCTATATCCATGATATGAAATACTATTTTTCATTAGTAATATTACTGGATCAATACCAAAATCTTATGATACTATAACATTCCAATTATTTCAATGAGAATTTCTCCCAGCCATAGTTTAATGTTATCTTAATTCCTGATTATAGTGTGGCATTTCCACTATGTAAAACCCCCAACTTCAAATATCGAACAAGTAAATCAAAATATAAATAATTAAAAGATTTTATTAAGATGATACCGTCGATTTATTGTGATTCAAACAAGATGTAAAGTTGATAAAATCATTTGAATAAAAAGTATTTGTTATGGAAAACGGTTATAATCAATTGAAAAATATAAATTATTCAACATTCATCAATGACAGATTATAAGAATATATTTTCTTTGAGAATTAATTATTGAATCAATGAATAAAAAATATTTTATTCCTTTTATATTACTAGTTATTGGAGTGAAATATGACTGAAGGTTATCCATGCGAGTTAGAAAAAATATAATCTTTTTTTAAAGCACCAAGGTCAACATATTGGATAACTAAAAACCATAAATGGATAAATCTATGTCTAGATACATATGAAAAGACCTTATTTTTCTCCATGTTGAAACAAATTAATCTAAAAACATTCAGAAACCTAAATTCAATATATTATTTAAATGATATCAACATTATAACATACAGTTTACATATTTATTATTATAAAAAATATTAAGTATCCCCAAATAAAACTAGCATAGAATTACACTAAAGTTAAAACAAAACTAATTACCACATTATTCCGATAAAAAAATTGTGAATAACATTATATGGTTAGTTGCTATTGTAATTATACAATTTTGGTGATCTAAGACCTTAAGACAAAATAAATAAATAATGAATCACCTAATAAAATTTTGGGTCAATTAATCCTACCCACCATTAAATAGTTTCATCACAAAATGGTTATTATGTTGAGTTCAAAAAATGGGAAGACTGTAAAATCATCTTATATGAAGAAAAAAATAAATGCACAAAATAGACCCACCGATCATTTTCTATAATGAAAATGAACCCAGGGAAAACCACATTAGAATCCATTCTTCCATATAATGATTACCATACCAATTACATAGACAAGATATAACCATCTCACAGAAATCATTAAATATAATCCTCATCTATAAAATAATCAATAAGAGAAAAAGTTCCCATTATGTGACTCCCACCATAATTTCATACACAATACACATTCATTCATAGGTTAATCATATATATAACATGATAAAATAAAAATAATTTATTGATACAAGTCGTAGAAAAGATCATCAATATGGAAACCAATTATAAAATCATTATCCACAGCCTATTAATGGTAATCCGAGAAGTTAATTCATTGAAAACATAAATCCACATCCAACCTTTCCATATGATGATTTATTAAATTATTTTATATAATCCTGGAAAATATCATAATGGGAGGCTCTTGGAAATCATATTTACTTAATAGAAAATGATCATATACCAATTTCACCAACACCGACCATAATGGAATCCTTAATCTCTAATGAAATACAAAATTTGACAATTCATAATATCTAATCTGATTTGGATACATCTTCTATTAAAATATTCCATTGATGAGATAATAAAAAAAATGGAACTGCCCTCTTCCTGTTGTAATGCATTCAACTCTAATATCATTGGTGATCTATTTCATCATAATTTAAAAAATATAATAATTTCCAATTCATATGACCCTATTCTATTATCCCCAAAACTGATAATACATCTTCCAAAAATTTGGGTGAACAAAAAACTCATTCCACTAAGATTATTTTCTCATCACCTCTCTATATCTACCATTTATTGAACACAAACACTTAGTGTCACTTAAAAAACCATTATATAATGACCTACTAGGAAACCATAATATATAGCACTCATTAAAACCCTATTATGTGACCTATAGGAATAAAAATATCCACTGTTGAACATTGTTAAAATTAACACTTCTTTTTTAGACTATATTTTGTTCCCCAACTATAAAAACAAGATATTAAATGATCCCATAATACATAATTACTTATTAAACTATAAGAACTCATTAATAGGTGTAGGAAAACACATCTAGAGAATATCTCACAATGACTTTCACTTTTTTTTGAAAAAGCCAAAAAATTTCTTACTACTCTTAATTCTCCTTAATTTAATTATTAAAAATACCAAGTATGTGAATCAACTACCACACAATCAGTAATCCATTACACAAAAAATCTTATACTAAATATTCTCATATTCCAAATATTATTCCACCAACATAAATATTATGCCTAACATGATGGATCTTATTAATTGATAACTCTCACCTATATATCTCAAACAAAGCTATTTACCATGATATAAGATAATATAAATATCCAATGCGTTGGAGTTAGATCCAGATAAATAAAATTGTTTGTACTTTTGATTATCAGGAGATTAAAAAACCTAAATATTAAATTATTATCCAATGATAATTATTAATCTGTATAATATAAATATAATAAATTTTTTAGGTTATCTATCAGAGTAAATTGTCATAGTAGTATCTTGTTATAATTAGAACTTAGAGAGACTATAAAAAAATTGCAAACAAAATATATTATGATTTAGATGATATCTATTTCATGAGGCATTAATGGTGCTTTGACTATAATGTCCTATATATTGAAAAGAATTTAAGGATTCTATATATTATGTTTAGACATGGTAACCTCCATGACAAGAGATTATGATAATAGTATCACTAATTCAAATTCAATATTTTGTATCTGTAATGGTTTATTCCAATTGGTATAAAAGTTAATTCATTCTTAATGTTCAGATTATTGTTAATTATTATCATGAATTTCATACTTTTATCTATTAATAAAAACTATAATTATATATGGTCATGGTGATGTTGGATACAATAGGTTCCTGAAATGTGATTTAAAATTAATTGAATATGTCAATAAAATATTTATCTCTACTATGTTATATTAGATTATAACAAAGGCACATTGATTGAATTAAAAATATTTAATTAAATACGTGGACAAGTATTTTCATCAATAATTTCATATAATAGTGTAAACAAATGTTTAATAAAACTTATAGGTTCGTGAAAAAATATATGCATCATTCTTGTTTGGAAAACAAGAAATGGAGATTAAATTAAACAATAAGCTTTTAAATGTGGATGTTATCATTATGACAATAAATAATATCTATATAGGTTCCCTATTGTGTCTCTATATGGAATTCTTATTCTTTAGAAAATCTCACCTAATTCCATAATAAAAAGGCCTAGAAGGTCACACACTAATTATTTACAGAATCTTAATCAAACACTAATGGGATTAAATCATTATAACATATATTAATCCATACATTTGGTTTTATAATATTTATTGTTTCAATTTTTATATATATTCAATCACAATATATTCATCTTTAAAAAATATATTATTTGAATATAATATAAATATTATTGATGTGCTCGAAAATATAAAATATTTATTTATCTATTTTTTGACATTCTTAAGGTTATAACAAACTACTTATTTCTAAATACATATTTATTAATTTACATAAATATTTATAAAATATTTATTTACATTTAATGTTAATATAATATTTACTTATTAGTCTAATGAATTAATAATTGAATGATATTAATTTATTTAATTAAATATGTTTTACTCATTGTTTAATGAATTCTGAGGAGGATAGATGGGAAAAGTTTAGGCCATGATGGAAATGAAATATTTTGTTTAATATCAACTAAATATATGTCAATTTTTTTAATTACAAATAAATATTAATATATTCACCAGTGAGTGAATATTAGGGATAATAATAATAATATAATTTTAATTAATATTTTTTATTGGAATATTTTAAAGATAATATTTGATAATTGGAATCAATATATGTATCATATATATAACAAAATATAAATATTCCATTTTATATCATTTTATAGATTTATATGAAATAGTGTTCACAACATTGCCTCTCCTAAAAATTCTTCCATTACTAGGAGAACCACTCATGAAGTATTCTAGGAATGAGACAAAATCCTAAACATCCCTCTCATGAACCGGTGAATAATAGCATAATTCAATCAATACAAGTTGACTTCATATTGTGGTAAGTGGTAAAAAGTGAAATATATTTTGTTCCTCCATCAAAACCCTAATAATACAAGTCGTGATTTTTTATAATTCATAGATCACATCTAAATACCTCTAGATGAACTCATGTTTGGATTCCCTACCACAATGATGAGACGATAATTTTTGAATAAGATTTGGTCAACCAGTGATGAAAGATTTATCATGTTAAATTAAATCATGTTTTGGATTAGTTATAAATTATAAGGGAGAATATTCACAATTTAATGAATATGGGGTTTTGTTATTTGAGATTTTTAAATTTTATCTTGTGAAAATTATTAAAAAAATGGCATCAGACTTGGGCCCAACCACTTATACTACAAATCAGAAATATAATATATATATATATATATATATTTGTGTAAAATAAAATTTCATTTAAAACAAGAGTACAACACTAAAGACATCCACAAATGAAAAACTCAACACACTCACACAACAATGTAATTCGATACATCTATTAAAATTTCAAGGACTGGATTATATTCATTGGAATGTATGAACTCTACCCATGAAATGGAATTTCTATAAATATAAATATTAAACAAAACATACCTATTAATGACCTCAAAGAATTATTTTTTCTATATATTGGATTATCATTTCTCACTGAGACTAATAAAATCCTTTCTCAAATAGATATTTAATCCACACCATTACTTCCACAAGCCTATCTAGGCCACGTAATAGATAAAAAAGAGATGGTACAACCCTTAGGGAATGATATAATCTAATTCTTATAAAGATAAAAATCTATAACATTAACTATATAAGTCCTTATAACCATTTTTGATTAATTGAATCTTGTTAGCACAACGGCATGTTTCATCGTCAAAATAATGAATCATTCAACACACAGTAGGAATGAAAATGTGAGATCTCTCCTTAAATGAAGAAATCGTGAAAATTTTTGAATCCTCCTGAGAACAAATTTATATAATATATTGATGGGTTTGATGGGATAATTATTAAATTAATGAATCCTTATATAAATGGGTTTGGATATGAATTCAACTAGAACATATACTCCCAATAAATAAAATAGAAAGAAATAATTCGCTCTAATACCTAGAATAATTTTATTGCCACCGGTTTGAGTTTTTTTCTTTATATATTCTATTTCACCCAATCCATTGTTTATTATTTTTATTATTAATTAGTGTATATAAAAAATTTATATAAACATGGGCCGTTATATTAAATAAATTTAGGATATTTCAAGGACGTTTTTCTAATTCATGATCAGAAAATAATTAGTGTTAACCATGTGATAAGTGTGTGATTTGGGTCTATAGTCCACAGAGATATTTTTCATGGTTGGAACGTGGTTTGGTCAACCATGTGGCCTACCCATATGGGTACCTACCAATTCTTAGTAAGGGGCACACAACTGGTGGATGTTTTAGTGAAATTTATTTCATAATACTACCTCTGGGGTAGCCTTAAATATTTATAAATTTATAAAAAAACACTCATTTTTTCTAACTTAACTATACAGTATCCATCCAAAACCTCTCCAATACATGATTCACAATGATCCTCCCTTCCCAAGAACACACATATCCTCCTATGTCCTCCCCATAATTAAATTTAAGGTTGAAGAATTTTAGGGTAGCTCATATCCTCTTATTTCTCCTTCTTCCCCTCATTTTTAAAACATTATCCATATTATCCATCAATGTTAATGAGACATAGATATCCCGAGGGTGTTGGGGTGACTAATTTTTTGTGATTTATTGATTCTATGGCGTTTTATCCCTCATTTAGGTTTTTAAATTTATTCAATGCCTCTAACCAATCTCTATCATCTTTATAGAGGTTTCCCTTAACACAGACTATTTAATTTTTGAAATATTAATCACATGGATTTAAAAATGGTGTAGTTGATACCGAAAAATACTTTTTTGAATTTTTATTTGTTTTTTATAGTTAAAATTAGATTCAAACTATGATATTGCATGACGAGATGATATTTTACATTTTAAATATAGTTTTATATTTTATTTTCATTAAACATGAAAAAAAACTTCTTATTAAATTTCAAAATTGAATTATAAAGATTAAATTTGATTTTTTTTATTTTTTTCATCTAGTTTTCATTATGATTTTAAAAAGAAAAATTATTATTCATTTAATGTCATCTTGATTTTTAAATTGGTGTTTTAAATAAATTGATTATATTCTGTTTCATTATTATAATAAATATTGTTTCAATGATATTTTCCAATTATAATAATTTTTATGTTGCATTTAAAACTATTAAGTGATTTAATATTTATATTTTTTAAATATAAATATTATTCACATATATCCAAAATAAAAAATATGTCATTTTATGTTTTGGGATTATACATATTTTCACGTGTGTGCCTCAATATATATGTACATATGAACATATTCACATGAGAATATTTGAATACATTAATTACGGTATATACCACTATATACACATAATTGTATATATGAGTAACAATGAAGGAAAAAGTGAAACTAAAATTAAATTTATGATTTACTTTTTAAAATTATCATTTCAATATTCTTTTTAAAATGAAATGCGATGATCTATGTGACATGATTTAAATTTTTTTATATATTATATAATTGATTTATTAATTATATAAAACCACAGTGTGTGATTTTAATGTTTTATTTATATACATTGGGTTTTTTCTAAAATGTTACAACCAGTATTGATGAAAAAAATAGATTCAAGGGGTATGATATGTATTATTTTATTCGGTAGTTATGATGGGATTATTAAAGTCCCCATATAAAATTAGTCATTATATCATTGAATTTTTTAGAAATATTAGATATCAGGTATCTAAGAGTGAATAGTCGGGTTAGGTTTCTCTTTTTATTAGACCCCACTACAATGGAAGGTGAAAATATTACCTCAGTATTGTCGGAATGCACCCCATATCTCCCAGAGCTGGTGTCTACTATCAATTACAATGGAATTATTACAAGGAATAAATCCCCAAAATATTGGTTTATTTAGATGTCTTGGATAACTAGATATATAAATGATAATTTTATTACAATTGCATAAAAAATTAAAACATATATATTTTCATCTAAATAAATAAAAAACTTCTTGGATAACTTTAACCCATAAAATATATTTTTATATATCATTCATAGTATGCTTCTTGGATTTCTAGGAAAATAAACATAATAAGGGTGATCTAAACTACTCATCAAGGGTAAGATATAGCATAAGAAATAATGAATCTATGAGGGTAGTCAATATGGAAAGGTAAATATATAGAAATATATTCCATTCAAATAACTAGCATAGGAAAAATAAATACAGAAATATATGAAACTAAAGCACATTTCATAAATCAATTACCTAAAATGATATGAATCCATATATATATCAATGAAAATATCAAGGATTAATAGTGACTAAAAATAATGTGAAAACAATGATTAATTTTTTGACATCATGTTTCCTCTATACGAGTAACTAGTATTGTCAAGACCATTCACAATACAATTTAGATCTCAGGTAAAAAACCCATCTGAAGTGGCTATCCAACCATTTTGTCTCATGATACATTCAATGAATTTTACGGATTTCACTCAACAGTCCTGAACCTATAGGGATTTCCTTAAATGGTCCCCAACCTATGTATTGTATGTCCAAAAAATTCATTATATTGAATAATCAAATAAATAATAACCCATATGGAAAATACATATTGAGCAATGAATATGGATTTAAAAATAATACCTCATTTAATCAAATAATTTTCAATGTAAACAACATATGTAAAATGGTATACGGTTTGTGAAATAGTAATATCGATGATAAACTGTATGGATAATTAGTATAAATTCAATCCCTAATGATTACATGTAATTGAACATTTCAAGGGGACTTCAAAAATGGATTAAGGAATTGAATGAGAATACTATCCTATGACAAATCAATCATATACTATCCATTGGAATAATAAACATTATATTAAAACAATAAATCTTGAGTGGAGTAAAATAGAGGGTTGTTTTTCTTGATGAAATAAAAGTATAAATATTAAGAATTGTCTTGAGGAAAATATATTTTGTTTTTTAAAGACAATTTTAAAATAATTTTCTTTGAAAATATATTTTAAGGATATTTTTTAAAATAAACATTTTGAATGTGGTAAGGAGGCCTCAAATAAATTCTAGAAGATAAATCCATACTTGTCGTACGAGGTAAAAATATATTCCTTTTATACTACAAAAGGGTAGAATATTATTGATTTGGAAGGTGAAAATAATATTCCTTCTAAGAGATTGGTAGAAGACTAAATGTGTAAAAAATTATTTTCAATATCATTGGGTAATTGAATAATATTCTTGTAATACCTTTCTGGAAAACATGGTTATGAATATTTTTCTAACCGAAGATAGGGTATAGTTGTGCTTTCATAAAAATACCTTCTTAACTATCTTATGTACCAAAATGTAAAATATTGTATCAATAACTAATTATATCACGAAATAAAAGATAATAGATAATCTCATGATTCATATTAATTATTGGATAATAATATTGCATAAAATGAATTATATATATAAACTATATAAAAAATGATGAGATTGTCTCAATAAACACTTATAACTTGGTAACTAGCATCATACACTCCATGTAATAAAGGTATGTTACATGAATCACACCATATCTTAAAAATATTCAGTTTTATTATATATCATGTAAAATGAAAATATATTCCCCCCAAAAAAGAGTTTATGAGCATAATAAAACACGAGTTCAAAGAAGTAAAATTGAGACAAAACATTTTACCGATTTGGGAACTTTTGAATTATAAACCCCATGAATGAAGGATACTAAAATGTATTTTTCTAATTCCCTTAAATTTATGTATAATATAAATTTAATAAAATTATTGAATTATATAATCCACATAAAAGGAATGTGTGGGGAACATAACATATATCTCCTGAAAATTAAAAGTGAGATGAAATCCCCATACATTGTGTTTCCATTCGTGTGAACTTCCTTTACATGAATGTATAACAAATTTATGTTAATTTTATACTTTCTATATAACTTTTTTAAATTTATAATTACTTTTATTTCACTTATAACCATGTTGTGTACGCTACTTAATCAATTTAGTTTACTTCAGGTGTTATTGACAAAATTCAATTTATGTGTCAAAACAACTATATTTGGTCAAATATAGTCAAATTGGTAATTATATAACATCTATAGAATAATAAAACTCATTTAATTACCATATTTGTATTTCAATTATACTTTTAAAATCAATCATTAAATATGTTTATTATAATTATCCAACATTAGAATCATTGAGAGGGTAGGTAGTATGTAAGCATGTGTAACATTCAAATTTTGAAACGATGATTATGGAAAAAAGTTATGTAACTAAAATATATCCTGAGTAGCCATTATATAATAAAAAACATATTATTAAATCCTATATTAATATATATATAAAAATTATATAAAATAAATCACATAATGTCTAAGAGGCAGTAGTCCACATGTCCACGAACGACGTTTTCTCTTTTAAAGTGTGTGAAAGGGTAATAAAAGATATTATATATATATATATATATTAAATTTATATAATGATAATTATGAAATTAATATCATATTTTTGTTTTATATGTCACTTATGTTTACTTATAACCACTTATTTATACATTCCATGTATCGGGTGAACGAATCACATCACTTTGAGGGGGTAGTAGCTTGAACATCCTCAAACAATGTCATCGTAAAATGTAAAGTTATTAATTAATAAATTATAAAAGGAAATAAGAATAATGTCATATAAAATAACTTATATAAACAGATTTCACATCATAATGGCCACCAGGAGTGGTGTTAGAGGAAAATTGAACAATCATCATTTGTAAGGTTGTACCGTACACAAAAACATTGTGTTTATTGCCCATTAGATGGAGGTGTGTGAAATTGTAGGTAGAAAAAATTGTGTAAAAATATCCTAATATATTTATGATATTTTTTTGTTCTTTTATCATATAATAAAAAGATTATATATAATGTAGAATGAAAATTAATCTTAAAATCATGAGAGAATGTGTTACCTCTTAATCGGGTAACATCGTTTGGTTTATACAAAAAGGATTCCATGAAAAATTATATCCCCTAAGGGAGTTATAAATATATATGGGATTATGTTTTAGAAGCTATTTTTAAAATCATGTTCAAACGTAAGTGGTTTGAGAGGTATGACGAATGGGGAGAGGTGGTGGCCTTTTATATGGAAGGAAAAAATAATCACTCAGAATTTTGGGAATCAAGTTATGTGTGCACATGTTATTACATAAAAATCATAAAAACATCCAAAATAAATAATGTATGGTTAATTAATGATATATGGATATCTAATGGGTTTTTGAGAAACCTCTATTTTATTTGGGCACTTAAAATAATGGATTAGTCCATTATTAAGCTTAATTTTTTCTTTTATAATTGTAATTACTTTTAATAACATTCAACAATATTGTTGGTAAAAATAGTTTATCTTATAATAAATTATAAATAATTTTTATTTCTAATATGGAATCCATTTTTTCAAATTCCCATCATGTAAGCAGTAGAAATTAAATTAACATTAATCCCATAGACGAGATGACAATTCGGGTTTTTAAAGTTAAAACGTATGAATGTTTTCTATGTTTTTATAGTCAATTTCAAGGGGAAGTTGATTAAAATGACATAAATTAGATTTATTAATAAAAATATTATCTAATTAATCATTAATTTCAATTAACAGTATAATTTATTCATATAAGTAAGTTCGATTTAAAGCAGTTTTGAACTAAAATTCACTATTTTTAACTATTTATCAAAAAAATAAAATGTCTCATAAAAATATCAAAATTTTACCCTAACAAGATTCATATGATTCAATATCAAATATGAAATTTATTTGGACATAATTAATCAATTAATTTTTCAAAATTCAAATATAATATGGGTTCTCCATTAAAAGGTGGTAAAATTGCCTTTATAAAAATATAGGTTTGTATGTGTGAAATAGGGTTTTTTATTTTCATAAGCACATCAAACAAAATTGATAAATATCAAAAATATTATATTGAATATATAATATATATATATATATTCCCTAAATATATCTAACTAATTCTAATTACATTATTTTTTTAGGGTAAAACTGCTTCCTCGGCATAAAAATTGTTGTATGTATAGAAATTTTGTTTATATTAAATTGGTTCTTATATTCATTTATAATTAATTTTTAACCAATTAATTAATATTTTGTTATAATAAACCATATATTTTAATTATTTAAAAAATTCTATTCATAACAACTAGTTATATCTTATAATAATAATAATTTTAATAATATATCATTATTTGGTTAAAATCGGTATTTTTTATAATGCAAGCTTTCGAGAATGGTCACTCTTACATGTATTTCATGCTAACTCAGTGATGTATGTGATGAATATATAGAATATGTTTTAAATAAGTTATAAATTATACGGATATTATATTACGTTGTGTGCTTGTTATCATGTGTCACACATGATATCGAATAATAGGTTCATTAGTTTTTTTTGTGCATCAAATTCTCCCAACCTTATTTAAATTGAATCCCTGAAATTAAAACTCGATCATGGTGATAGATTTTTTGATACTTCCTATGTTTGAAATCACACATCAAGAGAAGGTTTCATATGTAATCCTATTTAAATGATAGAATAGAAAGTATAAAGGTAATATGAAATATCGTGTATCTAGGTCTCTAAGTTAGAGAACATAAGTGGAATGTTGAGATATGTGCTTCGAGGAAAAACCTAAATATTCATTGGGATTGAATGATTTCAACAATCAAAAACAATTTAATGATCAATAGAATATTTATGGCCTCAAAGCCATAAATCATTGACGATTTAGATTGTCATGAACCAAGATGGGTCGACATTCAACCCGGTGCCCGACCCGATCAGCGGCAAGGCCCAAAAGGCATTCTCAATACTCACGGGAAGGCACAAGTTCCTGAGAAGAAAATAGATAATGAGGGAACAATTTACCCGAATCGAACATTTTAAAATAACTAGTAAAAAAGAAAAATCCATATCTAAATAATTTAACCAAACATGCCCTTAACCATTTCATGATTTTAAATTTAATAATAAACAAACACTAAAAAGGATAGTGGCACAAAGGGGAACTAAAGCAACACCAAAAAAGTACTAAAACAGAAGGTAAATATTTATATACTAACCCTCAATGTAGTTATAAAACCCACATCCTCAATACTTCACCATCAATATTCACAACAAAAGCCACTAGATACTCAAACATCCAACACTAACGTCTTTCTATTACCTTGAAAAAACATTCAAAAAAATCCACAAACACTCGATGGTGTATGTTGGGTGTGAGCTAAATCTTAGCATGATGATACATCAATAAAAAATATTACATTCTATACACATTAACCGATAAATAAACTTGAGAGTTTAATTAATTTAAGTAAAATGCTTAAACAATTTAAAAGAAAACATTTTTAATGAAAATGAATTCAAAGGAATGCATATTTAATTAAAAACACATTTACTTTTGTAATATTCCTAATTCCAGACCATATTCTGATATTGAGCACAAAAAATCTAAATATCCCTAATCATGGGAGGGGCCATATAGGTACTATCAAGTAATGGTACCCTAGAACCACACGTCTTGGTGAAAGGGGTATAGGAACGATGAAAACATGTGTTCCCATGAATGAGCCACTAGTAAGGAACATTCCCTTAACCTTAGTGGTCTCTATTCAACATCCAAAAATTATGTTAGTGTTGTGGTCATCAATCCCCCTAAGTGAATCTGGGACTCAGCCACTTCTACGTCACTAGTACAATTATCCTACTCCTCCCACATAGATACACGAGAATCCAATTTGTGCTCAAAAAAATGTCGATTCATATAGTATACCACTTTCACACACGTAATCCAAACAAAACCCCACACATGGAAAGGTCACACTTTACACACCCAAAAAAAATTAAAACCATACTCATACAAAAAAAATCTCTAAAATATAATCTATATGACAAAAACTATTTAATAAAATTATTACACAATTTATAAAACACATTCACGATGCACGATGGGGTTTCACACAATGAATACGCCCCATTTCACATGAAAGGCCCAATTTAAATCCAAATACACAACCAATCATTTTTAAAACCAATTTCTCACCTTTCAAATAATCCATTGAGCACACCAAAACACTATTAAAACCTAAATGTATGCCAATAATCTTTACCACCATGATTCACAACATAAACTCAATTTAATAAATCATTGACACAATCATTAAAACATTTCAAAAGATCACAATAAGTTATTTCCTTAGGATTACACATATTTTTCTATTTAAATTCTATTTTCAAATTAATTACATATCAAACCTATTTAAAATGACTTTTTCACCATTAAAAATATAATTCAAACCACTTAAACAATCAAACAAACCATTTATATTGTTTAATAACCCATTTTTCCAATTAAATAAACCTCTAAGAAGAAATTTTAATCAATTTCATGAAGTATCGCATGGATTAAAACACAAAAACTTACTCAAATCGTATTTTATGATCAAACACACATCAAAACAACATAAAAACACAATTTTCATCCCTAACAC
Organism: Viscum album; assembly: GCA_963277665.1. Taxonomy (NCBI): domain Eukaryota; kingdom Viridiplantae; phylum Streptophyta; class Magnoliopsida; order Santalales; family Viscaceae; genus Viscum; species Viscum album. The sequence continues at coordinate 1,234,742,802 of OY728136.1, read as the reverse complement.
AGTTTGAAAAACTAACTACACAACATATAAAACACTAAAAAATGACTCAATAAGGGTTTTCACTAATAACACGCTCCATTTCATTTAATTATTCTACTAAAATAAATCAAATTCATATTAATCACCATTGAATACAAAGTTTTCACTAATCAATTTAATTAAAGAACATACTAAATTAATTAAACAAGAAAAATAATTAATCAAATAACATTTATACATGGAACCACCCACCTCGATGTCAAAGTAAAAAAATGTTATGAATTACTTAATCTTACAACAATAACACCATTAGAAAACCAAACTAATCGTATACCACAAAATTGAACAGAAATACCCATGATTAAGACCCAAATTTTACACCCTAATTTCTAGAAATAATAAAACCCCAAAAATACAAGACCAAAACCCCAGTAAAGGGGGTCAATGGTCTAAATGGGAAAGTCATGTCAGTGGTGTGGTTCTGACCGCAAGGTGATGCATTGGGAGGGAAGGATCAGTCGAGGGTCTATCACACTACAAGGGTATGCACTACAAGAGGGGGTCACAAGTAGGGGGTGTTGACTGGGTGTAGAAAAGTTGATCGTAGATTGTTGGAGAAGGTAAGAGGGAGGTTTGGTGTTCCAAAAATGTTGAGAAGGAAATTTCATGCAATGCAGATGGAATGGAAGTCTGTATTGCATCCTAAAAGGAGGGAGAAGAAGGGTGAGGTGCGACCCACCAAGGGAGAGGCCAAACCCTAACGTGGGAAAAAATTAAATTAAAAATTAAATTAAATTAATAATAATAATTATTATAATAATTATAATAATAAATCTCATATTAATGATATTTTAATATGAATAAAAAAACAGTAAATTAATAAAATTCCTAATCTTAAAAATAATGATAATAATATGATAATAATGAACTTAATAAGAAAACTTAATAAACTTAATAATGTGATAATTGACATAATAATAAATAATATATTAATATACATAATTATAATTATAAAAATATTGATAATAATAATATTTTTTTATTATTAATGATAATAATAATAATAACACACTCAACAATAATAATAATATTAATATTATAACAAAAATTCTTTAAATATATATTTTACCTTCGTTTCCTTTTATTTCATGTATTTATTCCTTCAACTAAATTTATTTCTTTTCTTTATTTTACTCTCATTTTAACGCATTAATTATTTTTAATACTAGTAATCTTCTTGGTTTCCCCTCATGACTCATGAGACCATGCACATAATGTGTGATGGTATCATCCCATTTAAAAGTGGTCACACGGGTACATGGGTAGACCGCATGGCTTCCGCTAACCATGTTGTGTATGCACACTAGACTAAAACCCACAAAAGTTTCTAATACTAAAGAAATTAAACCGAGGTCAAACCTGAACATCAACCAAGTTACCCAAATCTATGAAAATTAATAAAAATACAATAATTAAAAAAATTGAGTGCGAATATTCTCGCCACCATAACACTTTTCACCCTCGAAAATCCAAAACAAGGATGTTTAGAAAAAATGATACTCCATCTCAGCTAAGGATAATCTAGAAAAACAACTATTCAGAATGAGGAAAGAACACAACTAACAAATAAAAAGATTTACCAATTAAACTAGGAGACTCAAAATAAAATCCCCACCAACTATCACCCACCCCCATAAGAGAATGTACCTCTAGTTGATCAATCAATCAAAAAGGTCCTCTCCCCATAAAAAATAAAACTCCCTGAGAAAAATTATTTAAACATATACGAAAGCTCATGAAATATAATTGAATCCAACAAAGCATCATATTTTTTTACATGGTGAGGCCCGAACTATCTCCCCACCATATGAAACAACCTACACCCAAGGCGGAACCAGAACACTATGATGGAGAGACTCGAACAGACTCTCCACCATAAGAATTAGGCTAACACTGATTTATTTCAGTGGAATTTCTGTGAGACTCATGATGGGTCTCACCACCATCAAAATTGGCCAGATTATTCAAAATAGATTACATATCTATATGGACCCAGAACCCCCCCCCCCCCGAGGGGTGGGGAGGTAAGGACCCCATAAAATGTACCAATAATATCAGTATTGACACATCCTAATGGTTTATTTTCCTAAAAAAATATGAATCAAACTACTCCAGTTTTATAAGCACATGCCACGCATGTGAAATTTACCGAAGACCCAAATTTTGGGGAACAAAACCAATAATATTATAACAAAACAAAAATATTATACCATCTTATAGACATTGTGAAACTATTACACCTAAACGAGTCATAACGTGGAAACGAGGACCTCCAACCTCCTTCTACCGAGTATGAACAATTAAAAAACAACTAAACTAGAGGCTTAAACTATGTCTATCTCCCACATCGAAAATGGAACTCATATCCAAACCTTTCACACCACTAGGGTTCTCCTAACTATGTTCCAGCTTCACTCTGAGACATATGTCTAGAGCTCTGATGATTGAAGCAACTCCCACCTCATAGTAAGGCTCCAAAAACCCCGTAAACAAAATATCCCTTTATGGGGACTCAAAGAAGTATTAAATGACTTAAATAGCACCATATGATGAAATATTCATTGGCAACCATTTATTTTTCACAAAACCTAATTGAAATAATGGATTAGAAGATGAACTGGAATCAAACCTCCTTACATTGAATAAAAAAACTTAAAGAAGAAGGAAGCCTGGAAGACACCTTCCTCTATAAGGGAGAATTTCAAGATTTCCCAAAGAAAACATGCATTTATAAGAACTGTGGTTCTTAGAAGGAAGAAAAACATTCACCTCTGCCGTCAAGTGAGAACATGACAATGAAAAGTGTAACAAAACATGACCCTTGATACCGACAGAGACATTTCAAATAGAGGGACCTTATACTGAGTCCCTAATAGTATAAAATTTCTACAAGTTTCCATAACCTCATCTTATAATTATATTCTCCACACTAGAAGATTAAAGTTATCTCTTACATATAAGAGACTAATAAAATACCCAAATGCCCTTTTAATATAGAAAACCACTCTGAAAATACTAGAATGCTTCAATTTTCCCAACTGTAATTTCTTTCAACGCTTTCAGATGGGTCATAGATACATTATAATGTTGAACTCCATATTCAACAACCAATGAAAACAAAGAGACCAATGTTTCTTCGAACGCATCTCGCATCTTCTCTCCCACTGTGAGAGGATTCACTAGTCCAAAAAATAGCTGGATTCATATTTTGATGTTCAAGAAGATGAAGTTCCTCAGACTAATAAACTATTGGATCCACCCACAAAGAATCACTTATGGATGCACATCATTCATTCACTAACTCTTTATGGGGCTTACGCTAGATAATGAGGAGACCCAAGAGCTCAATCAAACTAGTCCATTGGCCAAAAATTCCTTGAACTATCACCAGAACACAAGAAGGGAACCATCACTAAGGCTCCCTAAAACACTCTTATAAAAGGAAATATAATGAACATCTCAAAAAAAACTTACCGATGAAACACAAACTCAAAATATTACTCAAATAATAGGTGGTTTTAAACTCACAAAAACCCAAAAAAATATTCCGAAAAATAAAAATGGACACCACACAATCACCATTTTTCATATAGACTATCTTTTATATAAAATCATGTTTAGAAATAGAACAAGCCTTCTTTGATCATATATACCAAACATACCTCATAGGCCTCACACATGCATGTTCTCATCCCACAATGGAACCCATCCTCTTTCCTCGCTTAACACATTTATGTGGTCACCAATGAAAACACAATTGTTCAACAAAAACCATTCAATTTTCCAAAATAACAATAACCCCACAAATCCATGTAATTAATATCAAATGCTAATATACTCAACCTCATTCACTGAAATAAATTTTACAAAGTTCTACGTTTCTATAGAATTATTCAAAAGAAACATGAAAATCTATTTTCCATCCATTGAAAATCAAACTGCTTTTTTATAAAAAATCATTTACAACACTATTTAAAAAAGGTTTTTCAAAAATAATTTTCTGAACCGATGGAGTTGCAAGAATATTCGAGAGAAAAACAGTGCCAATGGGTGACTCTGACATATTGTTAGCAGCCATATGCCATTCACCCCACCATCATAGAGAGTTCACTAGGACAATGTCACCAACTCCACATGGATTGGAAGACCTACAAGCTCACATATACTATTGAACCAAATATCTTTTCATTTCCCAAACAACAATGAACAATAAGGACAAAAATATTCACTTGAAAACAACATCCCTAGGTAACTGAAATACCACTACGAGGTGTGATCAGACACCTTACTCGTAACCAGAACATTGTGTTCTGAAAATCCTAGTGTCAGTCTACCCTAACTCTTTCCAAAGAAACAAGACCCTAAATAGCGCAGATGGCTCTAATACCATATTTTAAGGAACCAAGTCAGTTCTCCAACTGAATCAGTCCATGGAAAGGATTGAAGGGTGGTCTTGATCCTTATGGGCCAACAAAATTGCATGGGTATTAGATAGAAAATGAAGGAAATATTTACCTGAATTAAAAATATTAAAATAACCAATAAAATTCATATCTGATAAATTTAACAAAACATGCCTTTATCAATTTTTATATTTTAAATTTATGACTAATCAAACTCTAAAAATGGAAAATGAAAAAAATGCGAACTAAAAAAACACAACAAAATTAATATGCCAGAAGGAAAAAAACTCAATAACAACCCTCCACGCAATGTGAGGAACCACATATTATAGCTACCACCACCAAGATCAATATAAGAAGCCACTAGAAAGTCAAACTACGAAAACTAACATATATTTTTTACCAGGAAAAAACATAAAAAAATATCTACATAGACCTGAGGGTGTATTTTGGGTGTGATCTAAATCCTAGTAGGATGAAACATGGATAAAAAGTTTCAATTTTACATAAATTAAATAAAAAATAAACTATAAATCTTAACTAATTAATGAAAAATTCTTGAATAATTAAAAAGAAATTATTTTTAATTAAAATGACTTCAAATAATATGATATTAATTTAAAACACATTTACTTAGGGAATAACCCAAATGACACAGTGTATTCTGATGTTGACCATCAAAAACATAAATAGCACTAAACATGATAGGGCCCCTATAGGTAATAACATGTAACGGGACCCTAGAACCTCATCTCTCGATGAAAAGTGGTATAAGAATTAATTAAGCCCATGTTCTCTGGCATGATCCACTAGTAGGATACATCCCTATAACCCTAGTGTTCTTCATTCATCACCTAAATAATTAATTAGTGTTGTATTGATCATCCCATCAAAGTGAAACCATGCTGAAACCACTTCTGTGTCACTAGCACACTAGTCCTAGTCTACCCACCTAGTTACTCGGGTTTCCCATTTGTGCTCAAAAAAATTTCATATTCATATAGTACGAAACCTTCACACATCAAATTGAAACAAAACCCTACACATGCCAAATTCACCATTTACACACCCAAAACAAATTTCAAACCCTTATACAAGCCAACACATCTCTAAAATGTGATCCTCACACAAAAATAATTTAATAAATTTTCTACAAAATTTATAAAACACATTCATGATTCAAAATGGGGTTTCACATTAATAATAATCACAATTTCACAAGAAAGGCCCAATTTGAAGCCAATAAAACACCAAACCTTTTTAAAACCCCTTTTAAAATTTCAAATAATCCATAGAGCACATCAAAAACACTCTTTATACCCAAACACACCCAAATACTCATTCCCACCATGATTCCCAACTCAAAATCATTTTAATAAATCATTAAATCAATTATTAAATAATGTAAAAATAGCATAATAAGGTCTTGCATTAGGATTAAAACTATTTTTTCATGGAAAATCCATTTTAAAATTAATTTCATATCAAAACTCTTAAAAATTAATTCCCATCCTTTCAAAAATAATATCTCGCCAATTGCACAGTCAAATGAGCCATATTCAGACTAAAATAACCTATTTTCACAATTAAATAAACCACAATGAAAATTTATTAAACAATTTCAAGAAGTGCCACATGAATTAAAACACAAAAACATGCTCAAATATTGTTTAATGATCGAACACACTTTGATTCCACATCGAAACATAATTTTTTCCCTTTATGAATTTTATAAACTAATTTAACAAATAATATAACACTAAAAAATGAATCAATATGGGTTTTCACTAAAAATGTACCCCACATCATACTAACGAGATACAAAAATAAATAAAATGTGTATTAACCACCATTAAAAACTATATTAGCACAGAAACATTTAACTAAAGAACATACAATAATAATTAAACAATAATAATAATTCAATAAATAGATTTTATACATGAAAACACCTACCTCAATGTGAAAATCCCAAAAATCGGTGTGAATTATTCAATAAAATTCTAATCGCACCACAAAGTTGATGAATTAAACCTCATTAAAAAAATTAACAAAATATCGATGATTAAGGCCCTATTTTGACCCCATAACTCCTGGAAATATGAAAACCCCAAAAAAGAAGGACCAAAACCATTACAAAGAGGGGGAAGGTTCTATCCAGGGTAGTCACACTAGAGGTGAGCAACATTGGTAGGGGTTTGCGTCGTTGGTGTGGTCTAGTCAGGAAGGTGAGGCACCAGGAGGGAAGGATCGGCCAGGGGGTCTGTCGCATTTTTGGGTATTCACTAAGGATGGGGTCAAGAGCGGAGGGCATCAATAGGGTGGATGAAAGTCATATGGAGGTCCCCAGAGAAGGAATAAGGGAGTGAATGTGCACCACACAAGGTGGGGGAGGGAAGATGTTGTGATGCTGATGGAAGGGTGGGGGGTTGCACATCATGAAAGGATGGAGAAGATGGATGTGGTGTGAACCACCATGTGAGGGGGGGGGGGTGCCAACCCCTAACAAGGAAAAAATAAAAATAATATAATAAAATTATAATTGTAATTATAATTATAAATATCCTCTTAATGATATAATAATATGAATAAAACAATAATAAATTCATAAAAATCATAATCATAATATGAATAATCATATTACGATAAAAATAAACTTAATATGATACTTAATAAACCTAATAATGTGATAATAAAATAATAATAATAAACTTTATGTTAATATACTTTTTATAATAATAATAATAATAATGATAATAATAATAATAATAGTATTATCAATGACAATAATGATAGTAATAACACTCTCTATAATAATAATAATATTATTATTATTATAAAAAACATTATTTAAATAATTATTTTCGATTCGTTTCATTTTATTTCATTTAATGATCACTTCAATTAAATTTATTTATCATATTTAGTTTACAATCATTTTAAATCATTAGTTATTTTTAGTGCAGAGAAATAATAGAGTTAACCAGCATAGCTCATAGGACCGCCAACAGACCATGCAGTGGCCTCTGCCCATTCAGAAGTAGCTACACGAGTACCAAGTCTGATTGCATGGATTCCGCTAAATGTGTAGTGTTTGAAAACAATCTGAATCCCCGTATATTTTCCAAACCACAATAAATTAAACTGGGGTCAAACACAAACTTTTACAAAGTTACTCAATGCTATGAAAAATAATAAATGCAAAATAATTAAAAAAACAGTTTTGAAATTTAAGGCAATCACTTCAATAGATACATGGGTATTAAAAATGCCTTTTATTTCTATAATATTTTACTAAGGTTTTGTAATTCAAGAATATAAAATAATTTTCTTACATGATATGTTTCAATCTGATATGAACAATCCAAACATTTGGTTTTTCTTCTATCATATTCTAATTCATCACTTTACTCCCAAAAAATTAATTACAAAAATTGAATTTTTTTATGCCTCAAGCACAAAAAAAAACTTTTAAAGTATCATAAGGCCTATAAAAGAGTGAAAAGTCATAATTTTTGTCAATAACTATCTCCAAAAATGAATATGGCTAATAGATTAATTTTTAATCCTAAAATGTGTTACTTCTGGTTCATCAATAATATTTATATGTTAAAATTTATAACTAAAAAAATTAAATTTAACAATGATATTGCATAGGTCAGTTGTTTGTGTGAAACCCTTATCGTCCTTCTGTCATGGGCTCAAGACCCATGTCCTTTCCAAATTTGATTCATTGTCACCCATCATATAGGTAGTCCTTTTCTAAAACCATATTAATATAATTTCACAAATATATACGATGGAAATCCTTGAAATTAGTCTAGTCACTAAATAGAATTTAAACTAGGGTATTCAATACAACCTCAATACATAAATACTTCATCCAATTATATCTACATAGATCTTATATGGACTATAGATTATCATATAAGATTGGGCATTGACTTGGATATTTTCTAGGTTCCCTAAATTTATGACAAAGAACTATAAAGTATTTCTTGGGATGAGATTCATTTCCTTCCATCATACACTTCCTTTTTTATCAGCAACCCTTTTCTTTATGTCCTTCATTCCCATACATAGAGAATTTAAATGTTCCATTGAGACACTTTCCTAGGTTTCTCCTTCCACACATATCACTTGTTGAATGTTGAGCTTTATTTTCTACATTGCCTCCGCCACTCGAGCTCTTATCATCCTCCATCAATCTCTTTGTTAGTGTGCCCAGTAGTTGGTGAAGGAGTATGTTTTTAATCATATTTTAGGAAAACCAGTTTGGAATAAACATGATATCCTTCACTCATGTCAACACATCATTTTGTTTCACATTTCCCCACCTTGCCTTTTATGTTTGATGTTAGCATGAATCCTTTTGGTTTCAGCCATAGATTAAAACTAGAAAGAATAGTGTGAACAATAATAGTCATAGTGACAAATGTGTGTAATTATCTATTACATATCTAAATCATGAAAACATTTTAAACTATAAAACACATTAGGTTTAACCATGATTATTCAATGTCAAAATCCATTCAAATTTTTCAAACTGGTTTTTAAATAAATCATGGAATATCTTAAGCATATCCCCTGGGAGTTTCAAACTAGGTGTGCAGTAAGGCCCATTGTCGTGTACCAAGTTACCCCGTGTCGAGCCCGGAACACCGTGACAGAGTTGTTACTCCAAGGTACATCTATTCTAGAACCACATACACATGTAGTATCCATACATGTATGTATTTCTAGGAAGACCCACATAATCAATACATCACTAGAATTCTAGTTTTTTCATATATACTTTTCCAAAAATTCAGTCTTTTTGTTAAGTTCTCTGACCTACTTTTTCATAAATATAGATCCCAATGTTTCTACAAAACTTTCTTTGATACCAACTTCAAAAACCCAGCCCTAGATACCCTAGAGACAATGTTTTCTATCCATTAAATTAGCATGATTACAAGGAATCCATCCCTAAAGGACCAATCTATTTAGTAGTGTTGAAATCTAGATACATAGATGAGAACTGTATTACAAATGGATACACTAATTAAAAAAATTCATCTAAACAAATAAAAAACATTGAGGATAACTCTAATACATCTATATATTCTTTCATATCATACATAGTACACTTCAAAAATACCTGGGGAAAGAAACATAATAAGGGTGAGCTAAACTTCTCATTAAGGGAAATAAATAGAAGAAGAAATAATGAATCAATGAGAATAGTCAATATGGAAAAGAATAAAATAGAAATACATGGCCATAAAATAACTAAATATGAAAAAAAATATGGAAAGGTATGAAACATAAGAACATTCCATAAATAAAATAATTGAAATGAAATGTATCTATAGAAATTTCAATGCAAAATCTAATGGATGATTAATAACTAAATCTAATATGAATGAACTGCTTTATTATTGAAACCATGTTTCCTAGATACATAGAACCAGTACCGTCAAGACCTTTTATAAGACAGTTTAGCTATCAGTTAAGAACCCATATAAGGAGGCTAGCTAGATATTTCATCTCATGAGAATAATGATGAATATAGGGGATTTCATTCACCAGTCCCCAACCCATATGTATTTTCTTTAAACAGTCCCCAACCTGTGTATAGCATGTCTAAAGCATTCCTCGTATTGAATAATCTAATAAGTAGTAACCCATATCGAGTATCCATATTGAGTAATGAATATGTATTTATAAATAATACCTCATTTAATCAAATAAATTTTAATTTAAACACCATATATCAAATGGTATACAATTTTGGAAATAGTAATATCTTTGATAAATGATATGGATAATTAGGATAAATTCAATGCTCAAAGATTATAAGAAATTGAACAACTCTAGGGGACAACAAAAATAAATCATGTAAGTTAATTTGAAGATTATACATGGCCAAATATATCATAAACTATATACAGTAATAATAAGGATTATATCACTACAAAAAATACAGATCTGAGTAGAATAGATGGTTGTTTTCATTGATGATATAAAATAACAACTTTTATAAATATTCTTGAGAAAAATATACTTCTCATTTGAAAAAAACCATTTGAAAATAATTTTATTGAAAATTACTTTTAAACTTTATTTTAAAAATTATCTTTTTGAACTTGAGAGGGCATATTCAAATAAATAAAGGTAGATAAATCGGTACATGTCATATTAGGTAAAAAGTATATTCCTTGTTTATGGTAAATGGATACAAAATGCCTCATTTGGGAATTTATAAGAAGATTCCTTCAATGATATTGGTAAAAAATAAGAATGGTAAAAACATAGTTTAACGATTATAGGGGTATTGAACAATTGTCTTTTAAACCCTTTCTGGTAAACATGGTTTTGTATATATTTCTGACTGAAGAGAGGGTAAAGTCAGGATCACTTAGAAATACATTCATTATTATCTTTTATTCCAAATTGTATAAAATAGTATCAATACATGACTATATCATAAAAAATTGAGGATAAGGAAACTAATGAGTGTTCGTGGGAGATGAGTCATAATATTTCATCAAAGGAAGCACAAACATAAACAATCTCAAAAATGTGATGGGATTTTCTCAGTAAACTATTTTAACTCGGTAATTGGGATCACAATATCCATGTAAGAATGGTAAATTACATGTAGAATATAACGTCATAAAAATATGGAGGTTCATGATATATAATTTAATATGAAAATATATTCACCCCAAAAAATCATTTATGTGTATAATAAAACATGAGTTTAAAGAAGGCAAATTGAGACAAAATATTTTACCGATTTGGTAACTTCTAAATATTAAACCCCATGAAAGAAGGATCATAAATTTGATATTTAAATACCCATTAATTTATTTTTAAGATAAAAATAATAAAAAAAATTTAGTAAATACAAAACACAAAAGGAATTTGTGGCGATCATAACATATATCTCATGGAAATTACAAGGTATATGAAATCCCTTTACATTATAATTCATTTCAGGTGAACGTCCACTAAATTACTGTATTAAAAATATAAGTAAATTTTATAATTTCTTCAGAAATTTTTTTATATTTATAAATACTTTTATTTCACTTATAACCATGTCGTCTACACTACTAAAAATAATAATTTTACATTTGTTGTTTTGACCAAATTCGGTTTATGTGTTAAAACAGCTATTGTTGGTCAATTATGGTAAAAGGTTTCATTATATAAAATCTAAAGAATAATAATAATGACATAATAATAATATTTTTACATCATTTATACTTTTAAAAACAATCAATAAATATGGTTATTATAATTATTCATCGTTACAATCATGGAGATAGTAGGTCATACATACGCATGACTAGCATTCCCATTTTTAAATGATCATTATGGAAAGAATGTCTGTAACTCAAATATTTCCATAATTATAATTATATTATAATTTAAATCTTATTAAATCATATATACACTTATATATAGTATTTTTTTATTTAAAAGTAATCACATCATGTCATGGAGGTGGTAGTCTACAAATCCACAAACGACATTGTCTCTTTTAATGTGTGTGAATGGGTAAAAAAAAGAAGATGATATATATATATATATATAATTTATAGAAATATTATTATTTAATTAATATATTATTTATGTATTTTTCACTTATGTTAAATTATAACCATTCATTTATACATTAAATTTATCGTGTGAACAAGTCACATTACTTTGAGGGGGTGGTAGTCCACACTTCCTCAAACAATGATATCGTAAAATAAAAATAATTACATATATGTATTATAAAATTAAATAAGAATAAATATATAAATATATTAATATATAAAATATATATAGAGAGAGATTTTCTATCGCAATCTCCACCATGAGAGGTGGTAGGGGAAATTTAACGATCTTCATTTTCTGAGCTAGTATTTCACTGTAAACTGAAATAGTACGTTCGTTTCCCATTAGATAAAGGTATTTGTAAGTGTATTTGAACCATAATTTTAGTAAATATACAAATATGTTTATGATACTAGTTTTTTTATTTAATATTTTAATAATAGGTGTATAGGGAGTGGATAATGGAAATGAATCTAAAAACTTTAGAGAAAGCATTAACACTTAATTAGGTAACTACTTTTGGATTATACCAAAAAGATTTTATGGGATGGTTTATACCCCAAGGGAGGATTCATGGTCAAGGGGAGGATTTTTGGAAAGCTATTTGGGATGTTATTGTCTCATAGTAAGTAGTATTAGAGTTGTGAGGAATGGTTATAGGTGGTAGCCTTTTATATGGAAGGAAAATGACTCACTTGGAATGTTTTGAATCTAGTTAGGTGTGCACATGTTATTAATTAACAAAAGTCCTAAAAAACAATCCCAAATCAATAATTTAAGTTTAATTGATTATATATTGATATAAAATTTATTTTGGACAAGTATCTAGATCATTTTTGCACTTAAACTAAATGTGTAGTCATTTATGAAGCATAATTATACCTTAAGGATTGTATTGAATTTTAATCACTTTCACTAATTTTTTTGGTGAAATTTTTATTATTATTAGGAATTAGAAATTATTCTTATTACAAATATAGAATCCATTTTTCCAAATTCCATTCAATTATGTGGCAGAAATAAAATTAAAATTAATCCCTCAAACGGGATGACAATGCAAGTTTTTAATGTAAAAAAATTCGAAAGATGGGTATTTTATATCATCAATTTCATTGGGAAATAGATTAAAATGAATTAAATTATATTAATTGATAAAAATATTATATAATTAAACTTGAAAAAAAAATTAAAATTTTAATTTACCATAACAAAAAATTAGATTAACATGTAGTTTTAAACTAAAATTCTGTATTTTTTACTATTTGTTAACAAAATAATATATCTTAGAAAAAAATAAAAATTTCACCCTAACCTAATTATTATGTTTATATTTAAAATATAAAGATAATTTTGAAATATTAAATAATCTAAAGTTTCAATATTTAAATTTAATTTGGTATTTCCATTAAAAGGAGGCAAATTTGCCTTCATAAAAATATAGGCTTTCATGTGTGAAATAGAGTTTGTTATTATCTTAAGCACATAAAACCTAGTGGATGATAATAATAAATAATTTACTGAATATATAACATATTTATTTCATTAATATAATTTACAAATTGTAATTAATTTAATTTATTAGTGTAAAATAGCTTTATGAGGATAAAAATTCTTTTATGTAAAGACATTATGTTTATAGTAAATTGGTTCATATATTCATTGGTAAATAATTGTAAACCTACTTATTAATATATTATTATTATAAACTATATATTTTCATATGTAAGCTAATTATATTTATAACATCTAATTTATATCTTATTATAACAATATTTTAATAATATATCATTGTTTTCTGAAACTCGGTCGTGCATACAATAGAAGGTTTCGAGGAAGGTTTCTCTTGCGTGTAATGCATGATAAATCGATGTTAATTTAATTGAAATATATACAATATATTTTAAATATATTTTAATTTATACATATATTATATTACCTATGGCACTTATTGTTGCATTTCATACACTCTATTGAGTACAAGGTTTTTACATCACTTTTTTTAGGGTCACTAGTATTGTTATGGGGTAAAAAATATTTTAATATCGTATTATTAATGTAATTAATAAGATTGGATGTGTTTTATATGTTCTATAGAAGATATTAAGGTTTAAAATTTCCTGAGTAGTTTTCATTTCCAAATATTTATCCTCAATTCAAACATTGAGATGTCTAGAAAGTTCCAAATGATGTTACATGATTAACATAGTATATTTATTAGGTTTAGTAGTTTTTAACAAAGATTCCATGAAGAAAACTATAGCCTCTAGGGAATTATTTCACTTTATTAAAGGTATACAATATCATAAAATTATTTTTTATTTTCAATAACATAATAAACTTCATCATTTCGATGCTTTCCCAATATAGCAATCACCCCTAAATACAAATTACTGAGATTTTGTATTTTTGTCATTCCATATCATTTATCACAAGAAAATTCAAGAAACCCCACTTTTATCATATTAATAGTATGTTTTTTAGGTTCATATTAATTTTCATAACATTATATGATGGTGTTAGAATAACCATAAGAATATTAAATCGATATCGTCTATTGATTATGTTCTCCATAATGGAAAGGATATAAATCTAACCTGAGATAGTTTCCCTAATATGCCAATGATCTACCCAACTCCCAGAACTACTATATTTTAATAATAAACAATTAAATCCATAAATTGACCATGGTTGTTCATTTCATTTAATCCTCTAGGATCCATCCTTAATAATTTTACCACAACTAGTAATCCAAAATTCATCAGGACTACTGAAATATGAAATAATAATCCCTAAAAGGTTCTCAACCACCCTAATAAATTTTCGTAATTCCCATGCGAGATATGATGATAAAAAATATATATCCCAATTGTCCTACAAAATCTCTCATTAAAACCAACCATAACACCATGAATCTATAAATCTAGAAACAATGATTATATAATAAATTTTTACAATATTAAATTGATCTCAAAAACCATGATATATTAGTTTATCATTTTGGGAAAATAAGATACGTTTAGAACATTAATATAACATTATAAATTAAAATCATGGGAAAATAAATTTATTTTATCCTTGAAAATAATTCAAGTATTTTGCCTTATATCATTATGGAAGGAAAATAGAAAAGGTGTGATTCCAAATACTCATTAAGGGATACATGAAATAAAATCTATGGGGATTAAATAAGTAATAATAAATATGAAATATTTGATAACAAAAAATATGTAATTAAATTAACAACAATAGTTAAATGAACATCCATTTATAAAATAAACATAATAATGACAAGGATAATAGAAACTAAATTCGTGAAAAAAAAATGAATTAATCGGGAAATTCAAAAACACTCCATCATGGAATCAACTATGTTATCATGAATGTTACCATAAAGTCTCCCAAAAAATAAATTATTCTTAAAAATGGGTAGGTTTAAGCCAAATATCCATCTAATGTGGCATCATGTATTGTCTCACGCTTCCTATTGATTAATCTATGGGTATCTATAACCTTAACTCATCCATTATAATCATTTACTATGAATTTCTAATATTTTTTATGATCAATGCAATTAAACCTCAAATTTTTTTATTAGTCAACAAATATACATGTCAGAACAATGACAAAATATAATAATTACTTATTCAATGGAATAAAATTTCTATTATACATCCTTCAACTAATATGTATATAGAAATAGTAAAGGAATATAAATTCATCATTGAAATTGAAATTATTTATAATTATTAATTAATATTTTAAATTTCTAAATGGAGGAGAAAAATAACAACTAATCAATAATAAATATTCATAGAGAACATGATCACATAAATTTGAATGACCTAAAAATAAAGAATGATTAGTAAAGAAAAATAAGACTCTATAATTTCATTATGAATGAATGTTTTTTTAATCCATGCCATTAGAATGGAATATATAATCAATGCATTAAAAACAACCTTGTAACTTATTGAAAGAATGAAATTAAAAATCACTATTACAAATTATTTTCATTCTAAAATGTAAACAATACGATTTTTTTAACATGATATTAAATAAAAATTGTAAAAATATTTGGAAAAAATTTCATTGAAAATAACCTATCAATCTTCTAATGTAATCAACATAGATTATAGTAGTCATAATAGTTGTAAATATTGTTCGTAATGTGTATGCTAATAAAATTTATTTCACACCTTTTTAAAATATAACCCCTTTCTGAAAATGATATGAATATTCATTTCAAAACTATATATTGAAAGCTAAAATGGGTAAAAATACATTTATAAATCTTTTTATAATAGTTAAAAAAATATTAAAAACTTTTTTAATATGTATGGAAAATAAAAAAAATAGTTCAAAGGAAAAAATCTGTTGTGATTATTAAATGACATAAAATGTAACATAATTGTTGATTCTTGATCCAAAAAGAGAATAAATAAAATATAATGATTTAAATAAAAACATAATAATATGATATGAAAATATGTGCGGTTAAAAATATTATTATCATATAAATTTCCTAAGGGAAATCATAATATAAATAATTATGAAATAAAATTTGATCATAATTCATATCCCATACCGCTTCTATAAAATTATTATTATATCCACTAGAGATAATTTAAATAAAAATACTTTAAACCCATCAATAATATGGGATTTATGATATAATCTATAAAATGGTATATATAGATATACCGTGTAAATGATCTTATCAGGATAACTTAAAACATTTCTCATTTAAGTGGATATGAGTGAAAATTATTCACACCATGCACCTCTAATTAATCATACATGATTATTCCTCCAATATAATGAATATAAACATATTAAATACTTTATTAATAAAAAAATTCTCTAATATTAAATTTTTTGAGATCCTATACAATTATTTTTAATTCATTCCTTGAATAATTTACTCATATATCAATAAACTTATATTGATTAATAAATTTCACCAAAATTACTTCTGTATATTTTGTGTGGTTAAAAAACATATTAAATGGTTTAGTAATAAAAATTATGTTAATAATATAAATAATATAATTTCCCCTCAATTGTTCATTTATAAAATAATCCATAGAGCACATCAAAAACACTCTTTATACCCAAAGGCACACAAAAACTCATTCCCACCATGATTCCCAAAACAAAATTATTTTAATGAATCATTAAATCAGTTATTAAATAATTTAAAAATAGCACAAAAAGGGCTTGAATTAGGATTAAAACAATTTTTTCATGGAACATCTATTTTAAAATTAATTTCATATCAAAACTCTTCAAAACTACTATTGAACCATTCAAAAATAATGTCTCACCAATTGCATAGTAAAATGAACCATATTCACACTAAAATAACCCACTTTCAAAATTAAATAATCCACTATGAAAAACTATTAAACAATTTCACGAAGTGTCACATGGATTAAAACACAAAAACATGCTCAAATATTGTTTAATGATCGAACACACGTTGATTCCACACAAAAACACAATTTTTTCCCTTTCACAATTTTATTAACTAATTTAACAAATTATAGAACACTAAAAAATGAATCAATATGGGTTTTCACTAAAAATTTATCCCACATCATACTAACATGATACAAAAATAAATAAAATGTGTATTAAACACCATTAAAAACTAAATTATCACAAGAAATTTTAATTAAAGAACATACAAAAATAATTATTCGAGAATAATAATTTTTTAAATAGATTTTAAAAATGAAAACACCTATATCAATGTCAAAATCCCAAAAATCGGTGTTAATTATCCAATCAAATAAAAATATCACCACAAAGTAGATGAATTAAAACTCAATAAAAAAAATTAACAAAATACCGATGATTAGGGCCCTAATTTGACACCATAACTCCTCGAAATATGAAAACCCAAAAAAACAAGGACCAAACCCCTTATAAAGAGGGGGAGGGTATATCCAAGGTATTCACACTAGAGGTGAGCGGCATTGGTAGGGGTTTGTGTCATTGGTGTGGTTTAGTCAGGAAGGTGAGGCACCAGGAGGGAAGGATCGGTCAGGGGGTCTGTCGCATTGTCTGGGTACGCACTAAGGAAGGGGTCACAACCGGAGGGCATCAGTAGGGTAGATGAAAATCGTATGGAGGTCCACAGAGAAGGAAGAAGGGAGGGAAGGTGCACCACACAAGGTGGGGGAGGGAAGATGTTGTGATGTTGATGGAAGGGTGGGGGGTTGCACATCGTGAAAGGATCGAGAAGATGGATGAGGTGCGAACCACCATGTGAGGGGGGATTCCAATCTCTAACAAGGAAAAAATAATAATTATTATAATAATAAAATAATTATAATTATAATAATTATAATAATAAATATCCTCTTAATGATATAATAATATGAATAATACAACAATAAATTAATAAAATTCATAATCATAATACGAATAATCATATTATGATAAAAATAAACTCAATATGATACTTAATAAACATAATAATGTGATAATAAAATAATAATAATAAACTTTGTGTTAATAGACTTTTTATAATAGTAATAATATGATTGACAATTATAATAATAATAATAATATTATTATTATCAATGAAAATAATGATAGTAATAACATTCTCAATAATAATAATAATAATACTATTATTATAAAAAACAGTATTTAAATAATTATTTTAGATTATTATCATTTTATTTCATTTAATGATTCCTTTAATTAAATTTATTTATTATATTTAGTTTACACTCATTTTAAATCATTAGTAATTTTTAATGCAGGGAAATAACAGAGTTATCCAGCATAGCTCATAGGACTGTGCACAGACCGTGGAGTGGTCTCTACCCATTCAGAAGTAGCTGCACGGGTACCCGGTCTGACTGCATGGCTTCCGCTAAATGTGTAGTATTCACACACAATCCAAAACCCCGTATATTTTTTAAACCACAATACATTAAACCGGTGTCAAACCCAAACTTTTACAAAGTTACTCAATGCTATGAAAATTAATAAATGTAAAATAATTAAAAAAATAGTTTTGAAATTGAATTCCATCAGTTCAATATATACTTAGGTATTAAAAAGGCATTTTATTTCTAAAACATTTTACAATGTTTTGGTAATTCAAGAATATAAAATAATTTTCTTACATGATATGTTTCAATCTGATATGAACAATCTAACCATTTGGTTTTTCTTCTACCAAATTCTAATTCATCACTTTACCCCCAAAAAATTAGTCACAAAAAATGAATTTTTTTATGCCTCAAGCACAAAAGAACTTTTAAAGGATCGTAAGGCCTATAAAAGTGTGACAAGTCATAATTTTTGTCAATAAATATATCCCAAAATTAATATGGTTTATAAATTAATTTCTAATCCTCAAATGTGTTACTTCTGGTTCATTAATAAAATTTATCTGTTAAATTTTTTAACTAAAAAAATAAATTTAACAATGATATTGCAATGGTCAGTTGTTGGTGTGAAACCCTTATCGTCCTTCTGTCATGGGCTCAAGACCCATGTCCTTTCCGAATTTGATTCATTTTCACCCATCATATAGGTAGTCCTTTTCTAAAACCATATTAATATAATTTCACAAATATATATGATGGACAACCTTTAAATTAGTCTAGTCACTAAATAGAATTTAAACTAAGGTATTCAATACAACCTCAATACATAAATACTTCATCCTATTATTTCTAAATAGATCATATATGGACTAGAGATTATCATATAGGATAGGGAATTGACTTGAATAATTTCTAGGTTCCCCACATTTATGATAAAGAACAATAAAGTATTTATTAGGATGAGATTCATTTCCTTCCATCATACACTTCCTTTTTTATCAGCAACCCTTTTCTTTATGTCCTTATTTCCCACACATAGTGAATTTAAATGTTCCATTGAGACACTTTCCTAGGTTTCTCCTTCCACACATATCACTTGTTGAATGTTGAGCCTTCTTTTCTATATTGTCTCCACCACTCGAGCTCTTATCATCCTCCATCCATCTCTTTGTTAGTGTGCTCAAGAGTTGGTGAAGGTATATATTTTTAATCATATTTCGGGAAAACTGATTTGGAATAAACATGATATCCTTCAATCATGTCACCACATCATTTTGTTTCACATTTTCCCCACCGTTCCTTTTATGTTAGATGTTACCATGAATCCTTTTGGTTTCAGCCATAGATTAAAACTAGAAATAATAGTGTGGTTAATAATAATAATAGTGAAAAATGTGTATAATTATCTATTACATATCAAAATCATGAAAACATTTTTAACTATAAAACACCTTAGGTTTAACCATGATTATTCAATGTCAAAATTCTTTCAAATTTTTCATGTTGATTTGTAAATAAATCAAGGATTATCTTAAGCATATCCCCTGGGAGTTTCAAACTAAGTGTGTAGTAAGGCCCATTATCATGTACCAAGTTACCCCATGTCGAGCATGGAACACCTTGATAGAGTTGTTACTCCAAGGTGCATCTATTCTAGAACCAAATTCACTTGTAGTATCCATACATGGATGTATTTCTAGGTTGACCCACATAATCGATACATCAACAAATTTCTTGGGTTTTCATATATACTTTTCCAAAAATTCAATCTTTGTGTTATGTTCTCTAACCTACTTTTTTCATAAATATAGATCCCAAGGTTTCTAAAAGATATCATTTAATACCAACTTCAGCGACCCAGCCCTATATACCCTAGAAAAAATGTTTCATATCCATTACATTATCATGATTATAAGGAATCCATCCCTAAAGGATTGATCTGTTTAGTATTGTGGAAACCTAGATACATATATGAGAACTGTATTACAAATGGATACACTAATTACAACAAAAAAAATTTCTTATAAACAAATAAAAAACATTGAAGATAACTCTAATCCATCTATATATTCTTTCATATCATTCATAGTACACTTCAAAAATTCCTGGGGAAAGATACATAATAAGGGTGAGATAAAATTCCCCTTAAGGGAAATAAATAGAAGATGCAATAATGAATCAATGAGAATAGTCAATATGGAAAATAAAAAAATAGAAATACATGCTGAAAAAATAACTAAATATGAAAAAAAAAATATGGATAGGTATGAAACATAAGCATGTTCCATAAATCAATTAATTGAAATGAAATGTATCCATAGACATGCCAATTCAAAATCTCATGGATGAGTAATAACTAAATCTAATATGAAAGCAATGCTTTATTATTGGAAACCATGTTTCCTAGATACATAAAACCAGTACCGTCAAGACCTTTCATAAGACAATTTAGCTACCGGTTTAGAACTCATATAAGGCCGCTAGCTAGCTATTTCATCTCATGAGAATAATGATGAATATAGGGGATTTCATTCACCAGTCCCCAACCCATATGTATTTTCTTTAAACACTCCCAAATCCGTGTATACCATGTCCAAAGCATTCCTCATATTGAATAATCTAATAAGTAGTAACCCATATCGAGTATCCATATTGATTAATGAATAAGTATTAATAAATAATACATCGTTTAATCAAATAAATTTTAATTTAAACACCATATATCAAATGGTATATGATTTTAGAAATAATAATATCCATGATAAATGATATGGATAATTAGGATAAATTCAATGCTCAAAGATTATAGAAAATTGAACAACTCTAACAGATAACAAAAATAAATCATGGAAGTGAATTTTAATATTATACGTGGAAAAATATATCATAAACTATATACAGTAATAATAAGGCTTATATCACTACAAAAAATCTAGATTGGAGTAGAATAGATGGTCGTTTTCATTGATGATATAAAATAACAACTTTTAGAAATATTCTTGAGAAAAATATCCTTTTCATTGGAAAATACAATTTGAAATTTTTTTATTGATAATTACTTTTAAAATTTATTGAAAAAAATTATCTTTTTGAACTTGAGAGGGTATATTCAAATAAATAATGGTGGATAAATCGGTACATGTCGTATGAGGTAAAAAGAATATCCCTTTTATGGTAAATGGATACAAAATGCCTCATTTGGGAATTTATAAGAAGATTCCTTCTAAGATATTGGTAAAAAATAAAAAGGCCAAAAACATATTTTAAAGATTATAGGGGTATTGAACAATTTTCTTTTAAAACCTTTCTGGTAAACATGGTTTTGTATATATTTCTGACTGGAGAGAGGGTAAAGTCAGGATCTCTTAGAAATACATTCATTATTATCTTCTATTCCAAATTTTATAAAATAGTATCAATAAATGATTATATCATAAAAAATTGAGGATAAGGAAACTAATGAGTGTTCGTGGGAGATGAGTCATAATATTTCATCAAAGGAAGCACAAACATAAACAATCTCAAAAATGTGATGAGATTTTCTCAATAAACTGTTTTAACTCGGTAATTGGGATCACAATATCCATGTAAGTATGGTAAATTACATGTAGCATATAAATTCATGAAAATATTGAGGTTCATGATATATATTTTAATATTAAAATATATTCACTCCAAAAAAGAATTTATGTGTATAATAAAACATGAGTTCAAAGAAGGAAAATTTAGACCTAATATTTTACAAATTATGTAACTTCTGTATATTAAACCCCATGAAAGAAGGATCATAAATTAGATATTTAAATACCCATAAATTAATGTTTAAGATAAAAATAATAAAACCATTTTAGTATATAAAAAACACAAAAGGAATGTGTGGCGATCCTGACATATATCTCATTGGAATTTACAAGATACATGAAATCCCTTTACCTTATAATTCATTTCCGGTGAAGGTCCATTAACTTACTGTATTAAAAAATATACATTAGTTTTATAATTTCTTTAGAACTTTTTTCATATTTATAAGTAATTGTATTTCACTTATAACCATGACGTCTACACTAATAAAAAAATTAATTTTACGTCTGTTATTCTGACCAAATTCAGTTTATGTGTTAAAACTACTATTGTTGGTCAATTATGGTAAAAGGTGTCATTATATAACATCTCTAGAATAACAAAAATGACATAATAATAATATTTTTACATCATTTATACTTTTAAAAACAATCACTAAATATGTTTATGATAATGATTCATCATTACAATCATGGAGATAGTAAGTCATACATACGCATGACTAGCATTCCAAATTTTAAATTATCATTGTGGAAAGAATGTATGTAACTCAAATATTTCCATAAATATAATTATATTATAATTTCAATCTTATTAAATCATATATACACTTATATATAGTATTCTGTTATTTAAAAGTAATCACATCATGTCATGGAGGTGGTAGTCCACAAATCCACGAACGACATTTCCTCTTTTAAAGTGTGTGAATGGGTAAAAAAGGAGATGATATGTATATATAATTTATAGAAATATAATTATTTAATTAATATATAATTTATTTTTTTCACTTATGTTGAATTATAACCATTTATTTATACATTAAATTTATCTTGTGAACAAATCATATTACTTTGAGGGGGCAGTAGTCCAAACTTCCTCAAACAATGATATCGTAAAATAGAAATAATTAAATATATGTATTATACAATTAAATAAGAATAAATACAAAAAAATATTAATATATAAAATATATATATATATAGGGAGAGAGTTTTCATCGTAATTTCTACCATGATAGGTGGTAGGGGAAATTTAACAGTCTTTATTTTCTTAGCCAGTATTTCACTGTAAACCGAAACAGTACGTTCGTTGCCTATTATATTGAGGTGTTTTTAAGTGTAGTTGAACTATAATTTTAAAAATATACAAATATATTTTGGATACTAGTTTTTTTATTTAATATTTTAATAATAACTGTATAGGGAGTGGATAATGTAAATGAAACTAAAAAGCATTAGAGAAAGCATTAAAACTTAATCAGGTAACTACTTTTGGATTATACCAAAAAGATTTCATGGGATGATTTATACCCTAAGGGAGGATTCATGGTCAAGGGGGGGATTTTTGGAAATCTATTTGGGATGATAGTGTCCTATCCTAAGCAGTTTTAGAGGTGTGAGGAATGGGTAGAGGCGGTGGCCTTTTATATAGAAGGAAATTGACTCACTTGGAATATTTTGAATCTAGTTAGGTGTGTACATGTTATTAATTAACAAAAGTCCTAAAAATACCAAATCAATAATTTAAGTTTAATTGATTATATATTGATATAAAATGGGTGTTAGAAAAGTTTCTAGATCATTTTGTCACTTAAACTAAAGTCTTAGTCATTTATGAAGCATAACTATGCCTTTAGGATTGTATTGAATTTTAATCACTTTCACTAATTGTTGAGGTCAAAAAAAAAATTTTAATATTAGAAATTATAAATTATTCATATTAAAAATATGGAATCTATTTTTCTAAATTCCATTCAATTAAGTGGCAGAAATAAAATTAAAATTAATCCCTCAAACGGGACGACAATGCTATTTTTTAATGTAAAACAATTCAAAAGTTGGGTATTTTATATTGTCAATTTCATTGTGAAATAGATTCAAATGTATTAAAATATATTAATTGATAAAAATATTATATAACTAAACTTGAAAGAAAAAATAAAATTTTAATTTACCATAAAGAGAAATTTAGATTAACATGTAGTTTTGAACTAAAATTATATATTTATAACTATTTGTTGACAAAATAAAATATCTTAGAAAAAAAATCAAAATTTCACCCTAACCTATTTATTATGTTTATATTTAAAATCTAAATATATTATTGAAATATTAAATAATTTAAAGTGACAATAAGTAAATTTTATATGGGATTTCCATTAAAAGGAGGTAAAATTGCCTTCATAAAAATATAGGCTTTCATGTGTGAAATAGAGTTTGTTCTTATATTATGCACATCAAACCTAGTGGAGGAAAATAATAAATAATTTAATCAATATATAAAATATTTATTCAATTAATATAATTTAAAAATTAAAATTACTATAATTTATTAGGGTAAAATAGCTTTATGAGCATAAAAATTCTTTTATGTAAAGACATTCTGTTTATAGTAAATTGGTTCATATGTTCATTTGTAACTAATTTTTAACCTAGGTATTAATATATTATTATTATAAACTATATATTTTCATATGTAAGTTAATTCTATCTATAACATCTAGTTTATATCTTATTATAATAATATTTTAATAATATATCGTTGTTTTGTGAAACTCAGCCTTGCATATAATGGAAGCTTTCGAGGAAGGTTTCTCTTGCGTGTAATGCATGATAACTTGATGTTAATTTAATTGAAATATATATAATATATTTTAAATAAATTTTAATTTATACATATATTATAGTACCTAAGGCACTTGTTGTTGCATTTCATACACTCTATTGAGTACAAGGTACTTACATTACATTTTTTAGGGTCACAGGTATTGTTATGGGGTAAAAAATAATTTAATATTGAATTATTATTGTAATTCATAAGATCAGATGTGTTTTATTTGTTTTATAGAAGATACAAAGGTTTAAAATTTCCTAAGTAGTTTCCATGCCCAAAGATTTATCCACAATTCACACATTGAGATAACTAGAAAATTCCAAATGATGTTACATGATTACCATAATAGATTTATTAGGTTTAGTAGTATTAAACAAAGATTCCATGAAGAAAACTATAGCCTTTTGGGAATTAATTTCACTTTATTGAAGGTATACGATATCATAAAATTATTGTTAATTTTCAATAACATAATAACCTTCATCATTTCATTGTTTTCCAAATATAGCAATAACCTCTAAATACAAATAACTAAGATTTTGTATCTTTTTTCATTCCATATCATTAATCACCAAAAAAACTTGAAACTCCACTTTTCTCATATTAATAGTATTTTTTTTAGGTTCATATTCATTTTCATAAAATTATATTATGGTATTATAATAACCATAAGAATCTTAAATCGATATTCTCTCTTGATTGTGTTCTCTTTATTGGAAAGGATATAAATCATAACTTGGGATAGTTTCCCAAATATGCCAATCATCTACCCAACTCCCAAAACTACTATATTTTAATAATAAACAATTAAATCCATAATTTGACCATTGGTGTTCATTTGATTTATTCCTCTAGGATCCATCCTTAATAATTTTACCACAACTAGTTATCCAAAATTCATCAGGACTACTGATCTATGAAATAATTATCCCTAAAAGGTTTTCAAACACCATAATAGATTTTCCTAATTCCCATGTGAGATATGATGATAAAAAATATATATCCCAATGGTCCTAAAAAATATCTCATTAAAACGAACTATAAAAACATGAATCTATAAATCTAGAACTAATGATTACATAATAAAACATTGCAGTATTAAATTGATCTCAAAAACCATGATATATTAGTTTATCATTTTGGGAAAACAAGATGTGTTTAGAACATTAATATAACACTATAAATTAAAATCATGGAAAAATAAATTTATTTTATCCATGAAAATAATTCAAGTATTTTTCCTTATATTCTTATTGAAGGAAAATAGAAAAAGTGTGATGCCAAATACTCATTAAGGGATACATAAAATAAAATCTATCATGAATAAATAAGTAATAATAAATATTAAATACTTGACAACAAAAAAATATGTAATTAAATTTACAACAATAGTTAAATGAACATACATTTATAAAATAATCATAATAATGAAAATGATAATAGAAACTAAATTCTTGATAAAAAATGAATTAATCGGGAAATTCACAAACACTGCATCAAGGAATCAACTATGTTATCATGAATGTTACCATAAAGTTTCCCAAAAAAGAAATTATTCTTAAAAATGGGTAGGTTTAAACCAAATATCCACTTAATGTGGGATCATGTATTATCTCACAATTCCTATTGATTAATATATGGTTATCTATAACCTTAACTCATTCATCACAATAATTTACTATGAATTTATAATATTTTGGTTGATCAATGCAATTCATCCTCAAAATGTTTTATTGGTCAACAATTATACACGTTAGAACAATGACAAAAAAATAATTCCTTATTCAATGGAATAACATTTCTATTATACATCCTTCAACTATTATGTATATAGAAATAGTAAAGGAATATAAATTCATCATTGAAATAGAAATGATTTATAATTATTAATTAATATTTTAAATTTCTAAATGGAAGACAAAAATAACATCTAATCAATAATAGATATTGATAGAGAACATGATCACATAAAATTGAATGCCCTCAAAATAAAGATTGATTAGTAAACAAAAACAAGACTCTATAATTTCATTATGAATTAATGTTTTTTTAATCCATTCCATTAGAATAAAATATATAATCAATTCATTAAAAACAACCTCGTAACTTCTTGAAAAAATGAAATTAAAAATCACTTTTACAAATTATTTTCATTCAAAAATGAATACAATACAATTTTTTTAACATGATTTTAAATAAAAATTGTAATAAAATTTGGAATAATTTTCACTGAAAATAACCTATAAATCTTCTAATGTAATCAACATAGAGTATAGTAGTCACGATATTTGTAAATATCATTCGTAATGTGTATGATAGTATGATTTATTTCACACATTTTGAAAATATTACCCCTTTCTAAAACTGAGATGAATATTCCTTTTAAAACTATTTATTGAATGTTAAAAATGGGTAAAAATACATATATATATCTTTTTATAATTGTAAAAAAAATATTAAAAACTTTTTTAATATGTATGGAAAATAAAAAAATAGTTTAAAGGAAAACATCTGTTATGATTATTAAAGGACCTAAAATGAAACATACTTATTCATTATTGATCCAAAAAGAGAATAATTAGAATATAATAATTTAAATACAAACATAATAATATGATATGAAAATATTTGCGGTTAAAAATATTATTATCATATAAATTTCTTAAAGGAAATCATAACATAAATAGTTGTGAAATAAAATTTGATCATAATTCAAATCCCATACCACTTCTATGAAATTATTATTACATCCACTAGAGAGAAAAGTTTAATAAAAATACCTTAAACCCATCGATAATGTGGGATTTATGATATAATCTATAAAATGGTATATATAGATACACCATGTAAATGAAATTATCAGGATAACATTAAACTTTTCTCAGTTAAGTGTAAATGATTGGAAATTTTCCACACCATGAACTCTACTTAATAATACATGATTATTCCTACAATATAATGAATATAAACTTATTAAATACTTTATTAAAAAAATCACTAATATTAAATTATTTGAGATCCTATATAATTATTTGTAATTCATTCCTTGAATAATTTACTCAAACATCAATAAACTTATATTGATTAATAAATTTCATTAAAATTACTTCTGTATATTTTGTGTGGTTAGACAACTTATTTAATGGTTTGGTAATAAAAATAATTTAAATAATGTAAATAATATAATTTTCCCTCAATTTTTAATTTTTAAAATAATTATATTTAATTTTTAATAACATAAATGAATCACATAGATTCGTGGATGTGGTAGTACACTAGTATGCATGAGCAACATTATAATTTTCCAATGGAGGGAAGGACAGAAAGGTATATGATATGATATTATTACTGAATAATAATCATCTCATATATATCATATATTTTACTTAATTAATCTTTTATAAACATCCATGTAAAATGGTGATAAAATATTAATTACACTACTACGTTGAGATGGTTGGTCATATGTATGCATGATCATTATTTTCATTTTCCATAGGATGTAAAAAATTAAATAAGATATTTATTAAATATTAATAATTTATAATTATATATAAGATAATAATTTTTATATGATAATGGAATAAAATATTTCATGGTGGTGGAAGAGTAAAAAAATTGGAAACACTCGGTTAAGAGTTATAACTCTTCATAAGAGAGCAACTTCATGATTACAGCTTAAGCATTTTTTGTTACTCCATTTATGTAAATGTAAACTCTAGATCATAGAGAGGGTAATTGAAATTTTTTTGGGTAAGGTATTGGTCATTATTATTGGATAAGTATGTGCTATTAATATAGAATAAGTTATTCCCTTTTATAACTAACTAAAACAAAAAACATGGAATTACATAAAAGTTTTAAATATTATATATCTCATAATAATAAAATAATTTCCATGGTTTCCATCATTTATAAGATAATATATCATAAGGTAGATATTAATTAATTGAATAATTTTATACATATTTCATTTTAAACACATTTAGTTGGTTTAACCACCTCGACAATCATTTTAAGCCATAACCATAGTAAAATATTTTTTACCCTTTAAGGGTAATTAATTTACATCTAATATAACAAGTGCATCATAAATGATACATTTGATTAAATTTTAAACCATTTAACATCAATCATGGGATCATTAAATATTTTTTTTTATTTTATGTTAATTAAAAAATAGTTTTTTGTCATTAGATATCATTAATTTTATTTTTCAAACGATTCATTTAATATGAGTTCATAAACTAAAAGAAAAAAATTTATTTTCAAGTAAAAACATTTAAAATAATTTATATTTTATAATTACCGGTTAAATTCATTTAATTATACAATTAATGAAAATAATTTGTGTCATTGATATTTAAATCATTTACCAATCTTTTTCTACTACATGCATAAGCACTGTATCGGAGTTGCATAAATTTTTAAGGTAATTATTGCATCAATAAAAAATAAAAATAAATTTACATCACCAAAATAATTTTTACATTATATAAATAACCATTCATATTTGATTTTATCCACTTTTTTCATAATGAAAATATTTTAGATATATTAATTGAAACAGATTAGCATTTTTTATTTACAGATTACTAAAATAATATATGTTTTATTATAGAAGGACAATTGAACCAAAATGTTATATATATTCAAATTTTATAAAGATGAAGTAAAATTTCACTGATCTAATTAAATAATGAAATGTTTTTTGTCTATTTTGATTCCTTATCCCTTAGTTTGACTATATTTAACATGTTTTACCAATTCCTGTCCAAATAATGTTTTTACAGTGAAATTATTCATTATAAACAAAAACAAAAGGGAAATATTTTAACTATTTTAAAATATTATGTCAAATTGTCGAATCAATTTTTCATTATTCAATAGCTAGATGTGGCATAAATCAATTTTCATATAAATGAGAAAAATGAAACAAAAAATTTGGTTTTAGATAATTTTGTTTATAATTAAGAAAATGAACATATACCAAATATAATATTGATTCCTATGGAATTATTTATATAATAATTTATTAAATTAATATTATTTTACATTAAAACCAAATTAACAATAAAATGGGATATTTCAATTACTAGATTTAATGAAAATAAATTTTTATTATTCAAAAATTTTGATTTATTACTATTCTCTAAAAAATAAATATTTTTATTAAATTATAAAAAAATTCTTCATAAGGGTATAATAAATTATTTATTTAAATAATTATTTGTATTTTTTAGAAATAAATTTTCTATATTTTTTATTAATTAATTATTTTATCCACCCATTAAATTTCACAAAATATATTTTTTGAAAATGAAATGTATTTTTGAGGCATGAAATTGTATTATGGAAAATTAAATAATTATCTATTATCAATTAATTAATTTAATTTGTTATGTAGAATATTCATATATTTTTTTCATATATTGGTTATTATTATACACACCCATCAGACTAATAGATTAGTTATAAAATAAATATTTAAAAAATATATTTCACAATTTTTTAAGAATAGTGTCGTGTGTTTTACATAGTATTAAATTTATCACTCTTCTAATAATGAAATTTAAAATAAAACTGTGGGATATTTCCTTTTCTATGGTTCCTACTTATGATATATTTAATTTTATATAACTGATTTTCTTCTGAAATTTAAAATCACATTTTTATTTTATTATTCGTGAATTTGCCATATTTTAGTGAAATTTATGAAGGAACAGTTAAAAAAAGTATTTGAAAAGTGTCTTGGAACTCGTTTTCTAATGTAGTTTTAAAGAATTATTTTAATTGGGTGGTTAGAAATGGGAACTTTGGATACAAAAACATTATTTTCTCATAGTGATTTTTTTTCATTTAATGAAAATAAAAGAAATGCTATAAAACTGTAATTACTGTGACATTAGTTTTTTTTGAAATTAATAATGATAAAAAAGAAAATTTTATTTCAAACTAGCATGAAAGTGTATGTTCTATTGGAGGTTCATATGGTGGGAAATGGTGTTTTGGATTAATATAATTTTTATGTGAATTAATATATTAAAATATTATTATTATCAGTTTCTAAAAAATATTGCCATCCCCCTTATAGTGTCATTCATTATGGCTAGATCCTAAATCATTGATTTTCAAGGATTCTATTTAATTTTTTTTATTTCTTACATATCCCATTATCTAATTAACCCTTCACTATTTTATTATTAATTATTCAGTGGTTTATTATATAAATTTTTAGTAATTAATTTTTAATAAAAGGGGTTATTTCTGTTATTGGAGAGGGAAGCAAGAGTTTTTTTTTCTAATTTATTTTATATTTTGTATAATAATTTATTTAATTTATTAGTCATAAAATAGATCTCGAAATTTTGAATGCATAATTAAATTTTTCTTTTCATTAGTTTAATTTATATTATCAGTGCAATTTTTCCCACTATGTTAAATTTGATACATATATTCTTATCATGATCCCATGGGTATCGTAAATTCCCTTCGGGACATATCATTTTTTATCATGGAAATCCAATAGAGGGACATCCATGGTGGGTTTAAGAGAAAATTGTACCATTTATTATCTCTTAAGGATAACCTATTTTATTGAATCCACTATGTAATTTATGATGTTTGGAATATGCGATATAGGATCATCGGAGCTCAAAAGGTAAGTAATGGATGGGTAATTAACAATTAGTGATCTTATAGAAACCAGAGAAACTATACGATGAAAATATTATAGTTTTGGTTTTGAGAATTATTTTTGTTTTTTCTTATGAATTTTGATTTGAATTGATAATATTTTTATTTTGAGGGTGTTTAATGGGTTGTTTTGTATTGTGTCAAATTCTTTTGGTGTCTCGATAGTTCATTCAAGGGTTCATGATTTGAGTGAAAATAAAATTGGAATCAGGGGAATTAATATATCATATGGACTAATAAACAATGTGGAGCCCGCAATTTTTTTTGAACAACTCTTAATGGTAGTGTCATATGTGGTAAATTTTCCATCAAACTAGAAGACTGGACTATACATGACCACTAACCTCATTAATTATTTTATTTTGGATCTATTAGATTTGGATGTAATTTAGATGTATGTTAAGGTTAGTTATTGGTGTTGGAATGTGTTTTCTTTCGTTTAAATGGAAACAAAAAAGTACAAGTAATTTAAGATGGTAAAATATGGTTTCCAAATGAATAATGATGGTTATAATCAATATGTATTAAAATGGATTTCATAACTTCATACTCATAAATTTTATTCAATATGAACATATTTTGTTTTATAGTGATTTTTAATGTAAATATTTTGTGCCAATTTTTAGGTGTGAAAATTTAAAAGTGATTTTTAGTAATTATTTAGAATTATAAAATTCTTTATCAGGTTCAAATTATTTGATGAGGGAAACTCATGACATATAATTAGATTTAAATTAATACGAGATGAGATTGGAATTTTATACATTTAATTCGTTTTTTTAAACTGTTATTTATTTTCAATGGGTTTTATTGAATTGTTTTTTATGTTTTTGATCAATCAAATAGACTATTTAAAAAATTATTCTTATGAAATGTTTTTGTTTTCAATCCAAGGGTTTTTTTGTAGTGAAAATAGTTTTTTATTTTTATTTTACTCTAAGCTATTTTGTTTTTATTATGGTATATGTTTAATATTGTTTTAATATTAATCCCAAAAAGGTTTAATGTGTTTTCACGTCATACTGATTTCTTATTATGGGTTTTTAAATGATGGATACATTAGGTAGTCTAGGTTTTAATTCATTTCCCATAGTTTCTAGTTAGTTATTACATGAATTTTATGGCATTTATTTGATATTTCCTTTAGTAATTGGGGTGGTTATTGTAAATATGGTTTTATGTGATGATTCTTATGAAGAGATTTCATTTTGATTTAATATAAATGGGAATGGTCTGGTGTGTTCCATGGGTTACTATGATTAATATTACACCAATATTTTCTAAAATCTCAATGGCTTTATTCCTGATTTCATGGGGTTTAAAATGATTATTGATCTAGGATTGAGTTTTTATGACACACTTTCCTTTTTTTTAAACTAGTGTTAGAACACCTGTCATTTTTTATGAGTTGTGATCATGATTTATGCCTCTTTATCATCCATTTCTAATTATTAGAGTAATGATGTTAGTTTTGATTGTATTTGTTTTGTTAAATGATAAAAATGTTCTTTATATCATCATATTTCTTTGGAATGGATTAGTAAATCTTTTGATATATGCCTTTTCTTCCCCCTTGCATTATCTTGTTTTTTTCTTTTAATATTTCTATTATTGACCCTTGGATTTCAGTCTGGGAAACTTGAGACCTTGTGATTTTTTGAAATAAAAGTGATTAATTATATGGAATTACGGATGATCCAAGAGATAGACATCTATATAGGGATATCTTATTGTGGGTTAGTTTTTATTTATTTTTGGCCACTAATTTGGGAATTATTAAGTCACCATTATATCTAATGAGTTTTTATTAGTTTCATTAGTGATTATCAATGTGTTATAGGATAGGGGTTTCTTATTATCATATTTTTTTATATATTTTTTTCATGCTTTATAAGGGTTTCTTTGTGATTCCCTTTTTTTCTAAATCAACCATGCAAGGGAAGTTCCAATATCGCGGGGAAACCCACTACGAGTTCCATTTTCTCAATAATTTGTTTAGGATAATTAGTTTTGTTATATGATTGTAAATGGGTTCATGTATTATTTATTTAATGTGTTTTCATTGGATTCATACTCCACTCCTTGGGGATTTCATTCATGAACTATGGAACCCTTTTTTATGTCCTTCCTGAGGGACATCAATGGAGATTTGGGTGAAAAAGTGTCATAGTTTGGAGGTATATCACACCCTGGACCATATTTATAAATTATATTACATATTTTAATAAAAAATTATATATTCTCATATAATATAATTATTTTTTATTTTAAACAATTTATGGAATGTTGTAATCTTCATAGTTATCCATATTAATTACTAGCAATGTGACAATCATATTATTTCGGTAAACAGTCTACATAGATAATTTTCATTTTTAGAACATAGTTTTAACAACTGTGAGGCCATGTTGTTTAGTTGTCCAAGTGTTCTGACTACATGGATAATTATTGTGGAATGGTATGGTACAATATTAACCAAAACTATGTTACTTTCCAAGCCATAAATAAATAAAATTAAAAATAATTAACCATATTTTTCTTACATAATGACACCCTCTCCTTCTTAACCCTCCCCCATTTAAAATACACAACCATCCCACCATCCAAGCCACATTACACTCATCCTTTAGTCTCATTTCCTTTCTATTTTGTGATGAATCAACTCCTTATATGGATTATCCTCCACTTTCAAAATCATTAACAGATTTATCTTTCTTAATCATACTACCCCCTTCCTACCCACAAAATATATTAAACACTTAGGTATATGGTAGAAAGTTTTTGGTTTTTTCATTTCATTTAGTGTTTCTGTGAACCCTCCATTAAGTATTATTTAATCATTATTTAATGAATTTGACCAATCATTTCCAACATGAGGATTGATCAACCCATGAATCGGGATTTTTTTAAACATGGATTTTATGTATTTAAAATTGATTTATTCAATAACTTGTAATATAACTATGAATTATTATATTATTTTAATGGAAAATAAGATTCAATATTGTTTTTAATGGAGAGATAAAGGATTTCATATTTTTGTATCAATTCAGATATTTATTTTATCTAATCATGAAAACTTCTTGTTAAATTGTTCAATTGATTATTATTAAGTTATTTTTTGTATAAAAATATTTTTTTGGTTTTAAAATTTATTCTAAAAATATGAATTATAATACTTATAATAATTTATTGGTTTGTATAGTAGTGTTTTGAATTTCTCAAATTTCATAAGAATTTATTATTGTAATGAAGTTGGTTTTGATATTTTTTTTCCCAATTATAATAATTTTAAAATAGAAATTTCAAACTAATGAGTTCATTGACATAAATATATTTAATAATTTTATAATTTATTCACTTATATCATATGTCGTGATTGTTCCATTTTATGATTGGGTATTATATATATATATGTATGGGTGTGTGTATATATATATACACCAATACACATATTATAGTGAAAATATTTAAATATATTCATCGATGGACATACCTATATTTAAATACATATCTATGTGTATAACAGTGAATTAAATATTTAATACTCTATATTAATATTTTATTTTATTTCTTAATTAATTATTATGAGGGTTTTTTAATTGAAATTTAATGTCCTAAAAATAATTATTTATTTTACTTTTTTTATAAATGGTGTTTTAATATTATAAAATGATTTTTTCTAATTGATGACTTATTTTCCTATTTGATGGTTATTCTTAAATATTACTATTTGCGTTGATGAGGAAAATGGGTTGATGGAGTCTATTTTGTATTAATAATTTCAATGTTCAATGATTGGTTCATGAAATCCCAATTCTCAAATTTCACAATATATCCTTGAAATGGGTGATGTTCTAGGGAATCTAGACATCTAAATTCATTGTCTATATGATGTTTCACTTTAAACTATGCGACACTAACTAAACAAAAACACTCATATAATGGTTGTGGTACCATGGATGGTTATTTCCACACTGTTAGGCTACGATATCTACTCATATGTTATTGATCTGATGTGGTGTTGTGGGATGATTGAAATATTACACTAGGCTATGAAATTTTCTTCTTTTTGGTAATCATGTACATTGGATTCTGAATGATTATATTACAACCCAATATCACATTCTAGATTGAGCGTAACCTTATATGATCTATATATTTTCTTATGGTGTATTTTTTTATTTGGATACTTTTATTAAATATTAACTTATTTAAAAATCTAAAATTTTGTCACCTATTTTACAAAACATTCCATTTTCTTGTTTTACCAATGTTTTTAGAGAATTTGGGAAGTTATATGAATATAAATTTATTTGGAATTTTTTTACTAAAAGAGATCAATTTTATTAAATGTGATTTTAATAATGGAGTCTTTGGAATAAATTTTTTCTTATGTGTTTACATTCATTTAATGAAATATAATATGGTCTTATAAAATGGTAATTATTGTGGTTTTAATTTTCATTATAGTACAAGTAACAAAAATTATTCGATAACTTATTTAAGATATTAAGGAAAATGAAACTTTTTTTAGTGGTTTAAAAGGTTTAAAAGTAGTTGGTAACCTTTATAGAATATTTATTCTCATTAATGTGTTATATATTTAATTTCTAGTTTTAGATCAACTTGTGGTCACTCTTGGTGCATTCTAATTTGGAATTGTTTGGTGACTTGTAGATTTGTATAGGGTTTAGTGGGTTATTTATTTTTTGTTTTCCTTATTATATCATTATCCAAATAGGATATCATTATTTTATTTTACATTAATTGGATATTTATTTTATATAGGTATAATTATAGATTAATAATAATAGGGGCCATGTCTATGGTCTGAGATCTAGGTGAGAGAGAGTAATTATTTTTAGTTATTTTATATTATAAAAACATTCGTGTTTGTTATTATTTATATTATCTTGAATTCCCAATTTTTATATGGGTTATTCTAGATTTTATTCATTAGTTAAATTTAATTTATGGGAAAAATAATCCCCCCAATGTTACTTCTTCTTCCAAATAGGATGCCACAACACCTTTTGGATCATGAATTCCTCCTAATAATTGTCATGACTTAGATCATTTGGTCGATGGAGGTACTACTAGGGTTGGTTAATTACACAATAATTTACTAAATTATTATATGTACACCATATTGGATGAGGATTTCAAAATTGTAATATTTGATATGGTCAAAATATTCAACCATATCTAGTTTTCATGAACCAATTGATATCCAAAAAGTAATTCCTCTTGGAGGGATATTAATTTAAAATCATTAATTTTTCTGATATTAAATTTATAATTACCTTATAGATATCTTAAAGACATCACACTAATAAACCTAATGTGGTGAGCTACCCTACCCGGAGCCAACAAGTTTTTCAAATAGAAAAATTCCAAAACTCAATGATTTCTCTGTGAATTTGACATTGATAGTGGAATATATAAATGAAAAACCAAATAATTATTCTCTCTCTATAATAATCACTCTATTATTTATATTGAAATAATATTTCTTTTTCCATGTCCATGGGGTTCACCACCAACAACATTAATATTCTATTACTCACGGTATTTCTACCCTAAAGAGGATATGATAGCCATCACACCTACATTGGGTTCCATGGTATAATAACAAAACTCATGATCCACACATAATATATACCCCAAATTCCCAATCTAATACACATATGAATAAAAACTCTCAAACTCAATTGTGAGGACTCGAACCACTATAAGACCATTTTGATTTGACCCAACCCATCAATACCCCACATGTACTGATAGATGATAGGGTGTCGCACACAAATATGGCAATGAATAGCCCATGGGATGCTTACTATCACAAAAAATGCATAAAACACATAATAAACCATATCATATGTTATCCTATGTTAAAAATTCATCTCTAAAATCTTATATATATAAGAAACAAACACTATCCTCATATACATGTAAAATATAAATTATACATCAATGAATAAATATGATAACAACTATGTAAAAAATAATTCCACCGGGGAATACTAAATGGTATGAAATATTATAATACCACCAAAAACAATTTATTTCATATTGGAGAAAACTCATTAACTCGTCAACTGAACCATGGAATAGAACATAAGTGATAACTTCGTATTCCATGTATCATCATAAACAACAATACACCTACTTTACCAGCTCTTTCAGCTCTATATAAACTAATTTAATCACTATATAGTTAAATGACTATATAGACACAACAGGTGAGGGGATAACTACTTTACATGTTTTATTATAAATATACCGACTAACATTGTCTAAAAACAATAATTATAGAAATATATATATAATAATAATATACTGAGATCAGGGAAACATGATGGGAGATACTAAAGAAACTATATATTCTATATGTTCAAGAAAACATTGGGTACTAGTACCATCCATATATATATAGATATTTTCTATCAGATACCTTACCTTTTAGGAAACCTGAGATACACAAAGAAACCAAGGTATCATAATTCCTGAAGACAGTGTCCCAAATATAGACCCTAACAAGAATGTATCCTCTATAGAAGATGTGTTTCAAAACTCATACCATTGATATTAATAATTTTCACTACTACCAATACCTCATAACTACAATGTTACTTCACTATATTCATAGTGTAGGATCTGTACATAATTGAAATTTTAATGTCATTCAAAGGGGTAATAACCCCAATGGATGACCCATTCCTCATTTGGTAGTGTCTACTTTCATTATGGGTTTTACCATCTACATTTATGCATAAAAAACATCCCATTGTACTATGTGTTAACTAATCTACTATTTTTATATAGGAACCATTCCATAAAAATAGGATTCCTTTAGGGTTTATGAACCATGTTTCCACAGCTTATATCCCTACCACTCTCCCCAAAATACTCTCTAAAAGCTAAGGAATGACATCTACTAAAACATAAAAAATACCTATCTTTTGGAGATAAATTTAGAATCATATAATACATGGAATAAGACTTACAATAGACATTTCATGGATTAAATTATAACACCCATGTTAGAAGATATGATATAAACTATAAATATCTCATTGTACGACATGTATTTGATGGGTAAATAGAATTATTATCCCTAATTTATAGTCAATAATGAACAACTACTACCCTAAACATATATTTCATACATAAATTTGATTTATAGTTGGTTACATGATGTGTTGGATAAATTACTTCTTACTTGTTCATACAATATGTTAATGTTGTGTAATACCTTCTCTACATATATCACAAAACATCTATGTACATATAATATTAATTATCCTTGAATAGAACATTTGGGGTCTACCTACATGAGATGTATTTTAGTGTGTGTTATATATGATTCATTGACCCCTATAGAATGTATTTTAAATACACTTTTTCAATATAACGTGATATAAATTTCATATACTCAATCCCAAAAAGTATTTTGGGACAGATAGTCGAAATGTAAATCTCATACATGTTTAGGTTGCACAACCCCTGAAATATAACATGTGACATAGATACACATTGTCTGTAATATTTATAATTTCATTGAAAACCAATCCATCATGGATTGTGAGAAACTAATGTTGATACATAGAGGGCTATATAACATGTAGTTATAATATATAAACTAGAGCTATTTTCATCATTATACAAGTTTTAAGTCCATATATCCATGATTATCATTTAGATTCTAATCCATGTTCACCACTAAAACATAAATCACATGAAAAATATATAATTTTGGACTAAAACCCCAAAAGTAAAAAAATAAACCACATTTGATGTTTATGAGATATTTTTTTATATCGGGATTCTCGTACATCCTCCCTCATTAGTCTTTTGTTCCACCACCATATTCCCAAATGAACTAAAATTCATCGACCAAAAACATTGGTTATTATTTCTCCACAATAAAAATCATTCTTGGATCCCATCATGTTATACTAAGAGTATATAAAAGTACTGTAAGTGAGTGACGATTATAATGGTAAAATGAATTATGGGAAATGTTTAATGAAGATGATTTTATATCCTAAAATGATTCACCCAAAAATAAACTTGTTGATTAATATGATAAATGTGATCTACATTATAGAATATATAATTTTGTTTAATGGTTTTTGTTTCATTGGATAACACGTAAAATATATTCATGTTTCTCAATTACATATTGAAAAAAAAATCAGTTTTTAAATTAATTATTTCGGTTCAAACAAATAAGAATTACTATACCTATATTTTAATTCTCATTAATTATAGCCATAAACAAATGAATATTTTATTAATTATTAAACTAAAAGACATATTCACATTAATAAAAATAAAAAAAATAATAATAATTTACTAACTTTTTATCACATCTATCTAACAACGTGAAGGCCTTAAATTTTTTATTATATGATAAAGACCCACTTTTAAGGGAAGAATGTGGAACCCATCCATACTTCAGGGACATATGAAAAATAACACCAGACGGAAAAAAGTGTAAACCCAAAATTACAACACAAATCTACCCCTACCTTGTATTTTATCATAATGAAGATCTCCACCATTGTAAGGCTATTCGGCACCAAAGTTTCTGGTGTCAAATAACAGGCCCGATGCGATGGATGACGACATACCCTCTCAAACAACCAAATCCAAAATATTCTGCAATGATGAACCACTAACTCAGGATCCTCCTTTGGAGATCATTCCATATAGTCAATTCTGGTTGCACAACCTTCCCACCTTCAGAAACAAACCAACCACACAAAACACTTCCACAATTTTACAATTTTAAAAAATTCAGCATTTTCTAGTCATCAACACCAACCAGCCATCCGACTTCAATGCCTCCACACATCCAAATTCAATTAATGAGCCAAAAGATCAAGGACAGAAACCATTATTGAAACCCCATAACTGCCAACAAATCTGCTCATAGGGACCACATCTGTCCACCCAAAGTACACTCCCAGCAGAGCACAATGTGAAATACCTAGATCACCTCTGCCCAATGCCATATAAGACTGGTTCAAGAACACCCCCTCTAGAAAAGTCCATGGAACGAACCCTCCCTTCATAAGAAAAACTGGATCTGACCATCCTTCACCGCAGAGGACCAGATCTCGACCACCCTTCAGGAAAACCACCTAACCAACCTTCACTGCAAGTGATAGAACGCGGCCACCCCTCACTGTGGAAGACATGAAAAACACCACGCCGCTGAAGATGAAAGTAGGTCAAACCTCATCACCACACAGAGCCTCGTCAAGGCCAGGCTGAGCCTTCATTGCACCACCGAGGAATACAACCACCACCCTTCGCCACTAGAGACATATCTCTACCACCCCACAACGCGGGTGACCCTATTTCTCTATATATCCAAGGAAGACATCTGAGTGTGCCTTGTCACCACACCGTGAGAGAGGCCACCATGTCGTGAACACACTGTGAAAGCACCGAGGAGGAGAGGTGCGGCCCAACCCAGGGCGGAGAAAGAAGTGGCGGTGACATGGGAGACCCTAACAAGGAGAAACCTTGGGTGAGGAGGAGAGGATATCGACACCTCACAGAGGCTCCCTGTTAGTTCAAAATCTAAAAATAAGTTACAACATTAACTTCTTTCATTCATAAATTATTATCTTAGCTTAAAAAATGGATTTATTGTTAATTAATTTGTGATGGAATATCTAATGAAAACTTTGTAATAAATTTTTATTGCTTTTCTTTCTGAGGATAACATATAATTATGTGAGTAAAAATATTATTTAAATCGTTTCAAATGATATTAATATCTATGTTTTAAGAATAAAACGTTTTATTCCATGACGAGGTGAACACTGATGATTTAACATTCATCAATGTCACTATATTGATGAATCATTTCCATGTGAACCAATGAGACAATTAAAATATTAAAATAGCTCACTATGATGACGGATTAGTGGTAAATTAACAAATAACAACCCAAGGTAAACCTACATAATAGTATCACATACACATTCAATGTAAAGACCCAGAATTTTTATG
The DNA here is from genome assembly GCA_963277665.1 of Viscum album. Classification (NCBI taxonomy): domain Eukaryota; kingdom Viridiplantae; phylum Streptophyta; class Magnoliopsida; order Santalales; family Viscaceae; genus Viscum; species Viscum album. The sequence goes on along the minus strand of OY728136.1, from coordinate 1,234,700,774 downwards.
TAAATTTTTTTTTAAATTATATGGGAATTTTTTGAGACCGTGAAATCTAACAACGAGCGATTTTGTGGCCCGGAGTGCCCGGAATGATCTGTCAAGCTTTTTTTAATCTGTAATTAGCGCTCTTAAAAAATTTCCCTGAAACAAATAGAATAACTCTTTAATGGTTATTCAAATCTGAAATCCGAGAGTACCGTTGCGCTCAGGATTGCGGGTTTACCCTAGGCGCGACTTAAGTTTAGTCGGCGCGGGCCTCCTGTGAGAAAAACCCAAAAAAATAGCATTACCGTAAATAAAATAATTAAATAAATTATTTTATTTTTAAAATTATTATAACTCATAAATGATATCTCAGATTGAAAATATGAGACCACCGCTGAACTCATGAGGCTATAATTTCTTTAGGCAGATACAAACATTGGTCGGTGTGGGCCACCAGTGAAAGTTAGTTTTTGTCCGTAAATAAAACAATTAAGTGACAAGTATATTATTGTAAAATCTATATCATTTAAACGGTAACTCGGATTGGAAATACGAGAGTACCTTTGGGTTTTTTGGGGCGTGTTTCACTTATGCAAAGTCTAACCTTGACCGACGTGGGTCGAGGGTGACTGTAAATAATTTTCTAAACTTTTTTTTTGGGTACGTTCAGTAAACACGCAAGCGGCATTTTGTAACTTTTGAACCGGTGCTCTGAATGGAAATCTGAGGACACTATTGAACTCGCAACACCGATATTGGATTAAAAATACTTTCACCTCGACCACAGTTGGTCGAGGGTAAAAGATAGTTTTTATATTTTTCATAGAGATAAAAATATAATAAAGAAAAACTTTTTATTTTATTTTTAACCTCCCAATTGAATTCTTAGAGTTGGGGACCGCCCAAGCTAGAAAACACCCATTTGTGAATTGATGGTGGTGGGGGCCTCTTGAACCCCTATTTAATGTGAGTAACTTCTTTGGAATCCTCCAATTTAATTACACCAATGTAAATTAAATGGTTGCACATTTCAAATACTAAGTAACAGCGTTGTTGGAATATAGGAAGCTTCCTATTAAATGAACCTTCATAAATTCCACGATTATTACTTACCCTCCCTCTCTCCTATTTATATGAAGCTTGAGGGGGAGATGAATTGAATTGGCATCACCAAGCGAGAATGCTCTGGTAAAGTGTCGCGACGACCAACACTTGGAGGACAGAGCTGGTTCCGGCGGGCGGTGACGAGTGACCCCGAACCACAAAACAAGGAACGACGGTCAAGCGTCGTTGTTGGAGGCTTGTTGCAGGGATGATGAACGCTGACACTTCCTCAAACTCGGGTTCTCTCCAACAAACTTGAGGTAGGGTTTGTTGTTGATTTATACCCTCTAATCCCATTCTTGACAACCTTCTTGAATTAAGAACGTCTATATCGCCTGCTACCGCTCTAACGCGGCGGGTGTGGGCCAAACAAACATGGCCCGACCACTTCACAACCTTTATTGTTTTTATGTGTTCTTCACGACTGAGGAGGACCTTGACCAGTGCCGGCGATCGCCACCGGTGGGACTCGGGAGCAGCGGCTGGCACCACGGCTGGCCACCAAGAAGGCAGCGGCGCGACCTCACCACCAGAGAAGGGCCGCAGCCCGTCGACCGCAGCGGAGCAAGGGCAACAGACGGCATCAGCAGACCACGCGAAGGGGCAGCGGCGGGCGTCCGCACAACCTAGCATACAAGAGCTGCGATAATGAGGGAGGGTGGTCGACTCGCTGCCGACCGCTGGAGAGGGTGCGACGTGCGACCGCGCCGCGCGGAAGATAGGTCGGCCATCTGGCCAGTCGGGGCCGCCCAACAGACGCCACACCGCGGGACACCTAAGGTGGACCTCTCCTAGGACCGGGCCACGCTGGACCTAGTGGGCCGGGTTGGATCCCACGGGCTGGGCCTGACCCAGGGCCGGACCCTGTATCGGGTCGGCCTAGGCTGGGTCGGTTCGGCCGGGCATACCGGACCCGAACCAACTTCGACCCTTTTCGATCTTTTGGCCATATCTTATGCTACGGGCGTCCGTTTGATGAACCATCTATGGTTCCAGAAATCTTGGATCGAGGTGGTCATTTTGGTATACTCCACTTGAGTTTTGGATAATGTTGAAGTATGGCTAGGTTGGATCATACCTTGAATCCAACCGGCCCCTCGGTGCAGAAACACTAATAAATTATAGAACGAGCATCCTAGTGAGCACTGTCTATTACGTTGGGTCCCTTTTGACATGACAGACCTTTGAAATACTTCTTCATGGGAATTCGTGGTAGTTGGAGTATCTAACTGTGGCTTGAGGAGAAGACCCTCCCAGAATTAAACGAGATAAGTGCGAGACCCCTGTGGATAGTTATATGTGAAGAAATAACATCGATCATGTGTGGGTCAGCATATATTAGATCATCTGTGGTTCAGCGCTCAGCGGTCCTTTGTGGACCAGCTTATATCGATCATGTGTGGGTCAGATCCTATGTGGGTCAGGGCTCAAAGATTCTGTGTGGGTCAGCGCATATCGATCATGGGTGGGACACATCCTGTGTGAGTTAGCGTGGGTTAGTTACCTATCGATCTTGTGTGGGTTATAAGAAATGCTACTTAACAGAATAAAAAGATCTATCCTTCAACTAATCATATGTACTTCTGTACTTAAGTTATATCTGGTGTGAGATGAGTCCATACCTTGATGGTGATACCTTTGTAGTATTCTTCTCTGTGGTGTACCTGTGTGGTACGTTCCTTCTTGGTGATACCTAGGTAGTATTCTTCTGTGTGGTGTACCTGTGTGATACTTACCTTTGTGGTGATACAATTGTGGTATTCTTCTGTGTGGCGTTCCTGTGTGGTAGTTTCCTTCATGGTGATACCTTGGTGGTATTCTTCTGTGTGGTGTACCTGTGTGGTACTTACCATTATGGTGATTCCTTTGTGGTATTCTTCTGTGCGGCATACCTACGTAGTACTTTCCTTCATGGTGATACCTTGGTGGTATTCTTCTATGGGGCGTACCTGTGTGGTACTTACCTTCATGGTGATACCTTTTTGGTATTCTTCTTTGTGGAATACCTATGTGGTACTTTCCGTAATGGTGAAACCTTTGTGGTATTCTTCTGTGTGGCGTTACCTTTGTGGTACATACCTTTGTGGTGTTACCTTCATGGTATTCCTTCCTTTGTGGAATAGTTAATCTTTGGGAATTTGATTTGGACCTTATGTTTCCTCATGAATGAGATGGGTATACTAGATAACTTGGGTATATGTATGGTCATATACCTAAGCAGGGTGGTCAAATGTTTACATGCTTTTTGTTTTATCTTTTGTGGATTTCGTAATACCTTTGAGGGTCTCAAGGTCCCTACTGAGTATCGTTATACTCACCCCTGCATGGGCTACATACACACCTTGTTGTGTTTGGTGCAGTCGACTGACAGTGCTGACTGAGGATGAGAGTACCAGGACTAGAGGTAGCTCATAAGTGGACATTAGATGAGGCATACCGCAGGGATGACCGTTCAAGAGCTTTACCTACCCTTCAGGTAGGATCCTTGGTGGGTGTTCACATGAGCTGTTTTAGTTTACTTGTACTTTTCAGTTTTCTTGTACTTTCCTGTTGGGCTTGTATTCTGGCCCCTTTTCCTTACTGTACACACTCTTTTTACTATACAGTTTACTTGTGTTTGAATATTTATGTGTGCTTTTTTGCGTGTGTTTATAGGTTATAATGTTAATGCCTTCCTGGTTTTGGGGAATACTCTTTTCGGTGCTAGTCGCTAGCCCCTGGCCTTTGGAAGGCAGGCTTGGGGCAGTCACGGCACAGGCCCTGGGGGACGGGTTGTGACAAATTGGTATCAGAGGAGTCAGTTATTTTATAGAAAATAGGAATTTGATATTTTTAACGGAAATAGTGTTATGTGCAGTGAGTGTGGTTATCAGTTTAGGGAATCCATTGTTGGTGTGACGACCGACGTATCCATACACCAGGACCCTGACTTCTGATTTCTGACTCAATGCACAAAAACACCGATTGCATGTGTGTTTTGAAAAGTTTTCTTGTGTTTTCATGAGTTAGATCACTAGGTATAACTAAATGACCGTGGAAGACCTATTTTTTATCAGGATGCCGCTACGTAGACAACCAACTAGGATTCCCAAGAGTGTACACGATGACGGCTCACCAAGCGACGAGGCTCCGGTGCAGGGACCTCTTACAATGTTGGCACCTTCGGGTTGTATATCAGCAGCACCCCCACCCGTTGGGAATCAGATACCACCAGCCGCAATGGCGGACGATGCACGCTGACTGAGTGTATTTCATGAGTTCATGCAATAGAGGCCTCCGAGGTTTCAAGGGGAGATAGTTTCCCACGTAGCTGAGGGCTGGCTGGAGGTGATTTCTAGTGTTTTCCACCTAGATGAGACACTAGTAGAGAAGATAGAGATCTTAGAAACTAGACTTTTTTAGTGAGTGACTGTGGCGATGGTCCACATAGTGATTAGGCTTCGGTACGTGGACCATTACCCGATATAGTACCTTCAAGTTGTGTGTAAACTATATCACTTCCCGTTGGTCAGTAGTTACAACTGGCGATACCGGTAAAGGACACATATAGGCTTAGTGCATTACGCGTGATTCAGCATGAGATACCCCTCAGGTTCCGAGGTGATCCCGACTCACAGGTGGAAGAGGACTGTCTTTAGGTGGTGGTTGAGAGTTCTCTATATTTTATACAACTTCGGCATGACGACAGGTCGGTAGCTGAGTATTCATCGAGGCGTACCGATCATTCCTGGTACATAATGAATATGATACGATCAATGCTTCGGGACTCGGACTTTTGAGCGCAATGTGTTTAAGGACTTCCAAGCCAACACCATTCCTCTATGCATTCCTACATATGTGAGGGTGCTAGAGATTACCTTTGTGGTTGAATGTTCTTTGGCTGAGCGGATACAGCCAGTGAATGATAGTTGTAGAAAAACAAGAAACTAGATCCAGTCTCAGAGACTTGGGCATGTAAAAATGATTCGGTAAGAAGAAGTGTTAGGGATAGATGAATCTATAGGGATATATACATAGAAGCAGAGCTAGGAGAGCAGAATGAGGTGGTGTGCATTTCGACATGTTACAACCACCCCCTATATGGTCCTCACTAGGCTCAGGGAGCTGGAGGACAAGGGACGGGAGTGGCTGCATGTGGTCAAGGAATGTGACCCAAGGGCTCTAGGAATGAATCGAGGTACAATCTGTGTCTACTACTAGCTACCGTATCAATACACATAGGTACCAATAATTCCTTCTTTCCATGAATCCTCTTCAAGACCTAGAGTTTCTAGTTAATCCGTTGACATGACCCTAACGTCAGGAGATACTTTTGGGAGGAGACTCGATAATCACACTTACGCTGATGGTGTGATCTGACCCTTGAGGTGATAGTTTTAGTTGGAACCTATTAATGGAAGCATCGAGGCCTTACGACGTTAGTTTGGGTATAAACTAGACATCGACAGTTCCTTACTCATATTGACTGTATTAGGAAAAAAGGTTTTGGTTTACCTACAACTTTGGAAAGGGGTTTTCCTTGGTCGGCGGAAAAGGAAACTCAGGCAGCACAGGATAAACTCATGCAAAGGAGGGTGTAGCTGATCACTCTTGAGTTAGCCAGACCTACCCTCATGGCAGTAGGAGTTTAATTTTTTCAGGTCCAAATAAGAGTGGTAGAGCATGGGGACATCTTTTCAAATGATGTTTCTAGGAATACCTCCCTGAAGGGAGAGGGACTTCTGCTTTGTCTAGGTACTACCAGACATTTCTACCCAACTTCTCCAGGGTAGCAACGCCTTTTTCAGCTTTGATAGAAAAGGGTGGAGCCATTCCTGTGGACATAGAAGTTTCAGCAAAGCTTCCAAGAGTTGAGATAGAGACTAAAAACTAGAAATATTCTACCCATGACCTGGAGTTAGCAGTAGTGGTCTTTGTGATAAAGATGTGGTGACACTACTTGACAGTAGAAAATTTTACAGTATACTCTTATCACAAGAGTCTCAGGTATATATTCTCTCAGAAGGGCCTGAACCCAAGACAGCGGTGATGGCTAGAGTTCCTCCAAAACTTTGACATTGAGATAGTCTATACTCTTGGTGAGGGGAATGTGGTAGAAGATGAACTCGGTAGGAGGTCTGGTATGTAGTTGTTGAGTGAGGCAACAGAGAAGATAGTTGTGCTATAGATATCCTTTATGAATAGAGATGGAGCAGCATACATCTTGTCTCTTTTAGTCACTCCCCCACTTCTCCAGCAAGTCGGGGAGGGGCAGTGTGAGGACACGGAATGTGAGGCCAGACATGGGGAGCATGTCGTCCTTTTCAGAGGACGTACCATGGTACCAGGACCTTCAGTGTCAGTACTGTTGGCCTGGGATAATGAATGTAGTAGTAGATTTTGTATCACGATGCCTCACTTGTTTGCAAGTGAAAACTAATCAGATCAGGAAGAATTGTTATGCTGATAGGAGACGAAGACCTCTAGAGTTCAAGAATGGTTACCACATAGTTCTACGGGTCTCACCTCAAAAATGTTTGCGGAGATTTGGGTGAGACGGAAAGTTATCTCTGAGGTTCATCGGACCTTTTCAGGTCCTCATAATATTTGGAGAGGTGACTTACCTCTTAGCTCTTCCACCATAGTTGCACCGAGTGCACTACTTCTTCCACATATCCCAGCTATAGAGATATATGCATGACCCTTCTAAATCCATTGACCATGGTGAGCTGGACTTAGACGATGGGGCGACGTTTTCGGAGGTTCCAGTAGAGATTGTGGATTGATAGGAGCGAGTCCTTCATGGGCGATCGATACCTTCGATGCGTGTGTGTTGGTAGCACGGGAACCTCTTAGAGAGAAAATGGGATTTAGAGACTCAGATTCGTGCTCAGTACCCCTACTTGTTTTCCTAGTTTTTGTAATATGGCTTTTTGGAACACAAATCCTTGAGGTGGGGAGAATGTAATGACCTGAAAATTTCATGTATTTTTTTAATTATATGGGAATTTTTCAAGACCAAAAAAATCGGTCGCACACAATTCTGAGGCCCAGAGTCCCTGTAATGATCCATCAATGTTTTGTAAAGCTTTAATTAGCACGCGTAATCAGTTTTCCTAAAAAAGTGGAATAACTCTTAAACGGTTACTCGAATCAAAATTCTAAGGGAATTATAGCCCTCAAGATGGGGGGTTTACCCTAGGCACGACTTAAATTTAGTTAGCGTGGGCCTCCTGTGAGAAAACCCAAAAATTGCATAACCGTAAAGAAAATAATTAAATAAATTATTTTATTTTTCAGATGATTATAACTCACAAATGGTAGCTCAGATTGAAAATCTGAGACCACCACTAAACTTGCGAGGGTATACTCTTATTAGGCAGATACTAACATTGGTCAGCGCAGGCCACCAGTGAAAGTTAGTTTTTGGCCATAAATAAAATAATTAAGTGACAATTATTTTATTGTAAAATCCATAACATTTAAATGGCATGTCGGATTGGAAATATGATATTACTATTGGGTTCGTTGGGGCATGTTTCACTTAGGTAAGGCCTAACCTCGACCGGTGTAGGTCGAGGGTGACTGTAAATAATTTTCCGAACATTATTTCATGTACATTCAGTAAATGGGCATTCAGCATTTTGTAACTTTTGAACTTGTGCTCCGAATTGAAATATGAGGACACCGTTTAACTCGCAGTGCCGATATTCACTAAAGGAGACTTTCACCTTGAACACAGTTGGTCGAGGGAGAATGTTATTTTTTGTGTTTTTGGTAGAGATAAAAATAAAATAAAGAACAACTTTTTATTTTATTTTTAACCTCCCAATTGAATACTTAGAGGTGGGGACCGACCGAGCTAGAAAAACCCCATTTGTGAATTAATGGTGGTGGGGGCAACCCAAACCCCTATTTAATGTGGGGAATTCCCTTGGAATACTCCAATTTAATTTCATCAACGTAAATTCAATAGATGGACTTTTCAAATACTATGTAACAACATCGTTGGAATTTAGGAAGGTTCCTATTAAATGAACCTTCATAAATTCCATGATCATTACTTACCCTCCCCCACTCTTATTTATATGGAGCTTGGGGGGATGAATTGGAACGACATCACAAAGAGATGAAGCTCTGGTAAAGTGTTGTGATGCCCAACACATGGAGGACGGATCCGGTTCAAGTGGGTGGTGATGAGCGACCCACAACCATGAACCAAAGAACGATATTCGAGTGGTGTCGTTGGAGGATTTTTGCAGGGAAGAAAAATGTCGACACTTCCTCAAAAGTGGGTGCCCTAAAATGAAATTTAGGTAGGGTTTGTTGTTGATTTATACCCTCTTATCCCATTCATTAAATCCTTATTGAATTAATAACATCTATATCGCTTGCTACCGCTCTAACGTGGAGGGTGCGGGCCAAACAAACATGGACCAACCAATCCGCAACCTTTATTGTTTTGATGAATTCTTCGAGATAGAGCAGGACAGAGACCAGTGTTGGTGATTGGAACAGGTGGGACTCGGGAGCGGTGACCGATGCCACGGATGTCTGTGAAGAAGGAAGCAGCGCGACCTCGCCACCGGAGAAGGGCCACGACCCATCGACCGTGGTGGAGCAAAGGTGGCGGCCAGCATCAACCCACTACACAAAGGGGAGGTGGCACGAGTTCGTGCCACCCGACGTACAAGAGCTATGTCATGAGGCCGCGATAGTGAGGGAGAGCGATCAACTCACTACTAGACGACAGAGATGGTGTGGCATGTGAATGTGCCATGCGGAGGAAAAGCTGGCCATCCGGCCAGCCGGGGCCGCCCAGCGCTGGCCGCCAGTGGGCCATCGAGCGTTGGTCGCGTAGCAGGCCGCGCCGGCAGGTCGGGCTGGACCCAGCGGGATGGGTCGGATCCTGTGGGCTGGGTCCAAACCAGGGCCAGACCCTGGGTCAGTCCGGGTCGACACGAACCAGATCGGGTCATCACAGGCCAGGTCGGGCCTGGTCGGACCGGACTTGGACCAACTTTGACCCTTTTCTCTCTTTCATCCATATCATGAGTTACAAGTTTCCGTTTGACGAACCGTCATTGGCGCCATAAACCTTGGATCACAACAGTCCTTTTGGTATACTCCACTTTAGTTTTGGATAATGTTGGAGTATGACCTGGTTGGATTGAATCCCAAATCTGACTGGGCCCTCAGAGCAGAAATGATAATAACATACAGACTGGGCGTCCGATTGATGTACCATCAGTTGCATTGGGTCCCTTTTGACATGATAGACCTTTGGAATACTTCTTTGTGGGAATTTGTGGAAGTTGGAGTGTTGACATGTGGCTTGAGGAGCAGACCCTCCCAGAATCAAGTGATCTTAGTACGGGAACCTTGTGGCTAGCTGTACGTAAAGAAAGAACATCGATCCCGTGTGGTTCAACATCTATCAGATCATGTGTGGGTCAGCTCTCAACAGTCCTACGTGGTTCAGTGCATACTGATCTTGTGTGGGTCAGATCCGATGTGGGTCAGCGCTTAGTGATCATGTGTGGGTCAGCGCATATCGATTCTGTGTGGGTCAGATCCTATGTGGGTCAGCGGGGGTTTGTTACCTATCAATATTGTGTGAGTCAGAAGCATTGCAACTTAACAGAATAACATAATCTATCCTTCGACTAAGAATCCGTACATATGTACTTAATTTATACTTGGTGTGAGTTGAGTCCTTACATTCATGGTGATGCCATTTCTGTATTCTTCTGGGTGATGTACCTATGTGGTACTTTCCTTTGTGGTGATACCTTGGCGGTATTCTTCTATGTGGCGTACCTATGTGGTACTTACCTTCGTGGTAATACCTTTTTGGTATTCTTCTGTGTGGCGTACCTGTGTGGTACTTTCCTTCATGGTGATACCTTGGTGGTATTCTTCTATGGGGTATACCTGTGTGGTACTTAACTCTGTGGTGATAACTTTGTGGTATTCTTCTGTGTGGCGTACATGTGTGGTAAATTCCTTTGTGGTGATACCTTGGTTGTATTCTTCTATGTGGCGTACTTGTGTGGTACTTACCTTCGTGGTGATACCTTGGGGGTATTCTTCAATGTGGCGTTCCTGTGTGGTACTTTTTTCTTGGTGAAACCATTGTGGAATTCTTCAATGCGGCATTAACTTTGTGGTACTTACCTTTGTGGTGTTACCTTTATGGTATTCCTTCCATTTTGGAATAGTTGAGCTTAGGGATTTTGAGTTGGACCTTCTGTTTCCTCAAGAATGAGATGGGTATACTTGATAACTTGGGTATATGTATGGGAATATACCTAAGTAGGGTTTTTACATGTTTACATGCTTTGTGGCTTATCCTTTGTGGATTTCATGAGACCATTGATGGTCTGGTGGTCCCTACTTAGTATCGATATACTTAACCCTGCACGGCCTACGCCCGCAACTTATTGTGATTGATGCAGATGACTGACAACGCTGACTAAGGACAATAGTATCAGGACTAGAGGTAGCTCGGAGTTGGACATTAGATGAGTCATACCACAGAGATATTTTTTTGAGAGCTGTACCTACCATTCAGGTTGGATCCTTGGCTGGTGTTTATAGGATCTGTTTTAGTTTACATGTACTATTCAGTTTTCTTGTACTTTCCATTTGAGCTTGTACTCTGGACCCTTTTTCTTACAGTACACACTTTTTTACTATACAATTTACTTGTGTTCATATCTCACTATGTTCTTGGTTGCATGGGTTTATAGGTTATAAAGGAAATGCCTTCTCGGTATTAGGTAATAAGCCTTTTGGTGCTAGTCTCCAGCCCCTGGCCTATGGAAGGCGGACTTGGGGTAGTCACGACATGGGCCCCAGGGGATGGATCGTGACATTGGAAATTTTTATATTCCATCCTTCATTTAAGATATATAATTTATCATGTAAATATAAAAATCATTATATATATAAATTATTAATTTAAATTTAAATAAAACTATCACATAATTTTAAAAAAATTCAACCCAACACTATTTACCTTATTTGAAACCTAATGAAACCATCAGAAAATTCATCAGATCAATTTCTAAGAAAAATTTATTCTCTACTTATTTAGGTTACCTAGGGCCTTGAAACACAAAAATTATTTATATACCACTAGAGGAATAATCTATGTTACACCATCCTCTACTTCATTATATCATTTAATCAATTAGATGTAAAATATGAATGCTACCTAGTAGATATACACAAAAAAATATCCTACAGAATACAACATATCCATCAATGAAAAAAATCTACCATTAGTAATACAACTTATATACGTACCCATGACACAACCACATTATATTTTATATTACATTGACAACATTTATACACAAATTACCTCTCCTATAGTTCACATTCAACAAATAATTATTAAGATTAAACCTATCCTAGAAATGAATTACTGAGAGAACTATCTTAGAATTCATGATTCCCACATTGATTCCATATGGATGTTATTTCAATGGTTATGTGGCTCATCCTCATATTAAAAAACCTGAACCATAAACTATTTATTCAACCTATATAAAATTACATTCTTAGGGAATCAAATGTGACAATGTTATTCTCCCCATCATTAATTATTTTTCCAAAAATAAACTTCTTGAAAATAATCATTACCCATAAAATCATATCGTTTACTAATTCATTTAAATATTTCTAAAATGTATTTATAAGACCATATAGAGAGGTTATTTCCGGAATTATAAACTTCTCATAAAATGAAAATGTATCAGTGTCTTTAATAGTATGAATAAAGTTAACACTAAACCCCAAATCATTGAAAGACTCATAGATTAGACAACATTATCCCCGTTGGGTTGTGGTTGATTTTTTAAAATCAATTGACACTCGTATCAATAAATGGAAATGGCCACATTAAGTCATTATAGAGCCAGACCATATCTTATTAGTGACCAATCCTAATAAAATGTAAATTCTATTGTCTTTACCAATTAAAATAATGTTACACTATCATTTACATACCATATCAATAATATTCTCGAAATGTGACAGACCAAAAATACAATCCCACTAAGAATCATTCCTCATCAGAATGATAGATCCATTAAACATTGAACATTATACATGATTTCAACATCATAACATATCACACTATGGAATTATTGAAAAAAATACACCATAGAAAATGAAAGACAATATTTATGGTAAGAGAAATATACAATATTAAATAAAGATGATGTGCTCAAAAAAATTTAGGCAATGTGACAAGTGCACCATCTACATACATCTTATAACATATGATCCCACAATTGATATTTTTATAGTAGACCTCACACACAAAATAATTGAATAGTTCCATCAAATTAGGTTAATTGTTTAGCATGTCCTTATATTATATAAAAATAACATCATGAATATATACTCAAACATTTCCTTTAATGGTTTAGAAAAAACCCATATTTTGGATCTAGCTAAAACAAACCCATTTTGTTATTCTTCTTATCAATGTCGTGTGAAAATTTAACTCCATGTAATTATACCAAAAATCAACGATCATAAACTAGTTTCATGATATTATAAGAATTAAAAAAACTTTAACATACACAATGGTAGTTCACCACATTGTGGTTCACAAAAATTCCTCCAGGAATAGCTTCTTAATTTCTACAATTTTTTCTGACATTTATATCTCAAATAGGGGTTGAATCAAAAATGGATATCAAATTACATCAATTTTCCACATATACATGATTATGGAATTTAAAACATCTAATTATATCTCCTTGATATCAAGATATTCTTGGTGATATTCTCACATATACCATGAAATTTTATCATTAAAAATATTACGATGATATTAACTAGATCTAGGTTTAGTTAAAATGTACATATTTTTCTTGTTTATAGATCTAATATGTCTTAGTTATCAATAAAAAATATTTTATTGATAGGACACCAAAATACCCAATCATCTCCTTGATAATATTCTTAAATCCATGTGTAACACCCTTATATTTTAAAATATGAACATTATGTTCGATAGCAAATATGTCACCCAACACCGAGCTTAAACAACTAATGAAATATATGAACATTATAACATGGCCATTAAATTAGTATTTATAAATATTAAAAACTAATATAAAATATATATAAATAATATTCCTACTGAATAAAAATTTTCTTACAACTCATTCTTAAATAATTATTCAATTCTTAGTAATTTTCAATTATTCAACAAAATTTCTATTTCATAAAAATTGGTTTTAATTTTTTTTTTGAAGATGATATTATATTTTAGATCTAGAAATTTCCGAAAAATTATATGATAAAATGAAAACTAGTTTTTAAATTAGTATACCATATTTAAATTTGGGTGAAATTTTGGGAATTTTTGAATGTTTTATTTTTTAATTATTTGGGAAAATTATAAATCTATGTAAAATTTTAATTTCTTTTCAATAAAGTAAAAAAATTTAAAAGTCCCAATATGATTTTAATTTGATTTCAAGTGAAATAGTTTTTCATTATTAATATTTAATATAATTAATTAAACATTTATATTCTTTATGTACCAATTTATTAAAATTTTATTTTTATGCTAAAATAACATTTGTGTAAAAACTAGTTTAAAGTGAACAATTTTTCTCTACTATATTTAATAAAAATAACCACTATTTATAAGTGATTTAAATTAAATTTATATATTATATATACATTAATTTAAATTCATATAACTGTTATGGCCATTTATATTGTTAATATAGGATCATCTTTTACAAAAAAAATACATTTCTTGACAAATTGATTTTTTATCACAATGGTGGGTTTTATATTGAATTAAATTTTGTAAATATTTTTAATTTAATTTGATAAGATGGATAAAATATTTTGAATCTTAATTATTTATATTATATTATAAGGTCGACTTAAATTCTGATCATAATGAATAGTGAAGATAGTAAAAAACATTTAACGTGGATAAGGTGAAAATGAATTTACCACAATGTTAGACTAAAATGTTATTGGATAAAATGAACTATTAAAAATATATTTTATGGAAATATTTTGACTTTATGTTACCAGAGTCGCTGTAATGGTATATTTTGGAGTCTTTTGGCATGTTAAATTCATGGGTATTGCTTTTTCTTTTCATAAATTCCATGTGTGCCCTCTTCCACGCTTATAAAAGGAAACCCAATCGCATATATACATCCTCCTAAAATGATTTTTTATTAGAATATTATTACACATATGTATTTACCACATCCCTTAAATTGTTCAATAATATTTTTTTAATATATGTCCCTCCTATAAAGGTTTTTGGGGGAAACCCAAAAAGGTTGTCTAAAAAATATGTATCATTCTTAATCTAACATTCTGTTTTATTTGTATTACACATATATAAAATATTCATAATGAATAACTATAAAGACCCAGAAATTTCAAGGAAAGTTTTTTAAAAAAATACTTGGGAATTTTACGAGTCTTTGGCTTCTGACGACGCTTGATTCTGAGGCCAGGTGTGCCCAGAATCAATTTTCTATGTTTAACTCGGGTACATTCAATAAACAAACGAGTGGGTTTTTCTAACTATTGAGCCGGTAATCGGAATTAAAATTTGAGGTCACTGAAGAACTCACAATGCCGATATTTTCTTAAGGGAACACTTACCGTAGTTGCATTTGCAAAGGTGGAGAAGGTAATTTTGAGGGTTTGTTTAAGAAGTAAATAAAAATTGTCAGAACAATTTTTTTTCATGAGGAGGTTTTTCCCTCCCATGGCTAGTTAAGGGTGGGGCCCACAACCACTTAAATACCAAAGTGGGGATATTATAGAGGTGGGTCCCACACGAGTACCACCATTTAATTCCCTCAAATCGCTCTAAGAACCCCCATTAATTTGAAAAGCCCCAATTTATTTTCCAACGCGTAAATTTGAATAGGGACCTTCCCTCTCCCTTCCATAATTAAAATTGTCAACATGTCTAATTAAATGTGATGATTTAATTTTGGGAGTTTCTTGCGTGTGTAATTAAATAATAGGATAATCCTATTTATGAATTTGGGAAGATACTTCGTTGTGTGGGAGAGATCGGGAGAGCTTGGAACCTTTGGGAGGAACACCGGTCTCCGACGAAGAACGACGAAGAACGCCTGTTCCTCGGAGATCGACGACGCACCACCCTTTCTTTTCTCTACGACAAGAGAGGAGACGCCACTTCCTCCTCATCGCACTTCGACGAAGCCTACGATCCTTTTCCCCGCGACGCCGTCATCCGACAACAACTGTTGAGGTAGGGGTTTTTGTATGAATTTCGTCATGTGATTTTTATACCCTCGGCATGGCGTGCTTTATTTTTGGTGATGTTTAGAATCACTAACGCGGTGGGTGCGGACTAAGGATCAAGTCCGGACCCACCGTTGTTTTGTTCATAATGCGCAGAATCCTTGGAAATGATGAAATGGGAACGAATTGGATATTGGAGGCCGTCACAGTAAAGTACGGGTCTCGAGGCGACCGCAGGCGCAGACGGGAGTAGAATCAGACCATCGGAATGACTCTGGTGGCCCACGGAGATCTCTGACGGCGGCACCCCGGCGCGCTGTCTGCAAGAGCCTGCTGCGGCTGAAGCCGTGGTGGAGAGGGCCGGATCTCGTGGCCGCGCGGGATCTGGGGGAGCAGTGGCGCTGCATCCGCGGAAAGGGGGGACCGCGCCCCCGGCTCGGCCCACTGGCTGAGCCAGCGCACCCCCCCAGCTGGGCAAAGGTGGGTCGTGCGGACAGGGTCGGGCCACGCCCAGCCAGGCCGGGCCGTGCCCCGCCGGTCCAGACCCCGGACCTGGTTCGGGTCGACCTAGTTTGGGCCGACCTAGGGGGTGTGGTCGGGTCGGACCAGGCCCAGACCCCCATTTCGGACCATTTTCTGTCTTTTGCCCCTAACATGAGATACGGACCTCCAATCGATGCACCTTTAGTTGTGTTGGAATCCTTGTATCGAGGCGGGAGTTTTGATATATTACACATGAGTTTTTGGCCTAGTTTTTGTATGGATGGGTTGGTTCGAACTCGAAACCAACCGGGCCCTTAGAGCGGAAATGCTTATAACATAAGGATCGGACGTCCGATTGATGTGTCGTCAATTGCGTTGGGATAATTTTGTTGAGAAGGTACTTTTGGATTACTCTTCTTGAGGTTTGGACGTAGCTAGAGTATGGTCAGGTTGGTTTAGCTTATAAACCAACCGTGCCCCTGGGACAGAAAAGCAAATAACTCTCAAAACGGGCGTCCGATTGACGCACCGTCTGTCGTGTTGGGTTTCTTTTGGCGAGATGGAACTTTGGGATACATCAACTCTGGACTTAGTTACAATTGATGTATCAAACCTTTTTTTCTCAAGGAGCGGACCCTCCCGGAATCGAGCATGCTGTGTGCGGGAACCCTAGAGCTGGCTGTGATTGTGATGAGAACGACTGTACTTGGATCCTCCATGGGTTCGGCAGTGATGACGACTGTACATGGATCCTCTGTGGGTATGGCAGAGAGGACAATTGTACTTGGATTCTCCGTGGGTTCCGTAGAGAGGACGAATGTACTTGGATCCTTCGTGGGTTCTACATCGATGAATACTATTCTAGTATCCTCTGTGGGTCCGATAGTATGACATCTGTACTTGTATCCTGAGTGGGTCTGGCAGAGTAGCTGGACATGTATCCTTTGTGGGTCTGACTGCTTAGCTGGTCTTTTATCCTATGTGGGTCCGACAGCTTAGATGAATAAGTGGCTACATCTGATCTTCTCTACCGCTATACAAAGTTGTATCCCTGTGTGAGCTGAGTCTTGACTTTAATATTTATCATAGATGAGATTGATGTGCTTCTTGTGTGGACTGTGTTGTGTTTTCCTATGTGGAATGGGTTGTGTTTTATTGTGTGTACTGGGTAGTTCTTGGGATCGAGAGTTGGAGCTATTTTTTAATTGATGACTTAGGTATATGTATGGGAATATACCTAAGGAAAAGTCTGTTGATAATTAATAATTGTATCTTTCCTTTGTGGTTTATCCTTCGTGGATTCTGAGATACCTTCAAGGGTCTTGGGGTCCTTACTGAGTATCGTATACTCACCCCTGCATGTGTTATGACTGCACTACGTTGTGTTGGATGCAGACGATAGACATCACTGATCGAGGTGGAGACTTGTGGAGGTGGATGGTACCCGGAGGTGGACCACTTGGCGGGATGTACACAGAGCAGAAGGCCGGACCCGAGGAGCTGAAGAGGCTATATGTACCCACCCTTCAGGTGGGATTTCTGGAGGACGACTCGGTGTTGATGTTTTACTTACTGATGTGGTACTTTCCTTTCAGATGTACTATACTTTCATTTGGGTTTGTATACTGGCCCATTTATTTTTCAGCACATACTTTTGTACTCAGTTTTACTTAGTGCATACTATACTTGTGTACTCTGTTGTGCTTGTTTACTTTTAAATGGAAATGCCTTCCCTTTATTTTGGGATTTATGACTTTGGTTCTAGTCTCCATCCCATGGCCTATGGAAGACCTGTTTGGGGTAGTCATGGCATGGGGCCCGAGGAAGGGTCGTGACAAATTGGTATTAAAGGGATGTTCTACCGTAGAACTCAAGACTCTGATCTTTCCTTTCTGTGAAGCAATAGTGTTAAGAGTATTGAGTGTGGTTTTTATACCGGGGAGTCCAGTGATGGTTTGGAGGCCAATGTATCCATACACCAGGACCTTGACCTCTGATTTATGACTCAGTGCACGAAAACACTGATTGCGTGTGAGTGTTTCAAATGTTTTCTTAGTTATTACTTTGTGTCAGCTCACCAGGTACACTGTCTTAACCGTGGCGCACCTGTTTCCTTTCAGGATGGCCTCACGATGGCAGCCAACTAGGGTTCGCAGTTACGTGCGAGATGGAATCCCACCCAGTGGCGAGGCCTCGGTGTAGGGACCCATTACAGTGGAGGCACCAGTGGTACCACTACCCGCTGAGCCACCGATGCTACCAGCCCCAGCAGTGGATAGTGCACGCAACCTGAATGCGTTTCACGAGTTTCAGAGGTAGAGGCCACCTAGGTTCTATAGAGAGATGGATCCTCAGGCAGCCGAGGATTGGATGGAGGCTATCGTCAGAGTCTTTAGACTGGTAGGGACACCAGCAGACCTTATGGTGATCCTTGCCATGAGTCTCCTGCATGCAGCAGCAGGTAGATGGTGGAGCCTGATACTCCAGGTGCATGACAAGGCATCACTACTTTGGATGGACTTCTAGAGCCTCTTCCGCTTGGAGTTTGTTCTAGCCACCCTCCGTGCGGTGCACATTCAGGAGTTACTGCAGCTACAGCAGGGTAGCATGATAGTAGCCTAGTACTCGGCGAGATTTACTGACCTCTAGCGCTATTCCACGGACATGGTATGGGACCCATTCTTCCGGGCTCTGACCTTTGAGCAGGGACTCAGACATGAGATCAGGGCATCGGTGATCTCCCTCAACATCCTGGCGCAAGAAGGGGTGCTAGAGAGAGCCCTCATAGTGGAGACTTTCCCCGTTGAGCAGTGACCAACAACAAGACCCTCCACAGGATAACACATAGTTGAGTCTTCTGCAGCCGGTAGTAGACAGCAGATGCAGGGGTCCAAGCGGACCAGGCCGTCAGGTGGGCGACCTCAGGATACAGGTTCGGCGGTGTGGGGTACACGGCATAGAGCCATCCATACGAGGAGTAGGCAGTGCTATGCTTGTGGCAAGCAGGGTCACTTGGCTCGAGATTGCCCAACACTCCCTACAGATGAGTAACAGGTGGTAGAGGGATCTCCCAGGTATAGGTTAGACCGTGGGGGTCTTCCAGGGGTAGGCGGACGTGGGAGAGGGGTTCTCCAAGCAGTAGGTTATGGGTGATGTTTCGAGGCCCTACCACCACCACCACCAGGAGGACCACCTCCACCACAGGGAACGACTGGACAAGGGAGACCTCATATTCAGGCAGTTGAGGCCTATGACCATAGAGCTCTGAGAGCAGATGGGTAGGAGGATGGCTAGCTCCAGGCATAGAGACTTTTTTTCATGTTTCTTCTAGCTTTGTTAATGTCATTTTTGTGGATGCTTTGTGTCTTGGTAATTTGAGTTGCAGTAATAAAAGACACATGTTCTTGTGACGTTATCTTCCTTGTCCTTTTTATGTGGTTGATATTGAGAGGTTCCATTTAAAACCATTGACTTGACCTACACTTTCAATATTCCTATTGGAGGAGACCTAGTGACCACACACTGCTGCCGATAGTGTGATTCAACCCTTGGAGGCGAGAGTAACGATTGGATCTCTTAGTAGAAGCGTTGATGCCTTACGACGTCGTCCATGGAATTAAATAGTATCATTCATGTCAGGATTGACTGTATTAGGAAAAGAACATGTTTCATCTAGGGGATGAGATCAGATTTATCTTTTCGGAAATGGAGAAATCCTAGAAGCTCTTGTGGGATGTAAGTGAACAGGGGTGTATTAGAGTTCTTTACAATGGCCAGTCACACCCATGGTTCGTTGAGCGAACAGTTTATGGTCTACTATAATCTCAAAAGTCATAGGTGTGACTTCTCATAGAAGGACCATGACCTGAGACGATGTCATTGACTTGAATTCCATGGGGACTACGACTTGAGATTGTCTATACTCCTGGTAAGGGGAACGTTGTGGCTGATGCGCTCAGTAGGAGATCGGAAATTCAGCTACTTGAAGAGGCGACGCAGTAGTTAGCCGCTTTGTAGATATCCTTCATGGAGAATGATGGTTCACCATATCTACAGTCCCTCACATTCACTCCTCCACTTATTCAGCGGGTTAGAGAGGCACATCGTGGAGATGTCGACTACAAGGTGCGACGTGCTCAGATATCCTCAGGGCTAGCACCCGATGGATTTTCTGAAGGAGGGGAGCACGTCATCCTCTTCAGGGAAAGTACCATGGTACCTTTTGCACTGCAGGAGGAGGTGCTGAGGTAGTTCCACACTTCCCCTCTAGAAGTACATCCTAGGGTAGTGAAGATGTACCAGGACCTCAGACGATAGTACTGGTGGCCGGGTACGATGAAGGTTGTGGCAGAGTTCGCTTCTCGATGCCTCACTTATCATCAAGTGAAGACAGAGCACCAGGTACCTCTGGGATTGGTACAAACCTTAGAGGTCCCGAAGTGGAAGTGGGATGGGATATCCATGGATTTTGTGACGGTGCTTCCTCATACTTCTAGAGGACACGACACCATATGGGTGATCGTAGACCGACTCACCAAGTCAGACCACTTCCTACCAATCAGAGAGCAGGGCTTAGTAGAGATATTGGGACGCCTCTACTTTCATGAAATCTTATGGCTTCATGGTGTTCCATCGTCTATCGTCTCTGATCGAGATGCTCGCTTTACTTCCCAGCTTTTCAAGGGGTTTCAGGATGTTTTTGGGAGGCAGCTACGCTTGAGCACTGCCTTTCACCTCCAGACGGATGGCAAGATAGAGAGGACCATTCAGACACATTAGGAAATGCTCCGTGCAGCTGTACTTGACTTTGGTCATAGCTGGAAGGATCACCTACCCTTTTTGGAGTTTGCGTACAACAACAGCTACCACTCCACCATCAGGATGACACCATATGAGGCACTGTACCGCCGGCCTTGCAGATCACCTCTGTGATGGACTGACCCTGGGGAGTCAGCACTCGTAGGACCAGAGATGGTTCAGGCTATGAAAGAGAAGGTTCATAACATCCAAGAGTGGATGAGGACTGCACAGAGTAGATAGAAGTACTATACTGATAGGAGGCATAGACCACTAGAGTTCGAGGATGGCGACCACGTTTTCTTACGGGTCTCACCTTGACATGGATTACGGAGATTTGGCAGCGGTGGCAAGTTATCTTCGTGCTTCATCGGACCTTTCCAAGTCATCATCAGGGTAGGAGAGGTGGATTACCACCTGTCCCTTCCACCTCGGTTTCACTGGGTGCACGACGTCTTCCACGTATCTCAGCTGAGGAGATACGTGCATGACCCGATACATATCATCAACCACAGGGAACTGGACATCGATGATGGGGAGACTTTTGCGAGGTCCCAATGGAGATTGAGGATCGACAGGAGCGGGTCCTATGTGGGTGGTCGATTCCTCTTGTGAGCATTTGTTGGCAGTATGGGAACCTCCTGAAGTAAACATGGGAGCAGGAGGCTTAGATGCGTGCACAGTACCCTCATTTGTTCCCCTAGTTTATGTTTTAGCTTTGTGGGGACGTAAATCCCTGAGGTGGGAGTAATGTAATGACCTGGAAATTTCGAGGAAATTTTTTTAACAATATTTTGAAATTTTACGAGTCTGTGGCTTCTAACGACGCTTTATTCCGAGGCCCGGTGTGCCCGGAATCAATTTTCGAATTTTAGCTCGGGTACATTCAGTAAACGAACGAGCGGGTTTTTCTAAATTTTGAATCAGTGCTCGGAATTAAAATCTGAGGGCACCGATTAAGTTGCAGTGCCGATATTTTTTTAAGGGAACACTTACCATAGTTGCATTCATAAAGGTGGAGAATATAATTTTAAGGGTTTGTTTAAGAAGTAAATAAAAATTGTCAGAATAATTTCTTTATCATGAGGAGGTTTTTCCCTCCCATGGGTAGTTAAGGGTGGGGCCCAAAACCACTTAACTACCCAAGTGGGGATATTAGAGAGGTGGGGCCCACATGAGTCCCACCATTTAATTCCCTCAAATCTCTCTAACAACCCTCATTAATTGGAAAAGCCCTCGTTTATTTTTCAACACGTAAATTTGAATAGGGACCTTCCCTCTCCCTTCCCTAATTAGAATTGTCAACACATCTTATTAAATGTGATGATTTAATTCTGGGAGTTTCTTGTGTGTGTAATTAAATAATCAGAGAAACCTATTATTTAATTTGAGAAGAGCCTTTGTTGGGTGGGAGAGATCAGGAGAGCTTGGAACCATTGGGAGGGACGCTGGTCTCCGATGAAGAACGCTGGTTCCTCGGAGATTGACGATGTGCCACCCTTTCATTTCACCGCAACAAGAGAGGAGACGTCGCTTCCTCCTCGGCGTGCTTCGATGACGCCTACGATCCTTTTCCCCACGACACCGATGTCCGACATCTACTGTTCAGGTAGGGGTTTTTGTATTAATTTATTCATGTGATTTCAAAACCCTTGGCATGACGTACTTTATTGTTGGTGGTGTTTAGAACCACTAACGCGGTAGGTGCAGACTAACAAACAAGTCTGAACCCACTGCTGTTTTGTTCATAATGAGCAGAATCCTGGGCAATGAAGAAATGGGACCGAATTGGAGATTGGAGGCCATCGCAGTAAAGTACGGGTCCCGAGGCGACCTTGGGCACAAACGAGAGTAGAATCGGACCACCAGAATGACTCCGGTGACCCACAGAGATCTCCAGCGAGACGGCCGCGCCGGCTGCCGGATGCGGCGGCGCCCCGACGCGCTGGTGGCGGGAGCACGCTACGGTTGAATCCAGGGTGGTAGGAGCCGGATCCCACAGTAGCGCGGGATCCGGGGGAGCAGCGGAACTCCCATTGCACTGCGTCCGTGGAAAGGGGGGACCGCGCCCCCCTGCGTGGCCCGCTGGCCGCGCCAGCACACCCCCCCCCCGGCTGGGCCGGGGCGGGTCGCGCGGACCGGGCCGGGCCACACCCTTCCGGGCCAGACCCGGACCTGTGTTGGGTCGACCCGGTTCGGGCTGACCAGGGGGGGTTGGGCTGGGTCAGACCGGGCCCCGACCCCCATTTCGGACCATTTTCTGTATTTTCCCCATAACATGAGCTACGGACCTCCGATCGACGCACCGTCGGTTGCGTAGGAATCCCTGGATCATGGTGGTCATTTCAGTATATTACACTTTAGATTTTCGAAATGTTTAGGTATGGCTGGGTTGGTTCGAACTCGAAACCAACCGGTCCCTTGGAGCGGAAACACTTATAACTTAAGGACCGGACGTCTGATTGATGTGTCATCAATTGCGTTGGGATCCTTTTGTTGAGACGGTCCTTTTGGATTACTATGCTTGATCTTTGGATGCATCTGGAGTATAGTCATGTTGGTTTTAGCTTATAAAACAACTGGGCCCCTAGGACGGAAAAGCCAATAACTCTCAGACGGGGCGTCTGATTAACGCACCGTCTGTCACGTTGGGATTATTTTGGAGAGATGGAACATTGGGATAGATCAACTCTGGACATCGTGACAGTTGATGTATTGAAAATGCCGTCTGCGGGAACCCTAGAGCTGGCTGCGATTCCGGCGAGAACGACTGTACTTGGATCTTCTGTGGGTTCAGCAGCGAGGATGACTGTACGTGGATCCTATGTGAGTTCCGCAGCGAGGAAGACTGTACTTGGATCCTACGTGGGTTCAGTAGTGATGAAGAATGTACTTGGATCGTCCGTGGGTTCGGCAGTGAGGACGACTGTACTTGGATCCTCTGTGGGTTCGGCAGCGAGGACAACTGTACTTGGATCCTCCGTGGGGTTGGTAGTGAGGACCGCTATACTTGTATCCTCTATGGGTTCGACAGCGATGACTGCTATTCTAGTATCCTATGTGGGTGTGGCAGTATGACCTATGTACTTTTATCCTGAGTGGGTCTGGCAGAGTAGCTGGTCTTGTATCGTTTGTGGGTCCGACAACTTAGCTGGTCTTGTATCCTATGTGGGTCTGATAGCTTAGATGAATCATTGGCTACATCTGATCATCTCTATCGCTATACGAAGTTGTATA
Organism: Viscum album; assembly: GCA_963277665.1. NCBI lineage: Eukaryota > Viridiplantae > Streptophyta > Magnoliopsida > Santalales > Viscaceae > Viscum > Viscum album. The sequence continues at coordinate 1,234,676,912 of OY728136.1, read as the reverse complement.
CCTGTGTGAGCTGAGTCTTGACTTAATTCTTTATCGTCGATGTGATTGATGTGCTTTCTGTGTAGACTGGGTTGTGTTTTCTTGTGTGGACTGGGTTTTGTTTTCTTGTGTGGACTGGGTAGTGCTTGGGATCAAGAGTTAGAGCTTTTTTGTAATTGATGACTTCATTATATGTATGGGAATATACCTAAGAAAATTCGGTTGATACTTCATGATTGTATCTTTCCTTTGTGTTTTATCCTTTGTGGATTCTGAGAGAGCTTCGGGGGTCTCGGGGTCCCTACTGAGTATCGTATACTCACCCCTACACGGGTTATGCCCACACTACATTGTGTTGGATGTAGACGACGGACAACACTGATCGAGGTCGAGACTTACAAAGATGGACAGTACCTAGATGTGGACCACTTGGCGGGAAGTACGCGGAGCGAACGGCCGGATCCGAGGAGCTGAGGAGGCTATCTATACCCACCCTTCAGGTGGGATTTCCGGAGGAAGACTCGGTGTTGTTGTTTTACTTACTGCAGGGGTACTTTCTTTTTAGTTGTACTGTACTTTCAATTTTGTTTCTATACTAGAAAATTTACTTTTCAACACTTACTTTTGTACTCAGTTTTACTTACTGCTTACTACGCTTGCGTACTCTATTGTGCTTGTTTACTTTTAAAAGGAAATTCCTTCCCTTTCTTTTGGGATTTATGCCTTTGGTGCTAGTCACCAGCCCCTGGCCTAGGGAAGGTGGGCTTGGGGTTGTCACGGCAAGGGCCCCGAGGATGGGTCGTGACAATAATTATTTATAAAATAAATATAACCTATATGTTCTTAAGTGATTATATTAATTTAATTACCTAAATCCATCTCCTCTATCGTCGAATGGGAAAGTAGACCATCATTCATGTGTATGTTGGATTGCCAACTAATTAACCAATGTATTTCATTTCTCATCATCACCTCTCATGGATGGTTATAATGATGTAATATAGTTTTATATATGATATTAATTACATGTTAGTTTCACTGATAATATAACACATCATTTTATTGCATACCTTTCCACTCACTAAATGATGGTAATTCCATTCATGTGTACATGTGAAATATTAACTCCATGAAGTAATGTGATTATTTTTTCATCACCACATCACATGGTTGATAAATATAATTATATTAAAATAAATAATATGATATTTATGATATTATTGAAATTATGGAAAAATAAAATATTACATGACTTATTTTAATACTGATAATTAAAAATGGAAACTTTGCTCATGCATATGTACAACATACTATCTCCATAAATATAATAGAGTTTGTTATTCATGTCCATCATTCGTGATTGATTTTAAAAGTATAATTGATGTATAAAAATAATATTTTTTTTAGTACGAGGATGACGGATGAAATATTAATTTGACCACAATCAATTTTCCAAAGCTATTTTGAAAATATCGATAGTAAGTATCTGAAACACAAAGCATGGACTAAAATAAATAAGTATTAAAATAGCTTATTAAAATAAAAATAATAATTTTAGTATATTTTATTCAACATATAAATTTTTTTGAGAAATAAAAAATATATATAATCATATTATACATGATTAAAAGGACATACATTGAACATCGAGACTCGATTTAAGGGTTCATTATATCTCCTTTATTTCTATGAGAAACATTACATATTAAACAAAAAATTATATTGTCTTGTGTATATAATACCCATGAATACCATTTATGACTATTTTTTATTAAAATAATTATGATTAAAACATCCATATGTTATTCTCTCTGTAATGAGGTTTTGATATAGAGAATTCCAATGTAATAACTTATTTAATCTCAGTTTATTTTGGTTAAGGAATATTTTATTTTAATTGACATATTTTATTTTGTGAGGTGTATATATTCAACCCATATGTTATTTAATAAATCCTTTATAACTAATGGAAATATATGTTCTAATCAAAATTATTTCATAAAAAGGTGATTTTAATAGAAAGATATTAATTTGTAAAAATTTATCAACCCAATTTCATTCCGTTGGGTCACAACTCTTATTTATAAACTATCTTATGAAATTATTTTGTGTGAATTGGTCAAAAGTTTTTTTCTATATTTCAATTTTTATGATTTTTGATTTTTACACATAATATCTCAAATTATTAACTCTTAATTTAATGATATAATGTTTTTAAGGGTTATTCATCTCAAATTCCCCTTCTTTGGTACATACATTTAATGTTATACACCTATTTTCTTTTATGAGGTGTATATACAAACCCTATGAAATGTAATATTTGAAATATATTTATGTTATTGATATTTCATGTTTCATGTGATGAAGCTCTTTCATGTGGATTATAATTGAAAAGTTACAAAAGTGGTAAAGGATTTAGCTTATAATATCTATTCTTTTCATGAATGATTCTGTAGAATTTCATTTTTGTGGAAATAATGTGTTACTAATTTTAGAAACCCATCCAATTTCTTCTCTTTAGGTTACTATTGTGTTCCACATGTTTAATTTCCATTTCCTTTGATATTGATTAAAGAATCATCAATACAATTTTTTGAATGTGTTAATAACACTATATGGAATTATTATAAAAAACCAGTCAATAAGGGATGGGTATCTCAAAATGGAGAAAGAAGAGCCTCCTATCCATTAGAGCTGGAAAATAATAATGGTGTTTACACATATAAGAACCTATGGTATAAATGTTAAATTTAATAAATTTATTGGGGTCATAGTGTTTGCACACATGGTTTTCCAAACCTTTTCTAACCACTCACTAAGCACTATCTAATGTGGGGACTTACATAGTTCATGGGAAGTGTCTGGAAAACATTTCATAAACCATGCATTTTTCTCTACAAAAATCTAAAGATATTTCACATATGTGTGAATCTTGGGTTGTATGGTTAGGGTAAAATAATCAACCTCTTTTTCTCTATGAAACATCCAACATAGTTAGGATATACCATGTGGACCTGGATGCACGGATTCTACTAACACTATGGGCATACTATTAATACTACATGATGGCGTAATGAACTCTAAAAACGTCCCAAACACCGTCTTTTCCTTCATATCACCACTATAGATCTATATTAGACCAAAACCAATGAATTAAAGAAATTTTAAAGGATATATAACTCTTATAAAAATAGGGTTCATAATGTATTCCCCTTTAAATGAACTCATCCCTGAGTTTCCCTTCCAAGGGTGGTAATATACTGTCTGATAATAACTATGTCCAATGTAACATACATAGTCCTCACCCTACCATGTATAATCATGTACATGGTTTTTTATCTTTATAACTAACACTAATGTTATATGTGGGTCTCATATATATTTTCCTCTCCAATTAATGAATTGTATGGGATTCTCTTCAAAATAACCATTGGCATCTAATCCAAAATCCTCATCATTAAAAGTCTGAGATGGAATAGAATGATAATCTCAAAGATATAAATCATGGAAGATAGTGTTCATGGAATGGTACCACTGTGGTAATAATAACTAATAGGCTATCATCCCTACTCTATCTAGGTTCTCGAAAAACCTATTAATTAGAGGCAACAATGTCCCTTGTCTCTCTGTCAATCTATATCCACGTCTTGGAGATACTCATAAGAAAAAAATCACCAAAAATTGAAATAATGAGGTTGATAATGGTAATTAGTGTATAATTTTTTTTCTATACTGATTAGTAGGAAAACATCTTCTAATCAACTTCACCTTCTCTAACATCTCCTACATGAAATGAGAACCTAGTAGTACAATCTACCCATCCTCTAATTTGCACAAGGGTGAATGAAACATCCTACCATACAATGCCTCATACAAATCCATATGAATAGATTCCATAAAGCTATTATTTTATAAAAAATCAATGAGAGGGATATTATTCTCCCAATAAATGAGTGGGATATTATTCTCCCAACACCTCTATCATCCGGTCTAACTAACCGTCATTCAATGGGAGGGAGTATGTTCTCAAAAGAACATGTGTACAAAAATATCATTGTAACTCCTTCTTTAAACTCAATAAAAATGAAAATCCCTATCTGAAATGATATTATGTGGTACTCTAGGTATATATATGATATCATGGACATACGGTATTCTCATCTAATCAATTAATAATGTCTCCTAGATAAGAATGATGTGAGATACCTTCATCCGTCAATCTAGGCCTACCAAAATCATTTCTCTACCACAATGATAACTCAATAAGATATTCAAAAAGCCTATCATAATATATTCTAATTAACATTTAGGATGATTATTATTTGTAAAAATCTATCAGGGAAATATTTTTTTACCTTCACTAACTGGTAGGTGGCACACCTATTGATAAAAACAACAATTTGATGTTTTATTATAGAAAACCTATATTGGTGACACATATCATGAGACATTCTAGATATGACTAGTTGAACTACCCACTAATAACAATGTGATTCCCTAATCTAATTCTCTCTCATATAAATAGGTAAACAAATTCTCCCTTGTATATGTTGGATGTCATCTCAAAAAAGATTCCAATAATCTTGTGGGTCCACCCAAAAAATAATCTACCATATAACCAAACCATCAAGGTAAAAAAATATCCTCTCATCACCCTATAAAAGAGTGAATAGGTAGAAAATATGGAAGAATGAAAACACCTATCAAGACTATCATTAAACCCCAGATGCATATCAGAAAGAAGGTAAGTCAATTTCTTTTCATTAATAGCCTCCTAAATTAATTGTTTCTGTGTTCACTGGCTTATCGCATCAGTTTCCTCATTTCTCATTCCATGGATATAATTAATCAAAAAGACAAAATACTGAAGGTATTTGTCAGATATTCACTATCTAAGATTCAATTCACTCACCATAAAGATAAATTTGAGGCACTTATCTTCCATAAACACAAAAATGTTATCCCCCTTCTAATAATGGATCATAATACGCATAACATGAACTATTTCAGAAAGCTCAATGTAATAAATCAAGTAATTACACTCAGTATTTATTAACTAGAAAGGACCATATATATTTAATTGATCATTATACATCTTCACTACACCCATCCAAATGTATGATTTATAAAAAACACTATATTTCATATAATAGGCTATGAAAAAATCATAACTAGTGAAAAAGTATATCTTTTTTAGAACCAAAAAGAGCTTACATAGCACTTCAGTTCACAATAAATTCACACCCTTCTTACTACTACCATTAATATGTGTTGTAATTAGTGATAATTACTATATAAAAATATTATAATATCCTTGTATCCCTAATAAATTATATATACCAAACATGTTCCTAGGATATTATGATGCAGCTATTGTACCCACCTTCTCTAGGTCAACTTATACTCCCACATCTACAATTATATGACATAGGAAGTGAATCTTATTGATTCAAAAGATTAATTTACTTATCTTATCATACAATAAATTCTAAATAAATGTATTCAAAACAATCTTCAAATGTTTTTCTACGTTTCACTGCTTATGAAAATAAAAAAAAAGATGCCATCTCTAAATAATACAATGAATGAATCTTAAAATGGGTGGAAAAATTAATTCCTCAAATCCATGAAAAAAAAGGCATGTTCTTGAGACTAAACGACATAATGAGATACTCATATAAATTTTTTTGACTATATAAATTCACATATGGTATCACTAATGTTCTATCATGCACTTGATGATAACCCAATCTCAGATCAATATTTTAGAAAACCTTCTCTTCTAGTAGTTGGTTAAACAGATCATGTATATGAGGAAGAGGATATCAGTTCATCATAGTATGTGTGCTCATCTTCTAATAATGCACACATATTTGGGGGTTTATCATCCATCTTGATGAAAAGGACACGTGAACCATAGGGAGAAGTATTGGGTCATATAAAATCCTTATCTTCCATATCCTCTAGATTACTCTTGAGATCATGTAACTTAGTAGTATCCATCATATATGTATGAATTAATTTTAGTGTAGCTACAAGAACTATCTTGATAGTATAATATACCAACATCTCATGAGGTTTTTCTGAAAATATTTGGGGATAACTAAAATTAAGTGATAAACTACATAAATGAATATAGTTCTATGTAACCCCTAATCATCATATAAAGGCTAGAAATATGGTCATTCACTCAAACCTGAAAAGGATTCTATGGTGTATCTCAACATTCTTGGACATCCCACACACCCTTATAAAGGTAACTACTTCACTCTTATGACTTAAACATTACCCTTATGTGTTTTAAATCCACATGTGATTGATAGGGGAAAAACCAGAACATCCTTAGAATGACATCAATGAGTTTTATCTTGAGTATGAAGAGTTACCCTAATAAACAATTGCTACCAATCTAAATGGGGACGTCCTTGCACTTTCGTACACATTCTTAACGTATTCTCAAAAAAGTGTCAATATTAATCAACCCAAAACAAAACTCAATGGGACGACCAAGTATTTCCATAATAGCCACATAGATAAAGGAATTTAAAGCAGTCACATTTAATAAGGATGCTATAATAGAATTGGATACTTGAATTATGCCTTTGAGAGTAAATGGTCCAAACCTTTTTTTTCTGTTATATGCATCACAGAAAAACATGTCTTAATCATCAGAACTGATCTAAAACCTGAATACCATGAGAGGGTCCTATTTTAAATTGTTTTATATTTGAATTCTAGATACCTTGATCCTGAAATCCACATCTTCCCTTATAGATGGTAGTAATCCATATGCCTTCTTCGTGATGTGGCCCTAGTCTTGATTCTGAAGGCATAAATATGATGGGTACTCACCCACTATTAACATAAGGGTAGGTCCTACAAAAACATTATTTTTTTCTCAATCTTCAATAGCCTCGGTACTCAATGCGGTATATAAGAGACTGTGGAATCTTATTCATAGGCTTCCCACTTTAGTGGCAACAAAATAACTATTAGTGGGTGTCACCCAGCAACCACAACCCACATGTGTAGTTTTAATGATTCGCTTCCAACGTCTAGTTGAAACACATCCATATCTTTTTTATGAACATCCTCGATGTAGACCATATTAAACCCTCTTATTCTTATTAATTATGTGATCATGGTTTATTATATCAAACATTGTATTAAAATAGAAAAAAATCAACTAATATAGAACATGATGCCTAATCCCATCCAAAAATCCTCTCTCTTTCATTGGCCAATTATATATCCAAATCACTGAAGATCTGTAAATAAAGATAATAATTCCATAAAAAATATATACACTTACTGGGTATTCATTATCCCCCATCATAGTCATCCTTTAGGGTTACGGGGAGGAATCAATTATCAATTCTTGATTGGTAATACCTCCATGTCACTTCCTGGTTATGACCATCCTATTTGAGAAAATACCACTAAAGTTTGTTAAATACACATATTATATAAGTAGCGATATTAACACACCTTTTGGGAGGAGTTTCTAGGTTCTTGATAATAGATATGGCCATCTAAATCTATATTTTTACATCTTAAGTGAAACCAACCACTGAAATGGTAGGCGAATGTGCTGTTAAAACTATCATGTCAATTCTACAAAAGAAGGGGAAGGTCATGGATCTCCCAAACTAGTATCCATAATATTCAAACAAAATCTCCTAAAAATGAAAATCATCACTCACATCATGGATAACAGAAGGCTCCACATGTGTATGTACTACAGGTATCACCACTGTCTCAGGGCAGGCCACATGAGGAGCATCATTGTGACCCTCATAGTGCACGGTTAGAAGAAATCATGGTGAAATATCTATATAAATGAAAAGAACATTCCCCAAATAGGTTTTCATAATGGTAAATATCATTGATATTTTAATAGGTTAGGTAAAAAATATCATATATAGTGATCTCTCCCCTATGCATGCTTCTAGACCTTAGTCTGGGTGATAGGAACGATTATATATAACACAATATATAGTAACTAAATCCCACTACTAAGGATGGGTATAGGATAATATCTATGTATAGTTATGATTGTCTCGGAATATAGCGTGTCAATTTTGATTTATGGAGTAAAACACCGTTTAAATTGAATATGCAATCCCTATATTAGTTTTACTATTTCATTTTAGAATTCAATATCATTTAATTTAATTTCAATTTTTTCACCAAATGGTTGAACAATATATGTTAGCACAATCAATTTATAAGTGATCATAAACCACATAGATTTAAGGGAATCATCCATTTAATCATAACCAATCACTTATGAATCCCATTCATGTTATTTTAACAGAATTAATACATATAACAATAATGGACCAAAATATTTTTCATGGAATTAATAGAGCATATAAATGGTGTAATCTACATCCATATGTGAGGATAGTAATACTAGTCAGGACTCAAGACGCAACTCAAGAATCCATTGGTAGTAGCATGGGTCTTTAAAGTATCAGGGATCTCCATGCCATCACTCATAAGAGTAGTGACATCATCCCAATGTATCATATCTTCGGAAATATCATGAACATGTACAATAATTTATAAGGGTCATCCTTCCCATGCATCATAATTTCAAAAGGTCATCGTACACATTTTTCTTTTTATATAACTATTTTATTTATTGTACATTATTGTTTATAAGGGGTGTTGAGCCAACACATTATAGTGTAAGGGATTTCATGCCCGCATCTCTATAAGATAGGGAAATAATTATTGATTCATATCATTTGGGTCACCATGATAAAATCATATCAAAAAGGTCTCTAGGATCAAATAAAAATAATAGGGTCTACATAACCATATCACATAAAGGATGGGTTATCATTCTTGTATCTCAAACATTATAAGGGACACCATACCCATATGTCATGGGTGTAAGGGAACCCATGCCCTTATCTCATAAACATAGGTATTGAAGACTATATATAATACATCATATACATTGTTTTCCACATTTATCATAACATTCGAACGTATTATTATTCATTAATAAAATCTAATATATAGTCTATAATTCAATACAATTTTACTTTAACTAGGGCACAACCATTGTCCAATTTATGAATGTGGTGTGCTTATACCTCTCAAAATCTTCAAAACCATATATTCATCGTAATTAGGAGTCACACCAAAACCGTATAGAAGATGTTTTTCCATTTATACACTTATAATTACATTGGAAATTTTATTGGAACCCCTCAAGGGGTGGCAACAATTTAAGGGGACTTTTCCAAATGAATTAAAGGTGTTTTAGGTTTTTTATTTTATGGATATTATTTTAAACATGATTTATTTTTATTTTTAGGAAAACAGATAGAGAATATAATGTGTGGAATGATAACACATAGTATGAATAATCAAGACATAGAGGTTAAATATGATACCACCTAAATTATACATGTCATGGAGTACTCATCCAGTATCATCCCTCGGTTTGGTCGAGATCAGAAGAAAATTGAAAAACAAGTGAACTCTCTAAAAATTGGGTATAAAAGAATTCACCAAAATAAAATCACTGACAGACAAAAATATGATGTAATGTTACTAATTAGTGAAGAACATACCTTTGGATATCCAATGAGTCGATATGAAGTCAAATTACTATGCAGACAGAAGAATTATCATCAAACCTAACTGGAGGGGAATAAGATATCAAAATAGAGAATGAAGTGTATCACATAATCTAGGGGAGGAAAATTAGATGGGGTTTAAACATATATTCCATTAAGGTATAAATTTTAATTTTACACAATTTATAGGGGTTGTATTTTTTCACAGATTTGGCCAAATGATGTGACAACTGTGTGCCATGCATCTTTGAAAAAGGGGACCAACGCAATTTATGTTCATGTTTTGGAAAACCATACCCAAACCATCATTTTATTCTCTTCTAAAAACTAAAAATCAACCACCAGGGCATGTGACTGGGGTTTCATGGTTAGGGAAAATTGTGTTCACTCTTCTAATCTATGGAACACCCCACACTGTTAGGAGAAATTGTGCTGACTAGGATGCATAGTTTCTATTATCCATGTTGCCTACCTATTTTTTCAACCAATCCAGGTTCTGAGCTTTAAACAATCCATGTACACCCTCTTTTCATTTATATCCTCACTATGAATCCATATTAGGTAAAATCCTATTATTAAACAAAAAATTAAAGGATACATACCTCATAGAAATCCCACATTCATACAATAAATATCAAAAAATAGTAATGTTATTTTTCTCCACTATGGACATTTTGTAATGATTCAATCTTCATTATTTGATTTAATGGATTATTATTGTTTCAAATATATTTTCATTAAACTATTCTAATTCCATGGGTTAATTAGGTTATGAAATTAATAATGGATGTTACAATAAGTTTTAATATGAGATCAATTTTATATGTACCTCATTTATTTTATAATTAATGGAATTTTTCTATGAATGGTTAATCCCCATTATAGATCTAGAGTGATCCAAATACAACATAAACAATGTGTTTAGCCCCATTCAAACTCAATAGATAAGGGGTTGATATCCTTTATACCTCAACATATGATATATTGAGCCACATTAAATTTAATAATATGATGGGTGATTTCCATTATAGATCATTAATGCATTGGGTAACGATTAGGTTTATTGTAGATTAATGTTTAAAGATGACAGTATGGATATTATAATTTGTTTGAGTTTTATTAAGATAATGTTAAAATATATGAACAAATTTTATTTATTCATGCTATGGGGTTTTAATTATTCATTTGATCAACATTAACATCACATGGGTCATGATTATTGGTACCTATGAATATTTCCTTTGTTAGATATTTATTCCTTGACACTTGTTTATTGATCCAGGTTTGATGAGTATTTGTTTTCATTTGTTATTCCCATGAACTTTTACTTTGTCATTATACCATTATGTTCATCATATTCTCACTAATTATATTCAATTATTAATTATTATGTTTACCCTCCTAATGAATTTAATATAACCCTTCCAATGATTCATATTTACCATGTTAGGAATAATTAGGTTAAGGAAATTATTTAGAAATATTTTGTATGTGAATAATTTTTTGTGAGTTTTTTAAGACATAGTATGAAATTTGAAAATATGGATATAGTTTTAATGATACTTTCTTTATGTCATGGATATTAATTATGATGAAGTTTTTCCAAGTTTTCAGAAACACTAAACATAAAAATTCCTTGTATATGTAAGTGATCCAATAATTCATATGATGTGGTATGTATTGTATGGAAAATATTTGGTCACATTCATTAGTATAAATTCAATAATTATAAAGATTATGGATTTATCATTGTAATTAGATATTGAGTTCTATGGCTATTATAGTTATAATCAAGGATACCATTAGATAAAAATAGATATTATGAATTTTTTCCATGTGAGGTTATCTAAATAGTTATGGATTCCATCATTGGTTAACAATTTTAATGTAAATCATAAGATCAAACCCTCAAACCCAATTTTTTAGTTCTAATTCATGAAATTTTGAGTCCAATAATGAAATTTTGATAAATTTTTTATTGGGTTGTGTTATATATAAACCTTAGGTTTAATGTGAGGTGTTATGTGAGATAGAGTATCATTTATGTTGGTCGGAGTGGATACTCAAGAGGGGGTGAATTGAGTTCCAATTAAAATTTTCTGTTAAAAACAATGTTTATTAAAATCCCCCTATTTCAAAAACAGATTAAACTGTAGTGAATTTATACAGATTATAAAGGTTCAGTTAGTTTCTCAAAGATTGATTAGTTCTCAATTAACTTAATCATATGATTAAATTAACTTTTGAAAATAACTTACTGGTTTATAATAAATATGAACACTTGCGAGTTTAACTATCAAAGTAGCTTTGAAGACAAATTATATTTCAAAGTAATATCAGTAGAATATGAAATAAATATGTAGTATGGATATAGTATGTAGCTAAAAACACAGAGAATTAACCATGAGGTTAAGTCTCAAGCCGAGACTTAGTCGTCTCAAAAGTTTATATAAAAATGATCCACACCCTGGATCGGGGTTAACAACAGTGAACACACTGTCCAGGTCACAAGACCTCTACCACAGTTCTGCGTGGGAAAACAAACAACAGCTTAGAGCTTTCCAAGTCTCACACAACCTCTACCACTATCCACAGTGGTAAATGAAGTGTAAAAAGGTTTGCTGAGGATTTACAGATCCTCCAGTGAAAGTACAGGAGTCAGTGTGTGCGTTTAATACAGCAGATAACACACACTGCTCAAAATGTAAAACAAATGTATCACAGAGCAGAGATGTAGAGTTTAGAAATTGCTCTGGTGATTTTAGTGTAGCTCTGGACTATTTTGTATTTTGTCAGAATTTATTCTGAGTCCTCTTCTTGTTTTTGTTTGAGAAGAAGAGTGTCGTATGCTTCAGGTTCAAAGGCAATGAGATGTAGTCGATGAAGTTCTTCAATGTTCTTTTGTATGCACAGAACTCTTCATGAGTAGGTTTGACTGTGTATGAGGTTCTGTCTTGCTTGGTTCTTCCTCCTCTTTCTTTCCTCTATATTCTTCTTTTGTTCTTTTGTCAACTCTTTTCTTCAGCAGAGTCTTCTTGTATTTGTGTCACGTGCTTCAGAAGACAGAAAAAGTTTCCTTTCCGCAGGTACGAGGTACGGTTTCCTGACATCCGGCAACCTTTATTAATTAATTGACAGAGCATTAAAATATACCTAATATGACCGTTGGTTAGATAAAATAAACATAAAGATAATGAAATTCAAACAGTTGTTTATGACTATTGAAGAATCAAGTGATCGGTAGGTCATCAGCATTAGTGAGTAATGATCGGTGACTCAGATAGATCAGCGTCGGTGAATCAGACTGATCAGCATCAGTCTGTCATCTTATCGGTGAGTCAATTTGATCAGCATCAGTGAGTCATTTGATCGGTGGCTCATTTTGATCAGCATCGGTGAGTCATTTTTCATCGGTAAGTCATTTGCATCGGTGAGTCATTTTTCATCGGTGAGTCATTTTGCATCGGTGAGTCATTTTGCATCGGTGAGTCATTTGCATCAGTGGCTCATTTTGATATCGGATCGGTGCGACCGTTGTCCTTTGATATTGGATCGGTACTTCCGATGTCTGTTGATATTGGATCGGTGCATCCGATGTCTGTTGATATTGGATCGGTGCTTCCGATGTCTGTTGATATTGGATCGGTGCTTCCGATGTCTGTTGATATTGGATCGGTGCTTCCGATGTCTGTTGATATTGGATCGGTGCTTCCGATGTCTGTTGAATCCAGAAGACTTCCAAAATACTTTGTAAGTCAATAAGCATAGTAAAAAACATGATAACAGATTAATTAATAGATTGTAATTAAGTTTATGAGAAATCAAACCAGATTAAGAATTAATGGTATGTGATGATTTGTGATTATTAAAACATCAATCATAGACATGAAATCAACAATCTTCCAGAGGGCTCAACAATATCCCCCTTTTTGATAATCACAAATCTTTATCATAAAATATAAATAATATGATATATCATCAATAAAAACATAATGAGAATTAAACCATAATGTGAATAAATATAAAGAGATATATAAATCTCCCCCTTAATTTAAATTTCCCATATATATTATACAGATTTCTCCCCCTGAGATATATATATCTTTTCTCCCCCATATATCTCTCCCATACATCTTTCTTCTCCCATATATCTCTCTTCTCCCATAAATCATTCTTTTTCTTCTCCCCCTTTGGGATAATCAAAAAGGAGGGAAAACAGATAAGTGAAAGTGAAAGTAAAAGCAGTCAGTAGAGACTATAGAGAAAAATATTTTAGAAAGTACAGAATATTACAAGCATCACATTGTTCACCCTATCAAAAAAAATACACAACTATTTGTTGGGATACAAAGGGGCTTTGCCTTTGTCTTTGGGATCAATAGTGGGTAAGTTTGAAGGCTTGGAGGCAGGATGGACTTGGCGAATCTGAAGTGGTGGTAGGACAACTCAGGCAGGTGTAGGAGCAGGTGCCACAGAGAGTGGTTGTTGAGAAACATGAGCTTGTTGAGAAGCTTGCTGAGGGACTGGTCTTAACTGAGATAGATCTTGAGCAACAGATAGCTGATTTGGAGCTACATCAGAGTCACTGAGAGGTTCAGAAGTAGGAACTACTATTGCAGTGGCATGTGCATTCAAACAGGGCTTCAAAAGATGAATGAAGTCTTGAATGACTTCTTCTCCATACTTCATAGCTTTTCCAAAATCATATTTAATCTCCATGAACTGTGCCAAGGAAGGGATAAAATCTTGCAACTGATTAACTTGAGTTTTGAAGGCCTGAGTGACTGGAGGTAATTTCAGATTCTCTACCAACACCTTGAAGTTTGCAGCCATCTCATGTTTTGTATAAATCTTGGAAAAGTAATTATCAACTTTCTCTTTGATCTCTTGCAGAGCTTTCTTAGCATCTGCTGAATACACCAATGCCATCTTATGACTGTTATCATAGATCTCTTTCATCTTCCTCAAAGATGCTAAATCATGAATTTGTCTTACAGCAGCTAACTCATCATGCACAATTTATCTTAGAGCTTCTAGCTCACAGGTAGTGATCTTGGTTACCTTGCCTGAACTGGCTTGGCCAACTATGTGAGTTAACTCAGATTTCAACTTCCTCAGGTCAGACATGTTGAGATTTTCAATCAAATTTCTCAAAAATTCCATCATACCAGAGATGGTTGATCGGAATTCGCTTGATAGAGATACCAATCCGGTGTGAAGATCCTTCATAGTCTGATTCAAAAAGGCTATGTGCCTGCCAACAAGTTCACCAGTATTGGCCAGGTCTGGCTTCACAGCATTAGATACTCTTTGTGAGAAGGCTTCCAATGAATTTTCAGAAACTTGTAGAGACACTTGAGTAAGAGCATTAGAAATTTCTTCTCTAACTGTGGCTCTCACAGCGGTTAGCAATTCAATCTTAAACTTATCAAGATCAGCTTGAAAGATTCCAGAACCATGTAAATTAACATTTGTAGGATCAACAGCAGGAACATACCTTGCTTCTCGTGTGAGGTTCCTCTTCACAGCTGTAGCAGATTCTGGCATTGGTTCTTCTTCTTCAGAATATTCTAAGCACAACACAGCATAACCAGTGTAGTCATCCCAAACAGCAGCACACAGGGTGTATTTTGGTTTCTCATAGCTTGTTGTTCCACTGATTTTTGTTGAATCAACCTTGCCACTGATATGTATTTCTTGTACTGACTGAGGTGATTCTATTTTATCTTCATAAAGACCATCCACTGGTCTGTTATCACCATCAACAACAGCCTCAGCATCATCAGCATGTCCATCATCACTCTTCTCAGAAGCTTCACTATGATATTCTTTAGTATCAGAATCTTCTTCATCACCAAGAATAGGTTCTGATTCTGGTAGGGCTAAGGGTGGACTAGAAGGTCCAAATTCTATTCTTCTTTTGGGACTAGCAGTGTCAGGATCACTCCTATCATCAGGAGATGATATACTTCCTTCCTCAGTCGTAGCTTCTTCTTGCTCTTGGGCTTTGGTAGCCTCATCCTTTCCTTCTTCTTGCTCATCATCATCAGAATAAACTGGTTCCTCATCTGGTTTCAATCCAGGGTCTCTCAAATCCTTTGGCCTCTTGCCATGATCTATGGGATTGTAGGCTTCATACAATTTATCTTCATCTGCAACCCAGCACTTCTTCCATGGATTCCAATTGATTTTCATCCTCTTGCAGATCTCTTTGTTGAGATAGAAGGTATGATCTGTTTCATCAACTTCATCATCTTCATCAACACATTCTAGATTCTTGAGCATGGTAGATATCATCTTTGAATAAAACAAGGCAGTGGCTTTCTTGGATGGTTTTACCATTCCAGCTATGTGCACCATCACATATCTACACAAATTGATCTTCTCATGTGTTTTCAGAAGAAACAAGACGAAAACATCCTGGTACTTTACAGCAGCAAAATCTCCTCTCCTAGGGAAAAGTTGGTGCTGAATAAACATGAAAAGAAATCTGCATTCACCATCTAATTCTGAAGCTGGGATTCTCCATGACTCTTTGTTTCCAGTCAGAATCTCTAGAGCTAATTCATAAGATAAGTAATCAGATGTTGGAGTAATATTCCCAGCATAATCCTCATACCGACCTTCATGAGGTACATTCAAGCACTCATCCCACTGCTTAGATGAGAAGGATATTTTCTTTCCTTTTACTATAGACGACATCCTGGCAGCCTCCACACCATGTAGAGTGATTTTCAGATTCATGTAGAACTCATGTACCAGCTTCGGGTAGTCTATTCGAGAGTTGTCTGAAAACCAGTCTATCCATCCTTGCGATTCATGAACTTGCAGTAACAGTGACTTACTTGACAAAAGCCACGCAGAGCTGACTTCTCTTTCTACAGCAAAAATCCGAGTTTCCAGGTTCGGATTTACTGATCGTTGAGAGGTACTACTCGACTCGCCTCGAGCACGCTTTTAAGGTACATGGCTATCTGGTCCTTTGCTCGGTCTCTTTTGCTTAGTCATTTGAAGATTTTGGGAAGGCAGAGGTTCGAAGGTTCGAAGTAGAGGGGAAGAGAGGTTGAAAGCTTCGGCGGGAAATTAAAGGTCAAAGGTTTAGGGAAGATAAATAACCGCGTATCATTTATTTTATCATTTAGGGTTCCCATAAAAAGTTTAAAAGAAATTTACTAATTAATTACTATATATATATATAATAGAAAAAAATGATCGGTATGACAGATCGGTTGGACAGATCAGTTTCACAGATCAGTTTCACAGATCGATCATACACAACTCTTGTTTAATAAATTTCATTCTTTCAGAGAATAAAGGCTCCGTGAAGATATCAGCTAATTGATGTTCAGAACTAATAAATTTTAAATAAATATCACCTTTTTGATAATGATCTCTTAGAAAGTGATGTCTGACATCAATGTGCTTAGTTCTAGAGTGAGACACAGGGTTCTTAGATATATTGATTGCACTAGTATTGTCACAGTTAATTGAAACATGTTTAAGATCAAATCCATAATCCAATAAAGTGTGTTTCATCCACAGAATTTGTGCACAGCAACTACCAGCAGCTATGTATTCTGCCTCGGTAGTAGACAATGCAACTGAGTTCTGTTTCTTACTACACCATGATACTAGGTATTTTCTATGAAAATGACATGTTCCAGACGTGCTCTTCCTATCTAACTTACATCCAGCAAAGTCAACATCTGAATAGCTAGTTAGGCTAAATGATTGTCCTTTTGGATAAAACAAACCTAAATTTACAGTATACTTAAGATACTTAAAAATCCTTTTAACATCCAGTAAGTGTGATTCATTAGGATTAGCTTGAAATCTAGCACACATACACACACTGAACATAATGTCTGGTCGACTGGCAGTAAGATAAAGTAAGCTCCAAATCATACCTCTGTAATTGGTTTGATCCACTGGTTTCCCAGCTTCATCTGTATCCAATTTACAGGTAGTACTCATAGGTGTATCACTTTCCTTAATACTATCCAATCCAAAACGTTTTAAAAGATCCTTTGTATATTTACTTTGATTTAAAATAATTCCATCTTTAGTTTGAAAAATTTGAAAACCAAGAAAATACTTAAGCTCTCCCATTAAGCTCATTTCAAATTCATTTTGCATAACCTTTGAAAAATCAGTACATAAAGAATTTTTAGAAGATCCAAAAATAATATCATCAACATAGATTTGTACTATTAATACATCTTTTGAAATCCTTTTTATAAAAAGAGTGGGATCAGCAACTCCTTTTGTAAATCCTTTTGAGATAAGAAAGTTTGAAAGCCTTTCATACCAAGCTCTTGGATCTTGTTTTAGACCATAAAAGCTTTAGAATGTTTAAAAACATGATTTGGAAAATGAGGATTTAAAAAACCCAAAGGATGTTCTACAAAAACATCTTCAACAATAAAACCATTTAGAAAAGCACTTTTGACATCTATTTGATATAGCTTGAAATTCAGATGTGATGCATAGGCAAGTAAGATCCTAATATCAACTAATCTAGCTACAGGTGCAAAGGATTCCTCATAGTCATTTCCTTCTTCATGATTGTAACCTTGTGCAACTAGCCTAGCTTTATTTCTAATGATGTTTCCAGATTCATCAACTTTGTTTCTAAACACCCATTTTGTGCCTATGGTCAAAATGTCCTTAGATCTTTATACTAATTTCTGGACTTTGTTTCTTTCAAATTGATTTAGTTCTTCTTGCATAGACATTAACCAAAATTCATCATTGATAGCATCATTAATATTTTTAGGTTCTAACTATGAAAGAAAATCTTGATGTTCAACCTGATTTCTTAGAGAAGCTCTAGTCTGTGTTCCTCTATCTAGATTTCATACAACAGCATCTAAAGGATGGTTTATTAGAGTCCTAGATGGTCTTGAAAAGATAGGGCTAGAGATTTCAGATTCATCTACAGATTGAGGTTCAACAGAAGCAGGTTCTGGAGAATTTCCAGAGTTGGATGTTTTAACTATAGGTCCATTGTCTTTATCATTGAGATTCAAACCAGAGAGATCATCTTCAAGAGATATTTTAGGTTCACGTGGATCAGTTTCATCAAATTTGATGTGAACAGATTCTTCCACACATTTGGTTCTTTTATTGAAAACTCTATAGGCTTTACTAGAGATAGAGTAACCTAGGAAAATTCCTTCATCACTCTTGGATGAAAATTTGTCAAGATTGTCTTTAGTATTGAGAATGAAGACTTTGCAGCCAAAAACATTAAAGTAGTTAACCTTAGTTTTCCTATGGTTCCACAACTCATAAGGGGTCCTCTCAAGAACTGGTCTGATCAGGACTCTATTAATGACATAACAAGCTGTATTTACAGCTTCAGCCCAAAAGTAAATAGGCAGTTCATATTCATTGAGCATAGTTCTAGCTATTTCTTGCAGTGTTATATTCCTTCTCACTACTACACCATTTTGTTGGGGTGTCCTAGGGGCAGAGAAATTGTGACTATAGCCATTGTGTGATCAGTAAGAATCAAACTCATGATTTTCAAACTCACGACCATGATCACTTCTCAGGGTCTTAATCTTGAGTCCACTAAGATTTTCTACAGACTTGGAGTATTTAACAAAGTAAGAACAAGCTTCACTTTTGTGAGCTAGAAAATATACCCAAGTATATCTAGAAAAGTCATCTACAAGAAAATAGACATAGTGCTTCCCATTCAAACTAGAAACTCTAGATAGTCCAAATAAATCCATGTGAACCAACTCGAGAGGTTGAGAAGTTGACACTTCTTTCTTTGATTTAAAAGAAACTTTACGTTGCTTTCCTTTTTGATAGGGATTACAAACTTTGTCTGCTGGAAATTCAAGTTTGGGTAGGTCTCTAACTATGTTCTTCCTAGAATGTTTTCTAAGTGAGTGTACATTGGAGTGTCCTAATCTTCTGTGCCAACGCCAATACTCTTTATGAAAATCATTTAAACAAGGAATATTCTTCTTAGCTAAAGAATCTAAATCAACAGCATAAACATTTTCATTTCATAAAGCAGAAAATACTAAAACATTTTTAGAGTTAAAAACATTGCAAGAATCATTTTTAAATTTCACATAAAACCCATCATCACACAACTGAGAAATGCTTAACAAGTTATATTTAAGTCCATCGACAAATAAAACTTCAGAAACAAAGATTGAATCAGTGTTACCAATCTGGCCTAAGCCGATGATTTTTCCTTTTGAATTATCACCAAAAGTGAAAAAGCCTCCATCAACTTTTACTAAGCTCTTGAAACATGAAAAGTCTCCTGACATATGTCTTGAACATCCACTGTCTAAGTACCATGTCTTCTTGTGACAGCTCTTCAAGAAGGTCTCCTACAAACAGATTTAGATGGAAGATGATTTTGGTACCCAGATCTTCTTGGGTCCAGACATGTTATCCAATGATACTTTAGGTACCCATATTTGTCTAATGGGTCTCATATAATTTGTAGAATTAACATTCTTTGAAAGATAAACCTTATTAGATCCATAACTATGAATATAATTGGTTGAGGCATATGAAGTTCCAGAATTAACTATCTTCTGTCCAGATTCAGGAATGAATCTAGTTTTGGCAACTTTTCTTTGTCCAGGTTGGTATCCTATAACAGTAGTATATCTAGGTGCAACTTTCTTTCCTATAATTTGTGTTAGAGTATTCTTTCCATTTGTGAACTTCTCTAAGTCTTTTCTGAGTTGCTCATTAGACAATTTAGTTCAGTATTCTCTTTAAGCAACTGAGCATTCTTTTCTACTTCTATATCCAGATCAGATTTATGCTTAACACTTAAAGCATACTGTTTCTTTAAACCTTTATATTTATCTTTAAGCTCATTACAGGTTTCTTCAAGCATATCACAATATTCAAACAGTTCATATTTAGACATGTTATCACATTCAGAATC
Organism: Viscum album; assembly: GCA_963277665.1. Taxonomy (NCBI): domain Eukaryota; kingdom Viridiplantae; phylum Streptophyta; class Magnoliopsida; order Santalales; family Viscaceae; genus Viscum; species Viscum album. The sequence continues at coordinate 1,234,656,407 of OY728136.1, read as the reverse complement.
ATCTCCAGAATAATATGAATTTAAAGCTGGAGTTTCTGATGTTACCTCAGAAGTGTTTGTCATGAAACACATGTTGGCTCGATTCCTTTCAGAGTCTGAAGATTCAGCTTCACTTGTGTTGTCTTCTAAAGCACTCCAAGTAGCCTTCATGGCTTTCTTGTACTTGTTATCCTTGTATTCATACTTCTTTCTGTATTTCATCCTTGGACAGTCAGCTTTTATGTGTCCTTTCCTTTTACATTCATAACAGACAACTTCATCTGATTTATCAGACTTCTTCCAATCCCTTTTCCAGTGTCCTTTGTTATCATACTTGCCTTTGTAGTTTGAATTTCTGAAAAACTTCTTCTTCCTATAGAATTTTGTAAATCTTCTAGCAATGTGAGCCATCTTAGCATCACTTTCAGAATCATTATCACTTTCCTCACTGCTTGAACTTTCATTGATAGCTTGAGGCTTTTCCTTATCCTTATTCTTTGAGGTTGTAGTCTTGAAGGCAATAGACTTCCTGTTAGGTTCATCATCTTCTTCTTTGTTTACCTTGAGTTCTTCTTCATACATCATCAACTTACCAATTAGTTCCTTGACTGGCAGTTCTCCAATGTCACACGATTCTCTAATGGAGACAGAGGTTCCTCTCCATCTTTCAGGTAGACATCTCAAAATTCTCATGATTTGTTCCTTTGCTGGAACATACTTTCCCAGAGAAGTCATTGTGTTGACAATTTCATTGATCCTGAGATACATATCAGAAATGGGTTCATCAGGCTTCATCTTAAAATTATCATACTTAATAGTATAGGTATTCATTCTCATCTCCTTAACATTAGTTGTTCCTTCATGAGAAACAACTAAGGTATCCCAAATTTCATATGTAGTTTTACATGCAGAAATTCTATTAAATTCCTCATCTCCTAGAGCACAGTACAAGGCATTCATAGCTTTACAATTATTATTGTAATAAGTCTTTGTAGGTTCATCCCAAGTAGATATATCAGTACTGGGAATTTTGTATTCAGCTTCAATGGCAGTCCAAATATCAAAGCTCATACTTTCTAAGTGAATTTTCATTTTTAGCTTCCACTGAGCATAGTTGTTTCCATTAAAGAATGGTGGTCGGTTAGTAGCATAACCCTCAAGTCTATTATCCATGATATCACAAAAACAATTTTAAAGAGATAAAAATTTAGAAATAACAGAAATTTTAAGAACTTTAAAATACAACTAAAATCACAGTTGAAAAATAGGGTACATTAGAAAATATTTTCCAACCTCTGATAGCAAATGTTGGTCGGAGTGGATACTCAAGAGGGGGGTGAATTGAGTTCCAATTAAAATTTTCTGTTAAAAACAATGTTTATTAAAATCCCCCTATTTCAAAATCAGATTTAACTGTAGTGAATTTATAAAGATTATAATGGTTCAATTAGTTTCTCAAAGATTGATTAGTTCTCAGTTAACTTAATCATATGATTAAATTAACTTTTGAAACTAACATACGAGTTTATAATAAATATGAACACTTGTGAGTTTAACTATCAAAGAAGCTTTGAAGACAAATTATATTTCAAAATAATAGCAGCGGAATATGAAATAAATATGTAGTATGGATATAGTATGTAGCTACAAACACAGAGAATTAACCAAGAGGTTTATTCTCAATCCGAGACGTAGTCCTCTCAAATGTTTATATAAAAATGATCCACACCCTAGATCGGGGTTAAAAACAATGAACACACTGTCCAGGTCACAAGACCTCTACCACAGTTCTGCGTGGGAAAACAAACAACAGCTTAGAGTTGTCCAGGTCTCACATGACCTCTACCACTATCCACAGTGGGAAATGGAGTGTAAAAAGGTTTGATGAGGATTTACAGATCCTCCAGTGAAAGTACAGGAGTCAGTTTGTGTGTTTAATACAGCAGATAACACACACTGCTCAAAATGTAAAACAGATGTATCACAGAGCAGAGATGTAGAGTTTATAAATGGCTCTGGTGATTTCAGTGTAGCTCTGGACTCTTTTATATTTTGTCAGAATTTATTCTGAGTCCTCTTCTCGTTTTTGTTTGAGAAGAAGAGTGTCGTATGCTTCAGGTTCAAATGCAGTGAGATGTAGTCGATGAAGTTCTTCAATGTTCTTCTGTATGCAAAAAACTCTTCTTGAGTAGGCTTGATTGTGTATGAGGTTCTTTCTTGCTTGGTTCTTCCTCCTCTTTCTTTCCCCTATATTCTTCTTGTGTTCTTTTGTCAACTCTTTTCTTCAGCAGAGTCTTCTTTTATTTATGTCACGTGCTTCAGAAGACAGAAAAAGTTTACTTTCCGCAGGTACGAGGTACGGTTTCCTGACATCCGACAACCTTTATTAATTAATTGACAGAGCATTAAAATATACCTAATATGAACATTGGTTAGATAAAATAATGATAAAGATAAAGAAATTCAAACAGTTGTTTATGACTATTGAAGAATTAAGTGATCGGTAGGTCATCAGCATTAGTGAGTAATGATCGGTGACTCAGATAGATCGACATCGGTGAATCAGACGGATCAGCATCGGTCTGTCATCTGATCGGTGAGTCAGTTTTATCAGCATCAGTGAGTCATTTGATCGGTGGCTCATTTTGATCAGCATCGGTGAGTCATTTTGCATCGGTGAGTCATTTTCATCGGTGCGTCATTTTTCATCGGTGAGTCATTTTGCATCGGTGAGTCATTTTGCATCGGTGAGTCATTTGCATCGGTGGCTCATTTTGATATCGGATCGGTGTGACAGTTGTCCTTTGATATTGGATCGGTACTTCCGATGTATGTTGATATTGGATCGGTGCTTCTGATGTCTGTTGATATGGGATCGGTGCTTCCGATGTCTGTTGATATTGGATCGGTGCTTCCGATGTCTGTTGATATCGGATCGGTACTTCCGATGTCTGTTGATATTGGATCGGTGCTTCCGATGTCTGTTGAATCCAGAAGACTTCCAAAATACTTTGTAAGTCAATAAGAATAGACAAAAACATGATAACAGATTCATTAACATATTGTAATTAAGTTTATGAGAAATCAAACCAGATTAAGCATTAATGGTATGTGATGATTTGTGATTATTAAATCATCAATCATAGACATGAAATCAACAATCTTCCAGAGGGCTCAATAATTTATATTATTGATATATTTTTAATGTTATTGGAAACCATTATGTTTTATCATATCATTTATATTATGATACTTATCAGTTATTAAAATATGGGATCATATGATATAGATTACAATGGATTCAAAAACAATGGTGACTATGTGACTGATAAAGGATCATTATTTTCAGAGCCTTATATAATTATGGTAAACATAAAAATATGGGATTTAATTAATGTAATAACTAATGAATTAAATTTTTAAATAATATATCAATTTACATTACCTTTATGGTTATTTATTTTATTAATCGTATTATTAGAATATCACGGATATTATGTGACTATATCATAAACATTTTTGGTATGAGACAGTAATAGTGATCAATGTGATTTAATGATAAGTGTTCAATGAACATGTGATGAAATTCTTCTTATTATTGGGTTTTATTCTAGGATAATTTTTTTTAATAATTTTGAGGATAAATATTTATTGAATGATATATGTTTAAATTTTGGTATTACTATTTAAATTTAGAGATAAAATTAATTTTTCTTTTTTTGAAAGACTTCTTTGGAAATTTAATGACCTTGTATAAACCATTTTTATAATTTTTAAACATAGAAAAAATTTCATGTTAGCCATTAATGGTTACGATATCTATTAAATTTTTATTGGATTGGTTTAGTAATAAAAAATTCATCTTGAATACTCATAAGTTGGCGAAAAAGATTTAATTTTGGTGTAAATTGATTATTGGATGAAATTATTATTTTCATGTAATTATTTTCTCCTTATGATCTTATTATTGATGGTAATAAATTATTCAACATTATGAAATGTATCATGAAACAATAATTTTTACCTATTACCATCCTTTCTATTGACGTGACAGCGTTATTTCACCACTTTAGTTTATGGTTATGTTGTTGTTAACATTCTCATGATCATTCATTTTATTATGACCAATAATATATTTCACTCTCCCCAATTTTTTTGGAAATAATAATTGAATTAATTTCTATATTTTCATATCCCACTGATTTTTTCCTACATAGATTCCAAGTGATATGATATTATTGATGACCTTTATACTTCACTCTATCTATTTTCTAGTGGGTGTATTATTAAACCTTTTTATGATGTCATATTTCAACAACTGTATTTTTTAATGTAAAAAAATGATTATAACATTAATGTTAAAATTGAAAGGGTGTAATATATTAAATGGGGTGTAATTTCACACCGATAGATTTTGAAGGATGAACATTAACACTGCTAGTATATATGGAATGCAACACAGAGCTTAAATGACATGAAAAATATATAAATATTACACCCAACCAATAAAATTAATGGGTATAAATATGATTGGATAATTTATCATATCTATATATACATAATTTTAATCAATTAAAATGTATTGATAAATTATTAATAAATTTTCACCCAATTTTCAATAATTTCATTTTATTTAACAAAAATATGTTTTCATCAAAAAAATATTTTTGTGTGTTTGAAGATAAAATTTTATGATAAATTTTTAGATTATTTTGAAAAATATATTTCAAAAAATGAACTTCAATTCTAAAAAAATTATATAGAAATTATTTTTTGTTGAAATTTTGACATTTTATTATAAATTAATTTTATAGTGATTAGTGAAAAATAACAATTTATGTGAAACTGTCATTTATTTTCAATAAATTTTGTAATCGAAAAACTTAATGATTTTAATTTAATTTAATGTAAAATTATTAAAATTATTAGTACATAATAAAATTATTTACACACGAATCATCTATATTTTATATTTTTGTATATGTGTACTTTTAGGCGTAAAATACTTTTTTCTGAAAACTATTTTAAAGTGCATAATTCTAATGAATTTTAATAAAATAATATAACTACCAATGTTGAGTTATTTTAATTAAATTTATATATTATATATATAAATTATTTTTATTAATATAATGATGATTAATAGTAAAAATATAATATCGTATTATCTTATTATTTGAAAAAATATTTCTTGAAAAATCAATTATTTCATGTCTATGGGATTTATTTTAATTGAAATTAATTCACATATTGGAATTGAATATGATAAAATGGATTCATTATTTATAATAAACATAATTTATACTATATAATATGGTCAAATTATTTTCAACTCATAATAGAATGTGAAAATTATTAAAATCATTCACCACAGTTAAGGTGAAAACGGTTTTACCAGGAGTCAAAATAAATAAATAAGGATTTAAATATCTTAAAAGTATGTATAAAATTTATTTTCTAGAAATATAACTACCATATATCATATTAGTATTGATAAATACCCATTTGGGAGATTTTTGGCATGTTTAAAACATGTGTATAAATTTTTATCCTAAAAAATTCTATGTGCATCCTCTCCCCCTCATATAAATGTCCATACACTCCCATATCCTAAAAGAACCATCAAATCATTTTTTCATCAAATACCTACAAAATAACATCCAAACCCCCTTGAAACATCCTATATTCCACCATTTATTTATAAAAAACTACTAGGATTGATTTTTGGTAATGCCTAACTAGGTTATCTGGAGAGGAGGTATTGTTCATAGCATAGAATTCTACTGTATTACATATTCCGCCCCCAAAAAATATTCCTTAACACTATATTATAATTAAAAAGTTATCTACAATATATAAATATTTTATTATGTTAATGTATTAAGCTAAATAAATATCCTCTTCTGTCATATGGGAATCCAGACCAACATTCATGTGTAATGTATACTACCATCTCACAAAACGATGTTATTTAATTTTCAAAATCACTTATCATGTCTATTTATAATGATTGAATTAATTTTAGTATGTGATATTAATTAAATGTTAAATATTATTAAAATATAGTATATTATTTTATTACATGACTTTACTCTCACTAAAAAATTATAATCTAGTTTTTGTATACATGTGGGAACTCACCTCCTTAAAGCGAAGTGATTTTTTTCATCACCACATGACCGCATTGTCGAGCGCGTCAAATTAGATGTTTATTTTTAAGTAGAATTTATGCAGTATAGTAGCAGCCCTTGGTCATCTCTCGACGGAGCCTTAGATCATTAATTCTAAAATTTGGTTTTGATTATAAAGGTAAAATGGAAAATGGGGTTTTGTAATACTTGGGTTTGATTATTAAAGATGACAATAGAAAATAGAAGCTATAAAACAATGTAAAGATTAACAGAATTAATTAAATGTCATCAAACCGGGGTACTCACATGATGTTTATCCTTCATCGCTTCATGATATAAGGTTATGATCTTGAAATCCCTGGTTTTTAACACCTAGAACTAACTGAGTTTATACTAGGATACCTCCTAGGGTTCAGTCAAAAACACACAATGATTCACTCGACACCACCGATGATTGGGTGAGTTGTGTTTGACTTCATAACCAAAACTCACCAAGAAAACACACGAAAAAATCGATGCGCTATCCAGATTTGTATGTTATTTCTTTGTGATACCATGACATAAATTTACATGGCCTTGACAGTGCTTCTGTGAGTTCAATTGACCAATATAAACCACACAAACACAGCAATTGAAAGGGGAAAAGAAAGTGGTGAATGGTGTGTGAAACATCACATGAAAGGGTACCCCCAAACATGATCATATGAGTTGATCATGACATACCAGTACATAAATCAATAAAATAAGAATAGAGGATGATGAAAAACAATCCAAAAATCTGGAATTTAAGAGATCATTCAAATATTACAAACATGAAGCTCGGGATGTACGTCACGGTCCTCCCTGGGTGATCACAAGGGGTTCAAAACCCCATGGGAGAGGAGGAAGAGAATGATGTTGGGGTAGAACTTACCATATCCTCCATAACTACTAGGGATGTTGAGAAGACTCTTTGGGGACTCCAAAATGTCAGCATCTTTCTTCTTGTCCGAACTTCCAAATGGGGAGCCCAAGGTGGCATTTTATAGGAAAATTGGAAGGTGGTTTTAGGCACAGAGATTTATTCAATCCACATGTACCACTGGTTTCGGCCTCCATACAGTCTTATCTCGATTTGGAGAAAATAGAAAAGTTGTATCCCTACATCCTGACTGTCTCCTCCGAAAGTTTGACACCATTTGGACAAATACAGCTCAAGATATTGATAAAAAACAGAACACCTCATTTGACTTGGTCCAAATTCGGTGTCTTGTAGAGATAAGTTCGGATGTCCCCCATAAAATCCGAATCATCCTTGGGTTACTCAATATGAAATGTAGCCTATTATATTTTGCACATTCCCACAAAATTTCAGCCCATTTGGATTCACGGATTTCGTGTACTATGCAAAAAAGTGGACATATGTCCATGGATCCATGCAATTTTGGCCCATTTTTCTTCCACTTCATCAAAGGCCCTCCAAATCACCTCCACCTACATTGAAACAATAAAAAAAAGTAACATTTCCCATTATAATATTGATTAACATTAATTGATTTATTCAAAAATGAAGTTAAATTTATTATTATATTTGGAATATTCATTACAAAACTAGTTTAAAACTGCGGTGTAAGGGTGGAATAAAACAGTGAATCGTGGTACGATCACACCCCCACACCTAATCATTTTCACTCCTGGGAAAGGTCACATATGAAAATACAATGATGCATATATATATATATATTTAAAACATCCTGAAGATTAATAATTTTAGAGAATTTTATTTAAATTAAAGTGATCAATGCATGAACCACACCAAGAAGTTCTTCCTAGTGAAAATAGAAAAAGATGTCTCATAAATCATATCATAGTGAAATTCAAAAAGATTCATGATAATAAATTGAGCAAGGAATTCAAAAGTCAACCATGACACTAACTCTCCATGTGTGTGTGTGAAAACCATTCCATGCAATTCTTTCCACTTGATATCCAATAAATATATGTTATTTTAACATTTTTCAGCTTAAATGATTTTTTCATTGAACCATTCCTATATCCTTTGCAATACTATTTCAAGACCCACTCATTTAAGCATTCCTAGAATTCACACCATAAAATCCCGACCTAGATATCCCCTTATTTTTCACATTTCATCACTCCCCTCATTTTTTTTGAAGTTGCAATTGGAACAAATCTCACACTCATCTCTCAACCCTTGTCTGATCTCCTCACGAAACTAAATGCAATAGTTATAACAAGATAAAAGGTTGAGGAGGTGTGGTTTTTGACCTGCCCAAGACAAAACAATTTTTTAGGAGGGCATACAACAGTCAGACATTAGGTACACACGCATAGGTCAATCTGGTACAGTAATGAATCAGATCGGATAAGGAATGAACATATGGAAATATCCTTAAAATCTGAAAAATATTAACCCAACATATATTTACCTTATATTAAGTAAGAAATAATAACACTGTGTGGTTTGGTGCAAAAATTTGTGCAGATATTAGTGACACCGTTTTCCAAAAAAAATACTCACATAAAGGGCATCAATCATCTCAACGGTTTCACAGAGATATGACCATTTATATCATTGACAGAAAACCAATTCAATAAAAATCACTCCTTGATGGTAAACTCATACACAAATTCTTTTTAGCCTTTGTTATGGTATTTTTTCTTTCTCCACTTTATGGACGCCAAATCATGGAACTTTGAAATTATCGATGGGGAAAATGAAAATACCATAAAGAAGGCCAAAAAGAGAAAACAATGAAAATTCCTAACTAACCCATTAATGTATCCACCCCCCCACACCTAGAGTATGCAGTGTCCTCACTGAAATAATTGAGAGTGTGAGAAGGAAGGATAAAACCTTGTCTGTTTTATTGGTATGATGCATCAAGAAGGTGTATTTCCTCCACCGGATTCTTCGGAAAATCCTCATAGAAGTGTTTAAGTAGTTTCCCATTGACGGTAAGACTTTTTCCACTCTACTCATGAAAACCCTATATTGCATGAAAAGGGTAAACATTAGTAACAATATAAGGACCGAGACATCGGGAACGAAGATTACCTGGGTGGACCTTAAGCCTGGAATTGTACATGAAGACCTTCTCACCAATATGGAACTTCTGCTGGTGAATCATGATATCATGAATAGCCTTTGTCTCCTCTTTATAGATTCGGGAGATGTCATATGAATCACGTCGAATTTCTTCCAACTCTTAAATCTGTGGCTTTCTTTCCTCACTTGCATCTGAAAGGTTCATATTACATTGTTTAACAGCCCAATATGCACGGTGTTCTACCTCCATCGGGAGGTGACAAGACTTTCCAAACACAATTCTGTATGGTGAAATTCCGATTGGGGTTTTGAAAGAAGTATGGTACGCCCAAAGTTCATCATCCAAGCGCAAACTCCAATATTTCCTATTAGGTTGTACAATTTTATCCAAGATTCGCTTAACTTCCCGATTTGAAATTTCTTCTTGTCTGTTAGTTTGGGGATGATATACAGTGGAGCCTTTATGAACAACCCCATACTTACGAAGTAAGTATTTCATGTTACGATTTCAAAAATGTGACCCCTGATCACTAATGATGAATCTTGGTAGACCAAACCTACTGAAAATCTGGGACCTCACAAAATCAACAACCACTCGGGAGTCATCAGTCCTACTGGCATTTGCATCCACCCATTTAGATACATATTCAATAGCCAATAAGATGTACAAAAAGCCAAATTAATTTGGAAAAGGCCCCATGAATTAAATGCCCCATGCATCAAAGGTTTCACAGAATAACATGGGTTGTTGGGGCATTTCATTCCTCTTAGAGATACTCCCTGTGAATTGACATCGAGTACATGATTTACAAAACCTTTGGGCATCTCTATACAATGTTGGCCAATATAATCCTGAGTCAAGGACCTTTCGAGCAATACGTTGAGAGCCAAAGTGGCCCCCACATGCCAAGGTGTGGTAGAAGGTCAAAACAAAGGTGAACTCATGGTCAGGGACCCACCTACGAACAACCAGGTCCCTACAAATTCTCCACAAGTATGGGTCATCCCAAATGTACCATCAAGAATTGTGTTTAAGTATCGTGGATTGTGAAGTGCTAAAATTAGTGGGGACCCTAGATGTTTCTAGAAAATTCTCAATGTTCGCATACAAGGGGGTAAGGTCCACAACATCACAAAGGTTCTCATGAGGGAATAATTCTCCAATGGGTAGTGGTGAGTCAACATGATGGTCTAATTGTGGGGAAATCATACTAATGTGGTTAGCTACAACATTCTCCACTCCTCTATTATCTCTAATCTCAAGGTCAAACACTTGGAGGATGAGCATCCACCGAATGAGGCGGGGCTTGGCTTCAGGTTTATTTAGGAGGAAACGAAGGACGGCATGGTCAGAAAGCACAATCACTTTTGAACCAAGAAGATATAAATGGAATTTTTACAAGGCAAACACAATAGAAAAGAGTTCTTTTTCTGTGGTTGTGTAGTTTACCTGGGAAGGGTCAAGGGTACGCGAGGCATACACAATGACATGAGAAGCCTTTTCAACCCTTTGGGATAAAACTGTAACAACTGCAAAGTTAGAGGCATTACACATAAGCTCGAAGGGGAGATCCCACCATGGTGGTTGGATTATGGGAGCTGATGTGAGACTCTTTTTTAGTGAATCAAATGCATCCTCACAATTTTTATCAAACACAAACTCAGAATCCTTTTGTAATAACCAAGATAAGAGAAGTGCGATCTTACTAAAGTCTTTAATGAATCGGTGGTAAAAACCAGCATGACCCAAGAAAGATCGCACCTCACGAACAAATTTTGGATATGGAAGGGTAGAAATTAATTCAATTTTATATTTATCAACTTGAATTCCCTTATTTGAAATGACATGCCCAAGAACTATCCCCCGCTCAACCATAAAATGGCATTTTTCATAATTTAAAACAAGATCTTTTTCAATGCAGCGGTGGAGGATAAAACCTAGGTTTTCCAAACAATCATCAAAAGAAGATCCATATACCGTGAAATCATCCATAAAGACTTCCATACAACTCTCAAGGTACTCAGAAAAAATACTCAACATACATCGCTGAAAAGTACTAGGAGCATTACATAGACTGAATGGCATCCTTATGTATGCAAATGTGCCAAATGGATAGGTAAATGTTTTCTTTTCTTGATCCTCAGGGGATATATGGATTTGAAAATTACCCTAATAGTCCTCAAGGAAACAATAATGGGACTTACCAGCCAGTCATTCTAACATTTGGTCAATGAAAGGTAAAGGAAAGTGGTCCTTCCGTGTGGCTTGATTCAGTCGACGGTAGTTAATACAGACTCGCCAACTATTTTGAACATGTGTTGGAACCAATTCATTCTTCTCATTTGACACAACTGTTATTCTTGATTTTTAGGCACAATTTTCACTGGTATAACCCATTTGCTATCATATATTGGATAAATGATCCCTGCAGCAAGTAATTTACTAACATCCAATTTTACCACTTCAAAGAGAGTGGGATTCAACCGACATTGATATTGTCTTACGGGTTTAGCCTCATCATCCAAAAGTATATGGTGCATACAAATAGATGGGCTAATCCCGGGAATATCAGCCAATGTATATCGTATTTCCTTTTTACAATCTCTCAATAGTTTGAGCAGTTTCAATTCCTATTGTGGAGAGAGGATATTGGCAATAATGATGGGCAATTGGTCAATACCCTCAAGATATGCATATTTTAAATTAGAAGGAGGTTTTTTAAGTTCAAACACCAGTTGTTTCTGGATTGAGGGAGGGGATTTAGGGGGAGTGAGGTCCATGAAACTATCTATCATCTCATGTTTATTCTCAATGGAAAGAGAATCTATTGAAATGAGATCTGCAGAATCATCGATAATCATGGGTACCTCAGAATAAACACACTCATCAATTAAAGCACAAAATTTACATTTTTATGAACCCACACAATATTCAAAAGAATAACCAAAACTCAAATCATCCAAGGGTGAAGAAAAAAATGAATCAGAGTTTGGGTTGAGGGGAGAATTGTCTGTGTGTTCATCATTTGAGTGAACTTCCATCGAATAGATATGAAGAGTGTAGTGCTCTTCAACGGGGTGTTTCATAGCCTCAAGGATGTTAAAACATACCTTTTCTCCTCCGAATTCCATGGACAACGTACCATTGTGAATGTTGATGATCATATTTGCTGTTTTTAGGAATGGCCTCCCAAGTATGAGAGGGGCATGTCCTTGGGTTCGGGTATCTTCCATCTCAAGAATTTAGAAATCAGCAGAGAAGATGAGATTCTTCACTCTAACAAGGACATCCTCAATCACTCCTTCTGGATGTGTTGTACTTCGGTTGGAAAGTTACACAAAAATGCATGTTGGTTGAAGCTCTCTAACCTGTAGAGAAGTATACATGGAGTGAGGCATTACATTAATGGAAGAACATAAATCTTGCATAGCATCAGAAATGAAGGTCTCTCCTATGGTACAAGTTATGGTGAATGTGATGGGATCCTTGCATTTGGTTGGAATTGCTGGTTGAATCAAGGCCGAGACATACCTTCCTAGGTTGACTCTCTCATTCCCCTTCAGCCTTCGTCGATGGGTGCAAAGCTCTTAAATAAATTTGGCATAATGGGGAATTTTCATGACTGCATCCAACAATGGAATATTAACTTGAACTTTTTAAAATGTATCCATTATTTCATTGTCAATCTCATTATCAGAGTTCTTATTAGATTTAGAGAGTCTTTGAGGGAAATGAAAGGGAATTGATTGTTCATTTGAATCATCAATGACTATTCGATTACCATTTTTTGTCTTTTTTTTTCTTTACATGAAGTTTTTGAGGGTTGGGAAAGAGGGTTTTCATGTGGGGGACATACCTGCTGTGCAGAATCAGTACAAGGAGAAACTTTTTTACCACTACGAAGTGTAACAGCACATACATTACCTTTGTCCTTCGGATTGGAAATGGGTTGGGAAGGTAGGTGTCCAGACCCTTGAATCTTAAGCTCGCCAATTGTGTTCTCCAATTGTCCCACTTGAGTTCGTAGGTCTTGAATTGCCGATTGTGTGGTCTATTGGAACTGAAGGTTCTGGGTTGCCATTTGTTTCACCATGTCCTCAAGGCTTGGTTCAGATTTGGGAGGAGGAGGAGGATGATTGTTTTGAGAAGTTGAAAGTTAAGAAGGCTTCATACCTTGGACTTGTTAATACCAATTCTGCTTTGAGTAGCTTGAGTTTCCTCCTTGTCGGTATTGGGGTTGTGCTTGCCACCCTGAATTTGGATTCGACATGAATTGTTCTTGCTTGAAGAGAGGTTCTTATTGGAATGGACGCCCTAGGAACACAACTGCACATGACTCAGATGAATCTTGAAATTGTGGGCACTGGTCAGAAAAATGAGTGATATCAGAACAAATCCCACAATGTAATGGAATAGAAGTCGAGTGTGAGTTACCTTGTGCTTGATCTAATTTCCTTAGAAGGGTATGAATCTCATCATGTTTAGTATCTACCTTTTTTTCTAGGGCTGAATGACTTACCTCATGAACTCCTCGGGTTGTTGCAATAGCTCGTGTACCAAATTTTTGTGCATTTTGAGCCATGTTGGCTATTAAGTCACGAGCAGCAGAAGGAGTTTTGTCAACTAAGGGACCACCAGATATAGTATCACTCATTCCACGATCCATGGGGATAATTCCCTCGTAGAAGTATTGAATTAAATGTTGTTCACTAATCTGGTGGTGGGGGAAGCTTGAGCAAAGTCTTTTAAATCTCTCCCAATATTCATGAAGGGTCTCTCCTTGTGATTGCCTAATTCAACATATTTCTCTCCTAATTGAAGTAGTTCGAGAGGCAGGGAATAAATTCCCTAGAAAAAGTCTTTTTAGGTCATTCCAGCCCCCAATTGTGGAAGGAAAATATTATATCCAATCTTTGGTTACACCATCAAGGGAGGAAGAAAAGGCCCTAAACTTAATGAGGTCCTCAGACACATTTTGGGGTTTCATGGTAGAGCACACTATGTGAAACTCCTTTAGATGTTTGTGAGGGTCCTCACTGAGAAGACCATGGAATTTTGGAAGGAGATGGATGAGGCTTGTTCTTAATTCAAAATTGGCCGCTTCCTCGGGATATTGGATGTACGCAGGTTGGTACTCCACATTAGGGGTAGTAAGTTCTTTTAATGTTCGATTATTTGCAGCCATGATCTCTGGGGTTTGATTTGTTTCAATTTGGGATTGGTTTAGGACCACTTGAGGTTCCACAAGGGGTTCCACAATTTTACTTGATTGACCTTCTCCAGATGCCTTGATTTGTGTGGGAAGTGACTTTTCAATTTCAGGATCAAATTCAAGTAGTGTTCCTTTACCAGATCTTGTCATGCAACAATGATGTCAAGTTTGATTGATTGATTGTTTGTTGTGTTTCTTTTTTTTTTTGATTTAAGATTGATAAAATAGAAACTTAATAAGGTTGAAAGAATAATATAATTTTATACTATAGAATTAGATAGGGAGATGGATAAGAAGATAGAGAGAGAGAGATAAAGAACACACCAAAAATAACCAAAAAATAAAGACATACCCCAAAAAAAACAATAAAATGGGGGTGGGTTATTTAAAGGAGTACTAATTAAGAAGTAAAATAACTAAATAAATGGAAATAAAGAAAAAAAATGATCTTCGATCCCCGGCAACAGCGCCAAAATTTGACTGCGTTGTCGAGTGCGTTAAATTAGATGTTTATTTTTAACTAGAATTTCTGTAGTATAACAGAAACCCTAAGTTGTCTCTTGACGGTGCCTTAGATCATTAATTCTAAAATGTGGTTTCTATTATGAAGGTAAAAAAGGAAAATGGGGTTTTATAATACTTTGGTTTCATGATTGAAGATGAAAATTGAAAATAGAAGCTATAAAATGAAGTAGAGATTAACAGAATTAATTAAGTGTGATCAACTCGGGGTCCTCACATGATGTTTATCCTTCATCGCTTCATGATATAAGGTTATGATATTTTAATCCCTGGTTTGTAACACCTATAACTATAATGTTACTGAGTTTATACTAGGATACCTCCTAGGGTTCAGTAAAAAACACACAATGATTCACCGGACACCATCGATGATTAAGTGAGTTGTGTTTGACTTTATAACCAAAACTCACTAAGAAAACACACGAAAAACTCGATGTGCTGTCCAGATTTGTATGTTATTTCTTCGTGATACCATGAAATAAATTTACATGGCCTTGACAGTGCTTCTGTGAGTTCAATTGACCAATATAAACCACACAAACACCGCAATTGAAAGGGGGAAAGAAAGTGGTGAACGGTGTGTGAAACATCACATGAATGGGTACCCCCAAACAAGATCATATGAGTTGAGAATGACATACCAGTACATAACTCAATAAAATAAGAATAGAGGATGATGAAAAACAACAAAAAAATCTGGAATTTTAAAGATCATTCAAATATTACAAACATGAAGCACGGGACGTACATCATGTTCCTCCCCGGGTAATCACAAGGGGTTTAAAAACCCATGGGAGAGGAGGAAGAGAAAGATGTTGGGGTATAACTTCCCATAGCCTCCAGAACTGCTAGGGATGTTGAGAAGACTCTTTGGGGACTCCAAAATGGCAGCACCTTGCCTCTTGGCCGAACTTCTAAATGGGGAGCCCAAGGTGGTGTTTTATAGGAAAATTGGAAGGTGGTTTTAGGCACACAGATTTCTTCAATCCAATTGTACCACTCGTTTCCGCCTCCATAAAGTCTTATCATGCATTGGAAAAAATAGAAAAGGTGTATTCATACATCTTTAATGTCTCCACCGAACGTTTGACACCATTTGGACAACTACAACTCAAGATATTGATAAAATACAGAACACCACATTTGACTTGGTCCAAATTCGGTGGCTTGGAAAGATTAGTTTAGATGGGCCCCATAGAAGCTGAATCCGCATTGAGTTCCTCATTATGAAATGTAGCCTATTAAATTTTGGACAGGCCCACAAACTTTCAGCCCATTTGGATGCACGTATTTCCTGTAATATGCAAAATATTGGACATATGTCCATGGATCCATGCAACTTTGGCCCATTTTTCTTCCACTTCATCAAAGGCCCTCCAAATCACCTCCACCTACATTGAAACAAAAAAAACAAGTATCATTACCCATTAAAATATTGATTAACATTAATTGATTTATTTAAACATAAAGTTCAATTTAATATTATATTTGGAATATTCATTACAAAACTAGTTAAAAACTGCGGTGTAAGGGTGGAATAAAATAGTGATTCGTGGTACGATCACCACATCACATAGATTATATATATATATATATATTATTTACAGAAAAAATATTTTATTTATGGTTTTATTATAATTATTAATATTTAAAATTTTTAATACCTTTATTCCATATCGGTCATTGAAATTGAAAAAATTTAGTCTTTTTTATGAATGGCATATTGCCTCCATAATCGTAACATAGTACATTTTTCATGACTATTATTAATGATTGGGTATAAAATTATAATTTACGTATAAAAATTATAATTATTTCATGATCCTTATTCTTTAAATGATGCATTAATAAATCCCTTGACCACTGTTAATAAACCAAAACAATTTGGAAATTATGGTTTGAATGTACTCAAAATGCCTGAGTTGGACTTAAGTAATTAAGAATTTATGTACTTAAATTAACTAAATTAAATAAATGATTTATATATAAGTTATTAATCCAAAAAATATTACTAATATTTAAAATAATTGATATAATCTTATTGTACTAGATTTAAATGACATACATGGAAATTCAAAAATTGAGGTAACCATTTCACTTCTATTTTTTATTTCATTGAGAAATATTCTATATTCATCCCATATATATTGTGATTATTATATACTAAACATGAATTTCATTTATGATTATTTCCCTTAAAAATCATTATCATTTAAAAATTCAAATTATGTTCTCACTTTAAAGAGGTTTTGATCTAGATATAACTAAAGAGAAAGGGAGTTCATATAAATTATTTTCATTAAAAAATATTTTATTAGTACAAATAGAATTTCTTTTATAAGGTTTATATATACTACTTGTTTTGTATTTTTTTTCATGATTCCTATATACCTTATTTAATTATATGTTTTGACTAGAATTATTTCATCCAATAAAATTTGAAATGAATGTTACTTAGTGGAAAATAGTTTGTGACTCTCTTATAACATGACTACATTTGAATTTATATTTGAATTTCATTATTATATATTCCAACCTTTTCTAGAATATAATTTTTTATACATATTCACTTCAGCGATTAACTCTTAATTAACTCATATAATCATTATAATGGTTATTTATCTCAAATTCATCGTCTTCGGATATATGTTTAATTATATAAAAATAAATTTTTTACAAGGGGTATATACTAAAATTTTTCTTGGTAATAAAATTAATCTCAATATGATAATGATATTTAATGTTTCATTTTATGTAATTACTTCATGGGTTTTATAATTGAAAAGCCACAAAAGTGGAAATGTATTTATGTAAAAAACTATCTTATTTTAAGTATTTTTTATATTGAAGGTTACATTTTAGGAAAAGATATTATCTTATTTTACTCGAATGCATATATTTTGTTCACCTCTAATGAAATGTGATCCATATGATAAATTTCCATTTCCTCCCTTATTGATTACTGAAATACTAAAAAAATAGAAGTGATACATATGTTGTATCTTCTATTATATTAAGAATATTTCTCATTTGTACTTATTTTATAAATATTTTTCACTAAATTCTTTCCTCAATATATTATATTTCATAAATTTATTTTTCCTGATCATTAGTGTAATGTCTCGGACCCCTCTAGTCCATTCCTTTGTAAAAATATGGTGTTTGAGTGTTCTGAGAGGTCATGGAGACTTATCTGTGAATAGTTCCAATGGTAGACCATTGTGAACAACGCAACAATAAGCTTATGTGAACAGTTACAATGATAAACTATTGTGAATAGTGAAATGGTGACCTTCTGTGAACAGTTCCAATGGTAGACCATTGTGAACAGTGCAACGGTAACCTTAGGTGAACAGTTCCAATGGTAGACTGTTGTGAACAGTGCAACAGTGACCTTATGTGAACAGTTCCAATAGTAGACCATTGTGAACATTGTAATGGTGACCTTTTGTGAACAGTTCCAACAGTAGACCATTGTGAATAGTAGAACAGTAATCTTAGGTTAATAGTGTCAACAATAACCTTATGTGAACAGTGCAACGATATCCTTAGGTGAACAGTGTCAACATTAACCTTCTGTGAACATTGCAATGATAACCTTAGGTGAACAGTGTCAACATTAACCCTCTGTGAACAGTTCCAATGGTAAACCATTGTGAACAGTGCAACGGTAACCTTAGGTGAACAGTGTCAACACTAACCTTCTTTGAATAGTTCCAATGATAGACCATTGTGAACAGTGCAATGGTAACCTTAGGTGAGCAGTGTCAACAGTAACCTTATGTGAACAATTCTAATGGTAGACCACTGTGAACAGTGCAACAGAAACCTAAGGTGAACAGTGTCAACATTAACCTTCGATGAACAGGTCCAACAGTAGACCATTGTGAATAGTGCAACGGTAACCTCAGGTGAACAATGTCAACATTAACCTTATCTGAACAGTGCAATGGTAACCTTAGATGAATAGTGTTTCCAGAATGGTGAGGTTCTAACGGTGAGGTTTATGAACAGTGTTTCCAGAAAGGTGAGGTTCCAACGGTGAGGTTCATGAATAGTGTTTCCAGAATAGTGAGGTCCCAATGGTGAGGTTCATGAACAGTGTCTCCAGAACAGTGAGGTTCCAACCGCAAGGTCAATGAATAGTGTTTCTAGAACGCTGAGGTTCCAATGGTGAGATTCATGAAAAGTGTTTCCAAAACGGTGAGGTTTCGATGGTGAACAGTGTTCCCAGCTTCCTACTGTTTCACCCCTTTGACATTTACATTGATGTAAAATGCATTTAAAACCTCATTTTAAGGGCTTCAAAGACGATTCAAAGGACATAAATCCTATATTAATTATCCCTAAGGCTCATAATGTTTTTACTTGGTCAAACTACGTGGTTTAATGCAATCCGCTTTTAATGGGAAATTAAGCGTATCATAAACTATAGCTCTGTTAAATCATATAAAGGGATGGGATATCTTCCTCCAAAGTTATTTATCCTTATTCTCGTGTGTGAGACGCTCAAACATTCCATTATTTCTCATAGGAGTTGTACAAGCAAACTTTTATCCTCATATTTGATCCGCTCTGTTTTGATGAAAAAAAGATGTATCGATTAATCTTCGATATAATGTATGTTTTATCATCATTATTGTATAGTTCATCTTCTACAATTTCTCCTTTCCATATTGTAGCATGTGATCTTCATGCTTCTAATGGAGTTTTCTTGGGTTTCGGTTGGTGCGGTCGTACAGTGGCTTCCTAGGGTGGATGCAATTTTCGTGAGAGGAGGATCATGACCCGTTGTGTGGACTATTCTCATATAAAGATCGTCAAGAACCATTTGAGGTAGGGGATTCCTTGATAATCTATTCTTTTACGTGAAAATATATCGTTATCATGTTTTATTCCACTGGATGAAAATGGAATTGACATAATAAATATTTTAACTGGATAAATAAATTGATATTGATCATATTTTATTTCCTCTTGTTTTGCTAGATAGTGTGATATATATACTGTATTAATTTATCTATTTGTTCTTGATTGAAATAGGTAATTAACGTAAACAACAGTTTATTGATAATTGTTTGTTTAAAATATTACGAGGCATGTAAATGAATCTGGTTATCCTTGTTGTAATTTGATGTTAATCAAATTGGCGCAGTAAGCATGATTAAGTTCTTTTTTGATATCTTGCTGATTAGGTTTCCTAAATTTGGAACCTATGAATAATAAATAGGTTAATTCAAGATGGATTAAAGAACTTATTGTTTGATAATTCCTTGAAGGGTTCTAAGTCACCATCTTGTTTGTTAAAGGGCCTAAAGCCCAATTGTTAAGATGTTTGTTTTCCTACTGCTTGTGTTGTGACATGAGCCTGGATGGATACTGTGGTATGTGGGGGGTATGGAGACCTTTGGTTGTGGTAGCAGATGACACCTAGAGTGGCGAGATGCATCAGTTTATGCATGTGGATGTCGAGGAGGACACCAGGGATGATGGAATAGGATGGATGTGATTGTTGGATGGCTGCTCATTCTTATCAGTTGATTATATTCTTTACTTTTGTCCACTACTCAAGGCAGCTAGTCTTTCTCACCCTTATTTTGAAAGAAGATAAGGCGTGTTGGGAATTCCATGTGCTTTCCATGTTTAGCTTCTCAAGGGAGGATGGGTCTATGATCTTGGCTATAGGAGGCAAAGACTCTATGGGTAGTACATCTACTCACCGTGTTGAGCCCCATTATGTTTAGTGGAATAGAATGTTTTTCTAGAATTCCTGGGAATATGGAAAAGTAATTCTATAATGAATAATTGAATAAATGATGTTAAACCTCATGGTTGGAGTTTCTGGAACATAATGATGAGGTTGTAATTTTAAAGGGACAGTGGACTTTGGGTGTGATCCTAACAAAGTTTAATGTGGAATTTTAAATGGTTAATTAATGTATAAAGAATAAGTTAACGTAAAGTGGAACTGATAAAATGGGAATGTAGTAATCTATTAAATCTCTTTAAAAGGTTGTGTGCCTATAGGATACCTAGTCTTAGATGTAGCAGCCCAGAGTCCGAGAGACATTTGTTTCAGTTGAGTCTAAGTATAGGTTATGCCCATAGTGTGGTTGTGAGATATAGTATATCATGTACTTTGTGTGGTTATATACAGCACTCCACCCTGTCGGAAAGGGAAACTAACACCCCATGGATTCTGAGCCCTAGGGGGTGTTTTCCCCAACATTTTGGTGGGAGGATGAATGGATGACTACCCCCTTTTCCCCTTCACTCTTCTCTTGGTAGTTAATAGTGCTGGTAGGAACAATGGTTACTTTTCCCCATATATGTGTGTAGAGGGCTGTAATGGATTGTGGTTATTCACACACATATATTCTAGATATAGTTTCTGATGGAATACTATAGGTGTTTTGTGTATAGGCTGTGATGGTTTGAGGGCCCTTACATTGTGTATGGGATGTAATGGCTTGAGGTATAATACCCGGTGTATGATACACATTATACGGGCTGTGGTGGCTCCTAGAAACTACCAGGTTACTTTGATAATGTAGATTTGTTGGTTTTGTTGCATGAGGTGCATGTTTTGGTGCTTCGCTCAGGTGTCTGCAGGCAAGCCTTTTGGGAGAGAGATGATTAGGACGTGCGAGATTGGGGAAAAGCTAAAAACCAGTGGAGAAGTAGTAGCGGGGTACCCTTGATATTATTTATTATATTATATAGTCTTTTATGCATTACTTAGTGAGATTATCCGTGGTGAGGTTGAGAACATAGTATACATGTTTATATGACGAGTTAGTTTCACTTTTTGTTCACTGTGATTTAACATTCTTTCATTACTTTTGCATGAGAGGATTCTGGGAGGATCCTACTGAATATACTGTTATACTAACCCTATGTATATATAAATTATTTTTCAGGTCACTTGGTTTAGGTTAGATATCAGGCTGGTGTTTACTATCATGGGGTTGCAGGAACTATTCAGGCTTGTGGTTACTGCTGTTTACTTTCTTTTAGGTACTTGATGTTTTTCCCCATTCAGTTGTAGTAGTTTTTCATGAAATATCAAATGTATACATGGGATTTCATTCATCTTACTGGTTGATTTGGAGTTGTTTGGTGTCTATATTATCTTTCTCGTCCACATGTGTTCTCTTAGAGGGTAATTCCTCCCATTTGCGTGTTTACTATACCCTCGGTGCACGTCTCCAACCCGGGGCCTACTGAAGGCAGGACTCGGGGGTCATTTTCTCCCTTCTCATATTGTCGGCCTAGGAAGGGTACACTTTGTCGGGATGGGGTCATGAAAGAGTGGTATTAGAGGTCTGTTTGAGGTATATGATGGAGTTTGGAGTTTGGAATAGGTGAGGTTGCATGGATTTTTTGGGGAAAATGTCATTCATGTTTAGCAAGTGATGTAAACACTGGATTCCGGCTGATACATAGGTTTTTAGGCCCCCCTATGATCTGATGTATGGACCTTTTAAGTTTACAATGGCTACTAAACAATGTGATGATAGTTGGACGGTAGAGACCTAGGAAATGACCATGCATCATTCTTCTTTGTGCCTGTTTTTGAATGGGTAGACCTTGGGACAGGTTAACATAAAATAAATGAAAGAAAAAAATAATTAATTAATGATGAGTCTTCCATATTCTAGGTTTAGGAGATCTAATGGTTTGTTATTTTATATCTATGGATCTAGATCGACGTCCTCGTTAGGATCACATGGATGATTTCCAGCAGGCTATTCTAGAAGATCATTATAGGGTAGAGGTTGATGAAGACAACACTTGGAGGAAGAAACTCCGAGAGCTTTTGTGCCAAATTCTGCAGATGTATGAGGGCTCCGTTTTAGATGCAGTCATGAATGAAAGGTTAGAGAAGGTCAATATAGGCTTTAGTTCGATTAGTGATTGAAAGGAGCACTGAGTGTCCTTGGTTGTGAAGATCATGTGTGGAGCAGCGAGGCAGTGGTGGTTCGTGTTCCTCGGGGATCATGAGGAGTCAGTGATCTCATAGGAGGAGTTCCGAGACAAGTTTACAGTTGATTTTCTTTCCTCTACTGCGAAGGCGTCCAGTTTCTAGGAGCATCTTACCCTTCGATAGGGGAGCTCCAGTGTTCGAAAGTTTGGAATCCGTTTCAAGAACCTTTTACGATATGTTTTGGACTTACTGCAAGATGCAGAGGCCAGGGCGAGGCAGTTCGAGGAGGCTTTGCATCCAGAGATCCAGTGCTAGGCCACCTCATTTAAGCTGAAAACATATCATGAGGTGCTGGAAAGGGTAGAGGTTTTCGAGAGTCTTTTGGCTAGAACTAGATCATCAAAAGAGTCGAATCATCAAAATTCCTCACGAAGAAGAGCTTTTGTCTGGGGTTCCCGATTTTCAGGGCAGAAGAGTTTCTGTTCAGCTGGAGGGTAGGTCCCAGCCCTTCACATCACTTTTCTCTAAAGGCGGAAACTCTCAGGCCTATACCAAGGGATCAGGCACTTTTTTTCTTGTGGTGGTCATGGTCATTAGTAGCAGGATTTCCTGACCTTTTAATGTAGTGATCGTGCACCAGGTGTTATGCTCCAGGTTCCTCTGTTGAGGTAGTTCCAGCCAAGTCAGTAGCAGCATGTTGCACTAGCATTAGATCAGCAGAGTGTAGATGGGGCAGTCAGAGGATATCCCCATGACACTCTCCATCCTTAGAGAGCAGAGTGTGGTGGTGGTGGTGGTTGACATCAAGGTCAGAGAGGCCGTGGAAGAGGTTATGGTCAGCTTCATGCCCTAGCGTTGGTAGATCTAGGCAAGATAGATGGTGTTCGAGGTACCCTTTGATTGTTTTCTACCATGGTGTGTTCCTTGTTTTATTCAGGAGTGACACACTTCATATCTTCTACCCTTTTCCATGCTTTCGGACTTAAGGTAGAGAGGCTTCCAGTTCCCTTGGCGTTGACTACGCTAGTTGGAGGTTGAGCTGACTTGTTTGAAGAATGTAGATACTGTGAGATAGTGTTGGCGAAACACCATTCTTGGGGGTATTTCCTATTTTTATTAATGCAACCATATAATGTCATCCTCAGCATGGATTGGTTGTATTCGGTGTAGGCAATCAAGGATTACTTAAAGAAGAAGGTCTTTTTCATTGGTGCAGATGGAGAGCCGGTGGTGTTTTTTGGCGAGCAAGATCCTTGGATGGGTCATAGGCGAATTCCCTCCATATCATCCATGATGGATAAGATGGTGTTGAGTTATTCAATGGTTCAGCAGTTGTTGTTTCCTAGGGTCGTAGAAGAGTACCCTGATGTCTTTCCAGAAGAGGTTATAGAATTACCCCCTCGATGAGAGATCGAGATTGGGATTGAACTAAAACCTGAAGAATCTCTTAACTATATGTCTCTATATAGGATATCCTCTTCTAAGTTATGAGAGTTACATATACAGCTTGATGGTATGTTACAGTGCGGTTTTGTTCGGCCGAGTGAGTCACCATGGGGTGCACCATTTTTGTTCATGAAGAAGGATGATGGAAGTTTGCAGTTGTGTGTCGATTATCATCGCTTGAACAAAGTGACAATAAATAATTTCTATCATCTTCCCCGGATTTATCATTTATTCGATCAACTGAATGGTGAAATTTAGTTCTCAAATATCGAATTACGGTCAAGATATCATCAGATGTGTGTAAAGGATGCGGATATCCCGGAGACTGATTTCCGTTGTCATCATGGGAATTATTAGTTTGTTCTAATGTCGTTCATAATGACAAATTCTTTATCTGTGTTCAGTGGATTGATGAATGTAGTGTTCTGTGAGTTCCTAGACAAGTTTTTTGTTGTTTTCATCGATGAAATCCTTTTGCACTCCACATCAGAAGAATAGAATTCTGAGCATCTACATGCCATTTTGGGAGTTCTTCGTCAACATTAGATGTTTGGGAAGTTGTCTAAGTGTTTGTTTTGGGCTCGAGAAGTCCACTTCTTGGGGAATGTTGTGTCCCAGTAGGGAGCATTTGTGGATCCAGTGATTATAGAAGTGGTTGTGTATTGGGAATCCCCCAAGACAGTGTTGGAGGGGCGATGTTTCCTTGGTCTCACAGGATACTACAGGAGGTTCAAAACCGATTTTTCATGAGTTGCGACTCCTCTGACAGATTTGACCCGGAAGGATCAACATTCATATGGACTAATCAATTTCAGGCAGCTTTTGAGTATCTAAAGTAGAAGTTAGTAGGTGCTCTATTTCTTTTTCTTCCAACTGAGGGAGTTCTATTTGATGTTTTCTGTGATGCATCACATCTGGAGTTAGGTTATGTTCTCATGTAGTAGAGGTCAATTGTTTCTTATAGGTATCGATAGTTGCATCCCCATGAATATAACTATTCCACCCATGATCTTGAGTTGGCAGCTGTAGTGTTTTCTCTGATGTTGTGGAGACATTACCTCATTGGTGAGTGCTTTGTGTTTTTCACCGATCATAAGAATTTGAGGAATGTTTTCTCCCAACATGAATTGAACTTACGATCACGTCAGTGCATGGAGTTCTAACATGAATATGACTTTGAAATATCATATACACCTAGAAAAGGGAATGTTTTAGCTGATGCATTGAGTCGAAAGTCAAGTAGTGATGCTGTGCGTGAATTTGTTAATTCCTAGAGAGTAATAAATGAGTTGTCAGCATTACATCTTGATATGAGAGATGCTAGGGGCAGAGTTCGACTTTTTCAGATGATGGTTCAATCATCCCTGGTGTAGAAGGTTGAGGAATTCCAGTTGGGGGATCTAGAGGTGGAGATCTGGACAGACCGAGTTGTTTGTAGAGAGGCCCCTGATGGTTGGTCGGAGGATAAACAACCCCGAGTATTGTATCACAGAAGTATTTTTGTTCCTTTTACAATGCAAGAGATGGTTCTCAGAGAGTTTCATAGTTCACTTTTAGTAGTGGATCCTGGCAGGACAAAGATGTATCGAGCTTTGAGGAGCCAGTTATGATGGTCTGGGCTGAAGCATGCAGTTGTAGAGTTTGTGTCTCGATGTTTGGTCTGCCATAAGGTGACGGTCGAACACCGTGTTCCTGGTGGATATCTCCAGCCATTAGCCGTTCCTTAGTGGAAGTGAGAGGACATATCAATGGAATTTTTTACTATTTTACCTCGAGATCAGGGATGAAATGATCCTATTTGGGTGGTAGTGGACCATTTAACTAAATTGGCCCACTTCATAGCGATCAAGGAGTCGAGGTCAGTAGAATTTTTGCCTAGGTAGTATATAGAGGACGTGGTGAGACTTCTTAGAGTCCCAAGGAAGATCATTTATGATCAAGATCCTCATTTTACCTCCAGGGTGTGGAGAGATCTCCAACATGCTTTCGGTTCTCAACTATGCCTTATCATTGCTTTTCATCCTCAAATGGATGGTTAGACAGAGCGAACCATCTAGACTCTTGAAGACATATTATGATCTTGTGTTCTTGATTTTGGAGGATCATGTATGAGGCACTTACCCTGGGTGGATTTCGCTTACAATAATAGTTTTCACTCCACCATCAGTATGGATCCATTTGAATCCTTTTATGTCCGACCTTGCCGTTCTCCGTTGTGATGGACTGGGGTCAGAGAGTTAACAATTCTCAGACCGGAAGTAGTGTAAAATACAACATAGATGGTTCAGGTGATTCACGAGATGATGAAGACAATACAAGATCGTTAGAAATCATATGCTAATCAAAGGAGGATACCCTTAGAGTTTAATGTTGGGGATCACATGTTTCTGATGGAGACGCCCCATCATGGGTAATGAAGGTTTGGTCATGGGAGTAAGATTTCTCCCCACTTTGTTGGGCCGTTCGAGGTGTTATCTTGTGTTGGAGTGGTGGCGTATTGAGTAGAACTTCCCTCGAAGATGATTTGGATACATGATGTTTTCCTTGTATCGTAGCTTCGTCATTATCTTCATGATGACTCTCATGTAATCTATTGGGGAGAGATCGATGTTGATGATGATGCGTCCTTTGCGGAGAGACCTATGGAGATCCAAGATCGCAAGGAGAAGGTGCTGCATGGGTGTTCTATCCCCTTGGTTCGTGTCTTGTGGTGACATGGAAGAATGCAGGAGAGCACCTGGGAATGTGAGTCACAGATACATGCTCGGTACCCAGAGTTTTTTGAGGTTTATATCTTTTTATGTAACTATATCTTTTTTTTGGTAAGACCTTTCATGTTTACTATATGAATTTATTTTGTTGCTTCTTGAGGATTTCTCTCTTTTGAGATGTATCTCAATTGGTGGTTGATCAGAATATATTGTTTTTCCTTTAGGTGGGTTTTGAATTCTCGAGGATGATAATGTTTTGATAGGTATTTGATGTAATGGCCCAGACCCCTCGGGTCCGTCCCTTTGTAAAAATCTGTTCTTTTAGTGTTCCGAGAGGTCATAGTGACTTATCTGTGGAAAGTTCCAATGGTTGACCATTGTGAACAGTGCAACGATAACCTTAGGTGAACAGTTCCAATGGTAGACTGTTGTGAACATCCCAACGGTGACCTTCTGTGAATAGTTCCAATGATAGAATGTTGTGAACAGTGCAACGGTAACCTTAGGCGAACAGTTCCAATAGTAGACCATTGTGTACAGTGCAACAGAGACCTTCTGTGAACAGTTCCAATGGTAGACCATTATGAACAGTGCAATGGTGACGTTTTGTGAAAATTTCTGGTGGGAAACCATTATAAACAGTGAAACGGTAACCTTAGGTGAATAGTGTCAACATTAACCTTCTATGAATAGTGAAATAGTAACCTTAGTTGAATAGTGTCAACATTAACCTTCTGTGAACAGTGAAAATGTAACCTTAGGTGAATAGTGTCAATATTAACCTTCTGTAAACAGTTATAATGGTAGACCATTATGAACAGTGTAATGGTAACCTTAGGGGAACAGTGTCAACATTAACCTTCTGTGAACAGTTCCAACAGTATGTCATCGCGAATAGTGCAACAGTAACCTTATGTGAATAGTGTCAACATTAACCTTTTGTGAACAGTTCCAATAGTAGACCGTTGTGAACAGTGCAATGGTAGCCTTAGGTGAAAAATGTCCACATTAACCTTTTGTGAACAGTTCTAATGGTATCCTTAGGTGAACAGTGTCAACATCAACCTTCTGTGAACAGTGCACTGGTAACCTTAGATGAACAGTGTTTCCAGAACGGTGAGGATCCAACGGTGAGGTTCATGGACAGTGTTTTCAGTACAGTGAGGTTCTGATTGTGAGGTTCATGAACAGTGTTTCCAGAAGGTTGAGGTCCCAATGGTGAGGTTTCAATTATGAGGTTAATGAAAAGTGTTTTCTGAACGGTGAGGTTCCAACGGTGAGGTTTCAATGGTGAGGTTAATGAATAGTGTTTCTATAACGGTGAGGTTCATGAACTATGTTTCCAGAACCTTGAGGTTTCAATGGTGAGGTTCGTGAACAGTGTTTCTAGAACGATGAGGTCCCAACAGTGAACAGTGTTTCCAGCTTCCTACTATTTCACCCCATTGACGTTTCCTTTGACGTAAAATTCATTTAAAGCCTAATTTTAAGTACTCTAAGGCTGATTCAAAAGACATAAATCCAATATTAATTAGCCCTAATAGTTGAGATGTTTTTACTTGGTCAAATCGCGTGGTTTAATGCAATCCTCTTTTAATGGGAAATTAAGTGTATCATAAACCGTCACTCCATTAATTCATCTAAATGGATGGGATATCTTCATCCCTAATTCATTATCCTTGTTCTTGGGTGTGAAACGCTTGAACATCACATTCCTTCTCATAGGAGTTTCACAATAAAACTTTCATCCTCGGATTTGTTTTTCTCTGTTTTGATGCAACGAAGCTATATTGATTAATCTTCGATATACGGTAGGTTTTATTGTCATTATTTTAGGGTTCATCGTCTTCTGTTTCTCCTTTCTATATTATAGCATGTGATATACATGCTTCTAATGGATTTTTCTTGGGCTTCGGTTGGTGAGGTCGTACCGTGACATCCTCGGGTGGATGCAGTTGTCTCGAGAGGGGGATCATGACTCGTTGTGTGGACTGTTCTCATATAAAGAACAATAAGAACCATTTGAGGTAGGGGATTTTTTTCTTCTCTCTTATTTTATGTGCAATTGTATGATTAGAATGTTTTATTCCACTGTATGAAAATGAAATTTACATAATAAATATTTGAACTGGATAAATAAATTGATATCGATCGTATGTTGTTGCCTCTGGTTTTTCTAGAAATTGTGATATATATGATTACTTTGTTTAACTATTCGTTCATGATGGAAATAGGTAATGATCTTAAAAAACAATTAATTGATAATTGTTTGGTTAAAAGATAAAGAGTATGTAAATGAATCTGGTTCTCCTTGTAGTAATTTGTTGTCAATAAAATTGGTGTAGTAAGCATGTTTAATTATTTTGATAGCTTACTGATTAGGCTTCCCGAATTTGGAACCTATGTATAATATATTTCTTAATTCAAGATGGATTAATGAACTGATTGTTTGATAATTCCTTAAAGGGTTCTGAGTTACCCTCTTGTTTGTTAAAGGGCCAATATCCCAATTTTTAGGATGTTTGTTTTCCTGTTACTTGTGTTGTGATGTGAGCATGGATGACTGTTGTGGTATGTGGGGGTATGGAGAAATTTCTTTGTGGTAGCAGATGATGCCTAGAGTGGTGAGACGCATCGGTTTATGCATGTGGGTGTCAAGGAGGACACCGGGGATGATGGAACGGGATGGATGTGATTATTGGATGCTTTCTCATGTATATTGGTTGCTTATCTGCATTACTTTTCCCCACTACTCAAGGAATATGGTCTTGCTTACCCTTCTTCCGAAAGAGGCGAAGATGTGCGGGGTATGACACGTGCTTTCCGTGTTTAGCTTCTCAAGGGAGGATGGGTCTACGCTCTTGGTTATAGGTGTCAAATACTCTACGGGTAGTACATCTACTCACTGTGTTGAGCCCCATTGTGTTTAATAGCATAGAATGTTTTTCTAGATTTCCTGGGAATATGGGAAAGTAATTATGTAATGAATAATTTATTAAATGATATTAACCCTTGGGGTTGGAGTTGCTAGAACATAATGATGTTGTTGTAATTTTAAAGGGAAAGTGGACTTCGGGTGTGATTCTAATTAATTTTAATGTGGAATTTTAAATAGTTAATTAATATTTAAAGAATTAATTAACATAAGGTGGAATTGAAAAAAAATAGAATAATGTAATCTATTAAATCTCTTTAAATGGTTTTTTGATTATAGAAAACATATTCTTAGAAGTAGCAGCCTAGAGTCTGAGAGACGTTAGCTGCCGTTGAGTCTAAGACTAGGTTATTCCTATAGTGTGGTTGTGAGATATAGTATATCATATAATATTTGTGTTTCTATATGCTACTCCACCATGTCAGTAAGGGAAACTGACATTCTAAGGATTCTGATCCCTGGGGGTGTTTTCCCTAACATTCCGGTGGGAGGACGAATGGCTAACTACCCCCTTTGCCCCCACACTCTTCTCTTAGTAGTTACTTGTGCTGGTAGGAACTATGGTTAGTTTTCCCCATATATGTGTGTAGAGGGCTATAATGGCTTGTGGTTATTCAAGCACATATATTCTGGATATAGTTTCCCATGGACGACTATTGGTGTAACGTGTATAGGCTATGATGTCTTGAGGATCTTTACTCGGTGTATGGGCTATAATGGCTTGAGGTATAACACCCGACGTATGATACACGTTATGCGGGCTTTGTCAGATCCCAGAAACTACTTGGTTACTTTGCTTATGTGGATGTGGTGGTTATGTTACATGAGCTGCATGTTGTTGTGCTTCGCTCAGGTGTCTGCGGGAAGGCATTTTTGAGAGAGATGAATAGGACGTGCGACATTGGGGCAAAGCAGTAAACCATTGTGGAAGTAGTAAGGGAAACCTTTATATTCTTTATTATATTATATACTCTTGTATTCTTTACATGGTGATAGTATCCATGGTGAGGTTGGGAACATAGTATACCTATTTATATGACGACTTAGTTTCTCTTGTTATTCATTGTGCTTTAGCATACTTTATTAAATTTTACATTAGAGGATTCAGGGAGGATCCAACTGAGTATACTGTTATACTCACCCTATGTATATATAAAATATTATTCAGGTCACTTGGAGCAGGTTAGAGATCAGGCTGGTGTTTACTAGGTTGGGGTTGTGGGAGGTGTTTGGGCTTGTAGTTGCTGTTGTTTTACATTATTTTGTGTACTTGAAGTTTTTTCCCTTTCATTTTTAGTAGTTTTTCATGACATTTGATATGTGTACTTGGGATTTCTTTCATCTTACTGGTTGAGTTAGAGTTGGTTGGTGTCTATATTATCTCTGTCTTTCACATGTGTTCTCTTAGAGGGTAATGCCTACCATTTACGTGGTTACTATACCCTCGGTGCTGGTAACCAACCCGGGGCTTACTAGAGGTGGGAATCAGGGGTCATTATCTCCCTTCTCACATTTCTGTCCCAAGAGGGGTTCACTTTGTGGATAGGGGGTCGTGACAATTATCCGCCTATTAAAGTTTTATAAAAATAAAATTTCCTAACATATTTTAAATGGGTCTCTTTTGAATCCCTTTATAAAATGTTTTAAAATAATGTTATCATTAATATATACAACACAAATAGTTTTTCCTACCATCATGTATGATATATTCTTTGATGTTTCCTTTTATATGTTACCATTGTAATTGTAATTTTAAATAAATTTAAGAATACATTTTGAAATTATAATTTTTTAAAGTTTTTATCAAAGTGAAAAGGTTATTTTTCTCAAGAATTTTTATAATTACCTTTTAATGGTATTTATATTAACCAATGTAAATATACCTGAAGGTAAATTATGCTCCTCTAGGGATACATTTCCATGATTCAATCCTCATTCTATCTCTGGATGGACTTTGAATTTTTCCTAAAAATTGTCTTGGAACCTACTCCATTTTCAAGGGTTATCCAAGTAATAAAAGAAAGAGTGGATGTTTATTAGAATTTTAAGATGAGAGGTAATATTTATGTAATTTATTTATGTTAATGATCATGGAAATTTTTTACGATGGATTGAGCACCATTATAGCACATGGGTAATCTCAATACAACTTAAAGGATGGGTTCCGCCTAATTATATCCCATGGTATGATGGGTTGAGGCCCATTATTACTAAATATATGATGACTCAAGACCCATTATATATAATGATAAGATGGGAGAGAACCATTTTAGATCAACAAATCCTTGGGTAATGATTACGTTCTCCAAATAATTATATTTGGAAGTCGGTTGTATAGTTAATCCAATATGTAAGTGTCCTGTTAAGATAATGTTCCATGTTTCCAACACATTTTCATTAAGCATGTTGTTGGAATTTAATGATTCTTATGATCAATATTAAAATCACCTGGCTCATGATTATTTATTCCTATGAATCTTCTCTTTTTAAATGCATTATTCCATTCTATATGTTTATTGATCAAGGCCATATGTATATGAGTTATACTATTTTATGCTCATGCACTTTGATTAAACCATTATACCATTTTGATCATATTTTTTTATAATTTTGGGGTCGATGAATATTTTAATAATTTCATAAAATACATATTTTCATCTAGGTATAAGTATACCCATTACATATCTCATAGGCCCAAGTCCATGTGGCCCATGAACAAGGATCAAATTCCCAATGCAGCGTCACACCTGTATCATCCTGCCTATGTCCCCAAGCCTACATCTTATTTGCGTCATAACCTTCCCATGTTAGGCATGTGTATCCAACTTCATAATAAATTCCCAATGTGTACTACCATGATTCAAACATCGGCATTTGGGATTCTTGATTATGGGTATTACCATTTAAGAACCACCCCAACATCAACCTTGTGATAATATTATTTTCACTTATGATGTTAAATTGTTAATTTTTATGTTTATCACTAATAGGATTTTGATCTCACCATTATTATATTTAATATTCAACAAGTTTTAATGTATTATTTTAATTTGTTTTTATATATAAACATTTCATATTAAAATATTTTGTGGGTGATTTTGAAATATTAATAAGGAATATGAAAAGATGGTTATAGTGGGAATGATACTCTCTTAATGTGTGAGATATTTATTATGTTTTTTTATAATTACAGGAGAATATAAACATTAATGTTAGTTGTGTATCTTAGTGATCCAATATAACCAAGGTGTTTATACGTTATTGTATCGAAAATCTTGGCTCACACTCATCAGTATCAAACCCAGAAATATAATTTTTATTTTTTTAGGACCAGATCTAGATGAGAGGGTTCAAGGATATTATACCTAATAAGTAATAAGGGGTATTGTTATATCCCCTCAAGAAATAATTATCAATAATTTTAAATAAAATGATACTCTTAAAGATTATACACCTATTTAATACCAATGAATTATGGTGATCCTAGACAGATTTAGTCAACTACATGTAACTTCACAACAATCAAGAACCATACAGGCCTTAACAATGATAATGATGTTAGTTCCCATACTAATTTTATGTAATACCATATATTTATCTATTTAACATGATATTATTTTCAAACTATCCTTTATTAGGTGCGAAATAGTGACAACCACCAATATGATTTTTTCGGCCCAAGGGTTCTGGCTTGCAAATCCAATAAAACATTCCACTCATAATCAGAAATAAAAGAATGAGATATCTTTTTCGACCTCGATGAGTATACTGTCCTAATGATTAAATGTATTTTATTCTTTAAATCCCATCAGTTCCCCTTTATTATAGCCATCCACAATTAATAGTCTTTAGGATCATTATTTTTATTTGTCTATATCTAGTGATGATTCATGAATGTGGTGGTAGAGATGGTTCTAGGAACATAAAATCTCTATCCTTTACTGCATCAGAAGTTATAGAAATAGTAATTCCTTATATAAGGGATATAAAATATATAAAACAAAATTTTATAATCTTCATGTAATATTTAACATAAAGATTCGTTGAAGGAATAGTAATTCATAACTACAAGTAAGCACTGAAATATCCTGGGCCATGGTGTAGTTCTAGAAAAAAAATCCCATTCTTAATGATCTCTTTAGGTTAATGATGTAAGTAATGGCACACAAAAGGTATAAAACCATTTTTCATCTCACTCTATTTTTTTATATCAGTTTATGGATCATAAATTATTCTATCATTGATCATATTCAAGATGTACCCTATCTTCAACCTCAACACATGATTTATTCGAACATTATAACTTGAAATCAGACTAAAAAATAAACTAAATCCGTAATCAACATATTTTTACATTACATAAAGCATAGAATCTTATATTTAAACAATCATATGGTTATACAATCATTAGTTTGAGTATATGATAATAGAAATATTGTTACACTCTAAGAGAAAATATAAATTGAGTGCCATGATTTTTTAAGATGTTATACAATGAGTATGAGACTATATATGTCTAAAATACCTACAAAACCTCCATCAGAAGAGTATTGAACTTGCATAATATAACCATGATTCATATATTATTTTATATTATATAGAGTATATAGTCAACAAATTGACCTAAGCTACTAAATTGGAACATAAGTCCAATATAAAAGTATGCTTAAAATAAGAAAAAATATTAACATATTAAAACTATGATAATGAGATAAAGTTAACTAAAAATTATTCCATATAATGATTCCTCCCTATCTTATTTATTACTGGTGAGTTTCCCAAAAACTAAAAAAAACTTTTTAGGGCCATAATTTTGAATCTGACGTAACTATTGATGGTTGGAATCCTCAATTTGATAGGATATTCCCAAATTTACCATAGAATATATTATTTAATTCATATAAAAACTGAATAAAAGATCATTTACAACCACTCTATGATTCATTTATTAGGTTCTTTCATATAATTATTTCATAGAGTTATTAGATTACTGACTAGTTCTTAGAGTCCCTATAATACACTTCATCATCCATCGCACCTTTATTATGTTCGCTAGTGGAATAACCAAACACAAACCCCCCTTGGAATCACTATACTAAATCCCAAAAAACATAATCCTCACATGACTACCAGAATCCAAACATAATTATTTGAACTGTAACAACTCTAATCGTATTCTACATTATCATAAAATTACCCCATCTAGTTTATAAAGAAGTTGTGTCTTCCACTATATTTAATTCACTAATAGAGAAATATATATAGACCAGAACTAAGAAGTAATGAAATATATGGGGAGAATAGACTACGATAATCTATATAAAAAATCATCCCCAATTCATAAAATATATATCCTACAACCAATATCTTTATATATATAATAATATAACAATTCCATGATGCATGAATTTCATAAGAGCTATCCTATAAAATTCCGCATAGGTTAAACAAAGGTTTTATAATAAGATAATATCACCAAACATAATAAAAGTGTAATATGTGTAATTTCCCATACCATGCACAAGCCATCAATTTTCATTATTCGGTGTCTGATAGTTTGTAA
The DNA here is from genome assembly GCA_963277665.1 of Viscum album. Taxonomy (NCBI): domain Eukaryota; kingdom Viridiplantae; phylum Streptophyta; class Magnoliopsida; order Santalales; family Viscaceae; genus Viscum; species Viscum album. The sequence goes on along the minus strand of OY728136.1, from coordinate 1,234,620,931 downwards.
GTGTTTTTATATTTAGATTAGTGTTTTTTATGTTTGATAGAAAAAAAATATTGGTGTAATTTAAATGTTATAATAACTTATTTGTGTAACTAATTTTGATGTTTTTCAAGTGATTAAAATATTTTTTTATTTTTTGAGAATTCATAAATTATAACAAATACTTATTTTAAGTAATTTTATGTTCTTGTAAGTGAAAAATAATTTTTTTTGTTATTTTTACCTTCATAGAAAAACTTGCTTCTATTTTTTGGATGGATTTCTTTATTAGCATATATAAATGGTGTTTTATTCATTCATTATTTCATAAAGGTAATCCTTACCTCATGCCTGTAATGGGAGTGTACGAGTTTTTAAATAGGCTATAAAAGGGTTATATGTATATATTGTAAGGGTAGACCAATATTTCATTTAGTTTCATAAATGTAATCCTTCTCTAAGTAAAGGTAAAATTCATTCTATATGAGGGTTATCCCACCAATTGTTTTGTAACATAAATGTAATTTATGAAATTTGTACGTCACATAGTGGTCAATATAAATTTCATACATCTATATAATGGTGGCCAATTTTTTAGGGGAAATACATTTTAAATTTATGTAAGACATACATATTGATTATGTGTATTATTTTTTAACCAATTTTCCACAATTAATTCCCAGTTCAACTTGATATAAAAATCAATGTAATTTAATGAATTAAATAAATAAATACCATGGATTTAAATTTATAAATATTTTTAAATGAAATCTTTCATTGTCATTGAATTTAAATTATTTAAATTATTTAAATTATTTTATAATTTAAATCAAACTCAATTATAGGAAAATTAAATGAAAAATCTTTTATAATATTTCTATAAAATGATAAGAGATGCAAATCTGTTACTCTTAGAAATCATATATTTTTCCTCATTTATATTTCAATAGTTCTTTTTTGAGTTAGAGTAATCCAATATTTTTTATTTCGTTGTACAATGTCTTCTAAAAATAGATAAGATCCCTTCTTATGTCTGAAGAACCACACATCCCACCTATCTTTCTCTCTTTCTTATGTTTTGGGTACACCATGAAAGTCCATTCGTATCATGTTAGGGGATCTTTAAACAACTACTTTATATTGATAAAGTGTGATTTTGACATGATTTAAAGGCCTCTTGTTAGATGGATGTGGTTAACCATTCTTAGAAAATATACCAGAGTATAATCATATGAAGAATTATTAGTTGATAATCCTGAAATTATAAGAGGTGGATGAAATTCATTTTGTGTATTAATCTATAGGAAGTGTTGTTAATTTAATAATTAAAAAATAAGATAATATAATATAGTATATTATTTCATCTATTAATAAATAAATAATTACATGTTTTAGGATGATATTGTTAACAACAAAATTACATAAATTATTCTTGTTAATTAATTTAGTGATATAAATAATAATTTTATATTGATAAATACCATCATATTATGAAATATATATTTTATTATATTCATGTATTGTAAATTATTAGATTATATTGAATTTTGTAAATACGAATATATTTTTCACTATAAATAAAAAACAATAATCATTGAAGGATAATGAATTATTATATGTTGAAAATTTATTTCCATGACATATGAATTTATAGTGTATTAATGAGATGTCATAAAAAATATATTATATAATCTGAACTTCAATAATAGTATGTAGTTCCAATATGAATAGTGTGATATTTCTATTTCAAAAATGGAGATTGGGATTTATTGTATATAAATTTTGGTTTACATGAAAATGATATTATTTTAAGAATTGTATTAGAAACAATGTTGTATTTTGTGGGTTATTATGATTATTTTTTAATCTATAAATAACATGTTCAAATATATATTTAATTTTGTTGATAAAAATTTAAACAACGTAATATAATGATTTAACACATCTCGTAGATAATAGAATTTGACATTATGTATGATTATTGTATAAATAATAAATTAAAAATTTATTTTTAAGAATAATTATTATTATTCTAGGAATTATCCAAGAGGGTGAAATAGATAAATTTATATAGAAGTTTAAAAATATTTTTTTATTAAAAATGATAGTTTGCTATACTGAAAAATTATATAAAAAATTTTTATAATAACTACATGATTATATTTAAAAATGTAATGTTGAAATAGAGATCATTACATGTTAATATTATTTAATTTTTCATGTTGCGAAGATTAAATTATAGTCTGGTTTGTGTGTGAATGTGATTATTGTTTCCACTTGATATTTACTTGACATTGATTTATCTACTTAGATTTATTTTATTATTGTTATTTAGAATGATTAAATTCTTAAAATAGATAAATAATGTAGATTTGGATATTATTATTAATTAAAATAAAGAGGCACATGTATAAAAGTTCTTATTCAGTTTAATTTTTTTAAAACATTAAAATATTACATTAAGTACGATAAGTTGATTGTATTTACTTGTGGTTACTAAAAAGGGGTTCTTAATTCTGGAAACCTATTCATAAAAATTATTTAATTTATTTTTTAATTAAAATTTTTGATTAATACTGAAGAATTGTTTAGGGATAATTAGGTCCATTCTTCATTTAAAAATAATTTAATTCTATGATGTTATGACCATAGTTTCCTTCAATAATTTTTAGAATTGTTAATTTAATAATTTTGTTTTAATTATGGATTTTGATCCTTTATGTGTTATATTGATAATGTAATAGACTATGGAAATGATGAGTAATGGGTGGGGATATTAGAGGCTATGGTGGTATTGATGATTGTGATGGAATTGGGTATCGGTAGAGCTGATGATGATATAATTGGGTGTCAGTTAAGATGATTATGGTGTCATGGGGAGTTGATTTTGACAATGTTTTTGGAATGAGGTTTCATATATTAAGTTATCTGGATAATCTATCCGGTGATATTTTATGTGCAATGTTGTGGGAAACTAGGGTGGTATGGATCAATTTAATATGAGGATTATTCAGTGAATGTTATTTCTTGCTTGATTCTAATATTATGGTTGATGGTTTGATGTTATTTTTATGAAAATTGTCAAACTCTGGGATGCTATTTCATACTATCTTCTTAGAATTCACATTTTATTTAGTATTTTATGTTGTTCCCTACTCATTTATTTCTAAAATTATAATTGAATTATTGGAAGTGTGGTTTTAGTTCATTAAGATTACACATAATGATGTCATACAGAAGAATATAATGATATATTTAAAATAATTATCACTAATTTAAAAATACGATTATAATGTAAATTTGGGAAATTAAAAAATGTTATTTAATGGATAATTAATTAATTAATACTTAATTTGATTCTTGTTTAACTATAATTTATCGAGAATATAGAGAAGTGATTTAGGTGTCTTATGTGAAAATATAAGTGTGTTAGTCTATATCTAGGTAGTTTCTAATAATGTGGTTGTGAGCTATATCTATTCAATATTTGTTATGTTATATGCACCCCTCCCAGAATGGAGAGGAAAACTGGTAACAAGTTGTTCAAGTTTCATTTTTCTGATATCCTTGTAGGAATGTATATGAATTGATGATTACCCCCTCTCCCTTAATCATTCTTTTGTTGTATAATTACATGTGGGTATTCATTGTGGTGATTTTTTATACATGTGAATCTGGAGATTATATGGATTGAGATTATAAAAAACGTATGTAATACAGATATAGTAAATGAAGGACTATAATAGGATTTTTATATATGTTTTGTGATGGATTAAGGTAATGTAAATAAAATATAGGCTATGGTTGTTCTAGAAATAAACCTAGTTACTATATGGATGATTTATTTTTGATGATGTATCATGGGTTGTGAATGGTATAATACAATTACCCTGATTTTTTTCAATTAAATATTTATGGATTATAGGAGGGATTAAGATATACAATGATTATGTTTGAGAATTAAACCCGAGTGAGGAATCGGTTACAAGGTACCCTTTTCTATAAATTCATGTTCTCCATATTCTGGTTATACCTTTATGTACTATTTGATGAGTGACCCATCAAAGGAATGGTAAATGATTATTATACATGTTTACGTGATCAATTGGTTTCATTTTTTTACTCATTGGGATTTAATATGCAACTTTCACATATTTCACGATGTTTTTGGGAGTACCCAATAGATTATTCATGTTATGATCACCATATATATATATATATTCTATTTCATTAGGTGCTAGTTTGTAATTAAAATGTAATTTACTATTTCAGGGAGAATTAGGGATTCATTTGAGGTTTATGGTCATTTCCAATGATTTCTCTCCATTTTTTTCATTTTAGTTATATAAAATTACTTATTAAATAACATAGTATATTGATATATCTTCATTATAAACAATATGTACTTATTGTATAGGGGTTTTCTTATTTAATCTATTACTTCTCAAACCTTTTCTAGGGTATTATATCTCATCTGTCTGATTATATACCCTTTGTGCTAGTTTCTATCTTATTCCTTATTCAAGAAAAACATCGGTCATAATTATCTCCTTCAATTATTTCAATATATGGATGGGTTCCTCTAGAGTAAGGGGAATGTGATTGAGGGGTATCTACCATGATGTTGGAGAAGTAATATTGTTTTTTGAATTATAATGTACTGATGATGCGTATGCTACTAAGGAGATAGTTTAAAATGTGATCAACACCCTCTATAAATAAGGGAAATGTTACAAGACATTGGATTTTTTGTGTCATGGGTTATGACGTATGGAACATAAATTTTATTAGACATTATAAGTGAAGTGATGTCACTTTTAACATAGAGACCATAAAAATGATCATGCATTTGGCATGAATGCGTGTGTTTTTAAACTAGGTAGAAAATGGAAAATTGGGTTGAAATGAATTTATATCCAACCTTTAATATTTTGTTTCCCTGATTATAGGTCCCTAACATTTCTGATTTTTAATGAATGTATTATTTTCAACATACCACTTATGGTTGTGTAAAATATGTTCAGAAATATCCATCAAAAAAATAACTGAAGAGTGGATAATTATGAAAACAATGATCAGAGGTGTTGACTCTAATATTATAAATTCCATAGTCGACATAAGTTTTATGTATCCATATTAGATTAGCAGACATATGCTCAGTTGGAGGAGTAAGTGATATCTTTTAGTTTAAATCTTTATTAGAGGAACCATTATGATTCATTGGTTACGATGATGCTATGTTTGGAAACAAAAAAGTAGTGGTTCTTTTTCCTTATGGTTTTTATGATTTTTGATGTTTTGTGGGAGATGTTTCGTGATCGATTTTCAGGCTAATTGTTTTTCCTGACCGCAAAAGAGACATTTCAATCAGTTTTTTTCATCGAATTATTAAGTGATTTTTGAAATTTTCTCTAGATATTTGGTACGATGTTTGAATTATATTATTGATCATATAACCATTCATCTATTATCCCCATTTCTGTAAATGAATATAATCATCATCAATATTTCATTTCCAGTCATTCAAAATTATATAGTGAGGCCTTCTCATTTAGTTAGTTAAAACATGCATATTAAATCCTTGATCAATGATTTTTTTGTACCATGTCAATAGATTGTTTCCACCCACACCAAATTATCAATATATATGGTATCTATAACTCATTCCATGGAAATGGTGTTGAGATGGATAAATGGTTTGCAGAAATTGTTTCTATGAACATGTTCATATCATTATATAACTTTCTCCTTAGTCTTGTTGATGTGATTATATGGTCCCAGGGGAGGGTTTTCTATTATTATATACCTCCATTACTATACTCTCAGACACATTTTATAAGATAATTTTTTATAGGAAATGGGTAATTATTTTCAATATTTTTATTTATTCAATAAAATAATCACATAGTCCATGTTGAATGCTTCATGGTGAAAGGAAAAATAATTTTGTATATTTGACACTAATTTATTTTTCCATAGTAATAGGTTCAATTATTTTGTTTTTTTGAATTATATTCTAGTATGATGTGGGTTTTTTTGTGACATTATTTAGGATTTGGATGTATCCTTATGTTATTAACATCCCAGAAGGGATTTCTATCATAAGTATAATGCTTTTTAGTCTTCAAGGTATTAATAGAGGTTATAATCTCACCTCCAAAAATCATTATTTTTTATCACATGTTTTAAAACATTATATACAAGTTAGTGACTCCGAAAGAGGATAATATCATGTTGTGGTGTATGGGATACATCGAATTATAAAACTAAAAGAAAATATATATATAAGTTATAGTTTTTTAAATGCATGATAATTGGTGTTAATTTCAAACTCATAAATATAATGGTATAAACCTATTTTACATATTAATTGGTTTATTAAATCCCTCATTGTTTTTTATTTTTTGTTTTATTGGTGAGTAATATTTTTTTAACAAAACTATAAAAAATTTATAGCTAGATAAAGATTAATGTTACATCCGTATGTTTTGTTTTTGATTAATGTCATATGTTAAATTGGATTAATCAATATTCATATTAAGTCTATTGAAATTAACTTGGTAAATATAATGGTATATCTATTTCTATTTAATATAATTAATTTGATAAATGTTTATAACATTTCTATAAATTTTAGTTTTCATGTAACACATGTTAAATATGTTTGGATGGATTTCATTTTTGGAATATTTCCAATTTCTTATATTTATCAAGTTCGATTAACATAAAGAATGATTAATTTTATCATTATAATGGTGGGTGGATTATAATTTTTTAGGCCTAATGAATTTGATTAATTAATATATTTTAAGCTCAATTTTTTTATAAGTAATAAAATATTTTTGGTAAAATTAATATTTTGGGTAACATATTTTCTCAGAAATGAAATTTTAGTTCTTCAATGAAATGTGAAAATATTTTAAAACATGTTTTGAAAAATTAATTTGAATGGTTTTTAAAAGAATATATTGATAAATAAATTCTAATGAAGAAGTATTAAAAGGTATTTCTTTAATTTTTTTTGTGAAACAATATTTTTAATTAAAGAGACTTAGTGAATGTTATTTTTTAATTTCATTCTTTTAAAATTTAACAGAAATAAATTTGAATTTTTTTTAAAAAATGTTTTTCATGTAAGAAATAATTTGTATGTAATGTTTTTTTTAACATCTTAACTTTAAGGTAATAATGTATTTTTATAAGCATCGTGTCATGAATTATTAAAAAATAATATTCACGTATGTTACTTTATACTGTTTGTGACATGTTAATCCTGATAATTTTGTAATTTTATCAATTCAAATTTTGTATCATTATAAATGGGGGAAAATATTGTATATATTTCCATTTGAGGGAATATCTATGTAACATTGTTGATGTGATTGATATTGTATTGTTTTACCCAACATGATGTTAAATCCCTTTTATTTAAAATAATTAGAATTTATTTTTTTTAGTTGTCTTTTCATTCTATAGTTTTGTTTGTTATAATGATTATTGATTCATATGTAATGATTATTTGTTTTTCCATTGAAATTTTTCTGGCCATTATTATGATTATGTAGCCTTAATTGTGAATGAGAGACATAGATTTTTGGTTCATATCTCATGTTGTAAGATGGTTTATTTTTTTTGTATGACTTATTTGATATGAAGTTGATTTATGAGATTGATTGTCTTTTTTGATGTATTGTTTTGTTAATGGAGTTATTAATGATTAAGAGGAGTCTCTACTATGAGATTGTTTTTTATATTATTGTAATGATGTTCTATAGATATACCATTTTTTCCTCTAGTATGTTGGTAATGTTATAATAATAGAGAGATCTATGAGAGGTTTCTTAATGTGTGCCTAAAATATTTCTCTTCTCATCTATATATTTCTAGTTTTTATATTAAATATCATGGAAGTTAATTGCTTGATATGTGTTTAATGTAATAGTTCATAATATAATCGAGCCTTATTCTTTCATTCAAGGGTTCTGGGTAGTTATAAATATTTGTTAATATATTAATCAGTTGTTTTTGATTTTTTTAAAAAAATAATAAATGTAATTTTACTATTTTAGTAGATATTGGGAAAATAAGTTAAATATTTTAAAATTTATCAGTTTTTATATGTTTTTACATATTAGAAATTATAATAAATCCTTATAAAATTTATTTGTATGGTCATATAAGTGGGAACTATATTTTTTATTTCATTTTTACAATTACACACAAAGTTACATATTTTCCATTTTAAAAAATGTTTTCAAAAGACTGCATAATGGTAGAGGGATGTTTATTAATCTTACTTAAATATAGGTTTTTTATTAAGGATATTTATGGGTATGTGCCTCCCTCATTACCTATATAAAATAATGTTTTTCCCTATGTAAAGGCCTGATCATTTTTTTATGCACTCATATGGCTATGCCTTAGTTTTCATGCTCTCAGAAAGGTAAGGCTCACCTCATGTGAGGGGGTTTATAAGTTTCTTAAATCTATATAAATCTATATCACCATTTTTCATTACCCTTGTTTGGGTATCCCAAATTTGAAAAAAGGGTAGCCTATATTTTTGAAATGAAACATATGGTTCATAGGTATATAGTATAAGGGTAAACTTATATTTATTCTTTTCCATGTAAATGTTAGACTTCAATACTTATACGTTAAACAAGACATTTTAGATTGTCAGACACTAATTTATGATGTTGAGTAATGGTACTCCATGAAATCCATAATTTATGATAGGGTCAAACAAAATTTCATATTCATCCTTTAGGGTGGACAACCATGTTAAGGTAAAGCCCAGTTACACTTACACAACAGATTCTTTTTCGTATATTTGTTATAATTTCTAAAATATCAAAAACATATTCCCAGTTCAAACTAATATGAAATTTTAACATCAATTAAGGAAATAAATATAGAAATAAGGTGGTTTTATATCTATTAAGGGTTTAAACACAACAATTTTCCTTCCATAAATTATAAATATTCAAATGAGTTTTCCATAGGAATCAAAATCCAATCTGATTAAATCATAATTAAATTGAAATCATTGATATGTATTTTTATAAATTTAAAAAAGAAATATTTTAGTTATGCATAAAAATCAATCCAACGTCACAATTTTAGTTTTTTGAGTTTTTCTTCATATCTAGGTGATCCATGAACCACAATTTTAGTCTAGTGTGTATTTTTTAAATCAAGTAGATCTATTCTCTTGTTTCTATAATAACACATAACCTATCTCTCCTTAGTTTTATCTATAGTGTAAAAGGTTTAACTTATATTATTTAGGTAACTATTAACCTCTATTTTATAATGTGTTTGTTGGATTTTACTATTTTTTGGATCCTATATTAAGATAGATTTTATTAAAAATAATCAAGAAATTAGATAAAAATTAATCACTTGAATACCAATAAAATGATAATCTATAAATTATAAAGGAGGGGAATGAAATCGAGGTTATCTATTACATTTAATGAAATGTTATTATTTCACTAATTAATATAAAATAAAAACATATGTATTTTATTGATGATTCTATTAATAAAATAGAAATTAGATGATATAGGATTTTTTAACATGATAATTTAATTGTTAATTTTTTAAATTAATTCAATATAATAGTTTATTAATTGAGATTGATATAGATTATAATATTTTAAAAATACTTTTTCTTCAACTTCTAAAAATTATCTAATGATAATGAATATAGCATCACTTGAAAATGTTTTTTGTTTGATAAAAAAATCATATAAACATAAAAACCTATCATATATGGATTTTTATCCATATCCTATAAATTTTATGGAATTTTTTTAATGATATAATATAGATAAATATTATTATATTTATGAATTTATAATTTCATGTAGTATAATATGATAACTTAGTAATTACTAATTAAACAAATGAAATAGATTTTACTGCAAGTAAATTATGGTTATCCTTTTATTTTTATTATTTACGTAACTAAATTAAAACATATAATTCTTATTATGTATAATTAATATTATTTTATTATATGGCAACAAAATGTTGAAATAAATATTTAATATTTTTTATAATAATCTAAAAAATATAATTTAATGATTTAAAAAATGAATTAGATAATATAATATGATAATCTGGAAGAATATAAGAAGAAAGTCAAAATAATTACCTTAATGTTGTCGAATAATTGTGATTATTATAGGAATTTGCAAAGATTGGGAAATAGAAAATTTCATGACATAGTTTAAATATTATTTGATAATATAAATTTTTTGGAATGATATGTTTATAAAATAATTAATATATTTTGATAAGAATTATTATTATATCACCATGGATTAAATTATTTATATTTTTATTATGGTATATTAAATAATACTATTTTATCATATTTTCATGATTAAAGAAATATGGGTTTTTGATCAAATTTATTTATTATAACCTCTTTATACTTACTAGATAGTGTTCTATATACATAAATATATTTTTTAAATTGTTTTCTTTCATGACTGAATTTTTGAAACCTATAAATAACATAATTTTATATGTTTTTATCAATTAAAATAACGGGTCATGAAAATAATAATTTCTACTAATCTTGGAATTTTTTAAACGTGTAAATAATTCTTCATTCCTATTATATTTATCGTAGAAACTTTCTTTCTACTGATATAGGTTGACTAAGGTGGAATGAATATGTATTATAAACTAGATAATTCATGATGGAATAAAAATGGATGACTATTAATGTTGAATTTTCATGGGCAGAGTGATCCCATTTTTGATTGAGAAAGGCTTAGATACCTAGTTGTTATGTCTTTGTTTCCTTTAAAATTAGTTATTGTATATTATATATTAAATTTATTTATGGGATTTGGATTTAGATCCATAATATTGTTGACTCATATCCAAATAATATTGTCATGATGATTAATAGTGGGATGTAGTTTCATGTTATAAGAATGATTGAATCTTTTAAGTGGTATCTTAGGCTTACTCTAAGAGTTGTTAAATTTGGATTAAATTATAATGCAATTATCGAATGAATGGGGTTTGTCATTGATTCCAAATTATAATGATTACATCTTAAAGAATGAATGCTAATAATTAATGGTGTTATTAGCAATTATATTATAATATTAGAACTTTAACTATTGAAATAAAAATGAAGTAATATAAATAAGTGTATAAAAAATTAAATACTATTTATTTTTATTAGTTTATGCTTTTATGATATCTAGATATTATTTGTACAGTTTTGGTGTCATGTTTTAATATAGTGAATGATGAGTCTATGTCTAGTCAGTTTCTATATGTTTGGATGTGAGCTATATGTTTTCTATATATTTTATCATTTCAGATGTACACCCACCCATATCTAATGGGATGTAGAATAAATATTTTCTCATGTTATTTTCCCCCATCATCTAGGGCCCTAGAGATATGGATGTGTATCAACCCCTATCCTCCCTCTCTATTCATTTATTGTATTATTTTCAGTTAAGAATTTTTCTAAATTTGAATATATGTGTGTAATGGGATCTGATGGCTTGATTTAATTATTAATTTATATGTTCTAGATATACTAAATGAATCATTCTTAATTTTATGTTATGTATGTGATTTTATGTCTTGAGATGTATTACATAATACATAGGGTATGGTGGATTTAATAAATAAACCTAGTTACTATATGTATGATGTGGATTTGATGCTTTTTTCAATGTGGTTCATTTTATAATATTGATTCTCATGTGATTTTGATAAAAATATTTTTTAGAAGAGATTACAGCTCAGAACATGCACTCTTTGGGGAATAAGAGTGGAAAACCAATGTAAATTGGATATAGGGTACACATTTCTGTGTGTGTGTGTGTGTGTATTCTAAAAATCGTTCTTATAATTCAGTGAACTGTATAGTGAGTGATCCTAAATGAGAATTGGAAAATCCTATTATACTTGTTTAGGTGATTTTTGGTTCACTTATTTACTCACTAGTTTTTTGTATTCTCCTATCATATTTTTCATTAGATGTTTCATGGATGATCCTAATGATTATATATTTTATACTCACCCAGTGAATATATAATATATTATTAATTTCAACACCATCTATTTATTGTATAGGATTATAATTACTAGTTTTAAGTCTTTTTCAAGAGAATTTTTAGATTATTTACCACTATATATGATTTTTCTACCTTTTATTTCTATTCATATTGCATCCATTCATGTATAACATAACATTATTTATCAATATTTTTTTATTATTTATTAGGATTTGAGAGTTGTTTGGGGTTTTTTGTATTCTTCTCCCATAATACTCACCTCATTATGAGGATAATTCTTCTATTTTGTGTGATTATATAGAATGTGTTAGGGTTTCCCATATATGGACTATTGGGGGCTGACATCGGGTGTCTTTTTCTATCTTCATTTATTTAATGGATTAAGGGTGATTCATTTCATGGAGGGTGTCCTAATAATATGGGAAGGTATTCACATATTAAGAACATTTGGGAATAGAATACAAGAAAAACCAATCACTGACCAGCAGAACAATACACTTCCATGAAGAAGGTCTAGGAGATCGACAATATCACCACTCCCCAAATTCATCACAGAACATTGTAACGTTTACACATAAATATAACATGTTTTAACAAGTACCATAATATAATTATAATAATAAAAATGATTAAAATTCCATAAAAATGTAGAGTTAATTTTTTTGTCAATAAATAAATCAAACATGAGGGAAGTATGAATCATAACACCAAAGGAACCATATACCAATTACATTTAAGAAAGAAACTGACATAAATATAATCATAGTATTTTAGATCAGCGCTAATATAGAACATATCTCACAATAAACAACAAATAAATATATTAATTGATGTCTCATAAAACCATATGTTAATTGACCATTTTTGGGTCACATCTCAAAGGTTTCAATAGAATATAACTTAATATAGAGGGTATATCATTTTTATATTAGATATCCATTTCTAATAATTCAATGAAACCGCCATGACATCTAATTATAAGCAATGTGGTGGAACCCCCCAGGTTGTGCATAAGAGTGGATGGTGTACTAATGGCTCATAATGTGTTTTATCTATCAAGTAAGGGGGTTTTTGACATTATATTTTTATGAACCCCACCTTTTCTTAAAATTTGGTACCCTATACAGAATGTCTATATAGTAAAAATTCCATAAAATTTGTATGCTCTTATGGGGATATTGGATACTTGTCAGCTCTAACTTCTTTTCCCACTCTTCTCATCAATGCTTAAATGATCCATGGAACCATTAAAGCTCAAATTTTTTATAAAAACCACATAAAAATGAATTTTTAAACAATATAATTCTCAATTTTCACAAATTCAGAGAGTAGACTACTCATTTGTTGAATGTTGACACCACGTTGAGATGATTTCAAAAGCACACTAAAGTACCTAGTACAAGATAAGTACATCATAGTTAAAATTCATATAAACCTAAGGTTTCAAATAAGTTGTAAATATTAGTTACATGAATAGTTTGAGTCAACTAATATAGGGTTTCCAATAATGTATACATTTTTTATAAAATACAAATTTTTACATGAATGTACTTCAAGAATAAGTCAAGTAATATCATCTGGATACATTACATGTACTCTTATGTACATGTAGTAAAATTTCTCACTTAATATATTATGTAGAGTTGATAAAAAATATTAATACATTATGGTACTATATATATGGGACCCATGACCACTCATATGTTTATTATATATACACTATGGTAATCTATGTTGATATTCATAACTTTTTTTAGGGCCGCAATGTGTTTGGTAAAAATTAGATTACTAGGGTGTAAATCCAGTACACAAACATTAATTGGATTGATTTTACTAATTTTATTAATTTATTGTTCTTCTATCCATTATTTCTTCAACAATACAACTCCTAGTTCACTACTAACATGTCTACCACACATGAACCCACTTTTATCAGATCGCAACATTATCAGATTCATAGTCAAGCATCACCATGTAATCCTTGGATATCTTTTACCATTACCATTAATATCATCCACCTTATTAATTGAATCATCTTTTAAATCCCCCCATTAATCTCTCTTTTTTCAACAATATCCCTATCGAATACAGATTACACTTTCTACCAAGCTTGGATATAATATTCAAAAAATATAATTCCCATTTTGTTCCACCTGGGATTTGATTTAAGAAAATATAATGTCAAATGTTGAACAAAAAACAAAAGTTTAAAATAAGAATGAATACAACATTTGAAGTTAATAATTGACCACCAATGTCTTCACACATAAATATGCACCCCAAAATTTGTGATAAGGCCAAAAATATCACAAACACCATATCTAGAATTTATCAGTTGAGGGAATTATTGACAAAACAATTCCTATTTCTATAATAAGTTTAGTTTTTATCCATTTTCCTTTATTATAACATTTATAATTTATTTTGAAACAATGTATATATAATAATTTCACTCCTCTCACATGTAAATGGAACCCTTCACCACATAACTTCTATACACAACATAACCACCTTACGTGTAATACCCTGAAATTCTAAACTAAGAACGTTGTATTTGATAGCATGTTTGACATGAAACACCAAAAGTGTAAGGGAATATAATATTTATAGACTATACAATATAATTCATATATTAAATAAATTAACTCTATGTTATATCTTGAAATCCATGTAATACTGAGTTATCTTTCATTACACACCACAATGATTTTTTTCGATTGCTTGCTTTACATGAGAAACCGAGTAATACCAAACAAAAATATATTATTAAAATATTATTATTTAATATAATATGATGTAAAATACATGTTAAATTTGGGGATATGAATAATATCAATTAACATTTGAAAACCGATGGTTTACACAAATATAAATGTAAATTCATTGGTTTCAAACTAATTAAAAATGAATATAAGAACCAATTAAATTGTAAGAACCCAATTTTTGAATTGTATAATGATCCTTTAAATTTTGATCGGATTTTATTTTATGGAAATTCTTTGGATTCCTAATGAGTTAATGAAGGTTGCAGTGGTGTTTTAGGATTTTTTGGGGCTTGAAACCCATCTATTTGGAAAAAAGGCTTTGCTGCATGGTTAGAGTAACCCGTGTGAGTAGAAAACTTGGTTAGTCTATAATGTGCAGATGGACTGCATTTTTTGAGAGATCCATATCACATGGTTGGAACAAATTTTCTCAAACCATGTGTCCTAACTATGTGGGTTCTCCCTTTTCTCCTGGTATTCATGCATGGTTGGCGTAGATTTTGGAAAACTATGCATCCAAATCATGCATAGCCTATTTTCTAGGTGAAATAACCATTTTTTCCTTAATGGTCTAAATATATTAACCCTTTTCCATACTATGAGTTATGGTAGAAATAACCCCATTCCCTCTCATTTTTTGGATCTTTCAAGTCCTAAATAAGGGATTTAAATATCTCCTTCATTTGGGGTCAAAAAAAGCTTCTTCATGTCACGATGCATGTGAAACGGGGAGTACTCAAGCCATTTAATCCATTATTTGTTTCTCTTCCTCTCATCATAGTTATCTATGTGTGAGTTATTATACTTTCTCTTCATATCTACTCTTGTATAGTTCAAATAAGAGGTTGATACTTGATGAGGATATTCTTCCATGTATGAGGCGTGTGGTCTATAACTCACCCCTCGTGTTCATTGATTTTGGAATTGTCATGTGGGGCCTTCGATTTAATCAGGTGGAATTTACATAATTTAAATTCCATGATTTTAGTTTTTAGAATCACATTGTTATTCTATTTTCATATATGTGATTAATTTTTGGTGGTTACATCCACGACATACAAAAGGTCATGTAAGGTAATATTCCATAATTGAGTTTTTAGTGTTTAAACACTTTTGACCCATCGTTTAGGTGTGCTTGAGCTTAGACACACTAATTGAAGGGATCTGTATATTAAATTCAAATCAAATCATGTAATGGAGATTATAATTTACCATTTCACTTCAACTTTACCAACATAAATTATGTGATTAAGTGCAATTAGTTGATTAAAATGATAAATTGGAAATTATGTTGTATGAATAAGACTTGGCCATGTTAATTGGAAATGAATGGTTGGTTCCATATTTTATCACCCCTTTCCAATTTTGGTGGAAGTTAGTAGATTAACCAAGTTAAATTATCATGATATATATAGATAAATTAAATGGAAAAAATGCTATTTTTCCTTGTCAAAAAAATAAAGGTCATGGATTAAACAAAATGAATTTTTAAAGGCATTGTTATAATATTTTATTATTACATTTCATGAATTAAATATAATTTGAGTATTTATAAACAAGTACCAAGAGATATTTATAGAAATTATTGAAACATGTTAGCTTATGTATTCCTAATGGAAAGCCTCTATACTCGAGGACGCCACTCTTATTCAAGGATCCATATTTCCAAGGGTGGAACCCTACTTGGAACTAGATTCATATCTACCATTGGATTCTTGGTAAGACACAATAGGAAACCTTAATTAATATTAAAGGGTTACTCAGATAAAATCATTGAATCTATTGTGACTTAAGGTTCCTTGGTTTCAACCTTGGCCCTGACCATTGCTTATCTCTTATTTTACGTATGATGAATTCCTTACACTTAGTTAGAATCATTATTGTGGGAATTCCTTGGATGATGTTCCTTGGATTACATGCATACCCATAGCTACAAACAATTAATACTTTGTTTTCATCCCCTGAGGTATCGGTTACCTTTGTGATTACCCTAGAAAAATGTCCTCTTTAGTTATCAATTCTGGTTTCCTTGTTACATCTTGAAAACATAACTATTTATACAATCTCAAGGTGATGTAAGCGGTAGATATGCCTCAAATTGCATATTAATATATGTTGGAAATTATTTAATTGATGAAAATGTTACACATTAACACACATCCCATCGATTGAACAAGGTACATGGGTATTTAACTACATTGTAATGATTTACATTATATATATACATTCCTTCACACTGTTACATTTCCATTACACGGGTTGGATATTGTAGTCACTAATGGTGGTGGCCCACTGATATTTATGTTATACCCTCTACAAGTGTCGTTTGGTACATGGGAAAAAACACATGTGTGATGGTGTTATTAAAAGGAAGCATAATGCATTAGACACTTGATTATGTATAGGACAGAATAGAGCTGGTAGTAGATGATTGAGTCATAGCTCATGATTATTTAAATATTTTATGTATTTCCTTCTCTCTACATTGGGGTTTTCTTGTATTTATGCTACTTCTATACATATTTTCAACATTTATAGTGACATAAAATACATCATCATCAGTTTTTTTATGCATGTATCAGTTATTCCAGTTATTTTAGTTATATTGACTAGTCTCTTTCTATTTTACATTAAATTTATTTATATTAAATTCACTATTTATCTCATATTGTAGAAATTATGTTATCTTCCATGATAAAGTCTAGTAATTAAGTTATAGTATCCCCACATACACACCCTAGGCCCTCACTCCTAGTCAGCAGCATATAGCGTTTGGGGGGGGGGGTGCGCTTGAGTACATGTGGCCCACGGAGCCCAAGTCACCTCTTAAGTGGAATCTAGGTCCGAAATGTCACAAAGTGTTATAAAAGTGGTCTCTATGCTTACTTTACTATTTTTAGGAAATTTATTAGAGAATGGGATCACTGGGAACGTGGTTATATGTCATTATTGGGCATCATGAACCCATGTTTGGGGTAAAGGCTGAGTTTCCTAAATCATAACAATTATTTTTATTTTTAATATTAAATTTTATATCATTGAACAATTAGGTGACTCACATGTTATGTGGTGTGGTTTACTATTCTTTTGATTGAGATTATTTTTCATCCTTGGCCTGATGATATGATAGAAATGATCATTGTTACTTTCATTATATAGGCACCTAGAATTAACATGTCATGCATATTTCCATGATATATAGGTTTTTTTCACTTATTTTAGTTTACTCATATTCCAATGATTGTAGAGTGAACCTTTCCTTGTTCATAAATTTCTTATGATGATTTAGGGTTGTGATTGAGTGACTTCTTATTTCAATTCGTTACATGTTATGGGACCTCATGGTTCGAATGAGTAATTTACCGAATAAATTAGCTAATTAGAAATTAAAATGGGTGTTGTTTTCAATGATAAAGAGTATGATCACTACTTCACTATGAATTATAGTCCATTTTTAAGGAACATTGATTAATTTTCTATGAAAATTTATACATAAAAGTGAAATGGTATAACATATTTATCTTTCATTTTAATGCATATAGAAGGCAAAGGAGTCAACATGGTAATTAAATACAAAAGGAAATGAAACGGTTTCCAGTAAAGGATGTGCCAAGGTACTATTTACTTTCCACCTACTGGAATCCCTGTTACAATTAATTGATCAATTACTGATACCTATACTTCTTAGCAGGTATTGGGGTAGTATAACTTGGGTACTAAGCACTTTGTTTTATTTAGCTTCCATTAGTGTTTCTATATAATAGCTTAATGCTTTTTTGAGGTGTTTTATTAGTATTAATAATGTATATTTAGACTAGGTATGTCATTTGTGGCCTGTTTCTTTTGAGACAACCTGATATAGGTGTTTATGACAATGAGAAATAAAGAGACCTCTATATGGTTGAATTTTTTATGAACCCAAGATTAATTGAAGGGACCCTCATAGGTTTCATTATCTGTCAAAAGGAAATTTTTGTGATAAATTTTCTAATTATAAAGGGATGTCAATAAATGATTAGTTTTTAAAAGGATGTTCTATATGAGTATAATGTTATTCTTGGGAAGGGAAATGAGATCATTTTCCCTAGGCCTTCTCCTTATTATAAATTACATAAATGATTTTATTTATACCCTAGTAACTTTTTCATGATTTGATCTAGTTATTGGGTGGAAATTTGTGTTTTATAAGGGTTTAGTCATGGTTTCTATCACCCATAAATGAAAATTGGCTTGCTAAGTGTTGTAGGTTTTGAATGATTTGTCTTGTTCGAGTGTCGTTGTCCCAAGTAATATTTTTACCTTATAAATACCATCCTTGTTTGGATGTGTGTTCAAGGAATATCTGACCCTTGTTATGGGTGTGAGAATTAGATAATTATCAGTTTCAACATGTTAGGCATGATTATGGAAGGTTCAGTTGTTTTTTATGTCATGTGACCCTTTATTCATCCTCGGTAATGGGAGACATGGCGTATTGTCATCTAGATTAATGTTTATATGGGGAAGTATGACTCTGAGTTAAATATCTTGTATGAATCACCTAATACTCATATTCATATGTCGGATTACCTATGTATAGTATTGTTTTGTCGTCTTGATTCTAGAACCTATGGGTAGTATGAATTTATGTACATTGTAATATTTGAGTTATTATATAGTATAATGAAATGGTTCTGTTTGGTAAAATCATTGAGCTTTGTGGTGTTGAGTATGTTCTCAGGTCATCTTCATTGTAGATTGTCTTCAATGTTATGAAAATAGGTTTGTCTTAATGCTTGAGATCAATTTCAAGAGGCCCATGTGTTTTGACACACTGATCAGTTTGGTTTTGGCTTTCCTGAAACTGATTTAACATATATAAGAATGACTTGGAGGGGAATTATGAGTGAGGTTGATGTGAGTTTGATCTAGAGTGCTTATGAGTGTTTTTATTATCTCTTTATTTGATAAATAAGATACTATTAAGGAGGGAGAATCATGTGGATTTTGGTAAATATATTCCCTTACAAGAAAAATGAGCACATCCTAGGTGGACCATTGGGAAATGGTTGGTTTTTCAGGAATTCCCATGGGTCTTGAATGTTGGAATCAAGTCAATGCAAGCTTGATAGAATGACACAGATATGTTTGGCTATGATTGAAACCATTTAAAACACATCTAGTCTTGAATGGACATTATCGTTCTACCTTGAGAAATCCCAATATGCCTCATGTAGTGAAGGATTGTGATCAAGTTATAATGGGTCATCATCAGGTGAACCCAATACTCTTCCAAGGGTAGCCAACTAGTGGTGGTTTTCTGATTTTCATTGCAATATTCACATATTCATTGTGTAATTATCTTAAAAAGATGATCATGCTCCCAATCTTAATGTCATAGTTGATGCAATAAGAGAGTAACAATATTACTCCATGGAAAAGTTCAAATTTCTTTGGGCAGGTTAGTGATCTCTCTAAGAGTTGAGCACTAGATTTGTCGTTTTTGCTGAGGCTTGGTTATTCATGAGTGATACATGGGATCCCTATTAGGAACACCTTTGATAGACTCTTGAACACCAACCACCTTTTTATAACATGGAAACGAGGTGAATTCCACTCTAGGATATGTCAATTTTCTTACATGGAAATTTTGGTTGGAACTAATGTCTCACTTATAACATGGGGTATGGACTACTAAGGGATAGTTCCTTAGATTAATTTTTTATGATTTAGAGGTTACCCTGTTTTTGTTGGATCAAAAGTAACATTAAAAATGGTTGATGATTCCAGTGGGATGCATCTAGTCTACATCTGTATTTTTTCCAAGTCATGGTAGTTTAAAGCTTCAGATGATGGTTAACCATGGAACATCACCAGACATCAGTTATGAACTTCGGTGGACATGGTTGGGGAAAAACACTGCATGAATTTGTATAAGGCATTATAGTTCAGTATGTTATGTGTTGGCTATTTAATCATGGTATCTTAGAGGATGATTATCCAAATGTGGTTTTGTTGTTTCCTTCTGGATTAATGTATACAGCTAGTGAAAGACAATTTTGGGCATATCATCATATGGAGGTGAGTGCTGTTTTTGATATCCATGGCTTTTATGGATATCCGAGTCAACTTTTCTGAAGGTATCAATGGGTAACCACCCATTTTATTGTTTCTAAAATCACACAATAAACATCATTAAAATTATTAGAGTCATGGTTTGTAAGGAAATTCCATCTTAATAAATAACTTTGTTCATAATTAGCCCCTTTTAGTGATAAAATTCATGGTGGGGAGCACCATTGATTAAATTTTTAGAAGGCTATGATGTGATCATGTATCTAGAAAAATGGGATCACCAATATTGGTGGATTGGGATAAAACTTTGGATAGTATAATTTATCACTAGGTGTTACACCTATTATCAGGTGAAGGCAGATAACCAGCTAATTGCAGTCTTGTTCATCTACTTTCTTTCCGGGAATGGAAGTGTGAAGATATTGCTATGGATTTTTTAGTCTTCTTACCTAGGTCAGTGAGGGTTAGTGAAAATGTATGGGAAGTTATTGACCATATAACAAAATCATCCCACCTCATTCTTGTTCAATAAACTATCTATGTTGATGAGTTGGAAACAATATATGTCTATGTGGTCATACGAATACATTGGGTACCTCGTACTATCATTTACAATAGGGATTCTCATTACACATCATGGTTCTTTATGTTGTTGAATAAGGATATGGGTCCACAAGTGCTTATTGGAAAATCATTTAACCCTCATATCGTTTAGTATTCGGAACCTAAAATAAAGGTTCTAGAGGATATGCTTCGGGCATGTGTCCATGATTTTAGTAATTCATGTGAGAATCATATTCATATCATCATGTTAATAAATAATAATAGCTTTTAGGAGAAAATTCAAATGGATCCTTTTCAGTCCTTGAATGATAGGAAATTTTATTCCCCACTGTGATTGCTAGAGGTAGGTGAGGTAGCCCTACTAGGTTCTCTTGTCAAACACAAGACATTGGTGTAGGTTGAACTGATCATGATGTGTATGACTACTAATCAATAAAGATTAAAATTTCATGTCGATCACCATTGAAAACGTATAGTGTTCAAGGATAGGGATCATGTTTTCATATGGGTATCTCATATATTTGGGAAAAGATGGTTTCAGATGCAAGGGATTTGTCGCCTAGTTTTGTAGGGGATTTTAAGATTCTAGAGCGTGTTAGTCTAGTAGGCTTTTGGTTTTGATTACCTCAAAGGTATTGTGCCAGGGATGAGTTCTTTATTGATTCACAGCTACACCATTATCATCCCACCTTGCCTTATATTTTTGATCCTGAGGATGTAGATATAGTTGTCGATGCTTCATTTGAAGAGTACATTAGACACATCACTTACTAGACTGCTAAGACATTCTAAGGATGGTCTCTTCCACTAGTATTACTTCTATATTATCATAGATATGTACAATACTAGACATGGTATTAGGAGTCTAATGTACTTTTACATAGTCTAGAGTTGTTCTCAAACAATGTTTTTCCACACTTAGAAGTGGAACATGGGGAAAATTTTCATTAAAGGGGGAAATATGAGAACATGGTTTTTGAAATGGGTACAGATCCTCTATATTTTGGTCAAATTTACTTTTATGGTTTTTTATGCCTAATTATTTCATAGATGTTATAGGGGTGTTTGGGTATTTTTTGAAGCCTGTAAACCATATTTTTTAAAAAATGTCCATATCGGACAGTTAATGTAAACCGAGCGAGTAAGGCATGTGGTTAGTCTAAACCATGTGGATGGTCTACATTTTTTGGTTGAGCCATATCCGAAGGTTGGTTCATGGTTTCAAAATCCATGAGTCCTAACCATGTCAGTGACCCCTTTTCTCTAGGTACCCATGCAGGGTTGGTGTACTGTTTGGAAAACCGTATGGCCAAACCAGACGTAGTCTATTTTTTGGGAGAAATGAACATTTTTCCATTATTGATCTAAATTTCATAACCCTTCTTATCTATTTTTAGATCTAGTGGAATGAAACCCCTTACCTCTAATTTTACATTTAATTAAAGTGATATACTAGGGATTAAATAATCTACTTCATCTATGGCCCTATCGAGCCTTTGTTTGTCTTGTTGGATGTGCAATTATGAGTACTTGAGTCCTTTTTAGTCATTAATCATTTTTCTTTTTCTCACCCTATTTATCAAGGTCTGCGATCTTATACTCATTTTCTAGATATAATATGATTGAGGGAAAATTAAGAGTCAATAATAGATTAGGAGAGCCATACGAGTACGAGGTGTGTGGTTTATAACTCACCCATGAAGTTCGTTGATTTTGGAATTGTTGTGTGGGGCCTGTAGATTTCATCGGGTGTTGTTTATTGAATCTATATTCTATTATGATGTTTTTTAGAACTATATGATTATTCCTTTTCTCTATATGTGATTAATTGTGGGTTCATACATCCAATACATCCAACAAACCTAGTATAGTGATATTCCATAATTGAGTTTTTATTGTTTTGACACTTTTGATCCATTGTTCGGGTGTGATAGAGCATGACCACAATAATAGTAAGCCTCTTAACAGTAATTTCTTATCGAATACTGTAATGGTGAATAAAAATTATCACGTCACATACACTTCAACAACTTAAGGTGACTACCTAAGTGTAATTTGTTGTTTAAAATGATAAATTGGATTGTATGTGGTATGAATATGACTTTTTCATGTTAATTGAAAATGAGTGATTGGTTTCATGTCATATCACCCCTTTAAAATTTTGGCGGAAGGTATCAGATGAAAAAAATTAAATTATTATGATATACATTGTTAAATTTAATGGTTGCATTCTACCTGGTATTATCAAATTAATGAAATGAAAGGGTTAAACCAAGTGAATTCAAAAATTAATAGTTATAATATGGATTTATTACATTAAATGAATACAATATAGGTGGATCGTTATGAACATGATCCTTGATATCTTTATTGGAAGCCTAGAATCAAGTTAGTTTTTGGATTCTCCTGGGAATGCCTTAGTACCTGAGAGCATCTCTCAGATTTAAGGATGCATGTTGCTAAGGGTTATACCCTCTTTAGAACCATCCTTCCCTACCATTGTATGTCCGGTGTAGTGATTTTTGATTGATTCATTATTATTACCAGATTCCTTGGATACACACCATGGATCATGCATGAATTTAGGTTCAATGGTTACATCCTTGGGCCCAACCATTGATTATATCATGTTTTACTATGGATTAATTACATGGACTCTGATATAGACAATATTTTAGGAATAACTTGGCTGATGTTCCATGGATTACACTCTTTCTCCAAGATATTCATAGTTTTTACCGACTTAGAGAACCTTTAGTTCTAGGTTTCATGGGTTATTGCCATTTAAGAACTTCTTATTTAGTTATCAATCACAATTTCCGTATTAAATCATGGAAACATAACCATTTATACAATCATGTGGTGATGTTAGATCTAGATATGACTCATGTGACCCATTAATATAAATTGTTAATTAATTAATTAATGATATAGTTAAACATTCAGACACTAACTGAGGGATAAAGTAGGTACCTGGTTATTTAGTTACATTTCACAACATTACCTTATATATATTAAAGCATGCACACTATTACATTTCTATTACACGATCTGGATGTTATAGATACCATTGGTGGTGGACCATATAGATTTATTTCACACCCTCTCTGGGTGCAGTTTGGTATCTGGGAATGATTACATGTATGCAGGAATTGATAAAGGGAAGCATAATGCTTTAGACACTTGATTTCTTAATATTCTAGGATGCATCTAGAAACAACTGACCAAGTTGTAGCTCATGATTCTATGAATAGTTTATGTGTTTCCCTTATACTATATTCGGTATTATATGTGTGCTTGATAATTTTTATCTATATTTTATAGATTTCTATTGACATGACATATATAACCATTAGTTTTTCTATTCTTATATCATTTATTCCACTTATTTTAGCTATTATTTATTTTTATCTTTCAGTTGTACATTATATTTATTATATTTCTTCCACATATTATCTTATCTTCTATCATATATGTAACCTGCTATGATTCACTCTGGTAATGATGGAAAAGTCTCCCTACGGACACACCCTAGGCCCTAACTACTAGTCTGTTTCCTCTGCCTTTTAGGGAGATGGGTTTGACTCCTTCTAGCCACCAAGCTCGGGGAACCTCTTAAGTGGTGTCCAGGTCTGGGACCACGCAAATATATAAATTGAATGTTTTTTTAAAAAATAATTTTAATGCCCATAATGTTGTTTTATCGTAAAAAATTAAATTAATTTCAATTAGTTTGTGATATTTATGTCATATATATATATATATTAAATATTCAATAAAATGTTTTTTAAATTCATTAAATTGATTCTACAACCACAAGATAAGAATATCCCCAATCTTTTGCATAAAAATGAATAATTTTCTAAAGGCCCTTTTACAACATTTTAATGGTGATCCTCTTTCAAATAAATTTTTTTTTGAAATTTTATAAATATTATAAATTAATTTTTATTTTATTTTATAAATATCAATGTTATGTTTATCTATGGGTGAATTATTTGTATTTTTGTGTAGAAATTCATTTTTTATGAATAGTAAAAAATACAGAATATTTATTCAAAAATTGTTTTAATATATTTAGTTTTTAATGATAAATTATATTTTAAATTTTATAAAATTCATTTTATTTCAATTATATACCAGTTAATCAAATTTATGTCACTTAAATCAATTTCTCATTGAAGGTGGATATAAAAATATCTCAATATTTCTCCATTTTTACTTCAAAATCCAGCTTTGTCATCTCGTGTATGGGAATAAATTTAAATAAATTTCTAAAAAATATGTGAATGGAATTTGGAAAATTTGATTCCATATTAGGAATCATAATAAATTATATTTTATAATAAGTATAAAATATTTTTTTACCAAAAATTTTGGTGAATGTACTTGAAAATTATCACAACAATTAAGATAAAAATATTAGATTTACAAGAAACACAACCTTGACCATATGGGTCAAAATGACCCCCAAACATGTATAAAGTACATTTAATTTTAATATTTAGACCATATACCATCTTGGATAGAATATGATTCATTATTGGTGTAAGAACCCAAACCTTCTTTTCAGGTATGTTTTCCTTTTCTGGTCATTTTTGAGAAAAAGTGGAAATTTCTGGAGGTTATGCAGGGGCACATGGTTGGCGCACAGTTTAAACAAACCATGTGGCCTGCCCAAGAAACCATGCACCCTTGATAGTGGGATGCAAATGGGAGGTGCACGGGTGTCAAACTGTGCGGGCAATTCGTGTGAAGCCCTTGGATGAGGCAGTGGGCTCTGCACGTGCTACACACGGTTTTTCAAACAGTGCGGGAAAGCTGTGTGTTGTCACTTGGTGAGACAGGGGCAACCGAATGGTTGGCGCACGGTTTTCCAAACCGTGCAGGAAAACCGTGTTACCACTTAAAAATTATGGTTTAAAGACCCGGGCCACTCTGGATTCCTCATTTCTTCTTCAAACTCTCTCCCACTTGATCCTCAATCGAGATTATGGGTTATCAAGGGTTGGAGGGGCTCTCCCACTCATTTTGGAGGAAAATCAAAGGGTTTTCTTGGCGGATCGAAGTTGGATCTTCTCGGGTAAATATCTCCTCTTGGTTCCTTTGAGTTTACCTCTAGCTCTACATCTATCTTTTTCCCAATTTTCTAGATCTACACCCGTCATGTCTAGATATAGGGTTATGGTTGCCTTGGGTGTTGATTTCAAGACTTGTGGATGTTAGGGAATGAGGTTTAGACTATTTCTGGTGGAGCGTTCGCCGGTTTTGAGGAGGCAGTTTTTCTTTTGGATCGTTTTCGCCGGAACCCTAATGGTAGGTGGTTTGTACCTTTCGGTTTAAGGTCTTTGAATATATTGTAAAATTTCAACAATACCCATGATCGAGGTATTGTTCATTTACCATATTACCCATTTGTTTAGTGTTCCATGCTTTCATGCTCGTGTAGAAGTTAATTGGATCTAAATAGAATTGATTACCATGCTTTGGATGTTTTGTCATGGATGTTCTGTTTATGATAGTTTGGTCCTTTATGGCATGTTTGTCCCAAGACTAGTAAGCTTCCATAAAGAGTCTTTGGGAATTATAGACTATACGGGGATAGACCGAGTGAGCTTCCTCATAGAGTCTTTGGGAATTATAGACTATACGGGGATAGTCCGAGTGAGCTTCCTCGGAGATTCTCTGTTTTATTGTTTGAACCACCTGATTACCATTGGCTATAGGAGGGATTGACTGTGTGAGCTTCCTCAGAGAGTCTGTGAACGACCTGGGTTATAAGGGGAATTGACTGAGTGTTCTTCCTCAGAGAGTCTTTTGACCTTGGGGATATAAGGGTAATTGACTGTGTGTGCTTCCTCAGAGTGTCTCTTGACTACCTTAGACTATAAGGGGAATTGAATGAGAGTTCTTCCTTAGAGAGTCTTTATGAATGCTTAAGCTGAACCACATGCGTTAGAATGAGTGTGCTGCCTAGAGAGTTGCGCGTACTTGCTAGGTATGACCAGAGGGGGTAGGTTGTGGGTGAATCCTTAAGGGTTACCTATTGGTGTTTAACTATTTGGTTAATTATTGCTTGATATTGAACTGTGGATTGTTTTCTGTTTTCTGTAATTTTACCTACCATATATATTCACTGACTGTTAGGCACAGATCTTGTAGTGGTTGCCTACTGGGATTCGTCTCACACACTGTTTAGGCCATGCTTTTGGGCCCAAAAAGATTATATTGTTGTAGGTATAGATAAGGGAAATCTCCCTTCTACTTCTGGTACTTGATATGCAGTGGAGCTGGAGAGCATGGGACCAAGATGAGGCCTGCGATGCTAAGGAGATGCTTATCTTGTTTTCCTTTGTACTTTGGTTAGTACTGTTGTATTCCAGCATTGTGACTTGTTGGATGTTTTTGAAGACATATGTATCATGAATCATATATATATATATATATATATGTGCTCCTATAGTTTATCATATTTGGTCTTCCGTTGTTCACTTGTGTATGGATTGTTTACTGCTTCCGCTATTATTATTTGTTTCTCTTTCATTGTATACCCAACCAATGAGGGCATAGTTTCCACACTATCACACCCAAGACCCTCACTTCTATTCGGCATCCTCATGCGTTCAGGGAAATGCGCTTGATTCCATGTGACCAACCGGGTACGGGGCACCTCTTGGTGGATTCTGGAACCGGGGCGTTACAGAGTGGTATCAGAGGAATTATTTTCTCCTGACTTACTGTTTGGAGCCTTTATCAAGGGATAGGATAGAATATGTACTTGGTGTTAAGCGGTTCTCGGGAGTAGCTAACCCATGTACAAGGAAAATCCAATCTACCTCGTTGATGGTAATTTTACTGGTTTGTAATTGTATAGTTGATTTGATTTCACCGTTGGGTGATTCACATGCTTTGTACCATTACCATTGTAGTTATTCTGATTCTATTTCTCTTGAAACCCGATGAGATGAGGGTCTTCCATCTCATGTATCATATAGGCACTTGTTAGAAATCACAAGAAATTCATTATTGACATTCCATATAGGATGCATTAGCGATTTCATGTAGTTGTGATATACATTGTGTAGATTATGCATGCTATTGTGATTGATGATTTGATATAATTCCTACTGTTTGATAGGGAATTTTTTGTATAGTTCTTTTCTTAGATGGACGCCAAAATATGGTTATTGAGGTTTTATGGGACCTCATGGACTGGAATTTGGTGGATCATTGCTTGTTTCCCTTGTTATAACTTGTGTAAGACGCCAAAATTTGATTCGCGGGGAGTATGGGCCCTCGTGGATCGGAATTTGGAACTTTAAATGTTCGTATTAGTATTTATATGGGTTACATATTAGTTTTTCAGGCTTACTGTCCAAAAAAACCTAGAATTCACACCATGTAGTATTGACTACACGTCATGTGTTCTTTTTTCAGGAAGAAACAATCCTTCTTAAGTACATGACCTATAATCCTATGTTTCAGTCCCTATTAATCTTAATCTGAGTTGTCTGTATGACCTTTCATAGTAATGCCACTAAGACATCTGCCGGTTGTATGCCAGCCACAATGCGGTGATCAAACACCGGATACGGCTGATCAGGGAATTCCAGTAGATCCTCCTGCTATGCCAGACTTGGCACCAACAGTTATACCTGAACCAGGTGCTGATGCACAGTTTAGGGAGGGTTTCTTGGGGATGATGCAGACCTTCCAGGGAGCGCAGCCTCCTACCCCATTAATGGCTGATTTGACGCAGGTTTTCCAACTGCAGCATCTTCCCATCTTCTCAAGGGAAGGAGGACCTCAGGCTGCAGAGTCGTTGCTCGATGCCACGCTGAAGATATTTGAGCATCTTGAGATACCACCAAATAGGAGGGTGAAAATTTTGACCTACATGCTTCGAGACTCCGCCAAGAGGTTGTGGGATGTCATCTCGCAGGCAGGAAGCCATCATAATATGGCTTGAGAGGAGTTTCAGCATATTTTTTACGATTAATTCTACTCGAAGACCCTGATGGACGACCGAGACCGGGAGTTCATGAGATTAGAGTAGAGTAATCTTTTGGTGACGGGGTATTCCTCTCACTTCACGGAGCTGCAGCATTTCACGCCTATCCCAGAAGGTGATGAGTTTTTCCTGGCTAGGAAGCTTGAATACGGTCTCAGGCTAGAGATCCATTCCCAGGTGAACATCTTCAGGTTGACTTCGATATCCTCTATCGTCAACGAGATGCTAATCACCGAGCACAATATGAGGGATTCTAGAGCAGTGATCTAGGGAGGACCGACATCAAGAGTTAGTGTTCTTTCTTCGGATAACAGAAATCACCGCAGGGAGCTTTCTTGAGGAGACCATAGTAGGAAAGATGCATCTTCTGGTGGACAGGTGGTGTACCACCAGTGCAAAAGAAGTGGGAATACTAGGACATAGTGCCAAAGAGACCCGATGGAGTGCCAATATTGTTGAAATATGGGCCATCTATAGTGCATTTGTCAGATCTTCTCACTAGCAGCTGGTGACAGGGGTTAATCTATGACCCCTCATACAGGAGAATCCCCACTAGTTTCTCACCAGTATGGGAACTGGAGTTCTTCTGGCCATTCAGGCCAAGGTGGAGGTTATGGTCGTGGCAGTCAGTCACTGGGCTACTATCCATAGTAGGGTGGACCCACTTAGAGTAGTTATGCATTGTCACAGGGTCGTGGAGCTGGCCAGACTTTTGTAGTGGAGCAGACCCATCAGGACCAGGATCCTGACCCCTCTATGGTTTGAGGTACGATCCTAGTATCCTCAGTTTTATCTTCAGCTCTTTTCGATACTGGTGCTACACATAACATTATATCTGTTGCTATTGTGGAGAGCCTTGGGCTTTTTATCCTTTCTTCTACTGATGTCTTGATGCTAGACACTCCGTTGGGGACTAGAACAGATAGTGTACGTCAGTGCAAGGAGTGCCCTCTCGAGGTTGGTAGGTGTCACTTCTTTTGGGATCTTTATGTTCTGAAGATGACCGGATATGATGTCATTCTTAGAATGAAATGGCTAGTTCCCTTCCAGGCATTCGTCGACTGCTACCACTGAATGGTGAGTTTTATATCACCAAAGGTTGAATCATTTCTTCATAAGGGAGAGTGCGATGTACAGGCGAGCAGAGTAGGACCAGAGCATCATGGGTTTGGAAAAGTTACATCCCATATTTATAGTCTTTATCCGGATGACCAGGGGACTTAAAAATTAGACTTTCCTTCTATGGTGGATCATTTCAGAGATTTTATTCCAGATGACTTTTCAGGTTTGCCTTCGGAGCGTGAAGTAGACTTTTCTATAGATCTCTTGTGAGGAGTGGCACCAGTGTCCATTCCTCCTTATAGGATGGCTACACCTGAGTTGCAGGAGCTCAAGAAGAAGTTGGAGGAGTTGCAGGAAAAGGGTTTATCTAACCCAGTACTTCTCCTTGGGGTTTTCCTGTCCTTTTTTGAAGAAGGTAGACAATAATCTTAGGCTGTGTGTGAATTATCAGAAGTTGAAATAGTTGATGGTCAAGAACCGATATCCCTTGCCGATGATTGATGATCTATTTGGTCAGATTAGAGGATCCCAGTTGTTCTAGAAGATTTAATTAAGGTCTGGTTACCATCAGTTGTGCGTTAGACCATCTGATATATCTCTTACAGCTTTTAGGAGTAGGTATGGTCTATACGAGTATACAGTTATGCTGTTTGGTCTCACGAATGCGCCTGCAGTTTTCATGGCACTGATGAACCGAGTGTTCCATCCATACTTGGATTCCTTCATGGTGGTTTTCATGGAAGATACCTTGGTGTACTCTCACACTCGACACGACCATTCTACCCATACTGAGATAGTTTTTAGTGCACCGAGAGAGCATCAGTTATATGCTATGTTCTCGAAATGCCACTTTTGGATGGACCAAATTCCCTTCTTTGGTCATGTTATCTTAGAGAAAAGAGTACCATTAGACCCATAGAAAGTGTGAGCTATAGTTTCCTCGGATCAACTGAAGAACGTATTTGTGGTGCAGTGTTTTCTGGGGATAGCTGGATACTACATATGTTTCATACATACTTCTCGTTCTTGGCAGCACCACTGACAGGTCTGACTAAGAAGGGTGTGATGTTCTTGTGGTCAGATTCTTGTGAGTCATCATTTCAAGAGTTAAAGGTGGGGTTGATGTAAGCACTGATACTAGTCTTTACAGATATAGGCAAGAGCTATACTTTTTACTGTGATGCTTCCAGTATCGGGCTGGGAGCTATTCTTATGCAGGGATATGGATTTGTTGCATACGGGTCTCAACAGTTTAGGCCACATGAGAGGAATTACCCGACACACGATATTGAGATGACGGCTGTTGTTCATTCCTTACACTGTTGGAGACATTATCTTCTGGGAGAGAACTTTGTGGTTTGAACCGACCACAAGAGTCTCAAGTACATCTTCACTCAGCGTGATCTGAATCTGAGATAGCATAGGTGGGTCGAGTATCTTCAGTCCTTTGACTTTCAGGTTTCCTATACACCTAGGAAAGGCAACATTGTGGTTGACGTGTTGAGTAGGAGAACTCAGATATAGGCTGTTCAGAAGGCCAGCAGTGAGTGGCAGCTTATGGAACTATTCTCTGAGATGCATCTGGAGAGGCATGATAGACAGGGGTACACCTTTCTATCTTCTATATCTGTTACCTCTATGCTTCTTGAATGAGTTTGAATGAGGAAGCTATCAGACTCTGAAGGCCTATTCCCGTGGGAATGTGTGTCAGGAGAGGACCCTATTCTTGGATGAACAGTAGGCGAGGATGAGATCATGTGTTTCTAGGGACACGTATGGGTGCCAACAAATATACACGAGGAGTTGATGTGAGACTTTATTTCCTCAGTTTGGGAAGTTCATCCTGGTGTCACCAAGATTTATCGTGATCTACACTATCAGTATTGGTGGCTAGGTATGAAGAGAGACATTGCAGGTTTTGTCTTGAGTGTTGGAACCATGATCATCTCTGCATGATTTGGAGTATAGTTTGTGTTTATTGTCAATCCTTAGAATAAGTTCATAATATGTGATAAAAATGTGCTCATACAGGTCAAGCGGTTAACAGTATTGAAGGTGGCACCGTTTTCCAGTATTTTCCAACTTTTTGGGACTAAAAATTGACAAATGAATAAAAATGGTTTTTCGATAAGGGACTTGCAGGCTGTTTAATAGAAGGAGAGGAATCTTGTGTGCCATATGTTTTTCAAACATAGAACATCAAAATATGGAAAAGGAAAGAGGGTCGTGCAAGTATTTTTGTGGTCACGCAAGTGAGTAGCGCGATAGAGGCTAGGGCGGTTGGAGCTATGCGCCGGGACTTGCGCGCTGTGAGGACACTTGCGCGCCACCGTGCAGGGGGTCCAATTTGTCTATAAATAGAGGAACACCTCTCCTCATTTTCAATATAGTTCAATACTTAGATAGATTTTTCGATCTCTCGTCGTGCATGTGGTTGAGTCGCGGAAGTCGTAGTTGGGTCGCGCAAGTAGAGGTTGCGCGCTGGTTGTTGGTTGTGCGTCCAAGGTGGATTGGGAGTTAAAGGTGTAGAGTCGCGCAAGTTTGGAGTTGAATATGGTTGAGTCACGCAAGTGTTGTAGGTGGACTTGTGCGCCAGTTATAACTTGTACGCCGTCCCTGAAACTTGCGCATCAGGCTTAGACTTGCGCGCCAGGTATTGTTGAAGCATGCCAGTTGTCTTGGAGCTACACAGAAGCTGGAAGATTTCCCGATACCGTCAGTGCAAAGTGATATCAGTTTATAGGTGAGAGTTGGACTTTAACAGAGCACCTACATTCAATAGAGGATGCATTCATTTAGAAATTATGAGGATACCTTTATGTCTATCAACTGAGTGGGACTTCACCAACGACAATGAGCCAGAGGGAGTCAACGGGAGTGACCCGAGGGACGTAGTGAGCTATCCCGGAACAGTTGTAAAGGCAGTGTTCCTGGGAAAGGGTGACTACACAATAACCTTTGTAATTCATAAATAGTAAATAATTGGGGATTATGTTGCGATCGAAAACTTTTCAGAATATTCTCCTTGGATGTAGACCATAGCGGTGAACCAAGTAAAATTTGCTGAGTCATATCTTTGCATGTGAATTTTTCATTGCAGATCATATCAATCATATATGTTTAACTAGTTCCTACCAACGTGGGAACAAGATCCTTGGTGTTAAAAGAAAAAGTTGTCACCCTGATTCACCCCACTCTTAGGGTTCCCTAGGGTCCTACATTAAGGTCTTCCACCTGTTAGCAGGTGAAGGCAAAGCACCAGCGACCAACATAGCTTTTTCAGCAGTTACCCATTCTGGAGTGGAAGGGGAAGGATGTCGCGATGAACTTCATGACCAGTTTTTTGAGGTCACATCGAGGGAATGATGCTGTTTGGGTTTTCATTGACAGACTTACGATGGTTTCTCACTTATTTATGACCAAGGAGACCTTCTGTGTTGATGAGATGGGATGGTTGTACATTCAGGAGATTGTACGTCTACATGGGGTTCCCCAGTCCATTGTCTGGGACAGGGAAACATGTTTTACTTCTCGAGTCTGGCAGGGGATTCAAAAGGATTTGGGTATACAGTTAATTTTGAGTATAACATACCATCCCTAAATAGATGACCAGTTCGAGCGTATGATTTAGGTGCTTGGGGACATGCTCCGATCATGCATCCTGGATTTTGGAGGTTTTTGGGAGGAACATATACCTCTTTTGGAGTTTTCCTACAACAATAGTTTTCAAGAAACTATTCAGATGGCACTTTATGAGTCCTTGTATGGTAGGCCATACCGATCAACCTTGTGTTGGCTGGAGGTAGGAGAGGTCGCTATGCTGGGACCTCGTCTTATCCAAGAGACCACAGAACATGTATAGTTGATTAGGAAGAGTATGGATACTACGCAGTCTCGTTAGAAATCTTATGCTGATCAGTAGAGATGACCTCTGGAGTTTGAGGTCGGGATCAGGTTTTCCTGCGTGTCGCACTGAGGTTGGGGCACAAAAGGATTATGAGACAAGGTAAGATTTTTATGAGGTATTTTGGGACATTTAAGGTGTTGGAGAGAGTTGGTATGGTTGCCTATCGGTTGCAGTTATCTCAGAGGTATCGGGCCATGCACGACATCTTCCACGTTTCTTAGCTCTGACATTACTTTTCAGACCAGTATCATGTTTTTCATCCTAAGGAGGCTGAGCTCAAAGGGGATGCATCATTCGAGGAGTATCTTATCTGGATTGTCGATTACTTTAAAAAGGTTCTTCATGGTCAGTATGTTCCTCTGTTATGAGTGTTATGGCATCACAGGCAAGTACAGGATGAGACTTGGGAAAGGGAGGTCGATGTACGAGCACAATGGTCGGAGCTGTTCCTGGTTGCTTCTTCTATAACGCGGTAGGGAAATTCAGGGATGAATTTCTTTAAGGGGGGAATTTTGTAAAAACCCAGACCTTCTTTTCAGGTACATTTTCCTTTTCTGGTCGTTTTTGAGAAAAAATGGAAATATCTGGAGTTTGTGCATGGGCACACGTTTGGCATACGGTTTTAACAAACTATGCGGCCAGCCTAGGAAACTGTACTCCCTTTACAGTGGGCTCCGCACGGGTGTGCAGTGTTTGTAAAACTGTGCAGGGAATCCGTGCAAAGCCCCTGGATGAGGCAATGGGATCCGTACGGGCTACGCATGATTAGTAAAACCATGCAGGAAAGCCTTGCGAAGTCCATGGGCGAGACAGTGGCAACCACATGGTGGGCGCACAGTTTTCCAAACCATGTGGGGAAACCGTGCGACCACTTAAAAATTAGGTTTTAAATCCCCAGGCTAGTCAGGATTCTTCATTTCTTTTCCAATCTCTCTCCCACTCGAGCCTCACTCTGGATTTTGGGTTCACAAGGCATGGAGGAGCTCTCCTACTCATTTCAGAGGCAAATCTAAGGGTTTTCTTGGTGGATCGAATCCGGTTCTTCTCGGGTAAGTATCTCCACTTGGTTCTTTTGAGTTTCCCTCTAGATATACATCTTTATTTTTTCATGTTTTTTAGATGTACACCTTTTGTGTGTAGATATAGGGTTTTGGTTGCCTCGGGTGTTGATTTCATGACTTGTTGAACTTAAGGAAGGAGGTTTAGACTGTTTCCAGTGGTGCGTTCACCAGTTTTGAGGAGGTAGTTTTGCTTTTGGGTCATTTTCACTAGAATCGTAATGGTAGGTGCTTTGTACCTTTCTATTTAAGGTATTTGAATATATTGTGAAATTGTGAAAATACCATTGAACAGGGTATTGTGAATTTATCGTCTTACCCCTCTGCTTCTTCTGTCATGATTGTATGATCATGTAGAGGTTAATTCAATCTAAATAGAAATGATTAACCTGATTTGGATGTTATTCCATGCATGTTCTTTTTAAGACGGTTTGTTCCTGTATGGCCTATTTTTCCCATGCCTAGTGATTGTAGTATGGAGTGTTGTTTTCTGACATATTGAAATGCTATAGACTTGTTAGCCAAGTAATTATGTAGGTTTACTTTGGCCTTATTGCATTACTATGAGTTGAATCACATGGGGCCGTGAGAACCTAGTGTAGTAGACTATAAGGGGATAGACTGAGTTATCTTCCTCAGAGAGCCTTTGGGCATTATAGACTATACGAGGATAGACTGAGTGAACATCCTTAGAGAGTCTTTGGGCATTATAGACTGTATGGGGATAGACTGAGTGAGCTTCCTCAATGAGTCTCTATTTTGTTGTTTGAACCTTCTGATTAACATAGGCTATATGAGGGATTAACTGTATGGGATTCCTCTGAGATTCTATGAATGACCTGGGCTATAAGGGGAATTGACCGAGTGTGCTTCCTCATAGAGTCTCTTGAACATGGGGCTATAAGGGGAATTGACCGTGTGTGCTTCCTCAGAGAGTCTCTTGACTACCTTAGACTATAAGGGGAATTGACTGAGAGTGCTTCCTCATAGAGTATTTATTAATGATTAAGGTGAACTAGAGGGCTTAGACTTAGTGTGCTACCTAGAGGGTTGCATGTACATGCTAGGTATGACCAGAGGGTACAGGCTGTAGGCACATCCTAGAGGGATACCTGTTAGTGTTTAACTGTTTGGTTAATTGTTTCTTGATATTGAACTGTGGATTGTTTGCTATTTTCTTGTACTTTAACCGGCCATATATATTCACTGAATGTTAGGCACAGATCATATGGTGGTTTCCTACTAGGATTAGTCTCACACCCTGTTTGGGCCATGCTTTTGGGCCCAAGAAAATTATAATGTTTCAGGTATAGATAAGGGAAGTCACCCTTATACTTTAGGTACTTGATATGCAGTGGAGATGGAGAGCACAGGACCAAGCTGAGGCTTGCAATGGTGAGGAGCTATTTATCTTTTTTTCTTTTGTACTTTGGTTTAGTACAATTGTATTCCAGCATTGTGACTTGTTGGCTGTTTTCTAAGACATATATATCATGAATCATATATATATATATATGTGCTCCTGCTATTTATCATATTTAGTTTTCCTCTATTAACTTGTGTGTGGACTGTTTACTGCTTCCGCTATTGTTATTTGTTTCTCTTCCACTATGTACCCTGCCAATGAGGGTATAGTTTCCTCACTATCACACCCAATGCCCTCGCTGCTAGTCGGCAGCCTCTGGCATTCGGGGAAATGTGCTTGAGTCTATGCAACAAACCAGGTATGGGGCACCTCTGGGTGGCTTTCGGAACCAAGGTGTTATAATTGGGCCAATTTTCATTGAAAAAATGTGGGTACAGTTCTTTTTTCAACAATTTACCAGAATCCCCATCCAACTCCACTATAAAAAAGAACTTATCCCTCCCACTTCCTCACACCTCTCAAGAAACATTTTATCAACCAAAATCCTCCCAAATAAGATCCAAATATCCCTACCTTAACACTATAATCATTTTCTTAGGATGAAATACATTCAAGGAACCCCTTTGGTTCAAACCAAAAGGTGTTACTTGAATAAAAGGTAGCATCCTTCCACAAGATCATTTGTACTATTTTGATTGTCCACCCCCTAAACTATTATTATTACATTATTATATAATAATATCATGATACTAAATATACTATGATTTTTTTACTATATGTTTCATACCTAATATTATACAAACTACTATATAATGGGTAACTATCTTTTTGTTTATGTTAATGGTGAACTACCGCCTCACAAAATGACGTCGTTCATTTTTCATTAACCACCTATATTGGTTTGGAATTATGACGGAAATAATATTTATATACAATATATATTATATTTATGTTATATTCATACTTATATATTATTTATATAATAAATACCTTCATTGTTTTAATTTTTTGTAAATATGATAACCTCATTTGAGGGAGTGTGGACTCCTGTCTCCTCAAAGCGATCTGACTCATTCACACTATACCTAGAAAGTATAAAGGATGGTTTTGTTATAAATATGTTAAATATATTACATAAATATGATAATGGAATTATAATATACATATATATAAAGACAAAATTTATTTTGATTATTTTAAATTCGAAAAAGAAATGAATGTTTCATTCATACGTACGTACGAGGTACCATCTCTAAGAACGGTGCATTTCATTACCAATCTCTAAATTTTATGATTTATTATAAAAAAATATTTAATAAATTTATATTATATTTAAATCACAGTTAATATTATTGATATAATAAAACCAATATATGAAAAATAAGTAACAAATTGAAACATACTTGAAAAACATGGACACTAAAACCCAAACTAGTGAAAATAATGAACGATTACTGACAAATGAGTAATATGATATTATAAGAAGATCATGTATTATATCATAATTAATATTTATGTTTTTCATTATTTTATTAACATTTTTTAATTTGTTAAAAAATATTTTAATGGATTTTCACCAAAAATAAATCAAAAGGTAAGTGATTCTTGACTCAATTTTATTTCCATGAGGCACATGCCATTAACAACACTTAATGATTTTTATGAGGTGAAACTACTTCAAACATTAATATATTAAATAATTAATTATTTTATATTTACTATTTTTAAATATTTCATTTAGATAATATAACTTTTGTGTCTTTGATTTCAAAAGTTACCAAGTAGTAAGTGATTTTCATCCAACTTTTAACTTATGTGGGATAAATGTCATATTCACCACTTACATCTTCTATGTGGGGCATCAACTTAAAATTTTGATATATTATATCATGATTGATTTTATACTCATTTTATTTTTAGTTTCAATTTTAATTATTTTCTCTCTTGGTATTTGATTTAAATGTTACTAAGTGGTAAGGAACTTCATAACCTCATTCCTTTTCATTGGTTTGTGTTTCTTCCAAATTAATGAACTTTTTATGTAATAATATCATTATTCATCTCTTTGGTAATCAATATTTTTTATACTTTTTATTCAATAAAACTAGACATCGTTTCTCTCTTTAGTTATATGACCAATTTTCTTTTAAAAACACTATTTTCATAAAAGAATTTTTAAAATGTTACTAACCATTAATAAATTATTTATTAAATAATTTTTTACAATTTGGTATCTTCAAATTTTTTTCAAATGATAATATTTTTTATTTTTTGGACAATGAACTTTTATAACATTTTATCAATCAAAAGGAAAGTTCTTTTTAACTAGTACTACATGTACATATTTTCCAACATCAGTTCATTTAAGATACATTTTTATGTTTTAAAGGTTACTTGTTGACATAAATGTTTTCAAAAGTTATATTAAAAAATAATATTTTCAAACTGACTTTCAAAATGAAACATATATTTTCCTCAAAAATGTTTTTAAAATACATTTTTATAGTATTTATACTCATAGAAGAAAAAAAACATTATTTTAACTCCACTTGGGTTATGTTGTATTAATATCCTCCTAATTATTTCTCCGAATGAATTATGGTTTATGTTTACAAGGAAATAATTTAAATTAACTTCTTTAAATACAATCTTAGTCCCATAGAAATATTCAATTTCCTATGATCATTATACAATTAATTTCCTCTAAATATATATATCATTTATCATGGATATTTTTATTATCTAAACCTTATACCATTCTTGCATACAATTTTTAATTTGAATGTTTTTTGATTATCTATGTAAATATTGAGAAATATGTATTATTTATTCAATACAGAAATCTAATGAGGCATAATAATTATTTATATTATTGGGTATGATGAATTATTTAGAATGGAAATGATAGGTGGGGCTTACACATTATATTTCACCACGAGGGATTAACATGTTTTTAAGAGAAAAATTATTTTCCCAACATAAATAGGATTCAAATTGTAATTTTAAACAATCATATTAAAGGTCTGAAATTCATATTTTTTCATTTTTTAGAGACATGACATCCAATAATTAATAAATTCATTCATTTTGATTCTGTATTTATTATACATGATATTTTAACTATGACAAAGTATGTGGATGCATTTTATTTTTATTATATTCATTAAGTGGAATGTGTTTTATGTTTCTTACATTTCCCTGTTGATTTTTCCTTATCCAATTATTTAAATTTAATGTGTTTTCAATTATTTACTTTTTCGTGTTGGTTATTCACTCCCATATCAGTTTTTTAGTTTTATGGAATGTGTGTTCAGTTTTTACCTTTACATAAAAATTATGCTCAATGATGCACAATTTCTTCTATTTTTCTTAACCCTTACTAAGAATTTCAGATTACCCTTATTTTTTTATTTCCCCAAGAATCCCTGAAGTTTGATAATAAAGATATGATAGGATATTCTAGATGGAATAAAGTTATTATCCTCCAAAGAAAGAAAAAAATTTCATAAATTTTTTCTGAATTTTTTATAAAAGTCTCATGTATGTACCTGTTTTAACAGTACTACTAAACTCCCAGGGCCTCGAGATTTGATTCATTGTAATTATGCCAATGTAATTGTAGTAGAAAGTGTTTCTGGTCTTCTGGGAGCAAGCCACCATAGTTTTTATCAAAAAAGGATTAGTAGGAACATTGGGAATTATATATAGGGGAACATATATTAGGGAATGTATCCCCAATGTATACATTGAGTATAACTGCTAAAGAACATCCTATAATTTGTTATGTTTGAGATTAAGTGGGTATCCCAAGAAATACATCCCAGTCTAGACACTACATGTTGATATGGTTCTGGCACAACTGTTCCCAGGGGTAACTACTCTAAAAGGTGTGTTACTCCTCACTCAACGTAACATGGGACATGACAAAAGTCCTTGATGGAAACCCAGTTTGACACTCTTGAGAGATATTCTTAGTATAATTTACATTTTCCATACAAACCACTATGAATTATTTTAATAGATAATGAAAATGAATAACCTATGTTTAAAAATTGTCTTTTTGATTGAAAATAAGTTTTCATTATTTAGATATCATATAAATAATCATATTATTTTCTCACTATGACTATTCTTACCCATATTATATAATCTAGTTTTTATCAATGTTTGGAACCTGAAAGAGTCATGTTAACATAGAACATGAAGTACAAGGTGGTGCCAATGAGTAAACAAATGAGGTGTTGATAGGGGTGAAAGATAGAATTTTAATACTAATCAGTTTTCCTGAATTATGATTAACAACATATACCTTAACCAACTCCAAAACTGTCCAAGGGAAAAAAGGATGGAGGTTTCTAAGAGCTCAAGTGGTGGATACCATATAAAAAATAAGGCTCGATTTCCATCATGCAGGAAATGTGGAAGGAGACACATACGAAAGTGTCTCAACATAAAAATAAATATTTATATGTGGGAAATAAGGACTTAAATAAAATAATATTCATGGAAAATGAATAGTATGATGGATAGAAATGAATCTCATCCTAGAGATCCATTTATGGTTCATTTCCAAAAATATAGGGATGTTGGGAATTACACAAGACAATGTAATATATAGAAAGATAAAATATTGACTAAGTAATTACATATGTAGAAATAAATGGATGATATATTTATGTATTGGGGCTGTATTTAAAACCATAGTTAAAAGGTTATGTAATGACTTAATTTCAAAGATGTCCATTATAATTTTTAGAAATGTTATCGTAATAATATTAATTTCCTAGAAAAGGGAAAGCTCTATGCTAGTTGATAACCCATCAAGTGTATAATGTCTATAAGACATAACCCCATTACCGTAGTATGATAAGGGTTTCTTGGCCAACAAATTGCTTACCCAATGTCCTAGTTAATATGTAATATATTTTAGTTAAAAAATTCATTAATAAATAATAATGATGAACTAAGAGCCTTACTTTTTTCTTTATATAATAATGTAGTAACCATATTGTCTTTAGATAATTTTTAGAGAAAAATATTAATAATTTTCACTCTATTATGGGCCATACGATCCTTTAAATGTGTATTTTAGAGCATTAGGCATAAAAGTTAATTTTTGGATGTCCATTTCATTAAGTAATATAGGACGTGTAAATTTATCGATGCACAAAAAATTGATGAAATTCTATTTATAGAAATATGTCATGTTAGTATAATTATTAATATTCATTGGCTATAAAATAATTACTCAAAAATTGGAAAATGACCCAGAAATTATTTACCTAATATGTTAATTTTTTTTGAACTGATTGGCTTCTAAATCATCCATGATTTATGTTTTTGAGGCCCTCAATATTCAATTTTTCATTTAATTTTTGTGATTTAGGACATTAATCACTCTATAAATAATAAAATTTTCATCCATGTATGAATCTATAATTTCCACTAATGTTCTTCTATAAAGGGACCAAGTCATATGTTAGTACATGTGTCCTTTGTCCTTCCCACTCTCTCTTTTATAGAATCTATTTTATGAACCCCTATCACATTGTGGGATTTTAACATAAGAAATTTAAAAAAATATATTATGAATATTGATTTCAAATTTCAGGGAGATAATTTAATTAAGGATGATCGAATATAACACCCTGAAATAATAATGTATGAACATTATATTCGATAGCGTGTATGAGACACCACACCAAGAACATAAGGTAATATAATATCCCTAGATAATAAAATATTATTACTATATTAAATATATAAAATTTATGATATATCTTGAAATTCATGAAATATTGAGTATGTTTTCATCGCACACAGCAACGAGTTTCTTCGACAGCTTTCATTACACGCAAGATTGAGTTTTACCGAACAAAAATATATTATTAAAATATAATTATTTAATATAATAAGATATAACCTATCTTTTATATTTTAAGTCATGAATAGTATTGTTTATAAAAATATGGATGATTCATTGGTTACAAATTAATTAAAAATTAAAATAATAACAAAATGAATATAAAGTGAATGTTTTTATAAAAAACTATTTTATACCCACAAAGTTGTTTTATCTTATTAAATTAAAATAAATAAATTATTGTGTTTTATTATTTTAATATGTACATTATATACAAAATAAAATATTTTTTTTCATTCATTCAATATATTCGACAGTCATAAAATAAGAACAATCTATTTTTTTCATAAAATCAGTATATTTTCAAAGACACTTTTATAACCATCCATTGGAGAATATAGTTTAAATCCTATTTATTTCACTTATATAAATCTTATATGAAAAAAATTAATACCATTTCTTAAAATATTAACTATAAAAGTACCTTAGGTAGAATTACTAGTAGTTTTTCTGAGGAGTTTCAATTTTTGTTAAATAGTGAAAAGTACTGAATATTAATTCATAACTACTTTTTTTTAATTTATTTGTAATGATAAATTATATTTTAAAATTGATTTAAAGTAAATATATATAAATTATATATAATTTAATAAAATTTTACATCATTTTAATCAATTTAAAATTCAAATTGGATAAAAAAACATATCAATCTGTTGAAAATTTTACATTAAAACCCCACTTTGTTGTCCCATCTGTGGGATTTAATTTATATTAATTTCTAAAACTTCTAAGATTGGAATTTGGAAAATTTTATTCCATTTTATTAGGTTATCTTACTTCCTTATTATTGTTAATATTATAATATTATGTGTATGATAATATTTTAATATATATTTTCATATGAAAATTTTATTTACATAAAAGGAAATTATTGGATCATTGTTCAATTAATAATTCCAATTTCTTATACAATGATTATTCATGAATTTTCTATGTAATTGTAAACTTTTTCCACTATTTGATACTGAAAGTGTGTAATTTTTTATAAGAAAACCCTAATAAATTTCTCTCTTAATTATA
The DNA here is from genome assembly GCA_963277665.1 of Viscum album. Lineage (NCBI taxonomy): Eukaryota > Viridiplantae > Streptophyta > Magnoliopsida > Santalales > Viscaceae > Viscum > Viscum album. The sequence goes on along the minus strand of OY728136.1, from coordinate 1,234,577,163 downwards.
AGAAACAATATTCTTCTAAAAAACATATTTTATAAAAGGGTTTATAAAACTATTTTAAACCTTTTTAAAATGATTTATTAAAGACATTTTTCCCACTTTTCCTTTTTAGAATTTTTCAGTGGAATCTTCTTTTCCTTTTCTAGAAAAGGCAATTTTCTATCTTTTTACCATGATAAAATAATTTTGTCTTTAACATTTACGGCATGTAGGATTTACCCACTTTAATTTCTTTTAAGATTAATTTTCAGGTCTAAAATGATAATTATTATAGAAAACTTATTTGAAATTGATTGCAATGAAAAATAATTTCAAAAAAATTCAGAATGACAATGATATTTTCACAATACTTTTTTAACAATATATTTTTCTAATATTTCTATTAATAAATTTCAATAACCCTTTATTTTTACTCCAAATGGGATATGTTGTATTGATACCATCCTTATTAACCCTCTAGATGGTTATGATATATTTTTCCAAGTATCGTATTTAAATTCACTTCCATGATTCTTTTATTACTCCCCTTGAAATATTAAATTTCATACATTTAGTAGAAATTGAATTTCCCCTAACTATGTATATCATTAATCATGGATATTTTTATTTCCTAAACTATATATCATTATTAAATTTGATCTTTACTTTGACTATTATTTTATTATTAGGATAAATATTGATACATTTGTATTCATTATTCAACAAGAATATTTGAAAAGTAATATTTTTTATTTATATTATTTGATATGATTAATGTAAAGACCCATAAAATTCACGGGAAATTTTTTCTTAATTTTCTTTGGGATTTTACAAGAACGCGGTTTCTAACGGAACATGATTCTGAGGCCCGGTGTGCCCGGAATTTCTATCCGAAGTTTAGCTCGGGTACGTTCAGTGAACGAACGAGCGGGTTTTTCTAACTTTTGAACAAGTGCTCGGAATCAAATTTCGAGGGCACCGACGGATTCGCAACGCCGGTAATTGCTTAGGAACACTTTTTCCGAAGTTGTGTTTACACGGGAGGAGTTGTTAAAGATTGTGTAAGTTAAAATAAAAAATGAGCTACAATTTTTATTTTTACTAAGTCGTTTAAACCTTTGGGTGGAAGTTGGGTAACCACCCAACTTCCCATGAGAGGTTATGAGGGTGGTGGGGCCCACACGAACCCCACACCTTCATTTTCCCAAACTCCTTCAACTCACCATTAATTTGATAACTTATGATAATTTAATAGGTGAGTTTATTTTGAATATTTGAAATTCAAATACATAACTCATGTTAATAAAATAAGTGAGGTACTTATATTATTATTGTTGGGTTTTGTTGTGTGGAGACTCTGGGAGAAAAAGAGAGGTCTCGAGGTTCTTCGTTCTTCATCGAAGAATGCAAAGAACGCACCGCCGCCGACGAAGAACGCCGACCTCCAATCGTGGATGACGGCAAGAGGCGCCTTCCTCGGATATCAACTAACGCCAACAACCTCCTCCTTCCGTGATGCCTTCTTCCGTGACGGTTGTTTCTGCAACGAACATCCGTTCAAACTACGCTCGAGGTAGGGGTTTATTGTTGATGTTTTTTCGTGAATTCTTCGTCATCGTTCCTCGTGCAAATTAGACCTCTTTATATAAATTAACGAGAGGGGGTCGAACCGCACAAATAACGGCAGACCCTCCTCCATTAATTATCTTGTCTACCTTGTGGTGGTTTGGAACGGGAATGGCACGGTGCCATCGCACCGCGCCATGAAATCGAACAAGGTCGCGGCGCCGTCGAGCCGCGTCGGAGAACCCGAAGGCACCGTGGCTGGAGTGGGGGTGCGGTGGAGGGGCGCAGCGCCGTCGTGCCGCCCCGTACAGTCCAAGGTCGCAGATTAAGCCATGATGGAGCAGGGAACGGCGGCCAGTTCTGGGCCGCCAGCGTCGGAGCAGGGGGACCGGCCCTTGTCGGTCCCGTGGCAGCAACAGCTGGCCGGCCGGAGCGGGCGGACCGGACAGGGAAAGATCTGGGGGTTACGACCCCCGTCTGGCCAGCATGAGCCCCCCCCCCCCCCATCATGGGGGCCGCAGTTTAGAAACAGGGGGCAGGCTCCCCCCCCCCCCCATCCGCTCGGCTGAAATGGCAGAGCCATATGGCGGCCGCCTACGCGCCAACGATCCGGGCTGGCTGCCCCAACCGGATCGCCAGGCCGGGCCGCGCCCAGGCCGGTCCGGGCCATACCATCCGGGTCGGGCCGCGCCCAAGCGAGCCGGACCCGGATCTGGGACGGGTTGACCCGGTTCGGGCCGACCCAGAGGGTATCGGGTCGGGTCGGACTGGGCCTGAACCCCCTAATATCGGACCTCTCACAGTCTTTTGCACATAACATTGGCTATGGACTTCCAATCGACGCACCTTCAGTTGCTTAGCGATCCTTGGAACGAGACTGTAGTTTCGGTATATTACACTCAAAGTTTCAGAGTAATATGGGCTTGGCCGGGATGGATCGTACACGAAACCAACCGGGTCCGCGAGTGGAAACACTTATAACTTGAGCTCCGGGTGTCCGATTGACGTGCCGTCGACTTTGTTGGATTCCTCTAAGTGAGACAGACCTTTTGGCTTACATTACTCAAGGTTTGGACGCAGTTGGAGTATGATAAGGTTGGTTTTGACATAAAAACCAACTGGGCCCTTCGGACGAAAAAGCCAATAACTCTCAGACCGGGTGTCTGATTGACGCGCCGTCTATGAAGTTGAGTTCCTGTTGACGATATGGAACATTTGGATACATCAACTCCGAACTAAGTGTCAGTTGATGTATCAGCCCTTCGGCTCGTGGAGCAGACCCTCCTGAATGAGCTTGCTGTGTGCGGGAACCCTAGAGCCGGCTGCGACTGCGACGACGATGACGACTGTACAGAAATCCTCCGTGGATTTTACGGTGACGACTACAACACTCAGCGATCCTACATGGATCAGTGCTATCGATCCTCTGTGGGTCTGATCCTGTGTGGGTCAGCACTCAGCGGTCCTGTGTGGGCCAGCGCCTAAAGATCTTGTGTGGGTCTGATCCAGTGTGGGTCATTGCGGGGGTTAGTTTCTTATTGATCCTTTGTGGGTCATTGCGGGGGTTAGTACCTATCGATCCTATGTGGTTCCAACGGATTAGATGAATCAGTGGCTACATCTTATCATCTCTATCATCTTATGAAGAAGTATACCTGTGTGAGCTGAATCTTAACATTCAAACCTTATCTTCGAGAAGATTGACTTGATATCCTGTGTGGATTATGTTATGTTTTCCTTTGTGGATCGGGTTGTGATTTTCTTGTGTGGACTGGGTTGTACATGAGCTCGGATGTTGGAGTCGAACGAGTATTGAAGACTTAGGTATATTTATGTTCATATACCTAAGTAATGTCGGATGTTAATTCATTATTGTATCTTCATTTGTGGATTATCATTGTGGATTCCGGGAGACCTTCAGGGGTCCTGGGGTCCCTACTGTGTAGCTTATACTCACCCCTGCACGGGCTATGCCCGCACTACATGGTGTTGGTTGTAGACGATGGACAACGCTGATCGTGGTAGAGGCACAAGGAGCAGGTCGGTACCCAGAGGTGGACCACTGGGTGGGGCGTACTCGGAGCAGACGGCTGGACTGAGGAGCTGTGGAGGCTATCTATACCCACCCTTCAGGTGGGACTACCAGTGGAGGGCTCGACGCTGTGGCTTTACTTTTCAGTTTCTGTACTCTCTTTCAGTTGTACTTTACTTTCAGTTTGGGTTTGTATTCTGGCCCACTTACTTTATCGCATTTCTATTGTAACCAGTTTTTTACTTAGTATTTACTTCTTCTTGCTTGCTCTGTGGTGTTTGTTTACATTACATAGACAATGCCTTCCCTTTTTACTGGGAATTACGCCTTGGTGCAAGTTTCCAGCCCCTGGCCTATGGAAGGTGGGCATGGGATAGTCACAGCATGGGCCCCGAGGACGAGTCGTGACAAATTGGTATCAAAGAGTTCGGTTCTACCGCAAAACTCAAGAGTCTGAACTTTTTCTATGTAAAGCAATAGTGTTAAGAGTATTGAGTGTGGTTATCAGTCCAAGGAGTCCAGTGTTGGTGCGGCGGCTGACATATCTGTACACCAGGACCCTGACTTCGGATTTCTGACTTAATGCACGAAAACATTGATTGCATGTGTGTTTCAAGTTTTCTTTGTGATTACTTTATGTCAGTTCACCAGGTATACTGTTTGACCCTGGAACACCTGTTTCTTTTCAGTATGGCCCCATTACGGTAGCCATCTAGGGTCCGAGAGTTGTGTGTGATGACAGCCCACCGAGTGATGAGGCCTCGGTACAAGGCCCTTTGACAGCAGAGGCACCGGCGGTACCTCTACCCACCGAGCCACCGATGCCACCAGCCCCAGCCACTGACGATTCACGTCTCCTTAGTGCACTGCACAAGTTTCAGCGTAAGTGATCGCCCAGGTTCCATTGGGAGATGGACCCTCAGGCAGCCAAGGATCGGATGGAGGCAGTTGTACGTGTTTTCAGGTTAGTGAGGACACCATCGGACCTCATGGTGATCCTCGCAGTGAGCCTACTACACGCGGAAGCAGGCAGATGGTGGAGCTTGATGCTCCAGGTGAACGATGAGGCATATCTCCTCTGGACGGACTTTGAGAGCCTCTTCCGCTCAGAGTTCTTCCCAGACAACCTCCATGCGGTGCGCATCCAAGAGATTCTACAGTTGCGGCAAGGCAGCTTGACGGTCGCCCAGTACTCGGTGAGATTTACTGATCTCTCGCGCTACTCGACAGACATGGTACGGGACCCCTTTTTTCAGGCCTGGACCTTTGAGCAGGGATTGAGGCATGAGATCATGGAATCACTGATCTCCCTCAGCATTCTGACACAGGTAGGGGTACTGGAGCGAGCCCTTCTGATCGAGAGCTTCCTTGAGGATCCTACATCAACAGCGAGACTTACCGCAGGGCGGCACATAGCATAGTCTTCTGAATCAGGCAGTCGACGGATGACTCATGGGTCCAGGTAGACTAGACCCTCAGGCAGACGACCTTAGGACACTGGCTCAGTAGTTCGGGGCACACAACGCAGATCCAGTCTTTCGAGAGGCAGACAGTGTTACGCATGCGGCGGGCAGGGCCACATGGCTCGTGACTACACGACCCTCCATGTAGATGAGCAACAGACGGTTGAGGGACCTCCTATACAGAGGCAGAGGGTCGACCGTGGTGGTCCTCAGGGAGAAGGCGGACGAGGCAGAGGAGCTGACTGAGCAGCAGGTGGTGGGCGACGCTTTGAGGATCTACCACCACCACCACCAGGTGGCCCACCCCGACCATAGGTAGCTGGCGGGCTGAGACAGGCACAGCTTCAGGCAGCGGAGGCCTACGACCACGGTGCGCCCAAGATGACTTGAGGTACTATCTGTGTCTATTCCACCCTTGTCGAAGTTCTTATAGACACAAAAGCGAGTCATTCTTTCATAGTCACTGCCCTTGTTCGGAGCTCGGAGATTCCGATAGATCCGTTGGCTCGATCCTTACGGCTAGAAACTCTTACGGGAGCAGACTCGACGATTACGCACTGGTGCCGTTAGTGTGAGATTACTCTAGGAGGAGGGAACTTCGGCTGGGATCTTCTTGTAGTGGCGTTGAGGCCTTACGACGTCATCTTGGTCATGGATTGGTTATCTACAGTCCATGCTCAGATCGACTATATTAGACGCAAGGTGTGATGTGTATGCACCGACGGAAGCAGGTTCACCTTCACCGGTGAGAAGGGAGCCTTTGCAGCATAGGATGGACTCACGTAGAGGAGAGAACAGCCCATCACTCATCAGTTGGCTAGCCTCATCCTAGGAGTAGTTGATGTTCGGAGTTCGAGCTTACCTTCAGTGGTGGATCAGTATGCAGACGTTTTTCCCGATGACGTTCCAGGACTACCTCCTCGCCGAGAGGTAGAATTTTATATTGACATGTACCCCGGGATAGCCCCGATATCCACTCCAGCATATCAGATGGACCCCACTCATATTCAAGATCTACGGGTACAGTTGGAGGACTTGTAGGGCAAGGGATTCATCCGACCCAATGTTTCACCCTGGGCTTCCCTGATATTCTTCGCCAAGAAGGCGGACTGGAGCTTGCGACTTTGTGTCGACTATCGTCGCCTGAACCAAGTGACAGTGAGGAACAAGTATCTGCTACCAAGGATTGATGACCTCTTCGATCAGCTCAAGGGAGCACGGTGGTTCTCGAAGATAGACCTCAGGTCAGGCTATCATCATCTCAGAGTTCGGGATGAGGACATTCAGAAGACGGCCTTCAGGTGTCGGTATGGCCACTATGATTTCTTGGATATGCCATTCGGTGTGACCAATGCTCCATTAGTGTTCATGGGCCTCATGAAAAGGATCTTTCAGCCATACCTCGATCGATATTTCATGGTCTTCATCGATGACATTTTGATATACTCGACGAGTGAGGAGGAGAACGCCTACCACTTAGGTGTTATACTAGACACACTCCGAGAGCACAAGATTTATGGAAAGCTCTTGAAGTGTTAGTTCTGGATACGTGAGGTCTACTTCTTAGGACACGTCATCTCTGAGGCGGGAGTTGCGGTGGATCCTACGAAGATCGAGGCAGTGCTATCTTGGGAGCCACCCAAGAGCGTGACGGAGGTGCAGAGTTTCTTGGGTCTAGCTGGATACTACCGGAGATTTGTGCCAGACTTCTCCAGAGTTTCGGCACCACTCTCAGCTTTGATGAAGAAGCGGAAACCCATTGTGTGGTCAGATAGATGTCAGCAGAGCTTCCAAGATCTGAGACAGAGATTGATCAACGTGCCTATCTTGAGGCTTCCAGAGGAGGGAGTTGGGTACGTGGTTTACTGCGATGCATCAGGGACCGGAATCGGATGTGTCCTGATACAGGAGCGGGTCATGATCGCCTATGGATCACATCAGTTGAGGAAGCATGAGCATAACTACGCTACCCATGACCTGGAGTTAGCAGCAGTGGTATTCGCTCTGAAGATGTGGCGACACTATCTGAGGGGCGAGAGATTTACCGTCTATTCTGACCACCAGAGTCTCAGGTACATCTTCTCGTAGAAGGACCTGAACCTGAGACAGCGACGATGGCTCGAGTTCCTCCAGGACTATGACTTTGAGATAGTCTGTACTCATGGAACAGGGAACGTAGTTGCTGATGCCCTCAGTAGGAGGACGGGCATTCGGCTACTTGGGGAGGCGAGAGAGCAGCTAGCCGCTTTGTAGATATCCTTCGTGGATAGCGATGGAGCAGCCTTTCTTCAGTCACTCCACCACTGCTGCAGCGGGTCATAGAGGCACATCATGGGGACGCCGACTGTGAGACACGACGTGCACAGATATCCTCAGGACAGGCACCTGATGGTTTCTCTTTAGGGGGAGAGCACGATGTTCATTTCAGACGATGTACCTTGGTACCAGTTGCTTTATGGGAGTAGGTGCTGAGATAGTTTCACACTTCCCCTTTGGCGGTACATCCTGGAGTGGCGAAGATGTACCAGGATCTCAGACGTCAGCACTAGTGGCTGGGCATAAAGAAGGTTGTGGCAGAGTTCATTTCTCGATGCCTCACCTGCCAGCAGGTGAAGGCAGAGCACCAGGTACCAGCAGGCTTGGTGCAGCCCTTGGAGGTCCCAGTGTGGAAGTGAGATGGGATATCTATGGACTTTTTCACTGGACTTCCACGCACTTCCAAAGGTCACGACTCCATTTGGGTGATTGTCGACCGACTCACCAAGTCGGCTCACTTCTTACCCATAAGAGAGAAGGGCTCAGTGGAGAGCTTGGGGCGTCTCTACATTCAGGAGATTGTGAGGCTTCAAGGTGTGTCATCATCTATCATCTCCGATAGAGATGCTCGTTGTACTTCCCGGCTTTTGAAGGGGTTGAAGGAGGGGTTCAGGATGCATCTACGTCTGAGCACTGCCTTTCACCCTCAGACAGATGGTCAGATGGAGAGGACCATTCAGACTCTCGAGGACATGCTCCGCGCATGTGTCCTAAACTTTGGTCGCAGCTGGGAGGACCACCTACCCTTGGTGGAGTTGGTGTACACCAACAGCTTCCACTCCACCATCGGGATGGCACCATACGAGGCATTATACGACCGACCTTGCAGATCTCTTCTGTGCTGGACAGACCCTGGGGAGTCAGCACTTGTGGGACCGGAGATGGTTCAGGCCACGACAGAGAAGGTCCAGATCATCCAGAAGTGGATGATGATAGCTCAGAGCAGGCAGAAGTATTATGCTGAGAAGAGGCGGAGGCCAAAAGAGTTCGAGGATGGCGTCCACGTCTTCTTGCGGGTCTCACCGCGACCTGGATTACGGAGATTTGGCCGAGGTGGCAAGTTGTCTCCACACTTCATCGGACCATTCCAGGTCCTCAGTAGGATTGGCTAGGTGGCTTATCGCTTGGCTGTACCACCACAGTTGCACCGGGTGCACGAAGTCTTCCATGTATCCCTGCTGAGGAGATACGTGCACGACCCGACGCATATCATTGACCATGGGGAGATGGACGTTGATGATGGGGTGAATTTTGAAGAGGTCCCAATGGAGATCAAGGATCGATAGGAGCGGGTCCTATGTGGATGGTCGATTCCTCTAGTGCGCATCAGATGGAAGCACGGGAACCTCCAGGAGAGAAATTGGGAGCAGGAGGCTCAGATACGTGCACAATAACAACATTTTTTCCCCTAGTTTTGATGTATCTTTATGGGGACGTAAATCCTTGAGGTGGGAGTAATGTAAAGACCCATAAAATTCATGGGAATTTTTTTCTTAATTGTCTTTGGGATTTTACAAGAATGCGGTTTCTGACAGCACTTGATTTCGAGGCCCGGTGTTCCCAGAATTTCTATCCGAAGTTTGGCTCCGGTACGTTCATTGAACGAATGAGCGGGTTTTTCTAACTTTTGAACCGGTGCTCGGAATCGAATTCTGAGGGAACCAACGGATTCATAGCGCCGGTAATTTTTTAGGATCTATTTTTCCGGAGTTGCATTTACACGGGAGGAGTTGTTAAAAATTGTGGAAGTTAAAATAAAAATTGAGCTACAATTTTTATTTTTACTAAGTTGTTTAAACCTTTGGGTGGAAGTTGGGTAACCACACAAATTCCTATGAGAGGTTATGAGGGTGGTGGGGCCCACACGAACCCCACCCCTTCATTTTCCATAACTCCATCAACTCACCATTAATTTGATAACTTATGTTAATTAAATAGGTGAGTTTATTTTGAATATTTGAAGTTCAAATACTTAAGTCATGTTAATAAAATAAGTGAGGTACTTATTTTATAATGGTTGGGTTTTGTTGTCTGGAGATACTGGGAGAAAAATAAAGGTCTTGAGGTTCTTCATTCTTTGTCGAAGAACATGAAGAACGCACCACCGCCGATGAAGAACGCCGACCTCCGACGGTAGATGATGGCGAGAGACGCCTTCCTCGGAGATCAAATAACGCCAACGACCTCCTCCTTCTACGACGATTGTTTCTGAAACGAACCTTTGTTCAAACTATGATCGAGGTAGGGGTTTATTGTTGATGTTTTTCATGAATTCTTCTGTCATCGTTCCTTGTGAAAATTAGACTGCTTGCTATCAATTAACGACAGCGGGCCGAACCGCACAAACAATGACCGACCCTCATCCCTTAATTCTCTTGTGTACCTTGTGGTGGTTTGGAACGGGAAAGGCGTAGTGTCGTCACACCGCACGGGGTCATGCGGAAAGGAATGCGAGGCACCATCGCGCCGCACCGGAGATCTCGAAGGCACCGCGAATGGAGCGGGGCGGTGACGGAGGGGCGCGGTGCCGTCGCGCTGCGCCAGACAGTCCAAGGCCGCGGCTTAAGCCGCGGCAGAGTAGGGACTGGTGGCCGGTTCTAGGCCGCTGGCATCGGAGCAGGGGTCCGGCCCTTGCCGGTCCCGTGGCGGCAACAGCCGGCCGGCCAGAGCGGGCTGGCCGGACAGGGGGAGAGCCGGGGGTTATGACCCCCGGCTCGCCAGCACGAGCGCCCCCACCCCCATCATGGGGGTTGCGGTTTCAAAACAGGTGGGAAGCCCCCCCCCCCCCATCCGCTCGGCCGAAACGACCGAGCCATCTAGTTAGTGCATGCGCGCCAACGAGCCAGGCCGACTGCCAAGGCCGGACCGCCAGGCCGGGCCACGCCCAGGCCGGGCCGCGCCGCGCCCAGGCCGGGCCGGGACGCACCAGCCGGGTGGGGTCACACCCAGGCCGGGCTGGGCCACGCCATCTGGGCCGGGCCTGGCCGCGCCCAAGCGGGCCAGACCAGGACCCAGTTCGGGCCGGGTCGGACCGGGGCTGAACCCCCTAATACCGGACCTCTCACGGTCGTTTTCCCATAACATGGGCTAAGGACCTCCGATCGTCGCACCGTCATTTGCGTAGTGATCCTTGGAATGAGGCGGTCGTTTTGATATATTACACTCAATGTTTCGGAGTACTTTGGGTTCGGTCGGGTTGGTTCGTACATGAAACCAACCCGGCCCTCGGAGCGGAAACGCTTATAACTTGAGCTCCGGACGTCCGATTGACGTGCCATCAACTTTGTTGGATTCTTCTAAGTGAGAAAGAACTTTTGGATTACTCTTCTCGAGGTTTGGACGCAGTTGGAGTATTGACGGGTTGGTTTTGACTTAAAAACCAACCGGGCCCTTGAGACGAAAAAAGCCAATAACTCTCAGACAGGGCGTCTGATTGACGCGCCGTCTATGACGTTGAGTTTTAGTTGATGATACGGAACATTTGGATACATCAACTCCGAAATATGTGTCAATTGATGTATCAGCCCTTCGGCTCATGGAGCGGACCCTCCCAAACGAGCTTGCTGTGTGCGGGAACCCTAGAGCTGGTTGCGACTGCGACGACGATGACGACTGTACAGAAATCCTCCGTGAATTTGACGGCGACGACTACATCACTCAAGGATCCTACGTGGATCACTAATACCGATCCTGTGTGGGTCCGATCTTGTGTGGGTCAGCGCTCAGTGGTCCGGTGTGGGCCAGCGCCTACTGATCCTGTGTGGATCTGATCCTGTGTGGGTCATTGCGGGGGTTAGTTACCTATCGATCCTTTGTGGGTCATTGCGGGGGTTAGTACCTATCGATCATGTGTGGGTCCGACAGCTTAGATGAATCAGTGGATACATCTGATCATCTCTATCATCATACAAAGAAGTATACCTGTGTGAGCTGAACCATAACTTTCAATCCTTATCTTCGATAAGATTGACTTGATATCCTGTGTAAATTACGTTATGTTTTCCTATGTGGATTGGGTTGTGATTTCCTGTGTGGACTGGGTTGTACTTGAGCTCAGATGTTGGAGCCGAACGAGTATTGAAGACTTAGGTATATGTACGGGAATATACCTAAGTAATGTCGGATGTTACTGCGTGATTGTATCTTCCTTTGTGGATTATCCTTGTGGATTCTAGGAGACCTTCGGGGGTCTCGGGGTCCCTACTGAGTATCTTATACTCACCCCTGGACGGGCTATGCCCGCACTATGTTGTGTTGGTTATAGACGATGGACAGCGCTGATTGTGGTAGAGGCACGAGGAGCAGGTCGGTACCCAGAGGTGGACCACTTGGTGGGGCATACTCGGAGTGGACGGCTGGACCAAGGAGCTGTGGAGGCTATCTGTACCCACCCTTCAGGTGGGACAACCAGTGGATGGATCGACGCTGCATATTTACTTTTCAATTGATGTACTCTCTTTCAGTTGTACTTTACTTTCAGTTTGGGTTTGTATTCTGGCCCACTTACTTTACCGCACTTTCTATTGTACCCAGTTTTTTACTTAGTATTTACTTCTGCTTGCTTGCTCTGTGGTGTTTGATTACATTACAAAGGCAATGCCTTCCCTTTTTACTGGGAATTACGCCTTCGTGCTAGTTTCCATCCCATGGCCTATGGACGGCGGGCTTGGGATAGTCACGGCACGGGCCCCGAGGATGGGTCATGACAATTAATGTTTTGGAATATAAATGATAGGAGGGTTCACGACATTATGTATCCCCTCGATGCCTCAAAAGGTTCTCATGATTCAAGTTATCCATGAAAATAAAAATTGTAACTACATATAGGTTTAAAACATTTTTTGGAATTTCTTGATGATATAGGTTTTTATGTGCCTGATACATATTGTAAAATAATTAAGAATTTCCTTCATATTGGTTTATTATTTTTTATATTATATTTTCTCTATGAAAAAGTATATGTATGAATTTCATTGTCAGTTTATTGATTAAGTTTCACGTGCTTTCAAATTCTTACCTCTCCATATTGATTTTTCCTTTTCCTGTTATTTTAAGGGAATGCATTTTCAATTATTTAACTAGCCAACTTCTTGATGAAATCCTTTCATAGATTATTGATTTTTTGGAATTTGTGTTCTATTATTACCTTTATATAATTATTGTTCTCATTGATTCATTATTTCTTCTTCTAAGCTTAAACCTTATGAATAATTGGAACTCACCCTAATTTTGTTTCCTTCCCCATAAATCTCTGAAGTGTTCTACGAATAATATAAAAGGATACAAAAGATAAAATAAATTTATTATCCACTAATTAAATAAAATATTTTGTTGTAAATTATGTGTTCATTTTTAATACATCTCTAATGTATATATCTGGTTTAAAAATAATACTAAAATCTTCAGTCCTTTAGGATTTGTTTCCTTGTAGTCATGCCAATGTAATGGTAGTAGAAAATGGCTCTTGACATTTGGTTCTGGTGGCTATATTAGGTCAACCAATAAAAACAAAAAAACATCCCAAACTATCGTTATAATTTCATATAAGTTCTCTTATCCCTAACAAACCAAACATTTTATGATTATGTTTGATCCTAAATGAAGATATTCATGAGAGAAGGAATTATTTTATGAAATTTATATCATATTTTATTCATTATCACCTCTTTTAAATATACTATGATCATTATAATATAATTACTTCAATATCATCTCAAAAATAAAATTTTATTACGTTAACATAACTTTCAGTATCAATCTCCCTACCATCGACTAGAAAATGAATTCAAAAACCGTGTTACTTTTAGGCTAGTACATAAATGATCAATAAAATCATTTTCCATCACTTCATCACATAGATGGTTCTAAAAACAAATTTAATGAATAAATATGATATTAATTTCAATAATAATATTACATATAGATAAAATACAGATTATATTACTAATATTTTTTCTAAATTATAATTGTACTATTTAACTACATAAAAAGAGCATACGAAGACACTTTTTATGTGATAACATCTTATCATTCCCACTAATTTATCTTTTTCAACAACCTATTCTTGAATATTGTTAAACACATCAGAAACTTGATTTTAAAATCATTATGATTTTATTATTGTGATATTTTCACAATACAAAAACATGTTCTTTCTCATTCAATCATTATAATGAATTATTTTATTTGGTCAGATTTACAACATAATGAACAATTTTATAATGATTATGTCAGGAATGATTGATAAAAATTAATTGGTGGTTAGAAGGTATATTAATGATGTATTAAATATGTTTTAATGATCATTTATTTTTAAAATAACTATTATAATAATGTAATTATACCTGAATAAACATGGTTATTTAAACCAAAATAACCTTATCTATAAAGACTAAATAGAAAGTAAATAATTTAAAAACATGGAATGTTATTTGTTTTTTAAAAGATATGTTCCATATTCCAATAATAATATATAGTTCATGGAAGAATATTATATGAAAATTTTATATTTAAAAATAATCTATTGATTGTTTTTATATTATGAACCAAAGCACCCTAAAATAACCAACATGAAGAGAAAAGGTTTTCTAACTAAATGAATCACAAAAGTAAATGAATTGAATGGAATAAAAATAAATGTAATATTCATGAAAATTAATGATAAAAATGTGAATAATAAATATAAATTTATTTATTTGGTGGGTTAACTTATGTATGAAAAGTTCCAAGACTCGATATAAGGGATTTTTCATTAAAACTATGTTTTACATAATTTATGGATTTCCATTGAAATATCTATCTTCAATATAAATAATAATTATATTATTTCAAGATTATTACTCAATATACATTAATGATTTAATAATGACAATTTATATAATATTATACTTTTCTTTTGTAATTTTATGATGAATCTTTTAGAAATTTTCTATATGGATAATTTTTTACTCTCTTTACTAATATGTGAAAAGAATAATTATATACCATCCCCAAAGGAGTGAAATTTTATAAAACTATATAATTTGTTCATTATTTTTCTTACATTAAAATTATCATTTTTTTAAAATATTTTTATATTTCCATTGATCAATAATTTTTTTTTAAAAACATCCAAAGAAAATTATACATATTTATATTTTTATGAGCCAATTTAATGTTTTTTTTATTATTGGAAAAGGTATCATATTATTGAGTTTTTCGAAGTAAATTTTATATTTTTTGTTTTTTATGCACATTATGGTTCTTCTACATTATATATAATGATGTATGGGTTTTTTGTAGTTCTAAAATTCATTAGGTAATGATTTATTCTCTAGATAAATTATGTTGGAATTAATTTTCATTATTATTCCATTTGATGGTGATTATAGGGGTGATATGAATATGATTTATAAAGTACCATAACTCAAAAATATTTTTCTTATATTATAGAATAAGATAAATTTTATGAAGGAAAATGTGAATAATTAATTCTAATTATATGATTAATTAAATACTTATTTGATCTTGATGATTCCTATATAAAAATAAAAAACATTCTGATGTGTTTTCATGAATTCACATAGACTAAATTGATTATTTTCTTTTATGTACTTATATTTTTTTTCATATAACATTTTATAATTATTTTATATGATTTATTGATATGTGGAAAATATATCAGTGTCAAACAATAAATTACACAGACTCATCTTGATCGATTTGAATGTTTCCTTAAAGATAAAATAGCGTAAACCTATGAACATATTTTTATGAAAAAATGTACACTATATGTTATTTTTTACTTTTTAAATTTCATTTTTCAGATTTTCTCTAAAAATATAAACCTAAAAGATCATGGGAATGTTGTAAATTAGAATCCATGATTTTAATATTTAAATTTCATAGTGATTAATTATAAGATTTTCATTTTTGTAATAACATTAAGGATTAGATAAGTTTTGAGCTATGATTTATATTGAAATTGAAACTTTTTGTGTTTTAATTTATGATTATTTTACCACACGAGAATTCATATGGGATTCTATATTTCATCATAAAATTAATGTCTATTATATAGTAGTTTCCCATAGATGTTACATGGTAAATGTTATTTGAAGGAACTGATTGTATAATATCATCAAAAATCAGCAATCCAAAATGGTAGGAATTTTTTAGTAGTTTGTAGATTTTTTTATTACATTAAAATATTTAATATATAGTTACTCCCATGAAAGAGAGGGGACAAATTCACCACATTGGAAATTTTATATAGTGAATAATTTCATTGAACATCACCCTAAAACTTTTGGGGAAACATATATCAAAAAATAGTAGAATGATGGATAAATTTTTTAGAGAATAGATTTTATATTTTGTGTTTCCTAGAGAATTAAATGGTGAACACTTTCAATTATTATATTAAAGGAGAAAAAACGTAGTTATCTTATTTATATAAGAATAACATAGAGAATAATGGGTTTTATACCATGGATTGGAAGGTATTTAATTATATTTTCTATGAAATGTTTTTATAATGATATTTACGTAGAAAAGAAATATGATTTCCAGAGTTGATGTAGAAGGCGGAGGCCTTTGTTATTGTTTATAAATAATATTTTACTATATTGAAATTATTTGTAATGAATTATATTATAAAACATTAATGTAAAATTAAAAGATAATACACATGATTCAAAATATATTTACAATGGGATTTGGTTATTACTGAATTTAGAATTTATGTTGATTTTTTTGTGGTGACTAGGTTTAGATGGATTTTTTTGTAATTTATAGGAACAACGATAATAATATGACTTGGTTTAAATGAAATGAGAAATAATAATAAATTAAATACAAGGGTAAGGGTATAAAATTAACATTTTAATTCTATGTTTTCTAACACTCATTTTATGGAGTAGCTTATGAGATATAAAAATTATTTTTTATGTGGTGATGTTTTCATCTGTAAAAAGACAACAACAAATGAAGAATGTTAATACAAATATTATTAATAATAAAATAAACTAATTTTTTTTTAATTTTCATGAGATGGGTCCTAATTTAAATTAATTATACACATATTTATGATGGACTGAAATCATCCATAACATAAGAAAAATAGTGTTCCAATGCAATTATCTATTACCATGGAAAATTTTACATCACCAAATGAAGTAGTGGAAAGTTTATAATTTGTTTAGTTAAATTATTCCATGTAATTTTAAATTTTAAATATTTGTATTATTTTATTTAAGGGATGCATTCTAGTAAAATGAAAAAACCACCCTAATAAATGGATAAATAACTTTCACTGAAAATTCTACATGGAAATATTAATTTAACTACAATTTATATGAATCATTTTGTAATTATTGATTGAATTTTTAGTAAATATTTTTTTTATATCAATAATAATGTATGATGTTATTTTGGGAATAGATTGGATTATCATTTACCATGATAACAGATAATTTTTGATAAAATATGTTATATATAATTTTTAAAATAAATTAAAATTTATATATAAGACTGAGTTTACAATTTGGATAACATACCAAAAGGATAAGGAAATGATTAATTATATAATTGAATGATATATCAATAATATCACCAAAATTAATGAAATCATTTAAATTGGTAATTTTTCTATTGTCAATGAATATTTATATGTATTTATAGAGTATTTAACAAATGTTTTTCTCGATCGAGAGGTTAATTTCACTATTTAATTTTTTATAAGTGTTAATCCAATTGTGAAATGCCCATAAGGGTTTTCTTAAGTAAATATATTGGAATTTCAAAAAAAATAATTAATAGTTTCTTCATAAGGGTTTCAACCAACATAATACATAAATATAGAGTGTGTGTGTTCTGGTTTTTTGAAATAATCATAGTTTAGTAAAGATTTTCATTTATTATAGAAAACTCAACAACATTACTATTAAGAACACATATCGTTTGTCTCATTTTTTGACATGATAAATTTCTTCAAGGGTGATCAATATTTTTCGAAGATTTACCCTAGGCCTGAATATGATCATCCAAAATAAAATCAATTATGCATTACATGTAAGATTTTTTAAAAAATTTATGGCCATTATATGCTTCCAGATATTATAATCATGATAATAAATACACCTTCATTGTTTATTAGTCTCATGGGAGAGTATTCTAAGAGTATGTGGAAAAATTTATAGTAATAATTATTTATGATATTGTTGTTTATTTTAGGATTTATGAGGACCAAGATAACCATCAAAATATTTTTTTAATATAACCATAAAGAAAAGTATTTATATTGTAAAATTATTAAATGTGAGTTTTTATTATAGAATACTTCATTACATGGGAATACTAGGGAAAAATATTTCCTAGAGGCTGGTTCTACTAAATCTAATATTATTTATGAATGGAAAAATACAAATTTGGAAATTGAGAATCAATTTTATCATGGAAAATTGGGTATTTATCAAGGACATGTTAAAAAATTTGCTTAGTTAGCTTACCCATAAACCATATATATAAAAAGGGATTTAAAATCATATGGAAAAATAATTTTGACGAGTGGTTTAATTAATTATAAATAATATTTGTAAATTCAAAATTTTATACATTATGTTCTCAAATATAAAAATTTTAATTAATAATGATGCATCATTAAAGGGGATTGGTACTTTTTGGAAATAATTATGTAGTTAATTTATTAATTATTACACTAATTAAAAAACCATGATTAATAGTATCCTATGCATGATCATGACCTTGTAATGGTAATATTTTCATCAAAAATTTGGATTAATATTTTTTTATGGAGAAAAATAATATACATATATATATATATATCACAATATTTTGTAGAATATATTCATTTAAAAAATAATTGAACATGTGTAAAAAAGGATTATATGATCTGATAAATGTTTATGATTGCACAACTCACAATCTTCTAATAATAAAAAAAGTGTTATATATTTATTCAATATAAATTATAAGGAATCATTCAACTCACTATTTATTGAACATTATTCAATAGTTATTTATTTATTAAATATATAATCACATGAAATGTTTCAGAAAACATCTTACATTTTGGAACATGTAAAAAATATATTCTTGTATGAAACAATTATGTATCCTCATAAAGAATATTTTGGTATTTATTTTTTTTAGAATTTTCTAAAAAAATAAATTTTCATGATTTTAATGCTAAGAAAAAGGATTTTCATTATTTGGAACGATACTAGGTCTACCGAGTGATATAATTTTTTAAAAATAATTATTTACTGAAGCTCATAGGCTTATGTACATTATTTCTCCTTGAAGAACAATGAAATATAATTAAACTAAGTCTGTTATTTATTTGAATGAATAAATAAATGAATTTTGGATTTTACCATAAAATATGTGACATCTTAACAAGATAATAATGAATTTAAACTACTTCATTTTCTTCTTCCCTAATTAGAGATGTGATCTTATATCAATTTATTTCATGGTGGGATTTCTAGTTGAATCTATAGGAAATAATGTGATATGGGTTATTATTCATCATTCAAATAAATTCAAAAAAAATAAACAAATTCAAAATAAAATTCTTTAAAATTATAATTCATAACTCTATCTTATTGACATAGTCAAGTTTTATATAGTTCATATTTTTATATTAATTAATCATGATCCGAGTTTTACATTTATTCATTTCTTTGAAGGAACTTTAGTAGTTGCTGGTTACTGAGAAATGTTTTATAAAATATTTTAATTATAAATATGATGTAAATTCAGAGACAATAATTTATCCTCCAGTGGATATGCTCTAAAAAAATCCGTTTGAATATGAGGCTTGATAGGATCTTAAAATATCATTAATTGAATTTTTCTATAATAATTGTTTTTATTATAGATTATATATATTACCATTTGAATAATTATATGGAAATATGTGTCGGTAACTATAATTTTCATGTAACGTTCGGGATAGAAATTTATGAGAGGCTTAATTGGTAGAAGTAATGGTAAGAAAATAAGAAAAACTAGTTACACAAAATATATTCTTAGAGCTAGCATGATAGTTTCATAGAAAAAGAGAGAAAATTTAATTTTTTTTATGATTGGAGAAAATATTTTCCTTACGATGAATCCATGGAATGGAATAGTATTTTTTAATAAGAAGGAAAAAATTAAACAAAATATTTATTATTTTGTTTGAAGTTATAGAGAATGTGGATTCATCTACTTACTGAGTAGCCATACCTCAATTATTATTTCAGGTATATGCTGTATTTCAAGTTCAATTATTATAGAAATATATACCTGACTTAAATCCTATTTTGACACCCAAAGTTGTGTTGTTAATAGAAAATTAGTATTATTAGGGTGGAAATCATTAAAATAGAGAGTATGTGTCATTTAATAATTAAATTAACCTTGTCATTGACATTTAGAAAAAGGATATGATTGAAGAAGAAACATGGGATCCCAAAAAATACTATAAGAGAAAAACTGCCCCACCTTTTTATAAATGAATAAAATTATGGGGGCATAATTTATATTAGGGGAATAATGTCACAAAATATATAAATTTAATAATAATTAACTTTCATTATTTTTAAATATTATTTTTAATGATTCATATTCATTATAATTTCAATAAAAATTATAATTTTTTAAATTGAAAATAATAACAATTTTTTTATTTCTATAAGTTATATGGTTTTATTTGAAATATAAACCTCGTGTTTTTAGAATATTATTTTGATGAAATATACTTCATTTTTAATATCTTCATATAAAAAGTATCTTAGCTATTTTTTTTGATTTTTATAAATTGCTAGAGTGTATAAATGAATTGTTAAAAAATGGTTTTCCAAAGTACTATGACCTTGATAACATTATCATGAAATATGTATGTATCATAAATATTTAAAAATTTTATGTAAAAAATAAATTTAATTATGGAGGAAAAAATCATTTAAAATTACTATTTTAATCTATAAACATATGGGTAAAATTTTATAACCCATCTTATAATTTACTCTAATGAAAATGATATTTTATAACTTCTATATTTATTACATATTACAAATTAAAAATTACTGTTTTGACTATGTTTAAAGACAAATAACTATTATATTATATTAATAAACAAATAAATGTCATGAGAATCAATAATATGTGTGATTATGGTGTATAATTAATTTTATTCATAAAAAGGAAATTACCAAAACATAGTTTTCCATTTTATTTTTTGTACCTATATTAAAATAATTATCTTCAAAATATAGAAACTTAACATTGTTAAATGATTCAAAAAAATTGAATGATAAATTTTAAATTTTTTGATATTTACCATTTTATTTCTTTTCATACAAAATATATATTTATATTTATGGTTAGTCACCTATATAATATAAAAATGTAAAAAAGGATATGTATTTAATGATAAGAACTCAAATGTAACCAAAAAGATTCTATTAAGTCTTAAGGAGAAGCCTAAAAGTGGATATCAAATCAATAGGTAACTATTTTAACCAGGTACTATAATTTTTACTTATTTTTTCAAATCCATAAATTATATCGTAACCACAGAAATATAATTACATAATTATAAATTCTACACTAAAATTTTATTATGTTTTTTTCAAAATAAAATTATCTACCTCTCTTACAACCATTAAAAAATGAGAACAATGCTTTTTTTATGTGCAGACTATCGCTTCCATGAATTCCATAATTTTTTCATCACTACCTTACAATTCTTCTCCTAAAAATGAATTTATTTAAAATGTATATTATTTATAAAATAATAAATTTTATCTAAAGAAAAATTTCTTATTATATTAATAATATTGATAATAAATTCTCATCATAATGGATTACAACCTAAAATGAGGGTACCAACACACATTTTAAATTATAACTTCATTAAAATTTACTTAATCGAAAATATTCATCTAAATCGTTATAAATATAACATATCAGATTTACAAAACATTATCTAAATCAATATTATTATTTACAAGTAATATTATAAATATACAATAACATGTTCTTACTGATTCAATCATTATATCATGTTCCTGGCTGGGTCGGTGTTACAACCTACATCAATGATGTTATAATTTTTATATAAAAATGATTTTGAAACCTTAAATATTGGTAATAATATATAATGATGGTTAATTTAAAAGGATTTATTTGTTCTATAATTTTGAAATAACCATCATAACCAAGTAATTAAATGTGAAAAATCATGGTTTGGTTTATAATAAAAAATTAGCAATATCTAGGAATATTCATAAATAAATCATCATTTATTGAGCTAGTGAAGTCCTTTGATTCGAAAATAATGTGGACAACATACATTGACACATATGAATCTTTTGGATAATTTTACTAGTAATTTCTATACTTATATATATTTTAAACTTATGTTGGATATTATGAACCGAACGACACTAAATCTACCAACATGAAGAAAACTGATTTAGTAACTACACGAAACATGGTAATAAAAGAAAAAAATGAATCATAAAAAATAAATTAACATGAAAAGTCATATTAAAAATTAAATAATAAGTATTATTTTTTATTCATGATAATATATGAATGAATTAAATGATTGGGGACCTAAGTAAATTGATTTTTAATTAAAACCTTACTTTAAATTTTTTATGGTTTCTAATTCAAAAATTTATCATCCATATCCATATTATTTATTGTGATTAATGAATTCAATCTTCTATAAATTTTTACATAATTTATAATTCTTTTACCTTTTACATTTTTTTTTATAATTTAAGTAATTTTTTTTAATATTTTCTATATCGGTAATTTTTTACTTTCATTTCAAAAGGGTAAAATGATTAATTTTTATTGTTATTTGAATGAATGAATTTCATCAAAAAATATCCTTTTTAAATATTAAGATTATATTGATGATTTTTTCCCAAATATCATTATATTATATTTTATATATGATTTTTTCATTAGTTTTCAAAAGAAATTAATATTTCATCTTTTTTATGAGATAACAAAATGTGTTTTTATTATTTGATCAGATGCCTGTTTTGTGGTTTTATGTTGTAAATGTATTATATTATTTGTTTTACTCATTTAATGGATATTTGTAATTGTATTTTGTTCCATGTGGTTCTGTTATAATCTTCAATTGTTTTTTTCAATGATTGTTTCTATAGGTCAATTATATATCAATTTATCTATGTTGTCAATCCGTTATATTGATGATTATAAAAGTAATATGAATAAAATTTATCCTGTAACATATATGATTATGAATTTACCTTTATTATTTCTAATAATATGTTTTATTAATATATTTGGACAATTAAGGTAATTTGATAATTATGTATGTGATCATTTGAGCATAATATTTTTTTGTAAATAGGAATACCTTTCTTATGGAATTTTGTATTTTTTTCCCCGACTAATAGGAATACATTGTTCTAATACCTTACTGCTGATTTTTTCCGGAAATTTTTTTAAATGTTCTTAAAATTTTTAATGATGTTTAGAAACTACATATAGGATAATCATTCAGTTATACAGTCTCACCAATAATGAAGAAACACTAAAATTAAAGAATATGGTTTGTAAGTATAAGAATCTCTTTTTTTGGAAAAAATATACATTGTGTATAAGTGTCCCCTTTTTCATATATTTGTTTTATTAATTTTATTAAACTATAAATCGAATAGATAATGGGAAATAAGAAATTGGAATTATTTTTATTAATCATGAAATTAAACAGTGATTACTATAAGGGATAATACAAAAATGACCCTACAAATGATAATTATTGTATATATAACCGTTAAAGTCATATTTATTTTTAGTTAAATTTCATAATGAGAAATTAGATTTAAATGGATCTAGTAATTTAGTTCTTTTAGGTTCTAAATGATCTTATTAAATTTTATCTTCAAATCATGAATTTCTATATGAACGAATACATAATACATTTTATCTTCATCTAAAGTTATTTGTTTCAATAAATTTAAAATTTTTAATCTTATTACACTATTATTGTGAGTTATATAAATATAATATTTTTTATTAAAAACTCAAAAATTAGGCCATTTCATCACATAAAAATGTCACAAAAATAATATTTTAATGAATTAAATTCAAATGAATCATTGTTTTATTCCACAGTATATATATTACATAAAGTTGTTATCACCCCCCCAACACACAAACTTTTCATGAATAGGGACAAAGCCTGTAGGATATATGGAATTCCAATCTCAGTACCCATCATCCATATATAATTACTCCATGTCGACATTAAATTTAAACATTACTATAAATAAAATTATATTTATTATTTATAATATAATTTCTACCTGAGATTTATAATATAATGATTCATTAATATAAATTAAATTAAATTATTCATTTATCAATTGCCTTATAGAAAGAACATTAGATACATTGACTAAAATTATATAAGAACCAAATTATGTTATTTAAATTTATTCTTATAAATATTTGAAATATAATTATAATCAATCTTATCCCTTTTACATATAATTCTATTATCATTAAAATAAATATTATATAAAACATGCATATAAATTCATTGGTTTAGTGCATTTTTAAATTTTCTTAGATCAACTAACATTTATATGTCAAGTACATACTCTATTATATTCATTTTAATGATTCTTTACTATATAATAAAATACTTCTACAACAATATAATCACATACAAGAAATATGGGGTGTTCCATAAATCACAGTAAAGATGAAAAAATTAAATAAACATGGGTAAGAAATCACTAGATTAGGTAAATCATAGAATGGATGAAAAAACAAAAGTATTATAATCTATCACATGGAAATATATAAAAAGTAATATTATATCATAGATACCTCAGATTAATGGATTATCTTATAATGATACACATTCATAAGGAATTTGACCATAAATATAGGTTATGAATCACCCAATAGATGACACCATCCATGGATCATCATCCAGGTGTCATAAAAATAGGATAATGATAACCTCTAAATCATTATAAATATAGTCCATGGATACCATCCACATAATAATTACATGATCATTGGATATATAATGCATTATGGTTGTGAAAACTAAATTAACTATGGTAATATGTACTATATTATTCCTTCCCTACTAGTTAATATTATGGTTTAGTGGATGGAGGTGTTCAGAGGAGGCTTGAGGATGGTTCGGTGGATGATGGAGAATTAATAACACTACAATATGTGTTCTATGAAATAAAAGTTGTTATTGATTTGAGTTTATGATTCCTGACTTGTGAATTTCACAGTTCATGGCTTGTGTTTAGGTGAAGGGTTTTATGAAAAATGAATTCAATATATGAAATTGAAATTAATGATGTGAAATAAATCAAGATGCGGTGCCATTAATTTCAATAGACGTTAGAAAATTAGATGATTTAAATCATTAAATAGTTTCACATATTTTCATTCTTTTCCAGTCAACTAATAAATTCATGAATATTTAATTCAGGCTATGAATGTTCCATGTTAGAACTGGTTTAAAATTTTAATATATGGCTAAATTCTATCACTCACAAGTAATTTCTTCATGGTTTTTTGAAAACCCATAGTATATTGTTAGGGTCTTACATCCCCTATACTATTTTATCAAACCTCATATTTTTTAGGTTAATCATTGGAAATATGAGGTTAAATATAATCTTTATTCTCTTGTTTTCCTTAGAAATTCTATTTTGGATTCACTATTGTGATGTTGTCTTGTTACGAGATATGTTTGGGCTATGTTTTATTATGATCCCTTAGTATATATTAGTTTTATCTGAACTATTCTCATGTATTTTTGGTTCATGTGTGGTTTCTTATTTTTCCTATTACATGTTAAAAATTATAAGGCTTCCATGAAGTAGGGGAACCACATTCCGTACATGTTTCTATTCAGGTGTGATTACTACATGTTTTCTCTTTCAAATAGTGGTACATAAGAATCACATTAATAAACATACCAAAATTTATAATGTGAAATTATTTTTAATGTATATAAATAACATTTTTTACTACATTTATGATACTTTTTATTATATTATGTCTTCATGTTTCCATCTCTAAAAAACACAGCTGTCAGGTGCCCCAATTGTATTATAATTAATATGTATCTTAGTCCATTTATATGATGATTATTGACATAACATAGAATAATAATACTAAGAACCTACATTTGGTTAATGAATTTGTGGACCATGTAAATATGGTTGTTTTGGTAGTTCCCATGATAAATAATAGAGTGATGTAATATATTCCCTTGAAACAAAATTGTGGAAGTCAGGATGTGATGCTTCATGTGGATATTCTTATTGTTTTTCCTTGTTTCATGTGCGATGATGTATGTTGCTAGTTGTTACTAGTGGGTATGTGATGCAATGTGGGTGGTAGTGATATTGTTATATGGTATGGCATGTGATGTGGGATGTTATGTAGTGGTAATGATGTGTAGAAATTGTGACATGTGGCTGTTTCAGTGAGACATTCTAGTTGTATGTGGTGTGGTTGATGAAAGATACTATTACCTGGGTGATATTTTTTTTGTTGTGCCTATGTTAGTTTCTTAGTTATCCATGGATGAAATTTTAATGAAAGAAATTACATGATTTGGTTAATGAATAATAATGTGTTTGAATTTTTTATTTAGGGGTTTTATTTACTAATCTGATTGACAAAACAATGGGTTTTCTAAATGTGAAATGACATTTCTTATTAAATGGGAGTTATTGTAAATCATTAAATATGTAAAATAATGGAACCATAAAATGGAAGTTGGATTATATGGAATTATGGGGCTATTTTTGCTATTTTGTATTAATCATGGTATATGTCGTGGTTGATGATATTTGGTGTTGTGGTGGTGGTGTAGAGTATGCTAATGATGTTGTTGTGAACCCATAAGTTAGGTTCTATTTGATATATAAATGTCATGTATCATTATTTAATTTATATACACACCTTACATGATTTTTATAACCTTCCAAAAACCCAATGGTTTTGGGGTTCATGTGTTTTCTCTAACATATAGGATAGTGACGATATGGATGGCTGAATACCCCCTCTTCCTTTATCATCCTTCAATAGTGATGATATGGGTTGGTGTTATGGATTACCCAGCTGTTATGACTGAGAAATTTGTGGTGAGGGTCATGAATGGGGGTAGTAGGGAACAATTTGAAGGTCCTTCATGTTCATGCCAACCTACTTACCTAGTTATGTGATGAGATTTTATGAAATTTCCCATGTGTCTTCGTCCAAAATGTGATGTGATGAGGCTGTGATGTGGTGTGGGGATAACTGATGCTAACATCATATGTTAGACCTTATATGGGAGGGGTAGGTTGGTATTCATCCTTATGTTCATTATATATAGTTGGATAAGTGATGTGATCTCTATAGAAGGAATGTGAGCATAAGAAGATCTACATTAAGAAACGAAATAATAATGTCATTGGGGAAGTAAATGTGGGGCACCATTGTTAGGTTTATGATACAATTTGATATTATTTGATGTGTGATTTACTGAATAATCCATGGTGAGGCTATTATTGGTTAGTTTACCTCTTTAGGTGTTATTTGGTTATATTGATTATTCATTGGCACATTAGTATGTTGTTTTCACATGTGTACATATCACATTAGGTATGATCCTACTTAGTATACATGTTTTCCTACCCAATGTAAATAGACCATTTTCAATGTTTCTAGATGTAAATTTGGGACCTTATAGTAAATTACTATCTTAGTATTTGGTGAAATTTATTACTTTATATTATAGTATTTTACAATAATACATTTATTATATCTGTTAACATTAATCAAACATTATACGATGGTATTGGGTTTATTTTTATTTATATATATTATATTTTTGGGGTGGATATCAATCCTATTTCCAAATACTATTATCTAGAGGGTACTTCCTTATATTTGTGAGACATGTAAACCCTAATTTCTAATCACTAACTTGGGGCTAACTAGAGGTAGCAATCATGGGTCATCATCTCCCTTCCATCGTTTTTAGAATAGGATATGTATATTTAGAGGGAATGAGTCATTATGAATGATATCATATGATTTAGTAAATCATGGAATTCAATCATAAAAAAATTGGATCAACTTTCATCACAATGAAACATGGAATAATTAATAATATATGTAACACCTCATGATTTAAAAAAATACTACGTTCAATTGATTAAAATATATGCAACATTGAGAATTAATGATTGCAAAAATATTTGGATATGAAAGAATGACCAAGACATTGTATTTATTTGTATGAATAGGTGTAACCAAATTATTATATATTTATATATATTTGTATATATCCTACTAATTTTTTTTTATTAATTCTTAGTAAATAAGAACCCAATTTAAAGTAATTTCATTTTATACTTCAAAAATAAGTATTCATAAAAAACTCTTTTCAATAATTTATGTGAGAATATATTATCATTAATTTCTTCTATATTTATATATTTTATTTTATAAAAATGATATCATTTTTTATATCATCATTTTATTTTTATCTTCTAATAATGATTTTGTTATTTTTATGAAAAGATTATTTTTATAGTGAATAGAGAAAATGCATATATTTTAAATACTATCACTTTAATGATATTATTATAATATTAAAAATAATTAATGAAATTTTAACCCTTTATATCAACAAATAATATGTTAAAAGAGTTTAATAAGTTATTTTAAAACATTATATTCAATTCAGCGACCCATTATTCACTATTATGAACATAAATTATATTTTATCAGAATTGAAAACAATTTTAGGCCTTTATATTTATTTCTATGGTTGGATGGTTTTTATAGATCTCTTTGTTTTGGATATTTCTATTAATGTATGTTCTATAATGTCTTCATTGAACTTTTAAACCGTTTCATGGTTATATATTGCCTCTGGAATGCATAAAGGTTGTTTGGAAGCATAAAAGTTGGTCCTGGACATTTTTGGTTCATAATGGCCAACACCACACCCTAGTAAAAACTATTTATGATCTTGTGTATATTTGTCCATAACAGGGATATGTAAAAAGGTTTTCAATCCATTTTTGAGGTATTTTTGGTTAAACACCTTGGTTGAGGGAAACACACCCTAATGAAATCTGTTTTTTAGTGACATTTCAATAGAAAGAACTTCCATATTTAAACCACGGTGGGTGGACTAGTAATGGTTGGAATGGCATTGAAAAAACTGATATTACCATAAATATTCTCACATATTAACCAAATATAAATGGGTTCATTTGGATTAAATTTGGGGTTTAGAATATTTTTATTAATTGATTCCAACTCCCTATTAATTAGATCATCCACACTTACCATGAAGACTATTTCAATCCAATGAATTTATGAAATCTTCCTAATAAACCTTTGGTTATCTGGTCAACCCATCATGTGATGAATATTTGTACCTTGGATGTAATCATTCTTATCCTTGTTTCAACATTTTCCTCCATTGTCAAAATTGAAAATTAGATGATATAGGATTTATTTGTTGAATCGCAAATATGGAATCCATATCCATTCTTCATTGATTATAATTCAAATAGATATTTTATATATCCTTTCGTTAATTCTGTCGGAAGATTAGCATATAATGTAATTAAAATTTCATGTTTTTCATCTATCCTTAATTTTATTATTCCTTGAGCCACATTCTATAAAAAAATTCATGTTTTACAGGAATTGGTTTTATGAAATTCTTAGTTAGTAACCGTTTTCTTTTTTGTGTTGGAAAGTGTTTTGGGTAATAATTCTCTTGAAAAAAAATGTTATTGAAATATTTTACCATGTGATAGGGTAATTGTTAGTATTTATTGCCTTATATATTAATTTCGCATGATTTATTATTATCATCAAAACCCATTAATGATATGTGTTTTCATGTGGGTGAGTCAGTGGCCCTTAAGACCCATGTTTGAAATGTGATCATAGGATTTTTCTGTAGCGTCTTGAAAATATTCTTCACATTACATATTTATCCTTTCTATAATTTATATTCCATGTGGTATTTTATAGCCAGTGGTTTCTTGGTTCATATTTAAGGAAAAGTGTTTCTCTGTAATGGATAGATGAACCTTTGGATGGGAGTGTGATAACATGATAATTGCTATGGAATATGGATCATTTTATGGTATGAGTTGGATGATGTACATTTCTACTAAAAATTAAGTCGACTATTCATGGTAGTTGAGAATACGTTTGTGATGTTCAAATGGTTAAATTTCATGACAGTTTTATTTTCATATCCATATATGTCAAATATGTTTGGTGAGACTTACCATCATCAGAGGATAATGACCACTATCGGGTTAGGTCATGTGGTGTTCATGATAATGAACACCATCTGATCACAGAGTGTGGTGTTTTTTTTAATTTTAATGTTTGGGACTTGAATCATAGGTGTAGGTTGTAAACTATCTAAATTAATTGTGGAATTTATTTTGACATGTAGTGATATACATTAACATCCTTACAAGAATAATTCTAAAACAATTGGTGTCGAGGATCGTCAATGGTTAGTTAATTCCGGATTAGACAATGAAATTGTGGTTTTACATTTACATGTGAATTTACCTTATATCATGGAAAAAAATATTTTATATCATAAGAACACATGTTGAGGATTAATTGGTGGTTTTCTGATGGGTTTACAATCACACCATGCATGAGAATATCAATATACATGTCGACTTAATGATAAAAGGCCAATGGAAGAGAAAATTCCTAGTGGTAGTGACCTATGAAATGGAACATATTGTTCATAGGTGGTACCCGAATATCCTTCACCGGGATTCCATATTGTTTTATTGATATTCATGCCTTTATCATAATATTATTTCACCTATTACATTTTGGGTCCTTTTTTATTTTATATATAGGACTTGATTTACATGATTTTTCAATCATTATAAAATTACATATTTATTTATTTTGTGATTATTTGTGATATTATTTATTCTTTTATTGTTTGATACTGAGGTTACATTTTCTAAAATAAACATGGACCCTCGCTACAAGATGGAAACATCTTACATGTGGGAGTCATGCATGCGGCTAGGTGGCACTCCCCTCAGACCCAATGATTGCAGATGATGAGTTACAAATTAATTCAAAAATGGTTTTCCCTGTTTATTTCTTCTTGAATATGTTTTATAGAATTTTAAGGAGATTTATGATATATGGGACTCAGGAAGAGGTGTTTCAGGTGAGTGTGTGTGTGTAAGTGTGTGTGTGTGTGTCCATAACATGTGTAATAAACATCTAAATTATATTTTTTGGGACTATTATTACAATTATGGTTATACATTTTCTTGTTGATCCAAAATATATTGTGCGGTTATTGTTTTTTTGGGATTTGTGTGCATTCATTAATCATGACAAGGTACTTATATTTTCATAGAATATATATATGTATTGTGTCATTTATATTAGTTCTTAATTAAATTTCATAATTATGGTATCTATTCAGGATATAATTGTTTTCATTTTTATTTGTTATATCAGTGTACAATGCTATATTGATGTATTAGTTTTGACAATAATTATTTAAACATGATCTTGTTATTATGTTCAATATATATATATATATATTGTTACTAATATATTTTTATGGGGAACATGGATACAAATTTGGGTAGTTCTTGGAGGGACACACCTTGGGTTATGGGTAGCCTCTATGGAGAAACATTATATGAGCCAATATAATGATTGCGAACTATATTACTTGATTTACGTGTTTAAAAATTTAATTTTTTTATGAATAACTATTCTTTATATATGTTTGATGGGATCACTTAATATATTAGACTATAAGGCTCTTATATGGAAGGATGATATATTCTACCATAAAATATGTAGGATAATCATCAATAACCTACTATTTTCGGATATGATAAATTTCAACTTGTTCATTGAGTCTTCAGTATAGAGTGTGTTAACTTTTATGGAGTTTCCCTAAATATGGTTGATTTTTCTCAGATCTTTCTACTTTATAATCCACTATCCTTATCTACTATCATAATCCATTAGGATGTTGGGTATAGTTTTATTTTATTCATGAAATATTTGAATATAGTTGATACTCCATAAGACCATCATGTGGAAATATTTCCATTATTACTACAATGAATAAATAAAAGGTAGAGGGGTGTCGTGAACAAGATTTGGAGATGTGATTGTTTTACTTGGATGTTCAACAATGAAATCGTCATCAAGGAATTCCTTTTGGGTATGCTATATTTGTAAAAGTTATTGGGTTTTGGGATGTTCAGTATGGTTCAATATATATGTTTCCATAATCAACACAATTTATGAAGTTATAATAGAATTATAAGTATTTGATCATGTGGAAGAGAAATCATTTTCCTCTTCCATTAATGGTATAAAATTATCTGTATATCTGTCTAGAAAATAATTCTGGGCTACCTCCTTAAATGGTAATTGAATTCGAGATTGATCTCATAACATGAGTGAAACCAATAACATTTCCTAGATATCATATGGCATCAGATGAGTTAAAGTAACTCAAGGTAAAGATTTAAAGTTTATAGATTCATGGTTTTATCACATTTAGATCATCATCTTTGTGTTTCAAAGTATTTTTTTATACAGAATGAATATAGTAGTATTTGATTGTGTATAGAATATAAGATGTTGTACCAGGAGACCATGTGGAATTGATACATGTTTCTAAGGATCAACGAAATATCTGACTAGTTAAGAAGATATTGAAAGTTCATTAAAAATAAATTATGTTCACATTTTAGGGAAAATTAGGTCAGATAGATGAATATGAGTAATACATGATTTAAGAGTATATACAGACTGCATGAGAATCTTTTTATTCTTTTCGGGTTAACAAATTCATTATAATTTTTAATGGTTGTCATGAATCATATCATTTAATCATACTTGGACTTATTCCTTGTGTCGTTGGTTAATTATATCCGTATATAACTAAAAACCTAATAAATGTATCCAAGGAACATTCAGATTGTATTGATTAAGATTCTGCCACATTTTCATTAATAAAAAATATCATATTTCGACTTTTGGATTTATGATATTAGTTTAATGGTGAAATGGATTGTGGGTGCATTGTAGAATCACTCTATGATAACATTTTCCCCTTATTTAATCATGTCAACATTAGAGGAAAGGGACAATGTGAGCCAAGTGTCAGAACCTATGTTTTTAGTGATATAGGATTAGTTTGTTGGGGAGGATTAAATTCTAAGATGGTCCCAAGATGATGAAGATATGATTTATGCTCCAGATAAATTAGCATTCAAAAATTAATTTAGAAAATATTTGAGGAGAGAATATCATGCTTTGAAATGGTAATTTTATCCATGGTTGACGAAAATGTATCATGACATGATATGAAATTTTTTAAGGATATGATTGAAAACTCATTTCCCTGGTTTTGTTTCGTGATGTATTACTTACTAGAATGTAACATAATAGAATCGACATCCTAGTGTTTTAATCATGACACTTCTAGTTACCATATACAAATTATAGTATTTCATGACTAGTTTTGTAACATAATTACTAATGACCTATAAAAATAAACATTTTTATCTGGGGGTAGTCAATGGTTTTGAGAGTTATAACATTTATTACCATATTTGGTGACTCTTTCTATGGATTATTTTGGGAAGATATATATTTGTGAGATTAAATTTATACATGTAGTTACGATCATAATTTTATCAGATAGAGATTTTCATTTTATATTGCAGTTCTGGTAGATCTTAAAGAAGTCTTCCGGGACTCATATTAGATTAACCATGACATATCACCCACAATCTTATTGAAATACTGAGATGAAGATCTTGATTCTGTAGGATATTCATTGAGATAGAATCCTAAAAATTGGAGGAACATGGGATGAGAATATCGACAAGGTTGAGTTTTCTTATATTAATAGTTAATAGGTTTTAATTTGGATGAGAAAACCAATATGGATTTATATGGTTAGACTTTTCAATCACTATTATGATATAATTTGGTTAGTGGTTCCACTATCATTGGATTTATCTTGATGTGAGAGTCTTGGAGTACTAAAATTAATCAAGGAGAAGTTTTTCAATGCATAGTGTGGATAGTGATCATATTCTTATCGTATTAGAAAACCATTCGAGTACCCTATAAGTGATAAAGTTTTTCTTAGGGGTTAATCTACTATTGGGTCATCGACATCATTAGATGTTGGGATTTATGGATCTAATATCTATTGGATCCTTCGAGATAATCAAGTGTATCAGGACAATGGATTAACATTTAGGTCTTCTATAGTGTTACAAATGTATAGATTACGTTCTATTTGTGTCTCATGTTCAGACATACATGCATGATCCTATGAATATTATTGACAAAAGGATATTGATTGGACTCAAGATGCATCCTTCATGGATCTATTAGTGGTGATTGTGTACTGAAGTGAGAAATCATTATGAAGAAGGATGGTGCCACAAGACCAAATATTATAGAGTCATGGACAAGTCTAGTAGGAGACCTAGGAGTGGGATTTATAATTCTGGGTGAGATGGTCTGAGTTATTTGAGTTTGACTATAGAGATACTTCTCTAGGAATAGAATTCCTTAGAGGGGAAAATTTTAACAACCACATTTTGGGAGGTAATATTAATTTATAATATGACATGTCTTAAGTTGTGTTTTGAATCATGTTGTGCTAGAAGCATGGGTCCAAAAATATGTAGAGCTTTTTTGATATATAAAAGTGTGTTTTGGATGTTTTTTAATCAAAATGGACATCACCAGGTCTTGGTGAAAGCCATTTGGGACCTAGTGTTCTCTTGTCCAAAACAAGGGATGGGGAAAATAGTTTTTCATGTCATGTTGGAATAAAATGTTATGAAAAACACCTTTGTTTTTGGAAACACGTCTTTGTGGGAGCTTTTTTTGGTGTTTTATTAATGAACTCCACAGATATGGCCATGTCTAGGTATAGGTAATGGAGAATTTACGGTGGGATTATTATTGACTAAAATGGAAAATTTTCCATTTAGTTCCTGAAAAAATAAAATGGTAAATCCATATAGGTTAAAAATTTGGCATTCGATACTTTTATTAATCAATTTCAATCCCTATTAACAAAATAAACCCCCTTATCCTGTTTATTCTGTCAATATGATGAGTTCTAAACAAAATTTAGAAGAATATATGGTATATGGTCAAACATTATTGCAATGATGATTTCTACCTTCAATGACCTCATTTTTATCCTTTTATCAATTTTCATGTCCATACAATAGATAAGAACAATGTATATGGAAGATGTTCATGTTGAATCAAAACCATTGAAGCCTCATATGTTATAATTTTTCGGTCGTTCCATGAGTAATGAAAGTTATCCTTTCCTCAAACACACATGAAATTATTATTATCTATAAAATTTAATTGGATATATAATATTTATATCCTTAGATTGATTCTTCCAATGTAATAATTCTACAATCAATATTATGTTGGATTGTAATTGGTTCTTGGAAATTCATAGTGTGTAATATTGTTCTTGTTGGTGTGAAACTGTCGTTTGTGTAATGATGCTCTTGACAAACCTTCCTGATGACATCTTTTATAATGATTTACAATGTTATATACCATATAAGGCCTTTTACATTTCGTTATCATGATAAATTTGGGTACATGAAACCAATTCTTGTTATGTGTTTCCATGAGGGTGGGTGAGTGTCCCTTGAGACCCATCATTGATATGTAATCATGTTATTTGTGTTTCTCCTCTTCAAACATGTTTAACACATTCCTTATTTTTTGTTGATATGATATTTATATATTTTTGAATTGAATAGCATGTTGAACAATACATCAGGTATGTAGATAAACATACTTCTATTTAATGTATAGATGGACATTTGGTGTGGAGCGTTATGACATGATGATGTGTATGGAATATGGATCTTTTGACTGTATGAATTAGATCACAATAATGTATATTAATATGGGATAAGAACATGCTTGGAAGTTAATAATAATTCATCTACATGATAAAATTGAATAATTACATGTAGGGGTTATGTATATATGTATGTAAAACAATCATGTCAAGTTGGAATTATCATTTTCTGAGGAGGAAAAACGCCATCACGGTGGATAATACAGTGTTCATGAAAATGATCACCATAAAGGAAATCCTTGTGGATTTATTCTTGAAGGTGGACCTTATGGGAAAAATCTGATTGGAATAGGGTTCAAACCTTTACTGGGACTTTTGGCACATCATGTGATGTGTAATGGAATTCTTTTACATCCTTACTAGCATTGGCTTAAAGTGGGCGGGGTCAAGGTTTATGACATTGTGGTTAGCGCATGATGACTCTATGCATGTGTGTCTATAAGTTTACTTTTTCATAAATTTTTATCAGGAAATATAATTCTTAATATCATATGAAATTATGCTAAGGATGTAATGGTGATTTTATATAGGGTTTATGCTCACACCTTGAATAAGAATCTTGATGTGTATTGAAACAACAAGATATGGGACAAAGGGGATGAAAATGGCCTAGTAACATGGTGATATGATATAGAGAATGTATTTTATATGTACTATTGGGAAAAACACTAGAGGTATTCAATAGTGTTTTATTTTATTTCATGACATTATCATATACTTGTTTTACATGCTAGTTATAGGTCTATGGTTAATTATTATGTATGAATTTATTTATTTTTCATAACTTTTTTGTATAATTATTTATTAATTACTTTGAGTATATTTTTTATATTATTTATGAATGTATTTGTTTTATAATGAGAGTATAGTCTCCCAAAAAATCGAACTCATACCCTCATTCCTAGTCAGTAACCTCTTTCGTACGGGGAGGCATGCATGAAGCAACCAAGAACTATGTCTTGTACCTATTGATTTGGGTTGGGTAGTTATATTTCAATTTAGTTATGGATATATACAAAATTATACAAACCATGCTATTGGGATGTTTAAATAAAATTGGAAATTTGAATCATTATTAATTTCAAGGGGAAATCATTCTTATACTTAAATCAGGTCTTTTCCTAAAAATTTATTTTTCATGTGCTTTGCGTAATTATAAAAAATATTATTTTCAAAACCAATATTTTTTTAATTTTATTTAATATTTTTTATATTTAAAATATTCATTTCCATATTTCCTAAATGTGTTGACATTATTTTTCATCATAATTAATATTTACCAATATAAATATTTCTCACACCACAAAGGGTATATTAGTTAATTATTGATAAAAATAATGTGAGTATACATTTAAAATATTTATAAAACATGTATTATTACTATTTTATGAGTTCATTTGGGACATACAATAAATATATTTTAAAATTATTATTTTTAGTGTCCTTTTTCGTTGATAATTTCTTTTATATTATATTATGTAATGAAAAATTCAAAAAGGACACTCTCTTTATTTTAATTTATATTTTATGTTCATGTATAGATAATATGATTTTAACAAAAAACAAAAAATTTCATATTTTATAAAATTTATTTATTTTTATGATGGTAATATATTTTTAATTTTGTGATAGTATGATTACATTAAATTTTTACACATAACTACCACACTATTTGTGCATGAACTATAAAACCAAAAGTAAATGATTCTAACAACATAAAAATAAATATATTTTGGATTAATTATGGTGTAACAAGAGTTTAATGGGTAATAATAATGAATATTTTTTTCTTCAAGAGTATATAATCTAATTATATAACTGTCTTTATACATTTAAAGTCAATATATTTGTATAGGCATTTAAATGACTTTAATGGAATTTTAGGATAATTAATATATTATGAAATGATTTAAAATCATTAAAATTGAAAAGGAGAAAAAATATATTGGTTATTATCAAAAAAATATATCTATTTACCATTTTGATTCTAATTTTTACCTTGTAAGTAAATTGATAACCCCTTGGTATAGAATAAGTTTTTATCGCGATTAATGTTCAATTTGATTATCAAATGGATTGAACCAAGTGATAAGGTTTAAAATGAAGAATAAACCTATAATATTTTATTTTTATGAAAGGACATAAACCTTATTATATAATAGATTAATATTTGTGTCCACTTTGTTCTAGTTTCACATGAATAATAATCTATTATATTTCAATATTTTATGTAATTTCATGTATGTCCTTTCATTCTCTTTAAAAGGAAACCATGTATCCTCTATTCATCACACCAGCATGATCCACTTATTTTTAATAAAACCTCAAAAGACAATTATAAAAATCCTTATCCTATTCCTAAAGAAAAATTTCATCCTAGAATACCATCTCTATGTCCCATAAGGATAGATATGAAGGATATTATTTAAAGGTGAGGTAATTGCCTCAACTGAGAATTTTAAATTTATTTCATCTTCTTCTATGTCATTAAATTCTATCATAAACAATTCAATATTTTAGAATATTTATATATAGTGCACTTTTATGTTATTATGTTAATGAAATAACCATATTCATCGCCTTTTCAATCAAAATCTAAATAAATCTAATTATTCGTGTGTACGTAATGATTAGATCCTCACGAAATCAATGAATTTTGATATTTTTTTCCACCTTTCAAGGATTGTTATTATGATTAATTTGAGGTATATATATGATATTTTTCAAAATAATATTGATATTTTATATATAAATTGTCTTCATATTATTCCAATAATTTAAAATGGATTCATCAAACATTGGTACATAAAATTTACCATCTCCATATAAAGATATACATCATTTATGGAAAATTGACTATCATTGACTGTTATAAAGGTAGGATTAATTATATAATACTAATTTTCTAACATTATTTATATTCAGATAATAGAAAAATAAACATACATTTTTTCCTCCATTATTCATTGAAAAATATAAATGTTACGCATGTGTATATATGGACTATCATCCCCATATTGTAGTGTAATTAATTTTTTATTATAACCGTATGTAGATAACTAAAATTACTATTAATGTTGATAAATTGAAATTTTATTATTATAATTATTTAAATAATGGATAAATGAATTATTTTACCACGGTAATCATCCCAATGTCATTTTTAGATTGTGAACCGATCATCACTAAAACGAAGGACATAAATAGAACTAAATATGTAAAAAAATTAAGCATCGACATAAATGACAAGAAATAAATACTAATAATATAATGTAGATGAATTTTATTTATCATGTAATTATCTAAAATAAATTTATTATTCATGAGTTAATGAATTTACATTGCTACACTGTATTTAGGGAAATGGATTTCAAGTTCAATTCTTTTTATTTGATACTGATGTTATTTTCATCACATATTCTCATTTTTGTGGATTATAAAATACCTTATGGATGTATTTTATCATTATTCATTAAAAATTAATCTTTTTACAAATAAAATAAAATTTATTTCCTTTAATTTTTCTTTGGTTCAAAATTTATCAAGTGATGTGTGATTTTTCAATAAAACCATTTTTTAAATGTTTCAAATTTTATCTTCTTATTTTACTCTACATTTGTGTTCAATAAAATGTATGTGGTCTGTTATTAATATAAATAATTGGATGGTCAAAGTAATTTTAGTCCAATTTTACATTTTTTTTGTTTTATAATAGTAATTTTTAATTTTTACCAAACACGTTATTTTTTATATTTCATCAAAACTGAGAAAGGGATCTTCTATTAACATATACAGCAAGAGAGGAATTTCTCACCATCATTAATGTTATTATATAAGAAGATTATAATATATTTGTTTCATGTATTTTTAATATAATTTCTTATTTCCCATTCTTCTATTTTTATGAGTTTTTTTGAATTTTTTTTATTTTTATGCGTTACCTAAACGAGATTCTGTATATGAGTTAAAAGGAATAATTTATGTGTTTTTATTATTTAAATTTGAGAATTTATGCTTTTAATCTAGGATATATTACCTTAATATTATTCTTTAGGAAGTTTTATCTTAATATAGTTCTCCAATCCACTAGGTAATATTTAAGTTCCCAAGAGAATTATGTTGGAATTAAGCGATGTCATTACCCTTGTATATGTTCTATGAAGAATATGTCCAAAAGAAAAATCATTAATTCTAGATTAATTCTAATTAGTTATCATCAAAATATTTTTATTTTGTTTTTTAATCTAATGATCTTTTTCTCAAAGAAATGAGTATTCCCCTTATGTTTAAAATTATTAATTTTATGAAATTTATTTTCATGGGTCTTCTTGTTTCTAAGAAACCATCATAATTAATATTTTTTTATTAACAATAATATTATTGAAAAAACTGTACATTTAAGTTGATTTCATTTTTAAGATTTCCATTATTCAATATCAAACATTAATATCATAGATTAAAACAATCTTATATGATATCATGGTTTTGATATAGACTATTCAATTTATTTTCATCATTGTATATGTCCCATAGAGTGTTTTGTGTGCTCAAACCTTGATTCTAAATGATTTTCACAGGTTTAATGGATATTTTGGAAAAATGAAGAATACTTAATATAGAAAAATGAAACTAGGTAAAGTGGGAAAGTTATTCACATTACGAAAATAGTATTGTTAGCTATGAGTTTTCATAATTCTATATAACTCTAAACCTAAAAGGTACCATGGAGTTTTGTAGATCCAATATTTTACATTTGATATTATTTGTTTTCAGATGATTAAAATTGGGAAATATTTATTTGTGTCAGGTCTAGAAATTTAATGATTACATTTTTTCACTAGGCTGTAGAAGACGAATTTCGAGTTGTTATATGTTGTATCAAAGGAAGATTTATATAACATTTTAAATTATTATTTTACATGTGATATTATAAAAATAGTTATTGACATTATCATGGGATAATAATTATATGGTTTATTTTAAATTTAAATTCATAGATACTATTTCTAAGGTTTTATGTTATGGGAGTTGAAAATTATTAATAGTGTTTTTTAGGCATTCCTGTTAATAAAACAATTGGGTTTAGTATGTGTTTCATTGAAAAGATTAATTTAGGAATAATGATTTTATATTTTATGGAAATATGATTAAAGCTATTGATAACTCTTAGGGTTAAGATGATATTTTATGTTGAGTTAATTACATTTAATTAGGATATATATTTGGAATATATGATTTGCCATATAGATAACCATGGGACTAAAAATTGATTTGGTAACAATGTATTAATGTTATTTATGAATATTATCGCTATATTGTGAATAATATATGATTATGATAAATGGATATAATTTCTTATTACATGGGTTTTTTAGGAATAATGGATGAATAACCTTTTTGAATTATATATGATTTAATCTTCAATTTATGAAAATTATTGGTAATTATATAAAATATTTTTATTTTTGTTAGATTATATAATTTTGGAATATTTGTTTTTGGTATGTCAATACAAGAGTGATTCATGTTATTTGAGAAAATTTTTAAATTTATCTTGGAAGAATATGTGGTCAAATATTTATTTTCACTGATTTTAAAAATGATCAACAATATTTTAAATAATTTTAATGTTAAATATTTATTGAATGATATCATTTAATCATTGGGTTTTATTTATGGGGATTTAGAGATTAATGTTTTATTTCATCATATGAAGTATTATTCATATTGAATAGTAACTTATATTTTCCTGACCATTTTCAGTTTTGTTTAAAGTACAAATTAAACAAGAATGAATTTTCATAATATTTGTTTCTAATAATCATTTATAAGTTCATTTTATGGTTTTTTTCATAAAACTAAATTTTAATATTCATTCGTGAGAGTACAACATGTAATCAAAGTAAACATTGATCATATAATAAGAAAATTAATATTTTTTTTGAAATGGAGATAAATCAAGTATCATTTACATAGGTTCTCTATATTGATGGTAAAAGAATGCATCAACTCTAAGAAAATAATCTATAAGTAAATTTTTTTCCATTATCTTTGATGAAGATACAATATTTTTTATCTCTATAGGTTTATGGTTTTAAGTCACTAGTTATCTTGTGATCGCATTCTCTATCACACTGAATCATTATCTGAAAATTACTTTTCTCCTATATGTCCATATTATTACTTACCAATAATTTTTTCATATTATAAAATCTAATAATGAGTTATTATAGAGGACCTTCATATTTCTCATTCCCTCTTCACAATAGGATTTTTTACCTCTTTTAAATGTGGGTTGCCAAAAATGTTATTCTGAAATGTTAAAGCCTTGATTGTTGAGCTCATGATAAAATATAAAGTATTAAATTTATTAATGGGGGATAATATGACCCCCTTATATTTTAAGAAAAAAAAAACTCTGTTCAACAGTCTACATGATACACAACACTGATCTTTAACGATTGTAAAATTACTTTGATTTGACATATATAACCTAATTGTTTAATTGTAGGGATTGAATAAGAGTAAAAAATTATTAATTATATATATAACTTCCTTATATAATAAAAATTTGTTCAATTTCTAGGAAATAAGCACTCAATTTTTAGTAAAGAATATAAATTTATCAAAATGAGGTTCTCCTAAAAATGCATTAATTGTTTTTTGAGATAATACTATAAATATGCTCTTCCACTTTTAGAAAATATATTAATTAAAAATGATTTCATTTTTTAAATTATAATATAAAAAATATCTTCAGGTGACATTTTTTAACCTTTTTTTAATGATTCATTTTTGGAAGAGTTGTGAAAATATAATTTTTAAAATACTATCAATTCAAGAATATTATTTTGATAAAAATTTTCATTAATAAAATTTAAACCATTTTTATAAACCATATATATGTCAATTTAATATAAAAATGTATTTTAAAACATTATTTTGAATTTTGGAACTCATCAATTCAGTTTATTAAAATATTATATTTTATTGAAATTCAAAAAAAAAATTTGCCATTGAATTTAAAGGTTTAGTTGAAATGTGAAATTAATTTTGGCTTGATACAAATTTCTAAGAAACATATATTTTTTAATATAACTAAATAAATTCTTGGAATTCAAATTCAATCTTTCTTTCAGGATAAAATGTTTTTTAGTCTTAAATCATGTATTTTCTAAAACAAATCATGAATTTTTTTTACTTTTACTAAATGTACATTCTAAAAAATATAGATTTTTAATTTCATAAAATAATTATATACTTTGAGTCATATTGTTCTAATTTTTTAAATAGGGAAACTTTATTTTTTTCATAATAGATAATAAATGTATTAAGTATTATCAATACGGTATTGGTAAATCATGTAATTATTGTTAGAAATAATTTTACAAGGCTTCAAAAATATATAAAAAATAAAAAGTATTTATATTTTAAGAGTTTATTTTGATAAAATAATCATATAATTTAAAATATCACATTTTCATTCT
Source organism: Viscum album (assembly GCA_963277665.1). Lineage (NCBI taxonomy): Eukaryota > Viridiplantae > Streptophyta > Magnoliopsida > Santalales > Viscaceae > Viscum > Viscum album. Next base: position 1,234,534,326 of record OY728136.1, on the reverse strand, counting down.
TAATTTCATTTATAAAAACCATAATATTATTTTAACTAAAGTAAAGATCCCAATTATAACTCTCATGCATTTGATTTCCCTTTTATGCACAAGTAGGTATAAAAATATGATAGGAATGAATATAAAATTTCATTTTTACATAATTTTAAATTGATTTTTATAGATTTAATATTAAAATTTCAAACATATCATGATGTCGTTAATGTCAAAATATTTGAATAGTTCAAAAAAATGATTTTATTGGTATTTTATGTTAAATAATTTGTTTGTAAAAATTTGAAAAAAATTAAAATCATGGAAGTGAACATGGAAGATGGGATATGGTTGAAACATTAATACCATGAACATTTTTTATCTTATTATTACCTCATACATTAAATTCTAACACTTTAGTATAGATAATGTTATTACCGTGGTTAAGGTTAAAATTTTTTAACGATGGGGTTAAACCCAATGATAAGTTATAAATTTCCACATATACCATTCCCAAAATTGTTTGATAAAAGTATTTTATCCTTAAAAAATATAGGATTTTAATTTTTGCCAACATGTTAACTACCAAATAAAAAATAATTTTTATATTTAAATATTTTATGTAATTCTATTTGTGACATTTTAATCACTATAAAATAATAACACCTACCCACTAGAAATTCCACCACCATGAGCTTCTTAGGTTGACCAAACCCTAAAAAATCATCTTATCAACATCCTTATCAATTTTATATCATTTCATTTCTAGTTATAATAGTATCCCAATGGTCATTAAGGAGATATCAAAAGAAAGTTCTTAAAAGAGTAGGTAACTATATCAACTAAGTATTTTCGTTTTACATCTTATTCTATATCCTAAAAATTATTTTCTCAAAATTACAATACAATTATATCAATATCTTCCAAATACTTATATGATTTTATATTATTTAATCACCCTTATCATCTGTTTTTAAATCAAATGGTTAACGAAACCATTGTTCATTTGCATGTGTGGATTACCGTCCTATGATACTAATGTATTTCTCTTTCCATAAAAACCTTTAATGGTTGGTTATTATGTTTTGTTTATGGTATATACATATATATGATATTCATGAAATAATTTGGAAATTTATTATATTATCTATCTTCATAACATTCTAATCATTAAATATTGAATCATCGAACATGCATACATACAGACTACCATCTCAGTGTAGCTTTATACAAAGTTTTCCAAATACCACCTCTTAGGGATGGTCATTCAGATTATTTTAAAGAATTTATTAGATTTTTATAAAATTATAATGCTTCAAGGAATTTAATATAATACTTACCTTATTTTCCCAACTACTATTTGGAAAATGGAAACCTTACATTCATGTCGGTATGGAATATATTCTCAATGTTGTAACATATTTCATGTTTCTTAACCACTTTACATTGATGGTTTAGAAATAATAATGAATGTATAAAAATATAATTATTTTATTATTATTATTATGGTGATGATTTAATAATGAATTATTTTACCACAATCAACATTTCATTTTCATTTTGATATGATGAATAGAACATCCTCCAACTGACCGACATAATCTTACCTGATAATGTAAATAAATAATATATATACATAAAAGACATAAAATGGAAAATGATTTTTTAATTAACATGAAAAAATGTTTAGAATTATAAATCATATATGATTTTACTATTTATGTTGTAATGAAAAAAATACTACATAGTAATAAGGTAAGGGATTTCTTAACTGAATTCCCTTATTGATATTATATTAAATTCACTAAGTTGTTTCTTTAGTGTGGGGAATAAACCACATTATAGAGGTATTTTATAATTATTAAGAAAAAAGTATAGTTTTAATACATTCATTCTATGTTTTTTCGGATAATGTTTCATCAGTTTGAAAATTATCAAGCTACAAGGGATTTTTCATTAAATCTTTATTTTAAATGTTATAATTTTTTTATTCATAATTTTCAATATATCCGCAATCTATAAAATATTTTTTTAATGTTGTTAATATAATGAAATTAATTATCAAGTCCATTTAAATCTTTGTTTCAATTTACTTAGCATGATTTTAAAATATTTTTTTAAATTTTTTTCGAAACTGGTAATTATTTACTTTCTTAAAAATGTGTGGAACGAATATTTTTAAATTTAAATTGCATAAAAATAATTTACCTCTATTATGAATATTTAATAATAATCTTCAACCAAAAATTATAATGGTTTTTCAAACATAATATCTTAATTACCATTATTTTATGAATTTTTTTTAAATATCATTTGAAGAAAAGGTATTATTATCCTTATTTTAACAAGGTACATCAAATTTCATATATATATTTGTTAAATTGAAAAATTCATGGTTTTTTATTATGAAAACACAATATTTTATATTCTTTACTTATGTTATGGTCCTTATAAATTGTTTTCCATGAAAAATGATTTGAAGATAACTCTTCAATGCATTAGGTAATTGGTAAATTCTCTACAGAATCATAACATAATTAACTGTGTAGTTTATTCCATTTTTATTGTTTATATGAATATTATATCCCAAGAAAAAAATACAACTTTTCGATGCTTAAAAATTACATTTCAGGGAAATATTTTTATCTCATTTGGCTATCTAATGATCCTTTGATTAAATAATGATAATGCCCCCAATGGGTAAAACATATATTTTTATGAATATTTTTTCATGGGTTTTCATTTTTTATGAAACATCATGATTATGATTTTTCAATTTTAAATTTTTATTAAATTCTTTCAAAAAAAAAATTGGATAGTGAAGTTGCATTCATGTTTCAGTAAACTATTATTTTATCTCAATGTTTATTACTTAAAATATAAATTATTTTATACGATCTCATAGTTTTTAAATTCAGAAAAAATATTAATTTCTTTTTCTATATGACCAATACTGAGAATTTTTTTCACATCCATTTTTTTGAAATGTTATTCATAGGATATATGGATGGGTAAGAACAATTATGAATGCCTAATATGGGGAATTAAATGTCGGTTATAGTGGAAAAATGATCAATTTAAAATAAGGGTATTTTGATGTGGGGGTTTCTCTTAATTATATAAAACTACACTAATAAATGGTCCTTGGGTTAGTTTATTATTAAATATTTATTGTTTTATGTTTTATATTTTGGATAGAAAAAATTTCATCATCATTATTATATCCAAAAATGTAAAGATAATTTTTTATCATGGAATCTATGAGTGTGGGATCAGAGATCATATATAATATCATAGAAGAATTAGAATAGTGATAAATGTTATAATGTCTAAAATAATAAGTATTTCCACCAAAAAAATAATTCATGACACTACTATAAGATTTCATAATCCAAGGTACATCACCATATATTTATGAAGATAAGTTAATACTCTGCACCAATGTGTAAAAAACATTGGTGGGAGATCAGAATGGAGGAATTTTAACAAGTTCTCATGAGATATAACAAATTACCTAATAAAAAGTGGGTGTATAACTTTAGAACCACCCAAAATACTGACATATTTACTGATTTATTCCACATATAAGAGAAATATATAAAAATATTACAAAATTAACACCGAAAAAATAAATGAGTTACAAAATCCGTCCAAAAATAATTATCCACTGAGTAATCAAATAGGAATGTAGGAAATTAATATATTATGGAATCATAAAAACTCATAAAAAGGTTTATTTTTTGTGGAAATGAATCTCAATATTTTGTAAAAAACCTACAAAATATAAATAAGATTTTAAAAATTTATACCACTTTAATAAACCTTTATTTGAAGGATAATTTTTTTTAAATGTGTATGAAATTTTTGTTTCATTAAATGGGTAATTAATATCAAAAAAATTATATTAATAAAAATATTGTTACTTTTTAAAATCATACATTGAAAATTACAATTCTCTGGGATAACAAATATTAATGGAATTTAACAATATGAGTTAAAAACTATTAAGGATGCCATTATTAGAATATATATGACATAAGTAATGAATAAAAATAGAAACATATAGAATTAAATAACCCTTGGAAAAGGAATAAATTATAATTATAATATACTTAAGGTAAAAATTATTTCATGTTAGTAAAAATAATAGATAAAAATTGGGACTGATAAAGAACATATCATCAAAATTAGAAATATTAGTAATGAAATCCATAACTTAAGCCCTACGATTCTTTTGAAACTCTTATAAACACAAAATCAATAAACATAAATTCCAACATTACATGAATAATAATATTTTCTAAATTTATTTTATCACATATAATCCATTTATTAGATCTTGTTTTTTTATTAAAATGATTTTTTGTCAACTATTACGATTTTGTTCAATCCATTATTCCATAAATATTATCACTTATATATAAAAGAATATGGTCATATCAAATAATTATATATACCACTGATGTATCATGATATAAGTTTCTTATCTTTCATGTAGTGATTGTGTTCCATCTACAACTAGATAGTTATAATTCATTGAATAATACATAGTAAGCTTTGTTTAGGCACATTAAATATGGTATGATTACTTACATTCAATTTCATAATGATCACTAATATTTTATCATCTGAAAATAGTATAAATGGTAAATCATTATTATTATGTTATATTAGATCATGAAATAAATGTTTAAGAACTCCCTTTGAAAGAATAATTAAAAAAACAAAATATAATCATTCCCATAACCAAAAATGACACCATGAAAATTAGTTTAAACATTATTTAAATATAAAAGGTTTTATAGATTATATTTGATATTTATATAAATTATATGGTAGATTAAAATATAATATTTTAAATTAATTATAATGAAAATTAAATTTTATTTAAAATTTGTAATATGAGGGTTAGAATAAAAAACATATGTTTTGAAACCCATATTTTGACAGATAAATTAATTAACAAAAATAGATTGATGATATAAAAAATGAGATCTAAAATTATTTAATGATAAAAAAGATATTATTGACCTTAGAAATGAATTGTTCAAAAAAATTTGTTGTTTAAAAAGTATTTAATAAAATCAGAATGTATAAAATGAAGGCGAAAGATGATATCATCTATTCTACGAAGTTGAATTTATTATAGGAACTATTGTGTCTTATGTTGATTCTAAGAAATGAACCATTGCTAATATGGTCATCTCATTATCTTATCATGGATTCATTCCAACCTAACTAGGACCATTCTTTCAAGGATGTTGTTCAAAAATTACTTATGAACAAGAACCTAATTATGGAAATACTAAATCCTATTAAGAAATAAAATGATAAAAAATGCACATGAATATAATTCATAGAGGTCCTCTATTGCGTTGATCCCATAAAGTATTATATTCCCAACCCTTTTGTATTCAAGACAATTGATGATAGAGGACTCTTAGTTGTTATTAGTCCAAAATACCCATTGAAATATATATATATATATATTCTCTATTTAGTGCAGAATTACAACTCCAAGGTTAATAAACCATGGTACATACTAGATCTCAAGTCCATAATTGTGGATTTTTTGGGTGGATGTGAATTGAATATAATCCCAATTAGAATTGGATTATTCAACATTATTTTAGAGAGTAAAGATAATATTAATTTGGTGTGGATAATTTAAAATGTTCTATAAAAACATGTTTTGTTCATAATTTTAGCATGGGATATGAAATTAAATATATTTAATCAAATAAATTCCCTATCCCAAATATGGGTTAGGATACATCGATTTAACTATGTATTTTTTTTATTTTAAAAATTATCAGTGATATTACTTCTTCCATTTGAATTGCATTAAAATTGATCTAGTATACTGTATGCGGAGAATATCACCTCTATTCTAGGATCCTGGTGAATTTCAATTTTGATTCAAAACATCCATATTTGATCGATTTCATTGTAAATGACCACATTACTAAAGGAAAATTTGATTATGAATATACCCCTCCTTTCTATTATGTGTGATGAATCATAAGGCATTCCATTGAAAAATTTATAATGATCCAAAAGAATGTTAATCCACCCAATGATACTAATTCTTTGATATATGTTGATATGAAAAAAAGGAAAATATTTTTTCATTGAAAAAGGTGATCCATCAGGAAAAAATGAACCTGGTAAATGGGTCAAAAAAATTCATTAGCTTTTACATTAAGAGAAAACCGAGAAAATCATTCAATAAACATTTTGATGATGATGAAATGGAGAATGGGATGAAGGGAACACCTATCTCTCTTTTTATTACCTTTGTTGATGGGGTAAGAAACTATGAGTTAATGGGCAGTGAAAATGATCTCATATTATAAAAAAATCATGAAATTTCAAGGCTTGAAAAGACTTTACAAAGTGATTTTGGTTATGAAATGACCTATTATATGACCTCTAGTGGAGTTTTCATCAATGATAATAAATAATTGGAGAGGAAATAAAACCATCATTACATTTCCCCTGATAAATTAATTATCTAGTCTTTATCTTACAAGCATGTGGGTGTTTTTATCCATATGGAATCAATGATTGATATTAAACCCAATATGGCTTCTTATGATGGGATTAATACCTATATAACCATATATAAAGATATATACTGTGATTATATTTTTATAAAACCCGATGTTGAGCCTGCTGAATGTGACACCAAGGTTCCCACAGATAAAAAAGATGTCCTCAAATATGTTCACGATCATCATTAGGTAGATATAGTTAAAAATGATGAAAAACCTAGTATGACTTCAATCTAACCAGATAGAATCCATAAAGACTCATCTGATCTTATTGATTATTAAGATAATTATAATCAATCATTTATGATGTTGGAGGTCAAAAAAATATAGTAGTGGAGGAGATGAATCTATACCCGTGTTGAAATATACACTTTCTTTATCTAGGACTACAAAATAACATGGTTCATTGATATATGATAGAACCTTCAATTTCATTCCAATTGTGATATATGTTCCTCCTATGAGGGTTTTTCTAGAATAAAAATACCCATAAGTCAATTCAAATCCATATACTCAATGTAAGAAAAATTTTAAAATCCCTAAAAATGATGATAATTAGTCTATTGTCATAAATAAATATACACTATACAAAAACAATTATGGAAAGATAAAAATGGATCTCTTACTTCAAACATAGGTTTTAATAAAGATTAATTATATGTATCTGATAGTTACTAACCTATCTTGAAATAATTATCTCCCATTGTCTCTTTATTGATAAACACAAACCTTTTCTTACGGGAAATTCATAACCTGTAAAGACCTGGACATTCCGTGGAAATTTTTTTCATAAATACATTGGAATTTTATGAGTCCACAGTTTCTAATGGCACTTGATTCCGAGGCCTGGTGTTCCCGAAATCAATTTCTGAAGTTCTGTTCAGGTACGTTCAGTAAACGTACGAGTAGGATTTTATAACTTTTGAACTGGTTATTGAAATTGAAATCCAAGGGCACTGTTGAACTCACATCGTCGGTATTCTCTTAAGGAGATCTTCACCACATTTGCGTTCTAACGAGAATGGAAGTTAATTCTTGGGATTTTTAAATAAAATGAAATAAAAATAAGTGTAACTTATTTTTATTTTTTTGGTGGTTAAAACCTCCAACTGGAGGTTAGAGGTGGGCCCACCTGCACATAACCTCCCTTGGGAGGATATTATTTTAGTGGAACCCGCTCGAAGTTTAATATCTCTTGTAATCAGAGAGGTGTGGCCCACATGGTTTTTAACCCCCCTTAAACCCCCAATTAAGTGGAGATCCTCTTCAACTTCCCCTCATTAATGTGAAAAATCCTTCAATTAATTAATTGTCACATTTTGAATTATTTTTAATTAATTCCAATAATAAAATAATTGACAAAGCTATTATTTCTTTTTGGTTGGAAACTATCTTTTGGTGGATCCTTGGAGAAACATTGAAGAATTGAGAGAACTTCATCCTCTCAATGATGAACATGAAGAATGCCCCTCACCTATGAAGAACGATGAACACCATCTCCTTCCTTCTTCAACCAGGGAAAGAAAGGGAAGCATCATTTCCCTCAAAGTATGTCGACAACATCATCTCAACTTGTCTTCATCGAGCTCTTCCTCCTCTGACATTGACAGAATGGCATCTGCCTTCCACGACTCCGTCATCGATCACTGAACTCGAGGAAGGGGGAATTGACTTATATATATGAGTTCTAACCTCTATTCTTCGTCGGTCAAATTTCATAATTATGAAATGCCAAATGTTATCACCATGACGAGGAGGGATCAGACAACATGAATATGGCCCAACCCTCCCCCTTTGGTTGTTCATGTTTGTTGACGATGGATGCGGACCACGAGAGGAACCGGTGGCGAAAGGGCAACTGAGTCTCCTAAGGGACGTGGTGTCGTCACACTGCGCCAGAAGAAGGGGCCGTGGCTAAAAGGGACATAGCAGACAGACGATGAGCATCGCCATCGTGCCGCGCAGAGGTGCTAGAGGTTGCGACGGAGGTGGCGTCGCACCGTCACGTTGTGTGGAGGGCAGCAGGACCGTGGCACCATCACACCACGATGGAGGATCTAGGAGAGGTTGGCATAGCCAGCCACCGATTCATGCTACAGGCGGGATGCAAAGGGTCCCGCAGAGACCGTTCTGGTGCTATGCGCTGGCCATTCGGAAGACAGGGGTGTAACCCCCCCCCCCCCCATGGCATGGCCAGCCGGGCCACACGGGCTAGCCATACAGGCCGGGCTGCCCTCGGGCCGGGCTGCGCCTACGGGCTGGGGCGCTCTCTGGCCAGGCCGCCCCCATGGGCTGGGTGGCACTCGGGGACCGGTTGGGACCCCAGTCCTGACCCGTTTGACCCTAAAGCACTTTTTCACCCATATCATGGGCTACAAGAGTCGGATCGATGAACCGTCTGTGGCGACCGAAATCTTAGAGAGAGATGTTTATTTTGGAATACCCTCATTGAGGTTTGGACACAGTTAAGGTATGGTCAGGATGGTTTGATCCTAAAATCCAACCAGGACCCTGGAACAGAAGTTACAATAACTCACAGACCGAGCGTTCGATCGACGCCCCGTCTGTTGCATCGAGACCCCTATGATGAGGCTAACCCTTGAGATACATCATCATGGTACTTCATCATAGTTGACGTAACGACACTTGGCTTTAGGAGAAGCCCCTCCTGAAATCATGAATACCTGAGTGGAACTCTATGGCTGGTTGTGCACTGTTGTCTGTTCCTTGATGATGTGTTGGTCCGACAGTTCTGATGACTATTCCTGGATCATGTGTTGGTCTGAGAGTTTCGATGGCTGTTCCTGGATCATGTGATCGTCTGACAGTTCTAACTTCTATACCTGGGTCATCTGTTGGTCCCACAGAATAGCTGGACCTAGATCATGTGTTTTTCCAACAGCTATAATGACTGATCCTGGATCATGTGTTGGTTCGATAGTCTTGACTTCTATTCCTGGATCATGTGTCGGTCTGACAGAATAGTTGGTTCTGGATCATGTGTTGGTCCGCCAACTTAGATGACTCAGTGGCTATATCATATCATATGTACCCCTCTACAAAAGTTGAATACCTCTGTGAGATGAGTCAGTAACTCTTATGTTTCCTCATGATTGAGATGGGTCATTTCATAAACTTATGTATATGTATGGGCATATACCTAAGTGGGATTTTTCGGTTGATTTCATACTTTTTGGTATATCCTTGTTAGATTTAGTGATACCTTGAGGTTCTCAAGGTCCCTACTAAGTATTGTTATACTCACCCCTGCACGGGCTATGCCCGCACCTCGTTGTCTTGGATGCAGACGACAGAGAACACAGACAGAGGCCCAGAGCACCAAGACTGGACGATACCCGGAGGTGGACCTTACGACGAGTCGGTGCACAGTGGATTCTGACGGACGTAGAGTGATGAGGAGGCTATATATACCTACCCTTTACGTAGGATCCATGGTGGATGATCCAATATCTCCTTGTTACCACATAGTCAAGGCCTCGTGCCAATACTCTAAATAAAATTTTGGCCAAGGCCATGTTCCAAAACACTAATTTGTCTCATGAGACCTACCGATGCATCTAAGAGCTATAGCGGGCTCCACTCATCACTTACTAAGTCCACTGCATTCCTCATATGAAAATGTTGTAACATTTTAAAAACATTCATATCAATACTAGCATTGAAATGGCAATCCTTCAACCATAAACCATGAAGGGTAAAAAAATAGCACTTCCACAGTCAAACATATCATAACACATTCAATACAATATTGAAGATTTTATTATAATAAATCAACCTTAATTAATAACAATATCCAATAAAGGATGTTGACATAGTTAAAAATGATCAGTAAAACATTTTGAGAGAAATATCCCTTTCTGTGAAATCATTTAAAAGTGACATATTTATAAGGAAATTAATTTAAAAGATATTTTGAACCAATGTGTCCCATACCACTTTGAATCTTTTGAAATGAATTAACATTTTAAAATAATTATTTCCATATTAATAAATCCTTAAAACCATTTTGAAAACATGGACATTAATAAGAAAGATTTCGGAGAATAAATATTTAAAACATTTAAAATGATTTTTTAGTCAACGAGTATATTAAAATAACCATTTTGAAATTTCTTTTATGAAATATTGACATGGATAATAAATATTTCCCAGAAAATATTTACACATAAACAATCTCAGATAATAATGAGATTTAGGAATTAACCCTTACCTTAAACTTTACTTATTTGCAGTTACGTTTAACTTCCATTATAATGACCATAATTTATTATTAAATTATACCAAAGCCATATTCTTGTTTATTATATCATACATTATGAATTTATACTACCCATTTAAAAATTATTTCGATGTTAAATTAACTTTTTGGGTAATAATCATTTTCATTATTGTACGTGTTTTAACATGTTGTTCTTGATCATATCATTTAGATCGTGATTTAAATACTTACATAATATAAATCATGATTTTTATATAATATATATATTTATAATATAAATATGTATAATAGAGAGATATATGAAATGGAAAATACTATTTATGGAGACGGTAGGTCGTACGTACGCATTAACACTGTTTCTGTTTTCATATCGTACTGAACAGAAGCAAGTGAATAAGATATATGTATGTACACACACACACACACACACACACATATATATATTGAAGTTATTATTTCATACATTACATCATTATTAATAATATATATTTTTATAATCATCATTGAATGGAGAACGTGGAAACAAATCTCATTGCGTCATGGAGACGGTAAGCCGTACGTACACATGAGCGACGATATTATTCCTTAATGATTAAAAGGTGTGGAATTGGATGATATATTAATTGAAAAGATAAATTATCATGTTATTCTCATTATTTATATACATATTACCCATCATTATATCCATCCAAATAACATAGTGTTGAATAACAAATTACACCACATCGTGGAGACGGTAAGCTGTACGCACGCACGCATGGTGACATTATCATTCATAGGATGTATATAATAATGAATATGGTTGTACTATATTTATAATAACCTCAAAGTATTTTTATGGTAATGGATTTATTATTTTGGTATGGATATAACAATGAAAGATAAAGTTAAAAAAGAAAAGAACTTTGAAAGATGTGATAAAATAATTACATCTTCGTTGGGTGTTTTCTTTTTATTTGAAGAAAAGTTCTACTTAGGTTGCCTTTATTGTTTAAGTAATGCCTCTAGTTTAAAATGATGGATGTTAGGAGGAAATTTTGGAAGGGGGTTTTCCAAGCCAAATGGATTTGGAGGTGTGATTTTCATATATGGGGAAGTACCCTTTTATAAAAAAGGTGAGGGTAAATTTAGGAAAAGATTGAAATATAATTTTATTATAAAATACATTTCAGTTTATAAGGGATCATAATAGTATTGTTTATAATATAAGGTGGGGATCGGACTAAATCATCTCAACCAATATTTTTTAGACAGTTTTAGGTCGTGATACTAACCCTATCTTTTAGATTTAACTCTTAGTTAAATAGTTTATCATTCACCATTTCCTCTTGTATTATTATAATAAATGGTTAATAAACATACTATAAAATTACATGAGAACCTCAAGTGGTTCATTAATGAAATATATATCATTATATTAGAACTTTTGAATAACCTTGAATTTTTGGATTATTATATCATTTAACAATATATTATTTGTTTTAAAAACTAATTTATGTCAATTTTGACACTATTTGGTATTTCATTTTTGTGAAATAATAACAAGTTGATTACATATAAAAATATACATTAAATTGACCCCAACATTTAATATTAACCTAGAAAATTTGTGGATGTCAACAAAATCCTCAATTTAAATTTATTTTGATATTTATAATATCAACTATTTTAATCATTCATTAATAAGGTAATTACTGCATCATCATTGTGTCATAAATAAATTTAGTATTTAATGTCTAAAAATTATATATAAATTACCATGATGTATTAAATCTTTTTATATTTCTAATGAATATTTATAGTTGAATTTATTTTACGTATAACTCTATATTTAAAATGTTTTAGTTATTAAACATTCAATTTATCACTTTTAACTGTTCTTTAAATAAAATAATAATAAATTTCCAAATATTATCCAAGTGGACCAAAGGGATCATATTTTATTTACAAGGATTATTTTGGTCTAAATTCACTTATACAATAGAATTGGGACATGTGTTATAGTAATTATAATATCATTTTTACCTTTAATTAACCAATTTAATTTTAACCGTGGTAAATAAAATTCAAATTTCACTATTCACCAATTATTTTTCATCATATTGAACCACATTTTACTTAATGATATCAACCATGTATCATGTATGTAACACCCCGAGATTTTTTAAAAAATATTCTTTTTAATTTCATTAATGTCTTGTGTTGTACGCTACACCAAAAGAATCTTGCACAACACGCATCCTTGACTTGCCTTGCATTACACGCAATCACGAACTTCCACGATAGCGTATGTTGTACGCAATACCATGTTTCGCTAAACAATGATATTCTATTAAAATATTATTAAAACTAGCCATTATGAATATTAATAACCACTTTTTGAAATTTTGTAAATATTTTTTGTCAAAATGGAATTCATTTTTGGATTCAGAATATCGAAATTAGCTTAGGGTGAAATTTTGGTACTTTTCGGATAACTTTCATATTCTGATGAATAGTGAAAATTACTAAATTTTAATTAAAAACAACTTTTTTAATCAAAATTATTAATAGTGATAAATTATTAATTTTAGTGGTTTAAAGTATATTTATAATATATTTTTACAATTTAATACAATGTTGGTCATTAGATGTAATTTCACATTTAAACCAGACATAAACAAGTGTCAATCTTATGATAGTTATTATCTCTTAAAAACACGCTATTTGTTTTGACGATGGGAATTAATTTTTAAATTAATTAATGCAACTGATATGTTTTTAATTTGGTAAAATATACATCATTTTTGATTTCATAATATCAAATATATCTTAGGCCTAATTTTTGGTATTTTTCTGGAAACTTTCATTTTTTGATTAATAGTGAAACCACTAAGTGGTAGTTAAAAAAAATGAATTTTTCATAAAACTTATTTTTACCGCTTCTTTGAGTGGAATTTCAAAACTCCGAGAGACACGGTTGATGTTAGTAAGTAAAATTTGGTTCAATGAGATGAAAATAATTTTTGGTGAATAGTAACTTTTTACTTTTTGTTACCACAGTTAAAAGTAAATAGGGTAATTAAGGGTACAAATGTTATTATTATTACCCAAACACATGTCCTAATTCTATTGGATAAGTGTTATTCGACCAAAAACAACCTTAGGAATAAAATATGATCATTTAGTCCCACTTGGATTAAATTAGGACATTTATTATTAATTTATTTAAAGAATGGTTAAAATAGTTAAAATCAAAGTTTAATAAGTAAATCATTTTTAATATAGGGTTATACATAAGATAAATTAGACTATAAATACTCATTAGAAATCTAATCATATTTCCTACATAATTGTATTTTATTTTTAATTTTAATACACTAAATAATTTAATTTATTTATGACACAATGATGATGAAGTAATTATCTTATTAATGAAATATTGACATAATTGATGTTATAAATACCCAAAAAAATATAATTTGAGACTTTTTATGATTTACACTAATTTTCAAGGTTAATAGGACATGTTAGTATTTATTTAATTAACTTTTTGCGAACTAATAACTCTGTTATGATTTTCACAAAAATCAATTACTAAATAGTGTCAAAATTGACATAAAATAGTTTTTAAAAAAAATATTATATTATTAATTGTTATTTTATACTTAAAAATCTAAGGTTCGGACAAATGATTTAGATAAGGTTATATATATTAATAATAAACAACTTTGGGTTCGTTTGTCTTGATATAGTTAGTTTATTATCCTTATAGTGTAAGAAAACCAGAAGACATGGTAAAAGTATAATTATCTAACTTAAAGTTAAATATAAATGATAAGGTTAAAATAGGAACCTAAACTTGTCTAAATTTTATTGGATGAGATGATTTCGACCCATACCCACCTTATCTTCCAAAAAAAATCAATTTGGAGCTATTTAAAACCGAATTTGGCTTTATAATAAAATAATATATTTAGTTATTCCAAAGGTGCCCCTCTCCTCCCTTATAAAAGGGTACCTCCTCCCTCTCTTCCTCACACAACTTTGAGCCTTCAAGCTCGTAAAACCGCTGAAACATTATCTTCTCCACTTCCCTAGAAACATCCTAGAGGTTCTGGTCTTCCTCAAAGACCAATTTTAGTGCCCTAAAAGGAGATCTCAAAGAGGCGCTTCAAAGAAGAGGTAATTTCCGTTACCGATTCTTTATCATTATTTCTTCTTCCACTTTTTCTTCCTAGGTTGTTTCATTATGAAGTAATAACATCAGTATCACTGATATACTTATATTTTATTATAAGTATGAAACAACCCTATTTAACCATCTATCCATCCTACGGAAGATGAAATCACCGCGCGTGCGTACGTACGGAATACCGTCTCTACGCCGTGGTGAAATCTATTTTCCACCACCACCTTACTTGGATGGGTATAATGGTGTAAATAATAACAATATATGATTATTTTAAAGTGAAATTGATTCTTAAATAGTGTAAATACACTCCAATATAGTCCCATGATCATTAGAACGATATCATCGCTCGTGCGTACGTACGGACTACCGTATCCACGACGTGATGAGATTCATTCTCCACATTAACCATTCATGAATGATTATAAAGTATATATAATAAGTAATAATGAAATATATGACATAATAATGATACTGTATTTATGTGTATATATATGTATTTCATATACTTAATTCCATTCAACTCAATAAGGAAATGAAAACAACATTCATGCGTACGTATGGTCTACCGTCTCCATGAACGGTGTATTTCTTTCCATTTACTGATTTATTATATATATGTATATTCTGAATATATATTATATATAAATCATGTTTTATATTCTGGAATTAATTAATGATGATCTAAGTAATCATATGAATAATTACAAATCAAAACACGGACGACAAATGAAACAATTTTACCCAAAACACTCTTTAACATGGAATTTACAAAAGAACGGGTAATATAAAGTCATAAGTGAACCATATATGATATCATAACAATGAGTATGATTATGTAATAATTCAATGACATTTTTTAAATCATTATACAGGAGGTTCGGACACTTACGAACCAAATCGGACCTAAGGTAAGGGAAAATATCACAATCTCATTTTTATCCGAGATTGTTTATACTTTGGTATTTACTAGGGTGTATTTTATCATCCACATCCATGTTTCCTCAATATGTAATATTATTTTTCATCCACCTACAATTTTATAAATCCAATTTTACCCTTCGGTGAGTTTTTAGTAAAAGATATTAAAGGAATATTTTGTCGTTTTTCATACGAGGTACTTTTTGACTATTCCGAAAAAAGTACGAGAATAATGTTTTTTAACTTATATGGCATGAATGGATTTTTAAAACATTATTTTCAAGAATCTTCCATTACAAGTTATCAAGTTTATTTTTAATCAACTTCTTTTAGTTTATAATTGAATTACATGTTAAGAAAGGAAAAGTGTTTTTTAAGTAGAAAGGATATTTTCCTCAAGAATGGAGTTCAAGTGTTTTATCAAAATTATTTTCCATCTACGATAATAAAGGGTTCTGTTTCTATCCCTATTAATACATTGTTTGGATTATGTTTTTATGGAATTATTTTTATGAATTCATTTATCTTATATGAATTGTTTTATGATGTCACGATGTTTAAGATTCCCATTTTTATAACATGGGATATGCTATGATGTGTGGTTTATAATTTTGTGGCACACATAAGAATGGTATCATTATGAGATGGGTGGGACCTATATCTTCCTCCAATGCATTGGGTAATGATTCCATATCTAATGAGATAGACATGGCTGGAATGGTAGGTTATACCGGTTCAGTGAAACAGGACTGAAATGAGGAGTGACCTCGGTTCAGAAATGGACTTTGTCCACTAAGATAGTCTTGGCAATGAGTCTTGACTAATAAGAAATTATTCTCTATGATTATGTGTGTATGCCACAAATTTTCATTTTTTACGTTATGAGTATTGGGATTACATTTCACTACTATGATTTATCCCATGATATTAAATTATGATCTCTTTTGCAGGTTAAGATTTCCAAAATTTATGTTCTTATGAATATGATGTGATTGATATTTCTTTTGTTTACCCTTACTGAGAATTTGAGCTCACCCTTTTATGTTTTCTTTTCCCCAGGATATAAAGAAACGTTTTAGGGTAAAAATAAAGGAAGATCTTTATGGGAGATATTGAAGATCTTTCACCACGATTAGAAGATTATATTCCGGGTTTCCAAAGACACTAAACTATTACGGTACTTCTGTGTGTATTTTTGTTATGTAATAAGTATTCCGCAAAAGTAATGTAATGTCCTTGTATGTCATGCTTCGAGTCTCTACAGTTGGTATCAGAGGAAAGTTTTAGTCAACCTTTGGAAACTAGGATGCGAGAACTTTAGTGAGATCCCTAGAGATATTTCTAAGGTATGTCTAGGGATGTCTCTAAGGTTAAGTATACGTATAGGTTATAGTCCTAGAATTGTGCTAACGATATTATAATTTAACCAAAGTTGTTAGATATTGACGGTACTCCCCCTTTACTATGTTGTTTTCCCTAGCATGATTTTTTCCTCTCACACTATTCTTTTTGGGTTTTAGAAAATGGCTGGAAATAGGAAGATTCACAATAATGGAGGATATGACGGACAGTGGAATGATATTTTTCTTGAGAAACCCAATGAAACGGTATTTGGAAGTCCAAACATCATTATTATTCTGAATTAGACATCTCATAATATGATCAATAAACTCAAATTTGGTAAGTTTCCTGACTCGACTAATAAGAGAAAGATGGAGTTTCATGATGATCATAGAGGAAAGAAAGTTCAATTTCCCCTATGTAAATCATGTGGGAAGAGGCATCAAGGAGAATGTTTCAAAGGAACTGGAAGATTCTATGGGTGTGGAAAAGGACACAAAGCCAGTAAGTGAAAAGGAAAAGGTTCAGTTAACACCATGGATGAGGATAATGATATTGCTACGACATCAACAATGGTTAAATGTTTTAAATGTGGAATGTACGAGAATTATGCAAACCAATTCCCTAAGGGAAAGTCTCATGAAAAGAATCAGTACGGCCGTATGGGTAGTATTTATGTTGATGATGATGAAGAGACTACACATGATATGTGAGATGAAAGAAGTGTTGAAGCTCAGTCAGTTGTTTTAGAAGGCAGTGGATTGATTGTATGTTTATCGAGAGTAATGTTGTATAGTTAATGGTACTATGGAATAATGAATCAACTAAAGATTGTTACACTATTGTTTTTCCTAAAAGTATTTGAAAGTACATGTTGAATGGTACCAGTAACCATGGAAGGTTATTCATATATTTTTGTAAAGTAGATGATATGCGCATAACGAAAGAATAAGAAGATAATGAGATGTTTGATTGAATTCATGAGCTCATGATTGATATAAGGACTAAGTGATATCATGGTTTGAGTATATATAATTTTGAGGATTTTGGTATGTGGAAAGTGTTAACTTTTAACTTCATTCATGTTTTCACTAATGTTCAATGGGTATTCATTTTTCAAGAGAATACATGATTAAGGCCTTCAAATGTTTGGAATGTGACCAACAAGTCATATCTTATGATATATGAGATCAACGATGGTATTAAATCTCTGGTAATTGTTTTCACTATATTATGAGAGTGGACTGCAGTATTATGGATAAGCATAAAGATTGGAATGGATTATGTTGGACATAAGTTAGTATTGTTTAAGGATAGAAGTTTTTTTGATATTATTGATGGGATGTTATAGTAATATAGTTTTAGAAAAAGGACAACCTGCAGGACGGGCGACAGCCCATCACGTCGGACAAGGATGTGGGAATCGAACCCACAACCGAAGTGTGGCTAGCCTTTATCACCTACCACTGCCCTACAGGAAGTCCCTGTTTAGTAGAAACTAGTTTTATTATATTAAGCAGTATGATATATGAAGTATAAGTCCATTTTCGGAACCATATACCATTAATCTCACTATAGATGGACTTATGTATTTCTTGATAACTTTTCTAACCTTTTGTTTGAGACAGATGGAATGACCCATCATTCTATCACATGATCTGCTAACACATCACGAATGACAAATTCAACTTCATTTCTTTAAGAGATGAAGTGGAAATTTTCCAAAGAATGACCAACGGTGAGACTATACCGAAGTCACGAAAGTATTTATTCTAATTCCAATTTCATCAACATTAGAGAAATGATCTTGAAAACCAAAAATGTTGTCCTAGTGCTCTTATATCTGATGAATCAGATGGTACCTTAGATCGTCACAAATTTATGGATTTGTGATTCCTGACTTTTCCATAGCCATGTTCTCAACCTCTCTCCATCAGAACATGATGGTTAGATTTCTCTTCCATATCCATATTTTCACCTATGTGGAAACCCAGTGATTAGTTTATTTGGGTAACCATTACGTTTCATACTTTTGTTTTTAAAGATTGGTTTTGGTATTCCTTTTTACGATGTGGAATTCTATCAAAGAAACTTTCGAATAGTAAACCATTTATAACCCCGACGAATTTCGAGGGCGAAATTCATTTTAAGGGGGGTAGAATGTAACACCCCGAGATTTTATGAAAAATATTCTTTTTAATTTCATTAATATCTTGTGTTGTATGCTACACCAAAAAAAGCTTGCCCTGCACGCATCCTTGACTTTCCTTTCATTACACGCAATCGCGACTTTCCACGATAGCGTGTGTTGTACGCAATACCAAGTTTCACTAAACAACGATATGCTATTAAAATATTATTAAAACTAGCCGTTATGAATAGTAATAACCACTTTTTGAAATTTTGTAAAAAAAAAATTCAAAATGGAATTCATTTTTGGATTCAGAATATTGAAATTAGCTAAGGGTGAAATTTTGGTACTTTTCGGATAACTTTCATATTCTGATGAATAGGGAAAATTACTAAATTTTAATTAAAAACAACTTTTTTAATCAAAATAATTAATAGTGATAAATTATTAATTTTAGTGGATTTAAAGTATATTTAGAATATATTTTTATAATTTAATACAATGTTGGTCATTGGATGTAATTTCACATTTAAACCAGACATAAACAAGTGTCAATCTTTTGATAGTTATTATCTCTTAAGAACACGCTATTTGTTTTGACGACGGGAATTAATTTTTAAATTAATTAATGCAACTGATATGTTTTGAATTTGGTAAAATAGACTTCCTTTTTGAGTTCATAATATCAAATATAGCTTAGGCCTAA
Source organism: Viscum album (assembly GCA_963277665.1). NCBI lineage: Eukaryota > Viridiplantae > Streptophyta > Magnoliopsida > Santalales > Viscaceae > Viscum > Viscum album. Next base: position 1,234,514,289 of record OY728136.1, on the reverse strand, counting down.
TTTTTTGTATTTTTTTTGGAAACGTTCATTTTTTGATTAATAGTGAAACCACTAAGTGGTAGTTAAAAAAAATGAATTTTTCATAAAACATAATTTTACTGCTTCTGTGAGTGGAATTTCAAAAATCCGAGAGACATGGTTGATGTTAGTAAGTAAAATGTGGTTCAATGAGATGAAAATAATTTTTGGTGAATAGTAACTTTTTACTTTTTTTAACCACATTTAAAAGTAAATAGGGTAATTAAGGGTAAAATGTTAATATTATTACCCTAACACATGTCCTAATTCTATTGGATAAGTGTAATTCGACCAAAAACAGCCTTAGGAATAAAATATGATCATTTAGGCCCACTTGGATTAGATTAGGACATTTATTATTAATTTATTTAAAGAAGGGTTAAAATAGTTAAAATCAATGTTTAATAAGTAAAGAATTTTTAATATAGGGTTATACATAAGATAAATTCGACTATAAATACTCATTAGAAATCTAAAAATATTTCCTACATAATGGTATTTTAATTGTAATTTTTAGACATTAAATAATTTAATTTATTTATGACACAATGATGATGCAGTAATTATCTTATTAATGAAATATTGACATAATTGATGTTATAAATAAACAAATAAATGTAATTTGAGACTTTTTATGAATTACACTAATTTGATAGGTTAATATTACATGTTAATATTGATTTAATTAACTTTTTTAGAACAAATAATTCTGTTATGATTTTCACAAAAATCAATTACTAAATAGTGTCAAAATTGACATAAAATAGTTTTTAAAACAAATATTATATTATTAATTGTTATTTTATTCCTAAAAATCTAAGGTTCGGCCAAATGACTTAGCTAAGGTTATATATATTAATAATAAACAACTTGGGGTTCGTTTGGCTTGATATAGTAAGTTTATTAACCTTATACTGTAAGAAAACCAGAAGACACGGTAAAAGTAAAATTATCTAACATAAAGTTAAATATAAATGATAAGGTTAACATAGGAACCTAAACTTGCCTAAATTATATTGGATGGGAGGCTTTCAACCCATCCCCACATTATCTTCTAAATAAATCAATTTGAAGCTACTTAAAACCGAATTTGGCTTTATAATAAAATAATATATTTAGTTATTCCAAAGGTGCCCCTCGCCTCCCTTATAAAAGGGCACATCCTCCCTCTCTTCCTCACACAACATTGAGCCTTCAAGATCGGCCAACCCCTGAAACATTCTCTTCTCCACTTCCCTAGAAACATCCCAGAGGTTCTGGTCTTCCTCAAAGACCAATTTTAGTGCCCTAAAAGGAGATCTCAAAGAGGCGCTTCAAAGAAGAGGTAATTTCTATTACCGATTCTTTCAACTTTATTTCTTCTTCCACTTCTTCTTCTTAGGATGTTTCATTATGAATTAATAACATCAGTATCACTCATATACTGATATTTTATTATACGTATGAAACAACCCTATTTCACCATCTATCCATCCTACGGAAAACGAAATCACCGCGCGTGCGTACGTACGGAATACCGTCTCCACGCTATGGTGAAATCTATTTTCCACCACCACCTTACTTGTAGGGGTATAATGGTGTAAATAATAACTATATATGATTATTTTAAATTGATATTGATTCTGAAATAGTGTACATACGCTCCAATACAGTCCCATGATCATGAGAAAGATATCATCGCTCGTTCGTATGTACTGACTACCGTCTCCACGACGTGATGAGATTCATTCTCCACTTTAACCATTCATGAATGATTATAAAGTATATATAATAAGTAATAATGAAAGATATGACAAAATAATGATACTGTATTTATGTGTATATATATGTATGTCATCTACTTAATTCCATTCAACTCAATAAGGAAACGAAAACAGCATTCATGCGTACGTACGGCCTAACGTCTCCATGAACGGTGTATTTCTTTTCATTTACTGATTTATTATATATATGTATATTCTGAATATATATTATATATAAATCATGTTTTATATTCTGGAATTAATTAATGATGATCTAAGTAATCATATGAATAATTAAAAGTCAAAACACGGACGACAAATGAAACAATTTTACCCAAAACGCTCTTTAACATGGAATTTACAAAAGAACGGGTAATATAAAGTCATAAGTGAACCATATATGATATCATAACAATGATTATGATTCTTGAATAAGTGAATGACACTATTTAAATCATTATACAGGATTTTCGTACACATACGAACCAAATCGGACCTAAGGTAAAGGAAAATATCACAATCTCATTTTTATTCGAGATTGTTTATACTTTGGTATTTATTGGGGTGTATTTTATCTTCCACATCCATGTTTCCTCAATATTTAATATTATTTCCATCCACCTACAATTTTTTAAATCCATTTTTACCCTTCGGTGAGTTTTTATTAAAAGATATGAAAGGAATCTTTTGTCGTTTTTCATACGAGGTACTTTTTGACTTTTCCGACAAAAGTACGAGAATAATGTTTTTTTAACTTATACGGCATGAATGGATTTTTAAAACAATATTTCTAAGAAGCTTCCTTTACAAGTTATCAAGTATATTTTTAATCAAGTTCTTTTAGTTTATAATTGTATGACATGTTATGAAAGGAAAATTGTTTTTGAAGTTGAAAGGATATTTTCCTCAAGAAAGAAGTTCAAGTGTTTTATCAAAAATATTTTCCATCTAAGATAATAAAGGGTTCTGTTTCTATCCCTATTAATACATTGATTTGATTATTTTGTGATGGAATTATTTTTATGAATTCCTTTATCTTATATGAATTGTTTTATGATGTCATGATATTTAAGATTCCCATTTTTATTACATGGGTTATGCTATGATGTATGGTTTATGATTTTGTGGAACACATAAGAATGGTATCATTATGAGATTTGTGGGACCTATATCTCCCTCCAATGCATTGGGTAAATATTTTATATCTCATGAGATAGACATGGCTGGAACGGTAGGTTATACCGGTTCAGTGAAACAGGACTGAAACGAGGAGTGAACTCGGTTCATAAATGGACTTTGTCCACTAAGATAGTCTTGGAAATGAGTCTTGACTAATAAGAAATTATTATATATGATTATGTGTGTATGACACAATGTTTCATGTTTTATGTTATGAGTATTGGGATTACATTTCACTACTATGATTTATCCCATGTTATGAAATTATGATCTCTTTTGCAGGTTAAGATTTCCAAAAGTTATGTTCTTATGAATATGATGTGATTGCTATTTCTTTTGTTTACCCTTACTGAGCATTTGAGCTCACCATTTTATATTTTATTTTCCCTAGGATATAAAGAATGGTTTTAGGGTAAAAATAAAGGAAGATCTTTATGGGAGATATTGAATATCTTTCACCACGATTAGAAGATTATATTCCGAGTTTCCAAAGACACTAAACTATTACGGTCCTTGTGTGTGTGTTTTTTATGTAATAAGTATTCCGAAAAAGTAATGTAATATAATTGTATGTAAATATTTGGGTCTCTATAATGTATTTTTGAAATCCAATTCACAGAAGTGGTAAAATTACATTTTATGCAAATTTGTAAATATGCCTAGAAGATGGGTAAAAGAAATTAAATAATTCAATTAACTTTTATACATCTAATATTATTATAAAATCACTCTAATGAATTTAATTGAACTAATATAGGTATTATGTATCTATTTTTAAATTAAAATATATTTAAATAAAAAAAACTATTATTTAAATAAAAGTCAGTTTAAACAATAACGCAGTGTTCTTCACTATTCATCAAAAATTGAATGTTTTTAGAAAAATACCAAAACTTCAACTTAAGTTAATTTTGATATTAAGAATAAAAAAATGAATTCTATTTTCAAAAAATCAAAACATATATGTTGAATTAAATAATTGAAATTTAATCCTCGTTGTCAAAACCAAAAGGTGGGGTTTTAAAAAGTAAAAACTATCAAAATATTGACATGTGTTTATATCGAATTTAAATGTCAAATTAATTAGAATGACATAAATTGTATTAAATGATAAAAAATTAATCTAATTATAATTCCAATCCATTAAAATTCAAAATATAATACTATAAATTATTTCGATTAAAAACGTTTTTTTAATTAAAATTTAGTATTTTCCACTATTCATCAAAATGAAAAAGTTATTAGAAAAGTACAAAAGATTTATCCAAACAATATTTTTATATCATGTTTCTAATTAATAATATAATTTCATTAAATTTAATATATAAAAGTTTCAAATATTGGTTATAAAAAGGGTTCACCATTAAAAGGTGATAAATAGCATTTTTTTAAAAATACTTCATCTATCTGAAAAAAATGAATTTGGTTCTAATATTATGTCTAATAAACACATAATATAGATTCAAAAATTATATGTAGTATATAAAATTCATAATTCAGTTAATACTTTTTCATAACCTCTTTTTGAACGGCTAGTTTAGTATGTCGTAGTGCGCTCAAACTCGGTGTTGCATGTAGCATAAGAAATTGAATTACATTAAAGAGATAATGTACTATGAAATCATGGGGTGTTACATTCTCAAATCCTTCAATAAATTGAGTCCTCTCAATTTGAAATTGTTTTTCAAAAATAAAAGGTTTAATAAAGAAAATACCTTAGCGGAAAACCCACATCAGAAACAGGGTTAATAAAATTTAGTCTTAATAAGTGGGAAAGGGAAATGAAAAATTCACCAACAAATTAGGGTTTCCAATAGGATAACATTGGTGGAAATTATATACACATAATTGAAAAAAATGTAAATACCTATATAGAGTGATTGTGGTCATCAATCACCAAAAGGTGTCAAAGTCTGGGCCTCAAAGCCATCAATATAAGATTATTTAAAATATCATTGGTACTAAAATACATAATGTTTTAGGATAAAACATTTTTGGTCATAATATCCCTTACCTAAAGTTTAAGAAATAATTTATTCATAGAATAAGATAAAAAAATACTTGACATATAGAGTTCCATCCTTTAACTATTTTCTACCACAAACTCATCTTTCACTACAAAAGATAATAGAACTCAAAAATATTATATTTATCCTAATCATATGGGGTCCAAAAGAAAATAAATTTACATTTCATCTATAATAACTTTTAAAAAACTACATTACACAATCCATGACATCACATAGGCCAGTGGTAGGTGATGCACCCTTGTCGCCTTACGGATGCAGGTTCAAGTCTCACAGCCTTTCCAGACACGACGGGTTCTCGCCTGACCTCTTAGTTTTCATTTTTATAATAGTCCAAAAATAATATTAAGAAATTATTTAACCATAACAATAGTATCCAATGAAAAAAATAATCCATTCTATCCTTTAGACTTATCTAAAAGACTTCTATTCAAACTCACAGTGAAAAATTAATAAGGACGGTAAACACAACGAAGATCTTTTTTGGTTCATAATAACATTTGAATAACTTCATCATGTATTCGTTTAAAACATTGTAACAACCTGAATTACAATAAAACATTATCAAGCTCTCTTATTCTTTATAGAATACTGGATATACTCCTTATATGAAAAAATATTGTAAACTCCAACAATAATGGAATATACAAACAATTAATTAGTTTCAAATTAGTAAAGAATATTGAATATAATTTATCCAAACAAATCATATCATATTCCAAAATCACTACCTCAGTATCAGAACCATCATAAAGTTTATCTTTCCATCAACCATCATTTTTTCAAAAAAAATTAACTTTCTATTGAGTCACTTTTCATGGTACCAAAAAATCTTGAAACCTTAATTAAATATTATTGCAATACAATTATTATATATTTATATAATTCATATAACCAGTACATCATTGATAAAACACTATAATTAAATAATTCCTTAATAACAATATAAGAACACTAGTCATTCCTCTTCATATTTGGTAGTATAATATCTTTATTATTATCCTATAGCATCATTTAGGTCATACTATGATGATTTAGACATTAATTTTTGTAGTGTCCCAACTCCTTGCAGATGAAGCATTGTACATTTGAAACCTTTTTCAAACCATTACAATTATGTAGATGGTTTCCTTTTTCCATACTTATAACAATCTCTCATTACCATCAAGAATTTATCAAGGTGATTATTTCCTCAGTTATCACATATAAGAAAATCATTCTTTCCCCTCATCCCTTTATCCATCTTTCTCTCTACCATCCTTTTCTTATCTTGCTTCCCTCCAATCTATAGGACTGAGATAATTCTTTACTTATATTATTAACACATGATATTATTTCCTCATATGATGAGAACACATGGGAGACTATCTCCCTTCTAAATGATGGATTAATAACATGAAAGATATGATCTTTCTTACTCTTTGGATCATGTTTATTGTTGGAGTTCTCATTAATTCTACTTGGTGCCATTTCTAAACAAAGGAATACACTAGGATAGTTTATAAATCCCAATGCATAATTACAAACATGTCAAATACCTAACATAAATTAAAATAAATATTCATATAATCTATAATCATAAAAAAATGTTTTCTTAGAGAAAGTATTTACTCCTAAATAATTCATAATGGCCTATAAAAATGTGAATTATCATAAGCATATCCCCCAAGAGTGTCGTAACCAAGAGTGTTTCAAGGCCCGTAGTCATGTACCAGGATACCCCTGGTCAAACCCAAAACACATTGTTGGAGCTTTCACTCCTAGGTACATTTGTGCTAGAGCCACCTCTACCTGCTCATATCTATACAGGGATGTATTGCTTGGAAAATACACAAAATATCTACATTACCAAAATTCTAGGAAGTTCTTCAATACTAATCCTCAAATTCTATCATAGGGAAATGTTCCTTAATCATAGTTTTTTCTAAATCTAATTTCCAAGGATTGTACTAAAATTCCTCTAATACCAACTGTAACACCCTGACCCCATAATCCTGAATCTGGTGCATTATTTTAATACACTATCATGATTACAATGAATCAAGACCTAAAGGACCGATCAGTTTAGTAGTATTGAAAAATAGATTACATACATGAACATTACATTTCACATTTAAACATAAAACACAACATAAATAATACATTGAGAACACCATTATTCCCCTATAATAAACCTACATATCAAATATAATACACTTCATGTAATCATGGAAAAACAAAACATAAGAAAGGGGTGAGCTCATAAGCTCAGTAAGGGTAAATAATTTTGCAGAGGCTATAAACGTTTATGGAAAGATGTGTAATAAAAATAACAGCCTTTTAAAGATAAACATGAAAATAATATGGATAATATAAATCAAATATTACCATATAAACATGCACATGGATATTCTCCTAGTCGAATAATCACATATAATAACTAATTTCATAATGAGGGAATGCCTAACTCTAGACATCATTACCACATTGTCAGGGCCTCGTGCCAAGACTACAAATAAATTTTTTTTCAAGGCCTTGCTCCAAGACACTAACTTGTCTCATGAGAACTACTGATGCATTGAGGAGCTATATCGGGGTCCACCCATCACCTACTTAGTTCACTATATTCCTCTTAAAAAATTGCTGGAAAATATCATAAACATTCGTATTAAAATTAGCATATGAAATTCTAACACTTCAACCATAAACCATGAAGGGTTTAAAAAAATCACATCCAGAGTCAAACATATTATAACACATTCAATAAAACATGGAAGATTGTATTATAATAAATCAACCTTAATCAAGAATAATATCAAATAAAGGATTCTGACATAGTTGAAAATGATTAGTAAATTTTTTTGAGAGAAATATCTCTTTTGGTAAAATCATTTAAAAGTCAAAAATTTATAAAGGAATTCATTTAAAATATATTGTTGAATCAAATTTACCCATACCACATTTAAACTTTTGAATGGAATTAAAATTTTAAAACAAATTATGTCCTTATAAATAAATCCTTAAAACCATTTTGAAAACATGTACATTAATGAGAAATATTTAGAAGAATGAATATTTAAAACATTTAAAATGATTTTTTAGTTAATGATTACATTAAAAGAATCATTTTGAAATATATTTTATGAAACATGGAAATTGATAATAAATATTTCCCAGAAAATACTTATATATATACAATCTCAGATAATAATTAGATTGGGGAATTAACCCTTAACTTCCACATTCCATTGGTCGAGGGTACGTTTAGCCTCCTATATAATGACCATAGTATGTTATTAAATTATACCATAACCATATTCATATTTATTATATCATACATGATAACATTATACTACTCATCTAATAATGATTTCCATGTTAAATTAAAATTTGGGGTGATAATCACTTTCTTTAACGTACATGTTTTAACTTGTTATTCTTGATCGTATCATTTAGATCATGATTTAAATACTTCTAGACAATAAAAAATTATTTATTTAACACCCCTCCCCTACCTCATTGGCTTGAGGAGGTGGTGGGGGTTACATAGCCTTAAGCGATGTTCCCAAGGTTCCAGAGGCTGACAATAAATGGTGAGGACTTCGATACAAAATTGTGGAACGATTTTCCCTTAAGACAAAACCAACCAAACCATCCAATATCAATTACTAAATGATGAATGTCAACCAAACAATTCAAGCATTTAATCCAAAAGGACAACCAAGTTTTTCCACAATACAACCCAAAAACAATACAACCAATACCATATCATAGTACTATGCGGATGACTCAATAAAACCCGAAAATAATACATGGCACACTCCATGGCTCCACACCATGCCCCATGCTCCAAGATCTACCCATACATCATGATGCGCCACTAAAGGAGGGTGATTCCTTACCTTTTCCCACGTCACGATACACAACATCTGCAAAGACACCAACATACCAAAGTAGGGGGTGAGTACTATAACTCAGTAGGTTTCCCCCAAATTACATCCCTATACACGCCACTAGGATAAAACCATTAGCACGTTTATATAAAACAGTTTATGTAAAATAATCACAAGTGCAACCATAACCATAATCCAAACAGACCCTTACCAAGCCATCTCACCCAAAACAACCAAGGGAAATACAAATAATCAAGCCACAATCCATTTCATCATTTACAAACTAGCACAACAAATTTCCAACTTGCAATTCAATTCATAACAAACAACAAAATGGTGGGACTTCTGCCCAATCCGTTCACCCATTTACAACTAACGGTACTTCCTGAGCACTACCCACATGGTGGTTCTTCCGAATACTATACCTCACCTTTTATAGTGTGACTTCCCGCCCACTTCCACACATCATTACAACCATTCACAATCAATCATATAACCCATCATGGTCACAACATCATTAAATCAACCAATTCTATTGCATGTCAATCCACTTCAATAAATAACCCATTTATTAAAAAATCATTTTCTATGCCAAAAAACCATTCAATAAAACAAAATCTTTATTGAAAATAATTTTTCATCAACCATTTTCCCAAAATCAATATGAACAACCCATTCTAAAATCTCTATTTTAAAATCCACAACAACAACATTTCACTATAAAACCGAATTTTTCCCAAAAATCCCCAAAACATAACCCAAGGTATTTCCAACCAATTTCACACAACAAAACACATTTAATTTTTTAGCACAAAAAATTAATTGTAACAAAGAACCAATAGTTCTAACAACGTGGAGTTGAGAGAGAAGCCACCTACCTTTAGGGTTCACAAGAAATCGACCCACAAGCAACTGCACCTCCAATCTGGAGAACGCACCACCGAAACCTCTCTAGATACCCTTACCTAATATTTATAAGACATAAAATCAACATCCAAGGAAACCACTACCATATATCTACACACAATGGGTGTATATCTTGAAGACAGAGAGGGAGGGAGTTGTAGATCTAGAGAAAAATAAAAGGAAACCAAAAAGAGAGACTTACCCGGTAGAAACCACCTTTAATCCACCTTTAAACCCCTTTCAAATGATTCCAAACTGAGTGGGAGAACCCTTCCAACCACTGAGAACCGAAAAGCCTGAGTGAGACTCGAGTGGGAGGAAGATTGGAGTGATTTAGATCAATCTCTAGGGAGCCTGGATATAAAAACCCCAACATTAAGTGGCTTCATGGTTAGTCCGCAGGGTTTGGAAAACCGTGCGCTAACCATGCACACACTACTGCCTCGAGAGCATGATTCCACACGGTTTCCTCACATGATTTGGAAAACTGTGCGTAGGCCATGTGAAGCCTATTGCCTCCCCCTGCACGGTTTCCTGAAGCACCATCATGGTTTCCCCTAACCATGCACCCATAGAAAAGCCTCCAAACTCATACAAAACCATTCAAAACTCTCCCAACCTCTTCCCAACTCATCCCATGAACTTTAAACATATAAAAAGTCATAATAAAGGTTACATACCTCAAACTGGGGGTACTATATTCTCCCCACCATTGGTCTTTCCATCCTCAAGAAGTAATGAACCCGCTCTTTGCCGAAAGAGCTCGAGCCACTGCTCGACCATCCCTTTCTCCCGCTCCCAAGTCTCGTCTTGAATATGACCATGTTTCACAAAACACGAACTAAACAGATTATTTTACAATGCAAGGATTTCTCTTTCTTATCCCCCGCCAGCACTGGCATATGCACCAACGAAGCATCCACTTCTAGTTAAACATGATCCCATCAAATCACATGGTCATGATCCGTCTTATACTTTTTCAACTGTGATACATGAAACAAAATGTGCACCGCACTGAACCTTGGTGGAAAATACAAATGATAAGACACCTCACCAACCCACCCAAGAATCTAAAAATGTCCAATATACCTCAGAGATAACTTTCCTTGCTTCCCAAACAGATGATGCCCCAACCTAAGAGTGATCCTCAAGAAAAAATGATCACTCACCTCGAACGACAACGGTTGTCAATGATGATCCGCATAGGATTTATAATGACTCAGATCTGTCTCTATTCTCTTCCTGATCAACATGATCTTCTTCATAGTCTCCTAAAAAAGGATCAGTCCAACTATCAAGGACTCACCCATTTCCACCCAACATAGTGGAGAATGGCACGAACAACCATAAAATGCTTCAAACAGAGCCATATGTATGGATGCCTGATAACTGTTATTGTACGAGAACTCAACCAACAACAAGTGCTCCTCCCATGAGCCACCATAATTCATAACACAAGCCCTCAACATATCCTCCAAAGTTTGTATCGTCCTCTTGAGTTTATCATCAATCTGAGAGTGATACGTCATACTCATGGTCAACTTAGTTCTAAGGGACTAAAGTAAGGATTTCTAGAAAAAAGATGTAAATCTCATATCTCTATCGAATACGATCAAAATTGGAACACTGTGCCTCTTTACCACCACCTAGATATAGAGTTTGGACATATCCTCCGTCGTATGAGATTCTCAAATTGGAATGAAATGGGCCGACTTTGTTAGACGATCCACTATCTCCCAAATGGAATTGTGCTTTCGTACCATTCTTGGGAGACCTGTGACAAAATCCATCAATATCTTCTCCCACTTCCAAATAGGGATTGGTAAAGACTACAACATTCCAACTGGTCTCTGATGTTATACCTTGACCTACTGAAAAGTCAAGTATCTCAAAAATATCTCAGCCACTCTTCTTTTCATACCAGCCGACCAAAACTGCACTTTCAATGCTTTAAACATTTTCTAAATGCCAGGATGAAAAACCCACCTGGAATGATGATACTCCCTGAGAAGATCCTACTGAAAAGAAAATGGTACGTCCATCCTATTCCGAAAACAGAAAACTGAATCTCCATTCAGTTTCCAACACAAAATGGTCTCCCCACCATTGAGTCTTGACCTCATGGTCACACACTCAGAATCAAATATCTACACCACTTTAACCAGGACAACCAAGTCATGAATCAACAAAACTGGAAAGAAGACCGTTGTATCTCCCTAGTCTTCACATTCCAACCGCATGTCATCTATAAACGACATAAACTGCCACTGGTCCGATGCCAGTTTTACCACCTGAGCATATGATTTTCTACTTAATGAATCTGCCACCAAATTTCCCTTACCTAGTGTGTACCTCAAGTTAAAATGAAACATCTAGAGATATTCCATCCATCTCCTTTGCCTCATGTTCAAATCCATTTGTGAGAAAATGTGTTTCAAGATCTTATGATCTGTATATACTGTGAATTTCTCACTGAATAGATAATGACGCCACACTTTCAAAGCATGAACCACTGCTGCCATCTCCAAATCATGAGTTGAGAAGTACTTCTCATGAACCCTCAACTGTCGTGAGCCATACAAAACCACATGATTTCCTTGCATGAGAACGCACCCCAACCCTGATCCCGATGCATCACAATACACAACGTACCCTTTTCCTGGTTCTGGAAAAACCAAGATTTGTACTGATGTAAGGTGACCCTTTAGCTCTTCGAAACACTGATGACACTGTTCATTATAATGGAATGGAACATTATTTCTTGTCAAAGCTATAATCAGTTAAGCTAAATGTGAAAAATCACAAACAAAAAGCCTATAATACCCATATAGACCAAGGAAAATCTGTATCTCAGTCATATTCTTTGGTGGATTCCATGAGATAACAACCTTTATCTTTTCTGAATCCACTAACACTCCTCTTTCAGAAATCACATGGCCAAGAAAACGAACTTCCTGTATCCAAAAGTCACACTTTGACAATTTGGAATACAACCGCTGATCGCTCAAGATCTCTAGCATTGTCGCCAAGTATTGCTCATGCTCCACCCGTATCTTTGAATACACCAGAATATCATCTACAAACAACACCAAAAATGAATCCAGATATCTCTAAAATATCCGATTCATCAATTCCATGAATACCGTTGGCGCATTTGTCAGACCAAAGGGCATAACCACATATTCATAATGGTCATATATACTTCTGAAAGTTGTTTTAGGAATATCGTCCTTCCTCACCCTCAATTGATGATATCCTGACCTCAGGTCGATCTTGGAGAACCACTGGGCTCCCCTCAACTGGTCAAAAAAATCATCAATTCGTGGAAGTGGAAATTTTTTCTTTATTGTAACTTCGTTAAGTCGATGAAAATTAACATAGAGCCTCAAAGTTCCATCTGCCTTTTTCACAAATAATACTGGCACTACCCACAGAGACGTGCTAGGTTAGACAAACCCTTTGCTTTCTAACTCTTCCAACTAGACTTTCAATTCCCACAATTCAGTACGTTCCATCAGGTAAGAAGAAAGTGAGATAGGACTAGTCCCCAAAAAGAGATCAATTATAAACTCCACTTCTATTACGGGAGGTAAACCAGAGATTTTTTCATCAATAACATCCATGAAATGATCCACCACTGCAGGAAGAACACTTTGTTCAACACCCTCTACCGATTACAATGACAACAACGCCAACTGATACGATAACGTGCCCACTACTGGTACCAACAAACCCATTGCACCCTGCCATTCATGCCTCTCTCCTCTAAAGAGATTTCTAAATCCATTGTGTGTCATAAAAGCCAATTTCCTTGCATTACAATTGATGTGGGCTTTAAATGCCACCATCCAATCCATTCCCAAGATTAAATCATACCCATCCATCTCAAGCACTGAGAAATTCCACATTAGCTCAACCTCGCCCACAACGATACAACATGCTCTACAAAAGAAGGATCGACAATGGCTTGGACCTAGATGTGTTTTAAGTTTTAACATTGAGGGCATCATTTCTACCCTTAAACCTAGCAAATCAACCACAAGTGTAGCAATAAAAGAGTGTCAATCACCCATATCAAACAACACTTGCATCAAGGTATAATTTAAATGAATAGTACCTCACACTGTGGATGGTCTTGACTAATCATCCACCACAACCTTATAAGATCCAAACAAATGTTTTCTTGCCATGCTCTACTCCTTATTTCCCTATTGAGGCATTGTGGTATGCCGTGAGTCACCATGACCCACATTACTCTACTGCTGAGGGGTATGATACTTTCCTCATCTCGTCGAATAATATGATGTCTGCGGTCCCTGAGGAATATCATGCGCACCCAAACTTCGATAATTGCAACAATAATGCTGCATATTCCCCATCTTCTTACAATTATGACATGCTCGAGGTTGTGTCGTATAATCTCGCTTGCTGTGGATCATCAAACCATGCTGAAAAAGTCCTGGTTTTCTCTTGGGCTTTGGAGGAGGATTCACCGATCATGCCGTCATATTATATGCCATACTCCTGCACTGGGAATAAGTGTCCCTCCTTCACTTGAACCCGACGTTAGATTTCCCACTATTCTCCATGGGTACCACTATGCTTCCTCTGCCTGGTGCACCCAACAGATCTCACTCAATCGCCAAGGATCTATTCACCATCTCTGTGTAATCATCTATACACTGTACTTCTATCTTTGAACAAATTTCTTTCCTTAATCCCGCTTCAAAGATACATTCCTTCAATGACGTTCTACCCTCCACCTCGGGTGCAAACCGCACTAAGTTCATAAATGTAACTTCATACTCCATCACAGACATAAGCTCTTGTTTCAAACATAAGAAATCAGTCATAGACTGAATTCTGAATGTATGTGGGTAGAATTGATTATTAATCAATTCCTCAAAGCCTTCTCACGTCACACCGTGGTCCATCCCTGCTTGGACTACTAACTCCCACCACTGAAGGGAAAGATCTGCCAATATATATGTGGCCAACTTCACTTTTAACTCTACGGGTGTTCCCAAGAACTCGAAAATCATTTTCATTCTATTCAACCATACTTCTTCCCTCTCTGCATCTGAATCACCCATGAAGATGGGTGGATTTTTCTTTTGAAACTAAACCACATGATCCACATGCCTTGGTTCATCCACTTTTTTCCACTTTCCACAGCTTGGAAAGCTTGCACTATACTCTACACTAACTGATGGTTCACCTGAGGCTTAGGTGCGACCATGTTCTCATCGGCTACTTCCGGTTGGTCTCTACGATGCCTACCTGGTGCCATCTCTATAAATAGAAAACAAACAACCATGAGTCTCACATCTGTAGACATCAAGAATTCCCATTTCAAATCACATTACACAATACTATCACAATGAGGCATTCCACCTTTCCACATTTTCCATGTTTCACCATTTTGAAAGCCAAACCATTTTCAAAATACCAAATTTATTCACATTTCAATTTCACACATTTGCAAAACCATTTCTCAATTCATCCCATAAATCAATATGCCCTATGAAATTTGCATCCTAGTGGGATGTCATTTCTACCATTCATGCCATGCTCATCTCATTGGCTACACCCACGACAATGAGATATCCAATGCCTATAATTGTCTTCAAAACACTTATGTACCCACCTTCTTGGTAACTTGAAGTTCATCATAAGAGGGTTAGATTCGTCCTTTTATGCTAGACATTCCATGTTCCAACATTCCTACACCTTTCTACCATCCAACTCAAGGAATATACTGCAACAAATGTCAATACCAAAAACAATGATCAATTCCAATGATCGAACAACTGCTCTCACTTGAAATATAAGGACCGAGCAAACTGATACCACTTGTAACACCCTGCCCCTACCTCATTGGCTTGAGGAGGAAACAAGGGTTACTTGGCCTTAAGCGACATTCCCAAGACACCAAAGGATGGAAATAAATGTCAAGGGCTTCGATAACAAATTAGGGAAAGATTTTCCCTTAAGACAAAACCAACCAAACCATCCACTATCAATCACTATATGATGCATGCCAACCAAAACATTTAACCATGTCTTCTCAAAGGACAACAATGTTCTTCCACAATACATCCCAAAACCAATAAAACCAATACCATATTAGAGTACTATGAGGAAGACTCAATAAAAGACCCAAAATAATCCAAGGCACACTTAATGGCTCCACACTAAGATCCATGCTCCAAGATCCAGACAAACATCACGATGCACCACTAAAGGAGGGTGATGCCTTACCTTTTCCCACATCGGGATACACAAAATCTGAAAAGACACCAACGTGCCAAAGTAGGGGGTGAGTACTAAAACTCAGTAGGTTTTCCCCAAATGACTTCCCTACACATGCCACTAGGATAATACAGTTAGAACATTTATATAAAATAGTTTATATATAATAATCACAAGTGTAACCATTACCATAATCCAAAAAACCCCTTAACAAGCCATCTCACCCAAACCAACCAAGGGAAAGACAAATAAACATGCCACACGCCACTTCATCATTTACATACTTGCACAACAATTTCCAACTTTCAAAAAATGCACAACAAACAACCAAATGGTGGGACTTCCACCCAAACTGTTAACCCATTCAACCCAATACAACCAAAACGGTGGGACTTCTGCCCAACCTATTCACCCATTCACAACAAGATGTACTTCCCAACTACTTCCCACATGGTGGTTCTTCCAACCAATATCCATCACCTTTTATAGTGAGACTCCCCGTACACTTCCACGCATCATTTCAACCATTCCCAACCAATCATATAACCCATCAAGGTTAAAACATCATGAAATAAACCAATTCCATTTCATACCAATCCACTTCAATAAATCACCCATTTATTGAAAAATAATTTTCCATTCCAAACAACCTTTCAATAAAACAACATCTTTAATGAAAACTATTTTTCATCAACAATTTTCCCAAAATCAATCTCAACAACCATTTTTAAAATCTCCATTTTAAAATCCACAATAATAGCATTTCACCATAAAACCCCCTTTCCCCAAAAATCCCCAAAACATCACCAATGGGATTTCCAACCAATTTTGCACAAAAAAACACAATTAAATTTTCAGCACAAAAAATTAACTATAACAAAGAACTACTAGTTCTAAGCAAGTGGAGTCGAGAGATAAGCCACCTACCTTTAGGGTTCCTGAGAAATCAACCCAGGAGCAACAACACCTCTAATCCGGCAAAGGAACCACCAAAACCTCTCTAGATCCCCTTCCCTAATATTCATAAGCCTTAAAATCAACATCCAAGGAAACCAAAACCCTAGGTCTATACACAACAGGTGTAGATCTAGAAACCCGAGAGAGGGGAAGATGTAGATCTAGGGGGACACACAAGGAAACCAGGAGGAGACACTAACCTGGGAGAATCCACCTTCAATCCACCTTAAAACCCCATCGAAATGCTTCCAAACTGAGTGGGAGAACCCTTCCAACCCCTAAGAACCAAAAAAACCCCAAGTGAAGCTTGAGTGGGAGGAATATTGGAGTGATTTAGGTCAAGACTGAGGGTTCTTGGACTTAAAAACCCCAAATTTAAGTGGCCACATGGTTAGTCCACATGGTTTGGAAAACCGTGTGCTAACCGTGCGCATGCTACTGCCTCGAGAGCATGCTTCCCCACGGTTTCCTCACATGGTTGGAAAACCATGTGCAGGCCGTGTGAAGCCTACTGACTACCCCTGCATGGTTTTCTGGAGCACCCACATAGTTTCCCCTAACCATGCTCAAACAGTGAACCCATAGAAAAGCCTCCAAACTCATAAAAACCATTCCAAACTCTCCCAACCCCTTCCCAACTCATCCCATGCACTTTAAACACAGAAAAAGGCAAAACAAAGGATACATACCTCCAACTGAGGGAACAAAAATTTATTTATCATATATATATATAGAATATCAATATGTATAACAGATAGATATATGAAATGGAAAACACCATTTATGGAGATGGTATGTCGTACGTACGCATAAACGTTGTTTCCGTTTAAATATCGTATTGAAGGGAAGTAAGTGAATAAGATATATGTAAGAATATATATATATATATATATATATTTATATATCCAATATAATTATTATTTCACATATTACATACATATTAATAATATATATTTTTATAATCATCATTGAATGGTGAATGTGGAAATGAATCTCATCGCGTCGTGGACACGGTAAGTCGTACGTACACACAAGCGACGATGTCATTTCTTTAATGATTAAAAGGTGTGGGATTGGATGGTATATTAATTTTACAGAGAAATTTACATGATATTTTCATTATTTATATACACATTACTCATCATTATATCCATCCAAATAGCATAGCATTGAATAACAAATTACATCGTGACGTGGAGATGGTAAGTCGTACGTACGCATGCATGGTGACATTATCATTCGTAGGATGGATAGAAAAATGAATATGGTTATACCATATTTATATTAAACTTATAGGATGAAGAAGTTTATAGAGTTAGTATTTTGGTATATAAATACAATGAAATTGAAAGTTGAAGAATAAAGGAACTTTGAAGGAGGTGTTAAAAAATTTCCTCTTGTTGGGTGTTTTCTTTTGATTTGAACAAAAGGGATACTTAGGTTGGAATTATTATCAATGTAAGGAATATAGAATGAATTGAGGGATTTTGGGAGGAGATTTGGGAAGGGGTTGGCTGAGCCATATGGATTTGGAGATGTGATTTTGAGAGAAGGGAGAGTACCCTTTTATAAAGGTGGTGATGTTAACTTTAAGAAAAGTTTGAAATATTATTTTATTATAAAATAATTTTCAGTTTATAATGGCTCAAAATTGATTTATTTTTAATATAAGGTGGGTATGGGTCGAAATAATTTCAACCAATAGGTTTTATACAAGTTTAGGTCACCACATTAAACATATATTTTAGATTTAATTCATAGATAAATAGTTTAACTTTAACCATGTCTTGTTGTATTATTATAATAAATGGTTAATAAACATAATATGAAAATCCAGGAGAACCAAAAGTGGTTCATTAATGACATATATATAATTATATAAGTCCTTTGACAAAACCTTATATTTTTTGGATTATTATATCATTTAATAATATAGTATTTGTTTTAAAAACTCATTTATGTCAATTTTGACACTATTTGGTATTTGGTTCTTGTGAAAGTCATAAAAAGTTTGTTACATAAAAAAGTACATTAAATAAATCCCAACATGTCGTATTAACAACGAAAATTATCTTATGTCATCAAAAGTCTCAATTTACATTTATTTTGATATTTATAATATTAATTATTTTAATCTTTCATTAATAAAGTAAATACTTCTTCATCATTGTGTCATAAATAAATTTTATAATTTAATTTCTAAAAATAATAAATAAAATACCAAGATATAAAAAATCCCATCATATTTCTAATTAATATTTATAGTAGAATTTATCTTATGTATAACCATACATTAAAAATGGTTTAGTTATTAAACTTTGAATTTAACACTTTTAACACATCTTTAAATAAAATAATAACCAATGTCTTAATTTTATCCAAGTGAACCAAAAGAATAATATTTTATTATTAAGGTCTATTTTTGTCTAAATATACTTTTCAAATAGAATTAGTACATGTGTTAGGGTAATTATAATATCATTTTAATCTTTAATTGACCTATTTTCTTTTAACTGTGGTATATAAAATTTAAAACAAAAAATTCACCAAAAAATATTTTCATCCTATTGAACAAAAGTTTACATACTTATGTCAACCGTATATTTTGGATTTTTTAAATTCATTTCACAGAAGTGGTAAAATCACGTTTTATTCCAATTCGTAAATATGCCTAGAAGGTGGGTAAAAGTGGTTAAAAATTTCAACAAACTTTTATACATCTAATCTAATTATAAAATGACTAAAATAAACTACATTAAACTAATATAGGTATTATGTATCTATTTTTACATTAAAATAAATTTAAATAAAAATAATAATTATTTAAATAAAAGTCGTTTTTAAACTATAACACAATATTTTTCATTATTCATCCACAATTGAAAGTTTTCAGAAAAATATCAAAAATTTACCTGAAGATAATTTTGAAATTCTGAATCCAAAAATGAATTATATTTTATCAATTTAAAAACATATTGGTTTCATTAATTAATTTAAAATTAATTCTTGTTGTCAAAACCAAAGAGCCAGTTAAAGAAACTATCAAAAGATTAACATGTGTTTATGTCAAATTTAAATGTGAAATTTCTAATAATGACCACGATTGTATTAAATGATAAAAATGTAATCTAATTATACATCAAAAACATTAAAATTCTTAAATTAACACTATAAATTATTTCAATTAAACATGTTTTTTTCAATTAAAATTTAGTATTTTTCACTATTCATCAAAATATGAAAGTTATCAGAAAAGCATGAGAAATTTATCTAAAATAAATTGATATGCCCCAATTCTAAATAAGATTATAATTTAATTAAATATATATTTAAAATATTCAAATATTGGTTTTATAAATGGTTCTCTGTTAAATGGTGGTAAAATTATATTTTTTGAAAAATACTTATTTTATCTAAAAAATTGAATTTGTTCTTATATTATGTCTATGAAATAGATAATATGGACTCTAAAATAATATGGAGTATATAAAATTAGAAATTCAGTTAATACTATTCATAACCATTTTTTGAATGGCTAGTTTGGTAAGTCTTGGTGAGCTCAAACTTGGTGTTTCTTTTAGCATAATCTATTGAATTATTTTAAAGAGATAGGTTACTATGAAATCTTGTTGTGTTACAGTTGTTACTGGGAATTAATATGCTTTGGATTAATCATTTGATGGGGAGAAGTATAGGCTTGAAGATATTTAGGCTGAATTCACCTTGTGTGTCTCATGGTAGAAATGTGATGGAGAGAATCATCTTGGGGATTTATAATTAAGTTCTAAATGTGACTAATGTTCTATTATTTATGTGCTTTGGATTCAAGAATTTACTCTATGATCTGGTTGAATGTGCATGTTTGGAAGATAACTATTAAGAGATAATTGGTTACTGATATTTGTTGAAGGATCTAATTGTTTGAGCACCAACACTTCATGGGGGAGAGAAATTTTTTAGTTTAGATCATGTACTATCTTGTGTGTATGATCCAATTGAAATTTCTAGGCTGAAATTTAATTTTTTTATTAGATGAAGCATTTCTAAAAACTGAGTTTCGGTCAAGAATTAATTAGTTGGAACATCTTGGTGGGATAATTTTGTACTTGGTTAGAGGACCAGTTGGTGCCTCGGTTCCACGAATAAGTAATGGGTCCTCTAGATTTTGTTTTAGAGGTTTTTTAGAGTTTTACGTCCATGGTAAATAGTTTTGTGTTCACTATTTATTAGATACCACATAACACCCACAGTATGTAGTGATTTCTAGTTATCTATATAGTTCATGGTTGAAGAGCATGGTTAGTGCTTATTTTAGGGGAAACCATATATATGTTACAAAAAAATGAGGTGACTTGGAAATAATACTTGGAGCATGGTTATAGAGGAACCAATAATCTTGTAATGTAGTGTTCTAGTTCCTGATCACATTGTTTCTGCATAGTCATCAAACTATGTTGACTAACAATGTAAGATGGGGTTTTTTAGAAAATAATGTCTACATGGTATAAACAAGGTTTAAAACGTGTGTGGCTAAATCATTTTCCCCATAAAATCATAATATTACCCAACTTCCATTATAATTTTAAAAATTAAAATCACTTCTTTTTTTATCTACCACAACCCAGTATCCCCCACGTGCCCCTCCCTCCCAATCCTCTATTTTATGTTAGATCTAACCAATTTCTCATCGATTTATTACATTGTCTCATATAATCAATATCTTGTGGTAATTTTTTGACTCCTTATTTTCCTACATATCTTTTTCACTATGTTTTTGAACTACTAATTTGGGATTTAATAAAGGATTCAATGATAGGATTTTGGATTTGTCTCATGATTTTGTGGCTTCCATGTATCCTTTCTTGAGCAAGTCACGATAAAATGTTTTTGTTGCACAATAAATTTTAGTAGATGTGTAAATAAATGTTTTGTAATGACATAAGTTGTGTTTCTAGGTCTTTTGATCATTGTAACATGGGTATCAAATGTTTTTGATGTTTTTTGAAGCATTAAAAATGGTTTTGGATCCCTTTTCACACAAAACATTCATCACCACTCCCATGGCACAATATATTTTGGACATGGGTGTGAATATATGAAAAACTGGTATGGAAACTATGTTATCAGTGATGTTTACACAAATATTAGTGATGAGAGTCTCCTATGAAAAAGAATTACCTCAGTACTCCCAATTTGAAGTCCATGTAAAAGTGAAAACATCCACAACTATATCACCTTGCAATAGGGTTTCCCAAGTTTAAACAGTGTGTTCAAGGCCACCCCAAATGGGGAGGGTCATGGGGTGGAATTGTATTAGTTTTTGGAATGAAGGAAACAACATAAGTTCTTTATTCAACTTTTGCAGTTAAAAATTGAAATGTGTGCATCATAAAATTAGTTTTTTTAATGTTGTTTTATTTTATTCCTAAACTCTATTATTCTATCGATTCCCCTCACCTCTATTATATTGTAATTTTTTGGAGAATTCATGGAAGATGGTTGATTGGTGTTTTAGACTTTATCTAATCCTTTATTTATTCCTTGTTTGGATTGATATTTCATGTCATTGATTGATATAATGCCTTCGTGCATACAAAATTTCTTCTACTTATTATTTGGATTATTTTAGTTTTATACATTCAATGATTAAAACTTATTACATACAAATTCTTATACTTTTTTGAAATATCAGCGAATGAGTCTACTATCAATTAGACTCTGTCCCTTTTCATATTTTTGATATTTAACTACCGATATTGGTGAATCAGTATCCATTCTTGAGGATCGATAGCATTCTATAATGTATTGGTGTTAATTATCTTAGTGATTATTCTTTTGGGGGTATTTTTACTTTTATCATTTATCTTCCTATCTTGGAATCTATTTTTTTGAAGCATTATGTGACATTAGAAATGGTTTTTATGTTTTTTTATGTTCTCTTGAAAGGTGTAACTACCTCCATGGTGAACATTGATGTTTATATCCAAGATATTGATGTTGGATGTTACCTACCATATAGTTTCTTGTATACGATGTTTCCATGGTTTTCAATTATGATTCAAACCCATTAATTATATATGATTCAAGTGAGTGTTCAAGTGGACCTTGAGAATCATTCATTAAATGTATTCTTATGATTAGTGTATAGCTTGTGTAACACATTATTAGTTATGTTTGCATGTCAATGTGTATGTGTGTCCACTTGAAGACTATTCATGATATTCCATGTTGTTCCTTTATATGAAATGAATTTATTATGGTATTTAATAGCCTATGGAACCTTTATTTAGGTATCAAGATAGACATGTGGATCTTTATTGATTAGATGGAACCCCTTGGAGGAGTGGGTGATGATGTGATAAAGGTTAAGAACATTGTGTCTTTTCATGGATTTATTCGGATTAGGGAAACATTGGTTTATATTGGAGTAGTTCTTATAGGTGAGTTAAGTATCCTTTTTCTGTAAGATATTATGGCATATTTCCATCAAAGGGCAATGTACTCATCTAAATACATCAAACATTTCTTGAGGGACATTCCATCATCCGCGTATTATGGCCACCGTCAAGGTGGCTCAGGTGGCTTTCCTATTTATGAACACCATGAGGGTGGGTCATGAGGCATTCAGTAATGGGAAATCAAGGTAATATGACTTGTAGGAGTGTAGTAGAAACAAAGGATGGGATTTTTGGCACATATTTTTTACATATATTGATAGACACTACCATCCATGAAGGCATCGTGTCAATGAAGATGGGTTCACTATTCATGGTATCTTATTTATTGGATTATCAATTGGTGAATGTGTGGTTGTATGTTTTATTGGGAATTTACTTTTAATTATTTTATACATTGTTATATATTCATTGTAATATTTTTTAAGGACACAATTGTGGTGTCCTACTAGACTTATTAATCTTACAATGCACGGTCATTCTATTATGCTTTTATAAATCTTTCATAGGGATCGAAATATAAGAAAGGTCCCTATATAATACTCTTAGGAATAAAGAGCATTGGAGTGGTATGTAATTATAGGAAAAACTATGCATTACTTATTTTTTCATATTTATGTATTCTTTCTATTAATGGATTTTCCTGTCACGTTGGGTTTCTTGGATTTGTCTCCCGTGTGATTTTATCCTGACATATTTATTTTTATTACTTTAAATTGTTTTATTATTATTATTATTATTATTATGTTTTTATGGTTATGATTATATATGTTATTTTAAATCTACTACACTCTTAGATCCTCATCTCTAATTATAATAATCTTGAAATGTGGAGGTACACATGAGGTCTTATGGAATCTTCACTCTAGTTCTACTTGGGAAAATTGGGTTGGAATGTCATAAAATGGTATCAAATCCCCTTAGGATTCCTTTTCCTAATTATTACTTGTGCTTTTTGGGTTTATGGTGGAAAGTAGTTTATGTTGCATGGGACATGGGTAGAATTGTTTTATGTGTGATATTATCCAGAACATGTATATTATACCTATAAATTACCATTGATGATCTTTCTATCAACTATTTACCAATTATATTATGATGATGGATCTATGATCTATTGTGTATTTATATTTTATGGAATTGCGGGTATTCATGCATCATGACCAATAATATATTATCACATTTCATATATGAGTATGTTTATTATTTTATAATAATTAATTATTTAATTTAATGATATGATCTCATTTTTAATGGTATATCCATGATTATATGATATCATTGTTCTATAACAATAAGAATAACACTTAGCATTATTTTCTTATATATGGATATAATTTTTACCAATGTGTTGGTACTGAGTACATGGATTTAGTAATGGTTAGAGGTAAAATGGATATACATTGGTTTATGTTATATCCTCTAGAGATAGTTTATATGGCGGCATAGAATTATTTTGATCCATTTTTAATTATTATCTTTCGAAATCTAAATCATTCTTTTGGAATTTTATAAATTCCATTAATAATATATTTTCAGGGACTATCAACATTGGAATACCATGATGCTATTATTAGGGAGGATGATCTTGTAAAAACTCTAGTAGTACATGAGTATGTAAATTATCATGATCTTTTACATGTTCTTGTAATTCATATTGTGGAACCAGTCCAACATGGAATTATTCGGATAGTTTTTATTCAAGGAGGAATCATTCTAAAGACTAGGACTGGTCATTCTCTAGAGTTAGATCTCTAGAATTCAATGGCCTTTCATGGTATTGGAGGCCTGATTGATGAATAATTATAAAAATACATCACTTATAAAAATTATAATTTGGTATAGACACTAGTAGATGGGTGATTGATGCCGGAGACCTTCATATTCAAGGTATCTTCTCTGAGATAATAGAGTTGGAATTAGGCTATAATAAACGATGATCTTACATGACTAAGCTTCATGGATATTTTCATTGATAATTTTTTTCCTGACATAACAAAGTTGTACCATTTCTATGAGTTCATGGAGTTACAGTTGGTATCCAAGTCTGTTTCTATGTATTATACTCATTTCCTGATGTTGTATTCCTATACTATCTTCTATATGGAAATGATTCCTAAATGCCTATAAATCCATGATATAAATCCATTCAATGATCATACCATGGGTTAGGATTTCTGACCTAACATCATATGTGGAGGTGTTTCATAATTCCCAACCATCTACAAAGGTCTAGAGGAGGAGAGAGTTGTATACATACTTAAATTCCACAGAAAACCTATGATCGGGTTTCCTTTTTCTATTTAGACATCAACTTATGGAATTATAAATACAAAATATGATCAAAAATATCTTTGTAGTAGGTAAATGAGTTAAATCATAAATTTTTCAGTTTCCTCTCTCTAATTTCATTCTACTAGTTACATTAATTATGGGAAAATTGTTCAACATTAAAATTGTTATTGGATTTCAACAATGGAGTTCCATTGAATTGACAGGGTAGGTTTTCTTTGGAAATTTTGATTGAACAATTATTGGAAGAGTTCTAGAAGATTAAGGAAAACTGGGTTTAAAAAAATCATCAGATGATATAGACTACCTTGAAATAGATGAATCATGGGATAAGGTATGTAGAGTAGTTATTCAAATTTATTGCAATGGATCAAGCTCTATCAAATAGAAGAGGGGGACCCTCTATATTTCAAGGTATGCTCTTAACCACCTCTTTGCTCTCAAATTTTCACATTCCATTATCTCTAGTCAAGTGGATGTTGGCTAGTACTTACATATTAAACTTTCATGAGATATTATTTCCCTTAATACACCCAAAAAGAATAAATTATACCATAAATGAATAGGTCTAGAATATACTATTATGGTCACTAGAAATGTGATTTTGTTGGATTTCATGATTCCAGAATTGAAAAACATTTGTGTGGCCATTGGGATGGACTGAGTTATGGTTTATTCTTCACAAAATAAATATTATTTTTAATGAGTATTACTTACCTCCCATACTGTGGAATTTTTTTAATAATTGATGAGTGGGAGTTGTAATTTTATATATTGAGCCTACAATTGATTCATATTACATCAATTACGATGTGAGTTGTAAGATTATCTCATTTGGTCAAATTATTTATATCCCCTTCTCATTCTCTTCATTTATAGATCTTCTCAAATATGTGATTCTAGAAGTCTTTTTAATTCTACCTCCTGGTTGAGAGATTGTGTTCAAAATATAACTTGTACCATGGGTTTAGCCTCTGATGATTCCTCATAATCATAATGTGTCGACCAATTTGAGGAAAATAAATGTTCATACTAATGAATTAGAGAAAAGGGGTATATTAGAATGAGATCATCTCCCTAGGGTTCTCTAATTTTGTTCATCAAAATGGTGAATGGTATTATTCATCTCTGTAAGGATTAAAAATATTTTAAGCATGTTATTGTGACTAACATGTACCCATTACCTTGGATAAATGATCTATTTCAACAATTTTATGTAAAAAATTTATTTATCCTAGATCGATCTATTTTTAGGATACTATCTAAATTAGTTCGGGTAGGAATACAAACTATAGATGACATTTAGAAGTAGGTAATAGCTATATGTGTTCTTAGTCATACTATTTGGTTTTATGAATGCTCTATTTCTTTTTATAGACCCCATAACAAAGATATTTATCTCGTATGTAGAATCATTCGTTTTTTAGTATATTGATGGAATCCATATATTTCCTTCAACTTTGGAATAGTATTCTAGGAATATCATGATAGTTTTTTGTTAACATCTTGCACATTAGAATAATGAAAAGTCACCAAAGTATAAGATCTAGATTCCAGATTCATGTTTCATTAGGAATGTGTTTTTAGAAGAAGTAATTTATATAATCATGGAGAAGGTATATGCAGTAATGTATTGGGAAAATCCAAAAAATGTATTCTACATTAGGAGATTTCTTATTCTAAAAGGGTAATACTAGAGTTCCATCTATGATTTCTCATGCTTCGCATCCACCATGACAGATCCATCCAATAAAGTGGTTAACATTGAGTGTTAAAGACTGAGTGAGGAATAATTTCATGATCTAAATAGGATATTCATGAAAACATCAGTGTCAATGTTTCTAGAATCATGGTTAGGATACCTGGCCTATTGTGATACCATATTTCTTGGATTAGAAAGATAGATGATGAAATAATATCAGGGAGTAGTTTATGGGTCTCTCTAGCTATGATCCCATGAAAATAATAATCTTACTCATGATGGGAAACTCCATAATTACTTGATTTTTTTTTTGAAAATATAATGGGATTATTTTGAGACTAGGCTCTCAGACGACATGCAATTCCGAGGCCTAGAGTACCAGGAATGATCCGTCAAAAAAATTTATGTTTTAAATAGTGTGCATGAGTTGTTTTCCTAAAAAAGTTGAATAACTCTTAAACGGGTGACTAGATTAGAAATATGAGGCCAATGTTGTGTTCAGGATGGTGGGTTTACCCTAGGTGCGACTTATGTTTAGTCGGTGCAACCCTCTGGTGAGAAAACCCAAAAATGGAATAAATGTAAATAAAATAATTTAATGAAATTATTTTTTTTCAAATTATTATAACTCATGAATGGTGACTCAGATTGTAAATTAGTGACCACCATTGATCCCTTGAGGGTATCCTTTCCTTTGGCAGATCCTAACATTGGCTGGTGTAGGTCAATTTTGGAAAGTATTTCTTTGTCATAAAAAAATTATTTAATAATGTTATTTTATTTTGAAATCCTTATATCTACAAAACTGTAACTCAGATTTGAAATTTGAGAGTATAATTGAGTTCGTGATGGTTTGCTTCCCTTAGGCAGAGCCTAACATCTTTTGACGCAGACCAGATGTGAAAGTTGGTTTATTGGGACATGACAATAAGTTAAATAAATTAAATAAGAGTTATTTTTTTTGAATCCTCATAACTCATAAATGGTAACTCAAATTAAATATCTGACACTAGCATTGAGTTTATAATTATATGTTCTCCATAAATATGGGTTGAACTCGACCAGGGTGGGTTCAGGGTGAATGTTAGTTTTTTGGAATTTTCTAAAGAAAAACAAAATAACATAAAAAGTTATTTTAATTGTTTTCTTCATCTTTGAGCAGTTGAACAACAGCGTAGTGGTGTAGTGATGAGGCAACGATGAATCTCATTAAGGAACCTCGTTAATGAATCAGTTTAACAACACTTTAACGCATCATAATAGAAATACTAATTCGTGCTCACCAATTAATAACATAACGAGTAAAGCAGGATTGTTGTCACAATTCTCAAATTGCACCGAGGATTTGGAAGGTGGTGGTGAAGAATGAAGAACACTTCATCAATCCTTTGAGAAATCACTATCAACTCTAGGCTGCATATTAAGAATGAAAAATGTTGTCACACAATACCATTATTCCTCAACCATGAATTATATTCCAAATAAGGATTTAAACTCTTAGTGAATTGGTTTTCCCCGTTCTCCCCCCTCTAAACAAAGAACGTGGATCATATCACTAACAAGAATATCCACACATGGATTTTACTTGTGGGGTTCTGAAATATAAATTTAGATTGATAACATGATTAAATATTAGTGATCTATAATTTATACATTGTGATCCCGATTACACAAACAAATCTGAACCAACAAGACCAAAGGCATGTTGTTCATTTGGGTGTTCTTTGTGATCCCCTCCATGTAATGTCTTGGTTCTAGAAGCCACTCAGAGATGCCCTGTACCCAGTTGGTCACATTTAATCATACTCATTTCCCCAAATGGCAGAGGCTACCAATCGGCAGTGAGGACCTTGGGTGTGATAGTGGGGAAACTCTTCCCACATTTGCAGAGTAACATAGCGGATGTAAACAAATATATAATATCGGAAGAAGTAAACATACTAAACAATAGTAACAATGAAAGTCTAAGGAAAGAAACAACTTGAGCACACATATATGTATGATTCATGATACATGTATCAAGGAAAGTAGACAAACAAGTCAAAATGATGAAATAGAGTAAGAAACCAAGTACGAAGGAAACAGAAAACATCTCCTTAGCATCGCAAGCCTCATCTTGGTCCCATGTTCTCCAGCTCCACACCACTCATATACCTGAAGTAGAAGGGAACTTTCCCTTATCTATACCTGCAACAGTATAATCTGTTTGGGACATAAAGCATGGCCCAAACAGGGTGTGAGACTAAATCCCAGTAGGAAACCACCACAATATCTGTGCTTAATAGTCAGTGAATATATGGCAGGTGATAAATAATAGGAAGCAGTAACAAGGAAGTACTCAACAGTAAACAATCCACTGTTTCAAAGCATTTGGTTTCATATATCTAGTACACAGCTAATCAAGTAGAAAAACACAAATAGGCAACCCTCTAGGAAGTACTCATAGCCTATCCCCTCTGGTCCTACCTAGAAACATAAGCAACCCTCTGGGAAGCACACACAGTCTACCCTCTGGATCAAATTACAAGGATATAACAGAGACTCTCTGAAGAAGCACTCTCAGTCAATTCCTCTTAAAGTCTAAAGTGACAAAGAGTGTCTGTGGAAGCTCACATAGTCAATTCCCCTTATATAAAAAAGTGGTTAAAGTCTCTCTGAGGAAGCTCACATGGTCGATTCCCCTTATAGTCTACTACACCAGGTTCTCACAGCCCAGTGTAAGTCAAACGAGCATAAAAATGCAATATATCCAAAGTAAAACTCAATAAATACTTGGATAAACAATCAATATAATATCTAGCATGTCAGATAAAAATAATCACTCCATCCTACAGTACTAGGCATGGGAAAACATCAAGGAATCCTAACAGGATAAACAGGACCAAACGGTCATAAACAGAACATGCATGGGAAATCAATTCCAAAGCAACGAAATAAACCCTATCCACGTTCAATTAACCTCTACTCAAGAATACAAGCATGTCAGGAAATTAAAAGGGTTAAAATGGTAAACTCGCAATACCATGTTCAAGGATATTGGACAAAATTGAACATATTACTTAAATAATTTCAATGGAAAGGAACAAACCAACTACCTCGGTGTTGGGAGATCGCTATACGTGAAACTCAAGCCTTGAATCTCCCAAAAACATGATCAATCTATAAAAACTCTCAAAATATTCAACCGAGGATAACTTGATAAAGAGAAGAAATCAGGAAACGAAGCTCTAGCAGAAGGAAGAGCTTACCGAGGCGATCCCAACACAATCAACCATGGTCTATTCATAGAACGGGTGCTCGATTGGGGGCTTGAGGAAGAAACGTGAATGTATGGGTGCTCTCGGTTGAAGAAGGTGAAGAAGAAGGTGTTTTTGTCAATAACATGAAACCCCTATATGTTTAATGAAAAATGTACATAGCGTGTAATTTTAAATTACATGGTGTGTATTTTCCCTTACCGAGCTACGCTTTAGGTGACCTCCAGGTCAAAACACATGGTCATGTGCAAGGCCACTACATGGACAACACACAGCTACCCGCGGTAACCGAGTACAGCGTGTGTCCTCCTAAAGTACATGGTGTGTACTCATAAAGTACATAGCATGTACACAAAAAATTTCTAAAAACTCCTATTTATCTCAAAAACAACCAAAAAAGGAAAACATACCTGAAAAAAATATCCAGGTTCTTTCAAAGTTCCCCCTTAAAAAAATTCATCCTCAAACTTCCCTAGAAAGGTGGCGTAGAAGTAGAAACCCTAAAAAGCTCTGGCCACTATGATCGTACATCCACCTCCCTCTCCCATGTCTCTTCCTGCACTCGCCTGTACTGTCCTAGAAATCTCACCAGAGGAACAGATCAGCCACGAAGAACCTTGGAACTTCGATTGAAAATCCGGATGGGATGCTCTTCAAAAGATGCATCCACTTCCAACTCAACCTTCTTGGTTTGGACGGCCTGATATGGGTTTGAGAAGTAATGTTGAAGCTGAGAAACATGGAAGACTTTATTCATAGCCTGATACCTCTGAGGTAACTAAAATTGATAGGCAACCATCCCAAATCTCTTCAGCACCTCAAGAAACCTGACATACCATAGTGAAAGCTTACCCTGTCTCCTAATCCTTTACTACCCCAACCTCAGTATGACATAGAGGAGAACCTGATCCCCAACCTTGAACTCCAGAGGTCATCTCGACTGATAATCATAATATTTCTGTCGTGGCTCTACGATATCCATCCTCTTCCAAATCAAATCTATCTGCTTTGTGGTCTCCTGAAAAAGATGAGGTCCCAACATAGTTGCCTCTCTTGCCTCTAGCCAACATAAGGGTGATCGGCATGCCCTACCTTACAAAGCCTCATAAGGTTCCATATTAATTGTTTCTTGAAAACTAGTATTGTAGGAAAAATCCACAAGAGGTATGTGCTTATCCCAAGATCCTCCAAAATCCAGAATGCATGCTCAAAGAATATCCTCAATCAACTAAATCATACGCTTAGACTACCACCTATTTGGGGATGGTAATCTGTACTCAAAAGTACTTGGGTACCCAAAGCCTTCTAAATCCCCTGCCAGACCCGAGAAGTAAAACATGTGTCCCTGTATGAAATAATGGTGTACGGAACTCCAGGAATATGTACAACCTCACGGATGTACAATCATCCCAGCTCATCAACACTGATTGTATACTTGATCAGAAAGAAGTGAGAAACCTTCGTGAGACTGTCAATGACAACCATAATGCATCATTACCTCGAGTCAACCATAGAAAACTTGTCACAAAGTCCATCGTGATATCATTCCTCTTCCACTCAGGAATTGGCAACTACTGCAAAAGACTTGATGGTCGCTGATGCTCTAAATTCACCTACTGACAGGTGGAACCCCTCATGAAAAGACCAGCAACATCTCTCTTCAAACCTGGAAACCAATACTGATAGTGTAGGTCAGGATACATCTTGATGACACCAGGATGAACATCTCAAACTAAGGAATGAAATTCCTGCATCAGCTCCACATGTATGTTTGTTGGAACCCATACGTGCCCCTAGAAACATAATATCTCACCCTCACCTTCAGTCCATCTAGGAATATGGTCCTCTCATGATGCACTCTCCTGTAGGAATAAGCATTCAAAATCTGATAGCTTCCTCAATCCCACTCGATCAAGAAGAGCAGAGGTAACAGCTACAGAAGAAAGAAAATTCTACCCTTGTCTATCATAAACCTTGAAATTCATCTCAGAGAACATATCCATAAGCTACAACTCACTACTAGGCTTCTAAATTGCCTGTACCTGAGTCCTCCTACTCAACGCATCAATCACGACGTTTCCTTTCCTAGGCATATATGCAAGCTCAAAGTCAAAAAAATAGTACTCAACCCACCATCACTGTCTAAAATTCAGATCACGCTGAGTGAAGTTGTACTTGATACTTTTTTTGGTCGGTGAAAACCACAAAATGCTCTCCTAGAAGGTAATGTCTCCAACCGATTAAAGCATAAACAACCAAATCCCACTTGAGATCGTGTGTTGGGTAGTCCCTCTCATGTGGCCTCAACTATGGAGACCCGTATGCAAAGAACCCTTCCCATTGCATAAGAAAAACTCCCAAACCAATACCTGAAGCATCATAGTACACAGTATAGCTCTTGCCTAGTTCTAGAAATACTAGTATCAGTTTTGAAGTAAACCTCCCTTTCAACATTTTAATGGATGACTCGCAAGAATCTGACCACAAGTACTTTTCACCCTACTTAGTCAGGTCCATCAATGGTGCTGCTAAGCAAGAAAAGTCCTGTATGAAACGTCTATAGTATTCAGACAGCCCTATAAAACTCTGCACCTCAAAGACGTTCTTAGGAAGCTCCCAGGAAACTACTGCTCTCACTTTCTCTGGGTCTACTGATACTCCTGTCTTTGAGATAACATGACCAAATAAGTGAATCTAGTCCATATAAAAGTGGCATTTTGAGAGATTAGCATATAACTAATGCTCTCTCAGTGTACTCAGAATGATCTCAAGATGGGCATTATGGTCGTATCGAGTGTGAGAGTACACCAAAATATCGTCCATGAAGACCACCATGAAAGAATCCAAGTATGGATGGAACACTCGGTTCATCAGTTCCATAAAGACTGAAGGCACATTCATGAGACCGAACGGCATAACCACATACTCGTATAGACCATACCTAATACAAAAAACATTAATAGGTATATCAGTTGGTCTAACACACAACTGATGATAATCAGATCTCAAGTCAATCTTGGTGAACACCCGGGATCCTCAAAGCTGATCAAAGAGATCATCAATCCTCGGCAAGGGATTTCGGTTCTTGACTATCTACTGGTTCAACTTTCGATAATACACACAAATCTTGAGGGTACCGTCTGCCTTCTTCGCAAAAAGGACAAGCGAACCCCAAAGAGAATTTCTAGGTCAGATGAAACCCTTTCCCTGCAACTCCTCCAACTACTTCTTCAGCTCCTGTAACTCTGGTGTAGCCGTCCTATAAGGAGGAATGGACACCAGTGTCGCTCCTGGCACAAGCTCAAAAGAAAATTTCACCCCTCTCTCTAGAGGAAAACCTTAAAAGCCTTTGGAAATATGACCCTAGAACAATCCACTACTGGAGGAAATTCTAACTGTGAAGTCTCCAGGTCATCCAGATATAGACGAGTAATCTGGGCTGTAACTCCTCTCAACCGATGATGCTCGCACTACTAGAATTAGATGTATTTACAACGAGCTATTTGGGATGGGATCCTGTCGCAAATAGGCTTTTTCAATGGTGCCTCTTCGCAAATAGGCTTTAGCGACGGGGCCTCGTTGCAAATAGCCCACTGCAGAAAATGGCGTCGCAAATAAGCTTCTGATTATATACATTATATATAAATAAAATTTTTGCAATGGGGAACTGCCCTGTCGAAAATAAGCCTCCGATTATATACATTATATACATATATATAAACATTTTGTGACGAGACCATCACAAATACAATTTGTGACGGGCCCGTCGTCCCGTCACAAATACTATTAATAAAAAATTATATTTAAATTATTTGCGATGGAAGCCCGTCGCAAAATGTCCCGTCGCAAATACTAAACATAATTAAAAAAATATTTAATAAAATTATGATTAATGAAAAAATTATATTAATATTATTAAAATAATAAAAAAAAATATTTTTATTAGTAAAATAAACAAACATTAAAAAAATAAAATACTAAAAAAATATTTAATAAAATAATGATTAATAAAAAATTAATATCAATTTTATTAAAATAATAAAAAAAAATATATTACAATTATCAATATTAACAAAAAAATATAAAAAATTAATAAAATGTTATTATTATTAGTCAAATAAACAAATATTAAAAAATATAATAATAAAAATAAAAAAAAATATTAAAAATAAAAAAAATTAAACTATGCAATATTTACACCAATATAAAAGACAAAAACTGTGAATAGTCCATATTATAATAAATCTTCAATTCAACTGTTTTTAAAATAAAAAATAAATCATTAGGGGTCGTATTCTAGAGGAGGTGGAGGAGTTGTAGAAGATGGGGGAGGAAACACCATCCCTAAACTACGAGTCAGACGACACATGTACTCTATCTGCTAATGATGCTGCTATTGCTGCTGCTGCTGTCATCGATGCATCTCCTCATGCTACTGCAGCTGCTGACACATCTCTTCATGCGACTTCTGTAAACACTTTATATGCTCAGACTGAGTTCAGAACTGCCCCTCATACTTTGAGGTAGAATATGAGACCTCTCCACAAGCTCCTCTCGAGCTGGACGCCGACATCACAATAGTACCATAATAAGTAACAGGAGTCAAATGAGTGTTGATGCCGACTACTCAACCCTTCTCAAATCCATACTGAGTCTCCTACATCCATGTTGTCACATCAAAATGGTGGGCACTGGTCTTCTCAGTCATCTCGTCCCGACTCTCAACCTATGTCTAAGAGGTCGCAACCTCATATGACTCATTCAATTCCAATTTGAAATTATAATGGTGAAAATATTATTTGAAGTTAATTTTCAAATTGAAAAAATAATACTGACGAAAATCCAATGCTGGAGATCACCTCTAATCTCTCTAGTGGCTGGAACACTTTACATCCTCCGATAAACGTCGAACTCCGTAATATTGGGATGCTCGACTGCCTATAGAAATAAAAAATAAACTATTTATATTTAATGTTATATAAAATATTTAAAAAATATACTTCCCAGATTCTCTCTATGTGTAATGAATGTATGGATACCAGCTCGATGTGTCACCTCCTGTCTCTCCCGGTTCTTCCGTCCCACTGAATATCTCCTCTGAAATCCACCACCCAACCAGTGTAAACATAATCCATCCCAAACATGAGATGAAATGTACTCTAATCGGTGGGCTCTACACGAATCATCAAATTCTGTCACTCCTACTATCTTAATGGCTATTTTTCTCAAATTGTACAAACACTGACAGAAACAGTCACGCGTAGACACTTGACCTGCCATGTGGATAACGTCACGCATGATATCATCGATGGGATACCATAAACCCTACAAATAATTTTTAATATCAAGTTATTAATAAAATAAATTCCAAAATAAATATTCTTTTTTTATGTACCAGCCAATGATGAAACATGTCGCACCACACATAAACGGGAAACTGTTCCCATGTGATCCATGGCCGAGAAAAATAATTTCGCAAGATAGCTCTCCCCTATCCAATAACTACATGAACAAAACTATGAGAAAGGAATAAATAATCAAACAATTATTATATATATAAATAAATTAATGAAAGCAAATAAAATATACAGGTTTCCATACATTCGTGTGCATGGATCGAAGCAAAGATGTGGACATCTCTCAGGGATAGGGTCAGGAATCATCAGTTGTGTATGAACGCGCCCCCTTCACATACCCCTTGAACCGTCAGTTGGATGAGGGTCAGATGGTCCACAATCCCCCTCATCCAAAGGTAGATCATCCTCCTGCATCTTGCAAAATAGATCAGCATCCATCTAAAACCCAAAATTATTGTTGTTAGCATATAGTTGAAAATAACTATTATATATTGATATATATTAGTTATGATTATAACAAACATTTAACTATGTCAATGTCCATCTTCTTCCTCATCTCCATAGCATTCAATGTCAATGTCTTCATCTTCCTCCTCAGCATCATCAATATACATATGAGTTTTAGTTTCATCCTATCTTGTCATTTCAAATTAATTTGTAACATCATTAACATCTTAGTCATCATCGATCCTCAATTGTGGAGTGTCATCATCAATAATCACGTCTCTTGGTGAAAAATATGGATTTTGAAGAG
Organism: Viscum album; assembly: GCA_963277665.1. Lineage (NCBI taxonomy): Eukaryota > Viridiplantae > Streptophyta > Magnoliopsida > Santalales > Viscaceae > Viscum > Viscum album. Next base: position 1,234,477,519 of record OY728136.1, on the reverse strand, counting down.
TCTCTTGAAAAATTTCAATTCCTTCCACTTTAGCAGAACCACATTCAGTTTGAGTAAAACAATTTTCCTGAGATTTCATTTTTATTATGCACCACCAATCACTCAAGTCTCTTGAAGTAGCACAATACTTTGTATAATAAATTTTATGTTCCTCTTGAGCTAGTAAAAATGGTTCATTTAATACCAGAAGAATTTTATATTTAATATCGACGATTCCATGAGTCGGATGAACACGAAAGCCTCTCTCAGTATCCAACAACTGACATTTAAACATCGTTATGTAATTTTGTCCAAGATAACAGAACTCGATAATTTCATCCAAAATGCCATAAAAGTCAACTTTAGTTTCACTATGATGTGATACTATCAAGAAAACTACATTGTTAAATGTTTTTTTATTCCCCATATAAACATGTATGAAATCAAAAACCATTCACCACATATGCATTATATGATTCATCCATTTCGGATGGTGGGTTTCTCAATATACACAGTCACTTATCAAATTTATTAGCATGTTGAGACACCTGAAAATTTGTAAAACAATTATCAATATGATAAATAATAAACAGAATTGATATTAAAACATGAATAATTTATGTTACCAGTTTTTGAAACCATTGAGATTTTTTTTGTCTTCGTTGTTCAAGAGAAGCTGCTGTAATATGTTAAAGTTGTTTCTTGATATGATTATCATGTAACCTACAAATAAAATATGTCTAAATACTAGAACATAAATTATAGAATATGTTATAGATGCACTCACAGTACAAATGATGTTATTTCTTCACAGTTGAGCAGAACATATGTATTAGCTCTGTGATGTTCATCATCTAAAATCCATCGTTCATGAACCCCACCAAAACCATGATTTGGATTATTAAAAGATAATAATTTATTTTCAATTATGTCATTAAAATTCCCCTCATTTCATCCCATGGGATTTTTTTTGAGGTATATTGAGATTCAAAATAATGAGAGTAGAAGAAAGAAATTTCCCCTTGCAAATAAGCTTCAGAAATTAAGCCTTCAACTGATGCTTTTTAACGTACTTTTTTCAACAATTTCCTCATGCATCTCTTGAATGGGTACATCTATCAAAACTATACTAGACATGCACATTTATTTTTATGTGGAAAATGAAATATTAGATGTTCCATTGTGTGAATGAAAGTCAGCAGAATGATTTTTTTCAATTTATATAAAATTACAGTAACATCTTCTTCCAGTTTTCTTAGAGCATCGTAGTCTGTTGTTGCTGCACAAATATCTCAAAAAAAATATGTTATTTCTGTTATCGAATCCCAAATCATTTAAATCAGTAATTCTTTGAATCCAATCGGCATATGTCTTTCCATTATAACAAGACAATCATGACTTTTCAATCCATTAATATAACCATTATTAACACATCTGCCCAAATTGGAAGCATAGCCATCTCGAAGTCTCAAATATACAATCTACTGAAAAAATAGTAATCGACTCTCTTTAGATAGTGTATAAGTTGTTTTTTGTTTCATTAACCTCTTTGATCTGACATTTTTAAATAGTTCAAGTCCTGGTTTCCTTCAAATTTGGGCAAGATCTAATCATGTATTTATAGTATCATTGGTCTTACTTGTTCTATCCAAAACTGTATGAAATAAATTATCAAAACATTACTTCTCAATATGCATTAAATCTAACATGTGGTGGAACAGAAAATTAGACTAATATGGAATATCTCAAAAAATGCATCACTTTATCCAATTATGTTCTTTCCCAAAGCCATGAATTTTTTATTGGTTTCCAGTTGGACCAAATGTGATGGCACGTATTGAAAATACCACTGATTTTAACTCTATACCTAAGATCATTTTTGGATGTTCATCCCTTTCAATTGTACCTTTTCTTAAATGAGATTTGTTCCTCTAAAAAGGATGATCGGTTGGAATAAATCTGCTGTAACAGTCAAAATAGCAAGGTTTTTTTCCATTGACGAGCATAAAGGATTTTTTATATTTCATACAGTAAGGACATGATTTCGGACCATGTTTACTCTATCCAGATAACATTCCATATGCTGGAATGTCACTAATCTTCCATATCAATACAACTTCTAATATGAAATTTTGTTTCGAAGCAACATCATATCTACTAACACCATCACTCTACCATGATTTTAACTCATCAATTGATGGTATCAAATAAACATCAATATTCTTTTTCGGATGTCCTGGGATTAATAAGGCCAAAAAGATATTGGGATCCTTTATCAAAATTCGTGAAGGTAAATTTTATGGAGTTATATAGACATGCCAACATGAATACTGACTACCATAAGAACCAAATAGACAGAAACCGTTATTAGAAAGACCCATTCACATGTTTCAGACTTCTAAAGAAAAAGACAGATGCAGACGATCAATATGTTTCCATGAATCACCATCAGATGGATGATTCAAGCTTTTGTTAGTGTATATCTTGGTTTTTTATCCTGACATCATTGACGATGTGTTCTGAGACATAAATAAACATTGCAACATGGGTGTAATGGGGAAATATCTCAACTGTTTTACTATAATTGATCCACACATCCCTGGTTGAGCTTCCTTATACCATGATTGTCCACATGTGGGACAAATATCCAATAGATCATTTTCTCTAGAATAAAAGATGCAATCATTTGGACATGCATGAATATTCCGATAATTAATTCCCAAATTACAAACCAACCACTTTCTCTCATAGTAATTTGTTGGAAACACTTTTTTTAGGAAACTGTGTTTTAACTAAAGAAAATATCTGATCAAAACAGTTGTTTTACATTGCATTATCTGAATTAATATCCTTAATTTTTTTAACCACATATAATTTTCTTATCTTGCAACCATGATATAATGAATCCTCAGAAAACCTCAACAAGTCATAAAATTCAGATGGTGCGAACTCAGAAGTTAAATTAATATCATCTTGAGTTTCAATTTGTTAAATAGATGGACCTATAATGTCATGTACTAAATTTTAAAACCGTGAAGGATCCGGAATCAAGTTATTAGTATCTTATTTAGAACTGTGTTCATCGTGTTAATACCAAAAAACATAATCTGGTTGAAAACCAATCTGCTAGAGATGTCTCCCAACCTTGTCAAATGTGTCCAATGTTCATAGATCACATTTTTAACAAGGACACTTTATTATTCCTACTAAAACATATTTTAGTATTGATGAAGGAAATGATAAGAAATCTTTAACACCCTCAATATACACAGGATTTAAACCATAACCATTGGGATTTAGATGCTGATTTATCTAGGAGTGATCATCTAATAATGATTGTTGTCGACTTTATTGTTCCATATTTTTTCTACAAAATATAAAATAATTACTATTTTTTAATAATTTAAAATTATAAAAACACTATATCAGTGAGAAAGTTGCATGTAAATGATCTCTTAGACAAAATATCCCCCTTTTCATCGATGAATCATCTTCTTGTAATTGTCACTGCCTGAACACGTTATGAAAAATGTGGACCTACCTATGCATATTCAAACATGAGAATATGAGATTGGATAATCATAAGTAGAAGCATACTTTTCATAATGTTTTGAGTCGGTGAAAGTTGAAAGGAGAAGAGTCATCGAGCAAAAGGTGTTCCATCAATTCACTGGAAATTAGGCCAAGTTATTACAAGTTATTACAAGTTATTACAGTTTATTACAATTGATTTTCTTCTTAATTATTCCTATTTATTACTAATTGTTACTAATTGTTACTAATTGTTACGAATTGTTACTAATTGTTACTAATTGTTACTAATTGTAACTAATTGTTACTAATTATTACTAATTATTACTAATTGTTATGAATTGTTACTAATTATTACTAATTGTTTATAATTGTTACTAATTGTTACTAATTTTTACTAATTGTTAATAATTATTTCTAATTCTTCCTAATTATTCATAATCATTCCAAACGATTCCTAATAATTCTAAATTATTCCTTATTATTTATATTTATTCCAAATTATTGCTAATTATTACTAATTATTGCTAATTATTTCTAACTAATTATTACTAATTATTCATAAGTATTCATATTTATTCCTAATTATTCTTAATTATTTCTAATTATTGCTATTTATTGCTAATTATTTCTAATTATTCCCAATTATTGCCAATTATTTCTAATTATTTCTAATTATTCCTATTTATTCATATTTATTTCAATTTATTCCCATTTATTCCTATTTATTCCTATTTATTCTTATTTAATTCTAATTATTCCTAATTATTCTTAATTATAGATAATTATTTCTAATTATTGCTAATTATTTCTAATTATTCATAATTATTTCTAATTATTGATAATTATTTCCAATCATTCCTAATTATTGCTAATTATTCCTAATTATTCCTATTTATTCCTATTTAATCTTAATTATTACTATTTATTCCTAATTATTACTATTTATTACAATTTATTCCATATTATTTCTAATTTTTCCTATTTAATACTAATTATTACTATTTATTACTATTTATTACTAATTGTTACTAATTATAACTATTTAGTACTAATTATTACAAATTATTACTATTTATTACTATTTAATACTATTTATTACTATTTATTACTAATTATTACTAATTATAACAAATTATTACTAATTATTACTAATTATTACTAATTATTACTAATTATTAGAATTTATTACTATTTATTATTATTTATTACTTTTTATTTCTTTTTATTACTATTTATTACTACTTATTACTAATTATTTTAATTTATTACTAATTATTACTAATTATTACTATTTATTACTAATTATTCCTATTAATTATTAGTTATTCCTATTTATGACTAATTATTCATATTTATTACTAATTAACCATAATTATTACTAATTAAACACAACTATTACTAATTAAACATAACTATTTCAAATAAGCGTTAATTGATATTAATAACTACAATTTACAACTACTAATTACTAATTACTTATTACAAGTAATTATTTATAGACAAAACTAATTTTTGTTAATAATTATTAATTATTACTAATTATTAATTATTACTAATTATTAAGAATTAATATTAACAATTTTTATTGATTATTAAAAATAAATACAGATAACAAAACAATTTAAATCTAATTTAAGTACAACTAATCAACAATAATTAAAATTAACATAAAAATGAAATAAATACTAAATTAAATAAAATATAAATACCTTTGAACATGATTTCCTATTGATGTAAGGGTCTTCACAACTTCTCCATAGAAAAAACTAACTCAGAAAAATTTTCACTCTATGAATAGTGTTTAGATAGAGAGAGGAATTGAGAAATGAGAGGAATAGAAAGAAAAATAGAGGGGGGTATATATTGGTTGGATTAGTTGCGACGAGACTATTTCTGATTGCATTACCGTCGCAAAAGGTACTTTTTGCGATGGGGCCCATCGCAAATACCTTTTCCCACATTAATTGTTGTCGGTGGTTAAAAGTGTTTTTGCGATGGGCCCCATCGCAAAAAGTGACCTGCCGAAACACCTATTGCGACGGGACAACATCCTGTCGCAAAAACCCATTTACCGTCACCGGTATTTACGGCAGGACCCATTGAAAATACCCTTCGACAGACACACTATTCCCGATGGGGGGATCCCCCCCCCCCCATCGCAAATAAGCTTGCCGCGCTTTGGTGTGCATATCGTGCCAAACCACGCATTACTCTTTGTGAAGGGACCCCAAAACTCGTCGCAAATAACTTGTTATTTTCAACGGGACGAACCCCCCATCACAAATAACCTCTGGGATAGACAATTTCTGAAGGGAATTTATCCCGTCGAAAATATCCTATCACAAAATCTTGTTTTCCCCGTAGTGTTGGGTCCCGGTCTACTTGCCTGGACATCTTATTCTCCCTTATGAAGAAATGATATGCCCTCTGGTGATGTGAAATTCACCCTACAACGATAGCAATCGATGAATTCTTTGAAGGGAACTAACCAGTCCATTCCGAGAATGACGTCATAACCTGTCATCTATAAGACATAGAGGTCCCATAAAAAGTGACACACACCAACATCTAGAGGTAACTCCTTACACTGACACACACTAGCCGTTCTATTCACCAAAAGAGTGTCTAGCGTCAAGATATCAGCAGAAGAAAAGATATAGAGCCTAATGAACTCCATAGCGACAACAAATATAAAGCTATGTGCAGCTCCTGTATCGAAAAGAGTAGAAGATAGAACTTAGGCAACTAGGATCATACCTCGAACTATAAAGGGTCAAGGATCCGGCTCATGTTGGTTCTGCTCCACCGCAAATGTCTGACTTGCACCGTAGCACTATGACCCTACCTAACCACTCTGATATGATCCACCCTATTGTCGCTGGAAGCATGGCGACTGACTACCATGACCACGACCTCCACCTCAGCCTGAATGGCCTGAAGAACTCCAATTTCCAGACTGGTGAGGAACTGGTGGTGCTGCTCTTGAACGAGGAGTCATCAAAGAACCCCTATCACCAGCTGCTGGTGAAAAGATCTGACAGAAGCACTGATGATGACACTTCATGCCACAAGATCGGCATTCCACTGGGTCCCTCGGACAGAGTGACCCTGTATGCCCGCTCTTCCCGCACTGGTAGCACACCACCTGGCTACCAGAAGATGCATCCCGCCTACTCTGATCTCCTCGTGCAGCCTCCTTGCGGCACATCCTACTATCAATCGACGAAACACTAACCCTTGATGTTGAACCGTTCTAGCTCACAACTCCAGAATCCCTCAGATTACGCTATGTGATCAGCACCTGGTTGACTATAGAGGATATTGCAGTCATCATAAAGATGTTTAGCTGAGCCCGAATATCCTTCCTGAGACCATCCTCAAACTTCCATTCAAGGAAAAACTCATCTCCCCTTAAAAAGGGTGTAAACCACAGCAGATCTGTGAAGCGAGAGGAATAATCCATAATAAAAAGAGTACCCTGCTCCATACTCATGAAATCATGGGCTCGATTGTCCCTCAAGGTATCCGGATAGAAGTAATCATATAAGGTGCACCGAAACACATCTCAATCCATATTCAGCTGGCTCCCTACCTATGATATCACATCCCACCACCTCTTGGCGGAGTCTCGCATCATGTAGGGAGCGAGATTTACCCTCCTATCTATAGGCATCTCCAGATGCTCGAAGATCGTCAACATGGCTTCTAGTCATGACTCTACAGCATGGGGTCCTCCATCCCCTGAGAAAGTGGAAGGATGCTGCTGCTGAAAGACCAGCGTCAATTCTGACATCGATGGGGCAGGAGGCGGTGCCCCCTGAAAGGTCTACATCATCCTCATAAATCTCTCCCTGAATAGTGCATCATCACCTATGTCAGGTATAACTGTTGGTGCCAAAACTGGCACGACTGGAGTATCTATCGGTTGTCTTAGATCAGCCATATCCAGTGTTTGATCACCACCCTGTAACAGGCGTACAACCAGAGGGCGTATCGGTGGAATGCCTTTACATGTTCAATCGCACATCTTAGATCACGATTACCATGGACTGAAACATGAAGTATAATAAAGGAACAAGAGAAGGAAAACATTTAAATTTTCCAAAACATGTATACACAGCGTGTATAATGAGTACATGGTGTGTTCCTTGAAGCCCTTCACATGGTCGTGTACTTCTACCAAAACATGTAATGTAACACCCAATACACATGGCGTGTTGTCCAAACACATGGAAGTTACTTTTCTTCTCTTACCCTACCCAAGTTCTCTTACACGACTAACCCACACAGTTCTTCTAGAAGAGAACTACATGGCGTGTTCTCTCTATATAGGGTGTGTACTAGATTAGCTTCACTGACCCATGTTGTTAGTGACACGACCAGATACATGACTCACACTACACAACGTTTTTAACCCAGAAACAACGTGTACAAGAAGAGACTCAACTGACCCGTGTTGTTAGTGACATGGTCGGTTACACGGTTCTACAACATAGCGGGTACATCCGGTACACGACGTGTCTTACCAAGATTCCATGCCTTGTGTCTATGACCACACAGTATGAGACACAGTTAGAGACTATACAGCGTGTACATATAGTACACATCATGTACTTAAGAAAAACATATTTTTCTCGAACAGAAGAACACATGGCGTGTATTCCTCATTACACATCATGTATTCTGGGTTTTTTCGAGACAGTAAGCCTCAACAACTTCTCTGGATCCCAAAAAAACATTGAAATGAATATCCAAGTGCCAAATTTTGATCAGTGAGGGCCCATACTCCCCGAGAATCAAAGTTTGGAATCTTATACAAGTTATAAACAAAGATAATAGTGCAATGATCCACAAAATTCCAGTCCATGAGGGCCCATAACACCTCAAGAACCAATGATTGGCTTCCATTCAAGAAAAACCTTACACAAAATAATACCCTATCAAACAGAAGTTATTCTATCAAGGCATATATCACAACAACATGCATATCTATCAAAACATCTATCAAAACAACATGAAATTTCTAATACACCCTAAATGGCATGACAAGAATGCATGACATGTGATTTCTAGTAAGTTCCTATATAATTCAATAGATTCCATACCCTCATATCATAGGGTTTCAATAGAAATAGAACCTCAATATCATCAACAATAACAGCAAAAAACATGTGAATCACCCAACAGTGAAATAAAATCAACTTTAAAATTTCAAAACCAAAAAATTTGCAATAACATCGTAGATTGGATTTTCACTGTACATGGGTTAGCTACTACCAGGCACAGCTTATTACCATGTACTAATTCCTTCGTATCCCAATCTATAGGCTCCAAATAGTAGTCAAGAGAAAATAATTACTATGATACCACTTTATGACGTCCTTGTTCTAGAAGCCATCCAGAGACGCCATGTGCCCAGTTGGTCACATGGCCTCAAGAGCATTTCCCCGAATTCCAGAGGTTTCCAACTAGCAGTGAGGGCCTTGGGTATGATAGTGGGAAAACTATGCCTTCATTAGTAGAGTAACATAGTAGAAGTAAATAGAAATACAATTGCGGAAGCAGTAAACATACTACACAACAGTAACATCAGAAGACTGATGAAAGAAACAGCTGGAGCACACACATATATATGATGGTTGATACATGTGTCTCAAAAAGCATCACAAAAAGTCACAATGATGAAATGCAGTACAAAACCAAGTAAAAAAGGAAACAAATAACAATTCCTCAGCATCGTATGCCTCTTCTTGGTCTCGTGCTCTCTAGCTCCACATCACTCAAGTACCTCAAGTAGAAGTGCACTTTACCATATCTATACCGGGAGTAATATAATCTGTTTGGGCCCAAAACAATGGCCCAACAATGGTGTGAGAATAAATCCTAGTAGGAAACCACCACAAGATCTGGGCCTAACTTTCAGTTAATATATGGCATGTAATAAATAAAAGGAAGAAGTAACCAAGGAAGTACTCAGCAGTAAACAATCTATAGTTTCAAAGAAGTCGGTTTAATATATCAAGTAAACAACTAATCAAGCAGGAAAACACAAATAGGTAACCCTATGGGAAGTAATAACAGTACATCCCCTCAGTTCCTACCTATAAATAGAAGGAGCCCCATGGGAATCACACAAAGCCTGCCCCTCTGGTTCAAATTACATGGATATAACAAGGACTCTCTGAGGAAGCACTCTATGTCAATTACTCTTATAGTCTACAGTGATAAAGACTCTTTGAGTAAGCTCACACGGTCAATTAACATTATAGTAAAAAGTGGTTAAAGACTCTATGAGGAATCTCACACGGTCAATTCCCCTTATAGTCTACTACACTAGGTTCTCACGGCCCTGTGTAATTCAAATGAGTATAATAATGTAGTACAGACAAAGTAAACCTCATGAACTAATTGGATAAAAAACCTAAAGCATATCAAATATGTTAGATAAAAATAATCACTCTATCCTACCGTACTAGGAATGGGAAAACATCAAGGAAACTTATCAGGCTAAACATGACCAAACTGTCATAAACAAAACATGCATGAGAAATCACTTCCAAAGAATAGAAATCAACCATATTCACATTCAATCAGCCTCTACTCAAGAATACAAACATGGGAGGTAATTAACAAGGTTAAAACAGAAAACTCGCAATACCCCATTCAAGTGTATTGGAAAAAATTTCACATATTACTCAAAGAAATTCAACAGAATGGAATAAACCACCTACCTCAGTGTTGGGAGATCTCTATACGTGAACCTCAATCCCTGAATCTCCCAAGAACATGATGGATCTAAAAAAATTCTCAAAATGATCAACCAAGGATAACTTCGGAAAGAGAGAAAATCAGGAAACTAATCTATAAGAGAAGGAAGATATTACCAAGGTGATCCCAACGCAATCGACGGTGGCCGATTCGGAGAATAGGTGCTCGATCGGGGGTTCGGGGAAGAAACGCAGTCGTACGAGTGGTCTTGGTCAAAAAAGGAGAGGAAGTTGGTGTTTCTATCAATAACACGTGACCCCTGTCTGTTTAATGAAAAAAATTAAACAATGTACACTTTTGAAGTACATGGTTTGTACTTGTCCTTACAAAGCCCTGATTTAGGCGGCCTCTAGGTCAACACACATCTCCGTGTGCAAGTCCACAACACGACTAGCACACGGTTACCTATGGTAACTGAGTACACAGTGTGTACTCCTAATGTACATGACGAGTACTTCAAAAATTTCCAGAAACTCCTCTTTTTCTCATAAATGACTAGAAAAGGAAAATATACCTAAAAATAAGATCCGAGTTCTTAAAATCCATCTCTCTTACCCTAGTTTTTGTGGCATAATAGACAGCGGTGCATCGGTCATATAGGCACCAAGAGAAAGGGATACAACTAGGTGGGTTGCGACACAAGTGAGAGACTAGGGAACAATTCTGCAGTGATGCCTATTGGCCATGGTTGTAGGCGGATGCTGACATGCGGGAAGCATTCTATGGAAGTGACTGAAGCCATTGGTATAGAGGCCAGTGGTGGGAGGAAGGCAGACACGGCCACCCAGCCATATCAGAGGTTCATGTGGCACTGAGATACAGTCTGCACACCCCAGAAAAGGTGTGGGCCACCGAGGGGGACCAGCACAGAAGGATGATGCCACTCAAGTGCCACTTTGGAGGAGAGTCCCATGCTAGTGGGCCATGGAAGGATCTGGCATGTGGTGCTAGACCATGTGCGGAGGAGGAGGCTGACCTCAACCGGCCACATGCAATGCGAACCGGGTGCCCCAAGGATGTCCAAGCAAGGGAAAATAGGTTCGCCATGCCATTCAGGACAATGGTTTGACCAGGATTCTAGGTATATGGGGATGGAGAAGAGATGGTCCAATGATGTAGGTTGGGACGACGAAAAAAATAGGGCCGCTGGGTGGCTTGGACTAGAAAAGAACCAGCCCGTCTGTTGTGAATCTGGCCAGATGAAACTGGGTCGTTGGGCGACCCGGAATGCTGGATCCATGGTTGAACCGGGCTGGATCCAGTAAGGGCCAATGGGCCAGGCTAGACGTGGCTGGCCCATACGTAACCAGGTCATGTAAGTTCAACCGAACTAGGTCGGGTCATGCGGGACCCCTAGTCTGGATTGGTCGGGTTGGTACGACCAAGTCGGACCGGGCTGAGACACAACCATCCCCTATTTACTAAAACACCAATATCATTCAGACCAGGCATTTTATTTTCACGTCGTCTATGGACTTGGGACTGTTGCAATGATTGAGTCCTTTGAGAATACTCTATGTGTGATTATCATTATAGATGATATGTGACTGATGGCTTGGGGAGTGGATTCTCCCAAAATCAAGCGTGCGACGAGTGGGAATCATGCAACTAGCTGAGACCCAAATACTACTGATGAGTAGTTCTAAGTTATATTGAAGTCCTAGATGATAAGAAACCCTATGTGGACTACCTATAAGTGGATATATGAGAACCATCTAGAAACGATCCTATTTGGACTAGCTATAAGTGGCCTTGTGTAGACTAGCTATAAGTGGATCTATGTGACCCAACATTAATGGTAGTTATGGGGAGAGACTATTAGTGACCTGGTAGACCCATAGTGCGGAGAAAATCTTAGTGACCTTGTAGACCCATGGTACTCATCAGGGATGAGTACATTAGCTATCCAAGGTGTTCAAAGTTACGATTGATAGTATTTCATTCCATACATTAAATTATACCCGTGTGAGCTATCTTTTCTTTGTGTTCATGATGTTTTATATTGCTTCATGGTCCTTACTTTTTAGTTTGGGGTCCCTACTGAGTATTGTGTTACTCAACACATCACAAGATTCACCTACACATGTCATGTCACGTTAAAGTGATCATCACTTTGATGAAGACCATGGTGGTCTGGGACAAGGTGGTGTTCAGTGTGACGAGATGGAAGAACGCGTTGACAGAGACCTTGGTGGTCTAGGACTAGGTGGTTCTCAGTGAGATGAGACATATGTAAGCTTCTATGGAGACCTTGGTGGTTTGAGACCAGGTGGTGCTCAGTGAGATGGGATGGGTGTGCGTACTTCTACGCATACAAGTAGCTAACCTTCACCTACCCTTCCAGTGGTGTATCGAGTGGAAAGATCGTGGCAGTTGTACTATCCTTTTTGGTTTTGGGATTTTATTCTAGCCCCATTGTAGTTTTAATTTTTACTGTACTCTTAGTATTTGTCTTAGTGGTAGTTGTGGTTTAATTGGTGTTTAATTTATGCAGTTAGATCTTTCTACATGTGTGAATATTTAAAAGAATATGCCTTCCATTTTTGGGATATACCTACTCCGTGCTAGTCTCCATCCCATGGCCTATGGATGGCGGACCTGGGGTAGTCACATCACGGGCCCTAGGGGATGTTTCCTGACGAAGTTGTATCAATGGGAGGTCTGTTCTACCAGAAGAACTAAGAGGATTTAAATTTGGTTGGGGAAATGGTATTTAGTGTTTTTTGTTCGGCTTTCTTCCTAGAGAGTCTAGTGTTGGTGCGGTAGCTGATGTATCCATACACCAGAACCTAATATTCTTCTTTCTGACTTAGTACATGGAAACACTGGTTGCATGCGTTTTTGACTTTTTTTCTCAGGACCTTTTAGATTCAATGTCATATCACCATGTATAATCTATTAATCGTGGTTCATCTAGATACACTTCTAGATACCTCCATTGAAAAAAACAGTTAGTATTTCAGTGTGTGACCACAAGGATGGTCCATTGAGTGATTAGGCTTTAGTGCGTGGACTATTTCCTGATATAGAACCCTCAAGCAGTGTCCCAGATTTACCACCCTTTATTTTTCAGTAGTTACTAATGGTGTTTTCAATATATAAAACATGTAGGATCAGTGCCTTACATGACTTTCAGCGAGAGAGACCCCTCACGTTTTGGGGTGAGCCCAACTCATAGGCGGCTAAATACTATATTGAGGTGGTTGCTGAATTTACCATCTTACCAAGGAACCATTAAATCAGATGGTGGTCTTAGCAGTGAGCCTTCTACGTGGCTTAGCAGGGTGATGGTGGGGTTTAGATTACCCAATATTATGATGAGGTGAATTTGACATGGTCATAGATTTATAAATATTCTTAGAGAAGGGTATCTTGCCATAAAAGCTAAGGGATATTCATTCCCAAGTGATTCTGTAGCATCAGCGGGACAACATATAGGTAGCTGAGTATTCATCGAGGCCTACTAACCCTTCCAGGTACTCGATGAATCTGATGTGACTATTGCTTCATGGATCAGACCTCCATGTGAGATGTGTTTAGGGACATCTAAGTCAACAATATTGCTAAATAAATTCCAACATATGATAGGGTGATAGAGATAACCTTTTTAGTTGAAAGTCATTTGATAGAGACGTTACATCCAGTGGATGTCACCAATGGGAAAGCAGGAAATCGACGTCAGTCTCAGAGACATGGTCAAGTATAAGGACGTCTTTCCAGAGAATGTTCCAAGATTACATCCTCATAGAGAGGTATATTACCACATTGATCTTTACCCTGGTACGACAACGATATCTACACCTACATATTAGATGGATCCCACAGAGCTTTGGGAGATGAGAGTACAGGTTTCGGACTTATAGAGGAAGGGGTTCATAAGGTCCATCATTTCACCATGGGAAGACCCAAAGTTGTTTCCCAAGAAGGAAGGAAGAATCTTGAGGTTATGTGTGGAAATCCAATTCCTGAACTAGGTGATTGAGACAAACAAGTATCCTCTATTGAGGATTGATGACCTCATCGATCAGCTGAAGGGATTGAGATGGTTCCCAATGATAGACCTCGGATTAGGCTATCACCAATATTTAGTGTCAGATGAGTGGGTCATAGTGCTCCAACTGGACCAATGGCGAGAAAGAATTTTTGATCCAGCTAGCCAATAGATGAACAGGTACCTAGTGATGTCGTTTGGCATGAAGAACACCCCAGCTATGTTCATGGGACTCTTGAACTAGATCATCATTCCGTACATATATCGGTTTGTAGTGGTCTTAATTATTGACATTTTGGTTTATTCATCATATGAAGAGGATCACGCGATACACCTATGTATGGTTATAGACACACTCTGAGAGAACTAACTTTAGAAAAATCTCTTGAAGTGGGATTTTAGGATATGAAAGGTCTAATTACCAGGACATGTCATCTCAGAGGCTGGAGTTGCGGTGGATCCACTGGAGATTAATGCGGTGCTTTCTTGGGAGCCACCCAATAGAATTACCATGATGTGGAGTTTCCTTGGGTTTCTTGGGTACTATTAGAGGTTATTACATAACATAACTAGAGTGACGACATTAATGAAGAAGGGAAAACCCCTTCTTGTGGATAGAAGAATGATAGTAGAGCTTTCAATAGCTAAGGACGATCTTGGAGAGTGATTCTATCATGAGGTTGCTAGAGGAGGGAACTTACTATGTGGTGTACTATAATGCATCAAGAACCATGATTGGTTGTGTCCTAATGTTGGGGAAAGCAATGATTTCTTACGAATCATGAAAGTTTAGACCGCATGATCAGAACTATGTGACTCATGACCTTCAGTTGTAAGTGGTATTCTTCACATTAAAGATGTAGAGACACTACCTTACGTGTGAAAAATTCATTGACTACTCTTACCACAATATTTTCAAGTATATATATTTTAAAAAGGATCTGAATTTAATATAGCTATGTTGGATAGAGTTCCTCTAGGACTATAAAATTAAGATACTTTATACTCCCAGGAAGAGGAACATGGTGGAAGATGCTCTCAATAGAAGTTCTTGTTTATAGGTACTGAACAAGGCCTTAGAGATGTTGGCCGCACTTTAGATATCCTTTGTGGATAAAGATGAGGTATATTATCTTCAGTCGATGCTAGTTTTCCCTCCACTCTTACAGAGAGTTACAGAGGTGAAACATGAATATTCTCGTTGCGAGAAAACATGTTCCTAGATGTCTACCAAGAATTACCCAATGGGATATTCAAAATGCAGGGAGCACGTCATCCTTTTTAGATGACACAACATAGTACTAGTGGATTTATGAGAGTAGGTGTTGAGGGGGTTCCACACATCCCCTTTAGTAGTAATTCCAGGTGCGGAAAAGATGTACCAAGACCTCCGACATCATTATTGGTGGCCAGGGATGAAGAAGGTAGTATCATATTTTCTCTTGATATCTGTCACTTGTCCTCAAGTGAAGGCTTATCATCAGGTTACAGAATTTTTAACACAATCCGTCTAGGTACCGGAGTGGAATTGGGATGGAATATCAGTGGACATTCATGATAGGATTACCACATATGTCTAAGGGGGCATGGTACCATTTGGGTAATCGTAGACTGAATCCCCATGTCAGACCAAATCCTTCACATTTGAAAGGAGGGTTCAGTAGAGAGATTCAAATGAATAATCATGCAGGATATTTCTAGAATCCATGGAGTTCTAAATACGATAGTCTCAAATCATGATGAATGCTTTACATCCCGGTTGTGTAAGGGATTTCTTGAGGATTTTAAGACTCTTCTCCACTTGAGCACAAACTTTCATCCACGGACTGATGGTCAGATGAAATGGACCATACAGACATTAGAGGACATGCTTGGTGCTTGTGTTCTTGATTTTGGTTGCAATAGGGAGGACCGCTGACCACTGGTGCAGGTTGCGTACAACAAAAGCTATAACCATGCAGGTCACCGTTATTTTGGACCGACCCAGGGGAGTCAGCACTCATGGGTCCAGAGATGGTATATGCTACCACTAAGAAGGTGAAGGTCCGCTGGGAGAGGATTAATACTGAACAGATCTAACATAATTCCTATGATGATAGGTAATAAATACCATTGGATTTAGAAAAGTGGGGTCACATATTCTCAAGGGTATCTCCTCGATAAGGGATATAGAGATTTGGCTGAGGTGGAAAGTTATCTTGGAGTTTCATCAGACCTTTCCCGATATAGCATAGTGTGGGGGAGGTGGCCTTCCACTTGGATCTACCACCATAGTTAGTGTGGGTTCACGTTGTCTTCCATATATCCCTAGTGAGGAGATACATGAATGACCCTTCTCACACTATCGACCATTGAGAGCTAGAGATTGACGATGGGGAGACATTCATGGAGTACCTAGTGTAGATAGAGGATCTACAGGAGATGACCATTCATTGACTGTCGATTCCTCTGGTATTTGTTTGTTGGAAGCAAAAGAATATATAGGGGAGCACATAGGAGTGGGAGACATAGATTCTTATTTAGAACCCTCTTTTTGTTTGATTATAACTTTTTTCTTATGTGGATGTAAATCCCTAATGTGGGGAGTAATGTAATACCCCATAATTCCATAATTTTGTTTGAAAATTAAATGGTATTATTTCAAGACCAGTGATTGAGACGGAGTGTGATTCGGATGCCAGGAGTTCCAAAAATGATCTGTCGAAAAACATTTAAGTTTTAAATAGAGTGCTTGAGCAGTTTTTAAAAAATATATAAATAACACTTAAAGGTTTTCCTGGATCAAAAATATGAGGGAATCATTGCATTCTAGATAACGGGTTTACCAAAGGTGTGACTTATGTTTAGTCAGTACAGACCCCCAGTGAGAAACCCCCGAAATGGAATAACCATAAATAAAATAATTAAATGAAATTATTTTATTTTTCAAATTTTTATAACTCATGAATGGTGACTCAGATTGAAAATATGAGACCACCATTGAACTCGGGAGGGTATGATTTCCTCAGGCAGGACCTAACATTGGCCATCATGGGTCAATAGTGGAAGGTAGTTTCTTCCATAAATAAAATTATTGAATAATGTAATTTTATTTTAAAATAATAATAACTCTTAAACATTAAATCGGATAGGAAATCAAAGAGTACCATAGAGTTCATGAAGGTATGAATCTCTTAGGTGGAGCCTAACATCGCCCGGTGTGAGCCGACTATGATAGTTGGTTGTTAGGACATAACTGTAAATAAAATAATTTAAATAATATTTATTTTATAATTAAATCCTCCTAACTCAAAAATGAAAACATAGATTAAAAATATGGGACCACCATTGATTTTGAAATGGGAATTTATAATTATGTAGATCTTAACCTTGACCGACATAGGTCAAGGGTTAAATTAATATCATTGGACCTTTCAAAACAAAAATAAAATAACATAAAAAAGTTATTTTAATTGTTTTCTTCATCGTCGAGTAGTGGAACATCAGTGATATAGTGCATTGATGAGGCAACGATGAATATCATTAATGAACCTCAATAATAAGTCAGTATAACAATGTTATGATGTAGTGTAATAGAAACACTTATTCTCATTCTTCAATCAATATCCAAACAAGAAACGCATGATTGTGGGCACAATCCTGGAATTGTTCTGAAGCTTTGGCGGGTGGTGATGACAAACGATGAACACACCGTCTTCCATCATTCAGAAAATCACTAGCAACTGTGGGTTGCAGAGAAAGAGCAATAAACGAAGGCGTGCAATCCCATTCTTCCTCAACCAACAATTCTATTCCAGGCATAGGTCTTAATTCTTAGTTAATTGCATTTCCCCATTCTATACCTTTAAACAAAGAATTCGGATCAACTCTCTAACATGTTGATCTGTGGATGGATTTTCCTTGCGGGGTTTGGAAATTGAATTTTGTGTTGAAATTTAGATTAAATCATAGTGATTTATAATTTATACGCTGTGATCCCTCTAACACGAAAAAATTCAAAACAATACAAAAAAAGGGGAATCGTTCATTTTGGTGTTCTTTATGATCTCATCCATCTCTCTCCTCCCATTCATCATGATGTAATGGATGATGGTGAATTGGTTTTATAGGTACCAAGTGGAAGAGACGCGACACCAATGAGAGACCATGGCACAAGGATGTGGTAGTGAAATAAGGTCGTGGAACCTAGACACAGTGCAGAAAACGGTCATGGCGGTGGAAACCGGCCGTAGCGGAAGGTGGGAGGTGACATGCTGGTAGTGCACTGTGGCGATGATAGGAGTTGCTAACATGGAGGATGATAGATGATGGTAGGTATGAGGAGGCGTACTGGTAGTGAATTTTAGCAGTGATAGGAGCCACTGGTATAGAGGCCAGTAGCTAGCGGCCACCCGACCACGTCGGAGGTGCATGCAACGCAAATCCATAGTCCGCAGACTACAGTGGAAAGATAGACCCATGGAAATGTTTCAGGCCACATGGGGGAATCTGGTACACGTGAGCGGACTGACGCATAAATACGGTGCTACTCAGATGCCGTGTTGGAGGATAATCCCATACTGGCGGTCCATGGTAGTTGTTGGTACACGGTCCTAGATTGTGTGAGGAGGAGGCGGCCAACCTCTTCTGGTCGTGTGCGGAAGGAAATGGATTCCCCATGAGCTTTTGAGTAGGGGGAAGCTGTCTAGACATAAAAGCCGGGACAGGGGGTGTGAACGGGGCTGATGGGTGGCCCCGGATGCAGAAGAGCTGGCCCGCCAATGTGGGATGGGCAGATGAGAAACATTGGGCAGCTGGGAAGCCTGTGCTAGGAAAGAACTAGCCTACCAGTTGTGAACTAGGCTAGATGAAATCGGCTCTCTAGGCGACCCGGTAGACTGGATCCACGTCCGAACCAAGTCGGGTCCAGCAAGGCCCAGTGAGCTTGGCCCGGTGGCCAGACAGGACCGAGCTATCCCATACCCAACCAGGTTAGGTCAGGTCAACCCCACCAGGTTGGGTCATGTGGGGCCCCCTGGCCGGGTTGGTCTGGTCGGTCTTGTTGGGACCACTTTGTGTATAAGGTTGTATTTTTTATCAATATTTGTCAATGAAGGTAAAAATGAAGGATATCAAGAAGTACTCCAATGAAATGGAGGAATGGAAATTCAGATGATTGTTGTACTGATCATAAGTTAAAAGAACATGTGTCAAAGGTTACACATTGTTTACAATATTGAATAATGGTGAGATATAATCCATATGAGGATGATTGAAGAAGAATGGGGATTTTATAAAGACCATGAAATTCCTCATGATTGCATGAGAACCATGCAAGAGGCTTCTTGATGAATTGAATCATATGTTTTGCATGAAGTAGAGAATGACGGTTGAAGAAGAAGACAATGTGCGAGGGATTGGAATTCTTAAGATGGCCATGCACATCACATTGTATCAAAATATGATGATGTTAAAGCTGATCTATCAAAGGATATATATCGTGATAGTGGAGTTTGTGTTGAAAGGGGAAGAGTTGCTGAAAGATACAAATCTCTGAAAAGAAGTGTTTTTGAGGTAATCATTCTTATTGACAAAGAAAACAAACGACATACAAATTTGTTGAAAAAGGATATTCCATGCTGGAATGTCGAGTTCAAGGGTTGCGGTTAACAATCCATGTTTGATTCAAGAACGTCGACAAAGGAATGGATGATCTGGAGGTGGTATAGAAAAATCAGATATAAGGTGGCGTCGTTTTCGAGTCTGTGCCAAATTTTTGGGCCTGAAAATTGACAAATGGAGAAAATTGATTTTGGGAAAGATACATGTGCTTCCTGTACGTGAAGGAGAGGGAAATTGTGCACCTAGAGTTTTTCAAGATCAGAACATGGAAAAACGGCAAAGGAAAGAGGGTATCACAAGTATTGGGTTGGTTGTGCAAGTGACCTGCGTGCCATGAAGAGAGTTGCGCGCCGGTGCCTAGGAGGATTGGAAACTTGCACACCTATTGTTCTTCAAGAATATAACTTAAAAATATGGAAAAGGAAAGAAACAATCCCATGTATTGGTGTGGTCACGCAAGTGAGTAGCGCGACAGAGGCTAGGGCGGATGAGTTGCGCGCCAGAACCTGGGCGCCGAGAGAAGACTTGCACGCCGCCGCACAGGGTATCTGAATGCCTATAAATAGAGGAGCACCCCTCCTCATTTGGCACAGAGTTCAAGACTTTGAGATTGTTTGAACTCTCATCGCACAGGTGGTTGAGCCTCACAAGTTGTATTTGGGTCGCGCAAGTAGAGGTCGCGCGCCGGTTGTTGGCTGCGCACCCAAGGCAGTTTGGGAGAGAAAGGATGTGAGTCACACAGGTTTTAATTTGAAGGAGGCGGTGTCGCGTAGGTGGTTTGGTGATACCTGTGCACCAGTTTGGACTTGCACGCCGAATACTTGCACGTCGGGATTCGATAAGAGCACCAGGTGCTGTTGGAGTATCCCCATATTTTTAGAGCTTCACGAAAGTTGAATGATTGCTCGATACCTTCAGTGCAAGAGATGAAGTATTCATTTTCCAATACGGAAGAACAATGAACAATTTGGTTTTATGAAGAGAAGTAGTACCGCACACACATTACTGGTGTTTGACATCCTCATTTTGCTTTGTGAAGAGAAGAAGAATGGTTCGTGCAACTAAACTCAGATCTTCATAGAAAGAGGGTAATATATCCATACACTCTGGTGTTAGTATTGGGAATCAAAGGAAGAGAAGAAGAAGATTTAGTGCATTCAGTTATTGCAAAAAAGAAGAAGCTTGAATACAAAATAGCATCAACTAAGAACTCTTATGAAAGCATTGTCTCATTCCTAACATGAGAAAAATACATTAATTCAAATCTATTAAAGAGACCTTCACGTCTATAAACTAAGTGGGACTTCAACAAAGGCAGTGAGCCAGGGGGAGTCAACGGGAGTGACCCGAGGGAAGCAGTGAGCTATCTCTGAACCTTTGTAAAGGCAGTGAGCATGGGACATAGTGACTGTGCCCGAACCTTTGTAATCCACAGAAAGTGATGTATAATGGAATTTTGTACGACTGAAAACTTGTCAGCGTATTCTCCTTGGATATAGCCCTTAGTGGTGAACCAAGTAAAAAATGTTGTGGCATCTCTTTGCATGTGAATGTTTCATTGCTGATCATATCAATCATACAGGTTAATGTAGTTCCTACCAATGTGGGAACAAGATCCACAGCTTTTAAAAGAAAAATATGATACCCTGATTCACCCCTCCCCTCTCAGGGTGTCCAGGGGTACTACAAGTGTTATCAAAGGGAGGTTCACGTATGTTAGATATACTATAGTTATCATATTCTGAAGAGGATTTGAGTTTCTTTCCTAATGTCAACAATGAAGAGAAGTCTTGATAATGACTCAGTCATTTCTAAGCAGAAGACTTCATCCAGAAAGACCATGAAAAATAGGAAAAAGAAAGAGAAGAAGAATTTGAAGAAGTCCCTGATATCCAGAGAAGATGCAGTATTTGGTTCTCCATACCCTTCCAATAATGAAGAAATATCAGGTTTGGAAAGTATCGAGCTTGTGGCTCGTGATTCTACCAAAGGAATAGAAGACACTTCTATCGCAAGTGATCAAGATAAATTAATAAGCTATCTGTGTGATATTCTTGAAGAAAGAGTTGATCCTATTTTTAGAATATTTCAATGCATGCAGGCTGAGATCAATAGATTGGAAAAAATAAGTGGATAATTTTGAAAAGGGATTGGAAGGAAAAATTCTTGAATGTTTAAAGATCACCAAGAATATTAATGTCCTTGATGAAAAAGAGGAAGTCAATAAGACTCAGAAACGAAAAGTTCCATGCACTTGAAGCTGAGCTGAAGAAGAGAAATGAAGTCAAGAGTTTTTTTTTGAAGAAACATCCAAGAGATTAAAGGAACAAGACTCTTTGTTTCAAAACAAAGTTAAGATGCCTGAAGATGAGGTTGAAAGATTGAATAAGACTTGTGAAGAGAATATGATCATGATTTAAGAAAAGAAGATCATCCTCAATATTGAAAGTCAAAAATTGGAATCCCAATTGATAGATCTTGAGAAGACACATATTGAGACTTCACAAAATAATGAAACAGGAGATGCTAGTACTCAATGTTCATTGGAGGATACTAAATCCAAAAGACCTCCAACGTGTGATAAGAAGATCATGACTTCACTCATTGATTTATCACAAGAAACAGATAAAGTGAAGGTACCATCCAAACCATCTGGTACTCATGTTTCTAAATACATTCCCACAATTAGTGCAGGCTGGATGAAAAACTCTACACAATTATGGATGAGGAAAGGTGAGGAGAAGAAACCTACCACCGTGGCTAGGGTGGATGGGAAGAAAAAGGAGGAAGTTGTTTCCTCAAATAGATCACGTAACATTAAGAAGAAGACCCAACAACCTCATACTGAAGATACAAAGAAGAAAAGATTCGTGGGTCAATACTGGTGCTAAAAACTTTTTGTGCATTGTGCACTTGATTGTTGGTACAATCCCTTTAATGGAAAATTATATAGAAAGACTCTATCAAAAGGAAGAAATCCAGAGAAGAATAAGCAACATCTGCAGGTCCATAAGCATCTGTTTATAGCAAACAGATTTGGGATTCTTGATAACATCTATGATGTATTCAACGGCAGTGGTCACATGGTAGGTACATGCCTATCTAAACATGCATTCTATGTTGATAAGAATAGAATACCTCTTATTCCGTCTAAGTCTGAATCAGGTACCTTGATAAGATATCAGAAGAATAGTGTGAACACACATTTTTTTCAAGAAGAACTCAAGTAGGGATGTTGAGAAGTCCCAGGATTGTAGATCCATGAAATTGAAGGGCCATTCATCCAAAGGAAAAACTATGTGGGATGAAACTCAGAAGAACCCATGTGGAATATCCAAACCTACTACAACAGTTCCAAATGACATATTGGTCATCTGAACAGAAGATTTGAAAAGAATGAGGAAACATGGAGATGAAAAGGCCAAGGCTAGTGACAAAGTAAAAGGAAAAAATTCACGTGATGAAGACAAAAAGCATGAGAGATTTCAAACCAAGAGAAACACATGTGTCAAAGAAGTTTTATGTGAGAGATACATAAAATCTGGTCATGTTTCAAAAGTTTCTCTAACTTTAATTGCAGAGAAAGAAGTACTCCTTAAGAGGAGTAATAATGTATCATATATGATGGCTATTAAGAAAAACAATTCTCCACACAAAAAGGAAGAGAATGTGAAGAGAGCCATTCCACTTCAACACATATCATAACATATGTTCAAATGCGCAAGAATGGAGACTGGAGTGAACAGAGGAAATTGGTTGAGAAAAGAACCTCAACCATGCAGCTCATGTTGATAAAGCAAGGAGGAACCACCTTATTCCCTTAATCATTTGTTTATTGTATTTGTACCAATAATGCAGGTAATTGAAGGTGAGGCATGCTCTCAGGGGGAGAACATGAGACGTAGTGAATGTTGTCAACTCTTGATAGCTAAGCTGAAGAAGTTTCCATCCTAGGAAGATTATTCAATTGATATTCAATGATTAAGATGATAAAGGATCACTCTTGATGAAGATGATTAGGAGTGTTTCCCTTGAGGGGGAGAAAAATGAAGAAGATTCCAAAATCATTATTTCAATCAGTATCAACTCCAGGTGGTATTAAATGAAATTACTCTCTGAATTTCTTGGAGATCATGTCATTGGAGAAGGCATTTCATTTTCCGAATCTCTCAGCCTTGGTTACTCAGAACAAAGATCTTTATACAAAGGGGGAGTAACTGAATTGATCAGTGACATAAGAAGAATGGAAGTGCCCCAAGGCCACTTATCTGGCCAATTGGACTTGATTTTTTTTGATCTGTTTGCTTATGTGAGTGCAGGAGTTTTAGGTTGATTATTCCTTATCACATTTAATTTCATTTACCTGAAATGAATGTTGTAAACCCTTGAAGACAAAATACATGAGTTCTCATCTCATGTTGGTATCATGATCTGTGAATAATGGATAGCCTTGTTGCCTAAATCAAATTCTCTTGTTTTCTACATCAATCATTGCTCAAGTAGACTTAAAGAGAAATGTTCAATGAAACATTGATTAAGTATAGATTGATACCCTCCCTACCATGAGCTTTGTATTTCTTGTCAATAAGGGGGAGAGAAAGTGAAATGAACGTTTGAAAAGAAAAGTTAATTGAAGAGAAGATTCTCATTTTTGAATTGAGGAATTCATTTCAGAAGATATGTAAGGTATTGACAACAAGATACAAAGGGGGAGATTGTTGGTACCACTTTCTGTATAAGTTTCTATTTTTTATCAATAGTTTTCAATGAAGATCAAAATGAAGGAGATCAAGAAGTACTCTAATGAAATGGAGGAATAAAAATTCAGATGATTGTTGTACTGATTAGAAGTTCAAAGAACACGTGTCAAAGGTGACACATTATTTACATCAGTGAAGAATGGTGAGATATAATCCATCCAAGGATGATTAAAGAATAATTGGGATTTGATGAAGACCATGCAATTCCTCATGATTACATGAGAACCATTCAAGAGACTTCTTGATGAATTGAATCATATGTTTTACATGAATTATAGAATGACAGATGAACAAGAAGACAATGTGTGAGGGATTGGAATTCTGAGATGTCCATGCAGTTCACATTGTATCAAAATATGATGAAGCTAAAGCTGATCTATCAAAGGATATATATCATGATAGTGGAGTTTGTGTTCAAATAAGAAGAGTTGCTGAAGGATAAAAATCACCAAAAAGAAGTGTTTTTGAGGTAATCATGCATGTTGAAAAAGAAAAAAAACGACATACAAATTTGTTGACAAAGGAGATTCCATGGTGACATGCCGAGTTCATGGGGTGTGGTTAATGATCCATGTTTGATTCAATAACATCGACAAATGAATGGATGATCTGGAGGTGGTAAAAAAAAGTGCAGATACAAGGTGGCATCGTTTTCCAGTGTTTGCCAATTTTTTGGGCCTAAAAATTGACAAATGGAGAAAAGTGATTTTGGAAAAGATACTTTCTCTCCATGTACCTGAAGGAGAGGGAACATGAGTGCCTAGAGTTTTTCAAGATTAGAACATGGAAAAATGGAAAAGGAAAGAGGGTCGTGCAAGTATTGGTTTGGTTGCACAAGTGACCTACGTGCCATGAAGAGACTTGAGCGCCGGTTCCTAGGAGGATTGGAAACTAGGGCACCTATTGTTCTTCAAGAACAAAACTTCAAAATATGTAAAAGGAAAGAAACTCGTGCAAGAATGGGTGTGGTCGTGCATGTGAGTAGCGCGATTGAGGCTAGGGCGGATGAGCTGCACGCCAGAACCTACGCGTCGAAGGAAGACTTGCACGCCACCGCGCAGGGTATACGAATGCTTATAAATAGAGGAGCACCCCTCCTCATTCGACACGAAGTTCAATACTTTGAGATTGTTCGAGCTCTCGTCGCACATATGGTTGAGCCACGCAAGTGGTAGTTGGGTCGCACAAGTAGAGGTTGCACGCCGGTTGTTGGATGCATGCCCAAGGTCATTTGGGAGAGAAAGGAAGCGAATCACGTAGGTTTGAAGTTGAAGGAGGTGGTGTTGTGCATATGGTTTGGTGATACCTACGCACCAGTTTGGACTTGCACGTCGGAGACTTGCATGCCGTATTGGGACTTGTGCGTCGGTCTTGGAGAAAAGTGCCAGGTGTTGTTGGAGTATGCCCATCTTTTTGGAGCTGCACGAAAGCTGAATGATTGCTTGATACCTTCAATGAAACAGATGATGTATTCATTTAAAAAGACGAAAGAACAGTGATCAATTTGGTTTTATGAGAGAATTGGTATCACAGACACATGACTGGTGTTTAACATACTCGTTGTGCTTTGAAAATAGAAGAAGAACCATTCATGCAACTATACTTAGATCTGCATAGAAAGAGGGGAATATATCTATACACTCAGATGTTAGTATTGGGAATCAAACGAAGAGAAGAAGAAGATTTTGTGCATTCAGTTATTTCACTAAAGAAGAAGCTTGAATAAAAAATAAAATCAACTCAGTACTCTTATGCAAGAATTTTCACATGCTTAATAGGAGACGAAGACTTCATTTAAAATATATTGAAGATACCTTCACGTCTATAAACTGAGTGGGACTTCACCAAAGGCAGTGAGCTAGGGGGAGTCAATGGGAGTGACCTGAGGGAAGCAGTGAGCTATCCATGAACCTTTGTAAAGGTACTGAGCATGGGACATAGTGACTATGCCAGAACCTTTGTAATCCATAGCAAGTGAAGTATAGTGGAATTTGGTATGACCGTCAACTTGTCGGCGTATGTTCCTTGGACGAATCCCTTAGTGGTGAACCAAGTAAAAATTGGTGTGTCATCTCTTTGCATGTGAATGTTTCATTGCTAATCATATCTGTCATACATGTTTAAGTAGTTCCTACCAACATGGGAACAAGACCCAGAACATTAAAAAGAAAAATTTGACACCCTGATTCACCCCTCCCCTCTCAGGGTGTCTCGGGGTCCTACAGGTCTGATCCAGTACGACTAGGCCCCAACACAACCAGATCATATTTACTAAAACCCCAATATCTTTTAGACCGAGCATCTGATTGATGCATCATCTATGGAATTGGGACCCTCGCAATGATATGAGCCTTTGGGAGTACTCTAAGTGAGATTTTTGTGTCTTTTGAGATTCAATGTATGGATTGTGGTGTTGATTCTCTCAGAATCCAGAGCACGAACAACATGAATCATGCACCTGGCTGAGACCCGAAGACTATTAACAAATAGGTCGAAGTGACCCTCCATGCCAATATGATAAGAGGCCCTAGGTGGAGTAGATAAAAATAGATCTATATGAAGTATTTATAAGCGTCCCTATGTTGACCAGCTATATTCAACCCTATATGGACAAGCATTAAGAAGCTCTATGTGTCCTGGTTATAATGGCCTTAGTGGGGAGTGACTCTTAGTGACCCAGCTAACCCACAATAGGGTGTGGCACTTAGGGACCTAGTAAAACCATGGTATTATTCAAGGATTATACCTTAGCAGTACAAGGTATTCAAATGTATGATTGAATGTCTTGCTTTACATACTTTAGATTATTCATTTTTTAGATGTCTATGTTTTGTGGTCATGTAGTGTAGTCTGGCATTGTGGTTCTTACATTGTGGATATGCTTCTGTTCAGAGTACTATGTTACTAACCCCTGCATGGTATTTTCCTACACGTGTCGTCTCCATGTAGGTGATCTACTCTTCAATGGAGACCTTGGTGGTGCGGGACTAGGTGGTGCATAGTGAGGCAGGATGGACAGACTCTTAAATAGATACCTTGGTAGTCCGGGACCAGGTGGTGCTCATTGAGACGGGAGGAACCAGCGTACTTCTCTGGCTACAAGAAGCTACCCTTCACCTACCCTTCCGGTGGGTCCTTGATTGGATGGACCCTGGAAGTAGTACATTCATTTGTGGGTTTGGGATTCTATTATGGCCCCTTTGTTATTTCAGTTTGTATTTTACACTCAGTAGTTTTCTCGGTGACCGATGTGTTTACTTTGGGTTTAGTTTCCGTAGTTTGAGCTTTGTGAGGGATAACAAGTTTTAAGGAAAATGCTTTCCCTTTTTGGGATATTCCTACTCAGTGCTAGTCTCCAGCCCCTACCCTATGGAAGGAGGGCTTGGGGTGGTCTCGACATGGGTCCTGGGGGATGGGTCGTGATACATGTCATGGAGTTGGATGTTTTAGTCCACACCTTTAAGTGTTTGTGACACTATATCATTAGATAGAGGTTTCATTTCTGCATGAACCAAACAATTCTCCACTATATATTCTCATATTGAAACCATAATTTTAGGTGGAGGTATTTGGTGGAGTATCATTAGATGTTAAATATTTATATTTATTATGTACTAGATAAGGTTAATGTTATTTTTTATTCACTCAATTTGAAGATACAGTTTTCCCAAGAGCTTCGAGATCAT
Organism: Viscum album; assembly: GCA_963277665.1. Taxonomy (NCBI): domain Eukaryota; kingdom Viridiplantae; phylum Streptophyta; class Magnoliopsida; order Santalales; family Viscaceae; genus Viscum; species Viscum album. The sequence goes on along the minus strand of OY728136.1, from coordinate 1,234,449,200 downwards.
CCATTAGAGGAAGAGTGGTGTTTGATGTGTTTTTTGGATGAGAAGAGGATGGATGTGACTGTGTAATGAGGGTTAGTGACTTGTTCCCCCTTTTTATCATGTCTTATTTAGTGGGCCATGTGAAGACCATTCATTTATAACATTATGAGTGTGTAGTGAAGTGATAATGTTAGGTTGGAGATTATCTAGTTCCAAGATGTTACTTAGAAGATGGAAATGTGATTTCATACCATGGGAGGGTAATAGTACCATATCTTATCTAGGAATCGAATGTGAGGGTCTTCCATGCCTTTCGGTGGAAAGTGCATCCTGGGACAATGAAAATGTTCCATGAAATCAGACATCTGTTTAAGAAATAATATATAAAGATGGATATCACTGATTTTGTTTCTCTATGTCTTAATTTCCAAAGGGTAAAGTGCTAGAATCCATATCTTGGTGGTCTAGTATATCCACTTATGGTTCCCACATAGAAATGTGATGATAAAAAAATGGATTTTATAATAGTGTTACTTAGTAATTCATGGAATCATGATGCTTTATCGGTTTTAGTGGATTTTCTATCTAAGATGGCCCATTTACTGTCGATATGGTAGAATCATTTAATGGATGATGTGGGAATGATATATTTTTATGATATTTTATATTTATAATGAGTTCCCTTTATCATTTTATTAGAGAATGTTGAATTTTGACCATTATTATATTGGAAGGGGTTGTAGAAGTCTATAGGGACTCACCTATGTCTAAGCAGGAAAAAACACACAAACAATGATGCACAATCTGAAAGGAATATGTTTATTATTGATAATATTATTTGAGAATGCATCATAGACTATGGTTGATCATAGGAGGGGTATATTATTTGGGAGTATTCATCTAATAATAGTTACCAATATTCCATCTATATGGAACCCTATGAGGACCTATAAGGCCAACCTTGTCATTCACTATTTTGATGGAATGAGGTGGGTGATGTTGTTATTGTGGTATTGATACTTATTCAAGATACATCATATGTTGTTTTGTTGATCAAGAAGTCATTACTGATAATCTATAGAATTTAAAAATCGTTTTCCAACCACTGGAGGAGAACATTGAAATTTATAGTGAGAGAATAGGTTTTCATATGGGTTACTCCTTGATTTGGGCATCGACATCTTCAGAAGTAAGGAAAGAGAGAACATAGGTTTTTTGGTTAATTCAAGATCATCTAGTATATGGGGAATGCAGGTTAATATTTTTCTCTTACTCAGTGTCAATGAGGTACACATGATGTGTTCCAAGTATCTCATCTTCATATGTACATTCCAGATCCTATATATATTATATTATATGATGGAATTTAGTTGGATCTTGATGCATCATATGAAGAAAAAATGGGCCATATAGTATATTTGGATGATCATTTTTAAGGGGGAAGATGATAGAAATTTTTTGGTTCTTATTGAAGAACATATGATCTCAATAAGAAATGTGTGAACCAGAGTTTGATTGTCAAGTGTAATAGTCCATGTTGTTCTAGAAGGATCACTATATTAACTGCATGGGGAATATAAGTCATTAGAGGGTAAGAATTTTAAAACTCTAATTTCTAATGGATACATTAACATAAGATCTGGATTGTATTAATTGGGTTTTTTCATGTTTGAAACATAGGTTCAGACTTTGTTGAAGATTGTGGGATGATTTATAAATGTTTTCAGGGTATTTTTAATTAAAACATTTGATCCCACACCCATGGTGGATTTAATTTATGAATTTGGTTATCCACTATGTATAATGAGCAAGTAAAATGGTCTAGAAAGGGAATGGCCTTGATGAGGAGCACTAGTATGATTCTATGAACTACAACCACATCACCACTCCCATAGTAAAAACTATGGAAAGGGTGGAATATAAAAACATATAACACCACACACAAGTGAGTAATTTGTTATGAAAAGGTATTCAAGACTTCCCTGGTCATGGTGGAGTCATAGTGGAAGGAATAGTGGAAACTTACTTGTTTCTTGAATGTACTAAAGAGATGATATTCTTTACGAGTCTTTAACTATTCATAGGGTAAATGCATTAATCATAATAGAGGGGTCTATAATGAAGGTTTCATTCAATCAAACACTCACATCCTTGATTTATTCTCCTCACCTCCAAGAATTTTTTTTGGGAGTCTTCATTTATATGGGATGATTAGTGAATTTCAATTCATTATAGACTTGATTTTTTCCATATTTATATCGAATATTCCTTTTTGTCCACCAATCTATGGCCTCGGTTCATATATCATTCCTAGTTCTTCTAGTTTTGTATATTCTGTTGCACTCCATGTAATGAGTTGTCCTTCCTCCTTCCATGTTATTATCTTCTAATAAATGATATTTTCATGAGGTTTTTAAATCACAAATTATGGTTATTTGTGTATTCTAGTGAGGTAATTCCCATAATTGGTGTTACGAAATCAATTATTTATGATCTTTGACATTATATAATGTCTTGGTGGTGATTATCATGGTCACACATCATTATTTATTCTCTTTCCTTCCATCCATGATGATATTATATTTTAATTTACATTTCTGAAATCTTATGTGAAATTTCATCTGTTTTGTGTGGTATTTGAGTGTGAAATTGATTTATTTTACTACCTTCTTGGTGAAAATTTATGTTGATGTCTATGATCATGAGGTATGACTTCCATTAGAATATTAGTTCTTGTATAAGAGGATAAGATGATAACATGATTGATAATTTATTCATGGAACCCTTGAATGATATATGTTTCATGAGAGTGTATGAATATACTTTGAGACCCTTTATGGATATGTGTTCTTATTTTTTATATATAACATATGTAACCCTTAATCAGTTTTGTTATCATATGGGTGTGTATTTATAGCCTGTTGAGGACACTTCATCATATTACTTATTTACCCTTACAATGATAAGTATTTCATGTATTATTCCATATCCTATAGAACCTTACATCTTGTATCCAAATGAATATGTTACTCAATATTGGTTAGACATACCCCTTTTATGGTATCTTGATAATTTTTAAAAGACTACATACTATAGGCCATTTAATGGTATGTGTCAGGTCACAAAAAAGTCATCTGATAAGGGTGAGACCATGCAAGGGAGTTGACTATCCTTCATCAATATTATGAATTGGGAGATTAACATATAGGGGTGATGTACACATCCAAATATATCAAAAATATAAATTGAGACATACCATCATATAATGATTATGAACACATTCATGGTGGGGAATCCAGTGTTTCGATTAACAACAACTAACTCGGTTGAGCATGTAGCGCTCCTTAAAGGGTGAGGATGTCGAACATACTGACAAACATAGGGTTCCAAATGAAATTGGGACCTATGGAATTTCTTATTACATGTAGTGACAGACACTAATATCCTCTCTAGAATCGTTTCGTGGTATATTATGTCAATGTTTATGGAAGCATGGTAATCTCACAATGACTCAACACATTGGAGGATGAATGTTTTCTTGTCCATTTACCCAATATATTGGAACAAATTTTTATATATTTATTTTGAAATTCAGTTATGGATGTAATGGTTGTTTCTTACTAGGTTTATTATTAACACACTGCAAGGGAATTATAGTGTGCATAAAGACTTCCACGTTAAGGATTTATAGAAGGGAAATGGCCTAATACCATGTTACTAGGTAGAAATATATTTAGTGATACATGTAATGTTGAGGAATCCATTATATGAATTATTATTTTAGTATTTATGTATTTCATCCATCATTGGTTTGACCTTCTACTTTGTGGGTCTTGTAGTTTCCTCTTGTGTGATGAAAACAAGATATAGTTAATCTTTTTACCTTCCAATATTATATTTTTTGTTACTATAAGTTTATCGATCTTATTACCAAGGGTTTAGTTTTCCCATTGCATTTTTATGTACTTGGCACTAGTCATTGGCATCTTTCTTATGACTAGGGGTGAATTATGTCTAGTGGCATATCAACATGGGTTCTTTTCAAGAAATCCAGGTCAGGGAGTTACATTTTACACATCATCACCCATACTTTCATCTGAGGTATGTGGAAAAGGGTATTGTTCAAGGGTTTAAATTCAAATTTTTATATCCTCACCTATGGTTTTAGTTAAAATTATTATGGATTTGCGTTGGATTACTACTAGGAGAATATAATCATCCTCTAGATGTCGTCCAGTATCGAATTAGGTGTAGAAGATGTATCGAGTGAGTGAAGTTCTATTTTATCCTAAGGGATTCAATTTGTGTTGTTTTTTGGAAGTTCTTAATTAATTTTAGTTTGATTAAAAATAATTTTTTTTCATGAGAGATAGGGTCACAGATGGTTTGGTATTTTCCCATTGGTCTTGCAAACGCTCGGGAAAGGGGTTGTCGATCTAGAGTCAAATTGAATGGTTTCATAAATGAGGTAGTGGTTACCTAAATTTTACAATACTATCATTTTTATCCTCAAAGTATTAGTTTCCATATCACCAGTTTGTCATGTGATTAATTTATAGTATTAATTCAGTGATTTTATTTAGATTTAAATTACTGATCATACATTTCAATTAATTAAGTCTTATATAGAGGTATCTCGTTGTGGGATTACTTAGTAGTAACGTGACCTTGGTAATCAGCTAAATAAGAAAGTATTTTAATGGAAATCATATTTTTTAAAATGTATTTTAAAATAGTTTTATGAAACGTATTATTTTATTCGAATGGGCATTTGAAAGATGTGTGTTTTGATATTTCATTTTAAATTGTGAAAGGAAATCAACCATGAAATTAGTTTATATATGGTTGCGATGGTTAAATAGGGAATTGATAAGTAACCTATAAGTCATTTTCTTTTGTTTATTATGAATGGAATCCTATTTACTCAGGTATTGGGAAACATGATAAGGTTTATATTAAATGAAATGATAGAATACATAATGGCATGGGATCTAATTAGATTTATGGTTTTGGTAAATGAATTTTATTTCATTAAATGAGTAGTATTGGTGGAATTCCTTATATGTCATCCCCAAGAATTAGATATGGACATGGAATCAATATAATTCCCTGAGTGAGTGTGGTAAGGGACTCACAATAATTCCACGGGAGGATTTCTCATTCTATTCAATCATGTATAATGACAAGTAATTTAATAAGATACCATGAACTCCTCGTCAAATCATCATTGTGAATGGATTGGGGAATATCCCCTTGGAATTGGGTGATGTATTATACATTAAATGTTACATATTAATGTTATTGATTCCTGCTAGGTACCCTAGTGAAAGTCATGGAAATCCAATGATTCAACTTGATTATACGTATAAAAATGGCATGGGTGTGGATAAAGATTACTGTTAATCCTAAAACTCAAAATTCCATACATTGGTGGATCCATGGATTCAATTTAGATATTGAATAGATTGGATTTCTTGTATTTTTATAGATAAAAATGATAATAATTTCATGCATGACTTTCTCAGAATGTGGATTGACATGGTATGAGAGGAATTCTTGAAGGATCTCATGTGGGTTATTATATGTTTCTATGGTAGTGGATTCTTTGGTTACTCACATTGAAACTGTAATGATTTATTAGATCCATCACAGTGATCATAGATACACCAACACCGATGGAAGGAGGTATATCAAACCTCATGTGTAACCACATATCTATATATTGGATGATGTGTTTTATTTATTCAATTGTTTATTTTTTAGGAGGTAATTTGTTGTCTTAAAAACATTTAAATGAACATTATTTATAGAATACATATTTTAGGAATGTCTTATGTGATGGACTTCGGATTTGATCTCGTACCCTGCTTGGGTCGATAAGCCACTAGTGTACCTGATCAAATGATACATTCATATAGGTTATTCAAGACTTCTTGGATGGAGCTTGGGTGTTGGTATCAATCTAGGACTTGAAATCATTTTTTGGTTTATTCAAATTATGTATTTTGTCCTTTTTCAAATTGGATATGTTATTTTTTTATATACATCCATGAAATTTCATATGGTACATTTGATTTTACCATGAGATATGTATTTATTGGTCAACACATTCTTAGTTATTCCTTAGAAATAAAAGTATATTTAGCAATGTTCTTTAATTATGATTTTTTATAATATTCATAATTTTTAATTGAGTAATGTTTTCTTGAAAATGTGACTAAATTTTTCATGTTTTTTAGAAACATTTTAAAATTTTGATAATTTTAAATTTATCAACATTTTCTTATAAACATGGGTAATTAAGCCACAGTTTGAAGAAAACTTAGCTAATATTATTTATATATATTAATAAATACATCCTTATAACATAGAAATAATATGTTATTATTTATTACTATAAATAATATATATAACATAAAAATATATACATATAAAACAAATATATATGTATATGTATATACTTAACATATATATATATAATAATAATATATAATAATATATCATAATAAATAGTTAATGTATATATATATATATATCAAAATATTTACCAATATATAAGAATAAAAACTTAAAAATATATAACTATATATATAATAGAATATAAATATTTATATATAAAAATATATATGTATATATAACATATATATATAAATATATATATATATATATAACAATATATCTATATATATATATCATAATGGAAAAGGAAAATATATATACATAAATATATAACAATATATATAACAATATATTTGTATATGTATTGAAAATAAATATATAATAATATAAAAAATAATATTTGAACAATAAATATTATAACGATATACATATATAACAATATATGTCATATATATATACTATTACATAAAAATATATTTTGTTATATAAGATATTAATAATAATGTATTTTTATTATACAAATATTCAATTCATTAATATTATATTTTAATATTTTAAAAGGTTTGTAATATATATTTTTGTTACTATTATATATATTTCGACTATATCGACGATTTAAATTAAATATTAATAACATAAAATTGTCCATGTGGAATACCATCAAACATTGAATCCAGAATCGGGGTAACTACCACTTAAAAATAAAATAGGGGGTAGGTGGTTAAGCGTTGGGGGATGAAGGTGATATGGGGTTGTTGTATAGTCAAGAAGTAGGGATTTGGATTTTTTGGGTGTTGTAGAGGCTCGATCTTTTTCAATTCGTGTGGTGGTGGTGACAGTCTCATTGAGTAGTTGTGGTGGTTCATCATTGAAAACAATAAGGGTATAGTGGTTTTCATCTCATCATGTAGAAGTGGTAGAGGATGGGGGATTTTTGGAAGTGGAAATGGAATGGGGTGATTGTCTCCTAATTTAATGGATGCAGTAGAAGTGGGGTATGGTGTTCGTGCATCATTACAGTAGTGGGGGTCATACTCTAGTCAACCAATGATAAGGGTTAAGTTATGAGGTCAATGTGTTGTAGGGAGCGATGGTGTGGGGTTAGTGAGGGAATTTATTTATATAAAAAAAATATTTATAAAATTAAATATTTACCCATTTTTAGAAAATGTAAAAAAACGAAATTACCCATCTTTTGAAAAAAAATACCCAAATAAAATGCAGTATGCCTATAAAAAATTAAAAAACATTTTTCAATGTTTCTATAAATTAATTAAAAATACAATTAAAAATAATTTAAAAACCATATAACATTGTCTAAATAAATACAATTGACATGTATGAATTTTGGGACATCCCATTTCCCATTGTTTGTAAGAAACATAAGTAAATTCATTAGTCATGTTTTAAAAATATGTAATTTAAAAAACTGTCAAAAATTACATTTTCCAAATAATGATTTTTGACCTAAGTGAATCTAATTTATTTTATTTTTTCACTGATCATTTATGTTTGATATATGGGTATAGCCTCACCACATTCCAAACATAGACTCTTGTCACCAGTCAGTTGGTTCTACCATATAGGGAGGTATTCTTGAGGTATATTTACCCCCTAAAGATCTGGTGTCAGCCTGTGGCTCGGGGTGGTGGACTATAAAAAATGTGTTCTATAGATTACACAATCTATCATACAAATGGAAAAAAATGAGAACTCTTTAGGGAATAAAAAAATTTATTCCCTTACAATAGACATTTCCATCACACACAAAAACCTCTCTAATCCATCAATCATTTGAGATAGATGTGAAACTCCATTTGTAAATAATTAAGAATTGATATAGTTTCATAATGAGGAGGCAGTGCCATGGGGTCATCGTCTCATCATTTAATGGATGCAGTAGAAGTGGGGGATGGTGTATGTGCGTTGTTACAGTAGTGGGGGTCATACTCTAGTCAACCAGTGATAAGGTTTAAGGGATGATGTCCATGTGTTGTGGGGAGCGGTGGTGTGGGGTTAGTGAGGGAATTTGTTTCTATAAATAAAATATATTTATAAAATTAAATATTTACCCATGTTTAGAAAACGTAATCAAAAATTAAAATTACCTATGTTTTGAAAAAAATACCCAAATAAAACCCAATATGCCTATAAAAATATTAAATAACATTTTTCAATGTTTTAAAAAAATAATTAAAAATAAAATTACATAAAATTTGAAAACCATATAACATTTTCTAAATAACTACAATAAAAATGTATAAAATTAGGGACATCACATTTCCCAATTTTTGTAATAATCATAAGTAAATTCAGTAGTTATGTTTTAAAAAATATGTAATTTATAAAAGTTTCATCAAATTACATTTTACCAATAATGATTTTTTACCTGAGTGAATCTAATTTATTTTCTATTTTCCCCGATCATTTATGTTTGATATATGGGTATATTCTCACCACATTCCCAGCATATAATCGTGTCACCAATCAGTTGGTTCTTCCATATATAGAGCTATTCTTGAGGTATAGTTACCCCTAAAGATCTGGTGTCATCCGGTGGCTCGGGGTGGTGGATTGTAACAAATGTCTTCTATAGATTACTCAATCTCTCAAACAGAAGGAAGAAAATAGAACTCTTTAGGGAATACAAAAATTTATTCCCTTACAATAGACATTTCCATCATACACAAAAACGTCTCTTATCCATTAATTTTTCTAAAATAGTTTATTTTTTCTTGAATTGTGAAATATGAAGCAATATGATATTTAACATTATAAGTTAAATACATGAATGTCTGAATCATGGATAATATAAGAACCCATTAGTTAAAAATAACATGAACTATTTACTCTATATAGTGATATTATTTGTAACTATTTGTCTTATTGATAAAAAATAATAATCAAATGTATATACTTTTCGAAAATACTAATCTTCTCTACATATAAATACCACCCCTCACAACCACATCTACATGAAACTTCTAAGCCTTGGAGATTTATCAATTTCAAAGAAAATTACCATTCCAACACCCTACAATATATCTACGTAGTTTTAGTATTACTATATGAAAAAACTAACGTCCCATTATAGTGTATTTCAAGATATGGAATTTAAGAGATATAATTCTCAATTTATCCATTTTAAAATTGTTTTTTTCCTATCCTACTACTCACATCCCCCATACGACATGACATATTGACACCAGTATTATAAATATATTCTAATATTATTATGTTAATTTAATATCTATCATCAAAATTCTTTCCTTCTCCCCTCATTCTATAAACAAAAATATTGTTCATATTATAAAAATTTCACCACCTCCATGAATAATGTACTTAATTTTTCTCCACCACCATCAAGGATGGTTATATTACTATTATTATATTTATGTATGATGATAAAAATTATAGTGTAACATATTTTATTACTTTTTAATGAATTAATAACCATTTCCTTAGTTCATGATTTTGGTAACATCGCCTAATGAACTAACTATATAACAAAAATGGTTATTCTAAAAGAAAACCCCCTAAATAGAAGAATAAAAATATATTTGGGACAAATTTAATTTAGATATGAACATGAATATAATTTAATTTTACTTTTTATGTTGTGTTTTTATTTAGAAAATATCAATTATTATCCAATTGTGATCTGACTCTAGAACCATGAAATGATCACCCCCAAATCCACAAATGAATAAATTATTTCTCATTGAAATGGTTTAAAATGAATGTAATATAATTATAACATGTAAAATATAGATATAAAATTTTCTAAATTAAGTAATTTATAAATCTAATTTTATTGGTTATGAAATTATGTATAGGTGATAAATGATTATATCTATAAGGTTAGGGATATCTCCAAACCACTATATTTTTGTTGGGGTATGACCTTTTTCTCTATAATAAACTTTCGTTATATCTAAATTAGATGTTATGTAATGATCCAAATTTTTTCTATATTTCTATTATTTATATACCTAGATTATTCTCCCATCTATTGGTGGGGTATACAGGTATTATGTTCATTTATAAAACCCTTTTTAAAAATTAATCCAAATTTTGGGGGACTTTTATATATGAAAATACTTTTATGTAACATTATTTTAAATAGTTTTGTCCCATTTTTTATTTTATTATATAATGGTACATTTTAGAGCCACCCATTTTTCCTAACCTTTGGTTTTAAATGAATAATATAAATTTATTCTTCCTTCAACCACCTTTAAATAATTCCTTAAATAATAGTTTTGGACATTTATTTCCATTTAAAATTTTCTGCACTTTCTCATGAATATTTTCAAATGAACACCATATTTTGAAACCTATGATTATTTATTCAGATATAAACATAATATTCTTTATTACCTTATTGTCTTTAGAATCTTTATGAATTCTCATTTGACTATGATATGAGGTAAGTTTATGAAACACATTTATTTCCATGCATAATTCTTATGATTATGGAATACGTTTGATTTCATTTTGTTGAGCACATAAGCATGTATATGGTATGATTGGTTCTCCAAATAGAACTCAAATTCATTGGATAATTTTTTAGGTCTTGTGAAATGATATGTATGGTATTAAAAACCAAACATAATCCATGACGAGACTATATACACCTTGTTATGTTTTATTACTAGTTAGCCAAGATGTATGTTTATGTCAGGGTTTATGTTTTTGTCGCATTTATAGAGATGAATGATTTTTTTCCCTAGTTCATTAGGTTGTGATCACATATGATTTTTCAGGACCCTTGTATTTTATGATATTATTTTATTCATTTTTATGCATATGATAGGCATAATTATCATGTCTATTCCCTCATTGGGCTTTTTAGCTCACCCTTTTTGTTTTTGAAATCCCAATGTTATCCTATATAGGCATAGAAACTGAAATGGAATTTTGATCTCACTAAGGATATTAAAATAAACACAATTTATTTTATTTTTATCTTGATGTTTTATGCTCCTACTCATCCAAAGACAATAGAACTTTAGATTAATAGGTTGTGTTTATTGAATATTTATGTTAAAAATTACATAATAATACAAGAATGAAATCTTGGTTCGACATTTTTTTTCATTGAATGTTCTATATGTAATGAAAACGACATTTTTAAAGGAAATTCTATTTTTAAATGGGTAATTTCCTTATTAATTAATGAATTAACAATGGAAATTCACTACTTTGTTTATTTTGGACTATAATAAGTTACATCTTGTCAAATTTAATGGATAGTTAAGTCTCATAAACATTGATAATATCTCTATTGTATAGTGATTATTGTTGTTATTAAATATTAAGGGTTATGATATATCTAGTAAATTGATACAAAATAAGTGATGACCTAAACCTATAGTATCATACCCTATGAAACCCATTTACTAGAGATTTTTATGGAGATATAATCACAAGTATATGACATTGACTTACCGTATGATAATATTATATAAAAATGGCATGAGTGAAAGAATTTAATGGAGAAGTATATGTTTTTTGATATATTGGCCCAAAACATCTTTATCAAACCACCCTAAGGCAATTCCACAATTGAAAACCTTAACTGTAGTGTGTGTACTATTGTAATTAGGGGTTATGTGTCTATATCCTAGACATATGAATTCTTTAATTTTCTTATTTATACTTTTTTATTACATTATATATTATTATATTTTTTTTTGATAAAAATTGGATTTTGACATATAGAAATCAAAATAGTATTCTGGAAAAATATAGTCTCAATCAAGTCACTCATTTGAAAAAAACTGTAATTTTTGAAGTTAATGTCTTTAATAAAATATCCTTACTAAATAATTTATGTTTAAATATAAATGATAATATAAATTATTGATATCCAAGGTAATTTTTATATGGTTCATAATGTGGTTACTATTTTCAAAACTACACTTATTAGTACATTTTACCTTGTATTTAAAAATTTTATTTCTATTATTTAGATAATTGTTTTAATTAAATAAATATTTTTTTCTAAAATCATCATACAAAATTATCCAATTGAATATTTTTCATAATTATATTGAGATATTCTATGTTTTTGTAAACACTAAATACTGTATAAGTATACTGTTTGTATTATGACATCGTAATTGAGAAAAAGTGATGTAATTAATTTTATAAAAGGAATCATGGTAGAAATATAAATTTACCAATTAATATAAATTGAATATGATGTTATTTACTCAATTTTTTAATACTTTAAGGAATCCTTCAATAGGTATATTTTATTTTATGGGATAAATATTAATTCATTATAAAAATGACTCATATACACATCACTGAAGGTATTATTTTAAGGTTTTAGGATCATTCACATATAAAATATTGAATACCACTCCGATTTGGAAGAATAAATAGAAAAACTAGTGTATTTTTCTTTGTTTTGATTATATTATCATATTGAGTCTAGAACCTATGTTTATATAATAATAAATAATTCTATAATATTTTTCGTTAAAAACCTGCCAAACCACCCATTCCACTTCACTCAAAACCCAATGATACAATATTTACACTAAAATTACTCCTTTAGAGCTCTCTAAAGGTGTACCTAATCTCTTAAGAAGCTCATTCGATAATTTTATAACATCCCTCTCAATGTAAAAGGTCTCTATCCCTTCTTTTCCATCGAAAAACCTAATTTATATTTTTTCTTTCGAAATAATTTTTTTTGTAAATAAATTATAAATATACCCTTTAATGTCTAATTTATTTTCTAGTAATTATATTTAATTTATTCACCCACATTATATTATTTACCTACACTATTTGTATGTTGAATTAAGGGGTCATATCCTCCTTCTCATTGTTCAATATCATTTATTCTTTTGAGAATTATAATTTCAAATTGTTCATCAATGGGTATGTTTTTACACGTACATATTAAAATCCATATTACATCCATGTAATTATAGAACCCCATTAACTTATATTAAAATCTTCTAGGAGTATTTATTTACACCCATTATTCTGCCAAGATTATCCCACGATTTATCATGCTAAAAATTAGTGTGGTGAATACCCACCTACAATTTCACTCAAAGGTATTTACATAGATATAAATATCATTAATTGATTTGAGATTTTCATTTATGTAACACAATTTCTTTAATCATTGGGTTTAGAGTGATTAAATATGATCTAATTTTGAATAATATATGTGGCACAAAAATGCGTGTACAATATAATAATGTTTTTAGTGGGGAAATAATTATATAGTGCTTTAACACATTGGTTGATGTTTTTTCTCATGAGATAACATTTATAGTTCATTATAGGTTATCCTGTGTACACTATTTTATGATGTCCCAATGGTTAGCCTTGACTAGTGCTCATGATGTCATGTCTTTTATTGTCTCTGAATTATTTTGATTCATATATTTTATCATCTTTTATCATGATTATTTGTTCAATTTTATGATTCCCACACATTTTTTATCACCTTGACAAGGTTTTGACTCACATTTATTACATTAATAATGTTATTATTTGATTATTAAATTACAAGGATTTATATATCACCACTTTCTTCTGTATATTCCCAAATTAACTCTTTTAGTTTTAGAAGAGACATGGAATTTTGAGATCACATTAAAGAGATTTAGATAATAGCACTATATCCTTTTTTATGTTATTATTCCATGTTTTTAATTTTCCAATGACACTAGGCCATTTGATCAATAATATTTGTATTATATGTTTCATTAGATTATATATCATGAAATAAAATGAATTAAAGACATGGATTTTAATTTATATATTTATAGGAATGTATATTTATGTAGGTTTATTAGGATCAGAAAACTATAGTGAATTCCTTATGAACAATACTAAACATATAAAAACATAAAAAAAATTTAATGTATAGAGTAATTGGTTTCAATGAAACCAAATCCTTATTAGGATACCAAAAGTAGATGTGGATCTGGTGTAGTTTTATTTATGGGTAATCACCCTAAAAGAAGTAAATTATGTTTAAATCAATCATCACTTAATGTTAAAAAAGGTTGTGCTATACACGTACATTGAAACTCCCTAGAGATATTCTTGGTTAAATTCACAAGATAATTTTTAACTATAGTCTGGTGAAAAAAATGACCATACAATTTTATAATATATAATAAAATGTGGATAACCTAGATTGAAACCTAGAAATTCATATTTTATGGAATATATTCCATTTTTTGTATTGTCAAATAAGTTTTAATTATTTCCCATTTATGTGGATAATATATTAAAAAATTTATTTTAGGATGTTTTCCCTTTTATTTTATATAATAGATAGAAATGTAAGGATATTATTCAATAACCATTGTATAGGGAAATTTTATGGCTACCAAATTGATATGCCCCACCTTATGGGAGAAAGTTTCAAGAACTTCAAGATAATAATTTATCAATTAACTAACGATGTAAATAAGAAACATGATTCATGGGGAATACCCACATCCCCTCTAAGAAAGGGAAAGTTTCAATTTATAACATTATATAAAAAATTCCTTAGTCTTTTAATTTGTCATCTGATCCCTTTATCAAGGAACAATAGAAAAAGTCCATTGAAATGATATTCCACACCCTTTAATTCCATGATCAATAGAAGGTTGTGAATGTTTTATATCATATAGAAGGATGATATAATCATTAGTCAACTTTGATAAAAAAAAATATGAATCAAGAGGAATAGATCAAATTGATTGAGTTGAAATAACTCTATAAGTAGATTTTAATAATATATTTTCCTCGTACTCTCAGAATTTATATGGAGAGGAAATTCCCTGGCCACATGAAAAAGGATAATGAATCCATCATAGTGTAAAATGGAAACATGAAAAAGAAATGAATGATATGACTGTATCTTTTTCCCCTCCCCTAAATCTAAATTTTATAACTTTATTTGATGGTTAATGTTGATTATTTTAAATGATTTAGAAATTTGATACTTTTACATATATGGGAAGTTTTTTAAATTTTCCCTCAAATTCAAAATGAAGGTTGGTGAATCTCATGGGTGTTATGGGCCAGAAAATTTGAGGCATATGTCATATTTTAGTCCTGGTTGAGTGATGTAGAAATAACATGTGGAATGAATGTCCGGTGACCCAATTTTACAAAAGTATGGGAAATTTTTTCAACAAATTTCATTAAGGGGGAGTAAAATTCTTTAGTTGTGGGAAGGAAGTGAACCTATCTAGAAAATTTCAATCGGAGATTCCCAAAAATGATATTGAATAATGTAATTCCATATTTAACCATCAGCCTTTTTTCTACTAATACAATTATTATGAATAAGGAAACTATTAAAATAAATGAACAACTGTAAGGGTTTTTAATGAAAACGGATGATCAAAACCTCCAAGCCCTAGAGAGTAATAGAGACCTTATTCCATAAAAACTACAAATAAAAATCCCAAAAATGACATGGAATTTGGTATGTAAGTTATTTATTCAATTATAGTTAATTTGATATTTTATTCTAGTTCTCCACATTCTATAATATCACACAAGTTTAGCAGAAATATTCAATTACCACTGCAAAACCAAGAGGTAACACTTCCAGTGAAAATAACTAATTGGATAATCATTACATACCAATCTCATAACTCATCCCCTATCAAATATGTTGGGATGATTTTATAGGAAAACATTGTGATACTACCTTTATAATAATTATATGTTATTATGGGTATGGATTATCATTCCATCAATAAAGCCAACCTAAATTTCAAAAAGTTGAAAATCCCTATCCGCAGTGTGAATCTCCCTCTAGTTCAATACAACATCATGGATAAAAATGTATCTCTTTCAATATAATTATATCAAGAATGGATATTATTGTCATTTTAGGAAGAATATATAGTTCAATTGTTTGATATTATGCAAAATAAAATCGTTGATGAAATACCTATTGTGAGAATTCACTGAAGTGTTTATCAAATAATTGTATATTTTACTTCTTAATAGAGAGGTTCACTTCTTAGTAGAATATATACCCGTTTATTTTCCAACATCCAATACTCCATATAGAATTAACACTATTGAATTTTAATTTCTAAAGAATAAATTTCATTATATTCTGTATAAAGGGTTTATACTACCATGTTCTCTACCGTAGGGTGCACCGATCATTTTCATCAAGAAGAAGAATCGATTGATGTGCCTCTGCATTAATTAACATGATC
Source organism: Viscum album (assembly GCA_963277665.1). Taxonomy (NCBI): domain Eukaryota; kingdom Viridiplantae; phylum Streptophyta; class Magnoliopsida; order Santalales; family Viscaceae; genus Viscum; species Viscum album. Next base: position 1,234,432,608 of record OY728136.1, on the reverse strand, counting down.
TCAAAAATATCATGTTAAGGAACAAGTATTTACTATTATATAATAATGAATTATTAAATGATCTATATGGAACCTAGTTCTTCACTGTGGTGGATCTATGGTTGATATATTATCATATAAAGGTGAAGAAGGTAGATATCCCAAAGATCGCATTTCAATAAATGTATGCGCACTATGAAATCCTATTGATTACCTTTTAACTCACTAAATCTCTAACTATCTTCATGGAAATAGTGAATATAATCTTTATGGATTACCTTAACAATATTTTGGTTTTCTTTATAGATGTTATTCTTATCTACTCCAAAAGTAAGGAATAACAAGAGGAGTATCTGAATAATATACCAAGGAACTTGTGAATGGAAAATATATATGAAATGTATCATAAATGTGAGTTATAATTGGGTAATATAGCATTATTGGGGAATTTTATCTCATTAAATTGATATTTTGACATTCCTAAAAAATAGAGGTAATTTAAGGATGTCCCAAACCTACATTAATGATATAAATACATAGTTTCTTTGTATTATTTGGGTATTATCCTTGATTTGTGAGAAAATTCTCATGATTACCATTCTAAATAACCAATATTAATCCAAGTTGAGTGATGTTTTTCTTCACTAATGAATGAATGGAGATATTTAAAAAGTTATGAAGAGGCTAATTACTACACCAGTACTCAAGTGACACCCTAGTGGGGAACAATTTATGATCTATAATGATACATCCAAAATGGTATTCGGTTATGTACACATGAAAGATAAATATGTGATAGAATATTCCTATATAAAATTAAAAAATATAATTATAGATTTCTAACTAATGATTTGGAATTTTCTGTAGTAATATTCTCATTATAGATTTGGTGGAATTATCTCTATGGAGAGAAGTGTAACATATATAATGATTATAAAATTCTCAAGTATATATTCACACAAAATGATATCAATATTCATAAATGAATTTGGTTAGAACTAATCAGGGATTATGATTATTCAATCCATTTATAACAAGATAATCTAAAAAACTGGATCATGATCTAAGTATAAAGGATCCTGCAAACCTATCAATGATGGGGATTGAAATGAATCTAATCATCTTGGAAAATAAAATTATAGAAAAATGAAATATAAAATGATCTTCATCATACATTTATCATATAAAACCCCAACCATCTATTCTTGAGAGGATCAATTAGACCCATAATGATGATGTTGTAATACAAAAAATAATTAATTTTTTAACATTGTAAAAGATTTATCTATCATGTTTATAACCTAGATATGTGTCCCATTAAATCTAGAAAAACAGAAGGAACTTCTAGATGATGCACACAACTCATAATTTACTATTAACATATAAATTACTAACATGTAAATATATCAAATTTAAAACTTATTATAAGATAACATGAAGTGAGATATTGTATTGTTTTCATGATTCCTGGAATTAAATCATGTCCATGTTAAATAAGAGTAGTATGAGGGTGTAATGAAATCATTTTCTATACTAGTATGGAAATTGGAATACATGACCATGGATTTAATCAAAGGTATTCCTAGTAAATTTAGTTTAATAACAACATAAGGGTGGGAGTTGACGACCATAAAAATTTAGTGCATTTCATTGTGATCAAGGAATATTTCTCTCTTAAAGAACACATCACGAAATAAATAAGGGATGTGGTAAGTCATCTTGGAGATCCACTAACCATTATATCTAATAATGATATAAAGTTTACCAAGAGGTTAGGGTGATGTATTCAACAACTGTTAGATACATCGTTGTGTTTAATAACTTTATATCACCATCATACATATGGTAAGTACAAAATAACCATTCAAACACTATAGAATATATTGATATCTTTTTTAGTTGTTTCCCAGGGGTTTTGGGATCTGTACCTTCCCCTGGTGGAGTTCTCATATAACAATAGTTTCAATTGTAGGATTCAAATGGATCCTTATGAATTTATTTATATGGAGATGTTTTTAATTCATAGATTTTTGGATAATGTTAGAGAGTATAAGATGATGAGACCCAATATTATCCAAGATATGGAAGAGATAGTTCCAACAATTCAGCATCACACAAAATCCACATAAAGCTGATAGAAAATATATTCAAAAACAATGATGAGACCTAGAGTTTGATATATTCGATTAGGTTCTCCTTCTTATATCATTTTGGAATAAATTAATGAGGTTTGTGAAGAAAAGAAAATCTTGTTACAAGATATATCATCCTCATTCAAACCATTGATCACATCGAAGTGATGGAATATTAACTAACACTACAACAAAACCATTCTGATACACATTATGTGATCAGTGTATCCCTCTTGAAGAAGTAAAATTTGGACCCCTCATATGTAATCAATAGAGATGTGACACCCTTCAATAACTTTCTCTCATATTGAGAGAAACCGATGAATATCTTAAATTATAGAGACAAGGTTCTATGAAACAAGAAAACTCACATGGTAAAATTGTTGGGGAGGAACCATAAGTTTGAGGAAGCAACTAGAGAGCTAGAAGAAATGATGAAACATAAGTACCCTAATATATTTTAGTGTATGAAATGAAATTTTTGAGGAGAAATTTTTAAATATGAAAAAATTTAATGAACTAAATGTTTAAAAAATTTATTCCATTTTAATTGGAGTGAATGCCTTATTATGCTATAAACATATAGAAAACACATGATGTTTCTTGTTATATTGGTTAATTATAAGTTATATTCTATAAAATTTAAAATACTATTAATGATCCTAACCATTGATAATATAGTGTTTGTAAAATTAAAATCATAATAAGTATAAATTAGGGGTTATGATAAATCCCAATGAAATAGAAAAAAGAGGTGATGTCCTCAACCCATATATCGGTACCCTATGGAGCCCATTTAATAGAACATCATGGGGAGATGGAATCACTTTGACTTTACCATGAAAAATAACAAATAATGATTCAATAACTAAGTCATAATAAATGATGTTTACATGTGAAGTTCAAATTTATCATGATCATGGCACAAAAAATATTCACCAAACCACCCTAGAATGTTTCAACACTATACATCTTACCCTTAGGGAATACACCATTCTAATAAGGGGGTTTTTATCTGGACCATAACTTTTTGAATTTTTATATTTCATTATTTATTACCTTTTATAATTAATTTATCAATTATTATATAATGTGTTTGATAAAAATTTGACTTTGAAACTATGAAATCAAAATTGATTTTTTATGAAATATATAGTCTTAATTAAGACACTATTTTGATATATTTTATATTTTTTTTTAATAAGTGTTATTTTTTGAAAAAATATTTATATTGATTAATATTTGATTAAATAAAAATGATAATAATATTTAATGATTTCCAATGAAATTTTTATAATGTTCAGGATGTGGTTAATAATGTAAAGACAAGTATTTTCACTAAATAATTATTTTTATTTAAAGGGATAATTATATTATTCCAAAAAGTATTTTGGTAAAATGAATTTATTGGTGAAATTATTTCACTAAAATTAACAAATGGGGAAATTTTAATAATTTTTTTAGACAATAATTTTTTTGTATAAATAGTATATATGGTATTAATTTACATTTTGTATTATGAAATCCTAAAAGATAATAAATGAGGTAATATATTCTAAAGGATTTCAAAACTAGTTATATATTTCCCATTTAAAATAATTTATTTGTATGTTATTTTATCAATTTTATAATCAATTAATGAATCCAACAATACTATTTTATATTTTAAGGTTTTAAAATTAAGTTTTTATTAATATGACTCACTTCAACATCACTAATGGTATTATTTTCATTATTTAACTTCATAACCTGATAAAAAATTTATAACCTCTCTTAATTCATTGATACTATGGTCAATAACCCTGGAATGTTTTGTGGTTTTTATTATTTTCTTATATACAGTCCAAAACCTATGTTTATAAATTAATAGACAATTCTCCAGACTTTTTATATAAAAACCAAACCCAAAAATCTATTACTCTTCACTTAAGACCATAGGATAAAAAATTTACACTCCCTTTCCATCTACTAATCCCTACCAAGGTGTTCCCAAGCTCTCAAGAAGCTCCTACCATGCTTTTAGAATCTCCCACTTAAAGTAAGTGATCAATCTCTCTGAGATTTTCCATTGAAGCACCATTTTGGTATTTATCCTTTTGATTGTCACATAAATATTTTTTTAACAAAATTATATATATCCTTTTTAATTTACAATGTATATTATAGTAATGAGAGATCATTTATCCCCTCTTGTTATGACCATTACCTATGTTGTTACAATGAAAAAATGAGGGATCCTCTCCACATCCTCTTTATTCAAGCACATTATTTGCCTAAGGCCTTTTGATTTCCAATTGTTCCTATTTTTATGTTTTTTAAAATTCAAATCATATTATATATATTTTTTGCATTAATGATAAGAACAATTTCTCTCTCATTAAACCATTCCTTTAATCATTATTTTCACCTCTTATTCTATCAAAATTATCTTGTGGGTTTCAAGTCCAATAATTTTTATAGTGAATGAACACCCCCAGTTCTACTCAAAGGTATTAACCTATATTTACCTATCCTTCATTGATTTGGTAAATCCATGAATAAAACCCACACTCCATAGTTTTGGGGTTAAAATTGATGGATAATTTTATTATTTTTTATTGTCTACATGGAACAAAAATGAATGTCTGATATATGAATGTGACAGATAGGCCCAAAATTATAAGGATCCCCAATGAATTGGAAATTTTTTTATCTAATGAGATACCACGTAAAGTGAATGAAAGGTTTTCATAATTACACTATGTCATAAATTATTTTTTTCCTTGAATTATGTTTATGATGTCATGTTTTCTGTTTTTGGGACATTCAAATAATTACATGATTTTTTCATCATATATCATGTATTTATGTTAATGTTTATGATTCCCAACTGTTTTATAACAACATGAAATTCATTTTGACTCACATTTATTATATTCATCATGTTATTCTTTGATTATTCAATTTTTGGGATTTATATTTCGCTCTTTTTTTATATACGTCCCAAGGATATCTCATGTATTTTTAGAAGAGAAATGGAATTATCAGATCATGTAATTGATTTTAATTAATTTTATCATATCATTTTTATGTTATTATGTTATATATCTAATTTTCCAAAGACACTAGGACTCTCAAAATTCTAATTTGTATTATGTCTGAATTTTTAAAATAAACCCAAAAAAATTCATAAAATACATATGTTATCGTATTTTTTTATTAATAAGAATATATAGTTTTAATAACCCAATTGATAAGTATGAAAAGTGGAAAATATCCTAATTTGTTTTGTTAATTATAGAGGGATAACATTCCATGAAATTACAACCATTTCTAGATACTTTAATAGTATGTTGATCAAGATTATATTTACCTAGGGTGTAGAAACCTTGAAAGGGATAATTGGTTACTTAATCAACATGTACATTGTGTAAGAAAATGTATTTATACTGTAAACCTAGATAGGCACTCCTGAGTGATATGATTTCAAAAATTCAAATTATCATTAAGGGCCATTATAATGGACTTGAATAAGTTTTATGGTAAAATAATAATAATGAAATTAACATAGATAATATTAATTAAAACCTAGAAACTTGTATGTTAGTATATAATATTAATTTATAAGTTATTCATTCTATTTTAATAATTTCTTCATTTTATTATTTTTTTATGTTGGTATTCTATGTTTTATTTTTCCTTATTTTTCTTTACTGTAATTAAATTGGTGGAACCATTCCAACATCAAATGTCATTGGAAAATTTATCTTTTACCGGATGACATGTTTAATCTTATTTAAGTGGGATATGATAAATCCATGTTGGTACTAGAAAAACTCACTCAGGTTAGGCATAATAACATAAATCATGTGGAATTCCCTCTTTCTCCGAATAAATGGAATGTTACAATTGATTCCTTAATGAGACAAAATCCACATAACATTAGTGTATCATCTAATAACCTCACCATGAAATAATGAATTAAATAAATTAAGACTATATTCTGTATTCTGACTAGACTGAGATAAAAACATACTTGGCATTTATCTCCTATAGGGGGAAGTCGTTCAACGGTAGTCACTAATCAATAACATAAAGCCCAAATGGAATTTTTTTTTATCAAATTAGAAGGAATTATGAAAATATTTTTCAATAAATATTTTACCCAAACTCTCCATCTTAAATTAGATAAGGTGTTAATTTAATTAATGAATAAAATGATTATTCTCTTGGGGAGTATGAGATAAACATAACAAGTGTTACATGTTAGGCATCACGAATTATCATCAACATCGAAAGGATTTTTGATTGCTTCATTGGTGGGTAATTTATTATATTTATAAATATTTTGTGATTTGAGACATTGATAACTATAAATTTATTTTATATTGTTCCCATATGACAAAGATGTATGTTTGTCATTATTAGTGATCTAGTGGGTCTAGAGTTAAAAAGTTTAAATTGGAGTTTAATTATGGTGGATTGAAGGATAAATTCCATGGAGGAATAAAAACCCAAATTCCCACATTTAAATAATGTTGGAAGATTAATCTCAAAAACTATCACAAGGGAATATGGTGATACATCAAGTGTTGAGAAAAAGGTAATAGTGGTAATTAATTCCAATGATAGATAAGGAATCATAATAATAAAATGTAAGAAAAAGAGGTTCAAATAAATCCTTATCCATTATTACATTGTATCAGATACGGGGAACTTTGGAATTATGAAATACAGTACCCTAATAAAAGGTTTTTGTATAAAATGAATGACAACAACTTACATGTCCTAGAGAAAAAAGGAAGGCCATAATATATCACTATTATTGATGTGGATCCCAATAATGATTTGAGGAAAGGTTCAGTAGTTATTCCCTCTATAATAAAGAAATAATATCTAATTATTGTCATATGAATTCTTTTATATCATTCAGTGTTAGTTTAATTATTCGAACACTACCTAAAAACATTTAGGCTAAGTTATCTAGGATAATAGATAATGGGGAAATTATTTCATATCATGTCTATAAATTCTCCACGTTCAATGTTGTGGCCTGAATCTCCCATAAAATCTTTTTATACCACCTTTAGTGGAATATTATTGTCTTTTTTATCTTTTACTAGTTTTATTTATAAAAATCCAACATCAAATATTGATATACCAAGATCACTCGTCACATCTTGAATCATCATCCGATTATGTAGATTTTAAAGGAAGATAATAGATCTCCTTTGGAATATTCATCTCATATATGGATATTATTGATTTATGATAAATAATATCTATAAAAAATGTTTGAGATAAAGGATCAGACCATGCACCAATACATGTCCATTGTCTGGGACTATACTGATGTATTTATTTAGGAGTTCTCTGGTCTTACCCGGGAATGTGGTTGAGTTCTCAATGGAACTTATATTTCGATCTCTATTCATATACAAAACTCTTTATAGAATAACCACCTTTAAGTTGGATGAATGGGATAAACATTTTCATGGGAAGATGAAAAGGGATCTATATGCCTGAGTGCTTCACCATATAGTGTGATGATCCTCTACATCCAGAACAAGGATGGGTCAATGCACCTCCACATTGATTATCATCAACTCCAAAAAATCAATAAAAATAATAAGCATATTGTACTATGTTTGGATGAATTTTTTCATTTGTAAAATGGGGAACATTACATCCTAAAGGATTAACATCAATATCAATATTACCAATTAAATGTGATGTATGTGGATATTCCAAAAACATAATTTTGAAAAAGGTATGGAAGTATTTAGGTTCAAGTGATTCCCTTAAGAATCATTAATTCTCCAATAATCAGCATTCAATCGATGAATAAAGTATCTATATATTACCTCATAATTTTTTTGGATGTTGTTTTAGATGATATTTGGATATATTCTAAAAACTAATGATGGAATGAAGAGAATTTTAATATTACACTAATGACTTTTAAAAATGAGATGATATATGAAAATTACAATAAATCTATGTTCTGGATGGTGCATGAATCATTAGTGCAGAATGTTATCCCTAAAAAAGGGTTATATATAGACCCTTTTATAATAAGGGTAATTAAGTAATGTCACATAGAAACATATAAAACCGAGATCTGTAGTTTCCATTTATTGTCTAGGTATTTCCGATGATTTGTGAGAAACATCATTTAATTGTAAAACCCATTAACGAAGAAGAAACCAAGGGGAGTAATGTTTTTATGGACTAAATAACACAAAGATAGAATCCAGGAATTGAAAAAGTGGATTTATGGAAAAACTTTAAATATAATACACTCAATTGGGGATTTTATTCTAGTATAAATTAATGCTTCAAAAACCTTTGTTGTTCTATACTGATGAAATATAATAAAGTGACACACTACACTTTAAGGATGTTGAAATTTAATGTGATAAACTACACAAAATATGATCTAAATTAGGCTAATTTGATCTCCGCATTAATTATTTGGGGGAATTTTCTCTATGTTGAGAAGAGGGATATATATATATATGAATTATAATAACCTCATATATTTATATATATTTACACTAATATATCATAATATTCTTTAGGGAAGAAGGAAAGAGTTGATCAAGGATTATGTCTGCTCAATCTATTTCTATATTAAGAATGAGAATAATATTACTAATAATATATGTTGAATAGTTCTTACTACCTTATCCATGATGATAATTGAGAAGAATCCAAACTTCTTAGTCTTTAAAATGATTTAAATGGAATCCATAAAGAACGGAACATCATTATTTCAATATTAAATGATTTTTCAACCATCTATTTAGTTGAAAATAATGGATGTTAATAAGGATGAAGTGGGAATACAGATGCATGTGGAGGCTATTGTAAAATGGATATACCCAAAGATAAAATTTGATAAAGAAGGAGTTGTAAAATTTGGCTCATGACTATGTGACCCATAAAATCATGAGATAAAAAAGTATTTATTTAATGATTCACATAGGTAAAAATTCTCCATTCACCTTAGGAGTATAAAAATGTTTCATGATATATAAAAGAACTTTTAGTGGGAAAATATAAAGAAGGTGATCGAGTAATATACATCAAATTTAGTAGTATTTCATTAGGCGAAAGATGAAATTAAAAAGTCCAAGGGGATGCTAAAATAACTACCTATACTCACATGGAAATGGGAGAACATCATTATCGATTTATTCATATGTGTTCCAAATATATCCAAAGGGAAAAATTATATATGGGTAGTGGTATATTGTCTCAAAAAGAATGATCATTTAATTATTATTTGATAGGAAATACCTCTTAATCACCATGAAATAATATTCATCACAAAATTAAGGAGGATTTATGGAAAACCACTATCATTTGTGTTGAAATAAGATATTAGGATTACCATTATGATCTAGGAAATTATCCAATACTATCTAAACACTTATTTAAACATTATTATAGATTATCCCTAACAAACTAATGTCCCATCAAAGTGGAATATCAAGTAACTTGAGGAAAATTTGTGAGAATAATCCATGTACATTAAAAGAGTATAGAATTATCATTTCCGTTTTTGTTTAGTTCTCATAAAATAACAACTTTCACTCAGGAATAATAATTGATTAATATAAAGACCATTATGGGAATAAAGTTACAATTCATGTGTTCTAGGATGAATCAGTTGAACACAAGCCTATAAGACTAGAAATGGTTTTATAACCTGAATAAAATGTCAAGACCAATCAGAATTACATAGGAGCTGCTCAGAGCTGATAGACTAGTTATGTTGATGTTCATCTATGAGAATAGAAGTTAGAGGTTAGAGATAATGTACTCCCTAATATATATATGTGGAATTGATTCGTGAGATGTTAAAATAAGGGAAATATATGTCCTTGGTACATTTACATTTTGAGATAATCCATCACATTAGAGCTATGGTGTAACGATTAGAAATACTACCATGTCACGACCCATCCCCTAGGGCCCATGCTAGAAATACCCCAAGCCCGCCATCCAAAGACCAGGGGCTGGAGAGTAGCACCGAAAAGGTGTATCCCTATAACGGGAAGGCATTTCCTTTGAACTGGTACAAACACACAGACTATAATACCACAAGAAGAAACCACTAAGTTACTACTGTAGTAAATGACTACTAAAAGTAAGGGGCTGGTATACAAGCCCAACTAAAAAGTACAAGTACAACTGAAAAGAGAAAGCATATCCTGGATCGTCCACTGAGAATCATACATGAAGGGTAGGTACATATCGCCTCCTCAACACTCCACATCTTCCGGTCTCCTCTGCATACCACCTGGTCCTGGCTCCCTCAAACCGTATCCCAACTGCTCACCATCTGCACAGGACACAACAAGGTGCGGGCAAAGAATGTGCGGGGTTGAGCATAACAATACCTAGTAGGGACCCCGAGGACCTCGAAGGTCTCTCAATATTCCACAAGGGAAAACCCACAAAGCAAGATCTCAATTTTAAAACACAATAAATAGACACTGCTCAATTAGAGTCTCTTCTCAAACCTGGTTTTTAGTGAAGTATAGAAGTACAAATGATTAGTTGTGAAGATAGATCATCTTATTCTGTCAAGATACACAACTACTGACCATATGGAGTCTGACCCACATAGGATAGAGAGGTAACTAACCCCTGCAATGACCCACACAAGATATGATCTTCCTAGGATTGATAAGTAACTAAAACCTATAATGACCCACATAGAATCTGACCTACACAAGACTGTTATATCACTGAACCAAGACTATAAGAACCCAGACCCTTTTTTCAGGTATGTTTTTCCTTTTTCAAGAGTTATTGAGAAAATAACACTTTATGGAAATTTTTGAAGTACAGGTCGTGTACTTTATAAGTACATGCCATGTACTTTGATATCATGTGAGGTCGTGTGCTGGCCATGTCTAGGACACACACAAGGTCATGTGGGGTTATGTGGAGGCCACTTAAAGTGGAGTACGGAAAAGCCTAGTACACGTAGTGTACTCCAAAATTACATGCTATGCACATTTTTTCATTAAACAGACCAGGGTTGCATCTAATCATCAGAACATGCTTCTTCTCCAGCTTCTTCGACCAAGAGCATCTTATACGGCCGAAAATCTCCACTGAGCCCAAGATCCTCCATCCATTCTTTGAATCGACTATCATCGATTTAATTGGATCCACAATGGTAAGCTCTTCCTTCTTCTAGACAAATGTTTTCCAATTCTTCATCTTTTTCAAGTTATTGTGTGTTGAACATTTTGTGTGTTTTCATAGATTTACAACATTCTAAGAAGATTCAAGCCTCATGGTTCAAATATATCTATCCCATAGCACCATGGTAGGTGGTTTTTTCCTTTCCATTCAAAGACCTTGAGTATTATGTGCAAATTCCACCAATACCCTTGAACAGGGTATTGTGTGATCACAGTTTTACCCATGTTGTTTTTCCTGCCTTGCTTGTATGCTTGTGTAGAGGTAATATGGCCATGTATAAGGATAATTTCTATGCTTGGTTGTTTTTTCTATGCCTTTTCTATTTATGACATTTTGGTCTTGTTTTGCCTTTGGCCGTTATACCTGTTTTCCATGCCTAGTGACCGTAGGATGGAGTATTGTTCCCGTACATGCTTGTTATGTTGTAGACTGGTTAGCCAAGTAGCTCTGTAGGTTTACTTTGGCCTTATAGCATTATTATGTACTTATTAGCATGGGGCCGTGAGAACCTTTTGCTATAGACTATAGGGGGATAGACCGAGTGAGCTTCCTCAGAGAGTCCTGGACATTATAGACTATAGGGGATAAACCAAGTGAGCTTCCCAAAGAGTATTGGAAATTATAGACCACAAGAGGATAGACTAAGTGAGCTTCCTCAGAGAGTCTTGAGCTTTATAGATGATACAAGGTTATACCATGTGAGATTTGTTAGAGAGTCTTTGTTTTGTTTGAATTTCCTTAAACCATTCCAGGATATAGGAGGAATTGACCGAGTGAGCTTCCTCATTGAGTCTGTGATCGACCTAAGGCTATAAGAGGAATTGACTGAGTGAGCTTCCTCTGAGAGTCTCTAGACCTTGGGGCTATAAGGGGAATTGACCACGTGATCATCCTCAGAGAGTCCCTAACTACCAAAGACTATAAGGGGAATTGACTGAGCGTGCTTCCTCATAGATTCTTATAATTTCGTATGACTAAATAAGAGGGGTTATGATGAGTGTACTACCTAGAGGGTTGTTGGTACATCTTGGATAGGACCAGAGGGGTTGGTTGTGAGTACTTCCCAGAGGGATTACTGTTTGTGGTTATCTGTTTGATTCACTGGTGCTTGTTGACCTATGGATTGTTTATTGTTGTTTATCATCCTATTTACTGGTTTCTGTTTACTACTTACTGTACTATTACATGCCATTTTCTCAATGACTGTTAGGCAAAGATCATCGGCTGGTTGCCCACTGGGATTTAGTCTAACACCCTGTTTGGTTCATTTTTTTGGGGCCAAAACGATTATATTTATACAGGTATATATAAGGAAAAGCACCCTTTGACTTCAGGTACTTGATTGCATTGGAGTAGGAGAGCATGGGACCAAGTAAAGGCTTGCAATGTTGAGGAGTTGCTTATCTATTTTCTTTTGTACATTGGTTTAGTATTTTATTCATCATTATGACTTGTGTGGATGATTTCCTAGACATATTTATCATTAATCATTTCATATATGTGTGTGTGCTCCTGTTGTCTATTGTTTTAGTCTTCCTTTGTTTACTGTTGTTGTATATATATTGATTCCACTATTGTATGTGTTTTTACATCCACTGTGTAATCTACCAATGAGGGCATAGTTTCCCCACTAACACACCCAAGGTTGTTGCTGCTAGTCGGCAGCCTTTGGCGTTCGGGGAAATGAACTTGAGGCCATGTGACCAACCGGGTATGGGGCGTCTCTAGGTGGCTCCAGGAACCGGGATGTTACAAAGTGGTATCAGAGGGATTCTTTTCTTTTGACTTATTTTTTGGAGCATATAGCCATGTAAAGGATGGAATAGGTACTTGGTAATAAGTTGTGCTCGGGAGTAGCTAATTAGTGTATAGGGAAAATCCATACTACGTCGTTTATTGCAGTTTTACTGGTTTACACGTTCACATTTGATATGATTTCACCGTTGGGTGATTCACATTATTTGTTTTGTCACCGTTGTTGTTATTACGTTTATATTTCTATCGTAACCCGATGAGATGAGGGTATACCATTTCATGCATCATATAGGAACTTGTTAGAAATCACATGCTATGCATTCTTGCCATGCTATCTAGGTTTTATTAGTAATTAAAAGTTGTTGTGATAGACGTTGTTTATATTATGCATGCTATTGTGATATATGAATTGATAGAATATCTACTGTTTGATAGAGAATTTTTTGTATAGTACTTTTCTTAAATGAACGCCAAACATTGGTTCTTGAGGTGTTATGTGCCCTCCTGGACCAGAATTTGGCGGATCATTGTATGGTTTCCTTGTTATTACTTTTATAAGATTCTAATATTTTATTATCAGGTAGTAGGGGCCCTCATGAATCAGAATTTGGCACCTTAACTCTTGTTTTCTGTGTTTTCTGGGCTTCGGAGAAGTTTCTGAGCTACTGCCTAGAAAAACCCAGAATACACGGTGTATAATTTATTAATACACACCATGTAGTTTTTAAACCATGTCACTGACTGTGTGGGAAGAAACACGGGGTTGTGAAAAAACGTCAGGAACACGCCGTGTACGGTAAGTAAACGTCGTGTTGTAGTGACCGTGTATCTACCTGTGTGACTAATGAAACCGATGGATGAATCTTTGACTATACATGTCGTGTCCTATTATCACATGTCGTTACATGTAACCTAAGTACCTGGCCATGTCACGAACAACACGGGTCAGGTAAAACCTGCAAGTACACACCATGTTCTCATGGAGCACGCCGTATAGAGTAAACCGTGTAGACGGCCGTGTAACTCACAACATGGGTCGTTGAAACATTTTCTAGTACACACCATGCCCTTAATGAACACACCGTGTAGTCTAGGATTATGAGGACTGTGTGGGTTAGCCGTGTAAGGAGACTCGGGCAAGGGAATAGAGTTCAAGTACATGCCGTGTGTAGGGACAACACGCCGTGTGGTTGGGGCGTTACACAACGAGTTGTGGCAGAAGTACACACCCATGTGAATGGCATAAAAGAACATGTCGTGTAGTTTTCATACACGCCATGTAGTCATGTTTTGTAAAACTTGAATGTTTCATTCTATCGTTCCCCTCTTGTTCTCTTGTGTTTTCAGTCTTTGATAATCCGGATTTAAGGTGTGATTTTGACCATTCAGAGCTTTGCGACCAATAATTCCTCCAGTTGTATGTCAGTTTCTAGATGGTGATCAGACACCGGATATGGCTGATCAGGGACCTCCTGCAGATCCTCCTATTATGCCATCCTTGGCACCAGCAGTTATACCAGTTGTAGGAACTGATGTGCAGTTTAGGGAAGACTTTATGAGGATGATATAGACCTTCTAGGGAGCGCCGCCTCTAGACCCATAAATGGAAGATTTGACGCATGTTTTTAAGCAGCATTATCCTTCTACTTTCTCAGGATATGGAGGACCTCAGGCTTCAGAGTCATGGCTAGAGGACACTTTGAAAATTTTCGAGCACCTAGAGATACCTCCGGAGAAGAGGGCGAAGCTCGCTACTTATATCATCCGAGACTCCGCCAAGAGGTGGTGGTAGGTGATATCAAAATTAGTTCACCATCAGAGTATGACTTGGTATGAGTTTCAGCACATCTTTTATGATTACTTCTACCTGAAGACCTTGAGGGCTGATTGAGCCTGGGAGTTTATGAGTCTGGAGTAGGGTACTCTTTCTGTTATGGAATACTCATCTCGCTATAATGAGTTTCAACGTTTCACACCTATTCCAGGATGTGATGATTTGTACCATGTGTGAAATATTTAGGATGGTCGGAGGCATGACATCCACTCGTAGGTGAACATCTTCAGGTTGACTTCGATATCATCTATCGTCAACCAGGGGATGATCACGGAGCGCAATCTGGGGGATTCTGAAGTAGTGAGCCAGGGCGGTTTAACCTCCAGAGATAGTGTTCCTGCTACTGATAGTCGTAAGAGTGGTAGGGAGTTTTCTCGAGGAGATTAGAGTCGGCGGAATGTATTTTCAGGAAGCCAGGTAGTATGCTACCAATGCGGGAGGAGCGGGCATACTACGCCTCAGTGCCAGAGACACACGATGTAATACTGATTTGCAGTAATATGGGCCATCTTCAGCAATTTTGTCAGATCTTCTCACCTACAGTTGGGTGTAGGGGTTCTTCTATGACCCCACATTCAAAAGATGCATCATGAGTTTCTCAGTAGTCTGGGAACTGGAGTTCTTCCGGCCGTGTGGGTCGAGATGGAGGTCGCGACCGTGGTGGTAAGTCACCAGGTTACAAGAGATAGTAGAGTGGATCATCTCAGAGTGGTCAGCAAGGGTCACAAGGCCATGGTACAAGCCAGAATATTGCAGTGGAGTAGACCCATCAGGAGCAGGATCCTAGACCTTCTACAGTTTGAGGTACAATCTTAGTATCCCCAGTTTTAACTTAAGCTCTTTTCGATACTGGTTCTATGCATAACTTTATCTTTTTTTCTATTGTAGAGAGACTTAGGATCTTCATATTTTCCTCTGCCGATAGTCTGACTCTAGACACAATGTTGGGGACTAGAGAAGTTAGTTTACATCAGTGAAAAGAGTGCCCTCTTGAGTTTGTAAGGTGTCACTTCACATGAGACCTCTATGTCCTAGATATGATGAGCAGTGACGTCATTCTTGAAATGGACTGGATAGTCCCCTTCTAAGAAGTAATCAATTGTTATCGCCACACGGTGAGTTTTATATCACCAGAGGGTGGATCTTTTCTTCATAGAGGTGAGTAGGATGTCCAGGGAAGTCAAGCAACGCCTGATCATAATGGGTTAAGATGAATTACAACCCATATTTCTAGTCTTTATCTAGATTACAAGGGCACTTCACCGTTATACATTCGTCTAGTGGTGGATCTTTTCAGGGATGTCTTTCCAGATTAATTTTCAGGTTTTCCTCTAGAAGATGAGGTAGACTTCTCGATTGAGCTCGTGCTAGGATTGGAACCGATGTCCATTCCTTCTTATATGATGGCTACACCTGAGTTGCACGTGCTCAAGAAGCAGTTGCAGGAGTTCCAGGCAAATGGTTTCCTCTTACCCAGTACTTCTCCATGGGGTTCTCTTGTCCTGTTTGCGAAGAAGGCAGACGGTACCCTCAAGCTTTGTGTGGATTATCGGAAGTGAAATTAGTTGACGACCAAGAACCGATATCCCTTGTCGAGGATCGATGATCTCTTTGATCAGTTTCGAGGAGCCCGAGTGTTCTCGAAGATTGACTTGAGATCCAGTTATCATCAATTTCACATTAGACCATATGATATACCTCTTACAGCATTCTGAATCAGGTATGGTCTATAAGAGTATATGGTTATGTTGTTCGGCCTCACGAACACGCCTTCAGTTTTCATGGAACTGATGAACCAAGTGTTCCATCTATACTTGGATTCCTTCGTGGTGGTTTTTGTGGATGACATCTTGGTGTACACTCACACTCAACACGACCATGCTAACCATCTTGAAATCATTCTATGTACACTGAGAGAGCATCAGTTATATGATATGATCTCAAAATTCCACTTTTGGATGGACTAGATTCACTTCTTGGGTCATGTTATCTCGGAGGCAGGAGTATCAGTGGACCCAGAGAAAGTGAGAGAAGTAGTTTCCTGGAAGCATCCAAAGAACATCTTTGAGGTTCAGAGCTTTCTAGGGATGGATAGATACTACAGGAATTTCATACAGGACTTTTCATGCTTAGCAGCACCACTGAAAGGTCTGACCAAGAAGGGTGAGAAGTTCTTATGGTCAGATTCTTGTGTGTCAGCCTTTCAGAAGATGAAATGGAGGTTGAAGTCAGCACCAATACTAGTCTTGATAGAGATGGCCAGGAGCTATAATATTTATTGTGATGCTTCAAGTATCGGGCTGGGAGCTGTACTTATGCAAGGAGATGGAGTCGTTGCATATGGTTCTCGGCAGTTGAGGCCACAGGAGAGGAATTACTCGATGCACGATCTGGATTTGGTAGCTATTGTTCATGCCTTACACAGTTGGAGACATTATATTTTGGGGGATCATTTTGTGGTTTTCACCAACCACAAAAGTATTAAGTTCATATTCACTCAGCGCGATCTGAATCTGAGACATCGCAGGTGGGTTGAGTATCTTCAGTCCTTCGACTTTGAGCTTGCCTATAATCCTGGATAGGTCAATGTAGTGGCTGACGCGTTGAGAATGAGAACTCAGATACAGCAAGCCCATGAGGGCAGAAGTGAGTGGAAGCTTATGGATCTGTTCTCTGAGATTCATTTGGAGGTGTACGACAGACAAGGGTAGACTTTTATATCATCTGTAGCTGTTACCTCGACTCTTCTCGATCAAGTACGGATTATGTTGCTATCAGACTCAGAAGGACTAGTCCTATGGGAGGTTGTGTCATGGGAGGACCCTCTTCTTGGATGGAAATTAGTAAAGGATAAGATCTTGCATTTCCAGGGATGTTTATGGGTGCCAGCAGACATATGTGAGGAGAAAATTCAGGACTTTCATTCCTCAGTTTGGGCAGTTCATCCAGGCATCACCAAGATGTTTCATGATCTACACCTCCAGTATTGGTGGCCAGGTATGAAGAGATATGTTGCTGGTTTTTTCCTAAGGTGTTCCACTACTCAGTAGGTGAAATTGGAGAATCAGCGAACAGTAGGTCTTTTACAGCAACTACCCATTCCCGAGTAGAAGTGGAATGACGTCACGATGGATTTCGTGACGGGTTTGTCGATGTCTCCTCGAGAGAACGATGTATTTTGGGTTGTCATCGATAGGCTTACAACGGTTTCTCACTTCTTTCCGATCAAGGAGACTTTCAGTGTTGATGAGCTGGGATCATTGTACATTTGAGAGATTGTACATCTATATGGAGTTCCACACTCCATTATTTCAGACAGGGATGTGCATTTTACTTCTTGGGTATGGAAGGGTCTTTAAAAGGATTTAGGTACACAAGTAATTTTGAGTACAACATACCATCCCCAGACAGATGGACATTCTTAGTATACGATTCAGGTGCTTAAAGAAATACTCTGAGTTTTGATTCTAGATTTTGGAGGTTCTTGGGAGAAGCATATACTTCTTTTGGAGTTTGCGTAAAATAATAGTTTTCAAGAAACTATCCAAATGGAACCTTATGAGGATTTGTACGGTAGGCCAGGACGATCACCTTTATGCTGTCTAGAGGCAGGAGAGGCATCTTTGCTAGGATCTCGTCTTGTTCGGAAGACCTCAGAGCAGATAGAGTTGATTAGGAAGAGGATGGCTATGACACAGTCTTGACAGAAGTCTTTTGCTGATCAGCGGAAATGACCACTAGAGTTCGAGGTTGGGGATCATGTTTTCCTGTGTGTCGCACTGAGGATGGGACACATGAGGATTCAGAGATGGGGTACGCTTTCACCAAGGTACGTCAGTTTATTTGATGTGTTGGAGAAAGTTGGGAAGGTTGCCTATTGGTTGATGTTTCCTCAGAGGTATTGGGATATGCATGACGTATTCCACGTTTCTCAGCTTCAACGTTACTTTTCAGACCCACCTCATGTCTTTCAACCTAAGGAGGTTGAGCTCGAATAGGATGCATCATTTGAAGAGAATCCTATCCTGATTGTTGTTCGTAGTATGAAGTTTCACCATGGCCGCTCTGTTCCTCTGGTACGGGTGATATGGCAGCACGAGAGAGTACCAGATGAGACATGGGAGAGGGAGACTGATGTATGATCGTAGTGGCTAGAGCTATTCGGGGTTCCTTCTTCCATGCCTCGCTAGGGAAATTTGGGGATGAAGTTCTTTAAGGGGGGAAGTTTGTGAGAACTAGAACCTTATTTTCATGTATGTTTTTCCTTTTTCTGGAGTTTTTGTGAAAAGAGGAGTTTCTAAAAAAAATTAAGTACAAGCCGTGTACTTTAATGCTGCGCGAGGATGTGTTCTGGCCATGTCCGGGCCACACACACGGTCATTTGGGGTGATTTGGTGGCCACATAAAAGGGAGTAATGAAAAATCCTAGTACACTCTATGTAATCCAAAAGTACACGTCGTGTACTTTTTTTCATTAAATGGACTGGGGTCTTATCTAATCGCCAGAACACACTTCTTCTCCAGCTTCGTCGATCGAGAGCATCCTGTACAGCCGCAACTCTCCTCCAAGCCCTTGAGCCTCTGTCCGTTCTCAGAATCGACCGCCATCGATTGCGTTGGAACCACAACAATAATCTCTTCCTTCTTCTAGAGCATTGTTTTCCGATTCCCCTTATTTTGCAAGTTATCATGGGTTGAACGTTTTGTATGTTTTCTTCGATCAACAACATTATAAGGTGATTCAAACCTCATGGTGAAACTATATCGATCTCCTAGAACCAAGGTAGGTGGTTTGTGACTTTCCATTCAATGTTCTTGAGTATTATGTGCAAATTCCACCAATACCCTTGAACGGGGTATTTTGTGATTACTGTTTTACCCCTGTTGTTTTTTCTACCTTGATTTTGTTCTTGTGTAGAGGTAATTTTTCCATTTATAAGGATAATTGCTATGCTTGGATGTTTTTCCCAGGCCTTGTTCTGTGTATGACCTTTTGGTTTTGTTCTGGCTTTAGCCGTTATACCTGTTTTCCATGCCTGTTGACCGTAGGATGGAGTATTATTCCCTGAAAAGCTTGTTATGCTGTAGACTAGTTAGCCAAGTAGCTCTGTAGGTTTTCATTGGACTTATAGCATTATTATTAACTGACTAGAACTGGTCCATGAGAACCTGGTGCTACAGACTATAGGGGGATAGACCGAGTGAGCTTCCTCAGAGAGTCTTGGACCTTATAGACTATAGGAGATAGACTGAGTGAGTTTCCCAGAGAGTCTTGGACATTATAGACCTCAAGAATATAGACCGAGTGTGCTTCCTCAGAGAGTCTTGAGATTTATGGACTATACGGGGGTAGACCTAGTGAGCTTCATCTAAGAGTCTTTGTTTTGTTTGATTTTCCTTTAACCATTCCAGGATATAGGAGGAACTGACTGAGTGAGCTTCCTCAGAGAGTCTGTGATTGACCCGAGGCAATAAGGGGAATTGACCGAGTGAGCTTCCTCAGAGAGTCTCTAGACCTTGGGGCTATAAAGGTAATTGACCGTGTGATAATCCTCATAGAATCCTTAACTACCTTAGACTATAAGGGGAATTGAATAAGCGTGCTTCCTCAGAGAGTCTTATAATTTTGTATGACCAAACCAGAGGGGTTAAGTTGTGTGTACTGCCCAGAGGGTTATTAGTACTTCTTAGATAAGACCACAGGGGTTGGCTGTGAGTACTTCCTAGAGGGATTCCTGTTTGTGGTTAGGTGTTTGCTTCACTACTGCTTTTTGATCGGTGGATTGTTTACTGTTGTTTATAATCCTATTTACTGGTTTTAGTTTACTACTTATTATATAATTACCTGCCATATGCTCACTGACTATTAGGCACATATCTTCAGGTGGTTGCCTACTGTGATTTAGTCTCACACCATGTTTGGGTCATGCTTTTGGGCCCAAACAGATTATATTGCTGTAGGTATAGACAAGGTCAAGTGCCCTACGACTTCAAGTACTTGATTGCATTGGAGAAGGAGATCATGGGACCAAGACAAGGCTTACGATGTTGAGGAGTTTCTTATCTGTTTCATTTTTTACTTAGGTTTTGTATTGTATTCAGCATTGTGTCTTGTCTGGCAGCTTTGGTAGAAATAAGTATCCTGCATAATTTCATATATATGTGTGTGCTCCAGTTGTCTATTATTTTAGTCTTCTGCTATTTATTGTTGTTTGATATTTATTACTTCCGCTATTTTATGTGTTGTTTACTTCCACTACGTACTATACTAATGAGGGCATAGTTTCCACACAAACACACCCAAGGACCTCGCTGGTAGTCAGCAGCGTATAGCGTTCTGGGAAATGCGCTTGAGTCCATGTGACCAACTGGGTATGGGGTGCCTCTGGGTGGCTCCCATAACCGGGTTGTTACAAAGACGGACCACTATAAGGCTTGTCCTCATTGGGTTACAAGGTACTGGTCCACACAGGACCTCTAGGTGCTAAACCAAATAGGACTGCTAGGTGATAACCCACAGTGGGTCGCTCAGTGCTGACCCACACAAGAGGCCATGGTACTAACCTCTGTATGGTCTGTCTCCAACCTCCGACTCACTACCAACCACTAGATTCCCACTCTGATCATATTTGATTATGGGGTAAATAATCCTCAATCCATTGGTCATATATCTACTAGAATAAAGCTTGATAAAGGGTAATTAAATGTACCTTCAAGTCGTAAGTGTTCCAATGCGACAGACCTCATGTCAATCTAATGCTCAGTCTTTGAGTTATGAGCATATTAGTTCCAGGGGCCTGATTGGATTTGGGTTCCATCCAACCCCGGATGTACTCCGAATATCTCCAAAACTATAGTGGAGTATTTCGAAAAGGATCTTCTTGATCCAAGGGCCCCAACACCTTATATGGTTTATTAAAAGGACACCTAGTTCCAATGTTATGGCCCTTTAAATGTTTCTAGGCCCGGTTGGGTCTGGGTTTGGTCCAACCCGGTCGGACTGACCAGGCCCAGCCCATAAGGGTGAGGCCTAGTAAGGTGTCGGCCCAGTATGGAGGCGGCCCGCTAGGGAGGAGGTACAGTTGCGGTGGAGCGTGGCCCATGATGGTAGGGGTGGAAAACATTCCCTCCGGTATCACAAACAGCCCAGGGCCATTCAGTTCAGAGAAAATATCAGTGTCAGGCAGGCGCCGCCCAGTCACCACAAAACCAGCCGGAGGCATGAGTTCTGCCTCCTCTGTGGCTTCAACTATGGATTTTGTTCACCAGAAGTGCATTGGTCGTGCCGTCTCCCTGCTCGTCGGCGGCAATGTGGTCATGCCACCTCCATTTTCCGTGGTCGGCCGATGACTCGGCCACCTCCTCTGTTCGCCGTGGATAATGAGTTGTGGTCTCTTGATCACAGGCGGTGTGTGACGACGCACCACACCATCTCTGTGGCCGGCCAATTTTGGCCATTCATATGACTACTATAGCTTTGTGCTACAGTCTCCTTTTTTTACGGTGCTTTTCGGTGCCTGCCTTCATCATATCCGGTCAGCGTCGCTGCATTGGTGGTACTCAACGGATAGCGTAATGGTGTAGCAAAGTAGCGGAGGGTCCAATATGGGTTGGTTAGGCCTCTTCCCTCTACTTTAGCTCATAACATTAGGGAGGATAAAGGTATTAAATAAAATTACTTGAATTCAAAACAAGAAATCAAAACCCCTACAAAGATACCCCGCAACAACCCCCATCAAAATCATATGAATCGAGAAACCAATTGCTAGTCAGTTGGTCAACGTTCTTCATATTATTCAAGAATGGAGAAGAGGAAACCATTTAATATGTGTAAATGAATAAACCCCTAACCTCGAATCATTGGAGAAATCCCACGTTTGAAGGTGGGTCGGTGTTCTTCGTTCCCACAACAGGATTCAAACGACGTCGCTCGATCGTCGATCTACGACTCAGGGTTTCAGTGTCACTTGTCACTGATTTCTGGAACCGGCTCCATCCACCATTGTTTCTTGGCAGAGTTGTGCCAATAATCCTCCCCATAATCCATATATATATGAGTGGGGAGGGTAAATAATGATGTGGGGAATTAATGGGGGATCATTAATTAGGAACCTTCTTATTTCCCCAATGACGTCATTACGTAGGATTGAAAAGTCAATCCATTTATTAGATTGAATAATCGCTGGCCCCACACTCCTCTTGTCCTTTGGTGGAGAAGAAAAAAATTAAAATAATTAAAATATTTTATTTCATTTCAAAAAAAAGTCAACAAACATTACATTTTATCCAGACCTACTATGGTCAAAGTAATGCCTCCCTTAAGCTAATATATGTTCTGTGGATTCAATGGTGCCCTCATATTTTCTATCTGAGCAATGATTTAAAAGTAAGAAAACACCACTGACGTGTTTACAGAACATACCCAAAAAAAACTTTAGAAATTCATTCTGGGAAAACTGGGCCTCGAAATCGAGCGGAGTCAATTTTCGTAGACTCATAATATTTTCATATAATTAATAAAATTCATGTGAAATCTAGATCATTACATTGTCCCCACCATAGTGATTTTCATACCTGAAATCTACAACATAGACTAAGGATACAAAAGGGGGTACTGAGCACAAATCTGAGCCTTCCACTCCCATGTGATCTCTAGGAGATTCATGTGCTACCATCAAACTCGCACTAGAGGTATCAAACACCCATGAAGGAACCACTTCTATCAATCCTCAAACTCTACTGAATCCTCCGTAAACGCTGCCCCATCATCGATGTCCAGCTCTCCATGGTCTATGATGTGAAATTGGTCGTGCACATATCTCCTCAGCTAGGATACTTAGAAGAAGTTGTGAACCCTCTCCAACTGATATTTAAGTTCCAAGTGGTATTCTACCTTGACTATCCTCTAAATTATCCGAAACGGTTCGGTAAACCTTGGTGATGACATACCTCCTCATCCAAATTTCCATAGTCCCCATCGAGGAGAGACTCGCAAGAATACGTAGCCCCACACGTGTAACTACAAAGGTATCTATACCTTGTCAGAATAATACTTCTGTCTACTCAGTGCAGTCTTCATCCACTCCTAGATGACCTCCACTATCTCAGTGGTAGCTTGTACCAACTCTGGACCCATAAGTGTTAACTCCCATGGGTCTATCCAACAAATAAGGGATCCGCAAGGTTGACTGTATAGGGCCTTGAATGGTGCCATACTGATGGTGGAATGATAATTATTGTTGTATGATAAATCCACCAATTTCAAGTGATCCTCCCAATTGTGGCCAAAATCTAGGATGCATGCATGACACAATTAATCGAGTGTCTGTATGGTCTGCTCTATCTGATCATCTATTTGAGGATGAAAGGAGGTGCTCAAATGCAGCTGAGTCCCAAACGCCACTTTTATTCCCTTCCACAACCAGGATGTAAAACATGTGTCATGGTCAGATACCATCTTCGATGCAACCCCATGAAGTCGCAAAATCTCAGGTACGTAGAGGCGTCTTAGTCCCTCTACTGATCCTTGCTATCAGATAGGTAAGATATGGGAGGACTTGGTGAGTTGGTCAGTGATCAACCATATGGAATCATGTCTCCCAGACGTACGTGGAATCCCTATCACAAAGTCTATGGAGATACCATCACAATTCCACTTTGGTGCCTCTAGTGGTTATGTTTAGCCTACTGGAACCTGATTCTTGGCCTTCACTTGCTGACAAGTGAGGCATCAGAAAAAAGCATCGCTACAACCTTCTTCATGCATGGACACTAGTGCTGATGTTAGAGGTCCTGGTACATCTTCGCTACACCAAGATGTACCACCAGAGGGGATGTATGAAACTCCCTCAACACCCCCTCCTATAATTCCACTGGTACCATGGTATGTCCTCTGAAGAGGATGTTGTGTTCCCCACCTTTAGAAAATCCTTTTGGTGCTTGTCCTGAGGATATCTGAGCACGTTGAACCTCATAGTCAGTGTCCTCAAACTATGCCGCCCAGACTCACTGATGGAGTGTGGGAGTGACTATCATATACTGGAGGTATGTTGGTCCATCTCTATCCATCAAAGTTATCTACATCGTGGCGAGCTGCTTCGTCACCTCACATAACAACTTCAGACCAGACCTCATACTGAGAGCATCTGCTACCATGTTTCCATTCCCAAGATTATAGACTATCTAAACGTCATAGTCCTGGAGGAACTCTGGACATCATTGTTGTATCGAGTTCAAGACCTTCTGAGATAAGATATAAATGAGACTCTTTTGATCATAGTATAATGTAAAGAGTTCTCCCTGCAAGCAATGTTGCCAAATCTTCAAGGAGAATACCACTACTGCTAACTACAAGTCGTAAGTAGCGTAGTACTTCTCATGTTGTCTCATCTATTGTAAGCCATAGGTGATCAATGCTTGCTCCTACATCAGGACACACCCATGTTTGGTCCCTGATGTGTCGCAGTAGAAAACATACCCAATGCCTTCTTCTGGTAGCCTCAATATGGGGGAACTCTTCAGTCTCTGCCTCATCTCCTAAAAACTCTACTGGTATCTATCCATCTATACAAAGGGCTCTCATTTTTTTTCAAAGATTAAAAATGTGTCAAAACTATAGAAAAGTCAAGAACAAATCTCTAGTAGTATTTAGCCATCCCTAGGAAGCTCCGCACCTCGGTCACACTTCTGGGTGGCTATCAAGCAAGCCCAACCTCTATATTCATCGGATCCACTCCAACTACATCCTAAAAGATAACATGTCCTAGAAAGTGTACCGCACATATCCAGAACTGGCACTTCGAGAGCTTACCTTAAAGCTGGTGCTCTCAGAGTGTATCTAGAACTATCTATAGATGATAGGCATGCTCCTCCTCCATCGCTGAGTAGACTAAGATTTCTCTGAGGAAGACCACCACAAACCGATTGAGGTATGGCTGGAAGATCATGTTCATGAGTTCCATGAACACTAATGGTAAATTGGTCACACCTAATGACCTAACCAAGAACTCATAGTGGTCATACTGACATCTAAAGGTCGTCTTCTCCACATCGTCATCTCGTACTCTGAGTGGATGATAGCCTAATCTGAGGTCTATCTTCGAAAACCAAGAAGCTCCATTCAGGTGACCAAAAAGATCATCAATCCTCGCAAGTCGATACTTGTTCTTAAAGGTCACCTAGTTCAGGTGCTGATAGTCCACAAAGAGTCTCAAACTCCCACCACCCTTCTTGGCGATCAAAATCGGGGCTGTCCATGGAGAAACGTTGTGCCTTATGAACCCCTTTCTTTGCATGTCCTCCAACTATACCCGTAACTCACGAAGCTCCATGTGAGCTTTCTAATACGATGGTTTAGATATCGGTGAAATTCTGGGGTATATGTTGATGTGAAATTCTGCCTCTATTTGTGGAGGTAGTCTTGGAAAATCATCAAGAAAAACATCGGCATACTGGTCCCCCACTACAGGATAGCTCAGACTCTCAACATCTAATCCTCTAAGGATAAGGCTTGACAACTGATGTGAAATAGGATACACCCTCCTCTGGGTAAGTCCATCATGTGATGAAAAGGTTCCCTTCTCATTGTTGAAGGAAAAAGTGGTCCCATATGTGAGGACACACCACACTTTGAGCATCATACAATCAATCTTTGCATGGACTGTGGATAACCAGTCCATACCCAGGATGACATCCTAAGGCCTTGATGCCACTACTAGGAGATCCTAGATGAATATCTCACCTCATATAGTATGATCACATGGCCTTATCAAGTGTGTAATCGTCGAATATTTTCCCGTAGGAGTCTCTAGCCGTAGGGATCGAGCCAACGACTCCATCAGAATCTCCGAGCTCCGAATGAGGGTCATGGAAATAAAAGAGTGACTGACACATGTGTCTATAAGTATATAAGTTAAGGTGGAGTAGACACAAATATTTCCTCTAATCATCACTAGAGCATCGTGGTCGTAGGCCTCAGCTGCCTGGAGCTGAGATTATCCCTGTGCACCTGCTCCCTAGGGTCAGGGTGGACCACCTGGTGGTGGTGAGGGTAGAAAATTATATCGCTGCCCACCACCTACTGCACATCCAGCTACACTACCATGTTCCCTATTGCCAGTGGACCTCCATGATCGAACATATGCCTCTGCCTCGGCAGTCCCTCAACCTTCTGCTGGTCGTCCGTACGGAGGGTCGGGCAGTCGCAAGCTATGTGACCCTGCCCGCCGCATGTGTAACACTGCTTGTCTCTCACCTGACTTCCTCTACCTCATGATCCCTACACCTCCAAACCTACATCTCGGGGTCATCCACTAGAAGGTCTGGACCTCTTGGACCTATGTGTCATCTATCTACTGCCTACTACAAACTATCTACTACCTGACGTCCGGTGGTGGATCTCGCTATGGTTGTCTTCTCAGCTAGGAAGCTCTCTAAAAAAAGAACTCGCTCTAGCACCCCATCCTGAGTCAGTATGCTTATAATTACTATAAATTCTCTAATCTCTCATCAGAGACCCCGATCAAAGTTCCAGGCCCTAATGAAATGGTCTCGTACCATGTCGGTGGAATAGCGGGAGAGATCAATGAACCTCTCTGAGTATTGGGCCACTGCCATGCTACCCTACTGTAGGTGTAGCCACAGCTGTATACACACAAAGAGTAATTTATCTAAGAAAAAATCTACCATGAAAAGCCTCTCGATGTCCTCTTAGACTAGGTTCACCTCATCGTGTATCTGTAGCATCAATCTCCACTATCACCCAGCTGCTTCCTGGAAGATACTGATTGCTAGGATCACTGTAAGATCAGTTGGTGTCCCAACTAGGTGGAAAACTCTTGCTACAACATCCAACCAGTCCTCAGCCGCTGTGGGTTCCTCTCACCTTGGAATTTCAGAGGCCTCTGCCACTGAAAATCAAGCAAAGAACTCATTCGGCGTACACTCTCGGCTGGTGGGGCTGGTGGCAACGGCTTCCCAATGGGTAGTGGTGATGCCGGTACACAACCTAAAGGTGATAACACTGTAAAAGGGCCATTCACTGAGGCATCATCACTTGGTAGGCCTTCATCGGAAACTCTCTCAAGAATCCTATCTAGCTGCCTACGTGGTGGAATCCTGAAAGAAGATAGGTGTACCACGGTCAAAAAGCTAAACCTGGTGAGCTAACTCAAGAATAAATCAAAAGGAGAAACTTTCCAAAAACACACACAATCAGTGTTTTCATGCACTGAGTCGAAAATAGGAATTTAGGGTCCTGGTGTATGGATATATCGGCCATCGCCCCAACACTGGACTCCAAGAACTAAAAACCACACTCATAACACTTAACAATATTGCTACATTGAAAAGATCAGAGTCCTAGTTCTTCAGTAGAACTGACTCCTATGATACCACTTTATCATGTCCCATCCCCCGGGGCCTATGCTGTGACTACCCGAGGCCCACCATCCAAAGGCCAAGGGATGATGACTAGCACCAGAAAGGTGTATCCCTATAATGGTAGGGCATTGCCTTTAAACATGTACAAACTCACTGACTCGAATGCAACAAGAAACAACCACTAAGTATCTACTGTAGTAAAAGGGTGATGAAAGTAAGGGGCTGGAATACAAGCCCAAATCAAAATTACAAGTACAACTGAAAAGAGAAAGTAGCTCCTGAATCATCCACCGAGAATCCTACATGAAGGGTAGGTACGGATCGCCTCTTCAGAACTCCACATCTGCCTATCTACTCCACGAACCGCCTGGTCCTGGATCCCTTAAACCTTACCCCAACTACTCATCATCTTCACAAGACACAACAATGTGCAGGAAAATCCCATGCATGGGTGAGTATAACAATATCCAGTAGGGACCCCATGACCCTCGAAGGTCTCTTAGAATTCAACAAAATAAATACCACAAAGCATGATCTCAATCGTAAAACACAAGAAATAGACACAACTCAATTAGAGTCTAAGCTAAAACCAGGTTTTCAGTGAAGTATAGAAGTACAAATGATTAGTCGAGAGGATAGATAATCTTATTCTCTCAAGAGGGCCTGCTGAAAACTATATAGAGTCTGACCCACACATGATCGATAGGTAACTGACCCCCGCAAAAACCCATAATGGATTTGATCCACCCAGGATCAATAGGTAACTAACCCCTACAGTGAACCACACAGGATCTGACTCAAATATGATTGTTATATCACTGAACCACAACGGGACACATTAAGGTTGTTCCTCGTCGGGCTGCGAGGTACTGATCCACTCAGGACCGCTAGGTGCTAATACACATAGGACCGCTAGGTTTTGACCCACACAGGGTTGTTCGGTGCTGACCCACACCAGATCGCTGGGTACTAACCTTCTTACAATCTGTCTTCAACCTCCACCACACTACCAGACACTGGATTCCCTCTCACAGCACGCATGATTCTAGGAGAGTTTCTCCTCAAGTCGTCTGTCATATTTCAACCGACATGAATATCTAAAATGGGGTAACCCAAATAACCTATATGTCGTAAGGGTTCCAACTCGATAGACGGTGTGTCAATCGGACACCCATTCTGTGAGTTATAAGTGTTCTAGTTCCAGAGGGCCCGGTTGGATTTGTGTTTAATCCAACCCCAGACATACTACATCTGTCTCCAAAACTCAAGTGGAATATTCCAAAAAGGATCTCCTCAGTCCAAGGTCCCCAGTGCCATAGACAGTTCATCAAACGGATGCCTGGTTCTCATGTTTAGTTCTTTTTGTGAGAAAATATACTTCAAACTCTTGTGATCAATATAAATCTCACATTTTCACCATAGAGATAATGTCTCCATATTTTCATTAAAAAGATTGCAGCTTCTAACTCAAGATCACGAGTGAGATATTTTTTCTCATGAATTTTTAGCTATCGTGATGCATAGCCAATAACTCTATTATTCTGCACAAGGACACAACAAAGTCCTTTCTTTGAAGCATCACTATAAATAACAAACCCATCATTCCCTGATAGTAGATTAAAGCTAGACGGATTGACAAATATTCTCTTCAGTTCTTCAAAAAATTCTTCACACTCTGTTTTCCAAACAATTTTAACTCCTTTACGTGTGATATTGGTTAATGGGTTAGCCATGCGGGGAAAATTATGCACAAAACATCGATAATAACCTAATAAACCAATAAAACTATGTACCTCAGTTATACTCATAAGTGCTGGCCATTATTGTATTTCCATGGTCTTGGAATGATCAATAGAGATTCCATCCTTAGAGAAAATATTTCTAAGAAAATAAATCTCCTGAATCTAGAATTCAAACTTGTTATAATTCATTTCTTCTAAGAGTCTTAGAATAATGCGCAAGTGATTTTCAAGATCTTCGTATCTTTTGGAGTATACCATGATATCATAAATAAATACCAGTACAAATTCATCAAGATATTCCTTGAAAACTCTATTCATTATATCAATGAAGACATATGGTGCATTAATCAATCTAAAAGGCATTACTGTAAAATCATAATTCCCGTACCTGGTTTGAAATGCTGTTTTCAGAATGTTTTCCTTCTTCACACACAACAGATGATATCCAGATTGAAGGTCAATCTTTGAAAAATATTGAGCTCCATGAAGTTGGAAGAATAAATAATCAATGCGAGGTAGGGGATACTTGTTCCTTTTTGTTATAACATTGATCTCCCTGTAGTCATTGCACAACCTCATAGATCCATATTTCTTCTTAACAAAAAGGAAGGGGATCTACATGGAGAAACGCTTGGGTGAATAAATCCATTATTACTAAATTTTTCTAGTTATTTTGTTAGTTCCACTAATTCCACAGTGGCCATTCTATAAGGGGTCTTCGATATGGGCCTTTAATCAGGAATTAAATCAATGGAAAACACAATTTATCATTTTGGAGGATGTCCATGTAAATCCTCTAAAAACACATCAACATATTCTTCCACTATATGTATGTCCTATATTCGAAAATTATTTTCCTCAACTATAGTTATTTCATTCTCTTCTTCCCCAGCAGTTGAATTTAGTAGAGTTACTGGGGGCAGATCTAGATAAGAATCAATTGGAGACATTTCTGCTCTAAGGATAAGGTACTACTTATCATAATCATGAATTGTAGCCTCCTTTTTCTTATAATAAATTTTCACATCATTGTCTAAAAGCCAATGCATACCATGGATTATATCAAATTGAATCATGGTTATGACGATGAGATCAGTAGATAAAGAACATTAATATGCCCTAATGGGCACTAATTCACAAAACATTGTTTCAATTATACTTTCCTTAAAAGTTTTAACTGAAAAATCCCTTGTTAAATGAAATCAGAAATATCTAATTTTCTTTTGGTGCTTAGGAAATTCATTTGCATAATGACAATTTTCTCTACAATTTTATCATTCAAAATTTAAAGCCTCTTTCTTTCCCTTGCAATCATGAGCTTGGTGGCCTTTTTCACCACATATGTAAGAGAATCCCATTCCCTTCAGGCAAGTAATGTGGTGTTCCTCCCCGCATTTACCATAGGATGGATATTCAACTTTCCCTTCTTCCCATTATTTCCATTTCCATAGTGTTCAACAGTTCTCTTCTTCTCCTTCTTTTCTTTAAAGTCGTAGGACATAAAGAATTCTTTTTCTTTCTTGATAGCACATGAGACAATATGTTCGTATGATAAGAAGGATTGTGAGACTAATGCTCATCGGAAAAATGGATTTAACCCATCAATTAATCTATCAATCTTACTCCTTGGGTTAAATATATAATCTATAGCATTTCGTGCTAACCTTGTAATGTTAGCCTCATTTTGCGAAATTCTCATCATCCTTTTTCCTCAGACTCAAAAATTTTCTTTCCATATCTGTTTGATGGTCATGAGGAAAGTATTTTTATAAGAAAATATTTTTAAACTCCCTACATTCAATTTTTTATTATTCTTCATCGTCCTTTTTGTTTTTAATTAATGACCACCATTGATCTACATCTCCTGTGAGGTGATAAACTGCCATGAAAACTTTTTCCCTTTATCTTCTCCCCAAAGAATGAAATATTTTCTCTAAGGAACTTATCCATTCCTCAACTACTAATGGATATGTACTGCCATTGAATTTTGGTGGTTGGTTCCTCTCTAAGCTGTCTAATATTGATCCTCCATGTTGTGGATCAGGGTGATCCATACGGGTAAGGTTATTATTCATAACCTGAGTGAGTTGTCCCAGTATGGTGATAAGATGATTAGAACCAATTGCATCACCAACTCCATTATAATTATCTAGAGTAGGAGAGAAATCCCTACATGGATTACATGCATTGATATGGTTTCTATTCCTTCCACTAGGTTCCATTTCTAAAGAATGACATATCGTAGATTAGTTTATGAATCACAATACATAAATCTGAACTTTTAAAACTCTTAACATAAATTGAACTGTTTATGGATATAATACATAATCATAAAAATGTTTTCTTTTAGAAAGAATATACTCATAAACCCTTCATAATTGTTTTTTAAAGAAAATGAGAATTATCCAAAGCATATCCCCTGGGAGTGTCGTAACCAAGAGTGCAGCAAGGACTGTTGTAGTGCACTAGTTCTCATTCAAGTCTAGATCAAAGCGGTGTTTTCAAGATTTAACCCAAGGTACCTCAGTGCTAGAGCTGCCTCTACCTGCTTGTATCTAAACAGGGATGTATTTATTGGAAAACTCACAAAATCTCTACAGTACCAAAATTCTAGGAAGATCATCTATACTAATCCTCAATGTATATCTTAAGGTAGTGTTCTCTAATCAGAGTTTATCTAGATTTAGCTTCCAAGGTTTGTACTAAACCTCCCTCTGATACCAACTGTAATTCCTTGACCCTAGTAACCTAGAGTCTATGCATTACTACATAGCATTGGCATCATCACAAGTGATCAAATCCCGAAATATCGATCAGTTTAGTATCCTAGGAAGCACTAGATACATTCATAATATTTACATTACATCATGAAATAAAAACATCAAAAAAATTCCCCCCTTTTTAACACACTTATATCCTTACCCAATCCCTACAGTTCAACCATAAAATACTTCTTCACATATTGGGAAAAATAAAACATAGAAAGGGGTGAGCTCAGATTCTCAGTAAGGATAAAAATATAGCAGAAACTTTCTAAATAAGCAAAAACATTTAAGGAAACGTGTAAGAATAAAACAAAATCATTTTAAATATAATATTTAGAATAATATTAAATTGATAAAATAAAATAATTCCATTTACTTATTCATATGGTTATTATAGTAGTCTAATAATCACATTCCATATCAATAGCTACATTCATAATGATGGAATTCATAATTCCAGACTTCATAACCACATAGTCATGGCCTTGTGCCAACACTACAAATAAGATTTTGTCAAAGATTTATTCTAAGACACTAGTTTGTCTCATGAGACCTAACGATGCATCGACGAGATATGAGGGGTTCCACCCATCACTTACTATGTCCAATGCATTCCTCATATGAAAAGGTTTAAACATAACATAAACATTCATATTAAAACTAGCATATGAAATGTCAATACATTATCCATAAAACATGAATGGTATAAGAATAACACATCCACATTAAAACATATCACAAAACCTTCAATACAATATGGAATATTTGTTTCATAATAAATCAACTTCAAACAAGCTTAAAATCCCTCAAAAAGATGTTGACATTGATGAAATCAAGACTTTTTTAGAGAAATGTCTCTTTCTATTTTGAAATCATTTAGAATTCATATAATTATAAAAGAAAACGTTTATTTTTAAAATATTCTTGTAATATTGTAAGGGTATCTTTGACAATTTTATAACGGTAGAGAATAGCTACACTCGTCATATAAGTTAAAAAACATTCTTACCTTAATTTTGTCGAAAAGGTCATAAAGTACATTGTTTAGAATATGATAGAAAGAGTCATTTCAAAAAATATAAGGTCAAATAAGGGTATAAATGATTTTAACCCATATTATAGTAAATAGTAAAAATATTTTGAAATACATTTTTAAGAAAACATGGATGTGGATGATAAAGAGGCCCCGATAGATATTTACGTAGAAACAACCTTGGATAATAAAGAGATCGTGAAATTAAGCATTATATTGCACTTTTCCTTGGTCGAGTGTACTTTAACATTCTTTATAATAGTTAAATAATTGTTATTAACTTATAAGAGAAATATATACATAATTATGATATCATATATGATCCTCTAATACTGCTTTGTTAATAATATTTTAGTAGTATCGTCGTTTTAGATGTTAACTGATCTGTTTTCCTTTATATGCTCACTTACATTAGCCATCTTTGTTATGGATAGGATGTATTTTTTTCATATCCAGAATGATATTAAGTTCTTAGACATTATTTTTAATCTTAAAATTAAAATTACTCTTGAATGATTAAGATGGGGAATGAATCTCATCATGTTTGTGGAGACGATAATCCATACGTACACACGAGTGACAATACCACTATATTGATGGTGAAAACATATGTAATTGGATGGTATATCATATATAAATAATCAGAAACATTTTATATTAATTATTCACATCACTTAAATTCATTATTATACCCATCAAAAATAATGAATTGTTTGAATAACAAACTACACCCAGACGTGGAGACGGTAAGCCATATGTATGCACGTATGGTGACATTTTCATTTATAGGATGGATAGAATAACAAATATGGTTATAACATATTTATAAAAACATCAAATTATATAGAATATACTGGAGTAATTATTTTATAATTGAAACAACAAAGAAAGAAGAAGTGGAAGAAGAAAAAAACTTGAGAGTGGTGATGAAATATTATCTCTTCTTTGTGTTCTTCCTTTTGATTTGATCAAAAGGTCTCCTTAGGTTGGATTTCAGACCAAAGAAAGGCTTCCAGGATGAAGGGAGGAATGTTGGGTGGATATCTGGGCATGGGTTGGCCGAGAAAAATGTCTTTGGATGAGTGAAATTAAGAGAAGGGCAAGTACCCTTTTATAAGAGAGGTGAGGGTCACTTTAGGAAGAGCTTGAAATATTATTTTATAATAAAATCATTTTCGGTGTGTAATGGATCCAAAATAAATTATTAAGAGGATAAGGTGGGTATGTGTCAAAAAAATCTCAACCAATAGGTTTTAGATAGGTTTAGGTCACCATATTAACCTTATCTTTTATATTTAACTCTTAGTAAAATAGTTTGACATTTACCATGTCTCTTTGTATT
The DNA here is from genome assembly GCA_963277665.1 of Viscum album. Lineage (NCBI taxonomy): Eukaryota > Viridiplantae > Streptophyta > Magnoliopsida > Santalales > Viscaceae > Viscum > Viscum album. The sequence goes on along the minus strand of OY728136.1, from coordinate 1,234,397,442 downwards.
TTTATATTATATGGTTAGTAAACATACTATAACAACGTCAAGAGAACCCCATGTGGTTAATTATTAATATATATAACCTTATCTATGTCCTTTGGCATATGCTTATATTTTTAGAAATATTATACCAATTAATAATATCGTATTTGTTTTAAAAACTCAATTATGTCAATTTTTACACTATTTTGTATTTGGTATTTTTGAAAACAATAAAATCATGATTACTTTGAAAAAAATTATTAGTCAACCCTAAAATATCATATTAACCTAGAAAATTAGTGTAATTCATCAAAAGTCTCAAATTAAGTTTATTTGGATATGTATAATATCAATTATTTTAATCTTTCATTAATAATGTAATTACTATATCATCATTGTGTCATAAATAAATTATATTATTTAATGTCAAAAATTTTGAACTAAAATACCATAATGTAGGAAGTATTTTTATATTTCTAATGAATATTTATAATTGAATTTATCTTATTTATAAACCTATATTTAATATGGTCTAGTTATTAAACTTTGAATTTAAGTCTTTTGACTCTCCTTTAAATAAAATAATAATAAAGGTCTTAATCTAATCCACATTCACAAAAGAGGATCATATTTTATTACTAAGGTTTTTTTTGGTCGAATTAAACTTATTTTATAGAATTACGACATGTTTTAGGGTAATTATAATATCATTTTTACCCTTAATTACCCTATTTACTTTTAACCATGCTAAATAAAAGTAAAAAGTTACTATTCACCAAAAATTATTTTCATCTTATTGAGCCATATTTTACTTATTGATGTCAACCGTGTCTCTCAGATTTTTGAAATTCAACTCATAAAAGTGGTAAAATTATGTTTTATAAAAAATTTCAAATGCTCCTAGGAGGTGGGTAAAAGATAGTAAATAGTTCAATATTTTTTATACGTCTAAACATATTATAAAATGAATCTAATGAATTAAATTGAACTTATATAGGTAATATGTATCTATTTTGTCCTAAAATAAATTTAAATAAAATAAATAATTATTCAAATAAAAATTTTTGTTTTAACCAATAATGCATTGCTTTTCACAATTCGTCAAAAATTGTAAGTTTTCAGAAAAATAAAAAAAAATTGACACTAAGTTAATTTTGATATTTAAAATTCAAAAATGAAGTCTATTTTTAAAAATACAATTTATAAAATTTCAAAAGGAGGGTGTAACTGTTCATAACGACTAGTTTGATTGGTCGCGGTGTGTTAGAATCTTGAAGTTGCGTACAATGCAAGCTATTGCATTATTCAAAGGGAAACGTACCATGGAAGCTTGCGGTGTTACATAATGCCTTTGATAAGAGAGTCACAAAACTGTAGATTCAATGGTACCCTCAGATTTTTAATCTGAGCAGTGGTTCAAAAGTTAAAAAACGATGCTCACGCATTTATTGAACGTACCCGAAAAAAGGTCTGTAATTCATTCTCGGCAGACCGCGCCTCGGAATTAGCCACCGTCAATTTTCACAGACTCATAATAATTCCGTATAATTAAAAATATTACATAGAAAATATTGGTCATTACATACCTACCCTATCTTAAGTAGATGGAATTTTCATATATATATTTCATGAAGATAGACAAATTAGATCCCTAACCTATACTAAATTGAAACATTATATACCTGGAAAATGATCCCCCATTTTTAGTGAAATCATTGAAGATATTGGACCATAGAGACAAAGTTATATGTTATAGGATAACTCACCCAGTCAAAGTACTATGGTGGAACAATTCATATGATGTGGAAACATGGGAAACATAGAAAGCAATGAAGAGGAACCAACCTTACAAGTTTTAACCGTAGTATGTCAACAAAAATTTGGAAGATGGAATTTCTTAAGGCGGTGAATGTAATAAATCAATATTTAATCAATGGAATTTTCCGTCTTATTTAATTGAGATATATTTAGTAATGAATTATTTTATAAATAACATGAACAACATGATAAAACCAATAACATTTTATTAAATTAATTTTAACAATATGTTTTGAGATTAATTATTTTCCATAATAATTGATCATATTACAATGTGATAAAAAATATTAAATAATTTAAACTAAATATATAAATTTTTTACACATGATTTTCTTTAATAATCATATTAAAAAAACTATAGAAATGAAGTTGAATATTAGAAATACTATATTTATATTCATAATAAAAAAATATAACCATGATAGAAAATATTTGTAAATTAAGAATGGTTGAAATATGTGGAATTTATATAATACATGGAAGTCATATAACCCTTATAAATCTAACAATTAAAATTTTATTCTCACCATTGGAATAGTAACATGGCCCTTAGGAATGGTTACATAATCGATATAATATTATCATCACCTATGTATGTGTGAAATGGTATTTAATTATCTTATAAAATGAAAATTTAACGTAATAAAATAGTGATAATGTATATAAATGTTTAAGAAATGATAAAATAAGTGTATTTATTATTATAATCAAATATTCTATTTGAATTATTATATCAGATATAATTATTTGGAAGAATGGTTGCATTCATTATATAGATTTAAATATTAATATATTGATGTACTATAATTATTATATCATATATTACATCGTAAATAATTTTTAAATGTGTCATAAAAATGATCATAACATTAAAATTGGCATTTTTAACATAATAAATTATTTTAAATAAAAATATATATTTCATATATACGAAACTATTTTCATAAATTTTAATTGAATTTATAGATTATAAATGCCTAAAATTTTAGTGTTTTTTTGGTATTTTTCAAAAAGAGTAGAATATATAGTGAATAGTGATATATGAAAAAATATAATATTAAACATTATATGAAAAATTACTAACTTTTTGAGTCTTGTATGATATAATAACTCATTATTTATAATTGAAAAACACCATGAACTAAATTTAGTTGCGAGATTCATTAAAATTGTTCTTCTTGATCCAATATTATAAATTAATGAATATAATATCAAAAAACACCTCTTCTCCCCCACTACTAAATACCATCCCTCGACACTCCTATACAGAAACCTTCTAAGACATAGATATTCCTAAATTTCTATAAAATTATCTTTCCAACCCTCTCCCCAATGTCCACAATGTTATTCCCACAATGAATATAAAAAAAAAATTTCATTAACTTGTATTTCATGATAAAGAATATAAGTGGCAATATTCTCAATATTAAATTTGTTTTATCTTCTACCTTATCCACATATCACCCATTTAACGTCACATAGAGACACTAGTATTATAAATATAATTAAATTTCATTGTGTTAATGGAATATCTATCACCAATCCTTTTATCTTCTCTCCTATTTCTAAATATAATAATTCTATTCATCCAATGGTCGATTAACCACCACAATAAACAATTTATTTAAATTTTCCAACCACCTTGAAAGATGGTTACTGAAATAATATTATTTTTAGAATTTATGATAATAATTATATTTTAATTTTTTTTTGAATCTGTATTGTAATAATAAAAATTTTATTAAATAAAATAATTATTATTTATGATGGTCTGTAAAACAGCCTATATGGATAAACCATATAAGAATACTTTCTACAGTAAATTGATTATCAATATTATGAAACAAATATGAATATTTTGTATGGTTTAAATTTATGAATGAAAATCAATATTCTATCATTTTCCTTCTATATTTTGAATCCCATTTTACCTAACTTCAATAATTATCCTTAAGTGATTTGACACAGGATCCCAGAAAAGAACATCATTAGAACAAAAATAAAATAAACATTATATCACCTAGAAAGGGTTGTAAATGAATATAATAAAATTATAGTTAATAAAATATATATATATATATGTGTATGTATATTAATATAAATATATTATTTAGTGTTTATAATTTTATTATTTATTATGGTAAGTGAAATTTCTGAATGAATCTAGATATAATGTAATTGATCTCCCTAAACCAACCTAATTTAAAAGTTTTATGAACATCATCTATCAAAAATAAAATTTTCCCTATAATCTATTTTATGGAATTATCCAAAATTCATTAAATATAACTCTTTGATATATACCAATCTTATTATATCTTTTTTTCATGGACTTATACATGTCTTAATATCATTTCCCAATGTCTTCTTTCAAATAAAACCTTACTAAGGGTTGCATTTTAATCCCTTAATCCTTTTATATAATCCCCATTAAAATGGATTAGTCCTATTCAACATTTCATTAAATAAAAGATTATTTTTGGGATAACCATTATGTTTATCCACTAAATTTCAATGAAAATTCTATATTCATTCAACCTGCAATGTGTTTAACTCATTTCTTAAAAAATAATTTCAAAATTGTATTTCAGTAACAAATTGTATTCCTTTATCATAGTTTTTTTAAAATAAACACCATATTTAGAGACCTATGATTATTTTTTCATATATTAATATCATAAAAAATTAACTCCTTCTTTACTTTAGAATATTTCTGACTTCATTATTGATTAAGAAATGCGAAAAAATTATGATAATCATATTTTTCCATGGGTAACTATCATATTTATGCCTTATATTTGATTTCCATTTTCTTGAACACATAATATTACACATGATATTATGGTTTTTCCAAAATACTGATATAAAGAAATTGGAATTTTTTATGTCTCATGAGATTATATGAATTGGATTAAGGTATGATCATAATCCATGATCAGAAAATGTGCACCATGTATTATTGTCTTGGTGGTCAGTCTGGACTTATGTTTATTTAATGTTTTATGTTACTAAAAAATTATTGTATTTTAATGATATTACAATTACATGTTATTTATATTATGATACCATACGATCATTCTCAAACATCATCTTTTATAATATTGTGTTATGTATCTTAAGACATAATATATTTATTGTTTTCATGTTAATTCCATTATTGCACATTAAGACCAACCCTTTTTGTTTTCCTTAAGTTTTATAATAAAATTTTATGAGGTCAGGGGGATTTATGATCTCCTTATGTAGATTAAAATAATATCATTTTATTTTAGTTTTATCATGATGTTTTATGTACCTATTCTTCAAAATACACTAGGCCTTTCTATCTTTTGGTCATAATTATTATATTATTGAGTTAAAAATAATGTAATAATAAGTGAAATAGGCCTAGGTTTCTATGTAAATTAAATTTAGATCCTAACATATAACTACCAAAGGATTTGTCTTGTATTTTTAGTTTTAATTTCATATCATAATTTTTAACCAAATCCCAAAAAAACAAGACCATTCATTGACACCAACTAAAATGACCCAAATACCATTACCATATTAACAAATGATTTTTAATGTAAATATCATAAAAAACATGTATATGTATTTCTTTGTATATTATCATTAGTTAATGAGGTATATAATGAAACATTTTTAAGACAACTAATGAATAATTTTTTTTATCTTTACGATTTACTCCTAGGAAACACCGTACTCAAATCCAAACATATGATAACATGGGTGAATACATGAAATAAGGGATATATTATAAATTATTTTATGGAGTAAAAATCGGATATGATGTGATTAAATACTAAAATGTTTATTAAATCATATCATGGAATCATAAAAGAAAAAGGTAATAATTTTTTCATGGAATCATAGAACAAGGAATAACATATCATAGAAGAATGGAAATGATTATGAACATATAAATGTGGAATATACATAAGTCATGTAATCATAATAACATGTCATCGATAAGAACCATGATTTCATAATAATATACCAATGATCATCTAAACCATATCATAAACATTGGCCAAGGATAACCATCATGTTCTCATAGTCATATGACAACACACACAACTACGAAATTACTACATGATCTTAGTAGATATGACTTATTACCCAATATATTGGGGGATTAATAACAAAAAACACACCAATCATAATAATACATCTTGAATATGTAATCAAAAAATATTTAAAACATAAATAAAAAATAAGAATTAAGTAAATCCATGATAACATAATAGGAAACATATTAATTCTATAAATTACCATCCATTATGGTATTATATAAGATAATAAGAGGATATAAGATTGATAAATATTTTTATATCACATGAAAATAATACTTTATAATAAAATATATCTCAATGTAAAATGAATATTATAAGAAAATATGAAAAAAAATTCCTAAAATCAAACTCATTAATTTTACATTTATAGAAAATGGGAAACAAAATTTTAATGATATAATAATATAATAATATAATAATGATATAAATAAAATAATAAATATTATGTTACAAATTAATAGGTTTTATTTTTTATTCATAGCATAAATTATCCTTTTTAAAAGTGGGAAAAAATAAAAAAACATTTGGGGAAAAGAGAGATAAACTATAAATGAATCCCATATATGCTTGTGTGGTTTGACATAAGGGGAATATAAAAAGGAAATCATAATTTAATAAATAAATATAAAAATTTGAAGAAATATTAATAATAACATAAATAATGTAATAATATTATAATGTATGAAATATGAATAGAGGGACATAGGGTTTATTGGGAACATATATTTGAAATGAGAAAGAGCTGGAAAGGAACTATTACCACATGTCCAAACACACTTCTGAAGAACATATTGACAAATAATAACTCCATTTATACTCATTAATTTCATTGTTAAGAAAAATTTTAATATTTATTTAATCTATTATAATATTTTTTTATCATATTTTATTCATTTTTATGTTAATAATATATGTGTCAACAATGTCACTGTTTTTTGATTCATTATACCACAACATGTTTTATGTAGCGATGATGGGAATGAATCTTAATCATATAGTTATATAAGCTCTATGTGTCATGTTATATGTTTAGTATATTTATATAACATATTTTGATCATTTGTTCTATATAGATGCACAATTCATTTATTCTTCCACATTTTATATGTTTTAGACACTTAATATTATAAAGGGTTTTTTTACACATAATGTCATAATATTCATGGTTATTTATTAATAGAAGAATCATAAAATTAATATTTATAGATTATTATATTTTTATATCATAAAATAAATTAAATACATCCCTCAAATGAATAATATAAAATCGATTTATGATCATTTAGTTAGGTTGTATACAACTACCAAAGTTGAAACAATGGTTTTAAATTAGTTTAAAAAAAGTGGTCAAATAGTTAATATTAGAGAATTTTCAAAATAACATGTTATAATAAAAATTCTATTTTATGAAACTATTTTTTATCACTTCACCTAATAAAATGTGTAATAATATTATTGAATTGAAAAAGTCCATGTGTTTTGAATCCTATATTTTGACAATGTAATTGGTCAACAAAAGTGGTCTGGTGATAGTTATTTGGCAATATATTACCATTTATGGATTAAAAATACACTATTACCATTATAATGGAGTCATTGTAAAATAATAATGTTCATTTGAAAGTATTTTTTGGAATATAATTATAAATAATAATGTAAAAATAGGTTACAAAACCATTCGTAATGTTTTTAGTCACATACTTTAGATTGATACTACAACATTTGGAAGTAGGTATATTGGTCAAACCATATAAGGACATGGGAAGGGATGTTCGGAGAGTGATATGGGTAGAAATTTTCAAAAGGATTTCATTTTGGATGGGAGAAGAATCATGTGACTAATGTGTGTTTATTCTTCAAAGTTGGAGGAGTATTTTAGAATAATGTATTGATAGTTTTTTTATTTAGGCCAAAGACTATAAAATGGGTTGGTTTTATGATTGTTATTAGTTTGTGATTGGAAAAATAAGCTTTATTTGACATTACAACTATTTGATAAAGTAATGTATTATTTTAAACACTTCATTAAAAAATATCTAAAATTATTATTTTTAAATAAAATCAAATACAGTTTTAAAAAATTAAATATTCATTTAAAATTTTTTGTTTACTTAAAAATGGTTTATTTTATTTCAGAATTAAATTTTGATTCAATAAAATATTTGATAATTTTTTTAAACATTTATATAATGATGATGTTATAAAAGCTGAGTTATTCATAAAGAATTTATTTTTTAATATTCTATAAAAAATCGAAATTTTTGAAAAAAACGAATAAATCACCATAAGATAATTTAAAAAACTAATTTAAAAATTAAATCCCATTTAATCAAATAAAATTTTAAAATTTAAAATTTATCATTTAAATAAAATAATAAAATATATGGGAAATTTTTTTATTTTAAATAAATATTATTTAGGTTACTAAGAGTGATCATATTTTTGCTTGTTATTATTCATAATTATGTTATTGGTATATATATATATATATATATATTTATTTTATAGTAATGGTTGAAAATGTATATTAAAAAAATTATTATAATAATGAATATTTTACTAAATAAAATATGACATAAAATATTAAAATTTTTATATATTTTTCTTTTTAATGTTACATGACTAGATAAATTTTTATAATAGTATAATACTTATATTTATCTATTAACGTATAAAATTTTAATTTTTAATCAATTTTCAACTCACTATTAGTCCCTACAATATTTCAATGGAAAAATATTATCCCCAATAGTAATATGATATTGTGATGATCACTATACTTCCTAAAAATATCACTAAATTTCTTCATTATTCATCCATTCATTTTTCATCATGGCTATTTATATTTAATATGAAAATGATAAACCTATTTTTATTAATTTTTTCATTTTTATAATTCTTTTCATATACAGTATATTTTTTTTGGAGGCCATGAAACACCAGAATATTGAGTTTCAATTTTATTATATACTTATATTTATTTCCCTATGACAACCCTGGTTTTTATTACAACTTAAACATGCTTTATTACATAAAACGTCACTTGATACAACAAAGAAGATCGAGAGGTTTAGTGTCTTTGGGGCTTAGGATCATTACATAAAAACTTTAAACATGAAATACAACATCCTTATTAAAAACTTCCTTTACATGACCACTACATTCCTTCGTACTTAGCATTGCATGGGATAACCTGAGGACATGCATAAGAAAAGGGTGAGCTATAAAGCCCAGTAAGGGAGTACATAATGAATAACATGAGGAGTAAAATACATGTTAGGCAATAGGCATATCAATAGAGCATAAGAGAGACATGAACATAAAGGCATGATAAAGCATGATAATCATAACATGGAAATGTGGCAACAACACTTAACATTGAATTAGCATGAGCCAAGGCTCATTGCACATGGAGCATGAGTAAACCCTCATTGCACTTGAAGCACGAGTAAACCCTCGTTGCACTTGAATTAGCATGAGTCAACACTCATTGCACATGACGTATCATGATACTATACTTTACCCAATGCATTGGAGCGCTATCAGGGCGCACCCTTCTTAAACATTTCATTTCATGCATAAGTGTGCCACATGGATCATAAAACATGGATTCATAAAACATAATCATTTATTCCACGATAAAGGAATGTGGAATTCATACATGAAACTTTAAAATCAATAAGTAAACGTGCATAAAGGTGAATACCCTTGATGGAGAAATGGGCATGGTATTCACTACACAATGGCTTAGAAAATTCGGTGTGATTTCGGCAGCGTAACAGCGTGACATAAGAATTCATAAAAAAGGCTGATGAGAGAGAAAGGGGTTCCTCATCATATTTACATGTAATGGACAGTAAGAAGGTCATATAGATACATGCCCCAACAATTGAAAAGGAATTTAGATTCATGATACAAAAGTATTGCTTGAATATAGAAGAGGAGAAAAAGGTTCCTTTCGGAATTTCGGCATAGTAACGGGTGTACATGGGAGGCATTTAATGAGAGAGAAAGGGGTTCCCCCATCATTCAAACAATAAGAGGGCAGTATGGTAGAGGTGCGAAACCATACCCCAACATTCATAAATTAAATTAAAAGGGCAATACAACTTAAAGAAAATTGACAAAAATGAGAAAGGAAGAAAAACCCTTACTTGGAAGTGTGCTTCCCAAGGCTAGAGAGAGTCTTGTGAGAGGCTTCTTGGGAGCTAGGGGCACCTTGAGAGGATTCTAGAGAGAGTAGGGCAGAGTTTGGACGAATATCAAGGGCTTTGGGTGAGGAGGAAGTGGGAGCTTGGGTGGGTTTATATAGGAAAGGTGAGAGAATTCTTTATTATTTAGGTTTGGGACCCCTTATATTAAAATAATCCAAACCACAAACCATCCCATGGTATTTGCCCATGGTTTCTGGAAAAGGAAAGAGGAAAACAATATTTTACAAGGCCAAGGTCCGAACGTATTAAAAAATTAGGGTTGCTTATGTGGAGGTGAGTCACACTCCCATGGAAATTAATTTAAAAAGGCAAAGTGTTGAATAAGTCTTGAGGGCTCCATTAATGCTTTGAAAAGTGAGTCAAACAAACCCAAAACCTCATTATTTTAATGATAAAACACATATTGGCCGAACATAAGGATTATGGTATTTTATTACATCACCATTGGGTCATTATGATGTCATAAAACACATTATATATTTAAATGGTATTTAATTTTTACCCAAAAATTTGATTGTCTCAGAAAATTATGAAAAATTCACCGTTGGATAATTTTGACGTCCTGATTCCAAAAATAATATTTATTTTATCTAAATAATTTTCTAAATATGTGAATTTTCACTTTTAAAATAAAAACCGACATTTATAAAAAATTCACGGGTTTTGACAGAAATGGCTTTCAAACCTTAATAAAAATTTTAATTGCATTCATAAAATCATAAGATCATTTATATTTAATAAAAATTAATTTAATATTAATAATAATATTTTATTAAAATATTATTTAATTCAAAAATCCTTTAATTTAATAAAATATAATTCTTAATTAAATAATGATTAAAAACATCATTTGTACTTTAAAAACTAATTACAATGCATCAAAAATGACTAGAAATTATATTCATTATTATATACATAAATAATGTACATGAACATGGTGCTACTTATTTGTTACATAACCCCTTAAAATAGCCGCATAAGACCTAAGGGTAAGGTGTGCGATGGTGACAGACTCTTGGGGTTGCTCGGATAACATCGCTCGAGTGGTAATCTCTATCAACTTCCATTTTTCCCGTTGACGATCACGTTCGAGCTTGACTTGATGAAGCTCAGCTTGGGCTTGGTCAAGGGAAAAGCCCAAAGACGCCACCTCCTTTCCGAGCTCCGACAAATGGGCTTCGTAAGGGGCAATTCTACTGGATGAGGCCATCGCTTCCTTTGTCTGAGTAGAAAATTGGTTCGTTAAGGACTTATATTTAAACTACCCAGATGATCACTGTTCAACGGCTATAAAAGTAACGGTCACAAATCTTAACGTAAAACTTAAAGAAGTTGACATCTTATAAAAACATTTTTCATAAAGAAACATTTAACTGGATCAAGAGGGATTTTCCATTAATGAAACTTTGGGTCGTTACAACATTCCCCCCTTAAGAAATTTCGCCCTCGAAATTTTCCTTTTCCCACACTAAAACAAATCTGGGTAACTTAGCTTCATCATATCCTCCGACTCCCAAGTTGCTTCTTCAAACTTGTGGTTTCTCCAAAACACCTTGACGAGGGGCATTGTCTTATTTCGTAGAACTTTTTCTCTACGATCTAAGATCTTCACTGGTTGCTCCTCATAAGAAAGATCGTCTTCTAATTGTACCACCTCGGAAGAGAGTACATGTGAAGGGTCTGGTATGTACTTCCTTAAGAGGGATACATGGAAGACATCATGCACCTTGGCCATAGTAGGTGGAAGTGCTAGTCGATAGGCCACAGCCCCAACACGATCAAGAATCTCGAAGGGGCCGATGTACCTTGGACTTAACTTCCCTTTCTTTCCAAACCTCATGACCTTCTTCCACGGAGATATGCGTAAAAACACCATGTCTCCGACTTTAAACTCAAGGTCTCGTCGACGATTATCTGCATAACTCTTCTGTCGACTTTGGGCTGCCTTGATATTCTGCTGAATGGTTTTCACCTTCTCTACCATTTCTTCGACCATTTCTGGTCCAAGCAGCTTACGTTCACCGACCTCATCCCAACATGCCGGTGTTCTGCACCTTTTCCCATACAGGGCTTCATATGGTGCCATTTGGATGCTCGAGTGGAAACTATTATTATAAGAGAACTCAACTAGAGGAAGATGTTGATCCCATCCTCCTTTAAAGTCCATTGAGCACGCTCTCAACATATCCTCAAGTGTTTGGATAGTCCGCTCGGATTGGCCATCAGTTTGAGGATGATAGGCCGTACTGAAGTTCAGTTCAGTATTCAGAGCATGTTGAAGACTCTTCCAAAACTTAGAGGTAAATCTTGGATCTCGGTCAGACACAATAGATAGTGGTACTCCATGCAACCGTACCACTTCCCTGATATATATCCGTGCCAGTTGATCCAAAGAGAAATCCTCTCGAATAGCAATGAAGTGTGCAGTCTTTGTAAGACGATCCACAATAACCCAGATTGCATTGTTGCTTTTGGATGTCCTTGGAAGTCCAGTGACGAAGTCCATGGTGATGTTCTCCCATTTACATTCTGGTATGGGCAATGGTTGCATCATCCCCTTAGACTTCTGCCTCTCTGCCTTCACTTGCTGACACACCAGGCACTTTGATGTATATTCGGCAATCTCCTTCTTCATATTATCCCACCAAAAGTTTTCTCGTAGATCTCGATACATCTTTGTGCTCCCTGGGTGAATAGAGAAATTTGAACCATGTGCATCATCCAAAAGTTCCTTCTTCAGCTCCGAACTTGATGGGACACATAGTCTTTTCCCAAACCGCACAATTCCTTCTTCATTAACATTAAACTCTGAGGATTTTCCCTTTTTGATAGCTTCCACTTTTTATTGGATTCTCACATCATCCTTTTGAGCATCCTTTAACCTTTCCAAAAGAGATGGTTGGGCAATCATTTGTGAAAGGATTGATGATGTTCCCTTCTTTATGATTCCCACGTCCATCTTCATCAAGTCTAAGAAGATTGGATCCTTCTCAATTCTCATCATTGATAGAATTGCTGGATCCTTTCTACTTAGGGCATCTGCCACCTTGTTCACCTTCCCAGGGTGGTAATGTATTGAACAGTCATAATCCTTTATGAGCTCTATCCATCTTCTCTGGTGCATATTAAGCTCTTTCTGTGTGAATATATATTTAAGACTCTTGTGGTCAGTATATATCTCACATTTCTCTCCATAGAGATAATGCCGCCAGATTTTCAAGGCAAAGATCACCGCCGCCAACTCCAGATCATGCGTTGGATAGTTTCTCTCATGGATTTTCAACTGCCTTGAGGCATAGGATATCACTTTATCATTCTGCATCAGCACACATCCTAAGCCCTTCTTCGAAGCATCACTGAATACCACAAAAAGCCCCCCACTTGTGGGTAAAGTGAGCACAGGTGCAGTGATAAGCCTCCTTTTCAACTCCTTGAAGCTTTCTTCGCATTTATCACTCCAAGCAAACTTTACTCCCTTTCGAGTTAGCTTGGTAAGAGGGTTGGACAATCGTGAGAAGTTTCTCACAAATCGTCGATAATTTCCAGCTAACCCCAAGAAGCTACGGATATCAGTTACCGATGTTGGCCTCGGCCATCCCTCAATTGCATCTGTTTTGGAGGGGTCCACAGATATCCCATTGCTTGTGATGATATGGCCCAAGAATGAGACCTCCTTCAACCAGAACTCACACTTGATGTACTTGGCATAGAGCTTCTCCTTGCGCAAAGTCTCCAGTACAGTTCTTAAATGCTCCTCATGGTCCTCCTTGGTTTTGGAGTATATCAGAATATCATCTATAAAGACAACCACAAATTTATCTAGGTAATCTCTAAAGACTCTATTCATCAAGTCCATGAATATTGCTGGAGCATTGGTGAGTCCAAAAGGCATTACTATGAATTCATAGTGCCCGTACCTTGTACGAAAAGCAGTCTTGGGGATATCTTCCTTCTTCACCCTTACTTGATAATATCCCGACCGCAAGTCGACCTTGGAGAAGTATTGAGCTCCACGCAGCTGATCAAACAAGTCATCGATTCTTGGGAGAGGATACTTGTTCTTTATCGTGATTTTGTTAAGTTCACGATAATCGATGCAAAGCCGCATTGACCCATCCTTCTTCTTGACGAAGAGGACTGGTGCACCCCATGGTGATGCACTTGGGCGTATAAACCCTTTATCCAGATTCTCCTGTAGTTGTTTCTTCAGTTCTTCAAGCTCAACCACAGCCATTCTATATGGAGTCTTGGATATTGGTAGCGCCCCAGGTATAAGTTCAATTGAGAACTCAACATCTCTTCTTGGAGGAAGACCAGGAAGTTCCTCGGGAAATACTTCAGCGAATTCCCTCACAATAGGCATTTCTTCAAGGGTGGTTTCTTCCTTGGACTCAATCATCTGAGCCAGATATGCGTGCTCATAAGGTAGTAATATCCATGCTTGAGATGATGGAGCTAAAGGAGATTCATCTTCCTCCTGACACTTGTAAAGAATCGGGGGTCGATTCTCCATATGGAGTGTGATTTCCCTCTCTCGACAATTTATGTTGGCTCTATATAAGGAAAGCCAATCCATGCCAAGAATTGCATCAAATTCCACCAAAGGGAGTATGACGAGGTTCGCCGGGAAATTCAATCCACAAATTATAACAGGGGAGGACTTATACTCATGGGATGCAATGATTGCCCCATTTGCCGTACTCACCAACATCTTTACTTCCATGATTTGTGGTGGTGCAGGGATTATTCTACTAAACTTTTGAGATATAAAAGAATGCGTAGAACCTGAATCAAAAAGTACGTTCGCTATTCTTGAATGAATAACTAGCGTACCTGTCACCACTTCGTTGTCGGGGTTCACTTCGGCCGAAGTGATGGCAAAAGCTCTTCATTGCTGTCTTGGAGGTTGTTGATTGCCTCCGATAACCCTTGGATTAGGGCACTGATTCGCAAAATGACCCGGTTCTTTGCATTTGAAGCATTGAACAACGTGTTGAGGTTCGAACGGAGCGTTCCTCCCCTCCGTCGCAGCCGCGGGTCCTTCTTGCTGACAGTTAACAGCTAGGTGCCCTTCTCTTCCACACTTGAAGCATTTTCTTGTCCCCCTAAGGCAATTTCCAGGGTGCTTCTTTCCACACTTTTGGCAAGTGGGGTGCTGGAATTTCTTAGCGCCGTTGGATTTATCCATCGAACCACCAGCATTGAAGTCCACCTTCCGCTTCTTGTCCCCATGATACCCCTGTGATTCTACGATCTCCATTTCAACCTTGAGGGCACATCGGACAATTTCCTCATAGCTGTCGAAGTCACGGATCGCTAATGCTTTCCGCAAGCTAGGATTCAGCCCACCAAAGAAGCGGTCAACTTTGCATTCGGGGGTAACGACAAAGCCGGAAGCGTATCGTGCAAGCCTTGTGAAGTTTGCCTCGTACACTCCCACATATTCTTCATCTTTCTGCTTGAGGGAAAGGAAGTCCCTTTCCATCCTAAGACGGAGGGTGCGTGGAAAATATTTATCGAAAAACATCTTCCGGAATACCTTCCATTCCAAAGCCTCGATCTCCTCCTCAGGCTTCGTATTTTTGATCAATGTCTACCATTGATCAGCTTCACCCTCCATACGATAAGCTGCCAGGAGAACCTTCTCTTTTTCAGAGCATTGGAGGATGGAGAATATCTTTTCAATGGAGTTGATCCATTGTTCAACAATCGTGGGATCGGATGATCCACTAAAAGTAGGAGGCCTTTGTCTCATGAAGCTTTCAATAGCGACTTGTTCTTTCTTAGGGGGGGTTGAACGTTCCTCTTGACCAGTGTTTCTATTCAAAACTTGAGTTAGCTGAGAGAGAAGCGTGACAAAGTTCGCGATTCCCGCTCCCATCGGATTGGGCATCTCATTAGTACAATCATCACACTTATCTTCACAACGGTTGTTAGCCCGAGTTCTCCAATTACCGGCCATTGGCTGGAATAAAAGGAAAGTTAGGGGTAACACATAAAGGGTAATCCAAAGACAAAAGTTGATGACTTATAAATAAACTTTAATTTCTTTAACTCATGAGTCTATAGGATTCAATCCAGGCTTTTCATGATCTTCCTTCTAACATATATTCTTAGGGGCATCTTTCCCTTAATAAGGGTTCATACTAAGATTGTGAATTTATCAAAACATATCCCCCGGGAGTGTCGTAACCAAGAGTGCAGCAAGGCCCGTTGTCGTGCACCAGTTCCCGTTCGAGTCTAGCTCAAAGCGGTGTTTTCGGGTTTTACCCCTAGGATACATCTGTGCCAGAGCCGCCTCTACCTGCTCGTATCCAGACAGGGATGTATTTGTTTGATAAAACACTTACTTAGTATTTACCAAAATTTAGGGATGTTTTTATTATGCTTAGTCTTGTATCTAAGGCTTTACTAGGGTTTCCTAATCCCAAAAATAACTAAACCTACCTTTGATACCAACTATGACAACCCTGGTTTTTATTACAACTTAAACATGCTTTATTACATAAAACATCACTTGATACAACAAAGAAGATCGAGAGGTTTAGTGTCTTTGGGGATTAGGATCATTACATAAAAACTTTAAACATGAAATACAACATCCTTATTGAAAACTTCCTTTACATGACCACTACATTCCTTCGTACTTAGCATTGCATGGGATAACCTGAGGACATGCATAAGAAAAGGGTGAGCTATAAAGCCCAGTAAGGGAGTACATAATGAATAACATGAGGAGTACAATACATGTTAGGCAATAGGCATATCAATAGAGCATAAGAGAGACATGAACATAAAGGCATGATAAAGCATGATAATCATAACATGGAAATGTGGCAACAACACTTAACATTGAATTAGCATGAGCCAAGGCTCATTGCACATGGAGCATGAGTAAACCCTCATTGCACTTGAAGCACGAGTAAACCCTCGTTGCACTTGAATTAGCATGAGTCAACACTCATTGCACATGACGTATCATGATACTATACTTTACCCAATGCATTGGAGCGCTATCAGGGCGCACCCTTCTTAAACATTTCATTTCATGCATAAGTGTGCCACATGGATCATAAAACATGGATTCATAAAACATAATCATTTATTCCACGATAAAGGAATGTGGAATTCATACATGAAACTTTACAATCAATAAGTAAACGTGCATAAAGGTGAATACCCTTGATGGAGAAATGGGCATGGTATTCACTACACAATGGCTTAGAAAATTCGGTGTGATTTCGGCAGCGTAACGGCGTGACATAAGAATTCATAAAAAAGGCTGATGAGAGAGAAAGGGGTTCCTCATCATATTTACATGTAATGGACAGTAAGAAGGTCATATAGATACATGTCCCAACAATTGAAAAGGAATTTAGATTCATGATACAAAAGTATTGCTTGAATATAGAAGAGGAGAAAAAGGTTCCTTTCGGAATTTCGACATAGTAACGGGTGTACATGGGAGGCATTTAATGAGAGAGAAAGGGGTTCCCCCATCATTCAAACAATAAGAGGGCAGTATGAGAGAGGTGCGAAACCATACCCCAACATTCATAAATTAAATTAAAAGGGCAATACAACTTAAAGAAAATTGACAAAAATGAGAAAGGAAGAAAAACCCTTACTTGGAAGTGTGCTTCCAAAGGCTAGAGAGAGGCTTGTGAGAGGATTCTTGGGAGCTTGGGGCACCTTGAGAGGATTCTAGAGAGAGTAGGGCAGAGTTTGGACGAACTTAAAGGGCTTTGGGTGAGGAGGAAGTGGGAGCTTGGGTGGGTTTATATAGGAAAGGTGAGAGAATTCTTTATTATTTAGGTTTGGGACCCCTTATATTAAAATAATCCAAACCACAAACCATCCCATGGTATTTGACCATGGTTTCTGGAAAAGGAAAGAGGAAAACAATATTTTACAAGGCCAAGGTCCGAACTTAATAAAAAATTAGGGTTGCTTATGTGGAGGTGAGTCACACTCCCATGGAAATTAATTTAAAAAGGCAAAGTGTTGAATAAGTCTTGAGGGCTCCATTAATGCTTTGAAAAGTGAGTCAAACAAACCCAAAACCTCATTATTTTAATGATAAAACACATATTGGCCGAACATAAGGATTATGGTATTTTATTACATCACCATTGGGACATTATGATGTCATAAAACACATTATATATTTAAATGGTATTTAATTTTTACCCAAAAATTTGACTGTCTCAGAAAATTATGAAAAATTCACCGTTGGATAATTTCGACGTCCTGACTCCAAAAATAATATTTATTTTATCTAAATAATTTTCTAAATGTGTGAATTTTCAATTTTAAAATAAAAACCGACATTTATAAAAAATTCACAGGTTTTGACAGAAATGGCTTTCAAACCTTAATAAAAATTTTAATTGCATTCATAAAATTATAAGATCATTTATATTTAATAAAAATTAATTTAATATTAATAATAATATTTTATTAAAATATTATTTAATTCAAAAATCCTTTAATTTAATAAAATATAATTCTTAATTAAATAATGACTAAAAACATCATTTGTACTTTAAAAACTAATTACAATGCATCAAAAATGACTAGAAATTATATTCATTATTATATACAAAAATAATGTACATGAACATGGTGCTACTTATTTGTTACATAACCCCTTAAAATAGCCGCATAAGACCTAAGGGTAAGGTGTGCGATGCTGACAGACTCTTGGGGTTGCTCGGATAACATCGCTCGAGTGGTAATCTCTATCAACTTCCATTTTTCCCATAGACGATCACGTTCGAGCTTGACTTGATGAAGCTCAGCTTGGTCTTGGTCAAGGGCAAAGCCCAAAGACGCCACCTCCTTTCCGAGCTCCGACAAATGGGCTTCGTAAGGGGCAATTCTACTGGATGAGGCCATCGCTTCCTTTGTCTGAGTAGAAAATTGGTTCGTTAAGGACTTATATTTAAACTACCCAGATGATCACTGTTCAACGGCTATAAAAGTAACGGTCACAAATCTTAACATAAAACTTAAAGAAGTTGACATCTTATAAAAACATTTTTCATAAAGAAACATTTAACTGGATCAAGAGGGATTTTCCATTAATGAAACTTTGGGTCGTTACATTCCCCATTACAAAAGTTTTAATTAAATGGAATAATTTTTTACTCGATATGCAATTCATTATAGTTATGTAAATAAATTATTTTTTTCATGTGTATAATTTATAATAAAAATATATTACAGTAATACATTTTTTAAATGTTAAAATTATTATTTTTTGACATATTCAATAATATCTATTAAGAAAAATTTATAAACAGATACCGAATTAAAATTTAATAAGGATGACAGAATTATTAATTAAATTGAAAAAATAAATAATTTATTTAATTTTTTAAGTTACAACCTATTCTTAACTAATAATTCATTTGAAAAAATTAAAACAAAATTGTATAAATTGATTTAATTTATCAATTTCTATGATATTTATCCAGGATTTATCACAAAAAAGTGTAATTTAGAATATCATATCATGAAATTTTATATCACTTGAATTGATATGATATATATCTTAATGAGATGTATTGATAAAAATATTACTTCAATATTTAAAACAGATTGTTTTTTATTATATTATATTAAAGTGGATAATAATAATATATTACCCCTAGTGATAATTAGGAAACACTTGTTTACATTATATCTCACATTATGATGACACTATATCACCAACTATTTTTTGATCCCCAACTTTGAAAGACCAATGGATTTCTTATAATATGAAATTATAGCTTATATTACAATTAGTGTCATGTGGTTCAATGGATTGATTTTTGTGAAGTAAAATCAAAACTAGAGATATTTTTATATTACAAAACATCATATTTTATTCTTCATAATATTTACAATTTTTAATAAATTGAAACAGTCATTAACCCATCACCAATTTTTTTTCAAAGCAATAGTGGGTTTCCTCAATATTAGACAAAAATGGAATAAATTGATAAGAAAATTTTAATACAGTGATTTACATTGTTTGAGTAATTTTCCCATCATCTATAGTGGGGGGCCAAAAATCACTATAATCTTCAAAAAACTAAAATTACAAAAACATTATCCATATGTATTATAACACCTAAAGTATAAATTTAAAGGTAATAAAAATAGTCAGTATTAAATTTATATGTGGAGATTTTTTCTTGTGAAATAATATTTTTGAATATTAATATTCTCATAAATTATATAGTTGTATTACTTTATTCCATGTACATCCTACACAAAATTAATTTTTCCAACTCTATGTAAACCCTGGGTGAAAATGAATTTTCTTAATCTAAAACCATTGAACTCTATATGAAAATTTTATCAATAGATTCACATTTTTGGTGTTCTCAAAATAATATATTCCTGAAATATTCTTCTGAAACTCTATATATTGTGTGTCTACAAATGAAATCATCGAGAGATCATTGTATTTTCATGAATGTAATAAATCATGATACAAACATATCTATAAAATTTATAACATTGATTTTAATATAATGGATACTTTTTTATGGTATTCTTAACAAGTAATCGATCTTATTTCAATACTCTTTTATACCTCCATTTTCATCAAATCCTAACTAATGGACAAAATGGAATAATTTTTTCAATGACCATAATGTTTTAAATCATGTATACTGGATTTCAACTTCTATAATTCCTTCCCATCTCCAAAATTTTTTAGATTAATAATAATTATATAATATGATATTTTATCTTTATATAATTCATCATGGAATGAAATAATTGATTATCTTCTTGATGTATTTCAATCTAATTTTTAAATAAATTCATTCTATACTTTTTACTTATCCAAATCAATCAAAAATATCTTATGTCATTTCTTCTAACTCTTAATTCTAAAATATCTACACGTCAAATATTCATAGAAGGAGATGAAACAATCTTGAGTATTTATCAATCCCAATTCACAAATATACACCTAATTTAATTTTTATAACTTATTTTTCTGCTTATACCATCAGTATCACCATGAAATCATGAATCAAACTATCATTGTAAATGAATCCTAAAATTAAATCCTAGAGACAAATCCTTATTATCCCTAAATTATCTCATCAATAACCTTATTGACCCAATGTGTTGTCTTCCATGATTTTATATATACCTTGACATAACTCCAACTATATGTGAGATATTATGTTGATTTTTTTATATTGTATATATAAAATACCCCAAAATCCCAGGATCCAGTGAAAGTCAGCCCTACAAATTTATTAGTTAAAATGGTAAAGGGATGTTAGGAAAATAAGGGATTCTTACAATAGCGGGAGTACATCTCACCACATCTATCGCCCTCAACCAATGAGTCATAGTAGTTCGGTATCACGAAAGACCACATGTCACCCATGTCAATGACCGCTTGTCTCACCAAGGCTTCGGCCACCTGGTTGGCCTCCCAATAGGCGTGTGAAACAACTATATCAATTTGAAAACTTTTATTAAGGAAATCAACCCATTGAGGTAGCACTTTCCATGGACCATGATGTGTTCTCCTTTATAGAACTTTCACTGCCATTTTCGAGTCAGATTCCATCCATATTCTACTCAAATTTTTTTGTATTGCATACCTTGTTTCATAAATAATCGCCTATAATTTTTCTTTGTATGCATTGCTGACTCCAACATAATGGAATAAGTATCCTTTAACAAAGTCGCGACTTGTGCGGAAAACTCCCCCACAGCCTGATGGACCTGGTGCACCTAAGGAAGCTCTGTCAATGTTCACATTGATGTGTGGTCCAATTGGAGGTATCAACTGGATAAACAGGAGCATCCAGGGCCCTCTCGGCCGCCCAGAAACTCCAAGTGATCTGAGAATTTGCAGGTCAGAAACATCATTAAACATCATACATTCTTGGGAAATAGAAGATGCATATACTTACCTATGTATGGACACTATTCCTCACTGCACAACAGTGTATTCCTTGTCAAAGAGGATCAAGTTTAATGATTCCCATAGAGTTCCAAATATTACAGTGATAGCCATAAGCATGAGTTACTAGACCAGTTCACTGAAGTGAACCATAGGCAGTACAACCAACAACTCTATAAAATAAGTGTACAAGCTCATATTAAATCCAAACAAATAGCCAATGTATGAACAATGTCATTTGGCTTGGACACATTATAGACAAATGTGCAACATTTTCTCCTTGACACCCAATCATAAAGGGCATGCCGAGGCCAAGTAGAGTCCAGCTCGCTGGAGCTTTGCAAATATGGGGAGCTGGCCATTCTAGATCCTACATAGAAGCATGAACTGAGAAGGTTGTATACATCGAATTCTAAACCTCATCATCCAGGTAGGTGGGTGGGAGGAGCCCCCACATTCAGGCCAGTAATAGTCACCATAGTTAAAGAGCCCACTTCTGTTGTGTTTATATATCAAAGTATCAAAGTACATGATGTTTTAGGACAAGATTTCATTTTCTATTTGGGAGGGAATTATAATTTCAGGTTATTTGAAACATAAGTGGAGCCCAAAAATGGAGAGTCATGCAATATCGGGCGTCACAACCGTGTCTTGAAGTCAATGCTCAAGCCATTTCGTATTCTAATAATTAAGGGTGGATTTTTAACAAACCAACCATTTTGTGTCCTTAATTATCTTCGTGAAATCATGTTTAAGGTCCATCCAGACAGATAAAGCAAGGTAATATTTTAACCCATCACGTAGACTTATTGAAAATATATGCACAATAAATTCATCTAAACAATCCTCAGATAATAGAATCCATGTAAATTTGACAATCATGCCATCATTGACGGTTCTGAGGTCTTTCACACAATGGACTCCCTGTTCAACTTGCATGATGAAATATTTCCATGCAACAGTGATCAATTTCTTCTCAATAATAGACCCTGTCCAGATGAAGTTACAAATAATTCTTTGAATCTCATTAATGTGGCCTCTGGGCCATCTGTACAAAGAGAAGAAGTAGAAAAATTTAGAGGTGATCACTGAGTTGACCAGGAAAACTCTTCAATCCATAGACAAAACCTTCCCTTTCTAACTAGCAATATTATTGGTGATTCTAGAATAAGTACTATGCATGCATTTCCTCTTTACTTTCCCCCAGAACAAAGGGACACCAAGGTACTGAAATGGTTAGGTGCCCCGCTTTACCCCAACACAATTTATGATTATATTTCTCTTCCTTGCCATAACTCCATTACCAAAGACAATGAAGGATTTATCCCCACTGATTGCCTACCCCACCACCTCCTCATAGTGATTTAATAAGGATTTAATTAAGGTTATAGTCTTCTTTGAGGCTTGACCAAACAAGTAGGATATCATATGCAGACCAAGAGGTGAGATGGAGCATGAAAATCTCTTCCAGCCTTAATTAGATTGTAGAGGTCCATGGGAGGAAGGCCATTGATGCATATACTTAGATAGTCCTCTACAATGGAAAACATAATACCAGAAAGCATATCACCTTGCCTCACACCCCTCGTGCAAGGAGAAAATTCTCCAGGAACACCATTGATGAGAATAGACAACTCTAATGATTCAAGAATGGTTCTGATCATGTTGATGAAGGCTCAAGAGAGACCATATCTTCTAATCACAGTAGGTAGAAAGCTCCATTTGAGAGTATCAAACTCCTTGGTGGTGTCAATTTTTTAAGAAAAATTTCCCTCCTTTACATTCTTCCTCATTAGGTTGAAAATTTCGGTGACCCTAAAAAGGCACATTTGAATGCTTCTCCAATTTACATAACCTAATTGATTTACGGTGATCATACCATCAACCATTCCTGTAATATTGTTCACTAAAATTTTACTGATAAGATTGGGAATAGTATTCCCAAGAGCAATCAGCCTAAAGTGTTTGATGTCAAGGGAATTTTCTATCTTAGGGATGAGAGTGTGGAAACAAGAGTTCATGACATGAGGCAAATAAGAGTGCAAGAAGAAATCACTAATTGATTTTATGATTTCATGCTAAAACATATCCCAATATAACATAAATAATTTATTTTTTAACCCCTCCGGGATAGGGGCACTCACCCAATCAATGGATAGGAGGGCCGCCCGGATTTTCTCCTTTCATGGAGAGGTAGTTAGTATTTGGTTCATACATGCATCAACGTAAGGATTATTGTTTTCCACCATCTTGTGGGTATTATACTTCCCATCATCAGTGTATATCCCTTGGAAGTGCTCAACAACAGCCTCTGAAATCTCATTTTCAGAGATATACAACTGTCCATTGATGCTGATAACTTTGTCACCTACACATGACCTATTATCCTTATGTAATCTGTTGAAGAATTTAGAGTTCCAATCTCTGTCCTTTAACCATCTCACATTTAGCTGGTTATTAACCATCATTTCTTGGATAATTAAATAGTCTTCCATCTTGTTATGGGCCATGATTTTGTCCCTTGAAATGGTGAGCTGATGAACATTTCTAATCTGTATGCGAGCAAGTTCCTCCACTGAATACTTGATGTCATCATCAGTTTTTGAAAAATATTTCTTGCTCCATTCATTAAGGATCCATTTAAGATGCTTATGCTTCGCAACCAACTTTTGCAATGGGCTCCCAATAGGGTTAATTTCTCTGTCCTCCAGAACAATTTCCTTATATCCTGGAATCACTAGTTATCCACTGTTAAATATAAAAGGTAATGTTTTTGACCTTTTCTACTGCATGTTGACATCAACAATTATAGGATTATGATCAGATTGGTGCTTGGGAAATTTGAAACCAGAGAACCCATGGGCAACACTGTGATCATTAATTTGAACAAAGAATTTGTCAAGTTTACTAGCTTGCATCCCATGATAGGTGTATCTACTCCATGTAAAATCAGCCCCAACAATTGGGATGTCAACCAAGTTACATTCATCAATGCATTCAGAAAATGCAGAAGCATTGACCCTGTTGAAATTGCCTCAAGTTATTTCCTCAGGTCTCAGTACAGTGTTGAAATCACCAATGATAATCCATTTTTGTCCACTCTTCCTATGGGAGGTTTTCAATTCCTTTCATAGGTCCCTTCTCATTATTTATGAGGTGGAAGAATTCACAAAAGATGATGAAAAAACATGACCATCAACGTTGTAGGAAATGAAAATACTTTAGTTCCATTTCTCACAAATGTTGATCTGAATTGAATCATGCATAAGGACCCACAAGTGGTCCATTATAGATGTATGAGAGTTACATGAAACAAATTTGTAACCAATAGGTACCCACTTAAAACATTTCCAGTTATCAAACAGGTATTTTGGTTTAGCAATTCCAACAAGTAAATCCTTATTGGCCATAATATAATGTCTAAGGGTTTTGGTCTTACATGTGTTTGTCTTCCCTTGACAGTTCCAGTAGATTATCCTCATTTGTTATGGGCCTTTCCCCATTTCAAAAGGCCCTCCATTCCCTCCAATAAGGTCGAGACTTTTCCTTTCCTCCTTTTGACACTTTGACCCCCTTTCCGACTCATGTTAGGTCTAGGATTGTCATGCCCCACCTTGTTTTCTTGTGCTGCTATTCTCACATTCAGCTCATTTCCATCACTGCCAGTGATTGTGTGGGATGATTCAGTGGCTCCAGGGATCTATTTTAGTCAATCATTGTTGACATCAGAATCCTCCCCTAGGTTGATAGTAACTGAAGTAGTGAGTTGAGCTTCTTCTACCGCATCTAACCAGAGACTACCACTCAAAGGAATGAAGGTATTTTTAGATGTTATGTGAGAAGGGTCACTGCCAACAGATAAATTTTTTTGGGTAGCCTTGAAGGGGGGAATCTATGTGAAGTTCCCACCTAGATCAGAGGTTGGATGCTGATCATTACGACCCCCATTATCAGCACCTTGGGAGGGTTCGGGTGAACCAAAACTGGTATCATCCTGAGCCACTTCTCTAATTATTCAACTAAGTTACATTCCATAGGGACAATGTTACTGGGCACATACAGATCAACCATCAGCCTAGTTTGATTCCACACCACCATGATAGTGCCACTGCAGAGTGAAATGACTATTACATTAGCACCATCAGCTAGGCCCTCGGAAGTCGGGGTCACTAGCTTAGGTATAGTCCCACTGGGATCTTTGTCCTTTCCCATGTTTTGATTGTCATCCATAAAAACAAGACCACAACCAATCTTCCCTTATGATCTTTTAAAATTCCAACCACCTGTTCAGGTTAACCGATCTGGAGGTCCGATGGAATATTTCCCTTTCCTTTTCGCCTTTTACAAGTATTGTCATCATGATGTTTCACCTTAGAATAGGTTCATTATTTATCCCCCATGCATTCAACACTTATGTGTCTGAAGAAACAGAAGTTTAAACAGAACATGGGCTTTCACTCATGGAGGATTTCAAGCATCATGATGTCATCCATTGTTGTATGAATCTCTTCCTCTACAAGCTTATTATCCATATCGACTTCAACTAAGATTCAAGCATAATGCTTGAATCATGGATTGTATGTTTGTCTATCCATTCAGATGGGGTTACGCACCACTGAGGAAATATCCCATAGGATCATTGGATGTTAATATAGCTAGTTTAATTTACAGATTCTAATCCATTTTTGGTAATATGCATTTTTAACATTTGGGGGATCAATTTTTTGTTCTCATTCTTATATATTCCAGATTCTAGGGTTGAGGGAGACAATACCTTCTCTCCACGCTTTGCGTTTGCATTCATATGGGGGGAAGAAAACATGGTAGTAACCCTTTCCCTTCAAAGTAATTTTCCAATCACCAAATCCCTATAACTCCAAAATGAGCTTTGTTAGGTCTTGAAACTTCCAAAGCCTCTCCCCTTTTCGGGTGATGACTCTTGTGATAATTGAATAGTGGCGGAGGTTGATTATATCCTCAACCACTTCTTGATTCACAGATACATGCACAACTCTTCACTTCTTTTTCACTCTCCTAGGTGGAGGAGAGTCATAATTAGAGAAAGAGGGTCTAGCTGCATCCATTACAACATCTGCAAAATTCTTCTGTATCCTGTTTGCATCAACGAAAGTACTCACTTTGGTCACTTCACCCTGTTTTTTGAATGATAACATCTCCTTGTGACTGATGTGCTCACTAATTCCTTTTGAGCAGGCGACATTATCTGCATCTCCTCCAGAGATTCTCCATAAGTGGTCAACTAGATCATCTGATTTGAGTTTCTCCCATGATTTAGGGTTCTCACATGAGTCCCCTTGTGCTATCCTCTCTTGTATATATAAAAATCCCTACTAATAAAGAAAATATAAAATTTTCTATGTAGTCAAATTTATGAGAAAACATTAATACATACACCATTAATAACATGAAATTTATCAAAAGGAGAAGAAATATTATTTCCCATTTGTATATTGAACCTAAAAAACCCTTCAATTCATTTTTATTTTAGGATATCATAAATGTTCCAATGGCATGATATTGAAATTTCATAATCCCAAAAATCTTATTTTGGATTGTACCCAATATTGGGAATATTATATATATAATAAAAGTATGGAACATTAATTTTTAATTGATTTCAAATACAGAAATTCTTCTTTATAAAAACCATAATATTTGTTTTCATAGATACATTGATGTTTTTCCACCATCATGGTTCTTTATTTATTTAACATAGATTCATATTGAAATTATAAGGAAGTTATTCTCTTGAATAAAAAATGGACCCTTCTGGTTTCACTATATTTATATTATCCTCTATGTTTCTATGAAATAATTCTATCTTCACATACATCTATAACAAATTAAATCTATCTAAAACAAAAATGGTCTATAAAACTTTAGTAGAGGATATTTAAATAATAAAGGAAATAATTTTACAATAATTTTATAATATATTCTAGGAAAACCAATTCACAATATTTTTTTCTATATACCATCTTTTAATATTATATTCTTTTTTGATTTAATAAAACCATTTAGTTTTTGTTTCATTCTTTCCCTACAGTAATGTTAATAGATCTTATGTTTTTTTAGGGAACAATGAAATTTCACCATTCATTAAATGCTATAATTTAAGTTGATCTTTTATCTATAAATGTTCTTCAAAATAGTTGGGTTCTAAAAAATCATATAATAATATATGATGCATTAATAATTCAAATATTTAAGGAAACCTAAATTCCAAGGATAGTCTCCAAAGAGGAATAGTATTCTCTAACATAAATTCTTATATAAATATATTATACTCTGATATTACTCAATGCTCAACCTACTCATGTGAAATTTCCTCCCTACATCCATAATTACATTTAATAGTTTATTTATTCTTATAAATAAGAGTATCATCAAATTAGAAAATTTCTTTGATTATTATTTAATTATATTCATCATCTAAAACAATAACTAAACACATCATTACAATAATTATTTTTTTGGTTTAATGTTAATCATATACATTGAATATGGTTTAAGATTGACCTATCATAGAGAATCAATAAAATTCAATGAAGATATTTTCACAAATTTTATCATTTTATACTTTAGTAATTTTTTCTCTCATTATTATTGATGTGAAATTATTTATTATAGTAGTGATAAGTAAATTTTTTTATCTCAAAACACCTTGGGTAAACCTATATGAATCCCCATATATAATTCTAAACCAATTTTATATTCATTCATTTGAACACGCCATTTTATTATGTATTTTAGGGAAATATATTTTTCATAGTATATTTCATATCCACCATACCAATTTAACTCTTAACAATTATATTGATCATAATTTCATATATCAGACACATTTATATTATACATGTATAATTATTTTTATTTCTCTTGGAAAAAAAATTATTAGATATTTTTAAAAAATTATACCCATACAAAACATGTTGATTAATTAATGAATGCTATATCATATGGTGATTTAGCAAGAGAATGATATTTTTTGTGTCCTCAGGCAAAAAAATTGTCATGTACAGATTCCATTCATTGTATATAATTTACCAATTCACAATGGATAAATATTTAGCTTTATAATAATGTAATCATTATAAAATCGAATATTAATCAATTTTAGATTTTATTTCATTAATTTAGAACCAAATCAATTTTCTCCAATCACTTAAATAACTAAATCTATAATGAATTGTTTTTAAATTTATCTCTAAATTAGGTGGTTCATCCGTATGATATAAATCTTATATCTTATAAATATTCATGTCCTTAATATAACATGATATAATAGTTTCACTTTTTGTGACTTTTCATTGATATCTTAACAAATTAGACACAATATTTGTTATTATCAAGCTATGTAATGGATATTAAAATTCTGTAAAATTATTAAATAATATATACATATTTTACATCTATGAATTATAATTTTGGGATTTAATTTTTAAAATAGTTTTCTTAATTGAATCATTAAATTATTATAAAAAATATATTATTTCTAAATATTTTTATGTATGTAATGTTTTTTATATTCCTTCATTATAATTTAGTGGCAGGAATCAAAAGTGTATAATATCAATGAATCCATTAGACTATTTAAATTGAGTAGTATTACATCATCATATTTCATACTTTTAAAGATCAGTTATTCGGTAAAAAAAGATGTTTTTATTTCCATACAATAATGTTTTACTTGTGCCTTTTTCAAACTACCCAAACAATATATCATTATCTCCTATTTTTTTTTCAATATTGGGTTCTTATTTTAACTACTCACTAGAGTAACCATCACAACCCTACTCTCTTGTGGGGTTGATATTAAATAAATGAATTCATTTCAATCCAAAAATAAAATTTTATTGAACAAAACTTTATTGAAATAATATTTAATTCATTAACATGATCAATAATAGATTTATATTCATCCAATATCATATTTAATAGTCTATACATTAGTGAAACCATGTTTGATTTCAAAAATCCATACATGTTTTTCAAATCCTTCTTCAATAATGAGGTAGTCTTCTCCACTATAATATTGAATGAAACATTTCCCACCAGTTAAAGTGAATAATTACCATGGATAGTTTACCCAATAAATACTAATTCATGTAATACATTGTAATTAGTCTTACACCTATTGTAGGTTAGTGAATATCTTATTAATATAGACATTATCCTATATTCATGTTTGAAACCAATTTTTTTCCAAATATTTGACTAATGTTCACCTTTACTTAATATATTTCCATTATTTTTTCAATAGTTTATAACAATTATCTCTTTGGTATAATCTGATATCAATTCTTATAAATAATTACAAAAATAAAAAATGAAATTGAAAATAAAATTATAATATAAGGAAATATTTCATTCATACAACTTATCTATTGAAACTATATGGTTTTGATGGATTTTATAAAAATATGTATTTTGAAATTATTGTATTAATTAGGGTAATTTGAGGTAAATATTGTTTATTAATTTCTTTACAAATTTTTTGGTACATTAAATGAAATAAAAATATAATTATTGTCTTTATGTAGTAGATGGAATTCTTAGTGGTTTGTTAATGTTTTATGGTTATTCTTCGAGGATTTGTGGATCCAAAAGTACATTGTTAAATAAAAAATGGTTAATTATTTTTTAATAATTCATCTTGGGGTTTCAAAGAAAACATATATTGTTATGAAGGTAAAATGGATTATTTTTTTAAGTGTTGAGATTCAGAGTTTAGTAAAAATATAGTTCTTATCCCAAGAAAACATGTCAATTCATAGAAGTTATAAAGGGGAAACTAGCCTCAATAATTGGATATCTGGGGTCATTAGAATGAATGTAAAAACATTCTTAGGAAGGAATTGGGGTTTGAAAAGGAATCCTAGAGCATAAGTCTGTGTAGGTTGGAAGGGTGTACTTGAACCAACCATTGGGGTCAGGCACAAAAGGCCATAGTAGATCAAAATATCACATATATATTTTTTGATGGATGGATCATGGAAAATTATTAGTAATTTAATTATAATAATTTTTTGATGTTTTATGACTTCATTTAAGAATCTATTAATATATTTCAAAAATTATATAATGAATGTTGAAGTGTCATTTTTGGTCATCAGAGACCTTTCACGCATCTCTTTATAATGATGGGAGTTCTATTGAAAACCTATTTATATAGTAACATAGATATAAAATAGTAAAATTTATAATAAATATCCTATGAACTACCCCATACCATAGGTTATATTACAGATCCTTGGTGGATTTGAGTAGATATATACTCAAGCATTAGATGGGGGACCAAAAAAATGAATCAAGACTCACCATTAGAGAAACTGTGGTTTATGAATATTTTCCTGAATGATGAAATTTTTATTATACACATTTCAAGCATAGGTACTATTCTATGAAGTTGAATAAGATTATTCTTATGGTTTTATAAATTTTAATATTGTCGTAATGTGTTTAACAATACAGAACGAAATAATTTTTTGAATGGAATAAAATAGATCTTCAGTTGTTGTGGTACACAATGAGATGATTGTTACAGGATGAAGTGGGATATGATAATTTTTATGGTTCATGATGCTGGTCGAAATACAGACCAAAAATGATTGTACACATTTAAATGATTCTATAATTTTCATTTAATTCCTATGGAAGAGAATATGTTACACCACATTGGATTGTATAGTTTCATGGATGTATAATTTTTTTGATTTTTTATACATGACCCACTATGAGTATTTTGGATAGTTTTATGTTGATAGTACTTGTATATATAATGTTTATAGTGGATATTTATTTTATGTATAATTAATAAATTGATTTCATTGAGTCAAAGTTATATATTATTTGTTATTTCAATTTCAAATTTGAAACTCAAGAGGTTTATGTATATCAATGAGAAATTTATTTGTATAATTGTTAAAACATTAGACTAAAAACTAAATAGGTTGTGGAACTTTTTATTTTATGAGGATAAAGAATAAATCAGAATGATTCTAATTTAAAAAATATTTCGGTTGTGAAAATAGCTTTATATGAGAAATATTGAAAAAATGATCATATTTTAAAGTGGATGATTACTATGTTGCATGTTTGGGAAGAAAAAAATTTTGTTTTAAATATAATTTTTGAATCCAATTTATTATTTAATGTTATATAATTCCATTAATGTGAATATTATCCATAGTTTAACTTACAGTTGTGTAATTTAAAATTTAAGATCAATTACTCAATTCAACATTACAAGTGGATTTTATATCTACCAAAAATGTAAATCAACACACTTTTTTTCATTTATGTAATAATATTTATAACAGGTGATATGGAATTATTGTAAATATATTTGAGAAACAATAATGTAATTAAACATGGAATAATACCATCAATTATATTAAATAATATTATCAAAAATGTTATTTAGTTGATAAGATTAGGGGGTGACCCCTGGGATGTACTATGTTATCCCCAAACCAAGTAAGATGTAGTGTTCATTGAGTGGTAGTGAGATTAACCCGAAAACATGTACTAGTTGTCAGTTTTGTTGGTATTGAATTTATCTAAACACTGTTTCCACAAAATAGTTAGTTGTAGTGGGTTCTAAAACACTTTCACTATATTAATTGTATACCCATTCGACTAACTTTTTATATTTGATCCACGTAAAAAAATTTGTCCGTCTATATATTTCAACATATATATGATTGTGTGACAAGAAATCAGGGGTTTAATAGTGTAAATTGAAAATATGTAATATGATCATGATGAATGTCCCATAAATGGATAAAATAAAAATAAAAATAAATTATTATTATACCCTGATTCACCCATATGGTGTCATGGGTCCCAATAATTAGATTGAGATCAATATGTTCAGTTTTAAATCTAACCTATCATATCTGGATTTAGATTTAAATCTATACCATTAATGTAATACTAAAAGTTTCTACAAATCCTGGGACTCAATTTTCAAATTCAAAGATAGAAAATATAAAAAAATTTGAAACACATTTTTTAGTTCCTTGTCATATTATGTTGTGTGGGATGGTATTGTGGATTTCAATGTTGAGTTATATATGAGAATAATGAAATAAACATAGATATTTAATATTATACCAAATAATCAAGAATGACTTCCATGAAATAATATATATTAATGAAGATATATAATTGTATGTTTTCAAAGAATATATGGATAATATTCGAATATTTTGTTATTAAATTTTTAAAGATAAAAAAAGAAAACTAGGTTTATTTTAAAATGGAATCAAGTGAACATGTTGGTTGTAAAGAAACTAATACCACTGAATAATTTAATATTTCTATATTCTAGATGATGAAAAGGTAAATGAAGAGTGAATCCACAACATTGACCCTTCCTACAGATGAAAAAATGTCATTTTACTACATTTATATAAATATAACTCTATATAAATTATTTCATTGAAGTGTAAATATATTGGTATTATGTCATCTATATGTTAGGATTATGACTCTAAAGAAGAGGCAACCACATAATGTGGTAAATCTATATATTTTCTGTATAAAAAGATATTGGACCATCAATAATTATAGATTGAACTAAAATTCATGAAAGTATATGGTTTAAAGGTATTTACATATAAAATTTATTTGGTGGGAAGTAATGGAATATTTTTTAAGAAGAAATGAATTATATGGAGTCCTTTATTAATATAAATATAAAAATATAAGGATAATTCAATATTTTTTATGATGTTATGTATTCTAAATTTGATCATTTTGATAGAATATAAATGAAATATTATTTGAAGATTGAGAATCTTGAAAGGGATTTTTTTTTCTAAAAGAAAGAAGTCAGATATTAAAGGATATCAAAAAATTATTTAAAAAATTTAAACAAAAATAAAAAGTATATCCAAAAAAGAAGTGGAATATAAATATACATTTTTTTAATAAAAATCATAGATAAAAGGCTTCTGGATGAGTTTTTATGTTTTTTAAGGGGTACATAATTGAAGACTCCTATAACAAATTGAAGATGGGATTTTCGAGAAGAGATTTCACTACACCATACCCATGGAGGTCTATTAAAATATATGAATATGTTTTTTATATAATTATATATTTTGATAACTATTTTCACATGGAAGGATAATGTAGAAATATTGGTTATGGATGTTCAAAATTGAGATCGTCTCATTATATGACTATATGCTTTCTATAGAGGTAGATTGAAAAGAAAATTCTAGTAAAAAAATATCTATATAATTGGATAGTCATGAAGACTAAAATTAAAGAGAATTTAATCAGGTTTTTATGGATATCTTATTAAAAGCATCCTTTATTGAATGGAAATAATAACATGAATAAGAAAATAATAATTTAGGTTGTGAAATAATCAATCTCAAATAAGAATATATCATTATCTTTATAAGACAATGATTAAGGAAGATGGCATAATTTTTATCATACATTAGAGGTCAATTATTAACATAAGAATTCCTATAATCAGATGAAGATGATATGGATAAATGATATTAAAGGGGATGTTATTCTCATGATCATGGAAAAAATTCAAGAGGTACATTGAACCGGGTTCACTGTAACCACAATAAATAAATAATTCAAAAATCATTGTTCAACCTTTGTATATAGTAGAATAAAATTTAAAAATGTAACCCCAAATTAGGAAATATATACTAGTGTTATGAGTCTTACACGTGAAGAGATATCGTATATAAAGGTGGTGATAGATTCTTGGGATATAACTTGGATTGATGAGTGTAAAATATTTATTATTCCAATTGAATGTTATCTGATAATTTAGGAGAAAAATAAGAGGAAAGGGTTTGATTTTAATGACTAACCACACTTCTCATCTTAAGAAATATAGTGGTAAACATCCACTCATAATCATAAATTCCATATATTATTTTTAGAGTGATATGAGAATAAAGTGATATATTATCCATTGGATATATCCATTCAAAAAATTTGAAGCATTTTAAGAGGATGTGTTTTTTTATAAAGGATAAGGTGTAAAGGACTCTTTATTAAATACCAAAAAAAATCCAGTAGATGAACCATCATATAAACCAGGACAAAGGTCCTTAACCCATTCTATAGCGGGTACTCATACTATGATGAGGAAGTCGCCCACCCCTACCAAGGGTATATCTTCCCCTCCTCCCAGTCTTTGCTAGCATCCATGCGCCATTTCCATCATCCCAAGACACATCCCATTTTAAGAGGATGTGTGATATGTAATAGAGGAAGAATATGAAATTTATTTTAGTTGAATGAATAATCATATATATATTAAAAAATTTAAGTTGTTTCCGGGGAAACCATGATCTAAAAGTTATATATACCAACATAAAAAATCCAAGAAGAATAAAAAAAATTCTAATTGAATGGAGAAAAAAAGAAATAAATCATGTCCACAATTTTTGTTTCAGTAGTATCTATAATTAATTGAATATTGACCCGACCATATATTCTATAATCTATCTAAATGTGCATCCTAAAATGTAAAATTAATATAAATATAGAATAAAAAATTCAATGAGTCAAATTTATAACCATTATTAAGAAAATGTATATTCTATATTAGATATACAAAGGGTTTTATGATTGATATAGAATAGAACAGATGTCTAAGATAAATTTTAGAATCTTATCATTGTTTTATGGATGTTTTTGAAACATAAAAAGTGGTTTCAAGACTGTATTTATGGTTAATGTATGTGAAAATATTTATTTATAGTTTAATTAGGAATAAATTTTAATTTTTATTAATAATTGTATTTTTACCAAAATATGATATTTCTATTTGATTGTTCTTTAGCACTACGAAAATATTCTTAGAGAAAGAAAAATACTTTGGAAAATTTTAAAAACATGTTCATTATGATGATAAATTATACTCCATAAAATTATATATATATATAAACTAACATGGGGGAGTTGATGATTAACATAGAATGGCTGGTTAGTACCATTTGAATGAGAGGAATAATTTAGTAAATAATTTGAAGATATGGAATTCAATTTTTATTTCATAGTTAAAATCAGTGAGTGATGTGAATTGATGAAACAAGTGTAATATTTTTCACTCATGTTCCTTAAGTATTATATAAAAAATCTATGGGAAATTTATTGAGTCCATAATATTTTAACTAC
This sequence comes from Viscum album, assembly GCA_963277665.1. Classification (NCBI taxonomy): domain Eukaryota; kingdom Viridiplantae; phylum Streptophyta; class Magnoliopsida; order Santalales; family Viscaceae; genus Viscum; species Viscum album. Next base: position 1,234,361,245 of record OY728136.1, on the reverse strand, counting down.
TCATGATACATATAGTCTATTCATATTTAGTGAGTGATATGGATAACAATAACATTATTACATTGACTTTAATTTTCTATAAAAATACATTTCATGGTAATTTTATAAGACATGTAAATAACCCATTTTTATTCAATGAATCTCAATAATTTTAAGGTACAATACATATTTAATATAAATTGGGTTTTGAATATCAAGAGTTTATAATAAGTAGTAGAGAAATATTTGAAGGTGTTGATGGTATTCATTATAGGATTATTAGGTGACCATTAAGAAGTACCATCATTGTATCCAAATATATAATTATCATAGGTATGCTATGGTGGTGAAATCTCATGAGTTTCTTGGGCATAATATTGTCTTCAAAAAGAGGGAGTTAAAAGGGTGTGGATATTCACTTCAGAAAGAGAAAATGACACTTTTTATTTTATTGACACGTTGGGAAAAAGTGGGTTGATATTTTCTAAACATATAAAGGGATATATTATCACAATCATAACATTTTTTACAAATAATCACCAATATTCTTTGTGAAATTATTTTAATTTTTTCATTATGGTAATTAATTTTCATGAAGTGTTTTATATAGGATATAATATGTTTTATAAACTTCATAATGAGATATATGATCTATACACATTTGAGGAAATGAATGGATTATTTTAATAGATCTATAATGATTCATGTGGGATTTATTATTACTTAATTATTTAGATACAAGAAAAAATTATCTTTACTTTAGAAGAAGTTTTTTTTCGCTGGGGACGGTGTGTGTGTGTTTATGTGTGTGTGTGTTTGTGATTGTTTGATTGTATATGTATATAAATAGATGATTTATTATCTATTAATGTATTAATATTATATTTTTAGTGAAAATATTGGGATAAATATAGCTGTATAATGGTTCTCAAGAATAAAAAACAATCCTCAATGACCGAACAAATAGTGGTGGTAGTGTGCATGTGAGAACCACTGTGGGTGGTCATTACTACATTTCATTACATGTGGGAACATGAGTTAGTAATGGTATGAAGAGTGTTCTTTAATTCACCATTGTGTTCGTGAATGGCTATAAAACCCATTTATTTTACAATTGATGTTCTTTATATCATTTATTCTTTATCGTGTGGTACATATAACATTGAGCTTTAAGTGATTTTCAATATACACTAAAAATATTATCATATAACCGTTATTAATTATCCAATAAAATTTAACGTATTATTAGTAATAACTAAATAATTAAAAATATGTATAAATTTTATATATTATTTGGATTTATTGATTAATGAATAAAAATATGTACCCAACTTTTAATAAATTCATTTACATTTGTAATGAAATATTTTATTAAAAAATGGCTGTCAGTGATTTTTTGTGGAGACATTAAAATTAACTTTTATCATATTTTTATATTTTCATATAGGGTACAATATTATTTTTAATATTATAATTTCAATATTATCTTATAGTGATTTTTTTGAAAATCTTTATTTATCAGTGAAAAGTAAAAAATAACACTATTTTGTAAAACATTAAATTATTTCCATTAAGTAAATAATTTAAAAGTAAAAATATGTACTTAATTTTAACATAAACTAGACAATATCTTCGTTAATTAGACATAACCTAATTAATTATATATTAATCAGGATTATATTTGATTTTGGTATATGTTCAATTTTTTGGGATATAAAACACATAAATCCCTAAGATCTATTTTTATGCACACAATTGGTTTTTATCATAATATGTTATATGAATATTAAATTTTTTGTTTTAATAATTAATTTTATAGATTATATATTCAAAAAACTGAACATTAATGTTATTTTTTATGTGAATACAATGAAAGAAAATTCAATTTTATACATAAAATGCATTTTTCAAAAATGGGATTTCATTGTATTTTGAGCACTTATTAAAATTAATTTCACCAAATTATTGAAATTAAATTTTATAAAATAGATTCAATATTTGGAATGGTCAGTTAAATATTTAGTAATGAGTTAGATTTAATTTTTCATCAATATGAATAGTAATTGTGTTAGAAAATGTTACACCGTAGTAAAAAAGATAAATCTGGTTAACCTAGACTAAAAGAAAATGATAAAGCCACAAAATATCATCTTAATAATAATTATATGAAATTATTTATTCAATTATGAACTTTGGAAAAAATATTTGTTTTTTGGATAATTTTCTATGAAAAAAACATAATAATAGTTTAAAATCATGAAAAAATCCAATTGTGTCCTCCACCTCACTTATAAGTGGACATATTCTATCTTATGACCTCTATACATCCGGAGACTCATATCTCATTAAATTCCTACTAAAATCCCATCCTAAAATTCATCCTCATCTTTTGTATGTCTTGGTATGATCTAAATGTTATCCTAAGATGTCTTTGGGTATAAACAACAGAAGATTTATTATAGAAGGTGCATAGATCTGAACTAATCATTTTTATTTTATTTATTATTCTACTTCCATAAAATCATTCACAAAATTAATTTGATAATAATATCATTACCTTATATATACTACTATTTAATTATTTTTATGTTTTAAAAAATTCCCTACTTAGCCATGTAATGAAAAATAAAAACATCCATCGTGCTTACATACATGGCTACAACCTCACATGATGATGTATTTCATTCTTCATCACCAATTATTATGGATGTTCATAAATATGGATAAAAATGAAGAAATAAGTTATATATATATATAATTATAGTATATAAATTTAATTCTATAATTTTAAATAAATATGATACTTATTTCTTTATCAGCCTTTTTAAAATAAAAATATTTCTTTAGTGTATGTGTGGACTAACACCTCTCAAAATGATTTATTTTCATTTTAATAATTTCCTAAAATTTATTTTTTACATATGTGAATTGAAAAAATTATTATTGTATTTATCATATAATAATAATTATGGGAAGATAAAATTTTATTGGACTAATTTAACTCGTGTTCATTGAAAAATTGAAACATTACTCATGTGTACACACAGACTACCGTCTCCCTAAGGTCATGTAATTGACTTTTCAAAAAATTATTACACAGTTTTTTATAAAAGTATAATTATTGTAAAAAAAAATTAATTATAATGTAGTTAATATTATGGATCATTTATATTAATGGTATATGTTACTATACATAGCCTACTGAAATCATTTTTGATATATAAGGTGATTGTTCTCAAAACAATTGACAGGGGCTTAATCGATTATGTAAAAACATACAACATCTATATTAGTGAAAATAATGAAAACAGAAACCCTTATAAAGATATTAATTCATTAAATAATTATTATATGTTTATTATTCATGAAGATAAAAAATGGAAATGATATATCAGACTCCGGGCAAGGGGAACATTACAATAAAACATGGTTTTTAAAGTAATGAATAATAAATTTTTAAATAGTTTTATTAATTGTGTATATTCATAAAATTATTTTCTCATATCCAAACCTGATTCACTCTATCTATATTAACCTGGATAGTTGGTGACAATACCTTAATTTTTCCTCCCCATATGCCATAGGAAGCTGACTATTGCTAAGGGTAGAATGGCGGTACAATGGGGAGACTATACCATAAATATCAATACTAAATACTGTAATAATATATTAATGATACAATAGTTTAATATAACTAAATTTATATATGATAATAAAAAACAACACCTATAATGTTCCCATAAAAACATCCATGCATGAACATTTTAATCCATAATATAAGCAGTCACCATACGAATGCTAACACTAACAATAGGGCTAGACTAATAAAATAATAATAGAATTATCTAAATATAGAAAGAATCTATAGTATATTCTAAATGGCCAATACCATGTGAATTACTAGAATATAATGTATATTCAACAAAAAAATTTCAACCAATTCCTAACTTATGGTCATGAGATATATTGCGGTACCAATCAGTGGGCATAATATGATGTGCGTAAAACAATGTTGGCCACCACCATAAATGTCTAATAAAGATACAGTCTATGAATATCAAATATAAAAATGTATAGATTTATAAATTATAAATTTATAAGGAAATGATATAAACAAAACCATGTTGATCTCAGGCTCCCCATAAGACCCTTTATAAGGCCCTAGCTTTAAACCTTACTTAATCTTGAGTTATTACAAGATTACACATTGAGGATCTTTTCAGGTTTAGAGTTTTAGAGAATTAGATCATGAAACATGCATTACATTCCACATTTAAACAAAGTGGTTACATAAAAGACAGTATTCATTCTTCCCATCAACAGAAACATATTTAAAATAGAACATGGATTCTTTCTTGACACATCTTTGACACTATCATCACATCATGTACCTTTCCCTTGACCTGTGAAAAACATTTCAAAAACTTGGGATGAGCATAAAAAGCTCAGTAAGGGTTATAAAAAAATATGGAAAGGAAACATGAGTTCATATATACATAAGAATGAAATCATACTTTACCCATAAAACATAGGCACTTTAACATACCTCATCAGACCATGAATAAATCATAGAAATCATAAGACATAAAAGTAACTTGAGGCATTCATAACATCCTTACGTAGGGAGTAACCCTCTTGGTTACGTTTGAAATACCCATCACAGTATATTCCCTAAATCTCTTCGAAGAAACCTTAACGTTTCACTCCTTCGCGTTACCCAATGCATTGGAGAGCTATATCGGGCTCACCCGCCCTTATTTTATCACGGAACCACCCGTCTTCATAACAATTCCCAAGAACCATAACATAATCTTATCACATAAAAATGCATAAAGTAAACATAACATTTCCACCTTTCAATAACAAGATATAAATACAACACATTGATATAAATACATTATGAAAACCATTTTCAATACCAAAATAAAAGAAAAGTAAAACATGGTATTTATTTTTCTTTTAAAAAGATTGTATGGCTTGTAGAGGATGCCGAAACTCAAATAATGGTCACGGCGGCAGAGAAGTCGTTGTCGCCGCATACGTACGACAAAAACATTCCCTTTTGTCATTTAATAAACACTTCGTATAAAAAATATTCCTTTTGAATAAATGTAAAAGTCAAAGGGGTTTATACACCGTATAAAATAAGCTTGTGTATAAAACAGAATATGCCTCAATGAAAAGAGATTGAGACGATGTCCCTTATAAAGACGGTATCCTTGGTTTAAGGATAAATCAATTACATAATTATGTGTGACAAACAAATACACCAAATATAAGTGGATATTAAGTGTAAAATAACCAAAGGTCATTCACACATATACAAAGGATTACATATTCAATAACTACATGTTGAACCCAAAGAAATCGAAATTGGGTTAATAAGTTCCCTTGCAATAATTTGACAGCCTAACGGCGTCACTTCAAAATTCAGAAAAAGGGTTGATGAGAGATAAAAAGGGTATCTCATCACTTGGACATAAAATTTACATCAATAAGGATATAGAAGAACATATCCCAAAATAATATTATTTGAATTGAAAGACATAACCAAATAAGTCTTTTAAAAAAAGGTGGGTGAAAGGTTCCCTTACCGACATGGGTATATTTCGAAACATACACCTCGTGAAAGAAGGACAACACAAAATTGATGTAAATAATCATAAAAGAAAGTATATTACACAATGAGTAAAATAATGGGCAGTACATACACCACTAAAATGAAATTTTGGCAAATGTAGCATAAATCTCACGGGTATAAAAGGGAGATGAAAAATCCCTTACGAAAACTCGGCAGCCTAATGGCACCACTTAAAACTTCAAAAAATAGATTGATGAGATCAAATAGGGTATCTCATCACATTACAATAAAATTTATAGAAAGATAAATATAAAAGAACATCCCCCATCAAAAGAAAAATGAGCTTAGAATGAATGACATAAAATAGTGTACTTAAAAAGAAAGAGAGGAGTATGATCCCTTACCTCAGGTCCGACTTGACTCGATCGTTCTTCAACGTCCTGAATAATAAACTTGAGTTAATTTACACTTTATTAAGAACCTTTTTATAGTTCATTATTCCTTTTAGATCACTTATTTCAATGTTATAATAATTATTTAGTCATTTAAGTTAATAATGTTTGTTTTGTCGATATTCGATTCTTAAGTTGAAAGTGGACTTCTTACAATTACATGTTGTTCGTGTGGTCAAATGTTCATTATATCCAGAATTATATTCATGATTTGGATATCATATATATCATATATATCCAGAATATAAATGTATTTATAATATTACATAATCATTTAGAGCTAAGAAATGAAATGCACCGTTCATGGAGACGGTAAGTCGTACGTACGCATGAACGCTACTTTCATTTCTTTGTCATATTAATGAAATTAAAACTAAATGAGAGGTATGTATATTTTAATTACAGAATTATATTCATCATTTATATATATAATTCATTATATATATCCATTATATACATATACATTTAATAGTACATTACATTTGTGGATAAGAAATGAAATGCACCGTTCATGGAGACGGTAAGCCGTACGTACGCATGAACGCTACTTTCATTTCTATCTCATACTTTAATGGAAAGAAATAATAATGATATAGAGGTATATTATAATTCCAGTATAACATAATATATAATAACTTTAAATCCATCCTTTACACGTCCCACATATGGCATTAACGAATCACATCACTTTGAGGGGGCGGTAGTCCGCACTTCCTTAAATGAAGATATCATGTTTACCCATAATGGAAACCATAAAGGTAATACATAAATTAGAAATATGTAAGCTTAAGTAAAACATAAACATATTATATATCATATATAAATATAGTGACATCTTAATGGCCACCTTTGAAGGTGTTAAAAGAATGTTGAACAATCATCGTTTCGGGAGGCAGAAATTCGCCATCCACGGAAACAGTATGTTCTTTAACCATTAGATGTAGGTGTGTGAAAGTGTAGCTCAAATCCTTCTTATAACAACATCCTAGTATATTTATGATACTGGATTTGTTACAAAAGAAATTAATAAAAAGAGTTTAGGTGGTTGGAGAAGGAAAATAAAACAAAAGGACTCAAAAGAAGACATTACCTTAAAATCGGGTAACTCCCTTTGGTTTGAGCTCAAAGACATCCTTGGGAAGCCTTCTGCCCAATTTGAGGCTTCAAGGAGTAATATAGGGAAGTGGAGAGACACAATGGGTAGGGTTTGTCCGAGCCAATGGCTTTGGGAGTTTGGCTAAGGAGGTAGAGGTGGGGGCCTTTTATAAGAGGAGAGGAGGGGCACTCTTGGAAAGTAAAGATAAGTTACTTTATTTTAAAATGAGTTTCCGATTAAAAAGGTCCCACATTGATATAATTCGAGGATAAGGTGATAAGGGTTCTAAATCCACTCATACAATTGGTTTTGGCCATGTGTAGGTCTTAGATTTTACATTATCTTTCCATTTTATTTTAATCCTTTATTAATGAAGTAATCGCTGCATCATCAAGATGTCATAAATAATTTAATTTATTTAAAGTATAAAAATTATAAAAAAAATACTATGATGTAGGAAATCTTTTTAGATTTCCAATGACTATTTATAATCAAAAATCTGACTTGTATAACCCCATGTAAAATTTTTTTTAGTAAAACATCTCATGTGTGTGTCATTTTTACTTTAACATTAAATAAAAAGTTATTTATGTCATTTCCCAACCAAAGTGGCTCCATGGGGTCCCCAAGTTGACCCATGGCTTGAATTGGTCTTCCATGACACATCCAATGAGGTTAAGACATGTGTCAAGTTCATTTCATATTATTAAAACATTATTTTTACCTTAAACTACACTAATTACCTCTAATCACGATTATAAACTTAATAAGTTACTATTCACCAAAAAATTATTTTAATCCCATTGAACCACATTTTACTTCTTAATGACAACCATGTATGTCGGATTTTTGAAATTCAAAACACAAAGGTGGGAAATTTCATTTAAATGGAAAATCAGTTTTTATAAGTACCACATAGTGGTTTCACTATTCATCAAAAATTGAAGTTTTTCTGAAAATTACCAAAAATTCACCCTAAGCTATATTTGATATTCCAAATTCAAAAATGAAGTCTATTTTACAAAATTCAAAAAAAATAAGTCACATTAATTAATTTAATAATTAATTTCCGCTGTCATGACAAATAGTGTGTTTTTATGAAACAATAAGTATCAAAAGATTGACACTAGTTTAAGTCTGATTTCAAAGTGAAATTAATTCCAATGACCACTATTGGATTTAATGGTAAAAATATATTCTAATTTCGCTTTAAAACCAATTCAAAATATAATATAATCATATAAATAAATTATATTAAAAAGAGGTTTTGAATTAAAATACAATATTTTACACTATTCATTAAAAAAATGAACTTTATCGGAAAGATACCAAAAATTTACACAAAGTAAATTTTGATGTCCCAATTCTTAAGAAGAGTTTTATTTGGTCCAAAAGGATTTATAAGAGTGAACAAAACTATATTTAATGACGGTTCTCCATCAAAAGGCGATAAGTGAACCTTTAGTGAAAATTAGGGCATATACGCCTAAAATTGAATTATTTCTGTATTTTATGCCTTAATCCTTTATTGGATAAATGTAAAAACTTTTAAAAACATATATAATCATATTTCTGTTATTTCTATCCATTCCCTCCAATACAACGGCTAAATGTTAACTACGATTTAAAATAATATTATTTTATTATTAAAGTGCAACGTAAGATTCCCAAGAAACTCGTTGTTGCGTGTTGGGTACGCCATCGAGCATAGAATAGTCTTTAAAGTCATATTAATATTTTATTCACAAATATGGATAAATATTAAAATTTCATATTCTTTATTTACCTGGGGTGTTACATCCTTCCCCACTTTTGGGAATTGCGTCCTCGCAATTTTTAAAATTGAGCTTGGAAACATCCTTGAAAGTCCCACATCGGAAAAAGAGTGGGTAAAACAATCACTTTAAAATAAAGGAAGATAAGTACATAGGTCACCCGAGTTAACCCATACTAGTATTCCATGTAGAAAAATATGGACATTGAGGAGAAAACATAGGGTCATGTTCTGATGGAGAGTGATAGAAAACATGTTTAGGAGAAAGTTAACCACATGAAAATCACAAACTTGTGATGGGTTAAACGGTATTTGATTCCCCCGTAGGAAAAGTTAATAGATAAATTTTTTGTTTTAAGTTACTTTTTATTGAGTAATTTATTCATAAGTAAACATTATCACTTATCATGTTGACTTTCAACTTTTACTAGATTCCTTAATCAAACTCATATTTTTTTCCACAAGACGAGTATTTAGGGAGACTTGTTCGCATTAAGAGTACTATAATCAACTTCTAGAGAATCACCTAATCCACAATAGAGAACTATATACTTCACATGTCTTTAGACTCTAACCAAAACCAAAACCAAAAAGGTTAGTACATGATCAGATAATCCAGAAAAGGATAACCCTTTATAAAAAGAAAATCTATTCTTAATCTCCAAAATTTGTCCAACATAACCCAAAGTTCAACGAAGACCATTCGATAAACAATTTGTCCATAAAATTCTTCAAACTAAACCAAACTAAGATTGAAACACAAATATTTGAAGGATTTAGTCACATAGCCTTCCAATTTAAATCGTAACATTTATCTCCAAACAACATCAGTTGCTCCTAAATTCTCGTATTGAAAAGTAATTAACCTAATCACATATCCTCCATGATAGGTTAATCATTTTCATAAATAACCCAAAATAAACTTACTCTTAATTCAAAAAATCATATAACTAAAAAGAATCAGTCAAACTAACCAGGGACTTCACGTAGTCCAGTGGTAGGCGATAAATACGAGTCGCACTTTGGTTGTGGGTTTGATTCCCAAAGCTTTGCTCAACGCAACGGGTTGTCACACTGTCTGCGTGTTGTCCTTTTTCCAAAACTATATAATTCTCAAATCATTCCCCAAAAAGGGATAAAATCATCAAAAATAATCATAAAATAATTTAACCTCAATTTTATCTCATTCCTTTCACTTCCATCATAACATATAGTAACCCATAATTACCTCAAAAGTAAGGATCATATAAACTCTAATTGTTACCTTTATAATTATTAACTGAACTTCCACATCGATTGGTCATCTCGTACATGATGCATTAAAGATCATACCAAGGTTCAAGTGGTTGATCATGACTCCTTGATAGTTGGTTTAGAACAACCATGAGTTTCCTCATTGAATCCCCCATTTTATCTAGTATCTTAATCATAGAACCACTATAGTTTCCTTCAAACCATATGTCTCTTTGGTGCCTGCTAGTTCCATCCATTCACTAAAAACAGAAATGTCAGTGTGATTATATCAACAAGACCATCATGTACTAATGAGGAAGGTAAACACTAAGATATAATTACTCATTCACTTTATTTAAAACTAGGACTCTTTCTGAAATCCTAACCATTATGGTAATGTCACTTATGCTTAAAGAATACCCTAACCTCTAAAGTTATCTAAACCGACCTTTGATACCAACTATAAGGCCCCAGCCTTAAAACTTACTTAATCTTGAGTTATTACAAGATTACACATTGAGGATCTTTTCAGGTTTAGAGTTTTAGAGAATTAGATCATGAAACATGCATTACATTCCACATTTAAACAAAGTGGTTACATAAAAGACAGTATTCATTCTTCCCATCAACGGAAACATATTTAAAATAAAACATGGGTTTTTTCTTGAAACATCTTTAACACTATCATCACATCATGTACCATTCCCTTGACCTGTGAAAAACATTTCAAAAACATGGGATGAGCATAAAAAGTTCAGTAAGGGTTATAAAAAAAATATGGAAAGGAAACATGAGTTCATATATACATAAGAATGAAATCATACTTTACCCATAAAACATAGGCACATTAACATACCTCATCAAACCATGAATAAATCATAGAAATCATAAGACCTAAAGGTAACTTGATGCATTCATAACATCCTTACGTAGGGAGTAACCCTCTTGGTTACGTTTGGAATACCCATCACAGTATATTCCCTAAATCTCTTCATAGAAACCTTAACGTTTCACTCCTTCGCGTTACCCAATGCATTGGAGAGCTATATCGGGCTCACCTACCCTTAGTTTATCACGGAACCATCCATCTTCATAACAATTCCCAAGAACCATAACATAATCTTATCACATAAAACATGCATAAAGGAAACATAACATTTCCACCTTTCAATAACAAGATATCAATACAACACATTGATATAAATACATTATGAAAACCATTTTCAATCCCAAAATAAAAGAAAAGTAAAACATGGTATTTATTTTACTTTTAAAAAGATGGTATGGCTTGTAGAGGAAGCCGAAACTCAAATAATGGTCACGACGGCGGAGAAGTCGTTGTCGCCGCATACGTACGACAAAAACATTCCCTTTTGTCTTTTAATAAACACTTCGTATAAAAAAGATTCCTTTTGAATAAACGTAAAAGTAAAAGGGGTTTATACACCATATAAAAGAAGCTTGTGTATAAAACAGAATATGCCTCAATGAAAGGAGATTGAGACGAAGTCCTTTACAAAGACGGTATCCTTGGATTAAGGATAAATCAATTACATAATTATGTGTGACAAACAAATACACCAAATATAAGTGGATATTAAGTGTAAAATAATCAAAGGTCATTCACACATATACAAAGGATGACATTTTCGATAACTACATGTTGAACCCAAAGAAATCGAAATTGGGTTAAGAAGTTCCCTTGCAATAATTTGACAGCCTAACGGCGTCACTTCAAAATTCAGAAAAAGCGTTGATGAGAGATAAAAAGGGTATCACATCACTTGGACATAAAATTTACATCAATAAGGATATAGAATAACATATCCCAAAATAATATTATGTGAATTAAAAGACATAACCAAATAAGTCTTTTAAAAAAAGGTGGGTGAAAGGTTCCCTTACCGACATGGGTATCTTTCGAAACATACACCTCGTGAAAGAAGGACAACACAACATTGATGTAAATAATCATAAAAGAAAGTATATTACACAATGAGTAAAATAATGGGAAGTACATACACCACTCAAAGGAAATTTTGGCAAATGTAGCATAAATCTCACGGGTATAAAAGTGAGATGAAAAATCCCTTACGAAAACTCGGCAGCCTAACGACGCCACGTAAAGCTTCCAAAAATGGATTGATGAGATCAAATAGGGTATCTCATCACATTACAATAAAATGTATAGCAAGAGGAATATAAAAGAACATCCCCCATCAAAATAAAGATGAGCTTAGAAGGAATGACATAAAAGAGTGTACTTAAAAAGAAAGAGAGGAGTAGGATCCCTTACCTCGGGTCCGACTTGACTCGATCGTTCTTTAACATCCTGAATAATAAACTTGAGTTAATTTCCACATTATTTAGAACCTTTTTCTAGTTAATTACTCCATTTATATCACTTATTTCAATGTTATAGACATTATTTAGTCATTATGTTAATAATGTTTGTTTTGTCGATATTCGGTTCTTAAGTCGAAAGTGGACTTCTTACAATTACATGTTGTTCGTGTTGTCAAATGTTCATTATATCCAGAATTATATTCATGATTTGGATATCATATATATCATATATATCCAGAATATACATGTATTTATAATATTACATAATCATTTAGAGCTAAGAAATGAAATGCACCGTTCATGGAGACGGTAAGTCGTACGTACGCATGAACGCTACTTTCATTTCATTGTCATATTAATGGAATTAAAACTAAATGAGAGGTATGTATATTTTAATTACAGAATTATATTCATCATTTATATATATCATTCATTATATATATCCATTATATACATATACTTTTAATAGTACATTACATTTGGGGATAAGAAATGAAATGCACCGTTCATGGAGACGGTAAGTCGTACGTACGCATGAACGCTACTTTCATTTCTATCTCATACTTTAATGGAAAGAAATAATAATGATATTGAGGTATATTATAATTCCAGTATAACATAATATATAATAAATTTAAATCCATCCTTTACACGTCCCACATATGGCATTAACGAATCACATCACTTTGAGGGGGCGGTAGTCCGCACTTCCTTAAATGAAGATATCGTGTTTACCCATAATGGAAACCATAAAGGTAATCCACAAATGAAAAATACGGAAGCTTAAGTAAAACATAAAAATATTATATATCATATATAAATATAGTGACATCTTAATGTCCACCTTTGAAGGTGTTAAAAGAATGTTGAACAATCATTGTTTCGGGAGGCAGAAATTCGCCATCCACAGAAACAGTATGTTCTTTAACCATTAGATGTAGGTGTCTGAAAGTGTAGCTCAAATCCTTCTTATAAAAACATCCTAGTATATTTATGATACTGGAGTTGTTACAAAAGAAATTAATAAAAAGAGTTTAGGGGGTTGGAGAAGCAAAATAAAAAAAAAGGACTCAAAAGAAGACATTACCTTAAAATCGGGTAACTCCCTTTGGTTTGAGCTCAAAGGCTTCCGTGGGAAGCCTTCTGCCCAAAGTGAGGCTTCAAGGAGTAAGATAGGGAAGTGGAGAGACAAAATGGGCAGGGTTTGTCCGAGCCAAAGTCTTTGGGAGTGTGGGTAAGGAGGTAGAGGTGGGGGCCTTTTATAAGAGGAGAGGAGGGGCACTCTTGGAAAGTAAAGATAAGTTACTTTATTTTAAAATGATTTTCGGATTAAAAAAGTCCCACATTGATATAATTCGAGGATAAGGTGATAAGGGTTCTAAATCCACTCATCCAATTGGTTTTTTCCATGTGTAGGTCTTAGATTTTACATTATCTTTCCATTTTATTTAAATCCTTTATTAATGAGGTAATCGCTGCATCATCAAGATGTCATAAATAATTTAATTTATTTAAAGTATAAAAATTATTAAAAATAAATACTATGATGTAGGAAATATTTTTATATTTCCAATGACTATTTATAATAAAAAATATGACTTTTATAACCCCATGTAAATTTTTTTTTTAGTAAAACATCTCATGTGTGTGTCATTTTTTACTTTAACATTAAATAAAAAGTTATTTATGTCATTTCCCAACCAAAGTGGCTCGATGGGGTCCCCAAGTTGACCCATGGCTTGTATTGGTCATCCATGACACATCCAATGAGGTTAGGACATGTGTCAAGTTCATTGCATATTATTAAAACATTATTTTTACCTTAAACTACACTAATTACCTCTAATCGCGATTAAAAACTTAATAAGTTACTATTCACCAAAAAATTATTTTAATCCCATTGAACCACATTTTACTTATTAATGACAACCATGTATGTCGGATTTTTGAAATTCAAAACACAAAGGTGGAAAAATTTCATTTAAACGGAAAATCAGTTTTTATAAGTACCACATAGTGGTTTCACTATTCATCAAAAATTGAAGTTTTTCTGAAAATTACCAAAAATTCACCCTAAGATATATTTGATATTCCAAATTCAAAAATGAAGTCTATTTTTCAAAATTAAAAACATATAAGTCACATTAATTAATTTAATAATTAATTTTTTTTGTCATGACAAATAGCGTGTTTTTATGAAACAATAAGTATCAAAAAATTGACAGTAGTTTAAGTTCGATTTCAAAGTGAAATTAATTCCAATGACCACTATTGGATTTAATGGTAAAAAATATATTCTAATTTCACTTTTAGACCAATTAAAAATATAATCTAATCATATAAATAAATTAGATTAAAAAGAGGTTTTGAATTAAAATACAACATTTTACACTATTCATTTAAAAAATGAACTTTATCGGAAAGATACCAAAAAATTTACACAAAGTAAATTTTGATGTCCCAATTCTTAAGAAGATTTTTATTTGGTCCAAAAGTATGTATAAGAATGAACAAAACTATATTTAATGACGGTTCTCTATCAAAAGGCGATAAGTGAACTTTTAGTGAAAATTAGGGCATATACGCCTAAAATTGAATTATTTCTGTATTTTATGCTTTTATCCTTTATTGGATAAATGTAAAAACATTTAAAAACATATATAATCATATTTTAGTTATTTCTATCCATTCCCTCGAATACAACGGCTACATGTTAACTACGATTTAAAATAATATTATTTTATTATTAGAGTGCAACGTAAGATTTCCAAGAAACTCGTTGTTGCGTGTTGGGTACGCCATCGAGCATAGCGTCCCCTTTAAAGTCATATTAATATTTTATTCACAAATATGGATAAATATGAAAATGTCATATTCTGTATTTACCTGGGGTGTTACACCCTTGGCTAACTATACCTATTTCTTCCTAAGTCCTAATGTCTATATTCATTTTACCAATTATGTAAATACACCATTGACCCATTGTATTCATCCATGTTATCCATGAACAATGATAATTATATGGGATTTCATATTTATATAAAGTGAATCAATCTATACTTATAAATCAAGAGGGTTTAATGCTTTATCTACAATGAGTCCAAATATAATATATGAAATGACATTTCTAATAGTTTTAAGTAAATGATGCGGAGTATCGTTATTGGAATTATAAATATGTCGAACATGGAACATCATGTAAAAAATTAAAAATAATTGATGAGGAAGGTCACATCAAATTATTTCAGATATATATTGGTGAATTCAATATTCAGTGATTTCAAATAAATGATTATGATCATCGTGTCTATCATCGCTTGATCATTTGTAATTCACTGAATTTAGAATTCCTTTTTCCCCATATGATCCACTATGTATCACAATCCAAGAATCACTTAGGGAATAATATAGTAATCAGGCTTGTCATATTTCATTTCTAAACATGGTCCATAAAAATAACCAATCCCAATTTACAATTCAAAACATGTGTTTAATCAAATCATTTATCAGTGCTCAAGGCATACATCAAGCTACTTAAGTTCACATAGAAATAACATATATAAAAAGAGGCCCCATTCATATGTTGAGAATAATAAAAGGGGAAAGTAAGATACCCATTAAATTTTCTCCAATAATTCCACTATATTTACTCATTCAATCATTAGTGGTAGTCAAACACACCTTAGGATAGTGTTGGTAAGATTGAAAAATCACATCCATATAAAAAAATAATATCACACCCACACACTGGTCTCTCATATATCATTTAGTCTCATATAGGACATGGTCTATACATTTCAATTAATGAGTTACACAATTTTGGAGCAGTGTATAGAGAGTCCAGTGTGTGGGGAAATAGAAATATATTATGAACATGAAATACTTTTAGAGAAGACATATAACACCTCCCTTAAAGAAATAAAGTATCACTCCTAAATTTTTTGTGTTTAGTTCAATCCATAATGATAGAAATTGAATATCTAAAAGAAAACCCTAAAAATTTGGAGTATTAGATTGCTCAATTATAGAATTTATAAGGTAAAAGAAAAAAATAATGGAATCAAGAGGATTTTTAGATTCACCTATAGTATTTTAATTCATATTACAATGAATTATTTAGACCAATAATGAAGGAGATTCATCCAAAGGAATATTATAATGAGGATTGCATGCATGGGAGAGCTTTTGGGTGAAATGAGCGAGAAAAGTGTTTAAACACCATTAATGGTCAGAGTAGTAAAATTGTAAATTTACCCTATTTTAAGAGGTTAACAAATATCTTGGATAGTTATGAAAACATTGCACCAACTAAGATGTTCCACTATCGAAGAACCAACATATATCATGGTTTCCTCCCATTATTTACAAAACTATGCACCAATCATGTGTTGCTTCTAACCAATTCCCACACCAACTTGTATGGTTAATGTGAATGGTTAATCTAAAAATGTTCAAGTAAAGATAATTTTCTCTAATTTATTATAACCCAGTCATGGTTACATGAATTCAATCACATCGTTAGAAAAATTACTCTTAAGAAAAAATATAGTAATTTTGAGTCGTATGGTTAGTAGTGAATGTGCGCTAACCTTAAAAATAAGGATACCCCTACCAAAAAAGGGCATTATACTACTTACATAATAGGAACTATTTTTGACTCTCAAGACACATTTTTTCCTTTAAAACACTTCTAAAAACAACTCTTTAAATTGTTTTAACTATTGAAATTTCCCTCCAAATATCAATTTGTTATTTCTCCCATCCATGAAAGTCAAATTCAAATTCATTTAGAAAATTTCAACTTGTCCATAAAATTTCATTCTAATAACTCCCCATATTATAACTTATCACCCTTGAAAAGCCTTAAGGGACAATGAAAACATCTCCCGACATACTATGGTTTTTAATTCTCAATCTAACGGGTGTGTTTTATTTTCAAATTCTCAACACACCTCTAAGCGTCACTTTAATAATATAACACTCACCCTACCACAATATCAATGCAATGATCATGATTATAAAAGGAAATAATGATATGGTAATTACTAAATCCCATCTTACCTAAATGGTGATCACATATCTATCTCTATCATTAATTATCCTATACGACTCACCACTATTTGTTCAATCATCAAAATAAAAATTAAGAACTATTATATCGACACCATTATAATTTCCTATTAAAGAAGTATTTAGAATCCTCAAAACCCTCCTCGAACAGTTCCCAACTTACTCGACATAATAAAACACAAGGATATTTCTTTCAGTCCTTGATTTGATTTATATGGTCAAATTATAATGGACTAATCCATCTTGGATGCACTAGATTTTCATTGAAAATATCCTTACAACATTTACACTACACTCAGATCATCCAAATGGTATTTCCAATGTAGTTCCCCACTAATCACATCCATATTTTGTGGAAAATCATGTTTAACTGCCTCCATTCGAATATTTTTGAAAAAATCATGGAATTAAAGTTGACTTGTCTCCAAAAAAAGTTTTGAAACCTTTCCCCTTTAGCATATCAACATCATTCTAACCACACTCACCAAATCCCATTCCTAGCTATTGGTGGAATCTCTACGCTGAACCAGCGTTTGTAAATTTTTTTTCCATATTTGAAGCATAAGAACATACAGGATCCAACACTATTGGATAGTTATAATCCATCCCAATATTGATTCCCACATAAAATCTCCACCGAAGTATGTATTATAAATTATAATTGTATTATACTAATAAATTTAGTAGTTAATTGTTTCATTTTTCTAATATAATCCTATACCCAATATGGTCCTCACACAACTAGCCTCATGGTCTCACAATCCTTTTCACATGATGTTCTATGGTCATTGACTGATGTCTCACTCCCCACCTTAAGAGAATCCTTATTACCGAACCAATTAAAAGTGTTCAAAAATATATTAACCCATTTCCCATTCAACAATACTGATAATGAGAAGCATGGAATTATCCTCACTCATTCATAAATACTATTTAAAATCTCATCGATCACTCATTCTCTCTTAGGGAGAACAACTACTATGGTGTCCACTAAGTTTCCACTCTCTATTGGGGTCACAAAACTCAAATGGATAATGGTGTATGCCTTATCATATGATTTACCATAGGACATTCATTTTTAGAAAATGTCAAATATTTTCTCTATCAAACAATAAATATATTTTAATAGATATCTCAGTGTTTAATCGATGCTCTCTCAGCAAACATAAGATGATGTCATGATAATTTTTAACATTATATCTATAGTAAGAGTACACTAGGATTACATGAATATGAAAGTATCATTTTCTATAAATACTCACTCACATAAAACTATGATATACATTCCTTGACAAACACCTGACACCATGTCTCCCAACAATGTGTGTCCAAGTCCACCCACTGTTTAACAATATCATGCCACCTAACTTATTTCTACATTATCCCTCGTCACCGGTGCAATTATTTTATTTTACCCAAATATCTCTTTCTCTATGTGTTCTAGTGTCACTTATTTGAAACCATATAACCCTATCTCAAAGATGGCCTCTCAAAAATTAATGATTTAAATGGTACCATGAACAATCCAAATGAACCATACTCTCCCACGTGCATCATTGAATTTGTACGAGTTGAGATTAGATTATAATTTATAGTCCCAGACCTGACTAACTACAAGGGCATAGTGATGTTTTGGTTTTGGGGTAGATCCCGTGAGGACTACTCATAGGTCCAAAACATATTTTCATAAAACCCTTTTGAAGTACTACTAACATTATCTCTTCTGGGATGGTGTTTATTAAATCTATGATGCTTGTTTTTTTATTAAAATAATAATGGGATAGATCATGGTCAATTTCAAGGTATAGGAAAATGGAAATTCCTAAATCTAATTCAGGATATACCTATGGCATAGGTTTTGAAGTGGTGAATATACCACAAATTAACTTTGGCCTAGCCAACTGGATAAACCAAAGCATAAAAATACTCCTTATTCTATTGTAATTGACCACCTATGGGGAAAAAACTTGGATTCTAGGAAGAAATAATTAAATACTATTTGTCCTACCCTAATCATATTCAACAAGGTCACAATGGTTAAATTATCTCCTATTATTGTTAGGGATAATGAAAAATAATGAGATTGAAATTATTTCTAATCATGGTTTCTAGCCAGAGGGTTACCCAATTTTGATCATTAGATATTCATTAGGTTCAAACCACCCTTAATATAAACCCCTAACCCTAATCATATTAGTCATAGATGGAATTGATGGTCAAATGTAAGGAATTATTAACAATTTTGTGCATAATTATAAAACAGTTTCAAAATAGGCAATCCTTCATTAATCATGAATGAATAGATGTCTAAAAATTGGAAGATATGAATAATATAACTATAAAACGACCTCTCATGATGGGGAAAAAATAATGTGAAATATGGTATAAACCAATTAAAAAAATTATTGCCTTACTAAAAATTATAAAATGATGAAGAGCCATGAAATATTTGATAATGAATAAAATGCGACGTTGAAACTAACATTGGTATTTATAACATTGTCGCATTGGATGAATAATGGGAGAGTAATGATTAAAAAGTAAAAAAGGATTCAATAACCCAATTAATGTAATGAAAAAAATATAATTAATAATGAAATATGTTGAAAAAATAAAAAGAAAAACTGAATAAAATAATGACATGTAAAGATATGGTGTGTGGAGGAGTGATAGAAATATTAATAGGCTTGAGAAGTAAATAACCTGTAATTCGTGAAAATCATGTACTAGCTTAAGTGACTTGGGTCCCAAAATATGCACCTTATGTATGTTTGTTTCAAATGGTTTAATTGATATCCACATTTCCAAAAAAAATAGTATGTTTATATCATTGATCGAGTGATCATTCAAAACAATCACGTCATGCAATCTATCCATTTCATGTTCAAAATTCACCTTCGGTAGGATTCTTATTTTTTAATCATTCACATCATTTAATGGTTTTACATTCTATGCATTGTCTTAATAAGATAAATAATATTCATGGGTCAGTATACGACACTATAGGCATGTTGTGAATGAAGTATACACACCATGTATGTGATATATGACGTGTAAAAAATATTTTTGGAACATTTTCATCATTTATTAATTTAAGTATAAAATTACTAATTCTTGTGAAAAAAACCCATAACCTAGTTAATTATCAATTTACTCATGATTACTATGTTAATAAATATATCATATATATGTCTATAAATTCAAATTATCAAATTCCTCCACACTCTAACTATTTCTTATCATCAAACAAAAAACATCTCAATAAGGATTCCCAAAGAAATTGTTTAAAAAAAACATAAAAACCAAGAAAATAAAACTAAGTGTAATCAGAAAAAGTTAGACCTCCAGAATCAATCTTTTAGATAAAATAATTCATGTCTCATGGTTATGTTATTTATCTATATTCATCATTCCTCTAATTACAATTTTGTAATTATTTATTAAATTCAATACACATTTTTTAATACAACTCACAATATTTTTTTTCTTATCACTTAACTAAAATTTAATTTGAGTTATTCTCATACCCTAAATACATGTTTCTAACTATATCCTTTCATCGGGTAAATCATATCTTCTTTTTAAAGAAAACTACAAAGTCAATCATGAGGGATTCAACAAAAAGGGTTCAAATGACACCAAGGCTGCTGATAGGTGGGTAAAAAGAAAAAAATCAATCTCAAAAGGCGGGTAAGCTCTAATTTATAATACATGACAAACAAAAATAGTGTAATGATGTGGATCCTCCCAGATGAAAATCATTATAAGCTCCATTAAAGTAAAGTTGATCCATTAATATATCAATAATTTATCAATAATGTACCATGATCCTTTTCTTCCTTTTACATGTTCTTTTTTTCTCATTAAAATATCATGTTTTGGTCAGATCTTTTATCTATCCCATAACTATATCTGATAAATTGTAGGATTAATTTTACTAGAAATGGTGATTTTATAATGTTTTAATACACAACCTAATATTTTTTCTTTTTCTATTTTTCATTTTAATGATTTTTTAAAAATAATAGGGTAGGTGATAAATTCTATAACTAATCATGGACCACATCATATCAGTGTTGTAAGAAATCCAAATTACTTATCATCAATAAAACCATCTCGTGACCATGAGTTAAAAATTCACCCACATGTGAACAAAGGTTAATATTGAATAATACCAATATCAGGGTAACAAGGGATGATCATATTGAAATGGCTATATCCTAAAATGATTATTCCTTGAAAATATAAGAAAAAATAAGGAAATATTTTAGGTGGGTATCCATAAAAAATATATCAATAAATATTTCCTCAATAATGTTAATTTTTTTAAGAAAAAACCTCTATAAGATCTCATTAAAAGTTCGGATAGGTTTATATTCCCCACGCATCTCTCCAAAAATATTAATTTTAGAGAATAAGAGATTTTGGAGCTAGAATCCTATTCATAATGTGAGTATTCATAAATAACTAGATATCACTCACGGTATAAAATCGAGTATTTATTCAATCAAAAGAAATATAAAAAAATTTAAAGTTAATTTTATTAAAACAATCTTCATTCATTCTAAAAATCCAAAGTGGAAAAAAAATAAGGATTTCATACATTTGCACCGAAATATGTATTTTATTGGAATGGGTGAAATGATTTTTTTAGTTTAAAACATTGATTTTAGTGAAAATTTTCTCGTAAATAGGTGAAAACAAGTAATAATAAAAGTGTATGAATAGTAAATCTCAAAAAGGACACCCCCGCACATAAAATTTCACAGTGTTCGCACTGTCTTTGAATATTTTGTGTGAGAGATATCACCAAAATAGAATTAGAAAAATGAAATGGAATCATTGAAGTTAAATTTGGGGAATCCATAACACCATGTTATTCGTTTCATTCCATGGGGAAGCTTGGTGGATAATGATTTCATATTGGGATACGTACATAAATTTCTATAAAGAAAATTCCTACACTAGGTTTAAACATGATGAATGTAGTTAAATGGAAACATGCACATAGTGATTAGTAATGAAATATAGTTGAGATACATGCAGATATGTGGTTACATTGAATTTCAAGAATTTCATATAAATAATAATGGTACTAAAATAAAAAAATCTTGATAAAAGAATGAATATAAATAAAACAAATCAAATATGAGTTTCCTTTCACAAATCTCTATCAATGAATTTATCAGTTGGATTGATATAATAAAGGATAAGGTGAACCCTAATTAATGATCTCAACCTTCCTGAAATTATTATTGATAATTGTTTTCTCGTTCCATTTTCCTCGAAGGGTGGTTTATGAACTTGTTGAATTTTAATTTACCCTAGAGAAACAATTTTATGATTCTAAAGGGACCTGACCATCAGTATTTCATCTTTAGAGGGAAAAAATTGAATTGTCAATAAGAATGTAGAACATTATTTCTTGGGGTCAATTTTAATGACTCAATCCATTAGTCTTTCCGTTTATTCAATTGTTCTTGGTAAATGTGAGAAATTTTAAAGGAATCCATTCTGATCTCTTCAGGATATTCATGTTTTAGAATTATGAATACTCTAGCTTATTTAGAATCCATATTAATTTTCATAATTTCCCAGTGAGATTGATACTCTGGTTCTATTGGAAGGGGAAATGGATTCTCCTAAACAATAATAAATGGAGTAGTACCAATGGTTCCTTGTAGTCTTTGTGATACACCCAAAGTGTGTCATCTAATTTATAGCTACAATCCTTTCTATTTATAGCCACTTACTTTAAATGATTTTTTTTTTAATTTCTCTATTAGGTAATTCAGCTTTCTTACTTATCTATGGGTGGTAGGGATTTATAGAGGTATAGTGGATTATATACCTTCTTATAAATTATTTCACATCATTATTTGAAAAGTTAGTTCCATAATAACTAATGAAAAATTAGTGAAATCCAAAGCGTGAAAAAAAATTCATTGAGAACATCATGAACATTGAAACTATGTCATTGTTGGTGACCTTAACTTCAAACCACTTTTAAATGTATCCCATTCCTACCATTATCTAAAATATCCCATATGAATTTGGGAAAGATAAAAGCAATTATATTCCTAATATGTCAAAGAGGTCGACATCCAGGATGGTATTTTGGGGAATTTCATTCATTTATCCTATATTCTATATCAGTTGGCATCGATCATAAGTTTGAAAAAATTTCTTTTTATATTGATCAAGAAAGGGTCAAAATATAAATATTTTAAGTATTTTATCCATTGTATGATATTTTCCATGATTTCCTCCTACTAGTGACGTATGAAACATGTCATGAACATAATTTTGAATATCCACTACAATGAAACTCTGTGTTAAACCATCTACATAGTTCTTAAAATGTAATGCCTCTTCCAACTAGTACTATGTGGTATAATCTAAAAATTTCTTACTATGTTGATTGGTAAAGTCAGGCTAGATTTATACCGTGGATTAATAATTTATAATATCTGAAAACCACTATTGTAATTGGGTATTTTTCATGGGAAGAGTTTCTTTTGGATAGTCACCCTTGATGTCAATATTATAACCATATTTGATCTTGGTAAGTGGAGGTCTATATAAATGGCACATGACATCTTTATAAGTACCTTTTGTGTCCTCGATTATCATAAGAAACTCTTGAATTAGTAAGATACATTATATTAGAAATGGTTTTCCATAATTGTTTTAGTAAATACTTATGTTTTTCGTGATCAACAAAGTCCACTACATTTGAAACTAAAAGGGTTGAGTAAATTTTTTAAATTAAAAAAACATCCATATGGGCCTTTTTAGTATTCATATAATTTTACTAATAAACATTTAGTTTTTTATTTACATAATATATGGGGAATAATATATATCCAATTTTTTTCTTAAGAAAATTCCAACTACGAAGTCCCTTACATTGAAAAAGAATTTGAAGTCATTAGTCCAATATGGGGATGTTTTAAAAGGAGTTGACACCAAGCTCTTAATTAGAGTAAAGAAGGCCTATTGAAACTATTTACTAAACAGAAAAATAGTTTCTTTTGACTATAAATGTATCAAGGGGATGGCTACATACATAATGTTTTTAATGAGATGTTTGTAGAATCCTTTGTGTCCCAAAAATATCCTTATTCATTTTATTGTTGTTGGGTAAGTTATGTCTTCTAAAACTTCTATTTCTGCTTGATCAAATAACATGCCTTGTTTTGAGAGTTGTTTCTATGGTCTACTCCACTTGGACCAAGAAGAGAGAATTTTAAAAATTTAATACCAGGTAATTTTCTTCACAACATTTCTATAATATCTCCAAATTTCTTAGGAACACCTCAAAGGATCTTCCCAAATCTAAAAAAGGATTCGATAATGATTTCTAGTAATTACTCTACCATATCATGGAATATGTGTTTCATTCACCATTGAAATGTTGTTATTGAATTAAAAAAATCAAATTATATATTTTGATAGGTGAATGTTCCAAAGGGACATGTGAATGTAGTTTTAGAGTGGTCTTCCATATTGACAAAAATTAGACGGTATCCTGAATATTTATCCACGAAACAACAAAATTCATGATTTTCTAGTCTCACCATCATTTGATCCATAAATGGTAGTGGAATTTTTTTGGGTCTCTATATTGAGGATACTATAATGGACAAATACTTACTATCCAGTGATGGTTTGAGTAGAGATCATTTCATCTTCTTCATATTTCATAGCATTTTGGCTGCCCTTTTTTGTAACAGATTTCAGTGAAATACCCCATTCACTGTCTGATATTGGAAATATTCTTACATCATCTAGATTTTTTGATAATTATTTCTTAAAAACATCTTTCATTATTAGGGTGACTCGCCCCTAGGGTTTCCATTTAGTTCTATAACCTTCTTCCAATGAAATGTTGTTGGTGTAGATTGTGGGGTTGATCTTCTAATGGTCAACCAATCACTATGATATTGAGTTTTTTTCCTTTTAGGAAATCAATAAACTATTCAGCTTCTTATGTCCCTTATCATAGCTGATAATTAATGCTACTTCTATCACAGTCTCAAGGAAAGAGTGAATATTTCTGGTCGGTAATGTTCTTAATTCTAGTGATGGGGGCGAAATGGCAGAAGTCCTGAATGTTCGGATAGTATCACACATTAAGGGTTCAAAGTATCATTCATTATCATGATCATTTTAATCATCTTAATAAGGGTAAGGGTATCCATATCATCATATATTGTCACAAAATCATATCATTCATCAGAAAAAATATAGTTTCATAGTCAAAAAATTATTATCTTTCATGGATGAATTTGCTATGTCAAAAACAACATGTTCACCCCCAACATTAAATATCATTATCCCTTGTAAAACATGTATTAAATCCATTTATGTGTATACAAAAACTATCCATGAAAAATTGGAATTTTCCCTTCTTCTTCAATCCCTAAAATTATGAAATATAAACATTTCAACCATAAATAAGATATCCTTGAGAGATCCATGTGGATTATTGACTTATCGGTCTTACATTTGATGTGACACTCATGTTCTTCTAAATTCACAGATAGATATATTCTTGAATATTCTCATTGGAATGATATTTCATCTCATTGATAGGTTGAATAGATATCTTCTAATGTTATATATCCCTATGGTATAAGGACTTGAGAAACTACAAGGGTATCAAATCTTTGGTGGAAGATTATTCTAAACAAATATTGAGAATTATTCATTTAGGTATATGAATCCAATGTCTTACATATTCCTCATATTAAGGATCAGTTTGATTATGAATTTCACATATGTGGGAATTTGGGAATTTGATTTATCAAATGGGTTGTTTATATAAAATCCCTCAAACATTGCCCAGATTTTTTTTCCTTTTCTCCTTGATCTTGAATTGATTCATTATTTCTGGGAATGAAATATGGGGTTTTTATACTAGTGGTCCTATAAAAAACTATTCATTTTTTGTAATATTCTTTTGGTATGGTTTTTTTTGTACTTATGATTCTATACTTGTTTCTTTAACTACTTCAGTTTTTTTATAATTATCACATACACCTATGTAAACAGATCATTTCTGATGTCCCTCTGTCTTCTCTTTCTCATTTTTAATGTTTTTTAAGGTATATAATGTTACCACTTTTAAGAAAGAAATTATTATATTTTTTCCTTGGGTGAGTTATAGTGTTTCTGGTAAATTTAACCAGCAGTCTGTCTGATAGTGTTTTTAAAATTTGACTCATATAGTGATTACGATTTTTCATGGCTTCTTTTTGTGTTTTATTCTATGTCTCATGAGTTTTTATGAATTCATTTGATTTATACATAATGTTGGTGAGCATTTTTTCAAGATTATTTAGGAATTTATGGGATTTTTAAGGCGATCATTATGAGGCTTGTAGAAACTCGTGATGTTTCGATGTCGGGTATTGCTAAGATAATTGAAAAGATTGTTGGAATTAAAGT
The DNA here is from genome assembly GCA_963277665.1 of Viscum album. Classification (NCBI taxonomy): domain Eukaryota; kingdom Viridiplantae; phylum Streptophyta; class Magnoliopsida; order Santalales; family Viscaceae; genus Viscum; species Viscum album. The sequence goes on along the minus strand of OY728136.1, from coordinate 1,234,334,261 downwards.
TAAGGGGGGATTAGTTCGATCATGTGGTAGGTACCCAAGTGGTCGGTGATTTATTTTACGTACATTTCCACTTATTTTCAGAAAATAACCTCAATTAAGATGATTCTACTAAAATGGACTACGTTGGGTTTTTTTTTCATTGTAGAAATATTTTTGGGTTGTTGGTACTGTTGGTCATGTTGATTATAATTCATGTCATTACAATCTTCTGATCTAGTTTCTTCCAACCCTTACCTATAATAATTGTATGAATGTGGGCACCCAAAAATCTAGTAGGATTGCATTTTGATAACAATGGTAGTAGGTTTTGGTGGTAAATTATGTATCGAAAATTATTCCAGCTTATTTGTTAGAGACCTTACATGAGAAGTGAGGAGGGAAGTTTGTACCACATGATGAATTCCATTCTGTGGTTGTCCTTTTCCACATTTACGTAGACATGCACTATGAGAGACTTAACGTTAAATTTATTGTGCAACTTCAAGAATCATGGGAATTAATATGCCATCATCATTGGTTACTACAATAGTTTGTGGAGCCAATTGATGTCCTTAATAGTATTTGTGGTGTTTTAGCCAAAAATCTAGCCCATAATGTGGTATGTTTAGTGAAATCATAATAAATATATCACATTTGTCCCACATTGATTCTATGTCCGCATTAGTGATGTTTTTAATTTCTTTCAAGATCGTCAAATTATATATTGGTAGGAAGTATTTGATAAGAAATATCATTTCAACTTTTTCCCAATTCTTTATTGACTCATGAGCTTTACTTTTTATCCAATCCTTTGATCAATAGTGAAAGGAGAAATTGAACACATGGAGTTGAATTGTGTGTGATGATACACCTTGGTTGTGAAGGGTATTGAAATCCTAAAGAATGTTTGAAATGTGATTGTTGTTGTCTTTTCATTGAAGGCGCCTAAATTTTATCATACTCTCATTCATGTCAATGATTCTACGTTTTATGTCAATATCATTCTCCTAAATAGGTGGGAAAACAATGTTGGGTTTAGCACCACTAATTTATGGTTAACATTAGTCCATAATGGTGCACTCTTTAATCATTATTCTCCCACCTAGAAGGAAGGCAGAACATGTTGGGGGGTCTTTAATTATTGGAAGGGAAATATTGTTACCCTTATCTATTGAAAAGTGGAAAATTATTGTTATTATTCAATCCATATTGGGGTTAAATGGTAATTTCTATTTTACTTCAAGGAATGTTGAGTGAGTAAAGGTTCCAAGGATCATTTATTGGTTGAGATGAAATAATTAAAGAGATAAAGAGAGAGGATACAAGTGTGCCGGAAGGATAAAAATATAAAACAAAAAGGGTGAAGGAAAAAAATAAAATTGGAGGGGAGATGTTTTCTGGTTTTCAATTAGAAGTTTACTAATCCTGAGTAATAGTATTTCTTGTAAATGGTTCCAAAATTTGAATCGCATACACACATCATTGAATTGACATGGGTTATGATCAGATTAGATTTTATATTCCCAAACTACACATAATACAAGGGTTTAGTAAAGTGGTAGTGAGATTTCAATCCCAAAAGGACTTCTAGAAAGTCAGTGACCATTCAAAAAAAACATTTTGATTTATTCATTAATTTCAATATTTAGGTTTGGTTTTTATTACATATATATAGTTTTTTATTAATTAAAATACTATAGGATGGAATGAAGTTTGATATTAGTTTATAGACAAATGGATAATCCAAAATAATACACTGGATAGACCCATAGTATAGGTTGAGATGTGGTGAAAAGAACACCAATTGAACTTAGTCTATCCAATTGGTTGAACCTAATCTATAAAGGACCCCTAGTTCCAAAGTAATTGAATATATAAGAACCTTATGCCTGAAATATATGTGTAATTAATTTCAGGCAATGTTTCCTACATTTATCATCTCCAAATAGGTGAAAGTCATTCAGTTTTCACATTTTATGGTCAGGTATAATAAAAAACAATCATATTGAACTTTAATCAGAACATGGTTTCTATCCATAGGGTTACCTAGTTTTGATCATTTGATATTCATTAGGTTCAAACTTCCACTAATCTTGCCCCTACCTCTATGTAGATTACCCGTGCATGGAAGTTATGGCAAAAATATTAGAAATATTAAAACATCTGTTCAAAATCATAAAACACTTTCAAAATAGACAATACAAGAATAGATAAGAATGATGAAATTTCAATCATTTGGAATCTATGAAAATATCACCAGAAATTGTCATTACCTGACAAAACTATAATCAAAGAGCCATCTAGTATTAAAAATTTAAAAAACAATAAAAATTGTACTGTGAGTGAAGAAATGATTGAAAAACAAGCATGATTGGATGAAGAATGATGTGTAGTGTTGAAAAAGCTATGGGTATTGAAAATGGTTTTATAATAGATGAATTATGGGTGAGGAATAATAAAAAAATCACAACTATTCAATAGAACCATGGAAAGGCTGAATGAAATTAAATTTAGAAAAAAATTGATTAAAACTACCAAATAAAAATGAGAGAAAATAAAGGCATTTGAAGCTCTGGAGTGAATCAGAGGTGTAGAAATATTAATAGGCCTAAGAAGTATAGCGCATGTAAGTCATGAAAATTATGTATTGTCTTATGTGACTTGGTTCCAAAAATCTACACAGTACATATTTTTTTCACACCATGTAATTGAGATCCAATTTTCCCATTGAATAAATTCATCGAATCAATAACTTGGTGTTCCTTCAAAACATTCACATTGTGAAAAATCTGCATGGAGTCTATGAAACTCACTTAATTAGGGATTGTGATTTTTGAAAGATGCATGTTTTTAAAGGACATACACATTATGTATTATCTTCATATCATGAATAAGATTCACTATCTGGTCTACAACACTATAGGAATGTGGTGGATGAAGTCGACACATAGTGTATCTGATACACGACATGTAAATATGGTTTATGTCACTTTTAATAATTTATTCCATTAAGAATAGAATTCTAAATACATATGAAAAGAAACTGAAACCAATTTTATTATCATCTTAAACACTAATAATATATTAATAGTGGTATCCAATATATATCTCTAAATAAATCTATTTCTATCTCACCATGCACAATGGGTGTACACTCCCATTCCACTAAGTTCATGACTAGACTCATGATCCAACATGTTTTTAATCAACATGTTCAAGCTGATCATTATACATGGAACATCAAGTTTTAACATGCCATGAATTTCCATGGAACTCCACATAAAAATTATGCACCACACCTAAGACATGATTTATCACATGGCCACCCATCACATGAGATCATTTTATAAATTAAACTATCAATTTCACAACAACTCATCAATAGTGTTGGGTAACCAAACAGTCACACCCATCAAACCCAATATTTATACAATAGTACCCTAGGTTCTTCCTCAAAATCTATAGGCCTCAACATTCTTATATCCAATAAATAGTGAACCTTCTATGCATCAATCATAAAAGCATATTATTAAAAAATTTCATAAATTAAGGCATCTATAAACCAGGGATAACCCCTCTTAGAGGATTTAATTGATCAAACCAAATGTTGATGACATAATAGGGGATGATTCAATGCATAGAGATTCTAGGTATCCAACCAAGACCAACTAATCTTGTTTTAATAAAGGTTCATTAGGACTATCCACCTCTCCCAAATGATTCTCATAGGAGAACCCTATCCCACAAATGGGACATTATTATAAATAAACTAACGCACCCGTAAACACTATATAAATGGTTGAAATGAAGTTAGTTAAAATGATAATAAAGTCATAATGGTCATAATATATCAACAAAGGCATAACAATATCACCAACCAAGAATCTCTCTACCAGGACCTGATCCTCTTTGATCATCCTTGTTGGGATGTTATACCTAGAGTGTGACAATAAAACATTCAGTATAATAAATGGATGACAATCCATAGGTATCAATATATAGTAATACCCCTCAAGGATCAACTTGCAGGGTAGACACATGATTTCCTGGGGTTGTTATTTCCTCAACTAAGAGTCTTAACCAACTCAAATGGTCAAACAGATAGCGCATACAATTCTTAGGAACATGGTGAAAAATTCATCTAATTTCATATCACTAGTTGGGTTACCATATTTATTTTACCACTCATTTATATAGGTAATTAACATTTAAACCAGAGTGACATTGAAAACGTCACCAAGATATACTAAATAAATATATAGTTTAGACAAATAGAATAAAATAATTCAATTGAGGCCTACAAGAAATTCTCACATTCCCGTTCAAATAATCTCTCATGGTAACATTAGTACTAACCCCTACATGAGGGTTATTAACTACTAACCCTAATAAAATTCCTTACTCAATCCATTTCATAACATCACAATTATTATAACCATTTTAGATAGATAGATATATGAAAATTTATGTACCAATGATAGAGTCAAATATATATGTCACTCTATTTAGCTGATGTCTCAAAGATGTCATCTAAGTTTCCCTCATTATTTCCTTTTAAAATTATTTTTTAGCAAGAAGTTCTCACAACTAGGATTGGTTAAAGTATATTTCAATTCTAACCTGAAAAGGAAAACAATATTTAGGTTGTAATAAAAATTTCAAATTTCTTGATGGCTCATATCAATTAAGATCAAAAGTAGGAAAAATATTTTATCAATTTATGATTATTGGTCTAGTAAGATTTCAAAATACATTTATATGAAAAAAATATGAGTGGATTATTACACTAACAATACCATTTAACATAAGTATTCCATGAAGGGGTTAATTACTAAGACCTAATATGAATCTAATATACCTATAAGGGTCAAGTTATAACATCCATGGTCTAGTAATATAGGTATCCATTCACAATTACAGAGAAAATTCTCTGTAAATTATAATTTTCATTCAATTTATGTAAAACCCATAACATTCAAATTACTATGATTTGAAAACGCCATTATTGGATTTAATATAAAAGTATATGATGTTATAACACACTTATAAGTGTCTAGTGAAGAATATAAGGATTCATTTATATGGTTCATAATTTCCATGTTATATATGTATGATTATTTATAAGTTATAAATGATACACCATTTGACAAAAATATATAAGAAATTACATGAATTTTCCCGTAAAAATCCAATTCCTTGATATTTTGAAATTTTATTACAGATTGATCATCAACCATTTCAAAATCATTTGATTTATGTAATTAATTTCATTGTGATTAAAAATAATTCAAAAATAGACACACATTGGAATAATGGGTTTATGTTAATCTTGGCACTTAAATTTACTCACCATAAACTATAACCAAAAAAAATAAAGTTATCGCATAAACATGAAATATAGGTATATATATAAATAATCAAATGAGAATGGTATATAGATTAGTATGAAAAATAATCACACAATAATGGAGAAATATTCACATGTGAGACCTATGTGCTTGAAAATTATACATTAACAAACCTTGTCTCTTGATATATAGGGTTAATATTTAAATTATATAAATCACTAACTATTGTAAAGATGAAAAAATTCACCCAAGGATAAATAGAAATCAACTATAATAATGAAAAAAACTGCATTCTAAACCTTGGAAATATGAACTTTCCCACATATGTGGGTTTTCCATTCCCAAGAAAAAGATATTTACCAAGTCCAAAATATCTCAAATATCCTATATACAATCCATAAACAGTAATATGAAGGAAAAAATAATCCTTTGACACATACGTTTCACATACTAACATTGTTTTCTCTAAAACATTTACAAGACTGGTTGATGATAAAACCTCATGTGTACCTATATGTGTGCTAGTTGATTCCGACTAGAATAGAGGTTCAAATAAGGTACAATGGGGAGACTATACCCATTGTATGAGTAAAAAATACCTGATGAATCAATGACTTATATAATAGAAAAAATATAAATAAATCACTAATAGATATTAATAAATAGACCACTGGGAGTGTTCTAATAAAAACCACCATGCATTAACATTATTAGTCATGGTACAGTAGGTAAATATAAAATAGGTAATACAAATACCAAGTCTAGGATGACAATTGAATATAAAATAAAATAAAATAATCTAACCCCATAAGGTTTCTTGAGTACATTATTAGCTACTACATTCATTCCATGTCCTAGCCTATGAGATATTGTTAGAAAAAATGAAAGTGTCATGTTCTAAACTATAGTTAGGAGATCTAGAAACATAAAAATATATACTGAAAAGTGTGTGATAAAAACATTATAATACACATCCAATTGTTAGAAATGAAAATATTTTCCATGAATATAAATTTTAATAGTGTTTTGGTATATCAAATATAAAGTATTAAATAAATGATGTCAAAATAAGGTGGTCGATCTCAGGTTCCTTATATAACCCCAGGAAAACTATACATATTCCATCCTATGATGGAATGTATATCAGAATTTTAATTTTTTAGAAAATTTTACTGGGACCCAGTGTATATAGGCATGACATCAATATTCAATGACAATCATATTGGTTTTCATATCATAATAAAGAGTTTCAATGTAAATATCTTAATCAATGGGTTATAAAGTATATGTCCAAATAATCCCAATAATATATAAGAAACTTCATGTCCCAAATTATCAAATTAAATTTGATTATTACCTTGTTCAATATTATGAATCTTAGGAAAATGGAACTTCTTATCCCAAAATTCACAATAAATTATGTGGTATATCCTGTCCAATTATTTCTGATAAATCATGTGGGACTCCATATCCAATAATTTAAATGAAATGATTATGATTTTCATTTCCATAATTTCATAATCATTTATAGTTCACTTATTAAAATGTATCTCACATGAACAAAAAAGGCATTTTGTATCAGAATCCATGTTTCACACAAGTTATAATATTTTAAGTATGAATGTTATGTTTAATATCTAAAAATAATCCATGGGGATAATAAATATCAATTAAAAATTAAAAACATTACTTTAATCAATTCATTTATAATTACTCTAGTAATACCTCAAGGTACATAACATTAATTTTCCATTATATATATAAGTAAAAAGGCATTATGGCTACAGAGATAATAACAAATGGGGGAAGTAATATTATTACTTCCTTTTAACCACTCAATAAAATGCATTTAGTCTACCAATAAACAGAGGTATGAAAACACACATTAAGATGTTTTTTGGTAACCTCATAGAATAATGGTTATAAAAAACAATTAATACCCCCCTCATAGAGTAGATGAAGAAAATACTATAAAATTGTGATTGAATCAAATGACTTAAAGGTAGGGTCGAAAACGTATATTTATTGGATTATAAAATCTCATTCAATTCCATTTTCATCCAAGGTCATGATTCATCATTTTACAAATTTTCATGTTAGTATAAATTCACTTTTTAATTAAATCAAATTATTTAATGTCATTTATTCAATTCTCATTTTAGGATTCAAACCAAACACACCTAAGTGTAATTTTTTAATTATATGTAATATCCTATGTGGTTAAATAGTATACACACTCTAATGGGTTAACCAAATAGGGGTTATAACCCTCCAAAAATATCATTGAGTCCGGTTCAAGGTCTTGATCATGTTCTAGACAATTAATTTAAGGATTTACACTATTTAGTTGTAGTGCATAAAAAGTATGGAATGTTTCATAATGAAGACAAATTATTAACATGAAAGGTTTTTAGAAAAAATAAATAGACCATCCATATTTTACCAATATAGCTTCACCCATTCTTTATTTTTCTTTTTATAGAGATAAAATAATATAAATCAAATAAGCAAACAAACACCGTCGAAATAGAGCATATGAGCTTCCACAATGATGAAATTACTATAGAAAAACAATAAAAAAGAATGCCATAATTTTTTTTCTATTATATCTTCATGGAATAAAATGAATAATATGTTATTTTATTAGGGAAATTAATGAAGAATAATCACTCTAGGGAAGAGGACAAGCATGAAGTGGTGTGTGGGGGACCTATTGGATGAAATGTGGGAGAAAAGATGTTGAAACATTTTAACGTCCAAAGGGGGAAATTGTAATTTTTTCCTATTTTATGTGGTCCATGGTATGTCCATAATGTTTTTAAAAACATGCACAAACCATGCAGTTCCATGCTCCATGAACCTAAATTTTTCATATTTTCCTCACATGGTTTATAAAACTGTTCACCAACTGTGTGGTTCATATGTCCAAAGCCCACACCACCCTATATGGTTAGGGGACAAGATTAAACAAACCATGAATTAACCATGTATATGTAAATAAATTATTTTAGGCCCTACATGGGTAACTACAAACCCTTTCATAGTTTAAAAAATATTTCCCTTTAACAAAATTGGCCCCATGGTTGAGTTGTATGGTTAGTCAAAACTATACAACAATTGTGTTCTTAGGGATATACCACTTGAAACTACATTTTTAAAGAACAATACTTCTGAAACTCATCTGGGATCATAAGAAAACACTTATAATTTAATTCATTAACAAAAAACAATTTAATGTTTTCCAACTCTCATAAAATATTTTCGAATCTCGAAAAAATATTTGGTTAGTCCACCAAAAAAAAAATAATACTCCTTTAAAAATATTCAACCAACTCAAAACAGGAGACATTATATATTTTAAGGTTGTATATAATATATATTAATTAATTATAAATGAAATTTTATGTCACTTTATAACATTTATTAAATTTTAATCAAATGAAATATATTTATGTATTTTATATGGGATTTTTTTCCAAAGGAAAAAAAGAATGTTCTGTTTTAGAATATATAGTATCTTTAAAATTTACCACCATTAATGATATATTCCTTAAGAATATTCATATTGATTTTTTTTGTTATTTTTAAAAGAATATCATATTTATCATTCTTTTGGGAATTTATTTAGATGATTTCCAAATAAAAACATATTTTTTCTTTTTTTATATAAATCCAAAAATTGCTTCGGCATATGTGTTGAAGGAAGTATGTTCTGTGATTTTATAGTGTAAATTAATGTTTAGAAGATTTTAAGTATGTTATAGTCCATTTAAATTATTTATTATAATTCTTAATCCAATTATAGATCTCTAATTCATTAGGTAATGATTATGTTTTCTAGAGAATTATGTTGGAACAGACTATGTAGGTTATTACATTTATATCTGTTATTTTAAGGGTTCTGTGATGATTATGTCTCAAGGTACCTACATAACTGCTTAATTAATTCTAATTATACTTCATGGAAATGTTTGTATTTAATAAGTTATTTTAATGATATTTTGTTTAATGGAATCATTATATATTTTTAGGGTAAAAATAATGGGTTTTAAGAGAATTCTTTTCATGGGTAATCCTGATTCCTAAGAAACCATCAACATAATTATTTTTCAGCTATCCTTTCTTATAATTATATTTATAAAAAAACATTAGGTATTAAATTTGAATTCATGTGTAAGTAAATTAATATTGTATATAAAATAAAAATCTTAATGCTAAACTTTGTTATATGATTCCATGGTAATGAAATGGACTAAATAGTTTCTTTCATTATTTATTTTGACCTTTTTTATATATTTGTATCCATATCATATTTTCAAATAACTTTTATCGGTTTTTAAGACCATTAAAAAAATTACCATGTCATATTGAAAATCTTGATGATTTTTCATAAAAAGAAAACCTTGTTCATTTTAAATGTTCTGTAATTTTAATATATATAAAAATATATATTATAAGTGTATCCTTTGTAATTTATGGGTCAGTTTCATATGAGTTGTAAATTAATTCTCTAAATTTCAAAACCTGAAAATATCATGAGGAATATATTAAAATAAATTAACGTTTTAAAAATAAATTATCTATTTAATAAGTATTGGGTACTTAAAGTAATTATTAGAGGAAGTGTTTAGATATCATTAGAGATTAGGATATAATTTGAGCATAAGTTAAAATTACTCTATAACCTCAAAGGATAGTTTACTATAGAAAATTATTGTTCTTTTTGATCAATAAAAATATTTTAATATAATATGAAATGATTAAGGATATCCTAGTATTTATACTCTACATAATATGGTTTATTAATATTTTATTTTATATAATCACACAGATTGTTTTTTATCTAGTAAATCAAATAAACCGTCAAGAACCAAATTAAAAATTATTATGATGGAAATTGACATGGTTGTATGAAAAAGAAAACTAATACAATATTAGTTATATTTAAAACACTTGGGGTTATTTGTAATTACATATATAAAGTTGTGTCTACTGACCTAAACCTATATAAGTTTCCCAAGGAGCCTTGTAAGAAAGAAAATATAGTTTCCTGGAAGGTCCATAAATAATGAAAATAATTGTCAAATTATTCAATGTCTTATGTATCAAGCATATGGTAATATGAATCAAGGTAAATATATTAAGGGAATAAAATGATGATTCATATGTGGTAATGGAGGGAATAGAATAATAAATATTTAAGGATAAATGGAAGAGATTGTTTAATAACGTAATGTGCACAAATGTTCTTTACAAGATATCAATTGAAGAATTTAAAGGTTGGGAAAATTGAAATTATGAAATTTTATGTTTTAAGGATTAATATCATTAAGGGGTTAGTAATACCATATAGATAATGGTTTACAAATGTCTAATTATATAACAATTCAGGAAAAGGGAATTATGAATGACATATAAACTGAAATTATATTAATTTGGCTTATTTTGTGATATTGAATAATATAAGGACTTCATTTATATTATTGATTATATGAAGGATCTATTAAGGAATAATATTCCAAATCATGGTTAATGTATTATATATAATATTAAATTATTTATATATCTACATATAGGGATTCAATAGTTATGATTTAGTGATAAATTATGGATGATCACAAGTTTAAATTCAATAATACTATATTTATTTTTTGTGTAATGGGATTACCATATAGAAATATATTGAGGTTTAATATAATATTGAGTTATATTTAACCCATGTGATTAACTTTATGAAATGAATGTTAGTCTAAGGAATAATTCTTTTATATTTTCTGGTCATAATTTAAATGGTTTTGATAAGAACTTTGGTAAATAAGATTATTTATTTAAATAGATGAGGAGAAAGGGGATACATAATAAATAGATTCAAAAAATGAAAAAATAATTATTTTAATCAATGAGAATCAATCTCAAGACCTCTGTGAGACCCAAATGGGGTTGTAACCACTAAGATTCGCCATGTAGGCTTTAGATGACATTTAATATTGATGTAATTATTTTTAATTTGGATAAAAGTTTTATTATATTTGGTGAATATATTTATACTCAAAAATGTAATCATTGAATTGAAAATTTATTTAGTGAATAATTCATTAATTTTCCTTTTTATGAAGTTTCTATTTTGGAAATATTATTGATTAAAGTAAATTAAAAAATATTTCACTAAGATGTGAATTTATTTGAGTAACAATGTATTAATTATATTTTAGATGTATAGATTATATTATTTTAAAATTATTATGATTCTTGTTATTTATTAAAATTATTATCCAATTTTAGTGATTATATGATTAGTAAATATACATTTTCGGGTATATGACTTTATGAGTTACTAATATTGTTTGGAGACAAATATGAAATTGATCTTATTAGAATATGTGATAAATCACATTTGATTTTTTATTTTTGAACTTATAATGGAATAATTTTGATTTGTTTTACTCTTAGTTATTTATAGAATGTTTAAAATTTATCTTTGGGAGTTATTATTGTGTTTTTAAGAATAATATAGTATTTCATCATATTGGATATTATTTTAAGTTGCGTTAAATATTATGGTTTTAGTTAATGTGTAAATATAAGAATAATAGCTTATTATCATTTTATTTCTCATGTGATCTATTAGAAGAGGATTTTAGTTATTCATCTATTAAAAGTTCACATGGAATATTTAATTCGTAGAGTAATAGAAGTAATATAAGTTCAAATGTTTTAAATACTTACCAAATGATAAGTTTATTTATATGAAATGAAAAGAAATAAAGTAATTTTAATTTCTCACATTCTCTATTATTGGAGTAAATTAATCCCACGACTCTAAGAAATGGATATTGAAATGAAGTTTTTTTCCCTTTTAAGATAATTTATAAGGAATTAATGATCTCTTCTCTTTAAAAAATATTATAACATAATCTCATAAATGTATCTCCTTTAAAAGTCTATATTTTCACTTCCTTACTATTTTATCTTGATGAAGAAACATAATTATCAATTATTCCATTTTTCCACTGTATTTCCCATCACCCATTTTAAAAATGATGTCTTGTTGGCCCTTTTTATGGTATGGACTTTAAAAATGGTCGTTTTAAATATTAACATATTTTTTCTTTTATTAATTGTATATTTTTTCTTCAACTCCATACATTTTTTAAAACCATTTTTATTAGGAATGAGAAAATACTATGAGGATTCCATCTCCTTAAGGGTCCAATTCTATAACACCCCAAGAATGTATAATTTATTTTCATTAAGTAACATATTCTTTTTTTCAACATTGAGCATTATGAAATTTTCGATATACTATAAAAATATTATTATTTTATTATCACAACCTATTCATTAAATTAGAAGGAATAAATTGTAAAAAACATTATAAAAAAATTAACGGAAATTTTATTTAATAAAAATTTATTTATTTATTATTAATAATAAGATCCCATTTTTAGTAATGTCATTTTATGATTAAGAAATATATTTTCTTCAAAATTAGTTTTTATTTAATTTTTTTCTTAAACATTATGATTAATATATAATATTTTCAAAATTATATTTTATGAAATTATTATCATTTTAAAAATAATCATATAAAAATTATCTTTGGGTGATTTTTTTGGAAATTTTATGAAAATAATGTCTATTCGCTGATTGTTGAAAAAGGATTTTATTTATAAAACTATGATTTATTTTAATTAAATAAAATAAATGAAAATTACAATTATTATTAAAATTTGATCAAAAAATTTATAAGCCTCAATTATTAATATTTAATATTATTATTTATATAGTAACAATTATTCTACTAGATTTTAATATAATTATATTGTGGGTTGTTGGTCTAGAAACACATTTTTTTCAAAAAAAACAATTTATGCATTAAATGTGATTTCATTTCAATAAAATATATTAATCTATATACATAAATGTATTTAATAAAATTTATAAATTATATATTTTAAAACAAATTAAACATTTATTTTATGGTATTTAATAAGATATTAATGAAATTAAATTTAGTTTTATACTTAAAATGATTTTTTATAAATATTTTTTGTTTCATTTTGAAATATTATTTATAATGAATTTCTGACACTTCTTTAAATTTTATATAATGAAATATATTATACTTTAAGATTCAAAATTTCTAAATTTAGTAATGAGAGAAATTTCAAATTTGTTTATTATGAATAGTAATTTTGGTAAAAAAATCACCACAGTAAATAGTTAAGTACGATTATCCTAGTTTTAAACTAAGTAATTAGGCAACCATTGTTAAAATTAATTATTAATGTATTAATATATTATAATCTATTATTACTTATTCCAAAATATATTATCATATAGGACACTTTTTAAATGAAAATGACTTGATAATATTTAAATATTTGGAAAAATTCCAACTATGTCCTCTCCCTCAGTTATAGAAGGATACCCACTCTCCTCTCTTCTACAAATATCAAGAGCATCTTATCTCATCTAGTGTCTACCCTAATATATTTCTATAATAATTTTACATTTACTAATGGTACTTATTTTACTGTAATAAAATCATAGTATGGCTTTAGGTATAAGCCTATGGAGGATTCTTAAAGAAGATGTATAGTATTTAACAGAGAGTTTTAATTTTTTTCTTCTACTTTCATAAAATGTATTTTATAAATTAAAAATAATAAAATTATAGTCTCAAAAATAATTCTACAATTTTTTTGTAAGGTATATATCATTTTTATATACTGAACTATCTTTTTTAAAAACATTTCTCATGCAAACATGTAGACAACATTTTCCCGAAAATATGTATTTAATTGTTGAACACTAAATAATATGGTTGGCCATATTATTTTATAAAATTTAAATGATATGATATATATATATATAATATAAATTTCGATCTATAATTGTATATAAATATTATACTTCTTTATTTACCATCTAATCAAAAGTAAGAATATTGCTCCTGTATACATGCGTACTATAGCTTCGTAAACCAATATATTTTATCTTCCATCACCGCCTCATATGGCTTGAATATATAGAAAAATTTAAATAAATATTATGATATCAATAACAAAATAATCATTCTTTAAATTAAAAAAGATACATACCTTATTTCCCTCATTGTTTTCTAAAATGGAAATGTTAGTCATATTTAAGTACAGAGTACAGTCTCCAGGATGTAACATAAATATTTTTTCATTACCAATTCAAATTCATTGTACTAAATGTATAAGTAATTTATGAAATGATAATTATAAAAATATGATAATTATATAAATGATATAATCATATTTTATTATACCATAGTAAAACTAATGAAGTTATTTTGGACATTTATGTTGAATGTTCTCAAAATATCAAACAAGAACTAAATCCATTTATTAATTAAGTGTAATAGGGATATAAATGAAGTAAAATATAATAATAAACCATTAAACTATAAAAAGGAAATTAGAAAATTAAAATAATTTTATTATTCAATATTATAAATGATGTGTCTAATATTTCAAACAAGAGGTAAGTGATACACTATTATAATAAAAAGTTTTAAATGTTTTAAAGATTTATTTTTTAAATCATTTTCATCCATGTCCATATTCATAATATAGATTATTTATGTATTTATATGGTTAAAAAATAATTATAATGTTATTTTTATTCCAATTTCTTACTTTATTTAAAAAAACAATGTAGAATCTTTTTATGTATTCTATACATGATGTTTTTTATAAAACTTAAATGAAATTTCCTATTTTAAAGTATACAACATGATATAAACCTTATTTTTCATGGAGATATTATTTTATAATATTAATAATTATGTTTTCATTTTTTAAAAAATAATATCTTATTTACTTTAATTTTCAACTAATTTTTAAATAATTTTTTTTTAAAATAAAGAATTTTTGTCCATAAATTTACATAAACCAAGAATTTCTTTCAGTATAAGTGTTAAAAAGAATATTTTTTGAGATTTTATAATTTAAATGATTTATTTTATAGTCATTTTACATTTTTTATGATAACATATGTGGCAGATATTTCACTATAATGTATTAGGTAATTATTATTTTCTCTAGAATTTTTTGTTGAAAGTTATCATGTATATTTTCCCATTTGTAAGTGTTTATGTAAGGGATATATTAGGATAATTTATCAAGGAACCTTCATCACTTTTCTAGGATTTTGAATTATTTTTCCAAGAAATGTTATTGATTTAATAAGGTAAGCTGATGATCTTTTTCAGTCGATTGATTATTCCCTTTTAGTATAAAATAGTATGTTTTTTTAAAAAATATTTTTCAGTGGTAATTATGTTTTATAATAACCCTTTATAATAATTTTTTTCCATTATGATTTCATATAATGTGTATTATGGAAAAAAATTGTAGTAAATTTGATTTAATACATTTTTAATTTAAAATTTTAGCTGAAATTTTATTATATTAATTATAAACACACTTATATAATATAATGGTTTTGGAATGGAATAAGAGGTTTATTTTCTTAGTTGTTTAAGCCACTAATTAATCATTTTGGGATCATCTAACGTATTCAAATATTTTTCATAGTTTTTAAGGAAAATCAAGATAAATTTGATATCCTATTTAATATATGATTACTTTTCAATAAAATAATACTTATTTCAATTTAAAAGTTATAAAATGAGAGAAACTTGTATACTGAGTAAAAGTATCCAATTTTAATTGTTTGGTTTTTTACATAATATTTATAAAAAGTTCTAAAATACCTGAACCTAAAATTATCTTTGGGAATATAAGAGTATTATTTCTCATATAAAAATTAAATTATGGGTTAGGTAATGATTGGTTTCTTATAATGGAAGACCTCAAGAAAACACAAACATTTACATATGTGCATAACTAGCTAAGGAGCACCAAATTATATTAAGTATATAATACTTGACATATTTTTGTAATTTGTGATATATATTTTTTTGATATTTTTATGAATATAAAAAATAGATATAATGATGACACACCATTTGTTTCATCTTTAGAATCTCACTCATTACTCTACATACTAGATATTTATTCCCCCTTTCATTTAATACCATTATAAAACCATTTATTCTTCAAATTTCATGTGAATATCATGAAATGTACTCTATGTTATTGATTTAACTCCCTATTGTGGGGTTGAGTTGAGAAGATCTATTCTCTTCCATTTCAAGGGGGATAATAATGTTGTATAAACAAGAAACACTATAAAATATTCCATGGTGTATGAAGATTTACCAAAAATAAGGAATATTATGTTAAAAATGTACAAAGTATCGTTAATTCACCACAATGGTGATCATGATGATTCTAAATGTTCAATAAGTTGAAAGGACATTGCGACATATGAGAAAATCACACCATATATAATGATTGAAAGGATTTCAGTAAATAATGTGTTCTGGGTACCATATATTGAGATGATTAATGCATGGAGAAATTTCCCAAGATAATTTTTATTGTTATGGTTGTTTCGGTCTCTACATAGTAGAAAAGAATATACACAACAAAATTGTTTAAGAAATTCAGTATTACTATTATGGAGTCTAATATTTTCCACAAAAAAGAAATATATTGAACCTGGTATACACCAATTCTGTGATTTATTTCATGTTCCACTATCAGAGTTGTCTTTATGTTTGTAAGATTATAATAATTTTTATATGAATTTTATAGGGGATATTTTTTTAATTAATATAAAATGGATGTATATCATTTACTTAATGTTTCATGTGAAGATAGATTTTAATTTCAAAATTGTAAATCAAGTGATTCACTACATATATGAGAATCAACAATTCATAATAGATAGAACAGAAGTGAAGAAAATAAAGAGGTACAATAATGATGTATTATGTTAGGATAAGTAAAGAAACAACATGAGTGTTATTGGATCTATGTTTTATCAGAAAAATGAAATTATAGATTGGAATTGAATTGATGATCAGAATTCAATGATGGAGATTTTTTTTCTTCATATCTTGGATGATCATAATATTTTTTGAATATCATCCATACATCATTTTTACAAAATAATTGTGTGAATAATATACTATATAACTTTTCAATATATGGGAATATTATCTGGATTTTTAGTAATTTTTTTGTAAAGTAAAAGTAAATATAAAACATGCAACTCTTCCTAAAAATAATTATTTATACCTATATGAAATTTACAAAACAAATTTTGTTATTCATTATAAAATCAATATTTGGATCATATGATGAATAAATCCAGAATATATATTAAAGTGGAATCCATGTCATTAAACATTAAATAATTCCTATATGTATATAAACTAGTACATTTACCAAAGTAGTGTGCACGGGAGATGAAGTGGTGGTAACCCTTAGAAAGAAGTGTGTTATTTTAGAATCTGAGAGTATCACATTTTATTTCTCTATAGAATATTACCTTGAATTAAATATTTCACATGTTATACCATAGAATAATAAACAATGATACAATTTATTAAGATAAAATTATATATAAAAAATATAACCATTACCGAATTGTCCTTAAATATGAGGAAATAAAGAGAATTCACCACCCTATGACCTATAAGGAGTTCATTTTCAATACTAACTCATTCATAAAATTCAATTATTATATTTAAATAACTAACAAGATAATTTTATGCATTAAAATTTATGTTTTCTAAAAATCTATTTTTTTCTTATTTTTACAAATAATAATAATATATTATTATAAAATATGAATAAAATATATTATATATAGAAATAATTAATTAATAGTAATTTAATAATTGAGTATAAGAAATAAATAGTTGGGAAATTAATATTTTAAAATTATTTTCTAATGAAATAATCTTTTTATTATTGTTTTCCTTTTTAAAGTCACAATACTAAATTTTTTATTTTTTATGATAAACATTTAATGAATTTTTTGATTCATCATTACAATATAATATTTTGATTAATTTTTAATATTCATCAAAAAAAGATTAATTTTTAGATCAATATTAAAAAATAACATTTTTATAAATATCGTGACATTAATGACATAATTAGGAAATGAGCATAAAATAAAAATTTATAAAACATACTTACAGAAAAATTATGTATTTTATATGTGATAGTACTCATGTAAAACTATTTCTTTAATTTGTGGAACCATATTTGACATTTTAGAAAGTAAGTTATATTTTTCCTCTAAACGGGTTTTAATGCATTATACATTTATTATTTTAGTATTAATTTTATCTATTATAGAAATATTAACTAATACAATATATTTAATATTTTTTTTTTCAAAATTTAAATTACCTTCAGTTAGAAAAGGATTCTACAACAAAGCCATCAATGTTAAAAAAAATTGAATTGTTCACTATACTCTATCATTATTCATTACTAAAAATCCCCTCCCATTTTCTTAATATTATGGTTCTATGATATTTCCAAAAATATTTTTTAAACTTTGACGGATTACAAGATGAAATCAAATTCTTATACCTACGTATTTTCTTCTCTATCTCCCTTCTTCTATTTCTTCTTATAATACAACACACTCAATATATTTTTCATACTATAGTTTAATGATATAAGTATTATTATTATACTGTTATACTATTATATTTGTGGAATAATCATTAATCCATGTTCTAATTTCCTTCGAAAAATGGAAACTTTATTGATGTTATGTGAATATTACTGCCTCTATGAATGATGTGTTTAGTTTTTCATTTTTACCTTCCCTTTTTCGTGGAAAATAAACAAAAATCATCCAATTGTGTTTTTGGAGTATAGCTTCAAGGAAGATTCGTATTTCATTTCAAATTAAAAGAATATATAGATGATTTTAATATTGTATTTTTATAATTAATTTTTTTTATAAAATAATTATTTTTTGGAATGTTTATATTAATATTTTACTCACAATTAATATCCTGACATTTGTGCATTAAAAATAATAAAAATAATATTTTCATGGATTTCATCCATAGAAACAATTACAAAAATAATCATGGAAGTTATTACAAAATTATAAATAATATATTATAATTAATTGGATAATCTAAGAATGACAAAATTTGTGTCAATTAATTAAAAATTAAATTGAAAATTAAAAGTATTCATGAAATAATTGATATATGTATGATTAAAAAATAATAATAAACTAACAAATAAATAAATAATAAATAATTATAATTTTATAGTAAATATAATAATAAAATTTATTACGGTTCGAAATTATATTATAATGACTCTTATGTTGTTTATAGAAACGATTGATGATATTTTATGGATGTTAGGTGTAAAATTTAAGGTGTTATTTATAGTCTCCTTTTGAATTAAACATTTTAATTCCAATGCTTCCATTTAGGGGAAAATTATAACAAATCATCCTAAAAGAGCCTATATTTTATCCTCCTATATTATTTCATGTGTTTAATAAGTCATCCATACATTTCATTTCCCATTTTAATAATAATTCACTTTAATTTTCAATTGTTAAAGAAAAAACATTACCACTACTTTACAGTAGAGAATATTATTACATTACTTCAATATTATTTTTTTTATAGACATACATAAATATACATATGTGATTTAGGTGGTTTTCAAATAACATTTCATTTATTATAGATGGAATCATCACTTTATGTTTTTTCTATGGTCACTTTCCACCAACTTCAATTTTTTAAATAATGTGAAATCAATATTCTTATTAATATTATCTATAGTAATGTACTTTGTTTCCACCACCATAAAATCTAAAAAAGAAACATCATATCCACATTTTCATTATTTTACAATGAAATTTCAATTTCCATTGATTCATATATATTTTCATAAGAAGGATAAAAAATTTAAAGAGTATTTTTTCATTATTCTTCATGTAAATTATAAAACACTTATAAATGTATTTTTCATCAAAGTCAACATCAATTAATTTTTCTCATTCATTAAGGGTATTTTTATTTGGAAATACCATCCCCCTTATAATTATGAATGGACTATAAAATTTTCTTCTATTATTTTCAAGAAACTAATCACTTTTTAATGGTTGGATTATTTATTTTTCTAAATATTAATTTTTTCACAATCTCTGAAAACATATATATATTGCTAATCAGTATATTATGGGTGGTCCTGTATATAAACTTTCAATGTATTGGCTAATGTGTGATATGAAATGAAATAATTATGGGAGATAGGTTCATGAATTCCTAACCAACTATTTTATATGGGATAGGTATGTTAATTCCTTTCCCACTATGTTATAGCAGACATGGATGTGAATTCAAAAAAAACTATGGTTTTATTTTTTTGATTATATTCATGAAATATACATATTATTTTTAATATTCTTAGGTTATAAGAAATCATATCTTATGTTATTCTTAGATCATTTTTTATTGATTTATGTTTGTTGATCCAAGTTTATTTGGATATGATTTTTCAATGTTATATTCATAAACATTGACAATTCACTCATACCATCATCCTTATATTATTCTCACTTATTATCATTAATTATTTTTTCCTAATGTTTACCATTATTGAGAATCAAAGTTCACCAAGTTATAATGATTTCAGTCACCTTTCATTGATGTTTATAATAACTTATATGTAGTATCAAATGGGTCGTGTAGGTTTATGATTGTAGAGGAATGTTTACAACTATTTCAAAATGTGTTATTTATGTAGATAATGCCTAAAGACACCAAAACATTGGGGAATCAAGATTGTGGAAATACTTGTTAGATGAAGTTATTGTTCAATAAATTTAATTAAAGATGCTTTTTTATTTAACCGGGGTCACCACAGTTGCTATTGAGGGGGGGGGGTTTGTTTTTTAATTAGTATTTTTAGGGATTATTAAAAGTGAACGACAGTGAACCCCATATTGATAAGCATATATATAGATATATTCTTCACAAAAAATTACTAAACTGAAGGGTGTCTGGTTTCCTAGTAATGGAAACCTACTTATATACAAATAAATGATGATGTAAGATCTCACACCAATGAACATATGGGTACTAACCTTGAAAAGATTATTTGGGTGTTTATAAAATCATTATATGATGCATGACAAAAATTTATAACTGAAAAACTACATTGAAACTACATAGGGATATACTTTATTATTTCACACAAACCTTATGAAATATTTTATGAGATAAGATAAAATTCAACATTGGGTTACCAATATTAAATTACCTTGAATAACATAGATTGAAACCTTTACGTTTATATTTTATGGTACATATATCATTACAAATTTATTTATTTTAATTTTATATTTTTTTATTGAATTAGTTATTTAAGAATCTAACTGTATTTTATTTAATCTAATGATGTAATAGAGGAACTATGTTAGCATTGGATTTTAATGAAAATGTTTAGATTTTCCCAATAAGCAACCAAATGGGATTTGTGTATGAGAATAAAATATTATAGTGATTATCACTAAACACTCCAAATAAATATATAATACTAAAAACCATGTTATTATATTTAATTAACCATTAATTTATAATAATTCCGTTGAGTCATTTATATTGTACTGTCCACATTCCATTATTGGGTCATCTATCCCTCTAAATTTTTATCAATTAATTAATGTTATAAGAAAACATTTTTCATTAACCAATGCTCGTACGATGAGATTTTTTCTATATTATTCTATCCCTTGTAAATAAAGGATAACCAATTAGGGACTCTTAGTAAGAATATTCCTCAAATTGAATAAGTTGACTCTATATAATTAGAGGATTTAAATAAAATATTTTTCACTAAATATTTTCCTTCATCTCTATGCCAAAAAAATTGAGAGATAATTCATAGAGTTCAAAAAAATATGAAACTAAATCCATTATAATATATTTGTATGAATTCATAAGACTCACAAGGTATGAAACTTTTTTATTACTTAAACTGAAATATATACCAAAAAATTAATTACTATGATAAACCAAATAAATGAATATAATTAGACATAATACACATTAGTAGCTACAAATAAATATTTCAATGAGTTATTAGGGAAGAAACTAATGTTTTAGACTATCATACATTTGAATATATGAAATAGTAAATGGATTATTTAGGAAAAAATGAACAAACATATAGGGGAAAGAAATCCCCACTTCATACATTCCAAAAAAAGAGGGAATGAGCACCTGGGTAAATTCCTCTTTTTTCCTGGGAAATAATTAACAAATGTTAATATAGGATATCCTGCATGTGAATTATGATGTCAAGAAAATAGTCTAGTAAATTAAATAAAGGATTATATGGTCTTACCTAATGATTCAACCACCATATAATTCATCAAGTGCATCGATTTTTGATCTTATAAAAATCAATTACCCAATCTATGGGTTGATGGAAATAATCTATGTCAGTATCCTGTTAATGAAAAGGAATTAATTAAATCCTATTACTTCAAAAAAACATAAGTGTATCTAGAAAAAAATGTACTGAAATGTTTACTTATCCTTAACTCTATATTTGAGACTATTTTGTATTATAATTTTTCTATTCACTCATTTATATTAGGTACATTTAATAAATACATAAAATAACCATCCCAATGATTATATATAGAATTACCAATGAAAACTCCAAGTCATGCTATAATTTCATCTAATGTATACTACTCATATTTGATATATGTTTAAGGGAATGTTATTCAATAAAATCTTATAATCTATCCATTATATGAGTTTGATTTTACTATAGGCTTGTATTATAATAGTTTAAATAAAGACCATATTAATTGTTGGGATAGGGAAGTCAAATTTTAAATAAAAATGATAGAATGATAATTTATTAGTTAAAATGTATCAATAAACCTCTTATGTAAATTAGATACATTATTTCGGTCTTAAATCTGAATTGGGAGGGATATATAATTAAATGGAATTAAAAGAGATTAGTATGGGTCATGTTCCAATGTTGTGGGATTATTTCAATGTATTTCCTAAGGAAATGTGTATTCTTCCCCCAGATCATGGGTTTGATTTTCCAATTGAAGTCAACCTAGGTTTAATGAAATTTTGGAATACTTATTATATAGTGGATCTGATTAAGTTGGTGGAATGTAAGAATCAAATCCAATAAAATTGGGATAAGAGTTTTCGTACTAGTGTTCTTCCCCATAGGATTTACAACTTCTTTTTATTATTAGAAACTATTGA
The DNA here is from genome assembly GCA_963277665.1 of Viscum album. Lineage (NCBI taxonomy): Eukaryota > Viridiplantae > Streptophyta > Magnoliopsida > Santalales > Viscaceae > Viscum > Viscum album. The sequence goes on along the minus strand of OY728136.1, from coordinate 1,234,310,747 downwards.
ATAATGTGTCTCTATATATACTTTGAAGAAAATCCTAATAACCAAAATGATTGAAAATGTCCTATACCCCATAATGATGATTTTTCCTATCAACTAAAAAGAGTCTAAAATTTCTCAATGACTAACTATCTATCCGAATATCTTAAATTAAGATTGAAAAGGGAATTTCCACCCTAGATATCCTTCTATACAAGATATTTTATATTGTGACGATATTCATATAAAATTTTTAATACCTGATTTATAAGCATAAATATCTATTTATACTACACATGGATTTTAATTTCTAAGTGTATTTGGAAGAATATGTTCATAATACATAAAAGGAAACACAAACATTAAAAAAATTAGTAACCATAATTATCTCTTAAAATCCATTATAAGTCCTTAAAATTCACATGATAAACTATGGAATTCATGAAAGAACAAGCCATGATAAAAATACCAATAAGTTAATAAACATTATGGAGAAGCATAACATGTGAGTTCACAGTATAACAAGATTTCATTAAAGAAAATGAATAAGTGTAATCACAAGGAAACATAGAAAAAAAATTGTATCATAAGAGAATGGAACCATTGAAAATTTGGTGTCATGATAAATTATGACATTATAATACCCCATAATTGAATTTAAATATTTTTAAAAATTAAATGGGATTATTTCAAGACCAGGCTCTGAGATGTCATGTGATTCTGAGGCCTGGATTTCCCAGAATGATCTGTCAAAAAAAATTATGTTTTAAATAGCGCATGTAAGTGATATTCCTAAAAATGTAGAATTACTCTTAAATGGGTTCCCAGATCAAAAATATAAGGGCACCATTGGTTTTAGGATGGAGGGTTTATCCTCGGTGTGAGTTATGTTTAGTCGATGCATGCCTCTAGTGAGAAAAACCAAAAATGGCACAACCGTAAATAAAATAATTAAATAAAATTAATTTTTTTCAAATCCTTATAACCCATGAATGATGACTCAAATTGAAAATTGAATACCACTATTGAAATCATGAGGGTATTATTTCTTTAGGCAGATTCTAACAATGGCAGGTGCGGGCCAACAGTTGAAAGTAGTTTCTCATCATAAAAAATAATTGAAAAAAGGTTATTTTAATTTCAAATCCTTATGGAATATAAACAGTAACTCAGATTCGAAATCCTAGAGTACCATTGAGTTCATGAGGGTGTTTTTTCCCTTAGGTTAATCCTAACATTGGCCATTGTGGGATGGATGCGAAAATAAGTATTTGGGATGTAACTGTAAAAAAATTATGTAAATAAAAATTATTTTATTTTCAAATCCTCATAACTGACAAACATTATTTAAGGCTAAAAAATTAGACCATTATTTAGTTTTTAATGAGATGTTATCCTTAAGTAGTTCCTTAACATGACCAGCGTAGTTTGAGGGAAATGTTATTTTCTGGACTTTTTGAAAGAAAAATAAAATAACATAATTTTTTTTAAAATTTTCTTCTCTATTATGCATCGAATCGTCATCATTGTAGTGAAACAGTGAGGTAATGATGAATCCCATTAATCAACCTCATTAATGAGTTAGCGAAATTACACTACAATGTAGTGTAACAGAAACTCTAATTTTAATTTTATCAATTGATATCCTAACAAGAAATTCATGATTGGGGGAACAATCCTAGGATTGCTCTGAGTATTTGGTGGGTGGTGACGATGAACGGGGAAGGAGACCTCTCCAATGATGAATGTCAGTGGATTGGAAAGAGACAAAGACATATTTGGAGAGCGAGAACAGATTCTTAGATAGATGAATGACCATGATTATTCATCCTCATCTGATCCTTTTCTTAGGTTCGGGGTTCTATTTTAAGAGATTTATTGCTTTTCCCCATTCTTTTCTTCAAATGTCAAATTTGGGTTAACTCACAAACAAGTTAACCTGTGAATCGATCATTATGTGGGGTGGTTAATGTTATGTGGAAAAAGGGGATATATATATCTTAGTGATCTTTCAACCTTATCTCATGGTTCTTTGTGATCCAACTAACAATAATGCATTCCAGTCAACAAGAACAAAGACCCGGGTAGTTCTATGGGTGTTTGTATGTGAGAGTCCTTCCCCTCATCTCTCCTTTCATCATTAATATTGTTTTTGACACAAATATAGGGACACATCGGGTGAGGAGACACCAGGAAAAAGGGTTGGGACTAGGCGGGATAGAGCACCGACGAGAGGCCACATCATGAGGCCGCAATGGTGGTAGTAGGCCACGACGACGATAGGAGGCCATGACACATAGCTGTGGTGGTGACACCCCTACTGCGTTGGATGGTGTGAGGCAGCACTCTGGCAGAGCACCGCAGTGGCAACTTGATCGGCCAGCACGAAGGTTGGTCGGTGGCTGCAGGAGAATGCAGCCACTCACGCGCGTTGAAGGTGCCACAAAGTTCAAGGTCGTTGTCCGCAGACTGTGGTTGCAATCAAGACCCACAATAGAGCCACAAGTCATGTGGAAGGACTGGTCAGTATGAGCAGTACAGTTATGATGGATGGCGCTACATAGGCCCCACATTGGAGGAGCGTTCCTCATGGGAGGATTGCAGCATGTAGAAAAAGTGGTGTCCAGCTTCTGCCTATCACATGCGGTAGGAACCAGATGCCTAGGAGAGGTTTGGATAGGGGGGAGAACTGGCCAGCCATGTGGGCCTGGCCAGTGGTGCAATCCAGGCCACTCGGTCACTAGGACTGGAGAAGATCTGGCCTATTGATGAAGGTTGCGGAGATGGGAAAAACCAGGCCACTAGGCAACCCAGTCTGGGAAAGAACCAGCCCTCCAGTTGCGGGTCAGGCTGAATTAAACCGGGTAGTTGGGAGACCTGACAAGCTAGACCCATGCCCGAATAGGTCTAGGTTTAGAAAGGCATAATGGACCTAGCCCTGTGGCTAGACCGGGATGGCCCAGAACCCACCGATTTGGGTCAAGTCGGTTGGACCAGTTTGGGCCATGCGGGACCCCCCGGGCTGGGTTGGCCAGGTCGGTCCAACCACATCGGACCGGTCTTAGACACAACCTTCCCCGGTTTACTAAAATGCCAATATCATTCAGTCCAAGTACCCGATTGACTTTCCGTATCGAGCATTGGAACCCTTGCGAAGATACGGTCCTTTAGGCATACTCTAAGTGTAATTTAGTGGCGGTTAATATACGAATGATGTCTTGGGGAATAGATTCAATCAGAATCAAGTGCACTATGAGTAAGAATCCTATGGATGGATATGACTAGCAGGTCTTAGTGATATAGCTGGTTAAGAGGTGAGTGGGTATTAGTGATCTAGTTGGTCCATATAGTAGCATGTCTTAGTGATCCAACAAACACAGAGATGAGTGGGTCTATTTGATCGATCTAGTCCAAGAGATAAGTGGGTCTTAGTGATAAAAGATGGACCATATAGGGGCATGTATAAGTAATCCGGCTGGCCCAAGAGACTAGAGGGTCTTAGTGATCCAGTTGTCTCAGAGACGAGTGGGTCTAAGTGATCCAGCTAGCCAATAGGCGAGTGGGTCTAAGTGATCCAGCTGGCCTCATAGACGAGTGTGTCTCAGTGATCTAGTTAGCCCAGTTGATGAGCATGCCATGATGATGAATCCCTCGGCAATACGAATGTTCATCTTTACGACTAATAATTCTACATCATATACATTGAGTTATACTTGGTGTGAGATATATATATTTTTGTGTGGTTTTTGTTGTGTGATCTTTCTTTGTGATCTTTAATTTGTGGTTTGGGGTCCTGTCACGAACCAAATCTGGTCGCCGTCAAAACCGGCACCCGACCCGGCCCGTAACAAGGCCCAAAGGGAGTTCCCGATCCCAACGGGTTGGCACAAGTGTCCGGGTATCATAAAATGATGTTTGGGAACGATTTACCCAAGTTTATAAACATTAAACAACAAACAAACTCAATAAAACGAATCTGGATTTTTTAACTAAAACCATATTTTACAAAATTCAGAACTGAATTACATATTTTAAAACAACTCAATAAGACTATAAAAAAGGTAAAAAATCAAAATTAAATGGCCCAAGAACCCTCATGTAATGGGGAACCCCCCTCAATCCATCTCCACAAGACTTCACCACCTAGGACATGCTAGAAACTGGAACCACTGGAACTAAAAACTGTATCCTAACGTGAAACAACAAAATAACCAAATCTACTTACACCCAAAGGTGTAAGTAGGGTGTGAGAAAATGCCCAATAAGATACCACCACTATGAGATTCCATGTGATAAACATTCAAAGAAAAAAATCTTAAAAGTTTTCATAAACATAAAATGCTAGTAACAATTTCTAAAAGATGAAACTAAAAAAAATAAAACAGTTTTCAAGTGGGAAATCATTAAGAATAAACACTTTTAAAAATAATGTCAACACTACTGAATTTTCCAGCCAAATATACTATATTCCGATGGTAAGCACAAAGTAACTAATGATCACAAGCAATAGGAAATGACCCCTAGGCACTAGCCCGTTATGGGTCCCAGGTACCTCATATCTCAGTGAGAGTAACCATCACAATATATGTTCTCATGCACGAGCCACTTGTAGGGAACATACCCATAACCTAGTGGTCCCCAATCATCATCATCATAGTTTAGTTAGAGTTGTAAGCGTCAATCTTGCTAAGTGAAACTGAGGCCAAACAACACGGATTCACTAGCATACTAGTACACATCCACCCACCTAGATACCTGGGTTTTCCCCTTGTGCTCAGATAAGTTCAACAAGTCAATAAATATACTTTGTACATGAAAATATCATTTTCACATCACAAGTTCCCCAGAAAACCCACATGTATTCCACAAAAGTCAAAAAATCCACTTTTTCATTCAAATGAATTTTGAAATCATACTCACACAAAAAATAGCCCACATCACATTTTTCACATCTTTCAAAATTCAAAAAATCTATTAACAATTTTATAAAATATTTCCCAAGATGTTAAACATCACATAACAGCCCACTAGCGTATTACATAATACAATTTTCATAAACAAATTCCATTTTTTACATCACACTCACGCAAAATAGCCCGAAAACATGTTTCACACCCACATACTAATTTCACAAATCACCTTGACAAATTACAAAACATTACCAAAATGTTTTACAACATAACTGATCGCATTATGTTTCAAAAACTCATTTTAGGAACATACTATCACCAAAATAGAACATAAGCAACCATTTCACACTTTGTGTAACTCATTAAATCATTTACAGTTTTCATAAAACCAACCCCAGAGGTGCAACCATGGTTGGCATACAAAACCCATTTCAAAAACCTAATTCAAGACCAAAACAATGCCAATAACAATCTAAATCAGAATTAGAAGCCATAAAAACATTTATTAAACCACCCCCAATTTTTATACAAATACCTCAAACAATACCACAAAAGGTACACATGAAAAACACATGTTTTCACAAATCATGATCAAGAAGTACAACATGGTTTCACACATTAAAACCATTCAAAAACCCCATTACAAGGCCAACATGACATTAAGGGATTAACAAAACAGATTTTTCATCCCCTTTTAGCACTAATAAATCAATTTCACATCTTTTAAAATACACCCCAATATTTCCCCAAGAGCAACGCATGAAAAGCACCAAGTTCCAAGCAATAATGCAACTACAAAATTAAACACGTAACGGAATCCATCACAAAAAAAATCTTTGCACCGCAGAAAACAGATTTGAAACATACTAAATTAATAAACCAAGCAAGCTAACTCATCATAAAATGGTTATAAATGGAATAACCTACCTTTTATGTCAAAACACTCAAAACATGGTGTGAAATATTAACCGCACCACCGCCGCACCTCAAGGAAGTGAAATCCAACCTAAAACCAGAAGATTTCACAAAAAATAAAAGATATAAAACCCTAGGATTGAATCCTAACTTCTGGAAAATAGGATCCTTATGTATGAGGTATGAAACCCTAAACACATGGAATGTAACCCTAAGGAAATTGAAAGAAGAATGAAGAAGACCAACATACTTGAGGGATCTTGTATAAATTGCCTCACATACACTAGTAGCTGAATTTGAAAACAGCCAAACATTTAAGGGAGTTTCAAACAAGGATTAGGATACCATGTAGGAATTTTAATGGGGAAAAAGAGTGATAATTGAAGGATTTATGATGGAAACAAATTACCTTTATTAATCTTCCCGAAATGTGAGTGCTTCAGAAGTTTCGACCTAAACCGCGATGCAAATGAGCTGCAAAGAGGGTGGGAGGATATTGGACGTACGTCTGGGTTCAAGGGGCATGTTCGGGGCTTCGAATCACCGAAAAATCCTTAATATTGGATAAGTTATTAATTAAAAAAGTTTTATTTTTAAAACTGGAATTCGGATTTCGGGCAGGCCCAATCCCTTAAATAAATACTCATATAAAACTTGTTTATGGTTTTATAAAGGCTCCAAACTACATTGGTGGTGTTTCTACATCAGGATATACCATTTAGGAACATGAATGGGTGAAAATATTAAAAATTGAAAATGTTATAAAAGAAACAAAATTTATTTTTAAATCTGGAATTGGGCTCACGGTTTGGCCCAATTAATGAAAACTCGCCCATTCCACAATAAAAACTTGACAATACCCAAAAACAAAGAATAAATGAAAATTAAATGAAATTTAACTTTAAAATAAGTCATGAATGTGACAGGTCCCTACTATTTTTTGTTTCACTCACCCATTCATGTGATACGCCTGCACATTCTGTGTCCCATTCAGTTGATTGACTCTTCGACGAACACCTTAGTGGTCCAGGACCAGGTGGTGCTTAGTGAGATGAGAGGTATGGTCTTACTTCTATGGATACAGAAATATACCCTTTATCTACCATGAAAGTGGGGTCTGGATTTGATGGGTTGTGGTAGTTGTACTTTCCTTTTTTGTTTTGGGCGTGTATTCAAGACCCTTTTATTACCTTCCACGCAATGTGTTATTGAAAAATGAATCACATCGCTTTGTAAGGTGATAGTCTTCCATAAACATGAAGAAAGTTATAATTTAGTTAATGGACGGTAATGTAAGAAAATGTATGATATATTTATTTTAAAAAAATTAATAATAAATTATTAATTTTAGATATAAAATTCAAATTCAACATTATTAACTTCCTGGTAAATCATATATGAAAAATGAATAATATCTCTTCGTGAGGCTGTAGTCCACCGTACACCCGAGCGAATTTATCGTATTACATAAGAAATGAAAATCAAGAAGAAATATATGATATTATTATAACGTAATTAGAATTATATTGTAAATGAAATATTTAAACATTAAATATATATATACTTCTGGTATTATCATAGAAGGATAATGAATTATGTCGGTTCGTGAGAAAGTAGTCCACCATACCCATGATAAATTGTTTCATTTACTATTTGATGGAGGGGGATATGGTTGTATTTAATTAACATAGATTAATAAATTTTCAATATAATTTATATTTTAATTTTTTTAAATCAAAATTTATATTTATATTTGCAGTAGGTGAAATAAGAAATAAATAAAATGCTCGGTTAATGAAATTGCTTCTTCTTTAGAAAACGTATTTAGGTATACACAAAAATCTTGTCTAGAATGTATTTATGATAAAAAAGGATTTTAGGATGAGGGTAGTTAATTAGATAAGTAATTTCTTAATGTATGAGATGAAAAAAGGGGTTTTGGAAGTGTTTTTTGGAGAGAAGAGAGGGTGGGCTTTTATAATTGAGGTGGGTGGTACACAATTTAAATTTCAATCTTTTTTAATAATGTCATGTCATGTTCTTGAAATTTTTTCTAGAAAACGGTTTGGTTATAAGACATATAAGATAAAAGGTTCAAATATTTCCATAAAATTCGAATTAGACATGTTTTGGTTCATTTTTAACCCTTGTCATTTTAATTTAACCCCCCATGTAAACTCATTTTTTCCTTAACGGTTGTAAATAATGCTTACTTTTTACACTATACATTATTGTAAAAAATTAATTTTCCCATATTACATAACATAAATTGTACCATTTCCAAATATTTAATACTTTTTTAAATATTAACTCACATAAGCGTTATAATTTTATTTCAAATTAAAATCTCTAACATGTCGAAAAAACAGATTTTTCAGGAAATTCATTTTTTACGAAAAATGTGATCTCAGATAAACTGTATGATATGCAAAGATAATTATAATAATTTCAATTAAATTTTATTGATATATGTTCTATATATTTCATTTCAATCATTCCTCAATAGGGGATATCATAATCATTTTAAATGGATAATCATGAAAATAAACATATTGTATAATATAGAATAAATATTATTTAAATTTAATTATTTTTCATCATATATATAAAAAATTCCTCTATTAATTTTAAATCTATTTTAAATAACAATGGGACCTAATTTATTAAAAATAAATGATATTTTAAAAAAAATAAGTATTTCTCATTATTCACTATAAAGTAATATTCTATAAAAAAATAAAAATGTTACCCTAAGTTAATATCTATATTTTGATTTCAAAAAAATGAAATATTGTTCTAAAAAATTGGCAAACAATAATTTAATATTTTGTTTCCAAATAATGACTAAATTGTTTAATAGAAAAACAATGTTTTTCTATGACATTTCCATTTCTTTCAAATGGTGTTTATTTTATATATAATAAATATTAAACCAGTAAATATGTTATATACATGTGTAAACCATATAATTTTAATAATTAATTATTTCCTATTCATTCCATCCAATTTAACAGCTATGTCAAAAAAAATTGTATTTAAATAATATTCTTAGAAAAATATGATATGCTTTTTTTAAACATAATGTTATTGTTGAATATTCTATAGAACATAGTATTACTTTACAATCTCTTAGTGTTACATTCTACCCACTTAAATAAAAAATGTCTTAAAAATTTTAACTTGTACTCATTAATAAAGGATTTTACATTTGAAAATTTCATTGTGGAAGAAACCCACATTGTAAACAGGGTTAATAAAACATCCACTTAAAAAGGAATGGGAAATAAGAAGGTTTTGTGGAATAATAGATAACTGTGGTAAAAAGAAAGAGAACATGGGTGGGATTAAAAATATGGAATTGGAATAAAATATTAAATAATTATAGGGATTTAGAAAGGTTATTAATCACAATAAAATTGAATGATCAAGTGAACATTAACTGTAACATTCTGACTCGAACCACGGAGTACCAGACAGAATGTCACATATCATCATGCACCTACCTCCCACATTTATGAAATAATCTACTAACTAATACTAATGTCTAGAGTGATTTAGTGTGGGATATGATACCCTTAGTATGATGTCGTAGGATAAATAATCGACAATAACCCTAATAATAATTAATCATAGTTAATAAGTGGAATGCTAAAGATGAAATACCTAACAACCAAGTAATGAAACTCCCAAAGTGGAAATACTATAAAATATAATAATAATTATTCAAATAAATAGAAAAAAGTTCCTCTAGAGTCTATCCTATTCTGATACAAGCTCTAAACTCTTCTACATAACTATACACCATAATGTCATTTCCCATCAAAAGATCCCTCATGAAATCTATAAGTGCAGAGAAGTTCCTGATTAGGTTGTGGGTAAAAGACTTAGTATGAAACAACTAATGATTCCCTATTAAAATGTTCTCAAATATAATTGTATATGAAATAATAATGAAAAATGTGTAACAAGATTAAACATACAAACCAAAACCAATATTTTTTATGATAACTAAACCCAAAAAAACCATCGGTCGTACTTTCTTAGGATCTAGGACCAAATTGTACTATACATTGATAAGTATCCAAACCATCCACAATGTTTCTGAGGAGTCATGTAGATTAGACATAGAATAGATTTAATAAATCCTAAATCAAATCTACAATGCATTGGATAATACTTGTAATCTTCACGGCATCAGGTATCTGTAAACTACATAAACTCCAAAATAAATCATATAACAGTAGAAATCCAATAGAAATAAAGTATGAGCCAAATAATTGGAATAAATAATGAATCAATTAGATTATATATTACAAATTTATCATGTTTTACCATCATCATCCAATCACACCATGAGGCTGAACCACATAGTGCAATCATACCATGATGGCCACCTGTCAAGTATACACAGACCAATCCTATAGAGGTAAACATGTCACAAAGTAGCATTATATTATCCAACCCACACATCATGAGAATATAAAAACATCATTTTTAACATTTTATTCAAAAATCATCATGAAATATAACTATCAACTCAAATCTCATTGAAACATGTAAACACGTAACATGGGCTACACACACCCCCATGTGATTATATATCCAGCATGAATATCAAATATTCTAAAAAAAATAATCATACTATGAAAAATACGAGTAAAAATATCCCAAGATGGTAAGGATATTACTAAATCAGAGTTGTTTATGTTAATAGAAAAGATAAACCACCCTATGTGGTTTGATAGCTGAAGTGGAATCCTCAACATTAATGAATAGCTTGTTGTAGACTTATTATAATAATCGTCAATGTGTCAACACTCAAAGTTCTTCCTGGTTTCCAATAACCAAAATTGACTATATTTTTTTAAGGAAATAAAATATAACATTTTAGGATACAGTATCACTCCTATATTATTTTTAAATTATTTTTTAATCCATCACATGTGCTCACAAAATTCTCTTTAAGAGTTATTATATTTTGATAATTTCTTTATAAAAGGGCATTTTATAATTATCTATTGAAAATTTATTTTAAATTATCATTTTTCATTATTATATACTGAAAATATTTTAATAATTATCTTTTATAATATTATTTTTGGAATTTATCAAAATTTATCATTTACAATAATCTTTTTATTAATTATTATAAATTACCCTTTATAAAATTCTATTGATAAATCAATAGAAATTTTCATTTTAAAAAAGAACTAATTATCATTTTAAAACACTTAAAAAAATAAATTTAGATAATTTGATGAAATTTGTATTTGATAATTCTTCATAATTAAAATTATATAATTTCATATAATTATTATAATAACCAATGATTTTTTTAATATTTTTTTCAATGAAATTCAATATTTTTGATATTCTGAATTACACAGCTTGTCGAGCTAATCTCAAATTACATTTAACACCAAGTTAATCTTTTGTTACCTGAAACACTAATTTTTTCTTTTATTATAGATAATAGAGATATTATCGTGCAATACACACAAGACAGAGTTTAAACGAAAAATGGCGTACTATTAAAATATTAGAATTTAGATGACATTTATCTTCTAACTGTTGGAACAGAAGGTATGAATAAGATCAACTAAATTTTGAAAATTTATTTTTTACATAATTATATAAAATTAATTATTTGGTAACCAATACATTAATAATGAAAATAAAATCTATTTTAAAATAAAAAAATTATTTCTGAAATGATGATTTTATGAAAACAAACACCTTATACCACAATTAATTAAAAAACTAAATTTGGTGACTTATTTTATTTAAATTTACTTGTATATATTCCATCAACTTTTTAATGTAATTCTTATGTTTTTTCTAGAAAAAAGATATGAATAAATCTAATTTTATGATTAAAAATGTATTTCTTTAAAAAGTGGATTTGTCACCATTTTAAAACTTATTTCTGAAATAATATTCGAAATTTTTTGATAAATATTAGATAAAATATTTTTTTATTTTTGAAATAATAATTTAAAAATTATCTTAGCATAAAATTTTAGGAAATTTTTGAAAATAATCATTTTTCTTATGAATATTGAAACATACTGAATTTTAATAAAAAAATATTTTTTATAATTTATTTATATTGTTAAATAATTTATTAATTTTTTTCAAGTTAAAAAAGTTCATTTATATATATATTTATCAAATTTAGGTCCTTTTAATTATTTTCTTATTTTTTTTAGATATAAAATTTGTGTTAACTTTTGAAAACAATTCATTTAAAACAAGCCTTCTAAATCCCATCTACGGGATTAATTTTATATTAAATATCTCCACTTCATGGAATTAAATTTTAAAATATAGATTTCATATTTTGAATCATAATATGTAATATTATTTTTCAATTCCAACTAAAATTATGATCAAAATTAATAGTTAAAACATTAAAAATTATTTACCAAAGTTATGCTAAAAATGGATTTAAAGGGAGTTTAACTATAATGATAAAGGTTAAAATAATAAAATAAACTATAAAATGTGTTAAATGGAAATATTTTAAAAAATATAATTTCTATGTTTCTGTAATTTTGTATTTTCGACCTTTGTGGAATGATAAAAACATTGGTATGCCTTTTTCTTTTAAAAACATTACAATTGTACCACTCACCACAATTATTAAAGGCCACCACTATCCTCTCCCCTATACAAATTAAAACCCATTTGGTTCATCCAATCCATAACAAAATAACTATATAACATCCCTCCTCTATAATTAAGAGATTTTTTTTTTAAAATCGAACCTCAGTACTATTTTGGTGAAAACCTTTTGAGGTTACCCGAATAGGTGGCAACATTCTTCAAGTATCATTTTTTATTTTATCTCATCCTCCACTTACTTAAATTATTATTTTATTATTTTGATTAAATTTACATAGTATATTATATATATATATATATGTTAATATAATGACTTAGAACCATCTTCACTTCCATCAAATGAGTTACAAAATCATCATTCGTGTGTACGATGAACTTCCTCCTCGCAAACCAATGATAGTATTTTTTTCAATTACCAACTCTATCAATTGGATATGATGATAAATATAAAGAATATATATGGTATTTATTAATTAATTATACCTATATTGTAGTTATATCATATATTCTTTTAATTCTTCATTCCATATGGGATAATATAACATCACTAGTGTTTATAGCGGACTACCACCTCATGAAGACATGTGATTCATTTTTCACTAATGGTTCACATAGAAGATAATAAGGATAATTTTAAAGAATATATGTGATATAAATGAAATAATTAAAATTTTAATGATATATTTATTATTTATAAAACATAATATATCTTTTTATTTATTACCTTTTCTCTAATTATAAGATGATAACATCATGAAAGTTCGTGTGGACTATAGCCCCCACGTAGCAATGTGACTCTCCCTTTTCATAATCACACAAAATAGATGATATGTGTAGGAATATGTAATGAAATATTATTTTATTTATAATATAATGATCATTATTTAAAAATAAAATACCACTTACAAAATTTTCAAAATTATATTTCAAACGTGGAAACATTACTCATGTGTACGTACGACCTACCATCTCCATAATCGTAACATTCTTTATTTATCAAAACTGTATTTCAAGATTGGTATCAAAATTATATTCTATTTTTAAATATGATAATTACTTCATTTTTATTATTCTAGATATTATGTATCATCTATCAATGTTAGAGGAATGAAAATAAAAATAAAAATCAAAACCTAGATGAAAAATGAAGCACTAATTCCCTGAAACATAATATAAATAAGAAATTGGTGGTAAATTGGATGAAAATTATAATTAGTAAATAATATGTGGTAAAATATATATATTTATCATTTTATAATATATTAATAATATATTTATATTTATTATATAATTTATCTAAATGTGACTAATGTAATTAGAGACTTAAGGTAAGGGTTTTCTATCAAACTTTTTACAATAGTGAGTCACATGACATATTCATCACCAATTTGTTTTATGTAATCTATATACATCCATTGAATGTATTTGTTAATTATTATACTAGAAATTGTTGGTATTTAAATATCCATTTTTTGATTTATCTATCATTGTATTTTCAATTGAAATGTTACCAACGCATTAAAGGATCTTTATCTCGATTTTCCTTCTTGAGGAGATATGTTATGTTATGAACCTATATTATTTTATGATGTTCATATAAATACCATTTTAAATGTAATATCATGAATTCATTTATTATCATGATATTACATGTTTCATTTAATTTTATTCTTTCATGGAGCTAATGGTTCAATTTTACCAAAGGGGTAATGTTTTTATGATTCAATATCATCCATTATTTAGATTGATCATATTTATGCTTGTAGAGTTAAATATTAATATAAATATCTGAATAACATAATTAAATATCATATCCAATGGTTATTTCATGATTATAATTATGTTCCCCTCATTTTTCTCTCTTTATGTACTCAAGAGATCAGAATATGTTTTTTAATTAAAATTGTCTATATTTCTCTCTTCGATGGAAGACCCCAATTTTCTTCCAAAATATTGTTTTCTAGAAATTTTATGAAAATTATTTTTAAAATTTTCAAAATGATTTATTATATAAAATTAAATCATTGTTTAAAATTTTTCAAATTTTTTGTAAAGGAATATTCATGAAATTATCTAAAAAAATACTATTTTGTTATACCAAAAATGTGATAGAAAACATTAATTTAATTTTTAAATCATGAAAAAAAATTATGTTATCATGTACATTATATTTATTGAATATCCGATTATATTTTTTCATGGTTATATTAAAATATTTTTTTTTGAAAATTATATGTGGTTTTTAAAAACATTATCAATGTAAAAATTATATATTCCTCATAAAATGTTTTAAATGATTTTTGTAAACATCCTTTAAAAGTTTTAAATGTTTGTTTCAAATAAATTGATTTAAAAAATATTTTATAAACATTTGTTTTAAAAGTTATCTTTAAATAAAGTTAATTTACCTATATATTCACTCCAAGTGGTCATTAAAAATCACATTACATCTAATATAAAAACCCTTATAAGAACTTATGATTTACTATGGATATGGTCCAAGGATACCATTCTTTTTTTAATAGTTCATGTTTATGATGTAAATATTTTTATAAAAACCATTTCTCTACTTTGGATTATACCATGGTAAAATTATTAGAAAACTTGCTTCATTTTCCATAGGATATAAATTTATGAAATGATGAATAGATTATAAAGTCTATTTATTTTCAAGATTTATATTATGATGAATTGTTTATAAAATAAATTTATTATCATGGGTTCTCATACGATGAGTTTTTTATGATATTATGGAACAAATTTGTTTTGTTTTTATCATTTTATCAGTGGGACCTATATCACCCTCTAATTTATTAGGTATTGATTAATGTTATACGAAATCAAAGGGTATAATAGAGGTTATATGAAGGCTAAAAGTGGGTACAAAGGATTTTATACAAACCCCAAAGCATGTAAACACGTGGTAATATCAATCCTAACATGTTATGAATGCTTTTACGGGTATCATTGACATCAAATTTGTAATGATATGGTATATTACAAAAAACTATGTCTTATTAAAATATTTCGTTATCATGGATCATTTTTATTTATTCCAATATGATTTATGTATTATTAATGAGAAAGACATATTCTACTTCTCATATTTATGATATATAATATGAATGATATGGATTTTCAAAGTTATTCTCATGTTCTCATACCCATTAGCTCATGTTATTTAGAAATATCCCTTATTAAACATTATTGATAATCCAATCCCACCCTTTATTATGTTTCTTATCCACAAGTTATAAATAATGTATTTATGTATGGTATTTTTATGTAGAGTTCTAAATGGGAATATCATTGTCAAGGAAATTTAAGATACTTCACAAAATTAGAATATTTTGTAAGTTGTCTCCAAATATGTAAAAATTATTATCCTCGAGATTGTGTTTGTGTAATTTATTTAATATTCATCTAAGAAGTTGTAATATTAATGCTTGAGAATATGATGCACCCAATTTGTGTATACATTTCCATATATATAATTGAAGATAAAAACATGTTTTTAGAAAATATCTGTTGTTTTATGAACGTATTCTTTGATTTTGGTGAATCTATTTACTTTCAGTCATTTTCTCGCTAAATACATGAATCAAGGGATGACTGTGAAAATTTTGAAACTACACGGCGTGTACTTTTATACACGCCCTGTACATCCATACAAAGACACGGACCGAAGCAAGGAGTACACGCCCATGTCACCAGGAAGAAGATACACTCTGTGTGAGGCAGCGTTACATGCCGTGTACCACTTTCTAGAAGCGGTGCTTGCTGAGAAAATTCTACATGCCCCTGTGGTCGTTGAAGGAGACATGGTGTGTTTGAATTTATACACGCCATGTCTACTATTCTAGAAGGGGCTGGTGGCAAAATTTATGACACTACACGTTGTGTATGGTGGCGCTACACGCCATGTACACCCAACCACCAGGAAGCGCCTTGTTCAACAGTCAAAGATGGCGTGTTAGGCCGCCTACCCATGGAAAAATTGGTGCCAAAGTGCGTTGACGAAAAGTACACGCCATGTACTTTCTATACACGTCGTGTACTTTATTTTTCTATAAAAAGAGACCTTGGCCTACGTATTTTGGAGTTCAAAATCATTGGAGGAGAGAAGAAGCTATGTTGATACCATTCACGAGCCACCGTGGTTCCATAATTCTACTATTCTACCTTCCGACAACCTACCTCAACACTTACACGATGAATCTGTCAGGTATCACGTGTGTTGTTTCTCCTCCACTTTCTATGTGTAACTAAACCCCTCATGGTGGGGCTGTGGATGAAGGGATCGTAATTTGTATATTTTTTTATATAGTTGTGTTTTAATATTGTAATTCATCTTGCTTTTCATAATCTACTATTAAATATAACTGAGAATTCTGAGCCGAACCAGGGGAAGAAATTTCAGAAATAAAAAATAAAAAGTAACGGTGAAAACATCCATGACCATTGGAAGGATTTCACCGATTCAAATAATGGACTAAACTTAATAATGAATTAAGAACACTGACCACTGGACCAAGGAGTCAACTGCTCTAATTCCAAATAAGAGGAACCAGACCAAGGAAATCTTGTAACTAAATGAAATCCAGAATGATTGAATTATTATGAACAACACAACCATTTAAACAATCTGCATAAGACCTCCTTAATCACCACAGCCCCAACACGTCTTCTTCTTCCCGTTTAAAACTGTATAAATTTACCTGTTGTTTTTCTTCAAACTGTATCCATTTCTTCAAAGTAAATAAATTTAGTTTCAATAAAAATCCAAAATCAACCCAATCGATTTTAAATACTGCATACTTCACCTAATTAAGTATTAACTCAATTGAATTCATGCACGCCACGGTTCCCTATGGATCGAACCCGAACTTATGATATACTAATGTTCTATGAATAGGTAATTAATTTGGGATGCATATACCTTCAATCATCGACAAGCGAGACCAAATTCTGGTGCCATTGCCGGGGAAACGTTTGGTTTTAGTGCTAAGATTTTAATAGTGTTAATAATTGATTTAAGTGAAAATAAAAATTAAAACTTATCAAAAATCACTTTTATAATCCCATTTCAAATTTTCTATTTTGTTTTTCCCTTTTACGCCTGGTTTTTGTTTTTGTGTTGTGCAGAGCTTAAAGTGTATGTTTAGATGTTATACACAATCCAGAAGCGTTGAGTCTTCAGAATTAGTTCCGCTTGACCCGGAAATCGAACGGACCTTGCTTCATCATCGGCGTACACGGATAGAAACTCACAACCATCAACTACAACCCATGGCGAACAAGGAAGAGGTAGCACCAGCCGTAGATGCTGCGACAGAGCATCAGTACTAGGATCAGCAGCCTCCCGCTGCTGGTCTACCGGAGAAACCTCCTGGAGCATTCATGGAATTCCTCCCAAGGGATTACCAACGACCACCACAACAACTCTTCCCACGACCATACTATGCCCCTCATAAGAAATTTATGCAATCTCCACCCCATCAACAACAACCTTCAATATGTACCCTTATGGAGTATAGACTTCCATCGATTCAAGGAGCTGATACAGGCATCGTTCGTCCTCCGGTCCTGGCCCAGCACTTCCAGATCAAGACTGCTATCATGCAGCTGATCCAGAACATAGTCCAATTTAGAGGCCTGGCCAGCGAGGACCCCAACACCCATATCTCCATCATTCTTGAGATCTGCGACACCTTTCAGTACCATGGCGTGTCTGAGGATGCCATCCGTCTTCTCTTATTCCCCTTTTCTCTACCGGACAAGGCGAAGGACTGGATCAAGGGGCTGACACAACGATCTATCCTCACTTGGGAGGAGCTAGCCCAGGCGTTCATGTCCATGTACATTCCACCATCCAAGAGGGTGACACTCCGGAATGAGATCCATAACTTCCAGCAGCACGACTCCAAGTCATTGTACGAGTCCTGGGAATGCTTCAAGCAGATGTTACGCAAATTCCCCCACCATGGACTCCCACTCTGTATGCAAGTCCAGACCTTCTACAGAGGACTTACCACAAATACCAATTCCATGGTGGACGCTGCTGCTGGAGGTATGGTGATGTGGAAATCCCCTGAAGAACTTTTCGAACTATTGGAAGACATTTCAGCAAACAACTTCCAGTGGCACTTCGAGCGGGGGACTCAAAAGCGAGGTATTCACAACATTGACGCTACTACTATGTTATCTGCTCAGTTGGACGTTGTATCCAAGAAAATCGACGCATTGAACCTCAAAAGAGCATCTCAAGTTCATGTGGTGAACCATCCAGCATGTGGAGAGTGTGGTGATAACCATGTCATGGGAGAATTCCTGGGTTCGACTGGAGGCCCTTCGACGAGCGAGGTAAGTTATGTTGCCCAAAATTAAGGACCCAAACAGTACCAGCAGTACCAGAACCCGGAATGGCGAGATCAACAGAACACAGGCTGGGGCCAACCACATCAGATTCCACCCCCCTAGCGACCGCCCAGCTACAACCAACCTACATACCAGAACCAATACCAAAGGCCGCAACAACCCCAGTAGGGTCCTTATCTGCAACAAGGGTATCAGAACCCTCATCCATAGTAGCCACAACAGCCACCTCCTCCACCGGCTCAACATCCACCTCAGTAGGATAACACTTCAAGGTTAGACGATATGATGACTAAATTTATATCTATAGATGATACTTGGTTCCACAATCAGGAAGCTTCGATTCGAGGCTTGGAGAATCAGATTGGCCAGTTGGAAAATCAACTCTTAGGGAGACAACCCGGTACACTACCGAGGAACACCGAAAACATCCCAAGGGAGGAGGCCAATGTTATCATGCTCTGGAGTGTAAAAGAGCTCCAATAGAACCAATTAGAATAGCAAGGTGCATCCACACCCACTATTGATGAAAAAGGTACCAATACCGACCCCTCGTCATCCAAAAGTCCGAAGAAGGAGGCATTACAAAATAAAGAAATGGAGCTCATCCAACCATTCAAACCTACGTTACCCTTTCCAGAAAGATTGATGCAAAGGAAGCTGGACCACCAGTTCATCTAATTCATGGATGTGTTCAAGAAGTTACATATCAACATCCCATTTGTAGAGGCCCTGACTCAAATGCGCACCTATGCCAAATTCATGAAGGAAATCCTCCTGAATAAGAGGAAGATGTAGGATTTTGGCGTTATTGCACTAACGAAGGAGTGCTCTACGGTGGTTCAACATTCCATTCCCCCCAAACTCCAAGATCTAGGTAGTTTCACCCTTCTGTGTACTATTGGATCCTGTGAGTTTGGGAAGCCCCTCTAAGACTTAGGGGCCAGCGAGAACCTTATGCCCCTCGGAGTTTTCCAAATGCTAGGACTCAACGATCTCAAGCCTACCCACACAGCCCTTCAACTTGCTGATCGATGTATCAAACACCCGAAAGGACTACTGGAGGACGTACTAGTCAGTATGGGTAGGCTGATCCTTCCCACTTATTTCATCATCCTCGACATGGGTGATGACCAGGAAGCACCTCTTATACATGGAAGACCATTCTTGGCAACTAGGAAGGTACTGATCGATGTGAACCAAGGGGAACTTATTTTTTGGGTAGGTGATGAAAGAGTTTCCTACAACGTCCTGAAAGCCGTCAAACATGCTTCCTTATCAGAGCATGAGGACTGTTATGTAGTTTCCACCATGGTTATTCATTTTAGAGAACAATGGGATGATCTGGTATGTTCTTTTACTTCAAATAATTTAACTATTCCAGATATTCTATAAGAAGAAGCACCAGAAGACTTGCAATTCATAGAAGGACAGGGAAGCCACCATTGGCAGCGTGCAGTTTTTCCTGATAGTTTGGAATGGGACAAGGTACATCCACTTGTGCCTTCGATTTTAAAGGCACCTGAACTCAAACTGAAGCCTCTTCAATCTTATCTCATGTATGGGTATTTAAGACCCAATCAAACATTGCCTATTATACTTAATTCAGAACTATCACAGGAGAAGGAAGATTCACTTCTACAGGTTCTCAGATAGTGGAAGCACGCTATTGGGTGGACAGTTTCTGATCTGAAGGGCATCAACCCTACCATTTTAAATCACAAGGTGCTACTTGAAGAAGGTTCCAAGCAATCTTGGCAACCACAAAGGCCCTTGAATCCTCCCATGAAAGAAGTTGTCAAAAAGGAGGTGATCAAATTATTGGATGCGGGAATTATCTATCCCATCTCGGATAGTCCATGGGTGATTCCTCTCCAAGTGGTACCCAAAAAGGGGGGTATCACTGCGATTTCAAATGAAAAGAACGAGATCAACCCTACACGCACTATCACGGGCTGGTGAGTCTGTGTGGATTACCGAAAGCTAAACGATGCCACAAGAAAGGATCACATCCCCTTTCCATTCATGGATCAAATTCTAGAGAGTCTAGCAGGGCACAACTTCTATTGCTTCCTCGACGGTTTTTCCGGCTATTACCAAATCTCCATTGCTCCAGAGGATCTGGAAAAGAACACATTCACTTGCCCCTACGACACATTTTCTTATTGAAGGATGTCTTTCGGCATGTGCAATGCCCCCACCACCTTTCAGCACTGTATAATGGCCATCTTCCATGACATGGCAGAACAAATCCTAGAGGTATTCATGGATGATTTTTCCGTTTACGGAAAATCATTCACCATTTGTTTACGGAACCTAGAACTAGTTTTGGAATGATGTGAGCACACTAACCTAATCTTGAACTTGGAAAAGTGTCATTTCATGGTGAAAAGTGGCATAGTCCTTGGCCACATAATTTCAGCGAAGGGGATATAGGTGGACCCGGCGAAGATTGAAGTCATTTCATGACTACCTATACCGACTTCCATCTGCGCCATCCGCAGCTTCCTGGGGCATGCAAGTTTTTACAGGCGGTTTGTCCACGACTTCTCCAAAATAGCCCAACCCCTCGCCAATCTTCTAACCAAGGATGCCATATTTGAGTTTGATGAGACATGAGTCAGATCTTTGGAGTATCTAAAGCAGCACCTGGTGGAAGATCTAGTTATGATTTCTCCCAACTAGGAGGAACAATTTGAGGTGATGTGCGATGCGAGTGACTATGCAGTGGGAGCAGTCTTGGGTGAGCGACTTGACCGAATTTTCCGACCTATATATTATGAAATAAGGATGCTCAAAAAAGCATAGATCAACTACACCACCACAGAAAAGGAGATTCTTGCAGTGGTTTTCTCATTTGACGGGTTTCGTTCTTACTTAGTGTTGTCTAAAGTTATTGTTTATACTAACCATGCAGCACTAAAGTAACTACTCAACAAGAGAAAGACGTGAAGCCCCGATTGATCCGCTGGGTACACCTCCTACAAGAATTCGATATTTAGATCCGAGATAAGAAATGGAGTGGCAACTTCATTGCTGATCATCTCTCCCGCCTTGAGATGCCTCATTTGGAGAAGGAAGAAGATCGGGATATCAGGGAGGATTTTGTTGATGAGCACCTCTTTTAGATCAATGAAACACCTAGACCATGGTATGTTGATATCACTAATTTTCTAGTTACAGGTATCGTTCACGCCAACCTCTCCTTCCAGCAAAGGAAAAGAATTTTCTCTGATGTGAAAAGGTACTTCTGGGAGGCTCCTCTGCTATTCTGATCCTGTGCAGATGGAGTGATCCGCTGTTGCATCCTAGAGAATGAAGTTCAGGGTGTCCTAGAGTTCTGTCACACCTCACCAGTAGGAGGACATCATGGATCGGGCCGTACCATAGCTAAGATCATGCAGTCTGGATTTTTATGGCCCACCATGCATAGAGATGCTTGGGCCTTTGTTTCTTGTTGCGATCAGTGTCAGAGGATAGGTAATGTGGGATGCAGAGCCGAGATGCCTTAGCACACAATCCTGGAGGTCAAGATTTTTGACGTCTAGGGCACATATTTCATGGGTCCTTTACCCCCATATTTTGGAAACAATTACATTCTGGTCTGCGTCGACTATGTCTCCAAATGGGTAGAAGCTACTGCTACAACTCATGACACAGCCAAGGTAGTCGTAAATTTCTTAAATAAAAATATTTTTAGTAGGTTTGGAGGTCCACGAATACTGATCAGTGATAGATCGACCCACTTCGACAACACATTGATGAGAGGAATACTGTCAAAGTATAGAGTAAAGCATCCGATGGGGACACCATATCATCCCCAATCTAGTGGACAGGTAGAGCTCTCCAACCGTGATCTCAAGAATATCTTGGAGAAAATAGTGAAAACTTTGCGGAAGGACTGGTCCAAGAAGTTAGATGATTCCTTGTGGGAATATTGTACTGCTTTCAAAACACCATTGGGAATGTCCCCATTCCACCTCGTATATGGAATGCCCTTCCATTTTCAAGTAGAATTGGAACACAAAGCCTAGTTGGCCATCAAAGCCCTAAATTTTGATCTAAAGGCAGCTGAAGGGAAACGGAAGTTCCAACTATTGGAACAAGATGAGATCTGAGTAGAGTCATACGGGAACGCCAAGATGTACAAGTAGAAGACAAGATCCATTCATGACCAGATGATCTCATGAAAATCTTTCCAACCTGGTGATCAGGTACTTTCCTTTAATTCTCATCTTCGCTTATTTCCAGGGAAGTTAAAGTCACGCTGGTCGGGACCATTCCACGTTGTCCACATATTCCATCATAGAGCTGTAGAAACTTCTGGAGAAGATGGTCAACCATTCAAGGTAAATGGGCAGTGGTCGAAAGATTTCCATCCTACAGACAACATGGTGGGAACGTTGTCCACCATACACCTCAGGTGAGCAAGGAAAGTAGGTCGACCCAATGACCTCAAACAACGACTCTTCCTGGGAGGCAACCCTGAGGTTACACGTCGTGTCCCACTTATATACAAGGCGTGTACTGATCTTTTAAATTTATAATATTAATAGTATAAATCTCTGGAATACCAAATAAATAACCATGGATGATGCCGGGGCCGATAGAAAAGTCATTGGAGTTTATTTGATCCGTCCTCAGTTTGAATCCTCCTGACCTACCTTCGGCACGGGGTTCCTCCTTTTATTTACACGATGTGTGTAGTATTTTCCATATATATATATATATAAATGTGTTTAATAAAACCCATGGTGGGGATGGGCCAGTTGGCTAGAATCGTAATCTGGTTTCAAAAGACCCAGGTTCGAATCCAGACAACCGTCCCATTTCCATCATTTTTTCTTTTAATAAAACCACACGACGTGTACTCCGATATACGTCATGTGCGCCATGATTTTTAACATATAAATTAAAACATGTTTTTAAAATAAGAACTTACATGCGGATGAAGTTGGCGGATTGGCAAAGTCTCGGCAAAAGGTTCAAAAGACCCGATTTCGAATTGCGCTAATCTCCCCGCTTCATCCCCATCCTTTCCTAAATAAAAACCACACGCTGTGCTTTTCTTTCTTTCCGTATGTATAGGCCATATAGAATAAATATATATATAAAATAAAGATGAACAGCATAACAACCTTAGCTCCAGTGGTTGATGGCATCCTTTCGGAATGGCCGATCGCCGGTTCGAATCCCGCCCCATGCACCAGACCAAAGGTTGTACTACTCTTTTTCTCATTTTAAAATACACGGCGTGTATTACCCGATATACATCATGTATAGGTTTATGTATAATATAATTTGTAGATATATCTATTTTATTTTAATTAATAATTATTAATAATAATTATTATATAGTTTACTATATTAATTATATTTATTTATAAATAAATAAATACTAAAAAAATCAGGATACACGACGTGTACCAAACATACACACCGTGTACCACGGCTATATAAGCTGGGGGCCACCCGGCTTGAGGCCGTGTCGCACAGCTGCCTCATTATTCTCCTATCTTCCTGTTTCTTCTCCCAAACGCCACCCGAACCCCCTTTTTTCCAGATCTTTCGATTTGGGGTGTTTCAAGTTTTGATTCTTCTCACATTGTGATCCTCAGTCAAGGTACGCCATTCTGCACCGACTATTTCAAATTTTTAGACTTTTTTAGGATGTTTATCGGATCGGCCGACCGTTCGGCTTCCGGCAGTACACGACCACGAAATGAAGATCACATGCCATGTACTTCTGTACACGACCACACACAAAATATTTCGAAAAATTGCATATAAACAGTGTGTATGTTCAGTAGACACCATATAGACCATTTTCCTTGGCCCCTCTGTGTGTGGAACATGACACGGCCTGTCACCCCATGTTCCAGAACACGGCGTCTATATTCGGTACACGTTGTGTCCTTTATATCTGTAGTCGGCCCGTGTCTCCCCTCTACACGGCCTCTCACCTCATTTTCCCATACATGGCGTGTGTGTTTGGTACACACCGTGTCTGTTAGTTGTTTAGTCAGCCTATGACTCACCCTCTACACGGTCATGTTCTTCATGTGCAGTACACGTCGTGGCCTGTACCTACACAGTGTGTATTGTTTTCTTTGAACTGATAACAACATGGCCATGTCATTTATATTACACGACCACCTGTACTTTGCGTGAACACGACGTGTATGTTCGGCACACGTCGTGTACTGTTACATGGTCTATTTCCACCTTCGATGTGTCTTCCATAGAAAACGGGATACTCTATATTCTGACAACACGCCGTGTAATCTGGAGTACACGCCGTGTACTTTTATTTTCCAGTTTTCTCACATTTTCATTGTTTTATTTTTTCTTCTTTTTCCTTTTTTTCTTTTTCTTTTGTTTTGTTTTCTCTTTCTTTCTATTTCAGGATATGGCAGATCATGATCCTTCCCGTGGGAAGCGGCCAGCCCCCGCCACCGAGTGCGATAGGCCCAGCTATCGTCGGATCCGACTCCGACCACCTACACAGCCGAACCCCAATGCTCTAGTCTTTGAGCTCCCTCCATTGGTCATTCTGCCGCCACTCACTCCCTCAAATAAGTCCAGGCCTACTTCTGCTACACCAGCTGCCACTTTCCATGTACTATCATCCTCAATAGATGGTCCCTCTTCGAGCAAACCTTCCACCAAGCCACCTTCTTCTTCAGCAGATCCACCTCCAGAGCCAAACATTACTGCTGCACCGACACCTGGGTCGGGAACTGTAGGTTCTCCCTACCCATGCACAGTATTCCCGGTCACCGACCTCGTATACGACAGGTTTTGAGGATTCTATCGTCATCCAATACCATTGAGTGGCCGATACCTTGACAGCAGCATTCCGCAGCGGCTCGGTATTTGGGAGGATTTGGAGGTGCTTCTCGGGCACACCGCACTCCTTGAGATTTTCCAGGTCAGCACTCCTGTGTTCTGTGAGTTATTTTTGGAGTTTGCGGCCTCCTTTGAGTTCGATGGAGCAGATTATCGAGAGACACCTGGTGATGCGGTACCCGTCGTTCGATCCCTACTAGGCGGACGATGTTTCTCTCTTACCATGACTGAGTTTGGACGAGGGTGCAGCTTCTACCCCCATCCTATCACACCACCCCCCCCCCCCATTTCTAACTTGACCCGGCCCGAGTGCTCTGACCTTATTGCCATGTGGCGGGAGATCACTGGGCCTGTCCACCGATACTCCCCCACTTCCCAGAAGAGCACTCTTATAGCTGACCCTTTCCTTCGCTTCACCCACTGGTGCTTCAGCGCCATCCTTTTCCCCCGCCATGAGGATATGGGGGTCGTGACCGGCTGTGACATGGAGCTTCTTACCTGTGTCATCCGGCACGACTACCCAGACCTCCCCTATCTTGCGACCTCTTATTTCCACTCAATGTTTACCGGCCATCAGGGAAACCTGAATGGCGGGTTTTACACCACCCATCTTGCCAAGTATTTCGTGGTATTCGAGCCCTCTTTACCACATCACTTGTTAGGTTCACCCCACCAGATGGACTTTCTCATGCTCATTCACATGGGATTGGTCCGGAAGAAGGGGGTTCCTACATCCTTGCTCAGGCTCGAGCCCCACCACCTACTGACCCCGCTCCTCCTTCCCCACCCCCACCAGCTTCTCCACCTCACCCACCTCCTACTGACCCCACTTATTCTGCCCTTCCTTCTTCTATCCCATCCCCCATCCCACCTACCCCCGCACCCTCGGTCGATCCGACTCTTTCCCTCCGCCTAGCCATGATGGAGAAGAAGTTAGTTCATATCATCAGCCTCTAGGACACCATTGCATGCCATTTGATTCGTCTGGACGGCTTCCAGGACCGGATAGAGCATTTTTTGGAACATATTACTCAGCATATTGGTGTTCCACTGCCTCTTCCCCAGCCTCTGCCTCCGTTCCTGGCCCTTCTGCTGCTGCTCCACCGCCATCTCATGTGTAGGACACAGATTCGGTTCTGATGACTACGGTGAGCCATGCTGCTACCACTTCTGTCGGGCTAGGGCCTTCTGTTGAGCTACCTTCACCGAGTCCAGCACCTGCGGCTCCTAATTCTTCATCTCCCCTTCCCGATGCAAAGTCTGGGCCTCCCACTTCCATGCCTCCTGAGTCATCTTTTCCAGCCGATTCTATACAGGATGATGCCTCACCTGAGGCGACCCCGTGATAGTGACATTTTTCTTTATCTTATATATCTCTTTTGTCATTTTCTGTGCTGTGATGTTATGCATGTTTGCAGTTTTCCTTTTTCTCGACAGTCATAGGTACGGGCATGGAGCGCCTTGGGCATCACTTTTCACGAGGGGAGTATTTTTTTCATTTTTATTTTCTTTCTTTTTGTATTTACTTCTTCTACTGCTTTCCGTCGTTTTGTCCCCCATATCACCCCCTTGCCCCACCATTATGGTATTTCACTTAGTGGGTCATGTGCCTTATTCAATGTGGGGGAGAATCTATCTTTTTCACATTCATCTTTTTCCCTTTAAACTAATCTAGGAGACATCATTATTACATTCTATATTTGAAAATATAAAGCACATTTGGTTAATCATTCTTATAAATTCTAGAGTTATCAGTAGAAACTTTTGGAAAGGTTATATAGTTATTTTATTTTCTAAAGTATTTTAAAATGATTGCTGATATAGTTTCAATTGAAACTTTTCTTCCATGATTAAATTACATTGATTAGGCTAATCATTTATATGAAAGTCATGACCTAATTGTCCCTTTATTATTTTTTCACTCTAGAGAGGTATTCTAAACCCTTTTTCATATTTCTTTTCTAATACCCTCTTTCTTGGGAGATTCTTAGGATATGCATCACTACCAGAATTTGAATGTTTTCTTTTCAAAACATTAAGAAATTTTTTGAATTACATTAAAATTATTGAGGTATTAGATTGTTTCAACCCCTTTATCTTGAGACCTAACCTACATTTAATCTTCATTAAGCTCATAGAAGCCATGAACAACTTTTATAGGAAGCCACATTACAAGCCTATTTCCCTTCCTACCCTATTACTTTTCAAACATTGCATGATTATCCGTTTGATATTTAAAGAGGGAGTTGGCAATACATGGTATATTTTGTACACAACCATGAAATAAAGTGTGGGGGATTGCCTCTTGATTATTTGGGGCAGAATGGGTTCCAAAAATCTCCTCATTGTATTCATAAGTGTTTCCCTTGTGTTTTGTCTTTAAAAAAACAAACAAACAACAAGGGGACCTTATGCTTATTTTCCCATGAACCCTACTTGCCAAAGGAAGATGGTGATGATTAAAAAAGCATTTGACTGAGCTTGTGAAGGATGCATTTTCAATGAGCCTTACTTTGAATATCATGCAATGTTGTTTAAAAGGAATTAGCCTTCCTTTTTTCAAGCCTTAGAATTTATTTTTACATCTAAACCTACCAACCCTTAGCCACAGAGACATCTGAACCTTATTGATAAAGCTGTCATGATTTTTGTAATTCAATCTTTCTGAATAAGAGAACAAGATATCTTGAAAACACATGGATAGAGTGTATATAACTTAGATTGAGCATAACATTGATTAAAAAAACATCTTGAGTGTTGAGTGTGATTTTAACTGCTGAGGTAAATAATCAAGTTGCATTCTTATTTTTGAAAGGTTGAAAAAAGTGTTGAAAGAGGATGAGAGTTGTTAATTGCATTATATATGAGGCATGATTTTAATATCTTATGAATTGAATTAGTTTGTGCCTTTTAGAATTTTTCCACAGTAACTTTATCAATTATACGTTTGATTAATTAAATGCCTTCCTTTTAAAGTATATTCTCTCTTAATTAGATATTGAGATTTTGCTTGAGGGAAAGCAAAAGACTAAGTGTGGGGGAATTTGATGCACCCAATTTGTGTATACATTTACATATATATAATTGAAGATAAAAACATGTTTTTAGATAATATTTGTTATTTATGAACACATTCTTTGATTTTGGTGAATCTGTTTACTTTTAGGAGTTTTCTGGCTAAATACACGAATCAAGGGAAATCTGTGAAAATTTTGAAACTACACGGTGTGTACTTTTATACACGCAGTGTACATCCAGACAAGGACACGGACCGAAGCAGGGAGTACACGCCCATGTCACCAGGCTAGAATATACACGCCGTGTGAGGTGGCGGTACACACCATGTACCACTTTCTAGAAGCGGTGGTTGCTGAGAAAAGTCTACATGCCCTTGTGGCCATTGAAGGAGACACGGCGTGTTTGAATTTATACACTTCATGTCTGCTATTCTAGAAGGGGCTGGCGGCCAAACTTATGACACTACACGCCGTGTATGGCGGTGCTACATGCCGTGTACACCCAACCACCAGGCGGAGCCATGTTCAACAGTCAAAGAAGGCATGTTAGGCCGCCTACCCATGGAGAAATTGGCACCAAAGCACGTTGATGAAAAGTACACACCGTGTACTTTCTATACACGTCATGTACTTTATTTTTCTATAAAAAGATACCTTGGTCTACGAATTATGGAGTTCGAAACCATTGGAGGAGAAAAGAACCTCTGTTGCTACCATTCCTGAGCCACTGTGGTGCCATAATTCCACTATTCCGCCTTCCAACACCCTGCCTCAACGCTTACATGATGAATCCATAAGGTATCACTTGTGTTGTTTCTCCTCCACTTTCTATGTGTAACTAAACCCTTCCTGTTGGGGTTGTGGATGAGGGGGTCATAATTTGTATGTTGTTTTATATAGTTGTGTTTTATCCTTGTAATTTATCTTTCTTTTCTTAATCTATTATTAAATATAACTGAGAATCCTGAGCTGGACCAAGGGAAGAATTCTCAGCAATACAAAAGAAAAAGTAATGGTGAAAATATCCATGACCATTTGAAGGATTTCACCGATTCAAATAATGGACTGAACTTAAAAAAGAATTAAGAACACTGACTACCGGACCAAGGAGTCAACTGCTCTAATTCCAAACAAGAGGAACCGGACCAAGGAAATCTTGTAACTAAATCAAATCCATAATGATTGAATTATTATGAACAACACAGCCATTTAAACAATCTGTATAAGACTTCCTTAATCACCACAACCCCAACACGTCTTTTTCTTCCTGTTTAAAACTCTTTAAGTTTACCTGTTGTTTTCCTTCAAACTGTATCCATTTCTTCAAAGTAAATCAATTTAGTTTCAATCAAAACCCAAAATCAACCCAATCGATTCTAAATTCTGCATGCATTACCTAATTATGTATTAACTCAATTGAATTCATGCACACCACGGTTCCTTGTGGATAGATCCTTAACTTATGCTATACTAATGTTTAAGAATGGGTAATTAATTTGGGACGCATATAACTTCAATCAATGACAAGCGAGACTAGAATCCATGGTAACTATAGTTTGTAGCAGATGAAAGGCTTAGATAAATATTGGATAATAGAATGATAAAAAAATATTGACATACCTAGAGACATTTATAAGGATATATTTAGGGATCAATTTAAGGATTATTATAAGGATGATTCAATATATATGAAAATGTCTTGTAATTTTGGAATGGGATAGAGAAAGTGGTTTCTGAGATATTATATCCCTTTCTTGATAATACAAGTGGATGTGGCTATAGAGTTGAGGTACCTAGGTGTAATAACTTTGAAATTGGAACATTGAGCTGGAATTGATTATCACCTAGTGCACTACCATGGTCCTTGCAACACACCTAGGATTAAACTACCTAGGGATTTTATTTTGAAATTCACAAACTCTTTATGAACAATCATGAAGGATTTAAATAGGTTATGATTATTAAAGACCATGGATAAATATATAGTTTCATAGATTAAAAAGAAAGAATCGTGATTTAGTAGTCCTATAAATTATTTTTTCTTTATTATGTGGGTTTTCACTGTGGTTTATGTAACTCGCAATATGATTTTTATTTTTTTTCAATGGTGGGAACCCGAAGGAACAATGTTAACATTGAATGTTACAGATAGGTTCTTGATTAGGAACCAAATAGGATGAAGGATATTGAAATTATTCATAATCATTTATCAAGATATATGATTAAAAAATTGTTCCATAATCTACTCTTATACTCACAAAATAATATAAGGACATGGTTTTTTGAGGTTCATATGGTGGATACTATAGGGGAATTATGATTCAGTTTCTTATATATTAATAATGAGGTATAATTAACTCAATATAGTGTCTCAATGTATTGAGAATACGTTTTTTATTGTGGAAAAGTATCATAGAAAGAATAAAATTGCATAAGAGAAAAGAATATTTTGGTTAATAAAATAGATGTGGATATTAGTATCCCAAATGTATCATCGACAATTGAATGTTTTAGATGTCTAACATATAGGAATTGTGAAATTAGATTTCCTAAGGTGGAATCTTGTGAAGAGAATTAGTAAGGTGGTATGAGTAATGGTTATACTAATAATGATAGAGAGATGACAAACAACATATGAAACGTATGTGTTGTTACTATATAATTTTTTATTTTAAACATAAGAATCATAATTAAATTCGGGTTAATGAATTTTATAACTCAATTCATATTTAATATTTTAGGAATGTTATTATAAAAAATATGATGATGAAACCTTGATAATGTCTAAAGGATGAGGTGAAATAATTGAATTGTTTATGTATTTGACTTATAAAATTTTGATATATGAATCATACTATATATATTGATTGTTTTTAGAAGTTTTAAATTATATATTTTCAAGAATATGTTGAATGATACGGATGACCTAGAAAATTTACATAATGACATGGTGATATTTTTGTTAAAGGAAGATAACCGTTAATATGTATTGGATGTTATGATATTGATGTCGTGATAAAAAGATGTTGGATATGAATAGGTAAATTGGATAATATTGATTTACATGGAATTGATTAATGATTTGATGATGAATTTGTTTATTCTATCATTGGTGGAATTTAAAATATTTTTGGATTTAAGAAATATTTCTAATAATCTATGTTTTATATAACGAATGGGGAATCATGTATGTTTTCAATAACATTTTATTGAAATTCATAAATTTATGATGTTTCAAGAGAATATATGATAATGGTATTCACATTTTTGGTATTTCATAATCACATGGTAAATTATGATATATCGATGATTAATTTTATGATGATTTTTTGAAATTTAGTTACTATATTTATTAATTTTAAATTTTGGAAGGGTTATAATGATTACTAATTATGGAATGGTTTATGTTAAACATTGGGTGAGGTTTTGGACATTAACGAATGTTTTCACCGTATGAATATTTATCAATATTGGATAACCATTAATCATATTATTTAAACTATAAATAGAAAGAATCACTTATCTTTCTATTTTGGATATTATGATCTATTAGTTCCTTGTACGTGAAAAACTCATCTCATTGAGTAAGGGATGAAGTTGTAATTTTCCAAGGCACAAGAAAAGGAAGAAATTATTCCTATGAAAAATAAATTATATAATGTATGTACATTTTAATATCTTCTAATTCTAGATGTAAAATAAATTCCCCAATATTAGGAAATTGATCTTGAAATAAATTATTGTCCTATTATCATTATTTTTTATGATATTAATAACATTTTTTATGCCACACTGGTTTACATATTTTTGTTTGTTAGATTTCCCCTAACCATGTTCACTGTCAGCATCCTTCTGTAATTGGGTGTTAGTTTTCTCTTATATGTCCTTCTTTTTTCTCCGACCTATGTTATCCGTTTTGAAAACCTAGAATGTGTTATTTAATATGACTTTCAAACATCACAATTTTTTCAAAGGGATTTTTTACTAACCCTGTTTATTATGTGGGATTCAATAAATTAATTTTCAAATGCTAAACCTCATGAGAGAGAGATTTATTTCTAGGAGGAAATTCATTTTAAAGGGGAAGAATATAACCCCCTGAATTTTTTTGAAATATATTTTCAAAAAGAATTTAATCTTTTTGATTTTCCTCATTACACTAAACACTATCTTAAGCTTACTTTAAGAAATTATTTTGAAAAAAATATTTTTTGCAATACATTAAACGCTAAGTTAAGCATATGTTACCTAAAAAATAAAATTAATCATGAGTTACATGTAAATATGAGTATCTTTTTACATATAACACTAAGTTTAGCTTGTGTTATATGGAACACAAATGTTTTATAAAAATTCCATATACTATTAATATATTATTATCTAAAATTATAGT
The DNA here is from genome assembly GCA_963277665.1 of Viscum album. Lineage (NCBI taxonomy): Eukaryota > Viridiplantae > Streptophyta > Magnoliopsida > Santalales > Viscaceae > Viscum > Viscum album. Next base: position 1,234,277,688 of record OY728136.1, on the reverse strand, counting down.
CATATTTTAGAAATTGTAATATATGGAATGAATATTATTTATTTGATTATGAAAATATATGTTTTTCATATGTATATAAAATGAATTTTTGTGTGTCCAATTCATTAAAAATGAAAATAAAAACTATTTTAAAATAAAATATTTTCTTTGAAAAACTATATTTATTCAAGAAAATACATTTTACCTTGATGAATTAAAACACACTTTCTGTGAATTATTTTAATGAAATTTAAATCTTATATATTCTGTAAATTATTTAACAGTAATCTTATTTTTCTTTTAGAAAATAGAAAGAATAAATCCAATTATGGGCTTAAAACAATATTTTTCTAAAATGTGATTTTCTCTCTTTTTGTGCACTTTTTTGAAAAATAATTCTTAAAACACAAAGAAACAATATATTATAAAATAAAGCTAATCTTTTAATCCTCATCTAAAAATAATCTTATGATAAATATTTTACAAATTTTAGAAAAAAAATTAATTTTTTTGACGAAGAGTGAAAAAAAATAGAATTTAAATTAAAAGATGAATTTAAATTATATTTACTTATAAAGTAATATTATATTATAAATTGGTATATATATAACAAAAATAAGTCCAATATTTTATCTATTAATCCAATTTCTCTCTATGAAATAATTTTCAAATTTATTTTTTATATAAAAACGTTATAATATTTTAAACATTTTCCCTTTGAAAACCCACATTACCATCACATATGAGGTTTTAATTTTATAATATATTCTTACACCTATGTCAATATAATTTATAAAAATGGATTCAATATTTATAATCATAATAATATATATTATCTAATTTTTAATACATAATTTTTAACCAAATTTAATACTCAAAATAATAAAAATTATTTGATGCGATTAATGGAAAGAAGGATTTACTAGGGGTCAAACTACAATTATTAGGGTAAAAATAACCAAAAAAAATTTATAAACTATATTTTCTGTCCATATTTTTACCCTATAATTTATATGTATCAATATTGATTCTTTTTTGATCATTTTTTAATAAAAATATGGGTACACCTTTTTAAAAAAATTACAAGTGCGCCACTCACGTCACTTATAAAAGGCCACACCCACTCCTCTAAATATAAAATATTAAAAAACATTGTTTAGAAAAGATCATATAAAATCAATTCCCAAATTTCTTCTAATATTTATTGAATCCATATTTTATTACATAAATCCATCCTAGTAATACTTTGGGTGAAAACCTAAGAAGGGTACCCAAAGAAGAGGTAACGTTCTCCAATGAGAATTTTTATATTATTTATTTCTATACCTACTTAAATTGTTCATAAAAAAATACTCTATAATAATCAAACTATAATCAATATTCTTATATATTTTTATTTAAATATAATTACCAAAAACAATATACACTTATATCAAATGGTTTACTCAATCATCATTCTTGTGTGTGGAGGACTACTACCTCACAAAATGATGTCATAATTTTTTTGGTTACCACCTATCATTGATGGGTTTAATGATATTTATAAAGTTAATATAAGATATTTATAACATAATTGTATATTTTATGTTATTATATTATATGTAACTTTTTACTGACATTTTCTTTTATGAATATGGTAACGTCTCTTGTGTGTACGGTAGACTACCTCCTTGCGAGCTTCATTTTTCAATGACAACTTACATGGAAGATAATGAGGATGAATTTATTGAATATCTATTATAAAAATTATATAATATTTATATTAATGACATGTTTATAAATCTAAAAATATAATATATAATTTTTACTTTTACTTTTTCACTCCCTTAAAGATAATAACATCAATTGTGCACATGTGGAGTACATCTTTCACGAAGCAATGTGAATCTCCTATTTAATAACCACACAAAAAGTATGATATTTATAGGAATATATAAATAAAACTTATGTTATTTATTTTATTTTTATAATAATTAATAGAAAAAATATTACTTATCACATTTTCATAATGATCGTTAAAATGTGGGAACAATAATCATGTTTGTGTATGGCTTACCGTCTCCATGATTATAACATACTTTAATTATAAAAACTATATTTCTTGATTGGTATTAAAAGAATAATTGATATATAACTATTATCATTATTTCATGATTATTATTCTAGAGCTTATGGAAAAATTATCATTATTAGATGAGAAAAAATAAAAAATCATAACATATATGAAAAACAAAGTGCTTATTACCAAAAACATGATTTGAGTAAAGAATTGGTAATTAACTTATAACAACTAAATCATATATGATAAAATATATAATATTTTTTCTATTAATTTATTTATACAAATCACATATTTATTATACATATGGATCAAACATGTCTGATGAAATTTGACTTATAAAGTAAGTGATTTTTGTCTCTATTTATGCTTCTATGAGACATATGCCATATTCATCACATATTTATTTTTTGTGGTGTATATTTTTTCCATGAATTAATTTTTTTATATTTTTCTTATTAATTAGTTTTATTTAAATATTGATTTTATTATTTCTCCTTCATGAGTTCTATAGTTAAAAGTTAACAAAGTAGTAATGGGATTTTTCTCTCAATTTTTCTTCTTTGATACACATGTTCTATTATCCACCTATCTTTTTTTATGAGGTGAATTTACAGTTTTACTGATATTTAATATAATTAATATATTTATTCTTATTTTATATTACATTTAATTTAAATTTACTCTTTCATGGGGTATAAAATTTAATGTTACCAATGGGGTAATGGTTTTATGATATAATAACATTGTTTATCAGGATTTTTTTATGTTTATGATTATAATGATGAAATATTATGATCCATCTATATAGAATGTAATGGATTTTTTTCTCCCCTATTTATTTCATGAGAGTAAATATTTCATTCATTTTACTCTATTTTTTTACGATAGAGTTCAGATTTTTTTTTAAAATCATCTTTATTTCTCTCTTCAGCTGAAACCTATCTTTTAATACAAACACAAGTTTTTTAGAATGTTTTCAAAAAATATTTAATAGTATGTAAATTATTTATTATATAAATTTTCACCCATATTTTAATTTTTAAAAAGGTTTTTCAAAGGAATATTCATTTGATTTTACAAAAAATCAATTTAAGGATTTTACGAATAATGTGAAAGGAAACAATTCTTTAATGTTTTTTACATAAAAATTTTTACATGTCTTCATGGACATTAATTTCATTAAATTTTAATTTATGAAATTTCATTGTTATTTTAAAATAAAATTATTTATGTTTTTAAATTTTTTTATTTTAAATGGTTATATTACTCAAAATACATTTTAAATTATTTTAAAAACTATGTTCATAAATTCTCAAATCATATAATTAAAAAATGATTTCAAAAATATTTTATAAAATTTAGTACTAAAAATTGATTTTCAATGAAAATTTATTTTAAACAAGAAATGTTTTATGTGATTCTTCAAACAAATTTTCCATCCAAGGTGATATACTTTAATGTTACTTTTGACTTTCCAGGGATATGATCGAGTGGTATGATTCTTATTCTTTCTCTACATGGTTTATGTTTAAAAAATTAATAAAATTTTGAAACTTATTTATCTTCCATGGGTTATAACATGAAAAAATTCTTGTGAAACTGAATGATTGTTACATGGTATATTATTTGATGAATAGATGAAGGGATTATAATACGTTTATTTCTTACATATTCTATTTTGGGATGAAATATTTATGAAATCCATTTAATTTCCTGGTTTCTGATATAATTAATGTTTTATAATATTTTTACATATATATGTATGATTTTTTTTCATGTGACGGGTGGAACCTATATCTCCCTTTAATGTGTCGATTTATGATTAATGTCATATGAGCTCAAAGGGTACACATGAAGTTATCCCAATCCTGAAGAAGAAGTGTGGTTAGTTGAGGCCTACCATGTTATAAATGTATTTGTGGGTAGAATTTATATAATGTTTTATATGACTATTTTTATTCAATGTATCAATATCTTATTCCAATTTTATGTTCTTATACCTCATGTTCTTTTTTTTATTTTGATTCATGTCTTATGAAATGCCATGATTTATTCTATGATTTATTCTTATGATATATGTTATTCAGGGTATGGTTTCTAAATTTTACCATCATGTTCTCATACCCATATAAAATTTTTATATATGGATATATCACATATTTACCTCAACTAAGTATATATGCTCAAAATTTCTTATATTTCTACTCCCTAGTTTATAAAGAAAGATTTATGTTGGGTATCTCAATGAATATTACTAAATGGGATGTTCATTGTTAGATACATTGAAGATATTTTACCAAATTATAATATTGTGTACCATGTATATAAAGGAACTAAACTATTATAGTCATCGGGTTTGTGTTATTTAATGTATTGAATATTATTCTCAAGATATGTTGTATATATGTATGAGAATCCATGGTCTGTAAAATTATTCCATGAAATATTTTAAAAATTTATACTTTGATAATCTATAAATAACTATTTAATAATTTTAATTATTAAACTTTGATAATTAAAATTTATTATATTCTTGAAATTAATCCAAATTATCACTTTTATAATTCCATGAATTATCATTGATAGTTATCTTATAATATTTTCTTAAAAATATATTTTTCCAAATCTAAATTGTTATCATAAAAAACACATATAATTATCCTCTGATACTTTATTAGACTTATAATTTGATAATCCTTTTATGAATTACCCTTTGTTCATTTTTCTTTCATCATTATTTATTAAAAAAATTATATAATTTATGAAGAAATAAATAAATAAAAATGCAAGTCAATAAATGAATAATAATTAAAAATACAAACAAAACAACCTCAAATACTTATGTATTCTCTTCAGGGAAGAGAATAAAACCCGCTGTCATTCCAGAATAATATCCATGTGTGATGTATTCTAAACCCAGATCGTTGAACACTAAATAATAGTGCTAAAGGGGTTTCAGGACCACTTGGTTTCAATGGAATCATTCAAAAATGATGGAAAATAAGTATAATATATTTCAAGGATCCCAAAATACATTCTATAGATCAATAATCTAAACCCCTACATTAATCCACCTTTTTTACGGAAAAAATAATGTGGAGTTTTTTAATCCATATCAATAAGATACTTCTTATTTTTAAGCATTCAAAAACCTATTCATTTGGTGTATTAAAATTCAAATTGGGTGAAAATGATTTTTTTTCATAATGGTGGATGTGATCAATATTAATGAAAATTTTCATTTATAATTTAATAGTAATGATTTAAATGAATATTAAAAATTGTACCACATGCGTGATCTGGAAAAACACCTGACACACACAAATGTAATGTTGTACATAGGGTAAGCCCTACATCTTAGACCTAATGGTGGTTTTAGATTTTCCATAAAATGAACTTTTTGGGAGATATTTAATGTTTTTTAGAAAAATATATAATCAAAGTATTAAATATATAATCCTCGAGTGCTATGTTACCAAATTTCAGATGTTCAGAAACGTTATATCTTACATAAGGAAAACCCTACATCTCAGTCTTGAAAATTGTATCACATATCTCATTTAATTCACTATTTGAGAGATATTCAACTATTTTTAGAATAATAAATATTATTAATACTAATTATTTTATCCTCACATGTGATGTTACCAAAATTTTTTTGCACACATATTTTATATCACATCTAGGGTAATACCCACATCCCAGATCAAACAATGGTATCATATGTTTCATATAACACAATTTTTGTGAGATAATCAATTTTTTAGAGAATTTTATAATAAAAATAATAAATTTGTTACCCTCGCGTGAAATGTTATCAAATACTCAATGTATAAAAATGTTATATCACATCTAGGGTAAATACCACATCGTGTACATAATGGTGGTCTTAGATTTCTCATATGATACATTGTTTAGGAGATATTTAATTTCCTGAAAAAATAACGTATGACTAATAGAATATATTAAATATTTTTATTCCTTTAGCACTCAGGATCTATGGGCACTGAATACTAGTGTGATCTTATCACTCAACCGTAAATGTATTTTATAGAATATTTCATGGTGTTAATAGTGTTTTACCATTAGAAAAATCCTTTAAAACATCTATTATGTATTTTTATTGAAAAATTGAATTTTATCCTAATAATAATCATAAATTATTATCAATGGGTGATTTTATTATATTTAATAAATTTTTTATGTTAATATTGTCCCCTTCTATCAAAAGCACATCACTAAGAAGTATCTCTAGTAGTCTTTCTCTAATATCTTAGGCCATTGATCTCAAACATCAATGCGCAATTCCCATGTAACCTCTTAGATCCATCAATTCTACCACCAAATCTAGAATAATAGTATCATATTTCCTCACAAAACCTTCTTTCTTCGGTCTATGATCTGCACTAGACACGCCCCATAAGATTCCTCGAACTTTAGTAAAATATCCTCATAATCAACATCATGCACAACATCATTTATGTACCTCTGATGTTGGGACACATAAAACATGATTTTTATTCCTTGATAGGAAAAGGGGAGTTCTAGAAAGTTCTCCACTACCCCTATCAATGTGGTGATATCAAAGGGTCTAAAAACATGGAGTTAGCTTAACCAATGTCCCCAAATTCATATTCCCTAACCGAGGAAGCACTCTAAATAAAAGATGAACTTCAATAGAAAATATCAAGGGTCAACTAATATGGTCATCCTAAGATCATTTTCCACTATAAGAGGTGATAAAGCTCTCATCTATTAGCTGAAATATCTTGGAGGTCTCCTCAACCATGCTAGGTCCAACCACAGCTACCACACATACCTCATGCCAATATATTGAGAGCAACACGACCTCCCATAAAGAGACACATAAGGATCCTATGAATCAAATCATGGTAAATGTTATTTTTTTGAACTCAATTGTGGATAGGTGATCATCCCATGATCCACTGATGCCTATCTTGAATTCTTGAATTATATCCTCCAATATAAATATAGTCTAGTCCAACCATCCATCTATTTAATTATGTTACTCCATTATCAATCACGTTGAAGTACATGTATCTTTTTTATAACCTACAAAAATTGATACATGAAACATTTGACTCCATTGAAAAAAAAATATCAAAGGATCTCCACCCAAACATACAATCTCTCAAACATATAACATTCTCATCTCATCCACTGAGTGAGTCTCTCTAATCAGTAATAAGTGAGAAGAATTCTTTATTTGACTCAAAATAACTTAGACTATATAAAAACTAATTATGTTCCTCATTAACCTCATAAAAAATTCCATCGATCCATACTCCCACTTTGATAAAGGTATCATGAGTGGTTATCATAGTCCAAGAGGACACATTGGTGCTTGGCTTTCACCCTCTAACAGTTGAGGTTTCGATAAGCAGATCTAGAAATATCTCCCTTCATCCCTAATCACCACAACTATCACCTACATTCATGATGCATCTTGGTCCCACTAGAATATACTTCCCATCTAGATTTATAGTAATCCCTTATCAACTCTTCCTGATAGAATCATAGACTACTACTCTCCCATGTACCAATTTCACATCATCATTTTCCATTGAACATATGGGTATTGAGTCACCAGTAGCTAGTTGTTCCCTCATTACAGGACAATCTATGTATAACTTTTGTTCTGAGATTATGTATTCCACATTTGAATATGTGACTACCAAGGGAGAACAATTCATAGAACCTTGGTGTTCTGAGGCAATAATTATCCACTAATCCAATAATCTCACTAAGCCACACTACTCATCTAAGGACCTCTCACCAAGATCCTACATAGCATGTATCATATAGCTAAGAGAATAATCAATGTTGTTAAATTTTCAAGGTGTATATATCATATCAAAATCATCCATTTACTGATACTGAACTCATTTCCTATGTCTCATATTTAGTTCTTTATTTGTAAAGAAATATTGAAGGATTTTGTGGTCTGTATAAACAAAATATATTTCACCAAAGATACAGTGTCACAAACACTTCAGAGAATAGACCATAGATTCTAATTCCAAATCATGTGTAGGATAGTTTTTCTCATTTGATCCTAGATGATGATATCCCTAGGATACTACCTTCTCTCTCAATGTAAGAACCTCTACTAGAATAATAACCAATGTATCACGATACACTGTATAACCATACCCAATCTCAAGGAGTGTCAGTATTGGAGAAATCAACAATATTATCTTTAGCTCATGGAACCCCTCTTTACATTAATATGACCACTGGAACATCTGTCCATTCTATTTTAGTATTTAAATATGTAATGATAGTGTGGGTAAGTCCTTGATAATTAATCAGTAATATCCTTTTAATCCTATAGTGATTCTAATCTCAAAAACATTCTAAGAACTTTTCTTATACGTGAATGCCTCGAATTTTTATAGCTCAATAAGTATACCTATATTAGACACAATGTGTCCTAGGAAATTATCCTCTCAAATAAATAAGAAATATTTTGGTAGAATGACATGAATATTGTGTGATCTATGTGTACTCAGAACTATCTCTAGGTGACTTTCATGTTCTTATAATGTTTGTGGGTATATAATGATATCATCGATGAACACAATGAAGAATTAGTCTATGTATGGATAGAATATCTTGTTTATGAAGGACCTGAATACTGTTAGTGCAATAATCATTTGAAATGGCCTCAATATGCACTCATACAATCCATACATTATATTAAAGGTTGTATATGGAATGTCCTCCACTCTAACACAGAACTAGTGATAGACTGATCAAATATCAATCTTAGAAAATCAATTATCTTCACATAGTTGACTGAATAGGTCATCGATCATGGAAATGGATATCGATTCTCCACCATCGTCTGGTTAAAGCTTTTGGTAATCAAAACATAGTTGATATATACAATGCACCCTATAAGAGAAAAAAATTGGTGCACCCCATGGTGAGGTACTATTTCTAATTAGTTATTTCCACTCTATTTAATCTACTTGTACCTTGAGATCCATCAGATCCATTGGATCCATAAAGTATTGGGGTATCAAAATGGGTTTCACACATTGTATGAGATCTGACTCAAAATAAACTCCTCTATTAGGAGGGTGTCCTATGAAGTCATTTGGAAAGAAATCATTATAGAGATACACAACTGGTGGAAAAAGAAGATAGGGTTTCCACTATTCCTATTGAAAGTTCCAATCCTACCATCTATATTATGATAATCCCAAGATGGATTAAGTATGATCTAACTATTTTTATGCCTAGTATCCACTATCCAGTTATCATGAACATCCCCCCTTAGTGATATAAAATATAACCATATAATATTTTAAAAAATGTGATCGTAGAAATTTTTCATCCTATATATGTTGATAATTACATCAAACTTCATCATCAATAGAGTCATTAACACCCACAGATGTCCATAATTGATGGTGACTAGGGACACTATAGGCATTAGTGATTATAGACCACTCTTATGGAAAAAGTGTTTTATGGGAGACTATATCATAGGATTACATGACTGGTATTTCACATCCAACAACATCTTTTGTGGATATTAAAAAATGGGAAGCACCTATATCGAATAAGGTAATAAATAATGTAGAGTTAATCAGAACTATACATTGAACAATTAATGGTCGTTATCTACAACATTATGGAAACATATCTACAACATTCACATGAAAAACCATAGCTCCTATTCCATGTCCTATATGTTCATTTTCATTATGTTTCTACTACTGAGATCCTTGCCTATATCCACATATATGACCCTTACCTCTGTGAGAATTTGGATCGGAAATCCAAGACTAAAACTATATAATATGCTCTATCTTTCCACACTACCAAAATGTGATCTAATTAATTTTATAGAGCTTGGGAAAATTTCTAGACATTATTCAGTTGAAACACAATGAAACTCCTACTAAGGAGGTTGATGATGTTACACTCTATTCTACCTCCATTTTGGTTTGTTGCTTCACACATCTTGTCCTTTAGTTCATATAGATTGAAGATAATCACATACAAGTGAGATGATTCTCATTCACTACACCACCATGGTATAAAAGTAACCCTGATGCTCTTTCCTCCTCTAGTTCCTTCTCAACGGTTCAGGCCTTACGAAAGACCATTATGTACATCATTAGGTTAATGCTTTTAACATGACATCTGAGCTCCAAGAGAAGACAAATATAAAAAATATGATCTTTTCACCACATATACTTATATAAATACACTAAAGTGATGAAACTAAATAAATTAGTAAGAATATTAAGAGAATGTCATGGAACAGTATTATAATTACCTAAACTCTTGGGCATGGTTCAATATCATCATTCCCGAAAAATACACGTCAAGGAAAATATTCTTTTTGTTCACCCAGTTAAGGCCCACTCAAATCCTAGAATAATTAACATTTCAAACCATCTCTTAGAGGGTATCTATATCATTATGGTCACTAGGATGATGTTACCCTCCTCGAGAGTCTGAACTATCTCAAATATTCCCTCACTAAAGTCTAGTCAATCATCTACATCATGTAGGCCACCGGTACCCTAGAATTACAATGGCCACTGGGGAAAAAAATCACAACCATTATCATTCATGGTCCTCTATGTTACACCATCTTAGATATCTACTGTCTAAAGGCTTCCCATTTTAATGATATCTATTGGTTGAATCACCTATATTGGTACATGATATTGTGGGTGGTATATCCCCTTACACTATATGTGGGGGAACAGGTGTGTCCGGAGCTATCATAGTTAGAGATCATATCAAATAAAACTAATGACTCGTCTCTAAATCAATAATAACATTAGGAACATAAACATACCATATACAGACTATGGTATTGTAGGATCCCGAACCACCCTGAGAGGGGAGGGGTGAATCAGTGTGTCATATTTTACTTTTATAGGGATTGATCTTATTCCCACCTTGGTATGAACTCATTAAACTTTTATGATAGATAAGAATAGAAATCAAACAATCACATGCACAGAGACCACTCCGAACATTTACTTTTTTCACCACTAAGGGATAAATCCAAGGAGAATAGACCAAAAGTGTGACAGACATACCAAAATTCATTAATCTTCACCATATTTTGAATTAATTTTTTTTTCATAGTCACTCTATTCTAGATTCAATACCATTACAAGATATTAGGGATATCTCACTTCTTCCATCAGAAAACATCTGATGACTCCCCCTAGCTCCCTACTCTGAGAGAAGTAAAGATTAGTTTATCAACATAATGGTTGCTTTATGGATTTGTAATTAAAGAATTTTTCCCTGAGTTATCAAGGTATTATGCATGCACCGTAGACCAGAATAGATGCATACTGAATGACCTGTCCACTTAAAACTGATATTCAATGAAACGCCCTTTTAAAAATCCCCTTTGTGAAGCTCCTTTGTAAAGATCACTTCTTTGTAAATATAATTGCTTTTTAGAGCTCACTCCTTTTCAGAGCGCACTCTTTTGTAGATCTCACTCCTTCACAGTTCTCACTCCTTCACAAAGCACCTTTTCCTTTTCATAATAACATATCATCGCGAAGAAAACTGCCTTCACGGATCAACTGCCTTCACAAACCACACTAAACCAATGCGAAACACCCCCTCTTCATGAAGCACTCAACAATTAAAGGAATTGAATTTAGTCAAGACTAAAATATCCTTTTCAAAATATCAATATTTTATAGAATACATGTTTCATGGGGAACTCCTTACTTTGTAAAATTAGAGTGATTCAATATTTTCTCTAAAATTTTCATTGTAAATGAAGAGGGGTAGCCTCTTATTTATAGGCATGGCCAATCGTGAAGCTCCACCTCCTCTAGTTAATTTTCTAGATTAGTCAAAAACATCTTCTCGGAACTCCTCCCTTCAAAAATCACCACTAAAATTTGACATTGTCACGATGATCTCTTTCAAACCCTTCGTGTCGCCACAATGCTCCACTTTTAATGCTCCTCACCTTCTCCATTCTCAAATCTCGTTGTACCCACTCAGATCACCATAAAAATTTATTATGTATTTGTGAAAAAAACTTCATGAAGCCCATATTTCCAAAAATCATTCCATTGAAATATTTTCACATGGACATCAATAGAAACCACTTTTCACAATTCGTACCATTCTCCAAATTTTAGACCCCAAAAAATTGGAAGACACTGGGAAATGTAAAAACCATTAATTCTACTTATGGCTTGAACTATATGATCCCTTTTCCTAAAATAACCATGATAATATATTATAATATTGCAAAAAGAAACAAAAACCATTATCCATTTCTATCATAGAAAAGCCTCGGTTCCAACAGGGATCACACAAGGTTCTCATAAGAGTCTACCCTTATCCAAAGGTAAAACAAACCCAGTACTATCCCTATTTTATATCCATGTACATTAGTCACAATCATTATATGTACACTATATCATACCAACAAGATCAATTTAACAAATTAAATACAATAAATATATATCACATTATATGGAAACAATGATATATCACAGGAGATAAACTATCTTGAATAGATATCACAAGTCATTCATTTCATTAAAGAACTGATGTGCATCATAACAATAGGTATATATATATTTCTTATGAAATATGCTCCTAGTCATGTTGAATGAACACACTATGAATCCCATAATTCAATTATAAACATCATGTGCTTCACTTGAGAATTATTTAATCAAAGATAATAGAGAAACATAATTCTCCAAACTTTATAGAAACTCATAGGTCCACTATGCATTGCTGGAAAAAAACTAACATAGTTCCCCTAAAGAGTCCCAATGTCTTATCTCATATATATTCTATCCAATTATAAGGAAAATTAAAAAAAATAGTTAATCCTGTATTAAATACTATATTATTACATCCTTACTTGAACCACTTATTCTGAGCCAAAAGTTCACATGACCTCATGTTTGCATCCCTGTATACAAGATGCTTCTAACTAGTAGGATGGTTCTGACTGCATTAGTGGGGAGACTATACCCTCGATATAATTCTATAGGATCAATAATAAATAGTAACCAATATAATAATAAATCAGGGTAAACATAAACAAATCTATAGATGGAATACTTCACATAAAAATAATGTTTAATCCAAAGTGTCAATTCTATCCATTGTAATAAAGATCTGATAAAAAAGTAAAGAAATAGTGGATCCTCCATAGTCCATTCTGGTATTCTATTATCTCCACATTCCTCTGCTCATCCATTCCCCAAAAGTCTCTTTCCCATCCCCAGATTCCTTATAAAATATACAAGTGCACAAAAATGAAAAATTAGTGTTTCAGTACAAGACTCAATAGGACACCACCAATTCATCCTTAACCTAATGTGCTCAAATTAATAGTGTGTTATATAATAATAATAAATTTATATCAAGAATAAATATGAATCTCAAAATTGAGTTAAAATGTACTAACCAAGACACCAATAACCCTTGGTTATTCTTACTCAACTCGATGCTGGAAATTTTTGAAACATATATAAGTATCCAAACCAGAAAAAAGTTTATTAGAGAGTAACTTATAATATAAAATAAATTTAGTGAATAAGAACTGCCCAAAAATCCATAAGTCATCGATAACACTTAGAACCCACAAGAAATCACGTATCTGTAGGTACCAAGAATCAACATGAGATCTAGTAACACTTGAAATACATAAGTCATAAAGTGTTGGTCATCTACTCCTAATCCACAAGACATCAAGTATAGACCATGTTGTAGGGTTATCATGTAATTCCATCATCATCACCACACACCATGCACACACCCCATATGGAGTAATCATGCCACCATACCACCTGTCGAGTATACGGATACCAATACTCCAAGTGAAATCATTACAAGGTATAGCATGAAAATATCCATCATACACATCATCAAAATATAGAATCATTATATATCCACATGTGAATTAAACATAATCATACAATCTATTTATCATATCAAATCTCATGGAAACCATTCATATGGTATAATGGTCCACACACACCCACATGTGATTACAAATAAATCATGAATATAAAATATTCTAACATTTTCTTTCATACCATGACATGATTTTGTAACGAGAGTATAAGAATGTTGGGAACATAATACCTCAATGTATTCTTTGTTAACATCAATGATAAACAACCCTATATTATTTGATAACTGGAGTGGAAACCTCCACAGTCAAGAATACATCTGTGATGACTTATTATTGTAGTGGTTGATATGTCAGTGATTGAGGATCATCAAGGGTTCCTAGGAAAAAAATATTTTATCATTTCATGAAATGAAATATCACATGTGATGATAAATTCTCTCTCCTATTTAATTTCAAAATTATCATTCTAGGATAGATCATATATTCAAAGAATTCTCCTTAAGAATAATTATCCTTTGATAATTTCTTCATAAATTATCCTTTTTATAATTATGTCTTGATAATTTTATATAATGATTCCATTTATAATTATGTACTCATAATATATTATCAATTATCTTGTATAATTATCTTTCAATAATTTAACATAATTTATCTTATTTAATAATCATATGCCAATTTATTAGAAATTATCATTTCTAATTTTCTTTTGATAATTCATTATGAATTATTATTTTATAATTCAAAGAAATTATCATTTTTCAACACTTAGAAATATATTTTGATAATTTAATGAAATTATCATTCGATAATTCTTCATAATTATCATTAAATAATTTCATATAATTATTCCTTGATGAATTATAATAATTTATCCTTTGAGAATTTAGAAATCAACCTTTGATAAATTTTATTAATTATCCTTTGATTATTGAATTTAATAATTGTCTAGTAATTAAAAAAATATCTCTTGATAATTCCTCAAATTATATTTACTGGTTATCTTATAATAATTTTTAATAAATTAACCTTCGAAAAATAATATTTATTATCTTCAAAATAATTAGACTATTATCATTTAATACATTATTATTATTATCATTCGGTAAACTGTAAAGGAATTACTCATTAGTAATTTATCAATTTAAATAAAAAAACATTTTCTTGAATTTAGGAAGAAAGTAATAATTGTAAAATGAATAAAATAAAAAAATTAAAAAATAGCTAGCATAAAAACAATTAAGTTTGTGCACAAGGGAAAAGGATAAACCCTGCTACCACACTAGAAGAATCGCCATGCGCTGGGGGAATTAGAATCCATATAATTAGACCTTGAACAATCATTTGTAATAAGTCTTGGGACCAGTTGGTTTATATAGAATCGATAAATAATGAAGGTGAAGAAGTTTTATCAATTTAAATGAACCTAGTACACATTACATAGATCAACAATTTGAAACACCTCATTAATCCTCAATTTTAATGGAATTATTAATGTGTTGTGTTTAAATTAATCTCATTAAGATGTTTCTGGTTTTTTACTGGTAAAAAACATTTATATGGTGTATTTAAAAACAATGTGAATGAAAATGGAATTTTTCTCTGTAATAGTGGAGGTGATGAATAGTAACCACGAATTTAATATTTAAATTAATAATTATAATAACTGAATATATTAAACAATAACCTTACATGTGATATGACATAACATATGACATACACAAATGTTATGGTGCACATATGGTAATCCATGTGTAATGAAACTCGTGGTGGTCTTTTATTTCTCATACAACATACTATTTGAGAGATATTCAATTACGTTTAGAAATATATAAAATAAAAATATAAAATAAGTTATCCTCACATGTGATGTTACAAAACAGCTCATGTACATATATGTTATATAGATACTAGGTTAAACCTTATATACGATACATAGTGATGGTCTCATATTTTTTAAATGATGCACCATTTGGAAGATATTTAATTATTTCAAAAAAATATATAATAATGATACAAACAATGTTATCCTCATGTGTGATCTTTCCAAATGCATGATGCACATAACTGTTTTATTGAAAATATGGTAAAACACTAATCCCAAACCTAATAGAAATCTCAAATTTCTCATATGATGTGAAATTACAGAGATATTAAATTATTTTATGAAAAATCATATTATAAAAGTATTAAAAAAGTTATAATCATGTGTGTTGGTTCCAAACACCTAATTCACACCAAATTTATATCACAAATGGTATAAACCTATTATCCAAGACCTAGCAGTGGTATCTAATTATTCAAATGAGACACCAGTTGAGATATATTTAAATTTTTTCTGGAAGAATGTTTCTTCATAATATTGTATATTTAATATTCTTTCTCTTGCAGTACCAAGGTTGTACGGGACCTTGAATCTTTTTCTATCTCAGTTCCTAAATCAAAAAATATTTTATCGAATATTTGAAGGTGATTACTGGGATTTTACCCATATAAATGGCCTTTTAAACATAAGTGATCTTTATTAAAAATATAAATTTTTTCATAAAAATATTAATAAATTATTAACAGTGAGGGATTTTATTATCTTTGAAAATATAACTATATTACATTAATGTCCTCAAAAAAGTAAATCTATGATGAAATAAAAGACCATTAATCAACTAATATGAAGGTAATAGGATAAAATTTTAGTTTCAGGATCATTTTTTCTAGATTTGAGGGATAATTTTTCTATCATGACAAAGAACACCCTAAAATGTACATGATTGATATATTAATATTACCAAACAACAATTTCATTGATTGGTTGTGATTTAGGGACATTCTACTTCACTAATATCTATAGGGAATAGATATCCACTATCATTTCATTGTTCTATAATTGTAAAAATTAATATTTAAAGAATCATAATATTTATAAAATAGTAACAATATATTCCTCCTACCATTATTAAAAGAAAAATTGTTCGCACAAATTAACAAATTCAAAAAACAAAAATAATTATATTAATCACGAAAATTTAACAATCACACCATATTTTAACCCTAGATAATTCCATAAATATGTATCCCAATATACCAAATAACCTCAATAACCTCAACATGAAAGAAGATTTTAACCTCAAAGGTTATATCATACCCTTCCATTTATATCTCTAAAAACATAGTGATTAACTTCCTCAAAAATACTTAATGTTAAACCTAGATTTTATATATATCTCAACCCAATATAACATTTCCCAAAATATAATGAGATTCTTCAAAATAGTATTAATAATAAAATTAGTTTTTTTCCACTAATGTCTTCCATAAAGCTATTTTATTTACAAAATGAAAAAATATTATTTGAATATTATTACCTTAAAATCATAAATCGAAAAAAACCTAAATTTTACTAATAAATAAAGACTTATTTCCAAAAACTATGACGTAATTTTTCTTAAAATAACCTTTTTTCACTTAACACAAACTAATTTCAATGGGTTTTTTCATCATAAATGTCTCCCCTAATACTCATAATAATATTATACTTCTATAACATAAAACCTAAAAAAGGGTTACTTGTGCGTTTAAAATTATGATCCACCTTAGACTTATCAACCAAAGATGAATTAGGTTTTACTTTGGTCATCCATGATCATAATCACTTCAAATCCTTTATGATTTTTCATAATATGATTTCTAATTACCAAATTATATCCCCTTGGAGTTTCAAATCCATTGTGTAGTAAAGCCTATTATGATGTCTATAAGCTCCTAGATTTACAAGGATTGAACCTTTTAATTTTTTTCAATGTCTAAGTGCTCATAAGATTCTCGTATGGAGTTTGGAGAAGTAAAATTGTTTAAAAAACTAGATTTAGGAAGGTTACACATCGTATAACTTATTTTCACAGTGTGATATTTGGTTTCACATCTTTTCTTAGAAAGCATCAAAATGTACTGACATTTACATGGCATGAAAGTGCGATTCACAGTGTGAAATGCATCAAGGAATGAAAAAATTTAATAAAATCATGAGGCGACATGTTTTTCAGAGGAAAATATCCCTAAGGCATTACAAGATGTGAAAGGTGATTTTATTTCATGTAATCCCTTACTAATGTATGTTTTTAAAACAATGTAGCCATATAGGTTTTCAAAAACCCTATGGATGCAACACACTCTCTCAACTCTAGATTACTCGGCACCCCCTCTATAACTTTTGCGGATTCCTTCATCCCAAATCAATTCCCTATGTCCCTCCTTCGATCCCTTTTTAATATAATATAGGATCTACCTATGTTCTTGAGGATTCTCGGATCTGTTTCCTCCAGTATCTCTTTTCCATGTGATATCACATGATCTCCATGATTTTAATTGTGTTTTGATGGTGGTTGGTTGGTATGGTTTTTTGTCACAGCATCCTCTGGCGGATGTAGTTGTTGTAGGAGAGGTGATTATCCTCTGATTCTTTGATCCATTTTCATGTAAAGTACATAAAAGGCCTTTTATAGTAGGAGATTCAATGCATATCTATTTATTTATGTGCAATTGTTGAGTTATTATAATCTATCCCTATGTATTGCAATGGTATTGACCTAATTAAATACTTTTCCTTGATTAAATAATTGTTATCAATCTCATAGCGATGTTTTTTCATTATAATGTGATTATTTCTACCTCTTGACTTGATAGATAGTGTGATATCTATGCCTATATTGGTTTAGAATATTTTTCAGGATAGAAATTTTTAAATAACCCAAAGCAAATATTAATTGATAATTAATTGTAAAATTAGTTAATTGAGTATTTTTAATAATCTTCGTGTTTGTTGTTATAATTTGATGTTAGTCTAATTGATGAATATATGAATGTTTCATGAAAGGGTTTGATGAACTTGAAACATGTTGACGATGGTTGATAAAATAATTAAACGTTTGTTAAATTAATTTTTTAATTAATTTGTGATATCTTTTGATAGTTTGATTCTTATGTTTCCCATCACTGGAACCTATGAATAATGAACTGTTTAATTAAATAAGGAATAATAACTAGTTTTATGATAAAGATAATTTCTATTTTGGGCTTGAGCTTCTCTATATCTTATAAATTCCTTGTGCCTTATTCTTTGGAAGCATGAGAGATCATTGTTTGTGAAGTATGATTTCCTTTCTTTAGGGTTGAGAACCCATTTCTATGTTTATTCCTACTACTTTTTATGTGCTCTAGATATGAGACTTGAGGTGTATGGGACAGGAAGGCCCAAATGTGATGTGAGCCTAGGATGGATGATCTTGGAGGTATATTGTGGTACATGGGGTAGGGAGGCCCAGTAGATGTGGTATGAGTTGATTCCTAGAGTGGTGAGATGCATCCCATTATGCGTGAGGTGTCAAAGAAGAAACCAAATATGATGAAATGGGTTGAAGTTCGGGTTTCTCATTGATATGATTTTTGGGTTCTTATTGAATCTATTGGTTTTTTACCTTCATTACTTTCCCCACTATTTGACAAAACTATTTTTTCTCACTCTCCTTCTATAGGAGGAAAAGATGCGTAGGGTTTCTATGTGCCTTCCGTATCTATCTTCTCATGGTATATGGGTTTACACTCTTGCTATATGTGGGAATGACTCAACAGGTAGTTTATTAATCACCGTGTTGATTCCCTTATGTTTGGTAGGATATAATTTTTTTCCTAGAATACTTTTAGTTATGGGTAGGGGTAATGTTGTTAAATGAATGAATAAATGTTTAATCCATGGGGTTGGAACTTGTTGGGATGTAATTATGATGTTATATTTTCTGAGAAACCATGGACATCGTTTTCTTATTCTAGGATACAATAAATCAATGTGGAAACGGTAATGTGATGTGATGTAGAAATCAAAATGGTTAATTAATGGTTAATAATTAATTAATATTAAGTGAAACTAATAAAAATAGATAATGGAATTTAATGTAAGTCTTTAAATGGTTGTGTAATTATAGGATATCTAGTATTAGTTGTTGTAGCTGGGAGACTGAGAGATGTTAGTTGTAGTTGAGTCTAAGATATTTTATGCCCATAGTGTGGTTATGATATATATTATATCCTATAATTTTTTTGTTTCTATATGCTACACCCCCTTTTCAATTAGAGAAACTGACACCCCAGGGGTTCTAAGATGTGGAGGTGTTTTCCCCAACATCTTGGTGGAAGGACAGTTGATTGACTACCCCCTTTGGCCACTCTATCTTTTCCTAGTAGTTACTTGTGCTTGTATACTCAACGTTTATTATTTCCAATATGTTCATTTAGAGGGACATAATGGATTTTGGTTATTCCACACACATTTATTTTGGATATTGTTTCCTAATTACTACTATAGGTATAACATGTATAGGCTATAATGGCTTGAGGATCCTTACTCGATCTATAGGATATCATTGATTCAGGTATAATACCCAATGTATGACACATGTTATGGTATTTGTAGTGTCTCCCAAAATCAACCTAGTCACTTTTTGTTATTTTCATATGGTGGTGTATGTTTCATGACGTTCATATTTTGGTGCTTCGCCCAGGTTTTTGTGGGTTAGAATTTTTGGAGAGGGATGCTCAAGACATATGATATTAGAGAAAATCAGTAGACTAGTGGGAAATTTGTAGTGGGGTTCCCTTGATATTCATTTTTATATTATACTCTCCTGTATGTGATACATATTGAGAGTATCCATGGAGAGGTTGGGAACTTAGTATACCTATATAAGTGATGAATTAGTTTCGCTTATTGTTCTCATTTCTTTAGTATGCTTTCTTCACTTTTCCACGAGAGGCTCTAGGGAGGATCCTTCTGAGTATACTGTTATACTCACCTTGCATATATATAAACTATTTTAGGTTAGTTGAAGAAAGTTGTACACCAGGATAGTTACTACTAGCTCATGGGTTGCAGGATCTATTTGGCCTTTTTGGTCGCTGTCGTCTTTACTTTTCTTTTGGTACTTGTTTTTTTTTCTTTCAGTTGTTGTAGATTGTGCCTGACATTAAAATTGTGTACTTGAGTTTCTTTTATATTATAGTCTGACTAAGAGTTGGTCCGTTCCTATATTATCCTTTTCTTCTGCATTTATTCTCTTAGAAGTTAATGTCTCTCATCTACATGTTTATTAAACCATGTGTGTTAGTCGTCAACCCGGGGCCTACTTGAAGCGGGACTTGGGGAGTCTCCATCTCTTTTCCACCATTGCTGTCCCTAGAGGGGTACACTTTGTGAGCTGGGGGTCATGATAGAGTGGTATTAGATCTCTTGTTGAGGAATATAATGGAGTTTGGAGTTACTCAAAGTTTGAGTTGCATGGGTTAGTAGGGAAATGGTGTCAACTAAGTTTAGCAAGCATTGTAAACATAGATGAGTAGTTGAGAAATGGGTATTTAGGGCCCCCTGTGATATTATGAACATACCTTTAAGCTTATAGAGTCTACTAAATTAATTGATACTGATTTCAGGTTAGATACCTTGGAAAGGATCATGAATCATTATTCTTTGTGCATGTGTTTGAATGGGTATACCATGGGATAGGGTAACCTAAAATGAATAAAATAAAACAACTAATTACTGTTAAAGTCTTCCATATTCTAGGTTTAGAAACGCTAACTGGTTTTTCATTTTCATGTATTACTCCAGCTTGATTTCCTCATCAGTTTTACATAGAATACGTTTAGTAGGTGGAGCCAGTAGATATCCACAGAATAGAGGTTTCCCATGATACTTGGAGGAGGACACTCCAATAGTTTTAGTGCTAGATTATATAGAGATATGAGGGATCCATCTCAGATGAGTCTCATAAGACTGGTTGGATTAGTTTGATATATCCTTCAGTTCGATCTATACTCAGAAGGAGCACTGGTTATTTTTGGTTCTTTGGATACTGTGTGGGGCAACATGGTAGTGGTGGTTCTTTTTCCTGAGAGAACGTGTGGAGTCTAAAGCCTCGTGGGAGGAGTTATGAGACTCGTTCAGATGTGAGTTTCTTTATTCAACTTTGAATGTGGCTACTCAATAGGATATACTTAACCTTCTGCATGGGATATTCTGTTTGCGAGAGTTTGAAATCCATTTCATGAACTTTCTATGATAAGCTTCGACCAAATTTCTAGATGAGGAGGCCATGGAAAGGAATTTTGAGGAGGCTTTGCATCGAACGATCTAGTGTCTAGTCACCCTGGTTATGTTGAAGACGTATCTTGGGGGGTTGGAAAGAAAATATGTCATCAAGAGGATATTATCTATAATTGGAACGTCACAATAGGGGAGTTATCACAATTACTCACAAAGCAGAGCAATGGTCCAGGGTTCCTAGTTTTCAAGGAAAAAGAATTTCGGATCAGCTTGGGAATGTCCCAGCCTTCAATGTCCCGTTTCTCCAAGGGAATCGTCTCTTAGGCCAATTACAAGGGATTAGTCATCTTTTTTCTTATGGAGGCTTTGGTCATCAGTAGATACAGTGCCCTACCTTTCTGAGTAATCAGCATGCGCTGGGTATTCCACTCCTGGTTCCTCCATTAGGGTAGTTCCAGCCAAGGAAGTAGCATTAGGTTTCTTAAGTTTTGGATAAATAGAGAGCAGCTGGGATGTGAAGAGGATATCCCATTGATTCTTCTCATCCTCAGAGGCAGAGCACAACCTTGGAGGTTTTCATCAGTAGGGTCATAGAAGTTGTGTAGTAGGTCATGGTCACCTTCATGCTTTAGCATTACCATTTTCAGGCAAGCCATATGTTGTTTGATGTTCCCATTGATGTTTCTCTGCATTGGTGAACTACTTGTTTGATTTAGGAGAGACGTACATCTCCATATCACTACCCTTTTCCATGATTTGGAACATTAGGTAGAGAGGCTACCAAATCCATTAGCATTTAATATGCTTGTTAGAGGTTGAGATGACTTGTTTAATGTATATAGATACAAAACTATAGTACTAGGGAATAACTGCTCATGGGGATATTTCCATAGTTTATTGATACAGCCATATGATATCATCCTCAGCATGGATTGGTTGTAATCAGTGCAGGATATCATGGATTTCCTAAATAGGTAGGTCATGTTCTTAGATCTAGATAGAGATCTAGTAGTGTTTTCTTGTGAGAGAGACCCTCATATGGCTCAGAGGCATGTTCTATCCTTTTCGTACTTCATGGATGAGCTAACTTTGAGTTCATTGGAGTTTCACATTTTCATGTTTCCTATGGTCATAGAAGTGTACCATGTTGTCTTTCTATAGGAGGTTGTATCATTACCCCTTGGATGAGAGATGATGTTTTGGATCTAACTATAGTTAGGCATGTCTCCACTCTTATTGCCTCAGTTTAGTATGGATCCATCTATATTTTGAGAGCTTTATATATAACTTGATGGTCTATTGAAGTGTAGTTTTGTTCGTCTGAGTGTGTAACCTTGGGGTACACCAGTTTTATTCATGAAGAAGGCTAATATTTGGTTGTGGTTGTTTATCGATTATCATCTCTTCAAAAAAGTGATAGTCAGTAAATGATATCCCCTTATATGGATTGATAATTTATTTGATCAACTGAAGGGTTCAAGTTTTTCTTCAAGATCGACTAGCAGTTACGATATCATTAGATGTAAGTGAAGGGTGAGGATATTCCAATAATTACTTTCTATTTTCATCATGGGAATTATGAGTTCATTGAGAATCCATTTGGGGTCTTAAATTCTCTATCTTTTTTCAAGTCACTAATGAATTCTGTGTTCTGTGAGTTCTGGGATAAGTTCGTGGTGGTTTTCATTTATGAAATCCTTGTGTACTCATCGTCTGAGGAAGAGAAATCATTGAATCTTCATACCATTTTGGGAGTTCTCTTCCATGAGATGTTGTTTGGGAAGTTGTTTAAGTGTGAGTTTGGGGCTTGAAAAGTCCATTTCTCGAGTAATTTTTTGCCTCAACTGGGATTACTTATAGATCCGTCAAAGTTAGAATTAGTTTTGCCTTAGGAAGTCCCCAAAATAGTGGTAGAGGTGTGAAGAATCCTTGATCTTGTAGGGTATACTGAGAGGTTCATAGCTGATTTATCTTGAG
This sequence comes from Viscum album, assembly GCA_963277665.1. Taxonomy (NCBI): domain Eukaryota; kingdom Viridiplantae; phylum Streptophyta; class Magnoliopsida; order Santalales; family Viscaceae; genus Viscum; species Viscum album. The sequence continues at coordinate 1,234,253,670 of OY728136.1, read as the reverse complement.
TGGCAGCTCCTCAAAATTCATTGAACTGAAATTATTAGCCATTCATGTTGATTGATTAGTGACATGAATCTTTTGAGTATCTTAATGAGATGTTTTTTAGTGCTCTAGTTCTTTGCCTTCCAAAATAAGAAGTTGAGTTTTAGATTTTTTGTGATGATTCAGGTCTTGGGTTGGGCTATGTTTTAACTCAAAAAATGTCATTAATTTATTATCGGACATTGAATTTAGGTACCCATGAGTATAACTATTCCGCACACAATCTTGATTTGGTAGTGGTGGGTTTTTCCCTGATGTTTTTGAGACATTACCTCATCATTTATTACTTTGTGGTATTCATCGATCATAAAATATTGAGGTATGTTTTCTCCAAATGTGACTTGTACATGAGGAAATGTCAGTGGATGGAGTTCCTACAGGATTATGATGTTGAGATTTTGTGTACACCTAGGAAGGGAAATGGTGTGGCTGATGAGTTGAGAAGGAAGTCATGTAGTAATGTTTTCTGTGAATCAGGTGATTCCTGGAGAGTAATGGAAGATATTTAAGAATTATATATAGATATGGGAGATGTTGGGCGTAGAGGTTCTCAATTTTAGATGACAATGCAGTCATATCTAGTGCATCATATGGAGTAGTCCCATTTTGGGGATCTTGACATGGAGGTCTGGAGAGACCGAGTTGTGTGTGGGGAGGCCCCTAAAGGATGGTCTGAAGATGACCAAAATCGAGGGTTGTTTTAGGGATGTGTTTTTTTTCTTTTGGAGATTCATGAGGTGTTTATCATAGATTTATATAGTTCTCCCTTAGAGTTACATCCTAGCATGATGAAGATGTACTGATCCTTGATAGGTCAGTTTTTGTGGCTTGAGTTGAACCGTATAGTTGTAGAGTTTGTGTCATGATGTTTGGTATGCTATAAGGTGAAGGATGATCACTTTAATCCAAGTGGTTTTCTTTGGTCCTTAGATATTCCTTAGTGGAAGTGGGAGTACATCCTAATGGACGTTGGTATCTGTTTACCTCAATCTTTGGGAGGCTTTCACACTATATGGGTGGTATTGTATTATTCAATGAAATCATCCCACTTTATAGTGATCAAGGAGTCGAGCTCAATGGAGGGTTTGTTGAGGTAGTATCTAGAGGAGGTGGTGAAACTCCACGGAGTCCCAACGATGATAATTTCCAATCTAGATCCTCATTTTAACTCTAGGGTGTAGATAGGTATTTAGTATGATTTTGGTTCTCAGTTATTCCATAGCACTAAATTTCATTCGCATATGGATGGTCAGACACAGAGGAAAATACATACTCTTGAAGACATGTTTCTATCCCGTGTCCTTGATTTTCTAGGTTCATGGATGAGGGACCTACACTAGGTAGGGTTTATTTACAAAAATATTTTTCACTCCACCATCAGTATGGTACTGTTTGAAGCCTTTTTTAGGACTGTTCTATTCTCTATTATACTAGACTGGGGTTATAGAATTATAAATTCTTGGGCCAAAATTGGTATAGAATACAACTGAGATGTTTTAGGTGATTCATTAGAGGATACACCCAATGTGTGATCATCAATAATCCTATGTCGATCATAGTAGTAAACCTCTGGAGTATGACATTGAGGATCACATGTTTCTAAAGGCCCTCGGTGGTGGATTTTGTGCAGTTCGTCTCAAAATATTGGGTGTTTCGTGAGAATGTGGTCGTCGGGTTGCTTGATAAGCAGCACCTCATGGTTCGATTTAGCTCAGAGGAGGACATGATAGTTGCCTGGTCAAGATCTTTAAGAAGGTGCGGTGCTTCTTTATTTTATTTCTTCCGTTGGAGCTTTGATTTTCATATGTAGCGTGACCCTTCCTTGATCGTGACATGGGTAAGCCTCCCCGACCTTCCTCTTTCTTTTCAAAATCCCTCAATTCTCTGTGCAATTGGTAACATGGTTGGCCGATTTCTTTGTTATGATCAATGAACGGAATCTGTGTCACATCCAATTTGCCCGAGGATTTGCGTCGAAGTTGATGTCGCGAGGCCTACAGTGCGATGTGTGTGGATTACTGATGAGAAGGAGTTTTGCTGGAGGAAGGAGGTTGTTTCTGAGTCATGGATGAAGTTCTGTGTGCACTGCCAGAGGTTTGGGAATACGGAATCGGTTTTCCGTAATGGAGGGAGGAGTGGTAGACCGCGGGTGATGAAAGGGTTGTGTGAAGAAGGATGTGTTGTATGTAGTGTGTTGTGGCCGGCTCAAGAGGCAGTGAGGCATGGGTGTGGAGATGTTGTAATGAGTGCCGATGTTGCACCTGAGGTGTGCTTCAGGGCCGAAGGTGGTTCTGGACAGGGTGGCCGGAGGGATGCCCCTTGCAGTGAGGATTTTCTGGTTGACGCTACACCAAAACTAGCATGTGGTGTGATGGAAATTCAGACAACCTTGAACCCATTGGTGTTGCAAGTGTTTGACCGGATGAAACATGTTCTTGCAGTGGAGTCTCGGCCTACTACGGAGGGGAGTTCTTATCATCTACAGGAGAGGGTTTTGCGTTGTTTTGCAGGTGTTGAGGAGGAGGTTTTGGAGAAGGGTGTTACCAAGGTAAATAAATGCACTTCTGTTGAATTGCTGGACATTCAAGAGGGTAATACCGGTTTTGTTGTGGTGGAGGAGCAGCAGGAACCAGGCGTTTTGTAGGGGACCCATTTGCAGGAGGTGGATTGCAACTCAGTGTAGCCAGAGTTGGTGTTTGGTTCTGTTTTGGGTCTGGATGCCCATGTTTTGGGGGCTTTGGAGGTTTGTATTCCAGAAAGGCCGGTTGGGGATAATGGGGGAGTGGAGATCATGATCTCCACTGGTAACAGTTTTACGGAATTGGAAAATGAGGAGCTACTGCATGATAAGGAATCTGATGTGGGGCAGGAAACGGGTCTTTTGAATACTACGGTTGATTCCCTGGAGGTTGAAAATGGGGGAGGTGTGATGGACATGGTGGATCAGCCACAATGTCTTTCTATATCTGCCAATAGTCCGGGAAAGAAGGATTGTGGTTTGGAAGGTGGCTTTCAAGATGTGAAAATACTTGGAGCATGGGGTGATATCTCAGAGAGTGACTGGGAAGAGGTTAGTGGGGTGGTCCGGCCTTCTTACAGTAATGCTGTTCAGGGAGCAAGGATGAAATTGCAAGAGGATGACAGTGCTAAGACCGCCCCACCACGGAGAAGAGTGAAGAAGGACTATTCTTATCTTCCAAGTCCAGTGTCCACTAGATCTTCTGCCAGGAGGGACAGTTGGGCTATGCAGTCTTCAAATTAATTTCTCGCCTTGGAGAAGTTGAATCTTAGAAGGAAATATGCCTAGGTTCTTAAGCACTATGAATGCTCGGAGTGGGATACATATAAAGAAGAGGACTTAATCTTCAAAGGGGGTGGTGACAAGTATGACTTCGATGATATGTAGTTGTTCTGGACCTCTTGTAACTGCTTTGCTTTTCTTTTTTTAACAAAGGGTCAGAGGCTTTCCTCTAGCTGAGCGTTTCTAGTAAGGTTATTATTTGTTTTAGTGTGCCTTGCAAGGTGTTTGATCATGTTATATTCATGAAGTATTGGGTAGCACTTCCCCCACAGATGATCTAGATACATGATGGTTTTCATGTGTTGTAGCTCTGTCGTTATCTTCATGAAGACTCTTAGGTCATCGATTTTTGTGAAATTGATGTTGCAAATGATGCAACCAGTGAGGAGTGGAATATAGAGATCTAGGATAGTAAAGAGAAGGTGTTTCATGAGTTTGATATCCCCTTGGTTCATAAATTTTGGTGGAACAGTGGCATGGGGGAGAGTACCTAGGAATGTGATTCGTAGATACTTGCTCAGTACTCTGAGCTGTTTGAATTTTAGCTCTTCTCTTGTAACAACTTTTGTTTGGTGGTTGTAGACCCTTTCTCTTTATGATATGTTTTTCTCTTGTTTCTTTATCTAAATATCTCCCTTTTTAGAGGTATCTCCCCTGGTAATGTGTATAATATTTGGTTCTTATTGTTTAGTGGGTTTTTGATTGTTCATCTAGTGAGGTGGTGAGATCCTATGGTTGAGAAATCATTGAGAGGTGTCTCATATAGTGGATGATTGGATGACCCCTTCATGTTCCTTTGGGTTAGTTTTGGGTAATCAAGGATGCTAATGTTGTTGTAGGTATCTAATGTGAAGGCTCAGATCTGTGTCATGTTTTTATAGATTGAGGTTCTCATTGGATGTTCGAATGGAGTTTAGAGAAATCTAGTTGTTAAAAAACTAGATGTGAGGAGGTTATATGTTGTGTACAATAATTTCACAGTGTGGAGTTTGGTGTTTCAGCTTATCTTAGAAAGATTCATGGCATATAGAATTTTACACAAACTGAAAGAGTGATTCCCAGTAAGAAATACTTCAGGGTCTGGAAAACAATCCTGAGGTGACATGTTTTTCTATGGAAACTGATGTCGTGGCATTACACTATGTGAAAGGGGATTTCACGTCATGTAATCACTTGATGTTGTATGTTATTAATACATTTTAGTCGCCCAGGTTTTCAAAAATCATATTTCTTCAACACTCTCTCTTGACTGTAGATGAATCGATAGCCCCCTCTTCATCCTTTGGGGATTCCTTTATCTCAGATTGATTCCATGATTCACTCCATCGATTTGCCTTTGTTTTATGTTATGATATCACACTATTCTTCTGGGTTCACTTATATTTTTCCTACCATTTATCTTTTCCATATGATAGACCATGATCTCAATGTTTCTAACATATTTTTCATTGCAGTTGGTTGGCGAAGTTGTGTCATGAAATCCTCGGGTGGATGAAGTTGTTGTGGGAGAGGTGATCATTATCTATTACTTTGATCCATTCTCATACAAAGGAAATCAATGACCTTTTGAGGTAGCGGGTTTGATACTTCCCTATTTATTTATATGAAATTGTAGACTTATCATGATTTTTTTTCATAGATTACAATGTAATTGAACTAATTAAATACTCAAATTGGATTAAAGATTTGGTATCGATCGCCTAGCAATGTTGTTTCTTTATATCATGATAATTGTTTGCCTCTTAATTTTATAGAATGTGTGAAATACCTATATTGATTGATTTAACATGTTTAACTTGATGGAATATTTTAAAGAATGTGAAGTCAAATTTAATTTATAATTAATAGGCTAATTCGTTAAATTGGCATGTTGAATAAGTTTTGTTGTTGTTATAATTATTTGTTAATCATGTTGATGCAGATATGCATGTCTAGTGGATTAGGTTAATAAAACTTGATCATGTTGATAATTTTTTATAAAACAATTAAATTCATGTTAAATTTATTTATTTTTTTTTTCTTATGATAGATTATTTCATAGGTTTTCCATCATTGGAACTTGTGAATAATGAATCCGTTAATTCATGAAGGAATAAGAACTGGTTGTGTGATTAAGATAATGCATTTGTAGGGCTGGAGCTTTCTACTATCTTGTAATTTCTATGTACCTTATCATTGGGAGTCATGATATCCCATTGAGTTTGAAGGATTAATGCCTTGATTTGGGGATTATATGCCCTTTCTAGGATTGTTCCTACATCTTGTGATGTACTCTAGATATGTGACTTGTGGTATGTTGGGTAGGGAGGACCAGATATGATGTGATCCTAGAATGGCTAAGCCTGGAGGTGTTTTATTTTATATTGGGTAGGGAGGCCTAATTGATGTGGCTATAGTTGATACCTAGAGTGGAAATATGTGTTATTTTATCCATGTAGTGTTGGATAGGACACCATAGATAATGGAATAGGTCGAAGCTTGGCATACTCATCGATACAAAAGTTGGGTCCTTATTGAATATGATGATTGTTTATCTTCTTTACTTTCCCCACTATATGAGGCAACTAGTTTTTCTCACTCTCCTTCAAAGGTATGAGATGATGCGTTGGGTATTCCACCTTCCTTCCATGATTAAATTCTCATGGTTGGATGGGTCTACACTTCTTCTATTGGTGGAAAATACTCTATGTGTAGTTCATCTACACACCATGTTGAGCCCCTTATATTTGGTATCTTATAATGTTTTTTAAAATACTTATAATTATATAATTCTGTAATGTTGTTATGTAAATAAATAAATGTTTAACCCATGGGGCAAGATCTTGCTGGGATGTGATGTTGAGGATATATTTAAGACAAACCATGGAATATGTTTTCTTATTGTTGTAGGGAATGGATATTTTTTGAAATTGTAATGTGATTTTATGTGGAAATGATAATGGTTAATAATTAATTAATTAAAATAGAAAATGATAAAAATGGATCAAGTAATTTAATTTATCTATTTAAATAGTTGTGTGTTTATAGGATGTTTTATCTTAGTAGTGACAGATAGGAGTCTGTGAGATGATTGTTGCAGTTGAGTCTAAGACTATGTTATCCCCATAGTGTGGTTGTGAGAAATATTATATAATGTGCCTTTTGTTTTTCTATGGGCTAATACACCTTGTTGGTTAGAGAAACTGACACCCCAGGGATTCTATGCCCCAGGGGTTGTTTTCTCCAACATTCTCTTCGGAGTATGGATGACTAACTACCCCCGTTGGCCTTGCTCTCTTATCTTGGTAGTTACTTGTACTAGCATACTATATGGTTAGGTTTCAGGATATATTTTTTAAAGGTTTGTAGGGGCTAGTGTTTATTTCACAAACTTGTATTTAGGATATAGTTTCCTAAGGACTACTATAGGTATAACATGTATATGTTGTGATGTCTTCAGGATCCTTACTCAGTGTATGGGCTATGATATAATGGGTTATAATACCCAAATTATGATACACATTATGTGATATGTGGTGGCTCCCGAAAACTACCTGGTTACATTGGGTTACATGCATGTTTTGGTATCAATTACACGAGGTGCATTTGGTGGTGCTTCACCCAAGTGTCTGCGGGCTAGCCTTTTTTGGAGAGAGATGATCAGGATGTGTGACGTTCGGGAAAATTAGTAAACTAATGGGGAAGTGATAGCAGGGTAACCCTGATATTCATTATTATATTATATTCTCTTGTATGCGATACTTGGTGAGGGTATCCATGTTGAGGCTGGGAACTTGGTTTACCTATTTAGGTGACGAGTTAGTTTCACTTGTTATTCACTGTTCTTTAACATGTTTTCATTACTTTTTCATGAAATTCTCTAGGGATGATCCTACTAAGTATATTTTTATACACACTCTATATATATATAAGATATATTTTAGTTATGTTGGAGCAGGTTAAGGATCAGTCTAGTTACTACTAGCTTGTAGGTTTTAGGAATTTTGTGGGTATTATGGTCATTTTCATATTTACATTAATTTTGGTACATGGAGTTTTCCCTTTTACTTTTAGTATTTATTACTTGGAATTATTTTTATGGACATTGGATTATTATATATTATAGTCTGAGAAGGAGTTGGTTGGTTTTGATCTTATCCCTAACTTCTATATGTGTTCTCTATGAGGGAAATGCCTCACATCAACATGTTTATTATATCCTTGGTGCTAGTCGCCTATCCGAGGCATACTAGGGGAGGGTCTCAAGGGTCACTATCTCTCTTCTCCCATTTCTAGCCCAAGAGGGGTAAACATTGTGGGGAGGGGTCAGGATAGTGTACTGGGTAATGCTGGAGTCAAGATTGATAGTCCTTTTTCTGAGTTATTACATCTATGTACTTCTATTCCATAACCATGTCCATTATTAAATATCATGTATTGTAATGGCATAAATTCTTTGGAACACTAGGTTCTTGATACGTAATAGGGAACTAAAACATTGATTCATTATTTTATTCACTATAGTGTGCTCGTAAAATCCTGTTATGCTCCTAAATCATCATAAGATAACCTGTCGAATACAAGAAATAATGTGGTGATATAAATATCCTAGAAAGGGAATAACAATGCTAAAGAAGCATAACATGTGACTCGAAGGTGAAATATTAGATCCCAAAATAAAAGAAACCTGAGTAATCACATGGAAACTAAAAAATAATAATATGTTATTTCTTAATCATTGAATCATAGTAAATGTTGAAGAAACATAAAAAAGCTACATAATCATATGTAAAGGATAACATCCAAGACAACATAATGTGGTACGAAGAGTCCCATAATGGATTAAGATCAATCCATAATCCCATACATGATATATCATACGAATAAAACATTACCCAATGCATAGGAAGGAAATATAATTCTATCCACACCATCACCTTCATTCCATATACTTGCATATGTGTTCCATATAAGGAAATAAATCATAAATAATAAACATAATAATTTCCCATGTAAATGAAATGGGTTTCATAATATTATCTCATAACATAATCAAAATAGAATCCATAAAGAATACATTTGAAAATTGGTCATAAGGAATTTATTAAACTATTAATTGGAGGGAAAATAATCTAGGTATACACATGAGATACATATATACATAATTTATAAACAATCTAATACAAATTTTTTTTGTTGAATAGAAATATTATAAAAAGATAAAAAAACATTCTTGGGTAAGATAACCTTTCCAATCTGATAATAAATTTTTTAAAAAAATAAAAAAAAATTATTGAGGAAATAATATTTTTAAAATAACTTTTGAAAAAATATACAAGAAGAATCAATGTAAATAATGTTCATGTTGGAGGTTGATTCCTTACATGATGTATACATTAAAAAGACCATTTAATTCCCACTTTTGTAAAAAAAAATTAAAAAACGCGTCCTTCATAAAATGATAAAAAAATTCATTTTAGACAATATTGTAAAAACTAAAACAAGGGTAAAAAATATTTTTTAAAATCCTATGAAAATAGTAGAATAAAATTTTAATACATTTTTATAAAACATATATTTTGAATAAAAAATGTGTTTTCAACCTAACAGAGAAATGAAGATTGGTTTTCCAAAATACATTTTACCAAACATTTTTAAAACCCAAGAGAGGATAATGGTATCATAATATGAATATTTCATGATTAAACATATTATAACAAGTTATATTTTGTATTTTTTGATAATGATATAAAAATTACCATCAACCAAACACCAAAAATAAACAATACTAATTAAAATGAGATTTAAGACTTAAAACATTCCTATTTGGTAGAATTTAAATCATTACCCTCATGATTTAAGTTTGTGAATTCTAAAATATAATACCACGATATTGGAAGGATTCATGGTATGATTTTTAAAGGGTCAGTATATACATCATATAAATGAAATTAGGTGTATAAAAGAACATGTTTCTCAATGAAAGGAATTTTGAGATGGAAACCCTTAGAAAGTTCATATAATTAAGGTGATTATTAATAAATAAAGTTATTATGAATAAAATATTTATACCCAAAAAAATAAATTTTTAATTCCAACATAATTAAATAAGGGATAATTTCACACAAAATCATGGAATAATATAATTAGTGAAGAAGACATGTAACCTCATAAAAGGAAATTCAGGTTAGAAACCCTCTTACCTCACTCTTATCATTAGTTTAGTGTTCTTTGAACACCATTATAGTGCTTTTGAACATATTATTAACTTACAATTGAGAAATATTAATATTTATAATATCATATATTATCTCTTTTATAAAATCTAATCACCCATTCATTAACAATATTTCATTACAGCTATTGTTTCTCACGTAAATTTCTTGGTTTTATCTTTATTGTTTTATCATGAATGTTATAAATCTAGAAAATATGATATAGATAAAACATATAAATAATTATATAAATTTATAATTATAAATTTATTTATTACATAAATATTTATAATAATAATTGAATTTTTAACATGGAGAATCGCATCACTTTATAGAGATGGTAAGTCAGATGTATGCATGCGTGACGTTGTCATTTCTTTAACAGGTGAAAGGGTAATGAATATGATTTTATATTAATTTTCCAGAATCGATATCATGTCATATATATCTCAAATATTCATTATAATTAACCTTTATTACCATCCATGTAATGTGTTATTGAAAAATGAATCATATCACTTTGACACACTGTGGTACAACACATATATATACGAAATTATCATTTATTCAATGGATGGTAAGGTAAGAAAGAATATGATATATTTATTTCACACAGTGATTAATTTTTCATTAATATCATATATCATTATTAAAATAATCCTTATCACCTTCTATGTAAAGTGTATGTTAAAAATGAATATATCGCTTTACAAGGCGATAAAGTTCCAAACACACGAGCAATGTTATCATCTTCCCTAAGGAATGAAATGTAATTAGTATAGGATTTTATAATTCTTGAAGTATAATAATATCATATATGTATATATAATAAGTACATCATTATATCCATCTTTGAGAATCAGCGATGAAAAATGATTTGTGTCGCTTCACGAGGTGGTTGTCGGACGTACCCAAGATCAAAGGTTTCATTTCCCATTTTAGGGAGGAGGATATGGTTGTAGAAAATGAAAATAAAATAATAAAATATAATTATATTAAATATATTGTTATTATTATATAATCAAATATTCATAATATTTGATAGAGGTGGAAGAAGAAATAAAATAAAATGCTCAGTTAAGGACGTTAACTCTTCTTCTAAAAACATCTTTACGTTTGCAACAAAACATTTTATAAGATTTATTTCTGATAAAACCAAGGATTATAGGATTATGGGAGGGAAATAATGAAATTATTTTTTTTGGTGATTTCTAAAATAATGGGTTTTGGATGTTTGGAATGGAGAGAAGAGTGGTTGGCCTTTTATAATTGAGGTGAGTGGCACACTTTTAAATTTTCAATGATTTATAATAATTTCATGAAAATTTCTAGTAAATAGGGATAAAAATGGTAAATATCAAATACATGGAAGATATAAGTCTGAAATAGGCTCTTGAAAATTGAATTAGACCTGTTTTGGGTCATTTTATGCTTTATATTGTTAGTTTATCTCCCATATAAACTCGTTTTTACCTTACCTGTAGTAAATGATTTTTTCTATTTTTCATATGAATTGTGATAAAAAAATTATGTGACCTTATTAGAAAATATAAATTATGGTGATATTAAATAAATATTACATTTTTTGAATTCAAATCACATAATTTATGGAATATTATTTAAAATTAAACCTACAAATGTGTCGAGAATAACGGTTTTCCTAAAAATGCATTTTTTATTGAGAAGATGATCCAATATTTAATGAGTAAAATATAGTAATAAATAGTTGAATATAAATTTATAATTATAGATATATAATCTATAAATTTAAATTAAATCATTCTTCATTAGGGTAATTTTTTAATTATTTAAAATTGATAAACAATATACACGTTGAAATAATTTTTAAAAAATATATATTTTATATCCTAAAATAAACTTATAAAAAAATCTCTTATAATGATGTTTTTTAATGTAATAAATTATAATTAATAAAAATATATAACAAATAATTTATCTATAAATCATATTAAAATAATAATGGTACTAAATTTATTAAAAATAAATGATAATTTTAATAAAATATATATTTATCAATATTCACTAAAAAAGTACTATTTTTAAAAAAATACCAAAATTATTCTCTAATGTAATATCTTTATGATTATTTAAAAGTGATGTTTTTTAAAAAAATAAATTTTTTTATTTTTTTTAAAATTAATTCTAAATTATGTTTAAATATCACCACTAATCCACCGTTTAGAATAATGCAGTTTTTCAGAAAACACATCATTATCATTAAAATGGTTCTTATTTAATTTCTAATCAATATTAAATAAATGATGTTATCTTATACGTGTTTAAACTATATAATTTTAAAAATATATTTACTCTTATTCATACCAACCATTTTAAAATCCAGGTTAGAATGACCATATTATAAATAATAATGTTTTAATAATATGTTTTAGTTAATTTAAACTTAGTGTTTTATATAGAATAGTCAATAGAACATAGTGATATTTTAAAATATCAAGATGTTTCATAGACACAATTATTCCATAAATAGTTTCAAATTCACTTCCTCTCTTAATGGATATAAAAAATATAGTGTTTATAAATTACCTTAGAAAATAAATTATAGTCTTTATTGACAATATTCTCATATATTATATGAGAAAATAAAAAAATTAAGAGAATTTTAATATTATTATAAGGAGAATAATGATGAGAAATTACAGTTTATGTTTTGAGGTATTTAATTATATATGTTAAAATTATCCTTTATGGGTTATCTAATAACAAATACGATAATATTTATGGACTAGACAAAGATTGAAGTGATCGCATAATGGGAGAGACCAAAAAATATGAAAGAAATGAAATGTTTTATTAGTTTAGCAGGATATTAATGATGACTATTAATATTTTTTTCAGGATTATCTAATTTTATAACTATTATATCCTAAAATGAAGTGAATTTACACTTAAGAGAAGAATATTATGAAAACAATGAAAACATTAGGAAATGATTTTGAAATACACATATTCTGTCCTACCCTGTATATAAAATGATGATTCATTAAAGGGTTTGGTATGATTCTTTAAGAAAAAAACAAGTTAAAAGAATATGGTTTACGTTAGTTAAATAGTCATGGTCAAAAATACCGAATACATGATCTAATGTTGGTGTTAGTGATATTTTCACTAAGTATTTCGGTGTGTTGTCTCTATGGTGATTGTGTGATATATATACTGATCAGGTGACCATAATTTATATTTTCACGCAGATGGAGTTGAGAATGTGCCAATTATATTATCAGGAAATATCAATGACTACAATTTTTCAATACATTAAGACCCATGGATGGTAAACAAGGTGTAAAATTCTTTAATTCGAAAATATGATTCTACTTTATCCATGATGAGGATTGAAATAGGTACAACAACCCTTGATTTTCAATGAATGAATCTTCAAGTCATATGGGAAAGGTGTAAATGTTATCTTTACAAAATGGTAGCTCATCTATCCATACATAAAATGATTGTGGAGTAATATAATGATGGTGTTGAGATAAAAAAAATATAGGGATTATCCTAATGTTCATCTTTGAAAATTAATGAATCAAGATATTTATAAAATTGGTATATAAACAATCAACACCTGAACAAAAGAAGAAATTTTCATATAATTCCCAAATATCAACACTCTCAATTTATCATATAAGTATACACATTTATGGGGAACTAAAGCTTAACTTATGGTTGTATAACATAAAGGGTGAGATTGAAAAATATGTATCCCAGTTATTGGTATTCCATTAGGTTTTAAAAAAATGAAAAAAATTATAATGTGTTCATTAAACCAACATCCATAGAATTATGAAAATGGGAGAGAAAAACTATGGATTTTACTATAGGACTCCCTAAAACATCAAATAACAATAATTCAATTGTGTTTTTAGTTAATCACCTTATTAATTCAAAAAAAATTAATACAATCAGAGAATATTTGTCACCTAACCAACATTATACAATATATATATGGGAATTGTTAAGGCTATGCAGTATAAAAATATCCATTCTATCATTTCAGGATCTATGGTTCACCATAATGTATTGGATAATTCTTCAACTTGATTTAAATATTTATCAACATATCAGTACCACATATCATCCTTAAAACTATGGTTAATAAAAAATGACCGTAAAAAATAAAGAGGATATATTGATATCATATTTAATGGATATGAATGGTATTTTGGATCAACAACTTCCCATGGTGGACTTCTCGTAGAACAAAATTTTTCATTCTAGCATATATATTACATTTTATGGGGATCTATATAGGATAAGTTTTAAAACTCTATAATTTTAGGAATAACTATGGGAAAATATGTTTGTTTGATCAAACCTTGACTATGATATTACAATCATGATTCAAATTATCCAGCAACACATTAATGCTGTACAAATTTAACAAAAGATCAACGATGAAAACACATGATGGTATTTAGAGTTTAAAGTGGATAATAAAATATTTATATAGATATTACCATGGAATTATGTTATGATATTTTGAAATAAGTATAAGATATTCCTTAGATACATTGGTCCTTTTGGGATCCAGGATTGTGTATGGATGGTAGCTTATTGCCTTGAAATTCCCTAATCCTCTACAAAGGACAATATTTGCTTCATATATCACACTAATTTATGTCGTGTTGATCACTTTGATGTAATATAGCTAGAACATGATCACCCTTATGAGGGGAAACCAATAGAAATAATGTATTATAGAGATAAATTATATTATAAAATAATAATCATTTCATTGTGGTTTGGTGTGTCAATCAAAAATTTTAGGAAGGGATATGGGAATGAGAAGAATCAATGAGGTATATTTATCATTATTTATTTTTATTATATTAATGAATATAAGGGGGAAAACAATTTTTATTTTTAATAATGTAACAAACAATAATTTAAATAGGTATTTTATCTATAAGTATTTTAGATATTATCTTATTGCATATGTTACACCAAATAAAAAAGATAAATGATGCATTTTATTATGAAAAATATATATATTTAATTAATAAAAAAATATAATATAACCATTTAATTTGAGGGATTAAATTTAGGTAACTTATGAAATATATGAATATCATTATGAATATTAATACAATGTTAAAATTCAATTAGCATATCTAAATAATTAATAAGATAACCTTGTGATTTAAAATTATTTTTTTTCTAAAATTGCATTATTATTTGATTTATTTTAAGAAATGACATATATTATCGTTAAATTAGAATAAAAAATATATTATTTATATGAATAATATAATAATTCTAACACAATAAGTGATTATTATGGAAAAAGAAGTAAAATAGTTTTATTTGAAAAGTCAATTTCCTTAAAAAACAATTTTTTTGATACATTTTATTCATTTATTTAAATGTTAAATTCCAAAATTATAGAATATTAAATTTTAAATATTAACCTAATTTTTTGATTCATCATATATATATTATATTATGTTGAATTATTATAATTATTACACATGGTTTGATTTTATAGTTAATAGTACAAAATAACATTTATATTAACTCCATGACTTCTAGACATCATTAGGATATAAAAAAGAACTAAAAATTAATAAAAAAATTAATAAAAAAGTTATAATTAATATTATAATTTTAATAATATTATTTTTAATTTTAAAAAAATATTTTACATTTTATAAATTTAGTTATATTTTCTCTAAAAACATTTTTAATATTGTTATTCATTTATTTTTGTTGAATTAATTTTTATCAAATTTTGAAATTTTATCTAATATAATAGAGTTCTAATTTTGATTAATGTAGTTCAAATTATTTAAAATTTTCCATTTTATTTTTACACATAATACTAAATTACAAAGGTAAAAATCAGTTAGCATGGTAAATGAAAAAAATGTTATTATAGTTAAATAATAGTGTAACAAATCAAAAACATTGTCCATAAAATATCTCCAAATTAGTTTTTTATATATTTCATGAAATTACACTATCCTTCCCTATATTACTATCACCTTTGTGTCTACTATCCAAAATTAGTGTAATTATTTTTTCATCTAGAATTAAAATTAATTTTCTCTTCAACTATCAATTATTAAATATATTTTAACAATTAAAATATAATTAATTATGCATTTTTGTTATAATGAAATATTTATATATCTATTGAACAACCACTATATTCTATTCATAATTCCATAGAAAATCAAATATTTGATTCGTGTCACATGTGGACAACCACCTCTATGAATTACATGTCATATTTTTCCTGACCACTATCCGTGGTTGGTTAAAAATGGGAATTTAATGAATTAATATGATATTTATAGCACTATTAACATTATTAAAAGTTAAATAAATTTCTACATTCATTTAATTCAATTTATAAACAAAGATGTATTCCATGTGTATGTGTGGACTACCACTTCCATTAAGTGACATATTTCATTTTAGATCACCATCATAATTTGATGATTATCTAAATATATTTAATGATTTATTTTTTAAAAAAATATTATGTTTATTGAATTTTTATTTTAATATTTATCCCATTACTAATAAAACTACCTAATTTCATCATAAAATTACTGAAATAAGATAATCACTTATTTCATTCTCAAAAATCAATTAAAAAAACCCATGGAATAAACATAGAACCTTATAAATAATTATAAAACATATATTAAATTCAAAAGGTTAATTAATGAAGGATAAACGTGGTAAAAATAAACTTCAATCAAAATTTACAATATAAAACATGTGTAAAAAAATACAAATTAGTAACATTAAATATTTCAAATACACAATTACTAAGTTATAAATATATAATAAATTATCAAAATTTAAGAGTATATTGGTTAATAGATATTAAAAATTGAATAAAATAAATAATTATAATGTTTATATATAGTATACAAGATGTAAAATAGATTTCATAGTGGTTGGGATAAAAAGGTAAGGGTTTTCATTTTTATCTCATTTTGAATTTGGTATTGATATGACTGAGTTTCTATCCTGTGATTATGTTTGATATTTATCTTTATCGCTACCTATAATTTTTTCAAGGTTTTTTTCATATTTTTTATATTCCATCAAAATATTTAAATTTCCCTTTGGTTAAAAATCAACTCTATGTGGTACTCTGTTGAGAAACCTACCTTACCTCATTATAGTTGTAGAGAACATTTTTTAATTAATTTCAATATTTTATACGTTTTAGTGAAAATTAATAACTATACATATATGATATCCTAATGTTATCTTCGATCGACATTTATTTATTTATTAAATGAATTTTATTTTAATATATTTTTTAGGTAATTTCCCACATACCTAAACTTTTAAAATATTAAAAGAATCTTCTTCTGAGATTCTTCTATACTAACATATTTTATCGATACCTTTACATGATATGTCAATGAAAGATCAGATAAAGGTTTTCATTATTTTATATTGAAATTTTTATTACCATTTTATTATTAATCTTTTTTAATGAAAATTAAAAATGTACGCATCAATTTTTATTCTTTCTCTATGTAAATTTTATTACTTTTATTAAATTATTTTTCATTTATATCAACATTATGTAATGTTTCTCATGATTCAATTAGAATATTCTCTAAGGATAACATGCAATAGATTTATCTAGTTGGTTAATGAAATGTTTTATGAAAATTTTCATGAAAACCACCTCTCTTATATAGGTTAATTAAGCAGTGTTTGAAGCATTCATTTTTCATGTTCTCTTTTCTAACATATATATATGTTTTACAAATAATTGATTGGGGGTCCCTATGTATACCTTCAATGTATTGGGTAATGGTTTATCTGTCATTTTACAATTATTGATGAAAAGTACATAAAATCTATACCCACAATGTCATCATATATAGAGATGTGAATTCATTCAGGATACAATGATGTTAATTTCTAAGCCACTAGGTCATGATTTTTATGCACATATTAGTTCCGTATTATAATAATTTGAAATGTACTCATTTTATTATGACTCATGTATTATTTTATGATCAAATCGTTATTCCTTTTTGTATAATTTATGATTTATGATCATTTCAGTATGATTTCTTAATTATGTTGTTAGAAACCTTGATTAGGATCTCATACCTCTATAATTTTCTCACTTATTATTATCAATTATTATCTCTTATTTTTTCCCTTATTAAACATTTTAACTCACCCATTTATTTTTATCTTTCCAAAGGTTATGAATAACATTTTATCTTATTATATGTCTATATGTGGGTATATATGGGAATGAATATTGAGAAATAGACACAAGGGTACTATAATAATTTTTTTGCTTCTAATCTCAAAAGACACCAATCCATTGGGTCCTAAGGATTGTGAAACAATATTTTAGATGAAATTATTATTCATTTGCAATAATAGAATAACTTTGTTTATTTATCTTGTTTTCCCTCAATTATCCCTAATGAAAAAATTGGATGTATTCCATGAGAGGAAGAAACATTTTGACTAAGACTTATACAAGTTTTGATCCGTGTTGCGGAGTAATAATAAAAAAAATTATAAAAATATAGTGAGTAATAATTTATTGTGATACAATATCACAATGTTTCGTGTATGTTTACTAGTGAATCATTTTATATTTTAATAAATTAAAATATTATTTTGCCGTTAAATTTTTGCATATATATAATACTGTGAAAAGAAATTATTATTTGAATTTTGGTCCTTCCAATAAGGGAATCAAATCCTTAATATAAGATAATAATGTTAAAAAATTTCAATTAAGTTTATATTTTATTTAAAATCTAACATACCTCTCTGCAGGGTTACCTGAGTCCCAACAATAACAAATTCTAATATGTGGAGTGAAAACATCATTATTATTAATTGAAAAATTTAAGGCAATATTTTTTCTGATAATTAGATCAATTTCAAATTTAAATATATGAAAATTGGTAATTATTAAACATCGATAAAAAATATTTTTCTATGTAAACCAATTTTTTAGTGAATCTATGGGAACATCGAGAAATATTTAACTTACAAATTTCAGTGCAAAAGACGTTGGAAAATTCATATCCTGAGCCTATGTGAACATCATATGAAACTAATCTTTTGAACAATATGTTTCTTAGAAATAAAATGGGAAATTGTAACCATAGACTCCAAATTCTACTGATACACCAATTTACCAGAATATCAAAAATTTCTCTATAAATTTTTTGTTTTTTATTCTAATAAAATCTATGATTTAAGGTTCACTATATAGATTAGATTAAAAAATTCATTCTCCACACATATCTCACAAATGGTTTTTGTTTAATTTAATAATTTCTAACCATAAAATGAATATAAAACCAAATATCCATGACAATCTAGACGAATCCTATAAGAAATAATAATACATAAATAATATTACCAACTATATAATAGATATTTAATCTATGAATTTTATAATGAAATTTAAAAAATGAAAATGGTCATTTACTATAGTTAATCGAATAAAAATGAAATAACCAAAAAACATTGGAATGGACCATCTTAAGTTTCAATATAAGTTAGTACATCATTCAGTCAAATATAAAATGGAAAATAATGGATAGTTTTTCCCAACATCTTCTTGAAGGTTCACAACATATATAACACCCCAATATATAAAATAAATGATATGTTCGATATCATATAAATATGTAACATTGAGCTTATTGGTATCGTGAAATATTATTATTTAAATATTACTATTAAAACCAAGTCATCAAATTAGAGGTTAAGAATAGGTTTAATCACATTATGAAAATATATATAAAGGTTTTATATAATTTATTTATTAATATTAAATATAAACATAATTTTTAGATTAATTATTTTATAATTCAAAAATTAGTTTATTTTTTTGTATATGTGGGCATTATAATTGTTTTCCCAAATTATAGAAGAATTATTTTTTAAAATTCATAAATAAAATTTTATAATCTATTCCAGATTATCTTTGAGTGTATTTTTGGGATTTTTCAAAAAATATTTATTTTTTAGTGACTAGTGAAAAATAATTATTTTTTTAAAAAATTGATTGTTATTTGAATCATTTAAAAAAATATATTTTAAATGGTTTAAAAGTAATTTTTTAATATTATATTATTAATAATTCAATAATGTTCATTGGAATAAATTTTATTTTTTAATTTGGTATTAACATTTTTTCATAATTGAAAATGTATATTCGAGAAACTATTCTCTTTGTAATTTGATATTTTATCTTAAATTAATTTCATACACATATAGATTTCGAATAACGAAAACGAACTATATATTTCCAATATATAGGAACAAATTTCAAAAATAATCCACTTTTACTTTTTGATTATACGAATAGTGACCACGTAAAAATTTATCTCAACAATAAATGGTAAATTGGGTAATTAAGGTTAAAAATAATGTTATTGGGAATCAATAATATGAATAAAACTTTAAAATATTTAATTTTATGTGGTTATTTGGTCCATTTACATCGAATATATATATATATATTAAATTTTTTCCTTTTTAACTTGGTATTTATTTTCATATTATTTTAAGTATTAATGATTTAAAAAATTTACTCTATTCCTTTTAACTTATTTTATATGTTAAAATAAGGAAAAAAATATGTAATAAAATAGTATAGAATTTTGTTTTTACATAATTAATTTTTTTTATCATTGTAGTTTTTGAAATTTTTAGTTATTGAATAATTAA
Organism: Viscum album; assembly: GCA_963277665.1. Lineage (NCBI taxonomy): Eukaryota > Viridiplantae > Streptophyta > Magnoliopsida > Santalales > Viscaceae > Viscum > Viscum album. The sequence continues at coordinate 1,234,233,408 of OY728136.1, read as the reverse complement.
CTTAAATTCTTAGGCAACGTTAACACAATAATTATTCAAAGAATAGAAAATTAAAATAATTTATCTTTTAAACTATGATGGTGATATATTATCGGTGAGTTACAGTGACCCATCAATTTTATATTGATTTATGAAATATTATAGATCTTTTAAGATCCTATATTTAAAATACATATATTTCATAATTTCTTTAAATTCAAATTAAATTATTTGTGTCAAAAATGACATAATACATATTTTATTAAAAAAAATATTTTTATAAATTTTTCAAAAATTATAAAAATTAAATAAGACCAGTAGAATAATAAATGGATAAATATTTCATCTCATTTTCATTTAGGAATGATTTTTTTCCATGTAATTTAAAATATAAACCATAATTTTGAAAAACCTTTTACTGTGATTAAGGTTAAAATGGTTTTATTAAGGGGTTAAACCGAAATATAAGGTTTAAAATGCAACTTAAAACTATCCACCATTTATTTATTGAAGGTATTAAAATAATATCATATCTTATAATTGAAATTATAATAACTTTGTGGATCTTTCACATGAAAATTAATATATAATTTTTAAATATTTTTATTAATTCCATATGTGTCAATTCATTAACTATAAAAGTCACCACCTCTTATCTCTTCAATACACCACATAGGGCCACTTATCTCAACAAAAACCTACCAAAATAACTTCTTGTAATCCTTATCCATGTTATGGGGTTGTTTTTATTCTAAAAATACCATCCTTATGTCTCTTGATATAATATCTAATGGATCACTTTCAAAGAAGATGTAATTTCCTTTACTGACTATATGAAATACATTTCATCTTAAAATCACTCTAAATTTATATTCCCAGTACAAAATTAATAACTCCAAAAAAATAAATATACGAATTATTATTATTATTAATTTATAACTTGTTTCTATCTTCTTTTCATCATACAAAAAGTGAAAACATCACTCATGCATACGTATGGAATACACTCTCAATAGAGAGGTGTAATTTATTTTTGAAAACCACTTTACTTTGATGGTTATAAAGATAGAACGAAGGTGAAATCCCTCGATTAGTTGTGATCACTGAGAGGGGAGGGGTGAATCAGTGATAACTTTTTCTTTTTAATAATTGTTCCCTTTGAATGATCAATTCAACCTCTATGGCTGGTTAAAGCCTAGATCTACTCTTTTGGTGGTGCCGTGTTAATGAAAGCATAGAACACAAGGAATTAAAAGGTTCGGTACAAAGACCTACTCCTTGCAATGTTAGTTACACTCCCTAACACAGATTCTTCACTATGACAAAATATGTTTACACAGTAATTGGTTATATGCCCCCCCCCCCCCCCAATTACATGTTGGTTAAACCCCCCAACTTCACAACATCTTCTTCTTCATAGCATCACTTCTATTCTTCAAATCTGTTGTTCAATTCTTCAAGTAGCTCCAACAGACTTCAGGAGAACTTGTTGTTCTTTCTCACCAATACTAATCACTCATAATGATTAGTTCTTTTGAATACACACACTTAGATGTGTGCTCTACTTCTTCTTAAAGTGTTCACACCTTTTATTCAACATGCATGCTTGTACATACATGCAATCCTTCCCTATACACTTGTGAACACACTAAATATTGTCCTTATTCACTTGTTAAGCACACACACAAACCATTTAAATATCACTCATATATATGCAAGCCTCGACCTTCTTCTTTTCACGCACCCTCACAACCCAAATGGTTGGGTGTGGCCTTTACATCACCTGAACTCACTTAAAAGGAGGGCCCGCAAGTTTTCGGCCTTCTCCTGTCTTCTGCCATGCGAGATCTTGGGTGCAACTGCCACACAGGGTGTGGGAGAAACGGGCGTGCAAGTGGCAGCAACTCCATCTGCCGCGCAAGTGGCACGGTAGCTTCCTCCTACAGCGCAAGTGTGCAGGCAGAGAGGGTGTGTAGGTGTGCGCGTCTCAGCCACTTCCTGCCGCGAAAAGGGAGCATGTAGGGTGGCCTTGTAATCCTTCTTTCGCGCAGGGGTTGCGCGAACAGCTCCCTCATAGCCTTGGGTGGCTCCAGAATACACTATCGCGCTCGGGCGCGAGAGTTCTTGCTTCACGTTACACGGATCTTCCCAGGATTTCTTCTCAAGAGATCAGTAGACACTTCTCGGTTTGGGCTTCTTTTTTTGTAGACAAAGAGTGTGAATAGAACCGCGGGGTTCAAATCCTTGAATGCCCGAGATCTGCGGTGTTTTGAAATCTTCAAACGGGGATCAAGATATGGCCACAAATGCCAGTAAATTTCATTCAACGCCGACTCTTTCTTTCTCGGTGAGTACATCTCATGTATTCAGTTTAGAACGCATGTAAGGCTACTCCTAGTACGTCAAATGGGCAGTGCACCTTCGGAAACTTCATTTTCCTTGTGCCCCCTCGAACTTCTTCATCTCATTTCATGCATGTGACTTTAAATGCATGTATGAGTTCATGAAGGGGAGATGAACACAATGGAGGCCTTATCTTCATCAGAGGCAGTCAGGAGCTCCTTCTTCCTTTCTCGGTGCCTCTGGTTCGCAGGGGGCATCGCGAGAAGATCCTCACCCAGTGGGAGGTTGAAGACAACCTCGGTGCCATTGGATCTGCGTTAAATGAACGTGGACTGCCACGATTATATCGTGGCGCGATAGATGAATCGTGCGGCTGAGATCGAATGCGAGATCAGATGGACGGAGAAGATTTGTTCCACATATTAAAAATGTCATCCCACATCGAAACGAGTCATGTTTTTCTCATAGTTTAACAAACAACGCTTGCCACAATGGTTCAATAATTTCTTCTCCTTCCTTCGGTGTCGCCCCACACTGGTTCTCCTGCAGGCGTGCTTGAGCGCACACTCTGCCTCCTATCCTCGGGCGTGCTATTGGCGCCCACTCTGTGCGGGCTTCACCATCGTGTGGCTCGGGCTTATACATGGCCCACACTCATGCCTCGGGGAGGCCATATCCTAGAGGACTTCCTTTGAGCACAGTTGACACTCGGGTCCTGCAAGTGCTTGAGGTGAGGACCTCAGCTGGCCTCCTTGGGTGGCTTCTTTTTTTAAAGTAAATAGTTGGTAATTAGTATAAAAACAAAGTAACCAAGTACTTAAATGCCAAACCATACTTCATCATTAAAAACCTATTCTCCACTCCTCTTGTACTTCAAACAATAATCCATCCTTTTTTTTAAATATCAACTCCCAGATCATGGATTATTCATGGAAAAGGTCTTCATGATGCATGGCCTTCAGCACATCATCTTTCCGTATGCAATTGAGTACTGCATGAACTACTTCATGTGTTGTAACATTGTATCACCTTGATACAAATCTTAGAAATTAATACCAGTTCAACAATCATCGGAGATAATGATTCATCAATCATCATTCTTCAAGATTTACTTTATTAGTTGGCACGCATTGATAGGTTATTGAAAATAAATGCAATCACTTGGGAACAACAATCTCCCCCTTTGTATTTGGATTTCAATAATCCTAAGATAATTTTGTGAATTTCATAATGTGTGTGCAATGATTTCTCCCCCTTATTGGCCAAAAAATGCAAAGGGATGAATGGTAAGTCATACCCAAAATGCATAACCGCTTGACCCTGCACAACTTCAACTACCAATGATCCCCCTCAAGAGATGCACTCATCTCCTTCAATTCCCTGCACGTTAGTAAAAAAACATATAAATTTAGGGAATAAGGAGGGACCTTTTTCTTCCTCAAGTGTGACGAGAAGGCTGAACATGATGTTTTAGCCTTAGCTCAACAAATCATTAGTAGGCATAGCTTTGGTGAAAATATTTTCAACCTAATCTTGAGTAGAAATGTAGTCTATCTTGATGTCTCCACTAGCGACCCTTTCATTGATGAAATGATATTTTATATCAATGTGCTTGGATATGGAGTGTTGTATATGATTTTTAGACAATCCAATCACACTTTGATTATCACATAAGATCCTTAATGGTTTTTCAGTGTTAAATCTCAAATCTGCTAGCTGCACCTACATCCAAATCATCTGCGTACATGCATGTGTAGCTACCACATATTCTGCTTTGGTTGTGCTCAACGTTTCAGAATCTTATTTCATGTTGTACCAACTAACACATCCTTCTCCCATAAAGAAGATTCCACCATATGTAGATCTTCTATCAGTACAATCACTATCCCAATCAGCATCTGTGAATCCCAACAACTTTATGTTTGTACTGTGTTTGTATAATAGCCCGAGTTGAGGGTTCCTTTCACGTATCTAAAAATTCTTTTAGCTACTGATAAGTGAGATTCTTTTGGGTCACTTTGAAATCTAGCACACAAAGTTATTGCATATGTTATATCCGGCCTCAAGCTGTGAGATAAAGAAGACTTCCAGTAACTCTCCTGAACTCTTTTTGATCGACATTGATGCCTTCTTCATCCTTGAATAACTTGGTTCCAAAAGAAATGGGTGTTGAGAACTCCTTTACATTCTCCATTCCTCGCCTTTTTACTAATTCCCTTGCATACTTCTCTTGTGAAAGAAATGTGGAGTTTTTCCTTTGTTCCACCTGAAATCTTAGAAAATATGTCATTTGACCAAGCATGGACATTTCAAAGGTTCCCTTCATCTTCTCATCAAATTCTTCACATAATCCTTCCTTTTCAACAAAAAAAATAATATCATCCACATAGATAATGACTATGAGAGTACCAGTGGCCATTTCTCTGACATAGAGATTACTGTCAACTATTCCTTTGACAAACATCATGATCTTGAGACAACCATCAAATTTGGAGTTCCATGCTCTAGGGTCCTTCTTCAACCCATACAAAGCTTTTCTCAATCTGTATACCATACTACCATATTTGCCCAACACAAATCCCTCTGGTTGTTCTATATACACCTCTTATTCAAGATCTCCATTTAGGAATGCAGGTTTCACATCCATCTGATAGACCTTGTTCTTCTTGTGTGCTGCAACTGCTAAGAACATTATGATAGTTTCCAGTTTTTCAAATGGTTCAAAGGTTTCCTCAAAGTCAATTCCTTCCATTTGTGAATACCCTTTGCATACAAGTCTGGCATTATTTCTGGAAACTTCCCCCTTTTCATTGAGTTTGTTTTTGAAAACCCACTTTGTCCCAATAGCATTTTTATTTTTGGGACTTGGTACACGATCCAATGTGGAGTTATTTTTTATTTGATTGAGTTCCTCATGCATAGCTTTTATCCATTCCTCATGTTCAACTGCTTCAGCCATTGTGTGAGGTTCAACTTGAGAAACCAGTGCGGTCTGATCTTCCAATTTCAATCTTTTTCTAGTTCTTACTGAGGACTATGAGTCACCAAGGACATTTTCTATGTCGACATGATTCTTAAATTTGTTGTATCTCTTTCTTCCATTTTCATTACCTTCCTATTTATCACTGGTGTGTTCAGAGTTGATCTCACCAGCAGTTGGTGTTGGATCAGTCAATTCTTCATTATTCTGTTCCAAGGTTGTGTCATTCTTTGAGTCATCATTATCCACAGTGTATGGTTTGGTGTTGTTTTAAATTATTCTGACATCATTACAGTCAATAATTTTGTTCAACCTCTTATTCCAGCATCTGTAGCCTTTTCCATCAGGTAGGTAACCCATAAAGATTCCTTCTTCTTCTTTTTCCTCAACCTTTCCCAGATTAATGTTTTTAATCTTGATGATGCAAGGACTGCCAAAGACTCTGAAGTATTTAACAGTTGGTTTTCTATTAAACCACATTTAGTATTCTGTAATTTGTGTTTCTGGTCTCAGGAGACATCTATTTTGTATGTGTATGGTTGTGTATACCGCTTCTCTCCAGAAAAACATAGAGATATTGAGCTCAACTAACATAGTCCTCCCCATTTCGACTATGCTTCGATTCATTCTTTCAGCCACTCCATTCTATTTTGGAGTGTATGGTGTACTATATTGATTCTTGATTCCATGCTTGACCAGATAGCTTTGAAAGGCATCACCAGTGTATCCTTTTCCATTGTCTGATCTTACTTTCTTGATGTAGAGTCCTAGTTCTTTCTCAGTCTGGCTTCTGAAATTTTTGAACACTGTTATTTCCTCTGAATTATGTTTCATGAACATGAAATAGGTCATCTAAGTGTAATCATCAATTAAGGTTATAAAATAGAGATCTCCTCTTGTATACTTCTATCTCATCGGTCCACATATGTCTGAATGGATGAGTTCAAGATGCCTAGTAGACATGATATCTACTCATTTGTGTGAACTAAGGGTCATTTTTTCCTTCTGGCATGTGTCACAAATTTCATCTCTTTCTCTCTTTAATTTGGGTAGATCTCATACAATATTGTACTTCAGAATTTAACTCATACTCCTTTGACCAAGATGGTCAAGTATTCTTTGCCAGAAGTTGTTTTCATCCTTATAACTAACATAACAAGAATTGATGGGATCAGCAATTTGAAATAGGTTTCCAGTGGTTCTTCTTCCTTGAGTGATGATTTGTCCATCCTTTGAGCTCTTGATTATGCATGAATCCTTATTGAACAACACCTCATGTCCATCATCACATAATTGACTTATACATAGCAGGTTGTGCTTTAATCCTTCAACAAATAACACATCATTTGATTTTAGATTTGGTCTTTAAATCATTGCCTTTCCAAATCCATTGATTTTCCGAGAACAATAATTTCCAAACACAACGGTTCCTCCCTCATGACTTTCTATGTTGCTTAGAATTTTTGTATCACCAGACATGTGTGATGAGCATCCACTATCAAGAATCCATGACTTGGTTTTACTGCTGGCTTTTAGAACAACTTCAGCAAGCATGTGATTTCTTCATTGGGTTCCTGAATGCCTTTTCCTTTCATGCCTTTCACTCTTTGTTCAGGAAGAATATTTATACATTTATTAGCTCTATGACCTTGTTGGTCACATATTTCAAAAACATCACCCATGCAATCATATCTGTTCTGAATTTTCTATTTTGATGCTTTGTGTAATACACTCTCGGTTTCAGGATATCTCCCCCTTGACTCATGCCTCATACTTGGAAGAGACATGTTATACCAGCATGCATAAGCCTTGTGTCCAAACACATCACAACACCAGCAATAGCCTCTAAACCTTGAAATTTTTTGCATATAGCAATCATGTTGTAATTTTCTGTCCAACATTTGATTAGTCCATCCTAGGGATTTCCTTTCTTCCTTTGAAGATAATTTTTCACAAGTTTTTGCATCCCATGTTTGTCTCAATTTTATCTTTGAACCTGCATTGTTAGAAATAACAGATGTATTTTGAGATTAAATTAGTGGTGAGTTGACCTACCTCTGAGCACCAGTGTGAGATGATTCTGCCTTGACCTCAACAGCCTTGTTAAAGTATTCTCTTATCTTTGTCAAGTTATTCTGTGCTTCAATCCACTTGGACTGTGTCACTGATTTCTCTTCTTCTTTGAGGTAAAGGTTCTCTTCAAGATCATTTTCAATCTTGTCCAGCTCAGCTATCTTTAGTTTGGATCTCTTGATTTCATCAATGTACATTGTCTCTTACTTCATACATTCTTCCAACTCTTCAGTCATCCTTTTGTAACAATTTCTTCACTTTCTTTAGTTTATTATTTTTCTCAATGAAAGCCTCTAATTCATCTTTCAATATGTGTTCAAGATCTGTTCATTCAATTTCATCATCTTCACTGCTACAAGTGTCAAACCCTTTTCCCACATGAGCCATTAAATTCGTTTCTTCTTCTGATTGACTGGCTGAAGTGGAGTCTGATTCTTCCTCTTTTCTTACATAGCTTCTTCTTTAACCTGTAAAAAACCTTTTCTTTCTTGCACTAGATCTGATTCCTTCTCTTGGGTTTTTACTCCAACTCTTCTTTTGTGACTAATCTTCTTCAATTTCTAGAGCACTAGATCTTTTCTTGGGGAAGTTAAGAGCAAAGTGTATGATGTTATTTCAATTGAAACACCTCGGTGGTAATTTCCCTTTTCCCTTGAATTTATTTTTTCCAAACATTTTTTATGAAAGAGAAATAATTTTTTTGAAATCTTCATTCTTTTCTTCATTGTCAGACTCACTTGATTCTAAGACTTCGTCATCTCTAATCTGGAATTGTCTCATGGCCTCAAAAGGCATCTCATCCTTGATCTTCTTCTTGAATACTGGGATCTTCCTCATTTCATATGAAATGAGAATGTTGTGTAGTTCATCAAGATAGAGATCATCCCTTTCTTCTAATGCTAAGACTTTGGGGTCAAACCTGTCAGGAAAGTTTCTCATTAGTTTTTTAACGATATTTGAGTCCTCTGACTTTTCTCCAAATCCCCGAATGTTACTGACAATTTCATTGACTCTTGTGAAATATTCATCAATATTTTCTTCTTCTCCCAACTTGATATCTTCAAACTGGCTTCTCCAAATTTGTAATTTGGCTTCCTTGACTTTCATGTTTCCTTCATAACTACTTTCCAATTTTTCCCAAATTTCTTTATCATTCTTGAGTCCCATGACATTTGTGTATACTTTTTTTGATAGTTACATAAGGACGGCATTTTGATCTTTACCATCAACTTCCATATTTCTTTTCTCAACAAGTGTCATAGAAGATTCATTAGCCATAGGAGGGAATCCAAGTAAAGCTGCATCTCTAACTTCAAGGCCGAGAGATAAGAGGTAGGGTAACATCTGATTCTTCCAGCAGTGGTAATTATTTCCATCGAATGTAGGAACACCCCTACTATTAACAGAATTCAGATTTTCCATCTTCTCACAAGTAGATCCTAACAGAGGGAACCTAATGAATCTCATATTTTCATATATTTTATACTATAAATCATTATTTATAATCCCACCATAGTTTTATTTAATGGGTAATTGTCATGTTTTTATGTTTTAGTGTTATTTTGAACCCAAATGTGAAAAACGACTAATTCTGGATTTTTGACAGAATTTTACGTTAGGGGTATTTTGGTCATTTCAGGAAAAATAAAATTCTAAATCTTATGATTAAAATTTTGTTAGAATAATAATTTTATTTACTTTAACTTTGTCTTCTGTACCAGGATCTGATTCAGCCATCTTGAGGTCCAAACAATTCAATGAAGTTGAAAATTATTCAGGAACACCAAGGAAGCTTCCTGAAATTTCATCCAAAAAAAAGAAGGTTCAGTGAAATATCCATAACTCGCTCACAACGACTATAAAGGAGATGATATTTTGTGGATAGACAGATAAAAAGATTTTGAACAAGTTTAATTAAAGGGTACACTCCTTAAATGGCCGTTTTCATGGACATTAATTCATTACAAAATGGTGGTTTGCGGTTTGATGATTCTGACTGGACAGATTAAATTCTCAGAGTACATTGGCCATAACTCATTCATCACTTATCCAACTTCTTGGAAATTTTGAGGTTGAACGGCCAAGACATATATGAACATCATTAATGAAGGGTGGAATGCGTGAAGATGTCATTAAGGGGGTATACAGCGCGTCGATATTGGAGGTAAAAATTATGCCTATAAAAGGAGGCCCTCAACTCTTTCCCAAAGCATCCAATTCTCCATCCATTCCTTCAAGGCACCAAGGAGGAGATCTCCACAGAGGGAGTCCGGCCAAAAATCTTTCAAAAATCTTTTTATTTTATTTCATTTCTTTATTTTTAGTTTTCAATTGTAATTTAGATTTCTAATAAATTCATGCATTGTTTTTATTTTTGTGTCCACCGATTAACCCTATTATCTTCCTCTCATCTTACCATTGTGAACTATAATACTCATGATCATGAGTAACTAATCCGAGGAATATCCTGAGGGATTAATCAGGTTCCTAAACCCGAGACCATTTTTTTAATATTCTTTGAGTTAATTCTAAGGATAATTTATAGTGGGTGTAATCCTCACTGTGGTTGTCTAAAGATTAACTTCTTAATCTACAACCATTTTCCCACGATTGAGGAGGTGGATGGAAGGTGTGCTTGGAGATCGCTAATTAGACTTTTCATTCATAATCGGTGTAGAATAAGGTGTGCACACATACGATGGAGTGTGTATACTAAGAATATTTGAAATTGTCCAATGAAGTTGCTCCCTGAATATTCTCCCAGGAGAACACCCTTTCTTCCCTAATTACATTCTATTTAGCATTGCATGGTAATTTAGAATTAAATTTTAGTTTTTTTCTGATTTATGAATTTCCATTATTTTATTAAATTTCATTTATTTCATAAAATATTAAACAAAAAAAATAATTAGATTAGGTGGACTAGAAGTAGTGATTTATTAACCACAAAAGTTCCTCAAGAGAACGACCTAGGTCAGTCACTGTGCTGCACTTAGTATAAATATTTTTGAGAGCGCATACGACAATGCTTCGTCAAATTGGCATCGTTTCCAGGGAGCCAAGTGGTTTTCATTCACTATTTTTTATTCACATTGTGTAAATAATTTTCCTTTCATTTAAAAAAACAATAACAAAAAATAATAAATTTCAAAAACTATAAAAAATATTCTTTGTTCATGATGTCTTTCAATTCAAATTTTCATTCATGGACTGAACAATATCATGTGACAGAAAATGTTTGCAATGAACTTTATGCTGAATTTCATAAGATTAGTGATAAAGTTCAAACACTGGAGATCCAAATAGAATGGATTGCTGAATATGTACGCACATCCCAAGAGCAATCTGAACATGAGCCAAAACCTGAACTAGAACGAGTGGTGGAATTGATTTCACCAATAATTTTTTATGTTAAATAACCTGAGTCGGGTGAGAAAGAACTTATAAAGGAACTTATCACATCATCCCGCACTCAACCATTGCTCGAAGGGGTCCTAGAAGTACACATTTCAACTGATGCACTAATGGGAGGTCAACATTTTTTGAAAGAATCTTGGAATAACTTTGTTGAAGATAACTTGAAACATAATCCTCCCATGCTTGATATCGAACAATATGTACCTTTTGACCACAACCTTGCTTTGGAAGATGAAGAAGAAGATGCACTTGCGGAGATGAAGTTGCCAATGGTCCTGTCAGAAGAAATAAATTTCCATGCTGACTTACATGAAATGGAATATTTCTTTATTGATTCGTCATGTTTTAATTTTATTCAAACTGAATTTTTTTCTGACTTCTCCTTTCCTGAAATTTCGGATATAGCACAAATGGATCGGGCCTTGGATGTTGATGATGAGACCACCCAAGTGGTGGTAATCAAGGAAGAAGATCCGAAGAAGCTGGTGGTGGTACGACTACCTTCTCTACATCAACTTTTATATCACATAGAGGAGGACACCACCGAAGTTAATAGGGAGCACCCTTATCTTTTATTCCATCCCACTTCGAAAATCAAATTTCTTCTTTATTCTTTATCTGGGTTTGGGAACATTCTTATCTTATTTGGGGTTCTCTACTTTTAGTGTTTAATCATGGACATCGGGAAAACTCACATGTGGTGGTTCATCTGAATGAAACCACATCCACCTTCTGATCGGGGATAATCCATAGAAACTGCTTGACTAGGGGCAGTAAAAACCTATCACCCGCTTGGGGGTCTAGACCAAGCATTATCTCATTTCTTTTCCTATTCTCATTCTTTTTAATTAATTTTCTTATTTATTTTTATTACTTTCTTGTTGTATTAATGTGGCTACTTCTAGGAGCTTAACTCAAGGCATCCACTTCTAAAATAATGTCAGGGTGTATCTTTCCTTCCCTTTTATTTTCTACCTTTATATTTATATTTTTTTGAGTTGAAATAAGGGGTAGTTAAATTTAAGTGTGGGGGAGTGTCAACCTTCTTAGTTCTTCTCGTGTGATTTTAATTTTTTTTTATTATTATATTTTTAGGATTTTTTATCTTTAATGAATATTCTTATCACTTTTCACACAAAAATATATTTTGAAAGAGTTGAAATGATTTTTGAAGTAATGGATTTTAAATGATTGTTGATGTGAAAACATTTTCTTGAATTGGATTATCAATCATTTGTATGAGTTTGACTGATTTTTGAAATCCATGACCATAAAACAACTGACTCAAAATATTGTTTCCAATCCTGTGAGGTATTCTAAACCACTTTTACATATTCTTCCTAATACCCACACTTACTTGAGGGAAACATGAATATTGTGTGAGAACCATAATTTGTGAATACTCTCTTTCGAAGCATCAGATTTCATGGAATGTATTTGAAATGATTGAGGCTTCTCTTTGGCTAGCCACATTTTATCCTGAGACCCACCTTTACATTTATCCTTTGTAAGCCCTTAGATTCCATGAATTGCTTTAAAGCTTTAATCCACATTATAAGCCAATTTTTCCTCACCTACCCGCACTTTTAATATTTTTGCATGGATATTTCAAGTTTGAGTATTGGGGAAGGTCCTTTCGTGTGCATTCATTGGGATTTGTATCATTAATGGGTGGTGTGAGGTGTGTGTCAATACATTGGGCAGTGGATAACAAGAGAATTGGGCATGTGTCGTCATTTCGTTGTGCTTTATTTGGTTCATCCATTTCTCCTAAAAAAAGACAAAACGGATATGAGCTTGAATTCCTCATTGTACATTATTTTATGACTCATGTACCTCCCAAAAATCAAGGGCATGAATTTTCATTCATTCATTGTATTCAATTTTTCAGCTCATCCTCTATGAAAAAAAAAGAAAAAAAAGAATAAAAAAGGAAAATAAAGTTGTGCCTTTCTAGATCTTTGAAAAAAAAGGAAAACATAGATGATATCATTCATTATAATAACTTCTTGGCTCATGTAACATATCATTAAAAGGTGTTGGGGTTGTTTTTCACATTTACAAGAGGTATTGAGTGAGGAAAATCCTGTGTTTTCACTTGAATTAATCATGCATTGTACTTAAAATTCAAACCTCCTTTTTCTAGCCTGGAACTTTTTTCAATAATTTTCCCACCAACCCTAAGGAACAGAATCATTTGAACCATTAATTAAAGCCCTCATGATTATATTCATTTCTATGTTTCACGCTGTGGAGAAATGAGAATTTTCACAAACCTATGGTGATACATGAGATTTTCAAGTATGAGTATAACTCTAGAATCAATTTCTCTTTAGTGAAGAGTGACAAAAAAATTCAATGTGAGGTAGGTTGTGATTGGGCCATAGCTTGATTTATGAGGTTGAACAAATTTTAGTGATTGAAATGAAAATAATAAAGAATTATTATTCATATATGAGACATGATGAAATTCTATTTTGGATAAAATCATTGACATTTTCTCATTTTTTATTGTTGTGTGGATTTTGATTTGGATATAAGATGATTACCCAGGAGTGCAATGTTTAAGTGTGGGGGAGTGATGATTATCATATTTTCATATATTTTATACTATTAATCATTTTTTATAATCTCACCATAGTGTTATTTAATGGGTAAATGTCATGTTTTTTGGTTTTAGTGTTATTTTGATCCCAAATGTGAAAAATGACTAATTCTGGATTTTTGACAGAATTTTACGTCAGGGGTATTTTGGTAATTTCAGGAAAAATAAAATTCAAAATATTCTGATTCAAATTTTGATAGAATCATAATTTTATTTCCTTCAACTTTGTCTTCTGTACCAGGATCTGATTCGACCATCTTGAAGTCCAAACAATTCAATGAAGTTGAAGATTATTCAAAAACACCAAGGAAGCTTCCTGGAAATTTCATTTAGAAAAAAGAATGTTTAGTGAAACATCCATAACTATCTTAAAACGAATATAATGGAGCTTAAATTTTGTGGATAGATGGATAAGAAGATTTGGAACAAGATTAATTAAGGGGGTATAGCCTTAAATGGCTGTTTTCCGAGACATTAATTCATTACAAAACGGTGGTTTGCGGTTTGATGATTCTGACTAGACAGAATAAATGCTAAGAGTATATTGGACATAACTCATTTATCGCTTGTCTAAAGGCTTGGAAACTTTTAGGGTGAACGGCCAAGAAATTTATGAACAACATTCATGAAGGGTGTAACGCGTGAAGATGTCATTAAAGGGGTCTACAACGCGTCGATATTTGAGGGACAAATTCTGCCTATAAAAGGAGGCCCTCACCTCTTTCCCAAAGCATTCCATTCTCCATCCATTCCTTCAAGGCACCAAGGAGGAGATCTCCACTGAGGGAGTCCGGCCGCAAATCATCCCAATTTTTTTTATTTTATTTCATTTCTTTATTTTTAGTTTTCAATTGTAATTTAGATTTCTAATAAATTCATGCTTTTTTTTTATTTTTGTGTCCAACGATTAACCCTCTTCTCTTCCTCTCATCTTACCATTGTGAACTATAACACTCATGATCATGAGTAACTAATCTGAGGAATATCCCGAGGGATTAATCAGGTTCTTGAACCCAAGACCATGTTTTTAATATTCTTTGAGTTAATTCTAAGGATAATTTATAGTGGGTGTAATCCTCACTGTGGTTGTCTAAAGATTATGTTCTTAATCTACAACCATTTTCTATCGATTGAGAAGGTGGGTGGAAGGTGTTCTTGGCAATCGCTAAGTAGAATTTTCATTCATAATCGGTGTAGAATAAGGTGTGCACACATACGATGGAGTGTGTATACTAAGAATATTTGAAATTGGCCAATGAAGGTGCTCCCTGAATATTCTCTCGGGAGAACTTCCTTTCTTCCCTAATTACATTCTGTTTAGCATTGCATGGTAATTTAGACTTAAATTTTAGTTTCTTTTGATTTATGAATTTCATTTATTTTATTAAATTACATTTATTTCATAAAATATTAAACAACAAAAATAATTAGATTAGGTGGACTAGAAGTAGTGATTTATTAACCACAAAAGCTTCTCAAGAGAACAACCTAGGTCAGCCACTATGCTGCACTTAGTATAAATATTCTTGAGAGAGAACATGACATAGCTTCATCAAATTGGCACCATTGTCGGGGAGCAAAGTGGTTTTAATTCACTATTTCTTATTCACATTGTGTAAATTATTTTCCTTTCATTTAAAAAAACAACAACAAAAAATAATAAATTTCAAAAACAAAAAAAAAATCTTCTTTGTTCATGATGTCTTTCAATTCAAATTTTTATTCATGGACTGAACAATCTCATGTGCCAGAAAATGTTTGAAATGAACTTGATGCTCAATTTCATAGGATTAGTGATAAAGTTAAAAACCTGGAGAGCCAAATAGAATGGATTGCTGAATTTGTACGCAGATCCCAAGAGCAATCTGAATATGAGCCAGAACCTGAACCAGAACGAGTAGTGGAATTGATTTCACCAATAATTTTTTATGTTAAAGAACCTGAGGAGGGTGAGAAAGAACTTCTAAAGGAACTTATCACATCATCCCGCACTCAACCATTGCTTGAGGGGGTCCCAGAAGTACACATTCCAACTGATGCACTAATTGGAGGTCAACATTTTTTGGAAGAATCTTGGAATAACTTTGTCGAAGATAACTTGAAACATGATCCTCCCATGCTTGATATTGAACAATATGTACCTTTTGACCTCAATCTTGCTTTGGAAGATGAAGAAGAATATGCACTTGCTGAGATGAAGTTTCCAATGGTCCGTCAGAAGATATCAATTTCCAAGATGACTTACTTGAAAGGGAAGATTTCATTATTGATTCGTCATGTTTTAATTTTATTCAAACTGAATTGTTTTCTGAATTCTCCTTTCCTGAAATTTCGGATATAGCACAAATGGATTGGGCCATGGATGTTGATGATGAGACCACCCAAGTGGTGGTAATCAAGGAAGAAGATCCGGAGAAGCTGGTGGTGGTGTGACTACCTCCTCTACATCAACATTTATATAACATGGAGGAGGACACCACCAAAGTTAACAGGGAGCACCCTAATCTTTTATTCCCTCCTACTTCGAATATAAAATTTCATCTTTATTCTTTCTCTGGGTTTGAGAACACTCTTATCTTATTTGGGGTTCTCTACTTTCAGTGTCTAATCATGGACATCGAGAAAACTCACATGTGGTGGTTCATCTCAAAGAAACTACATCCACCTTCTGATAAGGGATAATCCACAGAAACTGCCTGACTAGGGGCAGTAAAAACCTGGCACCCGCTTGGGGGTCTAGACCAAGTATTATCTCTTTTATTTTCCTTTTCTCCTTATTTTTATTTATTTTTCTTATTTATTTTTATTACTTTCTTGTAGTATTAAAGTGGCTGCTTTTAGGAGCTTAACTCAAGGCATCCACTACTAAAATAATGTCAGGTTGTATCTTTCCTTCACTTTTATTTTCTACCTTTATATTTATATTTTGTTGAGTTGAAATAAGGGGTAGTTAAATTTAAGTGTAGGGGAGTGTCAACCTTCTTAGTTCTTCTCGTTTGATTTTCATTTCTTTTATTATTATATTTTTAGGATTTTTGTGCTTTAATGAATATTCTTATCACTTTTCACACAACAATTTATTTTGAAAGAGTTGAAATGATATTTGAAATAATGGATTATAAATGATTGTTGATGTGAAAACATTTTCTTGAATTGGATTATCGATCATTTGTATGAGTTTGACCAATTTTTGAAATCCATGACCATTAAACAACTGACTCAAAATATTGTTTCCAATTCTGTGAGGTATTCTAAACCACTTTTACATATTCTTCCTAATACCCACACTTTCTTGAGGGAAACATGAATATTGTGTGAGAACCAGAATTTGTGAATATTCTCTTTCGAAGCTTTGGATTTCATGGAATGTATTTGAAATGATTGAGGAATCTCTTGGCTAGCCACATTTTATCATGAGACCCACCTTTACATTTATCCTCTTTAATCCCTAAGATGCCATGAATTGCCTTATAGGTTTAAGCCACATTACAAGCCAATTTTTCCTCACCTTCCCGCACTTTTAATATTTTTGCATGGATATTTCATGATTGAGTATGGGGGAAGGGCCTTTCGTGTGCGTTCATTGGGATGTGTATCATTTATGGGTGGTGTGAGGTGTGTGTCAATACTTTGGGCAGTGGATAACAAGAGAATTGGACATATGTCGTCATTTCATTGTGCTTTATTTGGTTTATCCATTTCTTTTAAAAAACGGATATGAGCTTGAATTCCTCATTGTACATTCTTTTATGACTCATGTCCCTCCCAAAAATCAAGGGCATGAATTTTCATTCATTCATTTTATTCATTTTTTCACCTCATCCTCTATGAAAAAAAAAGAAAAAAAGGAAAAAAGGAAAATAAAGATGTGCCTTTCTGGAGCTTTGAAAAAAAAGGAGAACTTAGATGATATCATTCATTATAATAACTTCTTGGCTCATGTACCATATCATTAAAAGGTGGTGGGGTTGTTTTTCACATTTACAAGCGGTATTGAGTGAGGAATTTCCTGTGTTTTCACTTGAATTAATAATGCATTGTACTTAAAAGTCAAACCTCCTTTTTCTAGCCTAGAACTTTTTTCAATAATTTTCCCACCAACCCTAAGCCACATAATCATTTGAAACATTAATTAAAACCCTCATGATTAAATTCATTTTTATGTTTCACGCTGTGGATAAATGAGAATTTTCACAAACCTATGGTGATACATGCAATTTTCAAGTATGAGTATAACTCTAGATTCAATTTCTCTTGAGTGAAGAGTGACAAAAAAATTTCAATGTGAGGTAGGTTGTGATTGGGCCATAGATTGATTTATGAGGTTGAACAAATTTTAGTGATTGAAATGAAAATAATAGAGAATTATTATTCATATATGAGACATGATGGAATTCTATTTTGGATAAAATCATTGACATTTTCTCATTTTTTATTGTTGTGTGGATTTTGATTTGGATATAAGATTATTGCCCAGGAGTTCAATGTTTAAGTGTGGGGGAGTGATGAATCTCATATTTTCATATATTTTATACAATAAATAATTGTTTATAATCCCATAATATTGTTATTGAATAGGTAATTGTCATATTTTTAGGTTTTAGTGTTATTTTAAACCCAAATGTGAAAAACGACTAATTCTGGATTTTTGACAGAATATTACGTCATGGGTATTTTGGTCATTTAAGGAAAAATAAAATTCCAAATCTTCTGATTCAAATTTTTTTAGAATCATAATTATATTTCCTTCAAATTTGTCTTCTGGACCAGGATCGGATTCGATCATATTGAGGTCCAAACAATTCAATGAAGTTGAAGATTATTCAGGAACACCAAGGAAGCTTCCTGGAAATTTCATCCAGAAACAATAAGGTTTAGTGAAATATCCATAACTTGCTCACAACGACTATACTGGAGCTTCAATTTTGTGTATATACGGATAAGAAGATTTGGAACAAGTTTAATTAATGGGGCCACACCTTAAATGGCCGTTTTCAGGGACATTAATTCATTACAAAACGGTGGTTTGCAGTTTGATGATTCTGACTAGACATAATAAATTCTCAGAGTACATTGGCCATAACTCATTCATCACTTGTCCAAATGCTCGTAACTGTTTAGGGTGAACGGACAAGACATTTATTAACAACATTAATGAAGGGTGGGATGCGTTAAGATGTCATTAAAGGGGTCTACAACATGACGACATTTGAGGGACAAATTCTGCCTATAAAAGGAGGCCCTCACCTCTTTCCCAAAGCATCCCATTCTCCATCCATTCCTTCAAGGAACCAAGGGAGAGATCTCCAATGAGGGAGGCCGGCCGCAAATCATCCCCATTTATTTTTATTTTATTTTATTTCATTATTTTTAGTTTTCAATTGTAATTTAGATTTCAAATAAATTCATGCATTGTCTTTATTTTTGTGTCCACCGATTAACCCTCTTCTCTTCCTATCATCTTACCAATGTGAACTATAATACTCATGATCATGAGTAACTAATCTGAGGAATATCCCGAGGGATTAATCAGGTTCTGGAACCCAATACCATGTTTTTAATATTCTTTGAGTTAGTTGTAAGGATAATTTATAGTGGGTGTAATCCTCATTGTGGTTGTCTAAAGATTAACTTCTTAATCTACAACTATTTTCCCTCGATTTAGGAAGTGGATGGAAGGTGTGCTTGGCGATCCCTAAGTAGACTTTTCATTCATAACCGGTGTAGAATAAGTTTTCCACACATACGATGGAGTGTGTATACTAAGAATATTTGAAATTGGCCAATGAAGGTCCTCCCTGAATATTCTCTTGGGAGAACTTCCTTTCTTCTCTAATTACATTCTGTTTAGCATTGCATGGTAATTTAGAATTAAATTTTAGTTTCTTCTGATTTATGAATTTCATTTATTTTATTAAATTACATTTATTTCATAAAATATTAAACAACAAAAATAATTAGATTAGGTGGACTAGAAGTAGTGATTTATTAACCACAAAAGCTCCTCAAGAGAACGACCTAGGTCAGCCACTGTGTTGCACTTAGTATAAATATTTTTGAGAGCGCACACGACAATGCTTCGTCAAATTGGAGCCGTTTCCGAGGAGCCAAGTGGTTTTAATTCACTATTTTTTATTTACATTGTGTAAATAATTTTCATTTCATTTAAAAAAACAACAAAAAAATTATAAATTTCAAAAACTAAAAAAAAATATTCTTTGTTCATGATGTTTTTCAATTCAAATTTTTATTCATGGACTGAGAAATATCATGTTCCAGAAAATGTTTGGAATGAACTTGCTGCTCAATTTCATAGGATTAGTGATAAAGTTCAAAAACTGGAGAGCCAAATAGAATGGATTTCTGAATATGTACGCACATCCCAAGAGAAATCCGAACATGAGCCAGAACCTGAACCAGAACGAGTGGTGGAATTGATTTCACCAATAATTTTTTATGTTAAAGAACCTGAGGCGGGTGAGAAAGAACTTCTAAAGGAACTTATCACATCATCCCGCACTCAACCATTGCTCGAGGGGGTCCCAGAAGAACACATTCCAACTGATGCACTAATGGAAGGTAAACATTTTTTGGAAAAATCTTGGAATAACTTTGTCGAAGATTAATTGAAACATGATCCGCCCATGCTTGATATTTAAAAATATGTACCTTTTGACCTCAATCTTGCTTTGGAAGATGAAGAAGAAGATGTAATTGCTAAGACGAAGTTTCCAATGGTCCTGTCAGAAGAAATCAATTTCCAAGCTGACTTACTTGAAAGGGAAGATTTCTTTATTGATGCGTGATGTTTTAATTTTATTCAAACTGAATTGTTTTCTGACTTCTCCTTTCCTGAAATTTCGGATATAGCACAAATGGATCGGGCCTTGGATGTTGATGATGAGACCACCCAAGTGGTGGTAATCAAGGAAGAAGATCTGGATAAGCTGGTGGTGGTGCGACTACCTCCTCTACATCAAATTTTATATCACATGGAGGAGGACACCACCGAAGATAACAAGGAGCACCGTTATCTTTTATTCCCTCCCACTTCGAAAATCAAATTTCTTCTTTATTCTTTCTCTGGGATTGGGAACATTATTATCTTATTTTGTGTTCTCTACTTTCAGTGTTTAATCATGGACATCGGGAAAACTCACATGTGGTGGTTCATCTCAAAGAAACCACATCCACCTTCTGGTCGGGGATAATCCACAGAAACTGCCTGACTAGGGGCAGTAAAAACCTAGCACCCTCTTGGGGGTCTAAACCAAGAATTATCTCTTTTATTTTCCTTTTCTCATTTTTTTATTTATTTTTCTTATTTATTTTTATTACATTCTTGTAGTATTAAAGTGGGTTCTTCTAGGAGCTTAACTCAAGGAATCCACTTCTAAAATAATGCCAGGTTGTATCTTTCCTTCCCTTTGATTTTCTACCTTTATATTTATATTTTGTTGAGTTGAAATAAGGGATAGTTAAATTTAAGTGTGGGGGAGTGTCAACCTTCTTAGTTCTTCTCGTGTGATTTTCATTTTTTATTATTATTATATTTATAGGATTTTTGAGCTTTAATGATTATTCTTATCACTTTTCACACAACAATTTATTTTTGAAGGAGTTGAAATGATATCTGAAATAATGGATTTTAAATGATTTTTGATGTGAAAACATTTTCTTGAATTGGATTATCAATCATTTGTATATGTTTGACTGATTTTTGAAATCCATGCCCATCAAACAACTGACTCAAAATATTGTTTCCAATCCTGTGAGGTATTCTAAACCACTTTTACATATTCTTCGTAATACCCACACATTCTTGAGGGAAACATGAATATTGTGTGAGAACCAGAATTTGTGAATATTTTCTTTCGAAGATTTGGATTTCAAGGAATGTATTTGAAATGATTGAGGCATCTCTTTGGCTAGCCACATTTTATCCTAAGACCCACCTTTACATTTATCCTCCGTAAGCCCTTAGATTCCATGAATTGCCTTATAGGTTTAAGCCACATTACAAGCCAATTTTTCCTCACCTACCCGCACTTTTAATATTTTTGCATTGATATTTCAAGTTTGAGTATGGGGGAAGGGCATTTCCTGTGCGTTAAATGGGATGTGTATCATTTATGGGTGGTGTGAGGTGCGTTTCAATACTTTGGGCAGTGGATAACAAGATAATTGGGCATGTGTCGTCATTTCGTTGTGCCTTATTTGGTTTATCCATTTCTCCTAAAAAAAATAAAAAAACTGATATGAGCTTGAATTCCTCATTGTACATTCATTTATGACTCATGTACCTCCCAAAAATCAAGGGCATGAATTGTCATTCATTCATTGTATTCAATTTTTCAGCTCATCCTCTATGAAAAAAAAGAAAATAAAGAAAATAAAGGAAAATAAAGTTGTGCCTTTCTGGAGCTTTGAAAAAAAGGAGAACTTATATGATATCATTCACTATAATAACTTCTTGGCTCATGTCCCATATCATTAAAATGTGGTGGGGTTGTTTTTCACATTTATAAGTGTTATTGAGTGAGGAATATCCTGTGTTTTCACTTGAATTAATCATGCATTGTACTTAAAAGTTAAACCTCCTTTTTCTAGCCTGGAACATTTTTCAATAATTTTCCCACCAACCCTAAGCCACAGAATCATTTGACCCATTAATTAAATCCCTCATGATTAAATTCTTTTTTATGTTTCACGTTGTGGAGAAATGATAATTTTCACAAACCTATGGTGATACATGCGATTTTCAAGTATGAGTATAACTCTAGATTCAATTTATCTTGAGTGAAGAGTGACAAAACAAAATTTCAATGTGAGGTAGGTTGTGATTGGGGGATAGATTTATTTATGAGGTTGAACAAATTTTAGATATTGAAATGAAAATAATAGAGAATAATTATTCATATATGAGACATGATGGAATTCTATTTTGGAAAAAATCATTGATATTTTCTCATTTTTTATTGTTGTGTGGATTTTGATTTGGATATAAGATGATTGCCCAAGAGTGCAATGTTTATGTGTGGGGGAGTGATTAATCTCATATTTTCATATATTTTATACTATAAATCATTGTTTAAAATCCCACCCTAGTGTTATTTAATGGGTAATTGCCATGTTTTTAGGTTTTAGTGTTATTTTGAACCAAAATGTGAAAAACGACTAATTCTGGATTTTTGACAGAATTTTACGTCAGGGGTATTTTGGTCATTTCAGGAAAAATAAAATTCCAAATCTTCTGATTCAAATTTTTTTAGAATCATAATTTTATTTTCTTCAACATTTTCTTCTCGACCAGGATCTGATTCGGCCATCTTGAGGTCCAAACAATTCAATGAAATTGAAGATTATTCATGAACACCAAGGAAGCTTCCTGGAAATTTCATCCAGAAAAAAAAAGGGTCAGTTAAATATCCATAACTCGCTCACAACGACTATAATGGAGCTGAAAGTTCTCGGACAGAAGGATAAGAATATTTGGAACAAGTTTCATTAAGGGGGCCATGCCTTAAATGGCCGTTTTCAGGGACATTAATTCATTACAAAACGGTGGTTTTCGGTTTGATGATTCTGACTAGACAGAATAAATTTTTGGAGTACATTGGCCATAAATCATTAATCACATGTCTAAATGCTCGGAAAGTTTGAGGGTGAACGGCCAAGACATTTATGAACAACATCCATGAAGTGAGGAACACGTGAAGATGTCATTAAAAGGGTCTACAACGCGTCGATATTTGAGGGACAAATTCTGCCTATAAAAGGAGGCCCTCACCTCTTTCCCAAAGCATCCCATTCTCTATCCATTCTTTCAAGGCACCAAGGGGGAGATCTCCACTGAGGGAGGCTGGCCGAAAATCTTCCCCATTTCTTTTTATTTTATTTCATTTCTTTATTTTTAGTTTTCAATTGTAATTTAGATTTCTAATAAATTCATGCATTGTTTTTATTTTTGTGTCCACCGATTAACCATCTTCTCTTCCTCTCATCTTACCATTGGGAACTATAATACTCATGATCATGAGTAACTAATCTGAGTAATATCCTGAGATATTAATCAGGTTATTGAACCCAAGACCATATTTTTAATATTCTTTGAGTTAATTCTAAGGATAATTTATAGTGGGTGTAATCCTCATTGTGGTTGTCTAAAGATTAACTTCTTAATCTACAACCATTTTCCCTCGATTGAGGAGGTGGATGGAAGGTGTGCTTGGCGATCGCTAAGTAGACTTTTCATTCATAACCGGTGTAGAATAAGGTGTGCACACATACGATGTAGTGTGTATACTAAGAATATTTGAAATTGGCCAATGAAGGTGCTCCCTGAATATTCTCTCGGGGGAACTTCCTTTCTTCCCTAATTACATTCTGTTTAGCATTGCATGGTAATTTAGAATTAAATTTTAGTTTCTTCTGATTTATGAATTTCATTTATTTTATTAAATTACATTTATTTCATAAAATATTAAACAACAAAAAGAATTATATTAGGTGTACTAGATGTAGTGATTTATTAACCACAGAAGCTCCTCAAAAGAACGACCTAGGTCAGCCACTGTGATGCACTTAGTATAAATATTTTTTAGAGCGCACATGACAACGCTTCGTCAGAACCTCCCTTTGATACCACTTGAAATTCCTGGATCAGTTGTGATCACTAAGAGGGGATGGGTTAATCAATGATAACCTTTTCTTTTTAAGAATTGTTCCCTTTGAATGATCAATTCAACCTCTGTGGCTGTTCAAGGACTAGATCTACTCTTTCGGTGGTGTAGTGATAATGAAAGCACAGAATATAGAGATTTACAAGGTTTTGTACAAAGACCTACTCCTTTCCGTGTTGGTTACACTCCCCAACACGGATTCTTTACTATGTTAAAATATATTTACATGGAAATTGGTTATACCCCCCCCCCCCCCCCAATTACAGGATGGTTAAACCCCACAACTTCATAACTTCTTCTTCTTCACAACATCACTTCTCTTCTTCAAATGTGTTGTTCAATTATTCATGTAGCTTCAACAGACTTTATGAGAACTTTTTGGTCTTGCTCACCAATAGTAATCACTCAGAATGATTAGTTCTTTTGCATACACACACACTTAAATGTGTGCTCTTCTTATTATTAAAGTGTGCACACCTTTTATTCAACATGCATGCATGTACATACATGAAATCCTTCCCTCTCCACTTGTGCACACACTAATGCTTTTCCTTCTTCACTTTTCATGAACACACACAAACTGTTTAAATTTCACTCATATATGTGCAAGCCTCGACCTTCTTCTTTGCACACACCCTCACAACCCAAATGGTTGGGTATGGCCTCTACTTCATGCGAACTCACTTAAAAGGAGGGCGTGCAAGTGTGCGGCCTTGTCATGTCTTCTGCTGTGCAAGATCTTGGGTGTAACAGCCACGCAGTGTGCGGGAGCGACGGGCGCGCAAGTGGCAGCAACTCCTTCTACCGCGCAAGTGGCGCGGTAGCTTCCTCTTACCGTGAAAGTGTGCAGGCAGAGTGGGCGCGTAGGTGTGTGCGGCTCAGCCTCTTCCTGGTGCACAAAGAGAGTATGCAGGGTGGCCCTGTAATCCTTCTTTCACACTGGGGTTGCGTGAGCAGTTCCCTCGGAGCCTCGGGTGGCTCTAGAATACACTATCGTGCTTGGGCGTGAGAGTTCTTGCTTCACATTGCATGGAGCTTCACGGGATTTCTTCTCATGCGATCAGCAGCCTCTTCTCAGTTTGTTCTTCTCCATTTGTAGAAAAAGAGTGCGAATAGAACTGCGGGGTTCAAATCATTGAATGCCTGAGATCTGTGGCGTTTTGAAATATTCAAACGCAGATCAAGATACGGCCGTAAATGCCGGTAAATGTCATTCAACACCGACTCTTTCTTTCTTGGTGAGTACATCTCATGTATTCAATTTAGAAATCATGAAAGGCTTCTCCTATTATGTCGAACGGGCAGTGCACCCTCGGCAACTTCGTTTTCCTTGGGCTCCCTCGAACATCATTATCTCGTTTCATGTATGCTACTTTTAATGCATGCATGTGTTCGTGAAGGGGAGACGAGCAGAATTGAGGCCTTATCTTCATCAGAGGCGGCTGAGAGCTTGTTCTTCCTTTCTCGGTACCTCTAGTTCGTGGGGGACGTCGCTGGAATATCCTCAGCCGGCGGGAGGTTGAAGACAACCTCGGTGCTGTTGGATCCGCGTTAAATGAACGTGGACAGCCACGATTATATCATGGCATGGCGGATGAATCGCGCGGCTGAGATCAAACACGAGATCCGATGGACGTCGAATATTAGTTCCACCTCTTAAAATTTTCATCCCACATCGAAACGAGCCATGGTTTTCTCAAGGTTTAACAAAAAATGATTGACGCAAGGGTTCAATAATCTCTTCTCCTTCCTTCAGTGCTGCCCCGCACCGGTTCTCCTACGGGCGTGCTTGAGCGCCCACTCTGCCTCCTGTCCTCGGGCACACCATTGGCGCCCACTCTGTGCGGGCTTCACCACCGCGTGGCTCGAGCATATACACAGCCCACACTCATGCCTCGGGGAGGTCGTATCCTAGAGGACTTCCTTTGAGTGCGTTTGACCCTCAGGTCCGTCAAGTGCTTGAGGTGAGGACCTCAGTTGGCCTCCTTGGGTGGCTTCTTTTTATTAAAGTAAATAGTTAGTACTTTTTATAAAAACAAAGTAACCACGTTCTTAAATGCCAGACCATACATCTTCATTAAAAACCTATTCTCCACTCCTCTTGTTGTTCAAACATTAATCCATACTTTTTTTGAAATATCAACTCCAAGATCATAGATTATGCATGGAAAAAGTCTTCATGATGCATGGCCTTCAACACATCATCTTTAAGTATGCAATTGAGTACTGCATGAACTACTTCAAGTGTTGTAACATTGTACCACCTTTATACAAGTCTTGGAACATAAGACCAGTTCAACAATCATCAGAGTTAAGGATGCTTCCATCATCATTATTCAAGCTTTACTTCATCAGTTGGCACACATTGACAGGTTATTGACAACAAATGAAATCACATGGGAACAACAAAAGGATTATAAATAAAATTACTTATATAAATATTATTAAAAATTTATAGTGTCACATATACTTCTTACCAAATAATCCACTAAAAATGATAGTGTCTCCCTTGAGTGTGTGTGGTCTACCACCTCCACGAAGTGATCTAATCTATTTTTGATTTCAGATTTACATGGAAGGTAATTGAGATATATTTAATAGATATATATTATATTTATATCATTATTAAAATTATATATATTATTTAACCATAAAAAAATTATAAGTATTGGAACTTATTTGTCGATAAATAAAAGAGAAAATAAAAAGCTAGGACCGAAAAATTAATTAATGATATATTGTTGAAGAAAAGGTGGAATGATGTTATAAGAGGATCGTATATTATTTTATAAATATTAATATATATCTGGTATAAATCAATAAAATGTTTAAAAAATTATATAGTAGGTTAAATCACATTCCACTAAGGGAAAATGTTAGGTAAGGGGGTTCTTAATTCAATTTACATTCATTGTTCTATATTTATACTTAATTGACTATGTTATTCCATGATTATGTGTGAAATGACCTATGAATTTATTATAATTTATATCCACTATTTTTATGCGGATTTAAATTTGTCACATGTAATTAGTTTATTTTTTAGTTCTCACATCAATGATATGATCATTGAAATGGATTTAATCTCATTTCCCCCTCTATTGAGACATATTTTGTATTGTGAACTAATTTAATACTTGGTTTATACATATACTATCCCTACGATGTATTTAAACAAAATATATATTTATTCATGAGGATTAATGATTAAATTTAGTTTATTCTTGGAGGATTAATATAAAAAAACAGATCTTATTTCTCTTTTTGATCATGTATATTTTTTTCCATGTTGATATTTTGTGAAAATTGCATTAAAAATATTTTTATTATATGAATGACTTATTAATGATATTTTAGGTCATCCTTTAATTTTAATGTGGTTTTAAAAGTATATTTTTAATTCTTTCTTGAAGGGTTTAATTTAAAAATTCTTTATAAAAAAGGAAAATGGAATGATTCATTTTTTTGTATAAGTTGATAACAGATTTTCATAGCACTATAAAAATTAATGATATTTAGCTTAATATAAAATATTTAAATTGGTTTATGATGAAAAATATTTAAAAATGATATTATTATAATTTTGATGAAATATTCCCAAATAAATGATTTTATTACAAAACTAATATTTTTGATCACCCTCATATCTTGATTATTTTTTGGTTATTACCTTTTTCAGGAAACATTCACTTCCTTATGAACTTATTTAATTAGAAATTACATTTCTCTTAAATATCTATATAATTTGTTTCAAGGATATTATTATCTCCTAAACCATATTCCATTTATATATACGAGTCATCCCTTTGAAATTTATTTAGTTGACAAGGGTTATATTGATATACAATTTTTTTATTCAACATTGACATTTATTATTAGGGAATATTGTTGATAAATTAAATTTTTCATTAATATATGGTTAATAAAATGGGCATGTAGTTACAAGTGGGACCCATAGTTTCATATCCCTTTGATGCATCAACTAGTCTTATGCGGAAAATTTGTTGGCAAAATTAAATGAATTATTTGGGTTATACCTACACATAGTTCAAATTGTACATCTACAAGGTCTTGAGAGTAGTTATATCATGATTCCAATAATTATGAAATATAATATTATTAATTTAACTAATAATAAATTTCAATCATTATTATATATGATATTATTGAATTTTATATTATCCATAGATACACTTGTTCTCATGTTATAGATTTAATAAAATTTATTTTCAATTATTTACCTTTCTATATCACTATGCATCATTTAATCATAGTATCACCCGTATTACTTATCCTGAATGAGATTTTCAAAAAATACTTATTTTTCCCATTATATAGGGTATGAAAAAGAAATAATAGAATGAGCCTCAGAAATGAAGAACATTTTAATTTTTTATGTTTAATATATTTTTCCAATGTAAAATACGAATCACGTATGCATCTAGATCTTTAAGAATGAAAAATAATTGGCCCTTCTAGAAAAAATCCCATTTATATTATAAAAATTTAATAAATTAGACAATAAATCTAGGTTGTTGGGGTTTGGTCTTTATAGTTTGTATTATGGGATGTTTAGTCGAATCCTTTGGAACTATATTTATAAAAATACTAATTAGGTAACATAAACTTATGACTGAATTTGAGGATAAGTATATATATATATATATATGATAACATCTTAAAATTTTGGTATGTGTGAGATTATTTGGTTTCACACTATTATTATTGTTTCTCATACTATGATTTTTGGTTTGATTCAATGGATGGAACTTGGAGAAACAATGTTAACACTAAATGGGATGGATATTTTGGTTTTTATGAGCAACCAAATTGGATGTTGAATGGAGTGAAAGATATTTTGATTATAAAAAATCATTTATCATTATATTTTATATGATTTTATTTTAATAACGGTATATTTTATGATAGTATATGGATAATATTGATGGTTAAATAGAGATTTGTTGATAATGTGATATTTTCAGAGACATTGTTTGTCAAGCTAAGGTTTACGATTTTGGTTAGTATATAAATTTCATTCTTGATATTTTGGTGTGAATTTTACATTGTTATAAGATTATATAGTGGTTGATCATGTTTATTAATGATTTCATTGTGGATTCTTCATTGGGTTGAGGTACATGTAACTTTTTGGTTTAATATGATTTTAAAATGAATGATTAATTTGTTAGAATGAAATTACATTTTTTATGTAAGTTATAAGGTTTTATATCACCATTGATGTTAAAAAATTAATTAATGTTGAGGTTATTGAGGTTCATTTTGATATATGGTTATTTATTTTTGGAATAGTATATGGTGAAAAATTGGTGTTGTTATTAATATTTTAAATGTTAAATGTGTTATTTATCCATATGAAGTTCTATAAATTTTGGATATTTTCTTACATTATGGTAGCCATTTTAATTTTGTATAATATTTCAAGATAGTAGGAAGAGATTTTTATCCTTTATAGATTATGTGTTCTTCTATAAGATTATTTTATTCCTTCAAGAATGAATGTTTCATCTTAAATACTCATCATTTACAAGAAATATGATATTTAGATAGAAATTGATCAAAAGATAAAATATTAGTTTTCATGATCGTATAATTATTTATTCCTTTAGTTAAAATGGTAAACAAGTGCCTCAACTCCAGGAAAAGGATCTTGATGAAAAATTTCCTTTGACCATTAATGATGAATTGATGGTATTTCCACCCATAAAATATTAATGCTTTTGTGGTCATTGATATTATCCTAACCAGTTTTTCTATCACACTCTCCTAGTCTTTAGGAATTAGTTTTCTCTTTCATTTCTATATATTCAATTGCAACAAATGTGCTCTCATTTTGAAACCTAATCTTTTGTTATTCCAGAAGACATTAATATTTCCCTTTCCCTCTTTTTAAGATGTTGTTTTATTAAACCTTGTTAAAACATTGGTTTTCTAATGATAAATTTTTAAACGTGAACCCCTTTATTACTGAGCATAACTTCTAATTTTGATGGCATTATATATTTAATGTGATGAATGTAACACTAAAATATTTTAAATCAAAATTATTTTTGATAGCATATATAACACAAAACATGGATATTAAATTAATGATGAAATATTATAATTTAAATTTAACCATTATAATATAAACATTGAATTTTTGGTTAATAAAAGGATTACTTTATAGTATAACATTACCATCTTTTAAGTATTTCCTATTTCATTACATGTTATCTTCTTTAATTGGTAGTGTCCTAGGACTCTCGATGGTAGAGAGAGTATTCTAGCGAAATGAACTAATGATTAGTTATTCATGTTTATTTGAATTAATGGACTTCGAGTATAAACGTGTAACAGATCAACAGGGTTCTCCTTGGGTTTGAAGAACACCCAAGGTAGCTTATGTTTTCCTATAATAATGTTACATTTTTTGAATTCCGTTGGGAGATTTCATGTCGTCTAATAGGTTTACATGTCTTGTATTTGATCTCTAGTCTCATTTCAGAATCATATTGCATAGTATGAAAGTGTTCAAACCATTTTATAATTACATGTCATTTTATGTTAAAAATCATGTTTTAAATAAAAGGGGATTGATTTTTCCGTTGCACTTGAGTGTTGTGGATTGTACAACATGTAAATGTACTACACAACATGTAAGTGTTATTAGTTGGGATTTTAGAGTTCATAATGGATGTTTATTATTTTATTACCTAAAATCCCTCTTCCCTATCAACCTAAAAGAATTATTTGGTGATTTTGAAACCCTCCTTTCATTCCAGATCAGTTCATTAAGGGGTTAATCAAATTGGTGGTTTCATTGAATCTATTTGGGTGAGTAATCCTTCCTCCATATTCATTGTCATTAATGGTGGTATCACTGTTTCATTGTGTTATTAGATCCATTAACCAATGTTTACGTTTATTCTTGATTCATTCTATATCCATTGTGATATCTTCTTTTGGGCACTGATCCTTAGTTGGTTGTGGTGTGGTAGTTTTGAGTTATTGTGGAATGTCATGGACTTTCTTATTAACTGAAACTTTTAATTAAGTTAAAGAAATTTTTATGTGTGATGATAAGTTCTAGGTACACCATTGTAATTTTTTTTCATTATTGGTGGATCTCTTCATGGGAATCTACAACTACAAGTTTTGTGTTAGTTGGTTTCATCTACATCCTATATTGTTGAACATGATTTATCTAGTTTTATAGATGATTTATTATATGAAATTTAATTATTAAATAAATTGATTTGTGTGTGTGGAATTGTTTTTATAATAGATGGTTTCCTTCAGTTTATGGGTAAATTAAAAGAGATTTCAAAGAGCTATGAAATGGTTTTCAAAAATGGTTTTTAATTCACGGTTTTAATGAAAATGAATTGATGAAATGGTTTCAGAATATATAACATGGTATTATTTTGATACTTAGGTGGGAGGTGTATTAATAAGTCTCATCAATATTCAGGTGGTTTCTCATGGGGATTTTCTTTGCTCCCAATGCCTATTATTCGATGGTCTTGTTAGAACTATTGAGGGTTCACATGATAGGGTGTTCCTCAGCTCTCTATTTTTGAGGAATATATATAGTGACTTGATTTATGTGATTTTCTATTTTTAGGTATGATTTTAAAAGCTATTCTAACCAAGTGATATCCCTCACTTGATGTAACCATTTCTTTTGGCTAATTTCAGCTATTTTGACTAGTATTATTTTGGTTTTACTACAATAGATTTCATGTGATATGTGATACATGCTTTGGTTTGATTTGTTATATATTTCTTGATATATTTATATGAAATTCATTGAAACAAATTTACCTTCTCTATTCGGAAATATTAAAAAATGAGGAATTAAATTTGTCTTCCTT
This sequence comes from Viscum album, assembly GCA_963277665.1. Classification (NCBI taxonomy): domain Eukaryota; kingdom Viridiplantae; phylum Streptophyta; class Magnoliopsida; order Santalales; family Viscaceae; genus Viscum; species Viscum album. The sequence goes on along the minus strand of OY728136.1, from coordinate 1,234,201,452 downwards.
TCTTATGATATAAAATTATTAAAACGTATATCATGAATTGTTTTCAATAATGTTTAGAATTATTATATTATTATTCTGAGACTTGATATTGAACTCATATATTTGTATCTATTGATCTTGTTAGGTCACACCCTATGAAACCCTTAAAAAGTGTATAGTCCTTTTTATGTCTTTCAATGTATAGAAAGTTACGACCCCATAGCGAGACAGTGAGTTTTTTTGTTAGCACGGTTTGAAGTAGCTAGATAGCGAGATTGTGTGAGATTTCTAGTGCTATCACATAGAGTCTATTAAATTATTAGTTTGGTTTTTTATTTTTTAGTTATACTTGTATCTTAGATATATTTTTCTATAGTTTCAATCATATAACTTTTGTGGTTTGGTATCTATTTTGACACATATTTTTTTGTTTTCTTCTATTGTTTATTTCTATATATATATATATATATGTGATGATTTGTACTTCATGTTGGGAGATATTGTTCCCTATATTTATTTTTGTTTCTTAGGTGCTAGACGCTAGCCTATAGGGATTAGAAACTCTCCCTGGTTATGTTTCAATTCACTATTGTTACTAGTTTGCAAGTGTTTTAGGTAGGTTTCATCATATTATTGTATTAGAGTTCATATGTACTCATGATTACATAACATGGGACATTTTTTAGTATGGGGAAATCATTTTTGGGAAATGAGATGTTGGTTTGGTGAGTTCCTAGACAGCTCTTACTGTGACATGAATCAAGTTTCCATGGGATGTTAGGATTTGTGTATCATGTTTTCCGTTTTAGTGTAAATCTTAGTTTTTTTCTTTTGGTTTTACTTATTTGAACATCAATTTTTCTATGATTGATCCTTTTTATATTTTTCTGTGCGTTTATATGCCTTTGATACATCTTTTTTTAGTTCCTTAGGAGGTTATAGCTAATTATACTCAATGGAATCCACTACATGACCAAAAATTTATAATGGCTATCATGTGGGAAGCTTGTACTATCGAACAAAATCTACCAAAAGTTCATAATTATGTATTGGGGGAACATCTAGTAGTTGTAGGAGATAGGGATCAATTGTAACACCCCAGGTAAACAAAGAATATTACATTTTTATATTTATCCTTATTTGTGAATAAAATTTTAATATTAATTTAAAGGGAACACTATGCTTGATGGCTTACCCAATACGCAACAACGAGAACCTTTGAAATCTTATGTTGCACTCTAATAATAAAATAATTTTATTTTTAATTGTAATTAACACCTAGCCATTGTAATTGAGATAATGAACAGAACTAACTACAAAATGATTATATATGTTTGTCAAATATTTTTACTTTTTACAATAAATGTTAGATGTTTAAAAAAGTGAATGAATCCAATTTTAAGCGTAAACATTCTAATATTCTTTTAAAGGTCGATTAACCGCCTTTTGATGGAGAACCTCTTTTAAATACACTTTTTTAAAATTTTATGTGTTATATTTGACAAAATAAAATTCTTCTTTAAAATTGGGAGATCAAAATTTACTTTGTGTAAATTTTTGGTATTTTTACGATTCATTTATAATGAATAAGTGAAAAATGTTGTATTTTTATTAAAAATATCTTTTTAATATAATTTATTTATATGATTAGATCATCTTTTGAATTAGGTTTAAAGTGAAATTAGAATATATTTTTTCCATTTAATCCAATGGTGTTCATTGGAATTAATTTCAATTTGAAATTGGACTTAAACTATTGTCAATCTTTTAATAGATACTGCTTCTTTAAAACACGCTATTTGTTTTGACAGTGGGAATTAATTATTAAATTAATTAATGAAAATTAAATATTTTTAATTTTGTAAAATATTCATCATTTTTGAATTCGGAATAACAAATATAGCTTAGGGTGAATTTTATGTATTTTTCTGAAAAACATCAATTTTGATGAATAGTGAAACCACTAGGTGGTAGTTAAATAAACTGATTTTTCATTTAAATGAAACTTTACCACTTCTGTGATTTGATTTTCAAAAATCCGAAATACATGGTTGTAATTATGAAGTAAAATGTGGTTCAATCAGATTAAAATAATTTTTTGGTGAATAGTATCTTTTAAGTTTTATTAATCACGATTAGAGGCAATTAGTGTAATTTAAGGTAATGATAATGTTATAATAATATAAAATGACCTCAAAACTTGTCTTACACTTATTGGATGAGTCATGGACGACCAATACAATCCATGGGTCAACTTGGGGACCCCATGGAGCCACTTTGGTTGGAAAATGGCATTAATAACTTTTTATTTTAAGTTAAAATTAAAATGTCAGAAACATGTATTGTTTTAATAAAACAATTTTTACATGCGGTTATACAAGTCATATTTTTTACTATAAATATTCATTAGAAAGATAAAATTATTTCCTAAATCATGATATATTTTTATAATTTTCATACATTAAATAAATTAATTTATTTATGACACCGTGATGATGCAGTGATTACCTCATAAATGAACGATTTAAATAAAATGATAAGATAGGGTAAAATATAAGTCTTACACTTGTCAGAAACCTATTGGATGGGTGGATTTCAAAACCTTATCACCATATCCTGAAAATATATCCTTTTGGGACCTTTGAAATCCGAAAATAATTTTATAATAAAGTAATAGTTTATAACTTTCCAAGAGTGCCCCTCCTCTCCTCTTATAAAAGCCCCCCACCTCTACCACCTTACCCACACCTCTAAATCCTTTGGGTCGGCCAAAACATGCCCATTTTGTCTCTCCATATCCCTATCTTACTCCTAGAATCCTCACTTTTGGCTGAAGGCTTTCCAAGGAAGCCTTTGAGCTCAAATCAAAAAGAGTTACCTGATTTAAAGGTAGTGTCTTCTCTTGTGTTCTTAGGTTTTATTTTGCTTCTCCAACCCCATAAACTATCTTTATTCCTTTATTTTGTAACAAAAATAGTATCTTAAATATACTAGGATGTTTTTATTATAATTATTATAGATAAACATACCCACACCTTCATCTAATGGTTAAAGAACACACTGTTTCTATGGATGGAGAATTACTGCCTCACGAAACGAGGATTGTTCAATATTCTTTTAACACCTTTAAAGGTGGCCATTATGATGTCACTATATTTTATATATGATATATATGGTATTATTGTTTATCATATTATTCTGTATTTTATATTTAAAACATACCTTTATGCTTTTCATGTTCTGCAATTGCGATAATTTCATACGAGGAAGTGTGGACTACCGCCCCCTCAAGTGATGTGACTCGTTCATGCAATACATGGAATGTATAAAGAATGAAATTAATGAACTTATTTGACCTATAAAACATATATATTATACTGTAATTATAATATAAATATCTCTCAATTATTTTTAATTCCATTAATATGACAAAGAAATGAAAGTAGCGTGCATGCGTACGTACGGCCTACCGTCTCCATGAACGGTGCATTTCATTTATTTTTATCTCCAAATGATATGGAATAGTATAAAATGAATATGTACTGGATCTATACTATATTTAAATCATTAATACTATTCTGTAGATGATTTACTTATAACTACATGGAGAATCATTTTCAAACAAGTTTATTTTTGACTCATGTACCAAACATCGAAAAAAAACGTCTCATATGAACTCACTTTATTAACCAATTATTATGACATTATAATATGTGATATGAACTGAATAATAATCATTAATGGAGGTCCTTAAGAAATTATAAATTTATCAAAGTTTATTATTCCTGAATATAAAGAAACGAACAAGACAAGTCAGACTTGAGGTAAGGGATCCTACCCCTCTCTTTCTTTTTATGTACAATCTTTTATGTCATTCCTTTTAAGATCGTCTTTATTATGGTTGGGATGTTATTTTATATTACTCTTACTGTAATTTTTATGTTCATATGATGAGAGACCCTATTTTCTCTCATGAATCCATTTTGGACGTTTTGAGTGGCACTGTTAGGCTGCCGAATTTTCGTAAGAGATCCAACCTCTCTCTTTTTTTAAGTACTCTCCTTTATGTCACTCCTTTTAAGCTCCTCTCTGTTATGTTGGGGGATGTTCTTTTATATTCCTCTTTCTTTAAATTTTATGGTAATATTATGAGATACCCTATTTTATCTCATCAATCCATTTTTGGAAGTTTTAAGTGGCGTCGTTTGGCTACCGAGTTTTCGTAAGGGATTTTTCATCTCACTTTTATTCCCATGAGTTTTATGATACATTTGCTACCATTTCCTTTGAGTGTTATATGTACTGACCATTATTCTACTCTTTGTGTAATATAATTTCGTTTATGAGTATTTACATCAATGTTGTATTGTCTTTCTTTCATGGGGTGTATGTTTCGAAAGATACCCAAGTCGGTAAGGGAACCTTTCACCCTCTTATTTTCAAAAGACTTCATTTGTTGGGTCTTTTAATTTACATATTGTAATGTTGGGATATGTTCTTCTATATCCTTATTGATTTAAATTTTATGTTCATGTGATGAGATACCCTTTTTATTTCTCATCAATTCATTTTATGAATTTTAAAGTGACGCCGTTAGGCTGTCAAATTTTTGCAAGGGAACTTCTTAACCCAATTTTGATTCTTTGGGATAAACTTGTACTCATAGAATATGTCGTTCTATGAATATGTGTGAATGACCTCGGATTACTTTACACTTAATATCCACTTATATTTGGTGTATTCTTTTGTCACACATAATTGTGTAATTGATGTATCCTTAATCCGAGGATACCGTCTTTGTATGGGACTTCATCTCAATCTCCTTTCATTGAGGCATATTTTTTTCTAATACAAGGCTTTCTTTTATATGGATTATAAACCCCTTTTAATTTAAATTTTATACAAAATGAATTTTTTTCTACGAAGCATTTTACAAAATGACAAAAAGGAATGTTTCTTTTAACCTATGCGGTGACAACGACCTTTTCCGCCGCCACGAGTATTATTTGGTCTTTGGTTTCCTCAACAAGCCGTGATGTTTTTTAAAATGAAATAAATACCATATACTCTTTTATGTATTGTCATATTGAAAATGGTTTATATAATGGGTTTTTAATGTCAATATATTTAAGTGATATATTGTGTTTGAAATGTGGAAATGTTTTCTTTCCATTATTTTTGTTTTATGTCTTATTATTTTATAATGGTACTTGGAAATTTGATGGGTGGTTACGTGATATACCATTTCACGGGTGGTGCCGTGAATACCAGGAAATGTGGTTACATTATAACCTCGAATTCATTGGGTCTGGAAGTCGGCCATATGAATATTCCAGTAAGTGATATGTGTGGAAGTCGACCGTATAGTTATTCCATTTAAGTATGTTTATGTCCCAGGTTACCTTTATATGTTATGTATATGGGTTTTATGGTAATATTTTTGTTACAAAAGGGTATGTAATGATCTTTTATTCATTGAAGAGTTTATACTACTTCATAAAGGTGAAAAGTATTACATTGATAAAGTACTCATGGTTTACATTTTTGTTTTTAAAAACTTATAGTTTTCCTTCTTTGTGTATCCCTTACTGAGATTTTTATTCTCACCCCAAGTTTTTTTTTTAAATGTTTTTCACAGGACTTAATGTTGAATAGGGTCAAGGATGGGAACAATAAAACATCATTCTATCTAAAACATGGAACTAGAAAAGTTTCTTTTTAAGAGTTTTTATTTTATGGAAACTTAGTATAAGTGTATACTTTGTAATCTTTTGAGATGTAATAGTTATGTACTAATTCTCTAAAACTCTAAACTTGAAAAGATCCTCTATGTGAATTATTCATTTAATTCAATAATTTGTAATGTTTAAGGCTGGGTCCTTATAGTTGGTATCAAAGGTCGGTTTAGATAACTTTAGAGGTTATAGTGTTGTTTAAGCATAAGTGACAAGTTTTGTATAACCACAATGGTTATTATATTAGATAGATTCATTGCTATTTTTTAAGGTTGGAATGAGTTTGAGATAACATGGATAAGTATATCTTAGTGTTCATTTTCCTCTTTAGTACATGATAATTTTTTTGACATACTCACACTGACCTTTTTGGTTTTAGTAAATGGATGGCTCTAGCAGGCACCAAAGTGGCAATGGGTTTGAAGGAAACTGTGGTGGTTCTCTGATTAAGAGACTGGATGAAATGTTGGATTCAATGAGAAATCTCGTGGTTATTCTAAACCAACTATCAGGATTCATGATCTACCACTTGAACCTTGGTGAGTTCTCTAATTCCTCTTGTACGAGAGAACCAACTTGATGTGGAAGTTCATGTGATAATTATAAAGGTAACCATTATGGTTTATATGATCCTTACTTTTGAGGTAATTATGGGTTACTATATGTTATGATGGAAGATGAAAGGCATGAGGTAAAATTGAGGTTAAATTATTTTATGGTTATTTTTGAAGATTTTATCTCTTATTGGGGAATGTTTAAAGAATTATATAGTTTTGGAAAAAGGACAACACGCAGACCATGTGACAACCCACCGTGTCGGAAAAAGCTGCGGGAATCAAACCCACAACCAAAGTGCAACTGGTATTTATTGCCTACCACTGAACTACATGAAGTCCATGTTTATTTTGACTAATTTTTTTTAGTTAGATGATTTTATGAATCAAGAGCATGTTGATTTTGGGTTATCTATGGAAATTATTAACCTATCATGGAGGATATGTGATTAGGTTAATTACTTTTCAGTATGAGACTTGAAGATAAACTGATGTTATTTGGATATAAATGTTAATTTGTACCTTGGGAGACTATGTGATTAAATCCTTCAGAGATTTGGGTTTCAGTATTAGTTTTGATTACATTGAAGAATTTTAGGGATAGATGTTTATTGAATGGTCTTTGTTGAACTTTGGGTATTGTTTGACAAATTTTGGAGATTAAGAATAGATTTTTTTTTATAAAGGATTATCCTTTGGGGGTTTTATCTGATCTCATACTAACCTTTTTTGTTTTAGTTTTGGTTAAGGTCTATAGACATGGGAAATATATAGTTCTTTTTTGTGGATTAGGTGATTGTCTGGAAGTTGATTATAGTACTCTTAATGTGAACAAGTCTACCTAAATACTAATCATTTGGGGAAAGTATGAGTTCGTGTAAGAAATCTAATAAAAGTTGAAAGTCAACATGGAATGTAAGCTTGTTTACTTAAGATCAAAAATAAATTCCTCAATGAAAAGTAACTTAAAACAAAAATTTTTTCAATTAACTTTTCCTACTGGGGAATTGAATACCGTTTAACCCACCACAAGTTTGTGATTTTCTTGTGGTTAACTTTCTCCAAAACATGTTTTCTATTACTCTCCCTCAGAACATGACCCCTTTCTTTTTCCTCCATATCCATGATTTACTACATGGAATCCTATTATGGGTTAACTCGAGTGACCTCTGTACTTCTCTCTCTTTCTTTTAAAGTGATTGTTTTACCGACTCTTGTTCTGATGTGGGACTTTCAATGAAGTTTCCGAGCCCAATTTTAAAATTGCGAGAACGCAATTCCCAAAAGGGGGGGGGGGAAGGATGTAACACCCCAGGTAAACAAAGAATATGGAATTTTTATATTTATCTATATTTGTGAATAAAATCTAAATATTAATTTAAAGGGAATGCTATGCTCGATGTCTTACCCAATACGCAACAACGAGATCCTTTGAAATCTTATGTTGCACTATAATAATAAAATAAGTTTATTTTAAATTGTAATTAACACCTAGTCATTGTAATGGCGAGAATGAACATAACTAACTACAAAATGATTATATATGTTTGTCAAATATTTTTACTTTTTACGATAAATGTTAGAGGATTAAAAATGTGAATGAATCCAATTTTAAGCATAAACATTATAATATTCTTTAAAAGGATGATTAACCGACTTTTTATGGCGAACCTCTTTTAAATCCAATTTTTGAAAATTTTATTTTGTATATTTGACAAAATAAAATTCTTCTTTAAAATCAGGACATCAAAATTTACTTTTTGTAAATTTTTGGTATTTTTACGACAAAGTTCATTTTTAATGAATAAGTGAAAAATGTTGTATTTTTATTCAAAATCTCTTTAATATAATTTATTTATATGATTAGATAATTTTTGAATTCGTTTTAAAGTTTAATTAGAATATATTTTTACCATTTAATCAAATGGTGGTCATTGTAATTAATTTCAATTTGAAATTGGACTTAAACTAGTGTCAATCTTTTAATAGATATTGTTTCTTAAAAACATGCTATTTGTTTTGACATTGGGAATTAATTATTAAATTAATTAATGAAACATACATATTTTGAATTATTTAAAATAGACATCATTTTTGAATTCGGAATAAAAAATATAGCTTAGGGTGAATTTTTGGTATTTTTCTGAAAAACTTCAATTTTTTATGAATAGTGAAACCACTAAGTGGTAGTTAAAAAAACGGATTTTTCATTTAAATGAAACTTTACCACTTCTGTGATATGATTTTCAAAAATATGACATACATGGTTGTCATTAGGATGTAAAATTTGGTTCAATGAGATTAAAATAATTTTTTAGTGAATAGTATCTTTTATGTTATATTAATCACGATTAGAGGTAATTAGTGTAATTCAAGGTAAAGATAATGTTATAATAATATTAAATCACCTTGACACTTTTCCTAACCTTATTGGATGAGTCCTGGCCGACCAAAAAAATACATGCGTCAACTTGGGGACCCCATTGAGCCACTTTGATAGGAAAATGACATTATTAACTTTTTATTTAAAGTTAAAATTAAAATGTCACAAACTTGTATTGTTTTAATAAATCAATTTTAACATGGGGATATACAAGTGATATTTTTTACTATAAATATTCATTAGAAAGATAAAAAGATTTCATACATAATGATATTTTATTTATAATTTTTAGAAATTAAATAAATTAATTTATTTATGACATTGTGATGATGCAGTGATTACCACATAAATGAACGATTTAAATAAAATGGGAAGATAGTGTGAAATATAAGTCCTAAACTAGTCAAAAACCTATTGAATTGGTGGATTTAAAAACCTTATCACCTTATACTCGAAATATATCCTTTTGGGACCTTTTAAAACCGAAAAGCATTTTATAATAAAGTTATAGATTATAACTTTCCAAGAGTGCCCCTCCTCTCCTCTTATAAAAGGCCCCCACCTCTACCACCTTACCCACACATATCAAGACTTTTTCTCGGCCAAACCCTTCCCATTTTATCTCTCCACATCCCTCTATTACTTCTAGAAGCCTCACATTGGGAATAATTATTTCCAAGGAAGCCTTTGAGCTCTAAATTAAAAAGTGTTACCCGATTTAAAGGTAGTGTCTTCTCTTGTGTTCTTATGTTTTATTTTGCTTTTCCAACCCCCTAAAATCTTTTTATTCCTTTATTTTGTAACAAAAACAGTATATTCAATGTACTAGGATGTTTTTATTAGAAGTATTATATCTACACTTACACACACCTTTTTCTAATGGTTAAAGAACATACTATTTCTGTGGATGGTGAATTACTGCCTCACGAAACGATGATTGTTCAATATTCTTTTAACACCTTTAAAGGTGGCCATTATGATGCCACTGTATTTTATATATGATATATATGGTATTTATTTTTCCCATATGATTCTTTATTTTATATTTAAAACACACCTTTGTGCTTTTCATGTTGTGCAATTGCGATAATTTCATACGAGGAATTGTGGACTACCGCCCCCTCAAGTGATGTGACTCGTTCATGCAATGCATGGAATGTATAAAGAATAAAATTAATGAAATTATGTGACCTATAAAACATATATATTATACTGGAACTATAAAATATATATATCTCTCAATTATTTTTAATTCCATTAATATGACAAAGAAATGAAAGTAGCGTTCATGTGTACGTACGGCCTACCGTCTCCATAAACGGTGCATTTCATTTGTTTTTATCTCCAAATGTTATGGAATATTATAAAATGAATATTTACTGGATATATATGATATTTAAATCATTAATACAATTCTAGAGATGATTTACTTATAAATACATGGACAATCATTTCCAAACAAGTTTATTTTTGACTCATGTACCAAACATCGACAAAAACGTATGATATGAACTAACATTATTAAACAATTATTATAACATTATAATATATGATATGAAATGAATAATAATATTTAAATGAAGTCCTTAAGAAATTATAAATTGACTAAAGTTTATTATTCAATAATATAAAGAAATCAACAAGACAAGTCGAACGTGAGGTAAGGGATCCTACCCCTCTCTTTCTTTTTAAGTACACTCTTTTATGTCATTCCTTTTAAGATCATCTTTCTTATGATTGGGATGTTCTTTTATATTAATCTTACTGTACTTTTTATGTTCATATTATTAGAGACTCTATTTTCTCTCATCAATCCATTTTGGATGTTTTGAGTGGTGCCGTTAGGCTGCCGAATTTTCGTAAGAGATCCAACCTCTCTCTTTCTTTTTAAGTACTCTCCTTTATGTCACTTCTTTTATGCTAATCTTTGTTATGTTGGGGGATGTTCTTTTATATTCCTCTTGCATTAATTTTTATTTTAATATGATTAGAGACTCTATTTGATCTCATCAATCAATTTTTGGATGTTTTAAGTGGCGCCGTTAGGCTGCCGAGTTTTCGTAAGGGATTTTTCATCTCACTTTTATTCTCGTGAGTTTTATGATACATTCTCCACCATTTCCTTTGATTGGTATATGTACTTACCATTATTCTAATCTTTGTGTAATATAATTTAATTTATGAGTAGTTACATTAATGTTGTATTGTCATTCTTTCATGGGGTGTATGTTTCGAAAGATACCCAAGTCGGTAAGGGAACCTTTCACCCTCCTATTTTTAAAAACTTATTTTTTTGGGTCTTTTAATTTACAGATTGTAATGTTGGGATATGTTATTTTATATCCTTATTGATGTAAATTTTATTTCCAAGTGATGAGATACCCTTTTTATCTCTCATCAACTCATTTTCCAAATTTTTAAGTGATGCCATTAGGCTGTCAAATTTTTGCAAGGGAACTTCTTAACCCAAATTTGATTCTTTGGGATAAACATGTACTCCTTGAATATGTCGTTCTATAAATATGTGTGAATGAACTCGGATTTTTTTACACTCAATATCCACTTATATTTGGTGAATTCAGTTGTCACACATAATTATGTAATTGATTTATCCTTAATTTGAGGATATCGTCTTTGTAAGGGACTTCGTCTCAATCTCCTTTCATTGAGGCATATTTTGTTCTAATACAAGGCTTTCTTTTATACGGTGTATAAAACCCTTTGACTTTTTATTTTATAAAAAAGGAATCTTTTTCTATGAAGCGTTTTAAAAAATGACAAAAATGAATGTTTCTTTTAACGTACGTGGTGACAACGACCTTTTCCGCCGCCGTGAGTATTATTTGGTCTTTGGCTTCCTCACAAGTCGTGATGTTTTTTAAAATGAAATAAATACCATATAATCTTTGATATATTTTGGTATTGAAAATGGTTTTTATAATGGTTTTTTATGTCAATATATTTAAGTGATATATTGTGTTTGAAATGTGGAAATGTTTTCTTTCCATTATTTTTGTTTTATGTCTTCTGATTTTATAATGGTACTTGGTCAATTTGATTGGTGGTTATGTGATAAACCATATGACGGGTGGTGCCGTGAATACCAGGATGGGTGGTTACGTTATAACCTCCAATGCATTGGGTATGGAAGTCAGCCTTATAGCTATTCTATTAAGTGATATGTGTGGAAGTCGACCGTATGGTTTTTCCATTTAAGTATGTTTATGTCCCAAGTTATATTTATATGTTATGTATATGGGTTTTATGGTAATATTGTGGTTAAAAAAAGGTAATTAATGATCTTTTATTAATTAAAGAGTTTATACGACTTCATAAAGGTGAAAAGTATTACATTGATAAAGTACTCATGGTTTACTTGTTGTTTTGAAAAACTAACAGTTTTCCTTCTTTTTGTATCCCTTACTGAGCTTTTTATGCTCACCCCAAGTATTTTTTGAAATGTTTTTCACATGACTTAGTGTTGAATTGGGTCAAGGATGGGAACAAGGAAACGTCATGCTATCTAAAACATGGAACTAGACAAATTTCTTTTTAAGAGTTTTTATTTTATGGAAACTTAGTAGAAGTGTCTACTTTGTAATCTTTTGAGATGTAATAGTTATGTCCTAATTATATAAAACTCTAAACCTGAAAAGATACTCTATGTGAATTATTCATTTAATTCAATAATAAGTAATGTTTAAGGCCGGATCCTTATATCAATCATGAGATTTCATGCGTGAGAATCCACCATACCTTAAGGGTATGAATGAACCTCAAGAGGTGGAGGATTGTCTTGAAAATATCGACTAGATATTTGAATTCCTAAATAGAATTGAGAATATTATGGTGAGGAGAACAGTGTTTAGACTCGAGGGTTATGGCCCAAGATGGGGGGGGGGGATTTTATCGAATTGGGATATATGAATTTGGGATTGGACTAGTAGGATTTGAAGCCTCTATTATCCTATAAATTCTGATTAGATTCATAGATGATGCTGAATTATCTAGTGTCCATCTCTTTTCTATAGAGAGATCATTTGGTGTTGGAATATTCCAATAAATTTTCTGAGATAGTTAATTTTTTACTAGAGGTTTTAAGGAATGAATAGATGAAATTAATGATATAAATGCAGGGTTTGTGACTAGATATTATATCACAGTTATTTATGATGCAATCTTTGACCTATATAGAGATAGTGGAAAGGGATATTATGGTAGAAATGAATATGGAATTAAAGGTCTGATATTATTCCCATTCTCTTCCACCCAGTGGTAGCAAAAGTGTAAATCCAAGAAAAAAAAATAAGTTGACGGATCATCACAGGAGTGGTTAAGGTGGTTATTTACAAAAGACATCTTTAATACCTCTAGTGGTAACTAGTGGTGTGAATCTGTCTTAATATTAGTGTGGAAATGTTTAACACACCCTGTATTATTTTCCATTACCTAAAAATTTGTGGAATAGTTTTAGATGTTATAGACATCGATATTATTTATTTAAATGCATGTTTATACATTTATATGGTCTGGTATTGTCAACTCTAACGGAAAAAATGGTTTAGTAAGATGATTAAAATAATTGGTGCCTCCATTCATAAGTCTCATGAGTGAAGAAACCTCATGTAGTATATGGGGTTCTAGCATAGGTTGATGTGGGTTCATCAATAGTGATAGGTACCATCTTTATTTCTTCTTCAATAGAAATTTCTTTATTTGATATTGGTTCAACACACTCATTTATATATATGTATATATATTAATTTATTGATATTCTTAAGGATCCGATAGATCCAATTTCCTTTTTATGTATTTAGAGACACCTATTGGGAAGATGAAATAGTATGGGTTTTGGTGTCCTACTTCTGCACTATTGATAACTGATGTGGACTTAGTCTAGGATTTATTTGTTCTTGATCGGGATATGTTTGACATCATCATCGTAATGGATTGGATTTTTTATCATCATGATGAGGTCTATTGTTATCCTTAATGTGTTTCAATTCTTACGGTCAATGGGAGATCATTGGTGTATCAAGTATAGTGGGATGAAAGGTTTTTTCATGTAGGACCTTCCCTCCCAAAGCTCAGGGGTTCGTTTTATACTACACAAGTTGACCCCAGTAATATTTCTTTTATAGTTGATCATTAAACTATTGTTCCAGAATTTCCATAAATTTTTTTAAATTTTTTTATCTAGTCTTACTCTATAAAGAGGGGTAGATTTTATAATTGATATTATTCTAGGTACATAATATATTTCAATAACATTCAATTATATCATGATAGTGGAGATAAAAGAAAAAAAAAACTCAGTTCGATGATCTGATGGTGAAGAGTTTGGTTCACCATATTTTATTTCTTATCTATCTATAGTTCTATTTTTTGAAAGTGTAGAAATGTTAAATAGGAGTGTGTTTGTGTGTATATAGATACTATCTAATGTCAAACTTAGTAACATTTAATAATAATTTCAAAAAAATCATATGAATTATTTTTATGATCAGTTATATGGGGGAATGTGGGTTTAAAAGATCAGTCCTCAATTAGGTTATCATGAACTCAGAGTCCAGGAGTGTGATATACTAAAGATAGCTTTCTGGAACAGTTATATCCATTAAAAATATCTTTTGATTTCATTTGGTCTAATTTATGGTCCTCTAGTTTTTAAGGATTTGATGAATCTTTTATTGAGTTAGTATCTTGAGAATTTTGTTGTATTGTTCTGGGATAATATTTTGGTTTAATTGAGTTATATTCTTGAGTAGAATCCCTATTTTATTATGGTTTTGTAAATCCTAATGAGATACCATTTTTACATAATTATCCAAAAATATAGTTTTTTGATATAATAGGTGATGTTGTTGGGGAAAAATATTTCTATACATGGCTTATCAGTTGATCCAAATAAGGTTAAAGCCATCTTTTCATTGGTTTCTCCATGGATTGTTTTTAGAAAGGTCTTGAATTCATATGTGATAGAATGAGTGAGTCTTATTTTCCCGAGATGGAATAAATTACGATATTGGCTCATATTTAGACCTTTTCTAAGCATGATAATGGTTATTTCATTTTTTATGATGCTTTTGGTGATGTTCTAGGTTGTTATATCATATAGGATGATAATCTGGTAGATTATAAATCTCATCATCTGTGATTTCATGAGATGAATTTCTACACTTGTGATCTAGATCTTTCCACTATGATAACCCTTCCCTTTAATAATTAATAATAAATGATTTATTACATATTATTATACTAAATACAAACCTAAAGATTGAGAAGTCTAGTCTATGAGGGAATAAGGTACATTACTTAACAATGTAAATCACTAAAAAATCATCTCTATTTAAAACATATTTAAAATGATACCACCTATAACAGCATGGGATAACATGGGGATACATAAGATAAGGGTGATCTATAAAGACCAGTAAAGGAATAAACATGGAATAACCTAAATGGAGTAATAAATATTATAAAATATTCATATCAATGGGGAATAAAAGGGTTGAGAATCATAAAAATGAATAATAAGACATGATATGACATGATAACATAATGGAAACATGATAATTGTAGAAACAACTTAAATAAATGAATCATAAACATAGGTTAAGAAAAACTACCATGACATCATGATAGAAAAATTCCCATTGAGGATTTTGGTTTTCTCCCTTTCCAAACATGATGAATCAAGAGTCTAAACATTATCCAATTCATTGGAGTACTATATAATTCTTGGGTTACCTATCACATTCTTTTCATTCTCATGATTAAGTGTTTCACATAGATCGCAAAAAATGGAATCATATATCATTACATTTTATTACATGATTAAGGGGTGAAGAATACATACATGTAAGTACCCAATAAATAATTATAAGTTTATAATTGTGAAAACCATTGATTATAAATGTGTATGGTATTTACTATACAATTATTTTATCATGGAAAATCATCATGAAATTTTGACAGCTTAACGATGTCAATTAAAGATTCATAAAATGAGTTGATGAGAATCATTTTGTATAAAAAAATAATGTACTAGTGAAATGTAAAAACATGTACCATAATTGGAATTGGAAATAGAAGGCATAATATTACGACCAAACATGAATAAATATGATAAGAAAAAGAACCCTTACTTGAGTGTACGACTCTAAATGCTTCATAAGAGCTTAGTGAGAGATTGGGGGAACCTTGGGAGGACTTTGGAATGGAGATGAAAGATGAAAGATGTGTTATAATGATTTTTTTGTGATGATAATGGGATATTGGGGGGTTTATATAAGAAATTACTGGGTATTTATTTATTATTTATCAAACATATGTTTTTAACTCTATGTAATAAAAAATCAAAACAGCAGACCTAAACATGGTTTTTGCCCATTTGTTCTACCAAATGGGAGTGGAATTCATTATTTTATGAGGAAAAGGGACGAATAAAATAAAATAATACACTTTATAAAGTTTATGGGAGTCATACTCATAAAGAAATAACATTAAAATATTAAATTATATTAACTGTTTTGGAGGATTCATAAATGATTTATAAAATTAATAAAATAAAATTAAAATCTAAGTATTTTAAAAGAGAAAAATTATATTTGGTTATTGATACCTTTTTAGTATTTGTTACATCAATTTTGCGACATTATTATGTCATGATCCATATAGTATATTTATACAATATTTAATTTATCCCAAAAAATTATATTGTATCAGATAATTAAGAACAATTCACCATTTGATAATTTCAAATTTTAGATTTAAAAAATAATATTAATTTTAAAAAAATAATTTCCAATATTTTTGGTTTTCACTTTTAAAATAATAATCTACATTTATTGGAAAATGATTGGTTTTTTGAAAATAATATTTTTTGAACCCTTATTAAAAATACACTGACATTATAAAAATTAGATGATACTTTATATTTAATAAAAATCATAATAATAACAATATTTTATAAATATATTATTTATTTCAAAAATTCATCAATTCATTAAAATAAAAAACTAGATTGTTATTGAATTCTAATTAAAAATACTATTTCTTATCTGTTGTATAAAAATAAAAAACATTTATAAAGTAATGATAATATGAAAATATGAACATTATTATACTTAAAATTCAATACACATATTCATATTATTATTTTATCAATACATATCCCCTTATTACACTAGAAAACTCTCTAACAATAAGTTGCACAATAGTGGTACATTCATGGGGTGGTTCAACATACGTGGTTTCGTCCATGATCTTGAAGAGATGGAACATATCCCATAAATGGTTTCACTTATGATAATGTTTTTGGATATCATATTGATCTTGGTCAAGGTAAAATCCCATAGATTCTATATTCCTCAAAATATTTCATGAATGGGATTCATAGGGTTCTATCCAACTGGTTAAGGCCATCATTTATTTTGTATGTGTCGATTGGATTGATCAAAACCCTATATTTATACTAATAATGCGATAATTGTTAAAAATATATACTATCAATGGTATTGATGTTTAATGGTATTTTAAATCTTATAGGATATAATAAAACTAATGAATTTCATTTGATTTATATATCTATATTACATAATAAGATGTTTAATTAAGTCATAAGGTGAATTTTATTTATAAATGTTTTAGTCATAACATTTATCTACCCTTAAAAAATTCACATTTGAAATTTTCCATTTACCACAATAAATAAGATTATGGTAATTCTATTTCATCACCTCCTCTGGTTCCCATGTCTCTTCTTCGTACTTTTTTTTTCTCTAGAACACTTTAAACTGGTGCATTATCTTATTTTGTAGAACATTATCAATCCAATATAATATTTTTTATGGCTTCTCATACTAGAAAATATAATTCTAGAATGGTATAACCTCTTGACTGAGCACAGGTGAGGGGTTTGTTATGTCCTTCCTTAATAGGGATATATGTAAGACTTCATGTACTTGATATAGGTTTGGTGGGAGTGAAAGTAGATAAGTCATCTCTCTAATACAAAGAAGGATCCCAAAGGGATCGATGTATCTTGGACTATGCTTTATCTTCTCCCTAAATATAATGACTTAATTTTATTGAGATATGTGGGGGAATACCATGTCTCTAAAATTGAAATATAGGTCTTATTCATGATTCTCAGAATAGATCTCATATAAACTCTAAGTATCATTGATGTTTTGTTGAAGGGTGTTATTCACGTCCATTATTTCATCAACCATTTACGAACCAAGCAGTTTTCATTCCCCAAATTCATCCTTGCATGTAGGTGTTCTACATATCTTTCCATAAAGGGATTCCTTTGGATGCATTTGGTTTATTAGCTAGACACTATTATTATATGACAACTCAATAAAAGGAATATGTTGATACCATCCTCTTTGATGTCATTTGACCAAGATCTCAACATGTATTTTTGTGTTTTTTTAGTCAAATATGATTATACATCATTTTGACAATGATAATTCATGTGGAATTCATCTTAGTAATTATAGAATTTTGGAGACTCTTCTAGAAATTAAAGGTAAATCTTGGATCTTGATCAGATATAGTTGATAGTTGTTTTCAATATAGCCTAACAACTTCTCTAATGTATATCCTTGAATGTTGATTGAGTGATAAGTCCTATCATATAGAAATTAATAGTATAGTATTTAAAAGACAATTCACAACAACCCATATAGAATTATTTCGTTATAGGGTCATTAGAGGACCAGTGAAAAAGTCCACTATGATGTTTTTAAATTTCCATGTCAATATCGGCAATGGTTTCATCATACCCTTGTAGTTTTTATTATCTTCATTCACTTAATGAAATACTAGTCATATTGATGTAAATTCTATGATCCTTTACTTTATATTGTCCCATCAATATTACTCTTGGAGATCTCGAAACATCTTTCTACTTCCAGTATGGATAGAGAATGTTGAATTATGTGCATCATCCAATGACTCCATATTTGACAGATGATTTTATGGTACACATAACTGTGACCCAAATCCTACAACTCATTTTTCATTAACATTGAATTATATGGATTTACCCTTTAAAATAATTTCCAATTTCATAGGAATTCCCTAATCATCTCTTTTTTCAACCTTTATCATCTCTATAAGGGAAAATTGAGTAATCATTTTTCAAAGGAGTATTGATGTTCATTCCTTTATGATTCCCATATCAATCATTTACATATCTAATAAGATCATATTCCTCTAAATTATAATAAATTATTGAATTTATGGATCTTTTTAACTTATAGAATCTTCCAATTTATTCATTTTCCTATGATGGTAGTCAATTGATAAGTCATAGTCCATGATCATCTCTAACCATATTCATTGGTGCATCATATCATTCATTGTGAATATATACTTGAGGATTTTATGATATAAATATATATATTTCAAACATCACTCCAAGGATATAATTCTTCCATATTTTCAAATAGAAGATCACTCAAGCTAAATCCAGTTCAAGTGTTGGGTTGTTCCCCTCATGAACATTCAAATTCATTGAATAATAGGATATAATTTTGTCATTTTTCATTAACAAATAGCCCAATACCTTCTTCAATGAATCACTGAATACCATGAAAAGTTATCCACTTGTGGTTAGTTTGAGTACAGATGTAGTGATAATCCTTTTTCTCAACTCTTTCACACTCACTTCACATTCATCATTCCAAGAAAACATGACTCCCTTTCGATCCATCTTGGTTAGAGGGTTTGACAATCCCATGAAATTTCTAAAAAATTGAAAATAGTGCACATATAATCCAAGAACACTACATATATCTCTCCTATATGTTGACCTCATATTTATTGGTGATGATTTTCCCCATCATGAGACTTCATTCAACAAAAACTCTCAATTTTTTGTACATTTTATAAAGCTTCTCATTTGATATGGTATTTAGCTTAGTCCTTAGATAATCCACACTTTCCTCCTTTATATTGGAGTATAATTGAAAATAACTTATCAATACTATCATAAATATATCATGGTAATCTATAATGTCACTATTCATCACGTCTGGTAATATTTCTAGATCATTAGTGAGACTAAATGGCATAACTATGAACTCATAGTGCTCGTACCTTGTACAAAAATCATTCTTCTATATATCGTCCTTCTACTCCAAAACATGTCAATATATTGACAATATATTCACCTTGGAGAATTATTGTTCTTAAAATATCTAATCATACAAGTCATCAATATGTGGTATAGAATATTTTTTCTTTATTTTGATCATGTTCATCTCATGATTATCAATTAAAATGCTAATTGACTCATCCTTCTTTTTTATAAAGAGGACTGGTGCATCCAAAAGTGAAGCACATGGGAGTATGAAACCTTTATCTATATTCTACCATAGTTATTTCTTCAGCTGATCAAGTTCCAAAACATCAATCCTATATAGATTCTTCGATAATGGTAACACCATAGCTATACGTTTGATAAAAAAATTAACCTCACTGCTAGGAGGAATACCAATAAATTATTTGGGAAACACATCAGTATATTGCCTCGTAATAAGAATGACTTCAAGGATGGTATTATAATATGTCTCAATCATTAAATCTAGATATTCCTATTCATATGTAAATAATATCCATTCTTTAGATGATATATTTATTGAAGATTCATCCTCCTCATTACACTTATATTAAATTAGGGGTCAATTATCGATATGGATAGTGATTTTGTTCTCATAGTAGTTTATGTTAGCTCTATATATGGAAAGCCAATCCATACCCCTAATTTCATCAAATTCCACCAAAGGATGTCTGAAAAGGATTTCTAGGATGTTCATCCCACAAATTTGTATGGGGGAGGAGTTGTATACTTGGGATGCAATAATTTCCAAATTTGTTTTTTTCATCAACAACTCAACTTCCATGATTTTTTGTGGTGTTTGAATAGTTATACTAAACATTCATGATATAAATGAATGTGTAGAACCAGAATTAAAATTTATCATCACTATTCATTAATGAATAACTAGAATACTTTTCAACACCTTATTATCAAGATCCACATCATGGGTTGTGATAGAAAAAATCTCACCCTTATTTTCTAAGCGGTTTTTGGTTGTCTCTGAAGACCCATGTATTATTGCATTGGATTTAAAAGTACCCCAGTTCTTATAAGTTTAAGTAATGGACAATGAATTGAGGGTTTAATGGAGAATTAATTTCCACTATCTTATATGTGGGTTTTCTCTATAGGAAATTTCTACATATGTGTCCTTCCTTCCATCGCCTAATGCATTTTTCTAATTCCCCTTGGGAAATTTCCAAGATGATTCTTTCAAAAAATTTAATAAATGGGATGTTTAAATTTCATAGAAAAATTCAATTTCTCCGTCAGGCCACCAAAATTAAACTAATTTTACCACTAATTATCCCTATGATAACATTGAGATTCACTAATCCCCTTCTCGACTTTGAGGGAACATCAAACAATTTCCTCATAGCTAACAAAGTATCATATCATGATATATTATCATATAGTAGGTTTTATCCCACCAAAGGAGTGGTAGGCCTTGTATTCAGGGGTAACAACAATGTTAGAGACTAATCATGCTAGTCTTTTCATGTTTTCCTCGTATGACCTGAATGATTCATCAACATTTTCCTTTAGTGCAAGGAAATAAATTTTCGTTTTTTGTCATAGAGGTCAAGGAAAATATTTATCAAAACCCGTTTTTGTAATTCCTTCCACCCCATTGCTTTGATATCATCATCAAGAACCATATTTTTGATCAATTCCCCCCACTAACCACCTTCTCCCTCCATATCATAAATATCCAGTAGAACCTTCTCTTTCCTATAACATTTAAGGATATGTAGTATCTTCCCAATAGAGTGGATTCGTTATTCCAAAATTAAGGTATCTTATTATCCATTGAATATAGGGGCCCTTTTGCATATAAATACATCAATTGTAGCTTTTCCATTCTTAGGGGGATTTGGAAACTCTTCCTTATCCATGTTTGTATTCATAACCTTAGTCAATTGAGAGAGTATCATCACAATGTTTATGATTTTCTCTCCCATTAGGTTGGGAAACCCATTGGGGATGTCATCACATTGCTTATTGCATTAATTTTTTACCCAATTCATCATATTTCCATCCATTTTCAAGAGTAAAGGGAAAATAAGGGATTCTTAATTTTAAACAATTAAACACATATATTGTAATCCAATGGCATTAAAGTGATAACATATAAATTAAATGTGTTTTATAAACTTATGTATTTCTAGGAAAAAAATCTATGTTATCCATGATCTATTTCATAATATATATTCTTATGATTATTTAATTGTACCATTAATAATGGTTTGTTACAAGAATACGAATTTACCAAAGAATAACCCAATTAGAGTGAAAAACCTGGTGTACATTAGGGCCCACTATTGTACTTTAGTTCCTAAATGAGTCTATATCAATGCGGTGTATTCAGTTTTTAGCCCTATATACATTTGTGCTACAGCCACATCCACTTGTAGTATCCATAAAAAGATTTATTTTACTGATAAAACACTTACTCAATACTTAAGAAAATTGAGGGATGCTTTTTTATTTATATTCTTATCCATATGTGTTTTAGTATATTTTTATAACACAAACCCAAAAAAATAACTTCATTTTTTCGTTCATAAAATTATGACAAACCTTTTCATTATTAGAAATTAATAAATAATTTATTACATAAGATGAAAATTAATATAGCCACAATGATATAAATTTTTAGTATCTCTTGGAATTAGGTACATTACATATCAAAATAAAAGAACAAAAAACATCAAATTTATTGAAAACTTCCTTGTCATGCTAACACTTGAAACTATATGGGATAACCATTGGGAATACAAAATAAAGAAATATTTATAAATTCTAATAAGAAAAAAAACATGGAATAAAATTAGGAATTTAAAAAATGCTAAACAATAGTCATATAAATGGGGCCTAAAAGGGGTGAGAATCATAAACATGAATAATAAGACATGATATATCATGATAACATAATGGAACATCATAAACATAGGTCAAGAATATGTAACAAGACATCATGATGGAAAAATAATGATAACAGAATCTATTTTAATCCCTATCCTAACATGATGTCTCATGATACTAAAAATTACCCAATGCATTGGAGCACTATAAAATTCTAGGCACACTCATAACTTTTATTTCATTGTCATGATTAAGTGTGCCACATATATCACAAAACATGGAATAATTTATAATTACATTTTATTCCATGATAATGGAGGGTGTAATACTTACATGTAATTCACCAATCAAGAATTATATGTTCACAAAGTTGAACTCCATTTATTTGAAATTGGTATGATATTAACTACAGAATTATTTTGACATGGAAAATCATGGTGAAATTTCTATAGCATAATGGTGTCACATAAATACTCATAGAATGGGTCAATAAGAGTTTAAAGGGTATTTAATAATTTAAAATTAAAATTTGAATTAATAGGTACATGGAAAAACATGTCTCAAGAATAGTAATAGGATATATATAAGGCACAATATAATGAAGAAACACGAATAAAAATGAGAAGGAAAAAACCCTTACTTGAGTGTGTGTATCCAAATGATTTGGAGAAGCTTCTTGAGAGCTTGGGGGAACCTTGGGAGGACTCTATTGAAATTAGAGTATATTAAGGACGTGATCTAATTATTTTTAGTGAAAATAAATGGGTTATTGAGTGGATTTATATAGGAAATAAGTGGGGATTTATTTATTATTTCTCAAACATATGTTTTGGGAAATACATAATAAAATAACCAAAACCAAAAACCCTCCAATGTTTTCCTCACAGGGTTTCTACCAAATGGGAATGATTTTCATTATTTTATATGTTCAAGTTCCTAACTTAGTAAAATACTAAACTTTCTAATGTGTATGTGATTCATACTCTTAACGAAATGATTATAAAACCCTAAAATATATTAATGGTTTCTAAGGATTCATATATTTTTTATAAAATTAATCAAATAAACATTAAATAAAATTATTTTAAATGGAAGAAACATATTTTTTCATGGATTCCATTTATATTGTTTATTAAATAACTTTTGGGTCATTATTATGTCATAATACACACTATATATTTATATATTAATTAATTGTAACCTAAAATTTCAACTACAGAAGAAAATAATGAAAAATTCAACAATGGATAATATTCATATTCTCATTCCAAAAATAATATTCATTTTATAGGAATAATTTTCTAAAATTTTTTATTTTATATTTTAAAATAGGTATCTACTTTAATTGAGAATTGTAGGGATTTTTTTGAAAATAACAGTTTTCAAAGCCTTAAAAAAATTGAATTTGTCTTTATAGAAAAATATATAATCCTTCATATTTAATAAAAATTAATTAACAATATTATTTTATTAATATAAAATTTATTTTATAAATACATTAATTAATCAAAATAATCTTCTTTATTGAAATTGAATACCAATTCGAAATACAGTTCTTTATTTTTTATATAAAAATAAAGAACACTTATAAAGTAACAATAAGAATAAAATATGACCAATATTATTTTGAAAATAAAATATAAATATTATTATTATTATGGTCATGAATCATAACCCTTTAATGAACTAGATTATACCCTATGGTTAAGGTGTGTGATGGTGATATATCCATGTCGTGGTTCGGCATACATGGCTTGAGCCACGATCCATATGAGCTTGAACTTCTCTTGTAAATGGGTTCACTCATGCTTAGGTTGTTGGATATTAGCATGGGATTAGTCAATGGAAAAGGCCAATTATGATATATCCCAAATAATCTATGATAAATGGGAATCATAGGGTATGATCTTCATGGTTTTTGTCATCACTTCCTCTGTTAATGTCAATTAGATTAATCAAACCCAATATTTATACTAATAATGAGATCACTTTTAAATGGATATATGATCAATTTTATTGATTCTTAATGGTATTTAAAATCTAATAAGATATAATAAAACCAAATAAGTTCATGTGTTTTCAATATCTATATTAAATAATAAGATAATTAACTAAATCATAAGGTGGATTTTATTTATAAATGTTTGGGTTGTTACATCTATAGTTATGAATGAACATACGTGTTGGAAAAACTATATTTTTGGGGTGCGTTTTGTAGTCTTTTAGGGCCATAAGAGTTTGAGATATATCTTTATATAGAAAGAATTTAATCATAGAAATAGATGATGGGTGGAATACCATTAGTTGTTTGAATTAGATATCTCCTAAACCATAGGTAATGGGAATGTTATTGTAGACACTCATAGATGGAAAGTACAGTCATATGGTTTTTTGGAGTCGATTGAAATATGATAATTATGAGACTATTTTCTATATTCTTTTTAGATTTATAGAAAAAAATTTTAGGTATGGTTCTAACTAGTTTTATTTATCACCTTCTCTTCTTCATTCAATCATGTAGATCCAATAGTATGATTATGAGTTCAGAGTAATTTGAGAAACCTGATATGGTGGGGAGACTATTTCTAATTGGTCTCTCAATTGAAATGATGTATTCCATTTTTGGATTAGTTTTTCATCCCATTATCTGTGAGGAGTTAATTTTTGTTTGATTATAATAGTTCTTCTTGGTTTTCATCTATGAACTACTAATATTTATTATGACATGAGACAGAAATTATGGTGGCCAAGTATGAAACATGAAATTTCTGAATATGTTTCCCACTATTACATTTGATAATAGATTGTGGAAGAAAATTTAAAAACATACGCTTTTCATGAGATGCATCTAGTTTCGTTTAGAAAATGTGATGAGTTATCCATGTACTTTTTTGGGATTAACATATAATTTCTAAGGGAGGAATTATATTTCGGTGGTGGTTGATCAATTGAAAAATTCAACTCATTTCATTATATTCAGGGACACCAAATAAGTTGATGATATGGGTAAGTTGTATATACATAAAATTATGAGGTTTCATGGGTTCTTAATGAAATTATTTCATAAATGGATAATAAGACTACATCAAGGTTCTAGAGGATTATTCAAGTGGTAATGAGGACTCGGGCCAGGTTGAGTATATCTTCCCATCTATAGATGGGTATTCAGAAGAAGTATGATATTTAGATAAATGAGGATATGCTTCATGAAAGTGTCATGGATTTTGAAGGATCTTGGGATAACAATGTGGGACTACTTGAGTTTACATAAAAAATAGTTATCTATCAATGATCATAATTTATACTTTCAAGGATTTTTATGGTATCCTCTTTGTTAGGAAGAGGTGGTAAAAGATTATTTAGTGGTACTGAGCTTGGTTCAAGAGATTTTCATGAGAATTTAGTATATACATTCATTCCTGGTCACATTTTTGAGTAGAAATAAATCTTATGTGGACCATCATTTTTTTTCCTTGTTATATTCCATAGGTGTCTCATTTTCCTTGAAATATTCTCCTTGTTGGGTCACCATCAGCTTAGAAAATAGTTAATGTTTTCTTCAAGATAAGTTGGATTGTTTGAGGTCACTGAGTATCATGGGATGTTCTCTTATCGGTTTTCATTGTTGGATCAATTGATATGAATTCATGATGTTTTTCACATATTTTATCTAAAGAAATTTTATCATGATCCCTCTCATTAACTGAGTATGGAAAATATTGAGTAAGAGCCCGAGGTTTTTATTGTGTAATAGATATTAAAGATATTTGATTCTCAAGTTAAATTATTTAATGGGAATATAATTTTGTCTCTTGTATATTTATGGAGGCACTGATTAGATTATCATGATAATTGGGATTATGATTTGTTGATGAATAAGTAGTTCCCTCACATTTTTATCAAACATTATTATTCAACATGACTTCCTAGAGACAAAATATCTTATGGTGGGGAGTATATAACATCATGTTATCATCATTAAGTTATTTCCAATAAATTTCTTTTTTTCCTCTTTAATTAGGTGTGCCTTGGGAATCCATATAATGAATATCATTTTCTAGTGAAAATTAACTACATTTCAATTATTCATGTTTATTTGAATTAATGAAGTATATATATAAACATGCAATGGATCAATTGGTTTCTCCCAATGTTCAAATAATTACCAAGGTTGTTTGGGGTTCCATGTAAAAATATGATGTTTAGGATGTCTTTTTGGATATTACACAATCTGTAATAGGTTTATCCAGCATTTATTTGAACACCAGGAAATGTCGCGAGCTTACTACACAGTGTGAAAGAGTACAAATTGTGTACTGATTACACATAATTAATGTTGGAAATAATGTTTTTAATTAAAATTGGATGGCGTTTTCACCATACTTGAGTTCGATGGATTACATTATTTTAAATGGGATTATACACTATCTAATTGTCATGAGATAGGATTTTAGTTGCTGAACATATAATTCTTATTTCATTCTTCTACAACAGTCTTCCTTATATATGTAGAATCATTATCCAGTGATTTTAGAAACCACTGATCATTATCTATAAATTCATTTTCTGATTAATCCTTGAGACGGTTGCATTTCATTTCTCTATGTGATTAATACTCTCTACTTATTCATTTCCTTTGATCATGGTAGCATTGTTGCATTTCATTACTAGATACGTTGACTTATAATGATGTTTCTTCATCATTATTTATAGATATTTTTTGAGATCTTCCTTTTGGGGATGATCTTTTCTTAGTTTGTGTGAATCATGTGTGTTTTATTGAGTTCTCTCGTAATATTTACTCTTCTATAACTATTTTATTAATGTGATTAATTCTAAGATGGAGGATTTTTTCTAGTTCATTGGTTGTAATTTTTATGTTTTTCCTTGTTGATGGATCCCTTCATGGGTATGTGCGACCACAAGTTTGGATGTAGGTGATTCCATATATAGATTCTGTTAATTAACTTCATTGCTCTAGTTTAGATAAAATATTTATTAAATTAAATGGAATGATTTAATGAATTAATATTTTGTGTAGAAATAGGTTTCTGATAAAATATTTATCCCATAGCTTTGGGTAAATGAAAAGTGTTTATGAAAGAATTGTTAAATGGTTTTATAAAAAAATTAATGAATTATTTATATGAAAATGAATTGATTAAATGGTTGGAAAATGGAGCACATAAAAATACATGGGTACTTATGGGGAAGGTTTAGTAATATACCTCATCCACTATAACACCCTGAAATTCTTAAAAAAATATTGTGTTCAATAGTTTATATGTCACACAACACCAAGACTATAATAATATATAACACTCAAAAAATTATGGAATATTTAAATTTTAAATAAATTAAATATATTTGATAGATTTTAACAAAAGAAACACTAGTATTAGCATGTGTTACATTTATCAATGAGTTTCTTTGAAAGCATGCTCTATACACAAGGCTGAGTTGTACCGAACAAACAATTTACTATTAATAATATTACTTAATATGATCATTATCACCTAGACACTATAATGGAGGGTATCTGTTGAATTACATAACCTGTGAAAATATATATTATACACACATATATTTGTTATATATTCTTATTAAATAAATTAGGTATCATTAAAATGAAAAATAAATGTTTTCTGGAGAACTATATTTTTCAAATAGATGGTTTAATCATACTTTGGGAACTTAATTTAAATTTATTTCAAACCAAATTTAAATATATTATCAGAAAAAAGAAGTTTATTTTTTTAATTTTTTATACCATATTTATCTAATAGATAATCAATGATATGTTGATGATAAATGTTTTTCTAATGAAAAGTAAATAATACAGAATTTTAAATGAAAACTACATATTAATTTAAATAATTTATAATGTTGAATAATACTTATAATAGGTTTTGAATTAAATTTAGTAAAATTATATATCAATTAATCAAATTTATGTCATTGGAATTTTTTTAATATTGAATTTAGATATCATAACTTAGTAAACTTCTAAACATTTTTACTTTAAAAATACGCTTTCTCACCATGACTACAAAATTAATTTAAATTAGAATTTGACACTTCTCTTAATTAAATTTAGATAAATGGATTCCTTATTTTTATTCACCGTAATTTATAATTTCATATAATACCAACTTATGTTTTGATCAAAATGAATTGTGAATGTAGTTAATATTAATGTGGTTAAGTTAAAATGTATTTATATAGAGTTAAACTAGGAAGATAAGGGTAAAAATGGCATATACATATGTAAAAAAAACTATTTTATGGACTTATTTAAAATATTAAATATCAAAGGTTCTATATTAATTAATTTTTAACCCCTGTGTCATATTAAAAATGTGGGAGCACTCAATTACTTTCAAAAATACTATGTTTTTCCTCTCCCCTACATATAAAAGGCCACCCCTCTCCTCCCTTCTTCACACCATAAAAACACTTTTATTCGACCAAGAACTACTCAAAAACTTAAAAAATTCAATACCCCCATCCTAGTGTCATTATTATGAAAATAGATACAACCTATGAAGGATTTAGTCTAAACCTACCGACGATACATGAAGAGGAAGTAATGTTATTCAATGACGAAATTTATTTTAATTCTTTCTCTGCCTCATTAAAATATTATAATACAATGATTATATAATAAAAAATTTGTCCTAATATTTGGGAATATTTTTATCACAATATAATGACTTAATTCTATCTCCAATTCCATAAAATGGGTTACCAAATCATCATTCATGTGTATGATGGACTACTACCTTGTAAACTAAAGTTGTTCGTTTTTCCATTTCAAAATATAATGGTTGGATATGAGAATTGATATAAATTTTATATATGAAATTTATAATATATTTATATATATTGAGTTACTATATCATACATATATATACATATATATATATATATATATTCACCTTTCATTCCGTATGAGATATGAAAACGTCGCTAGTGTGTATAATGGACCATTGTCTTGTGAAGCTATATGATTTCTCTTTCACTAAAGCTTCACATTAACGGTGATAAAGATAATTTTAATGATTAAATGTGATATAAATAATTATTATATAAATGATATATTTATCATTATGTAAATATAATATATATCATTTTCTTTCTTTCATTCTCATTCATGTAAAGATGATAACACCATTCATGTATGTATGGACTTCCACCTTCACGAAGTGATGTGACTCACTTTTCATCACCAAACCACATGGTTGAAATATCAAATTATATAATATTATACTAATTCTATAATGAAATTTTATAAATGTATAATATCACTTACACATTTTCCATACTGGTTAGTGAAAATTGGAAATGTTACTCATGAGTACGTATGGCCTACCTTCTCCATGATTGTAACATATAATTTTTCATTACCATCATTCACGATGGGTTTTAAAAGTAAAATTGATTAAAAATAGGATAATTATTTATTTATTATTATTATTTAGATGATATAACTATATAAAATGTTCAAGAACCATATCTTTCATTATGAAACACAAATTGAGAAACACAACAATTAACACCTAAAACAACGAAAATACTGAAAGCTAAATAACGAGCATGTTATAATATGGTATAAAATGATCATATATGATATTAAAAAATTTAATTTAATTTTATTATAAGATATTAACATGTTTAAAATGCCAATAGAAGAGGTTAAACGTTGTTCAGCCAAAGGTAAGTATAAGGTTAGGGATTTCATCTCAATTTCATTTCATTGAGGCACATTGTAATGTTATGAACCAAATTTATTTTATATGGTTTATATAAAAAACCTTTGATATATAATATCATGAATAATTAATTATTAATGGTATTGTAAGTTTAAATAATTTTTTTTCATCCAATAAGTTTTTAAATCAATGTTACCTAGTGGTACATAATTTCATAACACAACTTCTTTTCATTGGATTATATTACTTCTTCGTAGTATTTGATATTATAATATTATGTATATATTGAATTTTGACTATATATTTTTATATTTAAACACTAATTATGTGTTTTTTTATAGATAAACCTCATATATTCACTTAAAAAATCGCACTTTAATATTATGACAGTTGTAAGGGTTTGTTTCTTAATCTCATTCTAACCTAGACTGTATAATCTTAAATTTTATGCAAAGGAAATTATTTAAACATTTTTTAATAAAAACATTAAATTTTATTATCCTTTGGTTATTCATGATAACATAACTAATAGTACCATTTTATAACACATTTTTACTTAAAAAATTTTAGAATTGTTTTTAAAAAAATCCTACATTATTTCTCTATTCAGTAAAAAAAGTTGTTTTCTTCCAAAAATTTTTTTTTAATATATATTTGAAAAGAAATTTAACCATTTTGAAATGACTAATTAGTGATATTTTTATCTATTTTTACTCTTTTCCATATTTTAATAAATGAATATTTTTGTTTTTTTTTTCAAACAAGGTACGTTTCTTTACTGTTTATAATATAAAAGGAATGTTCTTTTTTCCTTTTATGGAATGATGGAATTGCCCATATTAATATCATTGACACTTCCTTTGAATGATTACAATGATATATTTTTTGAATAAAATAATTTTTAAAATATTTTTCAAATTTATATTTTTATGGAATTTATTTTTGATGATAAGGGTTTTGAAA
This sequence comes from Viscum album, assembly GCA_963277665.1. Lineage (NCBI taxonomy): Eukaryota > Viridiplantae > Streptophyta > Magnoliopsida > Santalales > Viscaceae > Viscum > Viscum album. The sequence continues at coordinate 1,234,170,145 of OY728136.1, read as the reverse complement.
CTGATTTATGATTTAAAATTTTATTTTCAAAATTAAAAGGATATTTTACTCGTGAATGTTTTTTAAATTAATTTTTATGGTATTTATGTTCATAAATGTCAAAAACCATTTATTATTACTCTAATGGGTAGATTTTTTATTGATATAATTATTGTTCTTCCCCTAAAAGGCTTATGATTATTTTGATCACGGATAGTATTGAAATTCAGTTCCGTGAATAATTATTGTAGTTATTAAATTCCCCAGGAGTTTAATCACTTTCTTGTAACTATTGAACTTTTAATTTACCCTAAATATTCAAATCATTTATCATGGATATAATTATTTCTTAAACATTATATCATTTATACTTATGGTATTTACATTGAATGATTTTTTATTGACTAGAGAAATATTGATAAATCATAATCTTTTACTTAATATGGATATTAGATAAGTCACATAGTTTATGAATTAAATCGATTATTTGATATATGAAAATTTATTTTGACTATTAAATAAGTGAGTTAGAGACCAGAAGATACAAACCCCTTGATGCATCAATAGTCATATAGGATGAATCAGATGGGTATTATTTGTTAAATGAGTTATCACTAATTATGTCCTAAAATGTATTGTGGATGGATCAATATAGAAAAGGTATCATCTGATTGGGAAACATGATGTTCAATATTTAATAATTTCCTTCATCTCACTTATTATTACTATACATGATATTATCTTTGGATGCATTTCACTTTTAATTATTGATTAAATGGAACATGTTTTTAGTTATTTATATTTCCATATAGATTATACCTTATCCTGATATGATAGTACGTTTATTAATTAAGTGGCATGTGTTTTTATTATTTAACATGCCATTGATTATTCTAGTTAACGAGTAAAATAAAATCTGATGAAATGTGTGTTCATATTCTGAATTTTAATTATTTTTAAATCCTTATTGATAACACTTCATTTATTCTTGACTGATTCTATTTTACTAATTTTTAATGATCATTTGAGATCACATTTATTTTTTCTCCGTTCCATAGGATTCTATGAAGTTTGCAATGACTGAAATATAAGGATATAAACTATGGAATAAATTTATTCTCAAAAAATATAAGTAGTTTTTTTATTCTAATGTAATGTGATACATATGTCTTTATGCAGTTTATCAAGACTACTAAACTATTATTTCCTTTAAGATATGAATCCTGGAATATTATTCCATTATATAATAGTATGATACTATCTCTAGGCTACTGGGGATTGGGTTTCTATAGTTATTATCATATGAAGTTTAGTAGAAACCTTGGGAACTAGATTTATAAAGTCATAGATTATTTAAATTAATGATATAATAATAATTTTAGATAATAATAGAAGAGCATCCTAATGTTTTGGTAAATAAGATATTGATTTCTGTTTTCACCAAATACATCCCTATCTGGATATTACATGTTTATGTGGTTCGACCAATGATGTACCTAGGATTGATAACACTGAAATGGAACATTGGTCTTGACCCGATCATCATCTGGTGAATTAAAACAGGCCTTACAATGCACTTGGTTTGACACTCCTGGGGGATATGTTTAGGATTAATCACATTTTATTTACAAACCATTAAGAAATATTTGAATATATGATGATAATGAATGAACATGGATAAACATAAAGAGTCACAAATTGTAGATAATGCATCATTATTTAGACATCCCATAAATAATTATACAGTTTTCCCACTAAGAATATGGTTACTCACACTATTATTTTGGTTGTAGTCAATGGGTAAAAAAATGTGATATAATTGAACGTGGAAGAAAATGTGGTCACCATAAGCAACCAAATGGGACTTGATTAGAGTGAAAGATATTTTTTTTATTCCGAATGTATTTTCCTAAAATATGATTAGAAAATTATTTCATAACCAAATATCAATTGCACTAAAAATAAAAGGATGGATTTCACCCTGATTATGAATGTTGAAGAATGCGGTGGAAATAATGTAACAGCCTAACCCTAGATGCCCAGAGCCAGTGCATTATTTTAATACATATGAATGATTACAAAGAATAATATCCGGAAAGACCAATCACTTTAGTATCTTTGGAAGTACTAGATATATATTTATGTTTTACATTACATCATGAAATAAAAAACCAAAATGGTTTCCCCTTTGAAAAATCTTACATCCCTTAGCCTATTCCTATAGGTTAATCATAATATAATTCTTCACATCCTGGGAAAAATAAAACATAAGAAAGGGGTGATCTCAAATGATCAATAAGGATAATAATATAGCGTAAATTGTCATAAATTAGAATAAACATTTAACGAAATGTATAAGACTAGAACACAAGCCTTTTAAACTTAAAATTCAGTATAATATGGAAATTATAAATCAAATAATGTCATTTACTTATTCACATGGATATTATATAGGTCTAATAATCACATGTAATATCAATAACCAATTTCATAATGATGGAATGCATAATTCTAGACTTCATAACCACATAGTAAAGGCCTTGTGCCATTATTACAAATAAGATTTTATCAAGGCCTTCTTCCAAGACACTAGTTTGTCTCATTAGACCTACCGATGAATTGAGAAGCTATAGGGGGCTCCACCCATCACTTAGTAAGTCCAATCCATTCCTTATATGAAAGGGTGAATCATAATCTAAACATCCATATTAAAACTAGAATACAAAATGTCAATAATTTAAACATAAATCATGAATGGTATAAAAATAGCTCATCCATAGTCAAACATAACACATTAAATACAATATAGAAATTTTTTTATAATAAATTAACCTCATTCCAGAATAATGAAGGATATTGACATAGATGAAAATAAGCATCAAATCTATTTGAGAGAAATATCCCCCTTTTTCTTGAAAACATTTAAAAGTATCATTATTTATCAAAAAGATGTTTCAAATGGATTTTTGAATCAAAGCTTCCCATACCACATTCAAACATTTAAAATGAATTTTCATTTTAATATATTAATGTCCATATAAATAAATCCTTAAAATCATTTTTAAAATATGGACATTAATGATAAATATTTAGAAGAATAAATTTTTAAAACATTTAAAATGATATTTCTGTTTGAGTTCCTAACCAAATGAGAGATTCTTGAATACAAATAATTGAGGTAATTAAAAAATAATAATATAATGAGAATAAAGGTATTCGTGATATATTATGTCATAGTACAATATATACACCTAATAAAATTGAATTTGGTCTTGACAACAAAGAAGTATCAATGGAATGTAAGTTGAGATGAAAACCCTTATCAAGACTGTATCTTTAGATTAAGGATAAATCAATGATATAATTATGTGTGGAAAATATAAATACACTACATACGATTGGATATTAAGTGTAAAAAAATCAGAGTACATTCACACATATTCCCGTAACAACAACACCATTGACATGGATGTATAACTCAATGAATGAAAATTGAGTTAACATTACTCTTATCAAGTTCATATCGATGACTTGAGAATTTATCAATGGAGTGATTATGTGTAAAAATAATAATAACCACACAAAGGGGAGTGTAAATTACTACATAAATAAGTAAATAGTAATTTCACATAGAATCTTGGAGTAAAATAATCAATGAAGTTTCCATAAAACCCAATGAGTGGAAATCGAAATTAGAAATTCCCTTACCGATTTGGTGAATTAAGAGATATACACCCCACGAAATAAGGATCATAAAATGAAGATGAAAATACCCATAAATTATATTATATTACATAATTAATTAAATCATGTGCAGTACATACACCACACAAAAGGAAATAGTGGCAATATAGCATGAATATCACAGAAATAAGAAGTGAGATAAAAACCCCTTACCATGTTGTAATCAATCGAGTCGTATGACCAAAAGTTAATAACTTCTAAATTAATCACATAATACCATGAATATAAAGATAATAATGATAATATATATATATCAAATGTAACTACACTACACACCACATACAACAAATAAGTGGTGAATAATGGAAATCTCATGGAATTAAAAGTGAGATAAGAAACCCCTTACTGCGTACTTTTCCTTGGACGAGGGTACGTTAAAATACAATATAATATTTAAATCATTGTTATTAAATAATAAAAGAATTAAATTCATAAATATGATATCATATATTATCTTTTAATATTGATTTGTTAATAATATTTTAGTATTATCATTGTTTCGGGTGTTAATTATTCATTTTCATTTATATATTTTGTTATGTAAGTCATGTTTTTTTATGGATAGAAGGTATTTTATTCATATCCAGAAAGATATTATGTTATTAAATATTATTTTTAATAATAAAATGAAAATTATTCATGAATGGTTGTGATGGGGAATGAATATCATCACGTTTGTGGATACGGTAATTCGTTCGTAGGCACGAACGCTACATCCATTTTTTAAGGAAAGAAAACCAAATGATACATATACATATATTATCATTACAGTAAAATATTTTATATATGTTATGTAATTTCATTAACATAATCCTTTATATGTTCCATGTATGGTATGAACAAGTCATATCACTTCGAGGGGGTGGTAGTCTGTACTTCCTCAAATGAAATTATCGTATATATACAACATGAAAAGAATACGGGTATGACATAAAGGATAATTAAATAAGCTTATAGATAATATAAATATCATAAATATCATATATAATTACAGTTCCATAATAATTTTTACTATAACATGTGGTATTAGAAGATTGAAAAATCATCGTTTCGTAAAGCAGTCGTTCGCCGTCCACAGAAACATTAAGTTCTATACCCATTAGATGGAGATATGTGTAGTTTTAGTTCAAATAAATATCATAACAAAAACATAGTATATTTAGGATACATTTGTTTTTATAAAATAAAGGAATAAATAGATTTTATGGGTTTTGAGAAGTAAAATAAAATAAAAGAACTTAAGAGTAGATGTAACCTTTAAATTGGGTAACTCCCTTTGGTTTGAACCAAAAGGATTCCTTGAAGTGCCTTATGCCTACGGTAAGGCTTATAAGACTAAAATAGGAATGTAATGATATTATTTGGTCAGAATTTGGATGCACCAAGGGGCTTCAGAGGTTTGAGAGATGGGTTTGAAATGGGGGCTTTTATAAGGGGGAGAAGGGCCTCTTTAAGAATGTTTGAAAATATTATTTTATTATATAATGATATTTGGTTTATAAAGGTCCAAAACTCATTAATGTATAAGAGAGTATGACTCATGTTATAAATAAAATTATCCAATATGAATTTGACAAGTTTTTGATATTGTTGTAATTTTTATAATTTTATTTATTTAAATAATTTATTAATGAGGTAAACACTGCATCATTATTGTGTCATAAATTATTTTATTTATCTGATGTTTAAAAATTATAAAAAAATACCACGATATAAGAAATATTTTTAGATTTAAAATTAATATATATTATTGAAATGATAACTTATATAACCTCATGTGAAAAATGTTTTACTAAACGATATATGGTTATGTTATTTTTGTCTTTACATTAAAATAATTAATATAAAGTGTCATTATCACTCTCAAGTAGATCCATGGGGTCACAAAATAGACCCAAGGATGACCATGATCCAACAAGTATCAAATAATAGGAATTGGATACATGCTAGTGTAATTTAATATTTTTATAACATTATTGTTTTACCCTTATTTACCAGATTTACCCCTTTAAGCACGGTAAATAAGATATTTACTGAAGTAAATATTCATAAAGTCTAAAACTAAAAATTGACTATTTACAAAATTTGGACCTCCAGATTCAAAACATGGATACAATTTTTCCAAATTCTAAAAACATAGGTGTCGGAAATTAATTTAAAATTAATTCCAGTTTTCAAAATAAAGAGCTTGTTTTTAAGAAATAATAATTATCAAAAGATTGGCACTAATCTGTGTCCAATTTCAAAGTGAAATTACTTCCAAAAACCAAAATTAGATTAAATGGTCAAAATATAATCTAATTATACTTCAAAATAATTTAAAAGTATAATTAACATTATAAATTATTTTAATTAAAAATTTTGTTTTCAATTAAAATATAGTATTTTTTCACTATTCATTAAAATATGAAAGCTATCAGAAAAACACAAAAAATTTATCCAAACTAAATTTTAATGTCCCAATTATAAAGAATAAGTTTATATTGTAAAATTGAATATAAAAAAGTGTCAAATATTTTATTTAAAAATGGTTCGCCATTAAAAGGCGCTAAAATTGAATTTTTTTTAAAAATACTTCTTTTATCTAAAAAATTGAATTTGTTCTTATATTATGTCTAAAAAACACATAATATGGATTCTAAAACAATATATAGTATATTAAATTAAAAATTCATTTAATACTGTTTATAACCTCTTTTTGAATAGCATGTTTGGTAAGTCGTGGTGTGCTCAAACTCTGTGTTGCGTGTAGAATTACTTTAAAGAAAATAAATTACTATGAAATATTGGAGTGTTACAAATAAGGATCGATTTCCATCATGTAAAAAATGTAGAACAAAAAAACAAAGAAAGTATCTCAACATAATGGTAATATTATTTATTTGTTGAAAGAAAGGGGATAAGGAAAAATAATTACTGAGGATAAATGTAGAGTATGATGGAAGGAAATAAATCTCATCCTAGTGATCTATTTATAGTTAGTTGTCTTAAATGTTAAGAACTTGGTATTTACCTAAATCAGTGAGATCTTAAATGGGTTAACCCCTTGACTAAGGAAGAATATATTTTAAAATAAAACAAATGATGTATTTGTGTAGAACTATTTTATCAATGGAATTTGGTTACAATTATTATGAATCATCAATAGATTGTGAATATATGAACTTATTAACATATTATGTATTAATAAAATCATGAGACTGTGGGTTTAAGGTTGAATAAAATTTCATATTCCCTGTTTCATATTATTTTTGTTAGGAATATAAAAGGATTAAGGATATTTTGGGAGACATTAATGAAAATACAACACATAAGTTTACTATATGTTTAAATGAAAAAGATATTTGGGGAATGATGCCTTTAAATTTTAGAGATATATGTTTAAAGGTATTATTATTCATTAGGGTTAAAATGATCATTAATTAAATTTTAATAATATTAAAATAATATTATTATACTTTTTGTAAATAATAAATTGTGTTAAAAATCAAAGTAAAAAAATATTATTTAAGGATATATTTTATTTAAAGCATGTACATCATATTCTTTTGGGAATATTATAAAAATTAAATTAATATAGTTTTCGAAATGGAACAACTTGTATACTAGGTAACGAAACCTCGTATTAGAAAAGTTCATGGGGCTTGAACCTGTAACCAAATGATGATAGGGGTTTAACACCAACTACATACTGATGTAATGTTCGATTCAATATTACAATTTTTTAGTTAAATGATTTAACAATTAAATATTAATGATTAACCAGCGGGGTTATAATTAAGGTTGTTATATTCATGTATTATGTTATATGACATGTGATATCTGTATGGGATGTGTAAAATATTTGAAGGTAAAAGGAAACACTTTTCAATCTTTTAGGAATCTTACGATCCATTTAAAGTTAATTTTGTTTCTCTGAGAATAAAAATTCATTTTTGGATATTCATTTCATAGAGTAAGTGATGAATTAAAAATTGATCAAATAATAAAAAATGGATGAAATTGTTCTTATAAAATATAAATGTATAATGTGATTATATTTCCATATATTCCCTGATAGTAAAGTAATTCCACAAATTTTTGAAAAGGGACTTGAAATGAAAATTTTATCTTATTATATTCACATCTAATGAATCATTTGATCAATTATATCATCATAGATTTATCGTTTTAAGGCTCGGTACATTACATTGATCATTCAATTACTTCTGATTAATTACCTCAATAACTCTAAAAATTTATTTACACATTCCTCCATGTTCATATCTTCACTTCCTACCAATGTTCTCTTACATGGAATCAATGTTATGAGTTATTTCATATAAATCTTGTACATTTCAACCTCTCTTATTAATAATATGTTTTAAATACCCTTCTCATGATGTGGGATATAAATTATGTTATATTAAAATATAAAAACCTTTATTGTTGATATCATGTTTTATTTTCATGGATGCAATATATTTAATGTGTGGAGAATGTAACACCCAAAATTTCAAAAATAACAATATTGGGTTTGGTATAGTGTATGACACACAACACCATGATTATGATAAAATATGATAATCAATATATTGAAATATATTTACATTTTTTATAATTAATCATAATTATTTTATACCTTTTAATTAACACAACAATTATCTTATCATGCATTACGAAAAACAATGAATTTTATTGATAGCATGTGCTATATGCAGAGCTGAGTGGTACCGAACAAACAATATAAAATTAATATTATTATTTAATATGATATTTATTTACCAGCTAATGGAATAGAGGGTATGTAAAGGGTTAACTATCATATGGAAATATAATGTTTAAAAACATTTATTAGTTATTTATTTATTATAGATAAAATAGTTATCATTTAAAAGGAAATATTTTTTTATAACATGTGATTTTTATAAAAGACTATTTAGTCAAGATTTTTACACTTAATATTAAATTACATTTCACCAATTTTATAATAATTATATGAAAAAGTAAAATTAGTTTTTTAAATCAAGATACCAAAATTATATTAGGGTTTATTGAAGATATTTTTCATAGAAGATTTATTTTTTTATGAATAGTGAGAAATACTATATTTTAATTTAAAAATACCTTTTCAGTTAATTATTTATTATAATGAATTTTTTTGAATTTATTTTAAAGTAAAATTATTTTAATAATATATCTATAAACTATATTTTTTTTAATTTGAATCATTTTCATAATGAATTCAGATATAAAAACAATGTAAACTTTTAATCATTCTCCCTGAAAAAAACCTTCATTCTCATCACATCAAAAGGGTTCATTTTAAATTAAATTTATAAAATTATATGAATTTAATTTTGAGAAATTAATTCCATATATGGAACCATAATAACTTATAATATCTTATAATTACATCTTAAGTTTTTACCCAAATTAATACTGAATTTAGTAAAAATTAATTTTCAGAGTTAAGGAAAAAATAGCTTTATTGGGATTTAAACAAAACATATGAGGGTATAAATTTCCTATATAATTTTCATAAATCTATGTCATGTCCATATTTAGACCATTAAAAATATAAATTTCTATTATAATCCATGATTTCCCCTTTATAATTGTTAAAATATGGGAGTGCTAAATTATTTTCAAAAATACCAAGTGTGTCCTCTCCTCTATTCTTAAATAGATCATAGCCATCCTCCGATATAAACATAGTACAACACCACTGTTTCTTTTAATACCAACCATAATAATTTTAAAATTTCCCTACCCTCATCCAATAATCAATATTTGAGTGTTAAATCCATCCTAAGAATGTTTTAGTGAAAACCAATAGAGGATATGCGAAAATATGCAATATTATTCAAATAGGATATTTATTTTATTTCCTTCTATAACTCCATAAATTAATATTATGACACAATTACATAAAAACCAAATTATCTTCAATATACTATTATTTTTTTATAATAATGGCCTAATTGAAAATAATATCAAATTCTATAAAATATTTTATGCAACATTGTTCGTTTGTACGGTTGACTACCGCCTCGCGAACCAATGTCATTTTTTTCATTTCCACATCATAAGGTTAGGTATAATGATGGATATAAACAATTTATATGATATTAATAAAATAAATATACCTATATATTCACTATAATATATATAAATATAATCACCCCCTCTATTCAGTATGAGATAAAATAATATCGCTCGTGTAAACGATAGAATAAGGCCTCGTGAAGTGTGTAGAGACCCGAAGCCTGACGTACATGGACATTACATTACTTTTGCAGAATACTTAGTACATAACAAAAAAACACACACAAGGATCATAATAGTTTAGTGTCTTTGGAAACTTGGAATATAATCTTCTAATCGTGGTGAAAGATCTTCAACATGTCCCACAAAGATCTTCTTCTTTTTTACCTAAAACCTTTCTTTATATCCTGGGGAAAAGAAAACATAAAAGGGTGAGCTCAAATGCTCAGTAAGGGTAAACAAAATAAATATCAATCACATCATATTCATAAGAACATAACATTTTGGAAATCTTAACCTGCAAAAGAGAGCATAATTTCATAACATGGGATAAATCATAGTAGTGAAATGTAATCCCAATAATCATAACTTAAAACATGAAACTTTGTGGAATACACACATAACCATAAAGAATCATTTCTTGTTAGTCAAGACTCATTGGAAAGACTATCTTAGTGGACAATGTCCCTTTCTGAACCGAGTCACCCTCGTTTCAGTCCTGTTTCACTGAACCGGTATAACCTACCATTCCAGCCATGTCTATCTCATGAGATATAAAATCCTTACCCAATGCATTGGAGGGAGATAGAGGTCCCACCCATCTCATAATGATACCATTCTTATGTGTGCCACAAAATCATAAATCATACATCATTTCATAACCCATGTAATAAAAATGGGAATCTTAAACATCATGACATCATAAAACAATTCATATACGATAAAGGAATTCATAAAAATAAGTCCATCACAACATAATCAAATCAATGTAATAATAGAGAGAAAAACAGAACCCTTTATTATCTTAGATGGAAAATAATTTTGATAAAATGCTTGAACTTCATTCTTGAGGAAAATATCCTTTCTACTTCAAAAATACTTTTCCTTTCTTAACATGTCATACAATTTTAAACTAAAATAAGTTGATTAAAAATAAACATGAAAACTTGTAAATGAAGCTTTTTGGAAATAATGTTTTAAAAATCCGTTCATGCCGTATAAGTTTAAAAAAACATTCTTCTCGTACTTTTGTCGGAAAAGTCAAAAAGTACCTCGTACGAAAAACGACAAAAGATTCCTTTCATATCTTTTACTAAAAACTCAACGAAGGGTAAAATTGGATTTAAACAATTGTAGTTGGATGGAAATAATATTACATATTGAGGAAAACATGGATGTGGTTGATAAAATACACCCCAGTAAATACCAAAGTATAAGCAATCTCGGATAAAAATGAGATTGTGATATTTCCCTTACCTTAGGTCTGATTTGCTTCGTAAGTGTCCGAACCTCCTGTATAATGATTTAAATAATGTCATTGACTTATTACAGAATCATATTCATTGTTATTATATCATATATGGTTCACTTATGACTTTATATTACTCGTTCTTTTGTAAATTCATGTTAAAGTAGCGTTTTGGGTAAAATCGTCTCATTTGTCGTTCGTGTTTTAAACTTTTAATTATTTATATGATTACGTAGATCATGATTACTTAATTAAAGAATATAAAACATGATTTATATATAATATATATTCAGAATATACATATATATAATAAATCAGTAAATGGAAAGAAATACACCGTTCATGGAGACGGTAGGCCGTACGTACGCATGAACGCTGTTTTCGTTTCCTTATTGAGTTGAATGGAATTAAGTAGATTACATAAATATATATACACATAAATCCAGTATCATTATTATGTCGTATATTTCATGATTACTTATTATATGTACTTTATAATCATTCATGAATGGTTAAAGTGGAGAATGAATCTCATCGCGTCGTGGAGACGGTAGTCCGTACGTACGCACGAGGGATGATATCATTTTCATGATCATTGAATTGAATTGGAGTGGATGATACAATATAATCAGAATCATTATGATGTTATAATAACTATGTATAGTTATTCTTTACACCATAAAACCCATCCATGAAAGGTGTTGGTGGAAAAACAGATTACACCACGGCGTGGAGACGGTATTCCATACGTACGCACGCTCGGTGATTTCGTTTTCCGTAGGATGGATAGATGGTGAATTAGGATTTTTTAGTAATTATAATAACATATCAGTATATGAGTGATACTTATGTTATTACTTAATAATGAAACAACCTAAGAATAAGAAGTGGAAGAAGAAATAAAGGTGAAAGAATCGGTAACGGAAATTACCTCTTCTTTGAAGCGCCTCTTTTAGACCTCCTCTTAGGGCACTAAAATTGGTCTTTGAGGAATACCAGAACCTCTAGGATGTTTCTATGGAAGTGTGGAGGAGAATTTGTCAGGGGTTGGCTGAGCATGAAGGCTCAAAGTTGTTTGAGGAAGAGAGGGAGGAGGTGCCCTTTTATAAGGGAGGAGAGCGGCACCTTTGGAATAACTAAAAATATTATTTTATTATAAAGTCAAGTTCGGTTTTAAATAGCTCCAAATAGATTTATTTAGAGGATAAGGTGGGGATGGGTCGAAATACTCTCATCCAATAGTAATTAGACAAGTTTAGGTTGTTATTTTAACCTTATCAATTAGATTTAACTCTAAGTTAAATAATTTAACTTTTACCGTGTCTTTTTGTTTTCTTACACTATATGGTTAATAAACTTACTATATCAAGACACAAGAACCCCATGTTGTTTATTATTAATATATATAGTCTTATCTAAGTCATTTGGCCGAACCTTAGATTTTTAGGAACAAAATAACAATTAATAATATAATATTTGTTTTAAAAACTATTTTATGTAATTTTGACACTATTTGGTACATGATTTTTATGAAATTCATAACAGAATGATAAGTTCAAAAAAAGGTTACTTAAATCAACACTAACATGTCATATTAACCTAGAAAATTATTTTAAGTCACAAAAAATCTCAAATTACATTTATTTGGGCATTTATAACATCAATTATGTCAATATTTCATTAATAAGACAATTAATGCATCATCTTTGTGTCATAATAAATGATAATTATTTAATCCCTAAAAATTCTAAATAAATTCCTATGATGTAGATAATTGTATTAGATCTCTGGAGATTATTCAGGTTCGAAGTTTCATGAAGTTTATCACTAGATTAAAATTATTATACTTATAAAATTTATGAAAGTGACATGTTGTCACATTCTTTGGTTTTAATAATAATTAAATTATTTCCATGGAAAAAGTCCATAAAATGAATCTAATCCGACCCTTAGGTTATATGGGTATACTTTTATCCATCAAATAGGATTTTTCCAAGTTTTAGGGTAATTTTATAATCTTATACTTACCCTTAATTACCCGATTTACCTTTAACTATAGTAAATAAACTTTACCGTAGTTACTATTCACAATGCCCAAAAATAAAAAGTAGCTTATTAACATAATTTGGACCCACTGATTCCAAATATGGAATCCATTTTTCCAAATTCAATACACAAAAGATGCAGAAATTAAATTAAAATTAATCCCGTTGTCGAACGAAAACAGGTTTTTCTTTAAAACATTGCAAAAGATTGAATTGATTTAACCTACGAATTCAAGGTAAAATAAATTCTAATGACATACATTATATTAAATGGTAAAAATATATTCTATTTATACTTTAAAACCATTCAATATTATAATTTAACCACATAAGATATAACGGTGAAAAAATTTGTTTTTAATTAAAATATAGCGTGTTTTACTATTCATTCAAAATATGAAAGTTATCGGAAAAATATCAAAACCTTATCTAATGTAAATTTTTATATCATGATTCAAAATAAGAATTTTATTTTTTCAAATTGAACTTATAAACATTTCAAAAACTAGATTTAAAGTAGGTGCGCCAACAAAAGGCGGCAAAACTGCATTTTTTGAAAAATACTTATTTTACCCGAAAAAATTATTTTGTTCTTATACCATGTTCTAGAAAATGTGTAAGATGAATAATAATGTTATAAAATTAAAAATTTAGTTAATACTATTCATAACTGCTAGTTCATGACAATATTATAATAATATATCATTTTTTATTAAAACCCGGTATTGCGTACAACACACGCTATCGAGGAAGGTCGCGATTGCGTGTAATGCAAGACAAGTCAGGGTTGCGTGTTGTGAAAGAATCCTTCGTTGTTTCGTATAACGGAATCCAACCACATTTCATTTATACATTTAATATATATATATATATATATATATACTCAATGTTGCGTAGAATAACTATTATCAAAATTGTGTGTAACACGGTCCAAGACTAGTGTTGCGTATTCTGCAAGCTAATACGGTGTTGCGTATAGTGCAAGGTAATCTTGGTGTAGAATAAAACACAAGACATTAATGAAATTAAAAAGAATATTTTTCATAAAATCTCCGGGTGTTACAAAGTGGTGTGATTTTCCTTTCACAAATGCCTCACATGAATGGTGATAAAGATGAATTTAATTATTATATGCGATATAAATGTCATAATTATGATATTTAAAAAATATTTATCATTCATTGAAGATAATATATATAATTTAATTTTTTCAAACATACAGTTGACATCATTTGTGTTTGTGTTGACTACCGTACTCAGGAAACGATGTGACTCTATTTTGATCACCGCACCACAAGGTTGAAATATATAAGTATATAATATGATATTAATGATATTATTATAATTTTAAAAAGTTAAAATATTACTTACCTACTTTACATAATTATTGATGAAAAGTTGAAATGTTATTTATGCTACATATGGAATATCGTCTCCCTAATCATAACAAACTTCATTTCTCATAATAATATTTCATGGATAGTTTAAAAAGTAAAATTGATGTAAAAATATGATAATTATGTCATCATTATTATTATATATATGATATAACTATATAATATTCATAAGTTCAAGATATTTCATTACGATACATGCATGAGAAAACTGGACAATTTACATCAGAAACACCGAAAATAATGAAAGCAAATTAACCAACAGATGATATAAATTTCTAAAAATATCATATAATATATCATGAATGTTAATATGGTTCTTTTTTAAGTTAATAACATGTTTAAAACCACTAAAAATAAGGCTAAATTATGTTCAACAAAAGGGAATCATAAGGTAAGGTATTTCATCTCAACTTCATTTCAATGAGGCACATAGTAATTTTATACACCTAATTTCTTTTATATTGCAAATATACAAATCTATTGACCTATAATGTCCTGAATTATAAATTATTCATGGTATTATATGTCTCAATTTGAATTATTTCATCCATGGGATTATTAATTAAATGTTACCAACGGGTAGACAATATCATAACTCAACTTCTTTACCTTGGGTGATATTTCATTATCATTGATATTATAAGATTATGCATGCAATGAGTTGTTACTATATATTATTTTATTTATAATTAAATTATGTAGTTTATAGTCTATAAAAAAATATTCATTGATTGACTCTCACTTTGACATTATAATCATTGTAAGGGTTTATTTCACACTCATTCTAATAAATATTTTTTAATCTAGAATTTTAGTAAAATGAGGTTATCTTAACGTTTCCTAACAAACCTTTTTCATTTTATAATATTATGGTTATTCATGATAAATACATGAAATATTCTCATTTTTCTAATCTTTGGTTCTTAAATTTTTATATTAATGTTTTTTAGTATAATCTAAACACATTTTTCTTTGGTTCTAAAATTAGTTTTCTTCTAAATATATGTTTACTAAAAATGTTTTGAAAAATGTTTTTAAACTTATTAAATTTATTTAATAAATAATGTTATACCCATTTGTACTTTTTACCAAATTTATTTAAATTAATATTCTTATCATTTTCTGAAAATAAAACTATTTTAACAATTTTATACTGAAAAAGGAATAAATTTTTAACCTTGTACGGTATGTAAAAACTTACACATTTTCATTTCAATGATGATTCCATTTCATGATTAAAAGGTTAATTTTAAGTAAAATATTTTTATAAATATTATCTAAATTCATAGTTTTTAAAATGTTTCATTAAATAAATTTTTTTTTAAAAATGATTAATGTTTTAAAAAGATATTTTCCAAATTAAAATGATATTTTTGTGGTATATCGATTAATTAATGATAAAAACACTTTATTATTGCTCAAATGGGTATATGTTGTATTGATATTATACTTATTATATCTAGTAATGGATTATGATTGTTTTGAACAATGATAGTATTGAAATTGACATCCTTGAATCATTTTGGTAATCATTAACTACTCTATGATTTATTCAATTTACTTTGATCATTTAACATTAAATTTACCTTACATATACATATAATTTACCTTGAATATGATTGTTTCCTTGAATGTATACTATTTTTAAATAGAATGATTACATTGAATGTTATTTAATTAACTAGTGAAATATTGATAAATAATTATCTTATACTCAATATGGATTTTGATAAGGCATATTCTTAATTAATTAAATGAATTGTTACCCAGAAAAGTCCAGCCAAGAGCAAAGCTTCTGACCATTTATTAAAAAGAAGGAAAAAAGTACATCAGAGAGGTAGATGGGATCAAACAAACAGAAATTCCAACATCCACCAAAAAAAGGTCTAGAGATCATAATACAACAAATCATTTCCATAATCAGAGTCACCAGTTGTCTCCCATTCTGATTGAGACTTATCACAATTTTAAGATTTGAAAAATATTTGTATCCACCTTCGTTGACACCTTAGTGAATTATTTTATATTCAAGGAATGATTCATTCATTCCACACATGGTTTGGGGACTGATTAATGAAATCACCTCGATGCATTGCCAGTATCATTGGCTAAATTTTTTTTAGCCTTCGTTAAAAGAGTTTTTACCCAAAATGTTCTAATCTATCTTCAAGATATATATTAAAAGTAAATGTATCATGTTACTAGGAAACACGATGTCTGCTAGTTAAGAATTTCCTTCCTTTTAGTTATTATTATTATCTATGATATTTTCACAATGATATTACCTCCGAATTAATTTTAATCTTTGTTATTTAATGAATAATATTTGTTTTCAATTATTTACAATTCCATATTTATTATAACATATCAAATTATGATATTTGTTTTATTGAATAAATGGAATTTGTTTTCAATTATTTTCCATTTCATTGATTACTATAGTAAATTATTTATATAGAATGTGTGTTTAGATATTTACCATTATATATTGTTCATTTTTTCTTGATAATTTTTCATTCATTCTTGATTTCTTATGTTACACTTAACACTTACTGAGAATTTCATCCACTATTATTTTTTCCTATTTTAATAAACTCCAAGACATTTATTATAACTTCTATGTATGGATATACAAGATAGAATAACGTTATTCTTGAAAAATAATTATGTTGTAATTTGTGTATTCTAATATAATGTGAGGATCATTTATGTATCTGCTTTACCAAGACTACTAAGCTACTTGGTCCTTCCAGATGTGATTCATTGTCTCTTAAGATAATAAATTTACGTATGAAACAACTTTGGGCTACTAGGGTCATGGTTACAACATCCACTATCAGAGGTTTTTCTCATGGATATTTCTTATACTACTTATTTTAATTATTCTAGGGACTTGTTAGAACCTTTGGTAGGTTCACTTAATCAGTGTTTCTCTATTCAAATGATTCATTCATATATTTAAAGACATGATACACATGATTGTATATGTTTTGGTATGAGTGTCATAGCTATCCTAACCTACTGATATCCTTGGTGTTATGTTACCTGTGCTTTTAACCAATTTAGTCTATTTTGGATTGTACTATTTTGGTTTTACATCAATGGATTTGATGGGATATGTGATACATGCTTTGGTATGATTTTATATATCTATTTAGATATATATATATATATACAATTCCTTGTTTCTTATTTTTCTGATTTATTTGGAAATGTTTAAATTGGGAAATAAAATTGTTTTCCCATGATTTTGATATAAAAATATTAAATTGTATACCAGGCCTTCTTTTCTTTAAATTTGAGTAGGCTTGGAATATTATTTTGTGATATTATACATAACACATATGTGGAATTTTAATGAGCCTGCTAGCTCACACCATGTGCCACTCTTTAGTAGTGTATAGACCTTATTATTTCATTCAATGTTTGGAAATGTAAGGTGTCATAGTGAGGGGGAGAGGTTTTCTATCAGCAGGGTTTGGGGTTCATTGATGGTGAGATGTTTGGATTTTTTATACATTATCACATAGATACTATCAGAGTATTTTCTTGGTTTTTTGACCCTTTTATTTTGGTTATGTCTTATATAGATTGTTTTTCAATCGATTAAGTTAAATCACTTCTATTTTTATATATCTTATATGACCTAAATACTCATTTTTTTCTATTGTTTCTTTCCGTATATGTGTAAATGTCATCTTTTACTCATCATTTTGGATTAAATCAATTCCTATATTTATTATTCTTTCATGGGTGCTAGATGTGAGCTTTTTATGATTGAGAACGGCCTTCGGGTATGTATAAATTCTGCTCAAGTACCAATTTGAGTGGGTATTCAAGTTGAGTGCTAGTTTGATAGGGTATTTTGATTAGGATCTTCACATAGACACATTATGAAAATATTTATAAAGTATTTATATAATATATTTTTATATATTAAATAAATATAAAATTTTTAGAAAAATCACTTCATACATTTAAAATGGTTTTATTTTTAATTTTAGGTAATGGAATTATAATTAATTTCAACAAATTTTATATAATTTATTTTATAAAACACTTCAAATTTTTTTAATCATATAATAAAAAATATATTAGTCTTACTTTTTTATGATGATATTTATTTTAAATTGAATATATAAAAATACATATTTTTATTGAATTTTTTATTTATTTCAAGTATTTATAGTGTTATATTATGTTTTATATTTAATTAAAAGATAAATTAATTATATTATATTATTATTAATCAAATTAACTTAAATATAGTCAATTTTATGTTTTTATTTTTAACTAAATCCTATTTACACTTAAAAGTATTTTGTTAAACTACTTTTCACTGTGTTATGAATTTTAATCTGAAATTAATTTATTCCAATTCAAAAATATGAATCTTGAGAAATGGATTATAAAATTTAAATAGTGATATCCAAATTTGGTAATATATATCATTTATATTTAGTCATATTTCATAGTAACTGTGGTAAAATTCATCACATCGATAAAGAGTAAATCATGTAATTATTATTAAATATATTGTGTTAACACATTAAAAATGACCACATCAGTTGATTTTTTTTCATTTTACATTATTAATTCATCAAAATCCATTTCAAATTTGAATATGTGGAATTTTAGATCCCTTCGACCTTGGTAAAGAAATTAATATTATTTTATGTAAAGAAATTTTTAAAATCCCACTATCTTGGTTTTAATGTCTTTTTTATTTTCACATGAGGAAAAGAATATGTTTTTAAGAATAAAAATGATTATTTTTTAAAATAATTAAATTACTTTCATCATGGAAATTTATTTTTAATTTTTAGTGATAGAATAATTTTCTTAAATTCTAATGCAAAGTTGACACAGTATTTATTAAAAATATTGAAAATTAAATGAAATAATTATATAAACTGTAAAAGTAATATTTTTTCAGTTAATTATAGTTACACATGATTTTTATAGTATATATGAAAAAAAATTAAAATTATATATAATTATTTATTTATAATGATGTATTTAATAGAAAATTAAATTAATAGTGTCAAAATGACATTGTTTATATTTTATGAGAAATAATATTTTATTAAATGATTTAAAAATCATAAAATTGGACATATTGGATCAGAAATTTTATATAATTTAATCCATTTTTTATTTATGGGAAAATTTAAAACTTATATGTAAAATTATAAAACATTAATATTGAAAACTTTTTTTGTGGTTAAGGTTTAATTTATTTAACGAAGGTGTTAAATAGAAATATAATGCTTCAAATACCACTTATACCAATCCAAATTTTATAATTTGTTGTTATTTAAACAATATATATCCTTATATTCATAATGTTTTCCACGTTATTCCACATTCAAATGAAAATTAATTTATTATAATAAAATATTTTTGATAACTCCATGTTTGTCATTTCGTACACTTTAAAAATACACCACTTTTCTTCTCTTTTATATAATAAACAAATCTCGTTATCTCAACTAAAACCAAAAAAAGACACTTCTTAACATCATTATATAAACTATTTAAGATTTTTCCAAAAATTCATACACTATATCCCTTAAGATAATATCGAAAGGATCTATTTTGAAGAATTGGAAATCATCTTTACTGATTCTTTCAAATAAATTATTATTAAAAAACCTCAAAATACATTGTAACCATCCTAAATTAATAAATACAGTATGATAAATATATTTGGACCTCATTTTTATTCAGGTACATCCATTTTAGATCTCTTTTATATCATATTAAAAGAAAAAACATTGCTCGAGTATACATATGAAAAACACTCTCCATGTAGTGGTGTAATTCATCTTTATCACCACTTTACTACTATGGTTATAAATTTTGAAATAATGAATTAATAATAAATTTAGGATATAAATATTCTTTTTAATAATAATATAATATATATTTTATTACCTTTCAAACAATTTTAAAATTACAATGTCACATGTGCCTACGTGTGGACTACCACCTCTACGAAGTGATGATATATATTTTTCAATTATATATTCATGTATGGTAATAAGGATGTATTTAAAGGATATTTATGATAGCTATATCATGATTAAAACTGTGGATATTATGGAACCATAATCAAATTATAAGGGCAAAAAACAACCATGACAAAACATGCATGATAAAATAAAGATTTTATCACCCAAAAAAATGACAATGATGAAATATTATTGATGAATGAGTGATAATTTTTTATAATGTTATAATATAAAATATTATAAATATAAATATATTTATTTTATAAATTAAATCATTCTTAAAACCATTATAAATGAAGTTAAATAATATTCAACTAAAGGGAAATGTGAGTTAAAAGGTTTCCTAACTCAATTTCCATTCATTGGGTTATACCTATACTTCATTGACTATGTTATTTCATGATTATGAGTGAAATGACATATGATTATCTTATGTAGTATTTTCACTTTTTATTTATTTATATTTTTTATAAATGATATCTTCATTGATTAACTATTAGTCAAATAATGTGTTCTTTCTAAGATATTTCATCTAGATTTCCCCTCTATTTAGACATATTTGGTATTAGGAACCTATTTTATTTTATATGGATAATATAATACCCATATGATGTATATAACATGAATATATATTCATTATTTATTATTTGGGATTCAATGAATATTATTCGTTAATTTTTAGAGTTTAATATAAAATATGACCTTATTTCTCTTTATGATCGGGTATATTATTTTTCAGGTCCATATTTTTCAATTTTTTATAAAAGTCCTTTTATTACTCAAATGATTTATTAAGGTCACTTTATGTTATCCTTTAACTTGTGCATGTTTTGAAATAAATATTTCTAATGTTTTCCCAAAATTAATATTTTCAACTTTCATTATAAAAAGTCAAAATGAATGTTTTTTTAACATATATGATGTTAAAGGATTTCCAAAACACTATAATTATTTTATACTGTTTAACTTATTCAATAATTTTTAAATGGTTTAACAAATAAAACTTTTTAATGAAATATTATTTTAATATTTGACTCAAATTTTCCAAAACAGTTTTTGTTTATTTCATAACCTATATATTTGAGGAATTTATGTTCATCTATCTTCTATCGTTTAATTTTATAGATGTTAACTTTACCATGAAACATTAACTTTAATAGATACAAGAGCCTCATAAACAACCGATTGAATTTTATACACTTGTGGTATAAGGTGAATAAAGATGAGAAAGTTCTTTCTTTCTAGGACATTGTGAATAACTAATGTATTTGTATTAATAGGTTGTGCTCCCTTCCCCTAGTGCGAATTATTGTTTTAGAGAAGTTTCCATAGGGATTCATTATTTGAGACCCCTAATCCATATAGTCCCTTTTCCCCTTTTTAATAAAAATTAAAAACATTTTATGGATATGTTTTTTTCCTAAACCATATACAATTTATAAAAATTTTGTTTTACTTTGAAAGTTACATTATTGACTGGGGAAGTATATATATTATATATTCTGTATTCAACGTAAACATTTTTCAATAAGCCATAATTATTATGAATTAAATTTATCAAAAAATATATAATGAATTCACTATAAAATGTATTTATGAGTGGGTCACTGAATTATATACCCCCACTATGAATCAATTGGCCCCTAAAAAAATTAGATGTCCAAATTAATTTTGATTTTGGTGTCTACATACCCATAGTTTAAATTTTATCGGTGTAAGGCCTTAAAGAAATAGATATCCCAATGTCTAAGATGATTACATCTAATAGAATTAATTTCTTTCATTTATAAATCTGTTATTATAAGGCATGATATTATATCATTTGATATTATCCATGGATGCATTTCATTACACTTTTATTGATTAAATGTTATGTGTTTTCTATTATTATTTTTTACTTATTTATTATTAAATATTTATTCATAACATTTTCTCTATTTCATAACCCTAAATGTGCATTTTAAATCCCCATTATTTTGTTCCCTTTCCCTATGGTATGAAGTCTAAAATATTAAAGAGTTTCAATGATAATGAAAATTTTATTTTCTTATGTTCTATATTTTACTTCCAATGAAAATTTTGAATTGTTAGAATAAAGGATGTTCTCTATTAGACAGGAAGTTTGATTTTTGTTTTTTTCAATCCAAATTGGGTTGATCAAGGAGCTTGGAAGACAAGTGATTTTACAGTATATGTTGAAAAATAGTGTTGAAGGTTGCATTATTTCCTAGTGTTTTTCAAAAAAAAATTGTTTAAAAATTAGATAATTGATAAAGGTGTTTTTGGAAAATGAAGTTTCTCAAAATGTATATTTCGGGAACATCTCATCGAAATATGGAAAAGGAAAGAACTGCACACAAGATTAGAGTTTCTGTGGAAAAATCTTATGCACCAAATGCACCTTGAAAATTAAGTTACATGAAATACGATTTCTGTGATTTTCACTTTAAAATAAGGAAAAAGAATGTGATATGTGGAAGGATATTACATTCTAAAAGAGTCCTCGGATTCATGCTTATGTGAAACAGGGTTTACATGCCATGGTCTTTTGTGTAGGGTCGTTAAAGCCTATAAATATGTGGCTACCCCCATGAAAAACATAGAAATCATTCCAAATAAGAACTGTTTTGTTTTCCATTAGAACGATTTGCATACAAAATACTTACACATAGTAAAACTTACACGTAAAATATTACTTTTGTCCTTAAAGACCAAGTGAAACTTATGTTGTAACTATACAAAAGATAAGGGTTTCATAATAAATATGGGTTGCGAGAAAGTCATCTTATGCACCAATCCCAAATCATGTGGGAAAGAGTAGTTATTGTGTACAAGTTCTACTATGTGCTTCAAGATTTCTTTGAACATTAGGTTTGTTTGATTATTTATTTCAAGTTCATAAATTCAAGCCTTTGATTCATGCATAGTCTAATGCTAGATAGATATAGAGACTTCAATCCCAAACTATTAAAGTGACCTTCATGTAAATAAACTGAGTAAGCCTTCACCCAAGGAAGTGAGCTAGGGGGATTATATGGAAGTGTTATTAGGGACCCTATGTGTTATACCTAAAATATTATAAAGTTTGTGTTCCTAGAATAGAGTGATTATGTCTGAACTTGTGTTTTCTATAAGTAGTAAAGATTAGTGGATTTTGGTACAACCGAAACATTATCAGTTCATGCTCTTTAAACTATCCCTTAATGGTGAACCCAGTAAAATTGATTTTTTATCTCTTTTTATGTGTTTTTTTAATGCACATTCCCATCAGATAGGTTTAACAGGTTCCTACCAGCATAAGAACAAGATTTGTATGTTAAAAAGAAACTGTTGACACCCAAATTCATCCCTCCGCTCTCATGGGGTTTTGGGGGCCCTCATGAATCATGTATATATCTGGTTCTTCATGTAACTTCTCTATTATTTTAGAAGGAACCACTATTTTCTATATTATATATGATACACCACATCGAGCATAATCAAAAAACTAAATATTATTATTCCAATGTTACAGTTATAACATAGTAGTTAAAATGAAGGGTATAAACCAGATTAGTTGATTTAGGAAAATATGGTTTACACATGCTTATTTAACTAATTTATTGTTTAAAAACTAATTACAAATGTATATAAAAACCAATTGAATATAATGGATGTGTTTTCATGAAAACTAATTTTGTTTTCCCCCAAAGAAATTTTATCTTAATAAATTAAATTATTCACTATTATTGACAGTTTTTAATTACACTTATATATTATATATTAAAAAAATTTGTTTACATTCATTCAATATGTTTCTTCATAAAAATATAAGAAAAAAACCGATTTTAAGCTATAAAAAACTGTATTTTTCTAAAAGGCGATTTTGGAACCTTTTAATAGAAGATTTTTTTAATGATAGCTTTGGAAAAATTTATAATTTTCATTTGAAAAATTAATATTATTATTTTAAATAGTAATATCTAAATTTAATTTGGCTTAATTTTTGGTATTTTATGATAAGTTATATTTTTAATGAATAGTGAAAATATTTCATTTTTTGAAAACTGATTTTTCATCTTAATAATTTTTAATGATAAATTATTTATCAATTTTTTAATATAAAATTATATCAATAATACATTTATAAATTAAATATATGTAATTTTAGTGTTTTTTATATTGAATTTCTATATAAAATCATTTCAAACTTTTGAACATTTTTACATTAAAACCCATTGTTTCTTACTGTATATGAGAATAATTTTAAATTATTTTTATTCAATTAGGGGTTTTCAATTTTGATAATTATATTTCATATTTATATTAAAAACCTCTATGTTTTTTAAATAAGACCATTTCATTTTTTGAACAGTATAAATATTAACATTTGAAATTTTGTTTACCACAATTATTTGTAAACATTGTAATTTTGGGCAAAAATAGTATTATAAATATTCACAAATGACTTTAACAATTTCCCATATTTTATTTGATGAGTATATTTAACTAATAATAATTAAATTATATGTTATGTGACCATTTATGTCCATTTGAATGACAATATAACCATTATAATATTTTATTCAAAGAAAACTCAAACTTGTCATATTTGTTTTTAATGAGTTAATTATTTCTAATATGGGGTTACCTGGGGAGTATATTAGACTAAAAAATAGTATTTATAAATATGAATATTTACCTTCTTTATTGTTTGTTTTTTTGGGAAATAAATAATTTCCTTAAAGTCTTGCAAAGTGATGATGTATTAATATTTCAATTAATGGAAATATCAAATAAATGATTTAAAAATATTAAAATAAATATATTTTGAGATAATTAATGTCATAAATGAGTTTTATAGATGAATTTTACATTTTATTTATTTTCTATATATTTTTTCCAGGTTTATATTATTTTTTTTTATTTTTTTTAAATTAAAATAATGAATTGTGTCAAAATATACATTAATGAAATTTTTAAATAAATTATATATTATTAAATGATATAAAATAACAAAAACGGTAAGATTCATCGAAAATATTTCTATAAGGTTTTATATTTCATCCTTGTCTCATTTATTGGTCTTCTGTGATTTTATATTTACAATATTAATCCTTAAGTATTAAAAATCCATGTTGACACGGTTGGAGTCAAAATGGTTAAATAAGGGTGAAAACTAAATGATAAGGGTAATAATTTGAAGTAAACATGTACAAAAAAAATTTTATGGATGTATTGAGACACATACTCATCAAATTTTCTAAATAATTCCCTTTGGATATGTTTTTATTTAAAAATTATTTTATATTAATTTAATATTTTGAGAAATTCTATGACGTTTCCTCACCTCTCTTATAAAAGGGCACCTACTATTATCTTTTATTCACACATAAGAAAAATATTTTTTTTACAATATATGACCTTATCTCTTACTAGAATATATCCACACATTATATATCTCTTATATTTTGCATAAAACCACCCTTAGTGGTCATAATTTTTAAAGCATGGGAGATTTTTGGAAGAAATGGAATCGTTTTTAATTAAGTGTTTCTGTGTTGTTTCTTCTTACACCCCCTTAAAATATTCTTCAACAATGATGAAAAAATAAATCATGTATCCTCCATATAATGAAATTTTATTTTCTATATATCATCACCTATATCCATATCCACTTCCACCAAATGTTAAAATAAGTTATCATTCATGTGTATGGTGGACTACCACATTGGAAACTGTAATATTTTATTTTCCACCACTATCTCTCAAGACTACTTATAATGATATAATTAATTCTTATATATGATATTCATGATATTTTTATTTTTCTTAAAAGACAATATATCATTTTCATTCTCTCTATTCCATGAAAAAAATATAATTTCTTTCTTGTGTACATGTGAATTATCACCTCCACTAAAAGATGTTATTTCATTTCATCAACACATCACATGTATGATAGATAAATATTTATATTTATATGATTACAATTATATGAATTATATGAATTATATTATTATCATTATTTAAACATAAAATTATACATACCTTCTTTCCATAATGACCATTGAAAATGGGAACATTACTCATTCATTTGTAGAGATTACCATCTCCATTATTGTAATGTAGTTCATTTTTAATATAGATATTTAATGGATGGATTTAAAAGTATAATTTATGTATAAAAATTATAATTATTTCATGTGTAATTTTCCTGATATTATTGAATAAATAACACTTTGTAAATAGACATCATACCCAGGTAATTTTAGAATCATGTACCAAATATCATGAAAACATCTGATGTGAAATTAAATAATTAAGAACATGTTATAACATTGTAATAGGTGTCATGATAGGAATAATAAACTTCAATATGTTTATCTGGAATGTATATAATTATCCTATCTTTATTATTTAGGAATATAAAAGAACGTATGTGATGAGTCAGTCCTAAGTTAATGGACCTTTTAACTAAAATTATCGTTATAATTGTTTTATATATTTATATTCTAAATATTTTTCTTTCATGTCCATATTTTTAAAAATTATTTTTAACAACATATTCATATGTATATAAATGTTTTAAATTCTTAATTTTCTAATTTCATTAAAAAATCTCAATTGTTATAGGACACATTGATTTTAATGTTTTTTAAATGTTAAAATTGGGTTTTTAAAATTAATTGATAATTAAATAACCTGAAATGTATTCTTATGATTGAAAATAATATTTGAATGCTGATATGTATAAAATTTAAAGACTTTATATGTTTTGATTATATAATTTTACTTGTACATTTTATTGTTTGTTACATGATAAACGAATGATGGGTGGTTTTGTGATAATCTAATGATGGGTGGGTTCATGATAGCCCTCCAATGCATTGGGTATGGAAGTTGACTGTATGGTTATTCCGCTTATAAGAGTCATGTGTATGGAAATTAATATCTCAGATATTGAATTTGTGTATAATTATGACCCATGTTACCAACTTATATCTTAAATTCTTTCTTATGATTTTTTATTAAAATCACTTTATTTGTAAAATTTATGATAATGATATTTTTGAAAATATCATTTCTTTTTGTGTAAAAAGGTATGATTTAAATATAATAATATTATGGGTTTTAATTAGAAAAATAGTTTCCTTTATTTTATGGTGTGTTCATCCCATGTTTTAAAATGATTTTAATAGGATTTGAAGGCTATTTGAGACAAGGATGATATCAAGGGGATAATTGTGAATATTTTTCATAAAGTGCAACCAAGTTTTACTTTAAAAACATTATTTTTTTAGAAATAAATGGATACAGATTATAAGTGTCCAATTTTAATTAATGTTTTAACTTTTTAATATTTCTTCCTAATTAAATATAACTCTAATTGAAAAGATTTCCAAATTTGAATTCTAGATAAAAATACACTAGAATATGTAATGTTTAAGGCTAGGACCTTACAGTGGGTATCAAAGGAAGGAATACACAATATTGGAGATTATAATGTTTTATTATGATTCATGGATATAATAATAGTTTTACAATTTAAACGTTTTTTATAAGTTTATGGTTTGAGAAAACCCCTTCCAGGTTTTAAGTAATGTATTTTTAGTAGATAAATGTTATTTTGGAAGATGTTCACTATTTGGGGAAATTTATATGACTAATGTAAATAGAATAGTTTGGGATTTTATTTGAGGAATATAATTTTAATTATACATTGGGTAATTATATGAATGTGTTGTGTATTTATGGTGATTCAGGATATTTATGGAAATGATTAGCATTTATTGGAGATTAATCATTTGGTCATATACATTGTGGAGTGAGACATTATGATTTATAGATTTTACTTAGAGGTTTATTTATTATTGAAGACTATGTGATTAAATAATTATAATTTTTGGGTTTAAACATTAGTCGATAACTTTTTTGAGTAATTTTAAAGATAGTTATCTATGGGATGATCGAATATGAATATTACACATCACATTTAAATTTGGGGGCTTGGATTAGTTTTTCATCATATGAAGGTTTATCATATTTGGTGAATTGTATTTTATTTTACTAAGAACATTTCTTTTGTATAAATTTCATGACATGAGAAATAGGTACTTAATATTCTCTGGATGACAATAAAACCTTTATAATATTTTTTTCATAGAAAATTCAAAATTTTCCTAATATCTAACATGTTAAATATTAATAATATAGAGCTATCTAGGGGATATATTAGAATATAACGATTAATTTAAAATATAAGTATCAAAATTCATCAATTTAATTTATTTATAAATTTTATGGAATAAATAAATACCTTAAAGTCTTGAACAATGATGATACAGTAATTTTTTCATTAATGGAAATATCTAATAAATGATTTTAAAATATTATAATAAATATAGTATTTGGTAATTAATGTCCTCCATGAATTTTAGAGAGTATTTTAACTTGTTAGATATGTTTTTTATGTTTTTTTTCGTGTTTTTCTTGTTTGTTTTGTAAAATTCATATTAATGAATAGTGTCAAAATTGACATTAATGATATTTTAAAATAAATAATATATTTCCAAATGATATAAAATTCCTAAAAATATTATATTCTGAGAAATGATTTTGATAAGGTTTAAAATTTCCTCCATGAATAATTTATGGGTATTTTTTAATTGTATAGGTACTATCCTAGCCCTTATATAGTCAACAACCATGTTGAAATAGTAAGAACTAAAAGGGTCAAAAAATCGTTAAAAATAAATGATAAGGGTAATACAATGACATAAAAATGTTTGAAAATTATTTTATGATTTTAATTATACCCAACTACATATTATAATTTAAATAAATAATTTTGGAATAAATTTTAATAAAAAATTAATTTATATTAATTTAATATTTTGAAAAATTCCAAGAGTTCCCCTATACTGTTTTATAAAATGGAACTAATTATTCTATATTATTCACAATTAAAAACTTCTATAGAATTTCTATTATCTTCCCCTATAATATTCAACAATCCCAGCCCATTTTTTATATCTCCTAATTTATGGAGAATAACACCATTAGTACTCTTCTGTTTTTATGAAACAAAGATTTTCCAAAAAAATTATTGTTTTTAATTACATGTTTCTATATTTTTATTCATATGAATCCTTAAAATATTATTAAAACATTATGAAATAATAACAATATAATCCTCTATAAACTGATATTTTCTTATTCTAATACAATCACCTAAATCCATCTCCACTTCCATCAAATGGGAATGGATGTCATAATTTGTTTGTACAGTGGACTACTACCCCATGACCCGATATATTTTATTTTCCATAACTATATCTCAATATTGGTTATAATGATATAATTAATTTTTATATAAGATATTAATTACATATTCATCATTATTAAATGATAATATATCATTTTCTTTCTTAAAATTTCCATGCAGAGAAAAATGATAACGTCTTTCGTGTGTAGGTGTGAATTATCACCTCGACAATGAAATTCCATTTCTTTTTCATAAACAAATCACATGGATGATATATATATAATTATTTTAATATGAATAATATGATATTAATTATATTATGTTAGTAATTATTTTTACCTTCTTTACATTATAATCATTAAAAACATGAAATGTTTCTCATTCATATATACGACTTACCTTCTCTATGATTGTAATGTAATTCACCTTTCATGTCCATATTTAATTGGTGGATTTAAAAATATAATTTATGTATAAAAATTATTACTTTCTAACTTTATTCTAGATATCATGGACTAATGACGACTTTAAATATAAACATCATACCAAATTCATTTTGGATCAAATACTAAAATATCTTCAAAACTTCCAATGTGAGCTCAAATAATTATATGCATGTTAAAACAAGGAAATAAGTGGTATAAAATAATAACAAACACAAAAAAAAAAATCAAAATAAATTAAATAAGTGTCCTTTGTTTGTTATTCTGAAATATATAGAATGTACATGATGATTCAGACTCTATGTGATGGACTATTAAAATAAACCCTCATTTTAAATGTTTTAACGATTTATTTTCCAAATCATTATATTTAAATTCCATGTTATTAATAATGGTTTTCAAAAATTTGTTAATATTGGAATTGAGGTTTCAAAATGTTAAATAGTTAATTTATTTATATTTTTTCAACGTGTTATAAGATAATTTAATTTAAAAATAACTGTTTAAATGGTTAAAATGTTTTTTAAAAAGGGGTTAATTATTTCAATAACATGAAATTTTTTCTTATTATTGAAAATTATCTTTTAATATTGACATGTTGAAAATTGAAATATTTTATGTGTTTGGATTATATAATGGTACTTAGAAATTTGACAGGTGATTACGTGAAATACCAATGACTGGTGGTTTTTTGATAAACTAATTATTGGTGGGTCTATGATATCCCTCCAATGCATTAGGTGTGGGATTCGGTCGTATGGTTATTCCATTATTAGAGTGACATGTATGGAAGTCAAATGCATTTTTATTCCATTTGACTATAATTTTGTCCAAAGTTACCAACTTATATCTTATTTTCTTTCATATTATTGTTTATAAAAATCACTTGATTTTCAAAAGGTAATATAATGATCATTTGGAAAAGTGGATTAATATTTTGGGGTAAAAAGTTATGTTTTACCAAAATTTTGTTTGTGTGCTTTCACTGGACTAATAGTTTTATTTTTTGTATTCCCTTTACTATGTTATTGAGCTCATCCCATGTTATAAAATCTTTTTCACAATATTTAATGGATAATAGAGATAGGGATGACATTAAGGGGATAATTTTAATGGTTTTTCATAAATATAGACCATTTTTTATATTAAGAAAAATTTATGGGAAAAATAGATATTTAGTAAAAGTGCCCAGAATTAATGTATGGGTTTGATTTTTATGTTTTTTTTCAAATTATCTAAAACACTAAACTAAAAAGATACTTGAATATAAATTTTATTTATAAAACACTAGAATATGAAATGTTTAAGTTCTAGTCATTATAGTTGGTATCAAAGGAGGGTTTAGACTACAATATATATTCAGAACTCCTCCTAAGAGATATGGATATAATCATCAGTTTACATGATTAGGGTTTACTATAAGTTTAAAGCCTTAGACATCCCTTTAGAGGTTTGAAGTGATTTATTTTGGAAATATTATTGTTATTTTGGAATATGCTCTATAGTTTTGGAACGTTATATGGTTAATGTAAAAAATAATAGTTTGATATTTTATTTTAGGAATAGAGATTGAATAATATTCTTAAATATTATATTATTTTATTGTATAATTAGGTTGATTCAGGTTATTTAAGGAGATTGTTATTATATCTTAGAGATTATATGATTTGGGAATATACATTATGGAGTGAATATTTAAGATTCAATGAAGTTATTTAGAGATAAAGTTTTCTTAGAAGACGATGGGATCTAATACTTTTGATTTTTGGGTTTCAATTTTTATCTGTAATATTTTTGAGATATTTTATGTATAGTTGTTTGTTGAATGATATAAGCTGAACATTTGGCGTCACTAATCAATTTTGGATATTCAAAAAAAATTCATCATATAAAGTTTAATCATTTTTCGGAAAATAGTCTTATCTTATACTAAAAAATTTATTTATTGTTAGTTTTTTAAGGCATGAAAAATAGAAAGATAATATTCTTTAGATTATGTGATTCCCTAGAAGTTTATTCTAGTGATTTGGGAATGAAAAATTAATCTTTCATCTGAATAATTTTAAGAAAAAGTTGAATTTTTGGTGGAAGTTCATTAATGTATGAATCATTAATTTCTAGGTATTTATGTTTCCTTATGTTATTAGTCTAGAATTTAAATTAATTATGTACAATTATGAAAGTTTTTTGAAAAAAAAGAGACATCCATTAACTTTTATCAATGGCCTTTTGACCTATCACATATTTATGTTATTATGATGGTTACCTTTCTGATAATTATGTTCTCTATCACACTATTTTAGTCATTAAGAATTATTTTTATGTTCTTTATCCCTGTTTTCCTACATTTATACCTAATATGTTTTATCTTAGGTAAACTTCGTACTTTATTTTCCATCCTATCAAATGGATGTTTTATTGACCCTTTTTCTGATGTGGGTTTACAATAAATATATTTTGAATAGTAAACCTTAGTTACCGAGACCAATTTCAAATTGTGAGGATGAAATTTATTAACGTTTGAAGAATGTGAAACTATGGGATTTTATGAAGGAACCATTATGTTCGATGGTGTACATGATATTCCACATGGGGCTTAATCAAATGGCTAGAAATTATTATTTAAATGTTTTTTTTATAACATAGACATTAGAATGGATAGTATTAACTGGATTAACTACATTATGAAAATATGGTTTACAAATTTCTATTTAATGAATTAATTTTTTATTATTATTTATAAATAAAAATAAAAACTAATTGAATATAAAGGAAATGATTTTATTAAAAAACAATTTTAATGCCCAAAATGACCTTGTAACGCCTCGAACATAGAATCCCAGAGTCGGTGCAATATTTTAATACATTTGAATCATTAAAAGGAATCAAGTCATGAAAGACTGGCCGGTTTAGCAGTCTTGGAAAATAGATTACAAACATGAATGTTACATTACACTTTAGAAAATAAAACACAAAAAAATAATCCTTTGAGAATGCCATTAATCCCCTAGATTAACCCTTATAATCAATAATAATACACTTCTTGGGATCTTGGGAAAATAAAACATAAGGAATGTGTGAGTTCAAACGCTCAGTAAGGATAATAATATAGTGGACACTTTCACAAATAAGCATAAACATTTAAGGTAATGTATAAGAATAAAACACAAGCCTTTTAAAATTAAACATCATCATAATATGGAAAAGATAAATCAAATAATTTTAATTACTTATTCACATAGATATTCTATTAGTCGAATAATTACATGTAATATCTATAACCAAGTTCATAATGGTAGAATTCATAATGTCGTACTTCATAACCACATAGTCAAGGACTTGTTCCAAGACTACAAATAAGATTTTTTCAAGGCCTTGTTCCAAGACACTAGTTTGTCTCATGAGACCTATCAATGCATCAAGGAGCTATATCGGGCTCCACCAATCACTTACTAAGTTCAATGAATTCCTCATATGAAAACGTTTAAGCATAAAATAAACATTCTTATTAAAAATAGCATATGAAATGACAATAATTTAACAATAAACAATCATTGGTATAAAAATAACACATTCATAGTCAAACATATCACAAAAATTTCGATATAATATGTAATATTTGTATCATAATAAATCAACCTCGATCAAGAATAATGTTCTGTAAATAATGTTTACATAGTTGAAAATGATCAGCAAAAATATTTGAGAGAAATATCCATTTTCATGAAATCATTTTAAAGTCACATAATTTAAAAAGGAAGTAATTTAAAAGATAGTTTTTAATTAATGTGTCGCGTACCACTTTGAAACTTTTAAAATTAATTAAAATTTAAAAACATTCATGTCTATATAAATAAATCCTTAAAAACATTCTGAAAACATGGACATTAATGGGAAAGGTTTAGAAGAATAAATGTTTTAAAATTTTAAATTGATGTTTTTGTAAAAAATTACCTTAAAAATAATCCCTTTAAAAACTATTTTATGAAACATGGACATAGATAATAAATATGTCTAATTAGATACTTAGGTAAAAACAACCTCAGATAATAAAGAGATTGTGAAATTAACCCATACCTTGCACTTTCCTTTGACCGAGGGTACGTTTAACCTCTTGTATAATGACCATAGTATGTTATTAAATTATTCCAGAACAATATTCATATTTATTATATCATAAATTATTCATTTATGACTTTATACTACCCATTTAACAATTATTTCCATGTTAAATTAACATTTCGGGTAAAAATCGCTTTCTTTATCGTTCGTGTTTTAACTTATTATTCTAGATCGTATCATTTAGATCATTATTTACATAATTCCAAAATATAACACATGATTTATATATCATATATATTTAGAATATAAATTTTTATAATAGATGGATACATGAAATGGAAAACACCGTTTATGGAGAGGGTAGGCCGTACGTACGTATAAACGATGTTTCTGTTTTCATATCGTATGGAATGAAGCTAAGTGAATATGATATATATATATATATATATGTGTGTGTGTGTTTTCATTATCATTATTATGTCATATCTTTCATACTTATTAACAATATATATTTTTATAATCATTATTGAATGGTGAATGTTGAAATGAACCTCATCACGTCGTGGAGAGAGTAATCTGTACATACGCACGAGCGAAAATATCATTATATTGATGATGAAATCGTATGTAATAGAATGGTATATCGTATATACAAAATCATTAACATGTTATATTTATTATTTACATTAGTTATACTAATTATTATACCCATCCAAATAATGAATTGTTTGAATAACAAATTACACCAGGAGGTGAAGACGGTACGTCGTACGTACGCACGTATGGTGACTTTGTCATTTATAGGATGGATAGAATAATTAATATGGTTGTAAAATATTATAATAACATCAAATTATATAGGAGATACTAGATTTATTATTTTATAATGGAAACAACAAAGAAAGAGGAAGTGGAAGAAGAAAAGAACTTGAGAGAGGTGATGAAATATTTACCTCTTCATTGGGTTCTTCATTTTGATTTGATCGAAAGGGATCCATAGGTTGGCTTTCTGACCAAAGTAAGGCCTATAGGATAAATGGATTAAAGTTTGTAGGATATTTGGGCATGTTTTGGCCGATTCAAATGGCTTTGGAGGGGTAAAATTAAGAGAAGGTGTAATACCCTTCTATAAGAGAGGTTAGAGTCACTTTAGGAAAATCTGGAACTATAATTTTATAATAAAATTATTTTTAGTTTATAATGGCTAAAAATGATTAATTTCGAGCCTAAGGTTGGTATGGGTCACAAAACTATAAACCAATAGATTTTATATAGGTTTAGGTCACCATATTATCCTTATACTTTAGATTTAACTCTTAGTTAAAAAGTTTGACATTTACCATGTCTCTTTGTATTTTTATATTATGCGGTTAATAAACATACTATAACAAGACAAGAGAACCTCAAGTAGTTCATTATTAATATATATAACCTTTTTTAATTCCTTTTGCCAGAACTTAGATTTTTCGGAATATTATATCAATTAGTATATAGTATTTCTTTTAAAAACTCAATTGTGTCAATTTTGACACTATTTAGTATTTGGTTTTTTGAAAAAATCATAACTACATGATTACTTCAAAAAGAATTAATTTAATCAACCCTAACATATCATATTAACCAATAAAATTAGTGTAATTCATCCAAAGTCTCAAATTACATTTATTTTGATATTTATAATATCAATTACCACCTATCTTTCATTAATATGATAATTACTGCATCATCATTGTGTCCTAAATAAATTATATTATTTATTTTCTAAAAATTATAAATAAAATACCATTATGTATGAAATTTTGTTATAATTATAATAAATATTTATAGTATAATTTTTCTTTTGTATAACCCTATATTAAAAATGGTTTATTTATTAAACATTGAATTTAACTCTTTTAACTCTTCTTTAAATAAAATAATAATAAATGTCCTAATCTTATCCATCTGGATCAAAGGGGTTCATATTTTATTCCCAAGGTTGTTTTTGTATGAATTATATTTATCCAATAGAATTTGGACAAATGTTAGGGTAACTATAATATCATTTTTACCCTTAATTTCCCTATTTACTTTTAATTGTGGTAAATAAAAGTCAAAAGTTACTATTCACAAAAAAATATTTTCATCATATTGAACCAAATTTTACTTACTGATGTCAACTGTGTCTCTGGGATTTTTCAAATTCAAATCACAGAAGCGGTAAAATTAAGTTTTATATAGATTCATAAATGCACCTAGTAGGTGTGTAAAAGACTGTAAAATGTTCTATAAAGTTTTATATATATATACATTTTATAAAATGAACCCAATGAATTATTTTGAAAAAATATAGGTATTATGGATCTATTCTGAAATAAATTAAATTAAATTAAATTAACTAATTATTTAAATAAAAATTTCGTTTTAAATAATAACACAGTGCTCTACAATGTTCATAAACATTTTATAGTTTTCAAAAAAATACCAAAAATTTACCCAAAGAAAATTTTAATATTCCAATTTCAAAAATGAATTCTATTTTACCAAATTAAAAACATAGAAGTTTCATTTATTAATTTAAAATTAATTCCCGTTGTCAAAACCAAAAAACATGTTTTTAAAAAGTAAAAACTATCAAAATATTAATAGGTGTTTATGTCAAATTTAAATGTGAAATTAATTATAATGACCAACATTGTATTAAATGATAAAAATATAATCTAATTATACTTACAAACCATTCAAATTCATAATTCATCACTATAAATTATTTTGATTAAAAAAGTTGTTTTCAATTAAAACATAGTATTTTTTATTATTCATAAAAATATGAACGTTATCAAAATAGTACCAAAAATTTATCCAAAATAAATTTTTATATCCTGCTTCTAAAGAATAATTTATCTTCATTAAATTTAATATATAAAAGCGTCAAATATTTTTTTTAAAAAGGTTCTCCATTAAAAGGTGGTAAAATTTCATTTTTTGAAAAATACTTATCTTATCTTAATAAATGAATTTTTTCTTATACTATGTCTAAGGAACACATAATATGGATGTTAAAATTATATAGAGTATATAATATTCAAAATGAATTTAATAATATTCAAAACAACTTTTTGAATAGTTAGTTTAGTAAGTTGTGGTGCGCTCTAACTCGGTGTTGCCTATAGCGCTAGCTATTGTATTACTTTAATGAGATAACGTCCTATGAAATATTGGGGTGTAAAATTCTCCCCTCCTTCAATAAATTTCATCCTCAAAATTTGAAATTGTTCTTTGAATATAAATTGTTAAAAATAGAAAAATACCTTTGTGGAAAACCCACATCAGAAATTGGGTTAAT
Source organism: Viscum album (assembly GCA_963277665.1). Taxonomy (NCBI): domain Eukaryota; kingdom Viridiplantae; phylum Streptophyta; class Magnoliopsida; order Santalales; family Viscaceae; genus Viscum; species Viscum album. Next base: position 1,234,132,394 of record OY728136.1, on the reverse strand, counting down.
AAATTTTAGTCTTACTAGGAGTGAAAGGGAAACGAAAAAGTCACCACCAAATTATGATCTCGATTAGAAGAAAATTGGTGGAAATTAGAGACACATAATTTGAGGGAAAATGTAAATATTTATAGGTAGTGATTGAGGTCATCAATCAAAAACAAGTGTAAAATTGAGGGCCTCAAAGCCATCAATCTAAGATGATTTAAAATATCAATGGTTCAAAAAAACATTTGGTATTAGGATAACACATTTTTTGTTTTATGATCCCTTCCCTAAAGATTAAGAATTAATTTATTCATACAATAAGAGGAATATATATATATATACTTGATAAGTATAGTTTCATACTTCAACTAATTTCTACCACAAACTCATCATTCACTCCAAAAGATAATGGAATTCAAAAATATTCTATCTATCTTAATCGTATAAGGTTAAAAATGAATTTATATTCAATTGTTATAATATTTTAAAAAATATATTATAAAAACTAGGACATCACGTAGGCCTGTGGAATGTGATGCACCCTTTTCTCCCTTTGGTTGTGGTTTCATGTCTCACGGTCATGCCGGACGCGACAGGTTATCGCCCTACCTCCGAGTTGTCCTTTTTATGAAAATCCAAAAATAATCTCAAGAAATGATTTAAACATAACTATAGTATCCAATGTAAAACATAATCTATTCCAACCTTTAGACTTATCCAAAATTATTATGTCCAAACTCAGAGTCCAAATTTTATATATAAGGTAAAAAAAATGAATATCCTTTTTGCTACATAATAACATGTGAATACCATAATCATGTATTCTTATAAAACACGGTAACACCCTAAATTATTATATAACCATACTGATTAAATTCATGATCCCTTATTATTTATAGAATGCTCTATATACTCCTTCTATCCAAAAATGTTTTAAACTATAATAATGATGTAATATACAAATCATTAATCAGTTTCAAGGTAGTCAAGAATATCCAATATAATTTATCCAAATCAATCTTATCTTATTCCAAAATCACTAACTCGGGATCAGAATCATATTAAGTTTTATCTTTCTCTCATCCATATATTTTGCAAAAAAATTTAACCTACCATTAAGTCACATTTCTTGGTTCTACAAAATCTTAAGTCCTTAATGAAATATTAGTGCAGTGCAATCCTTGAATACTATATAATTATTATAACATGTACATCATTAATACAATAATCAAATGACATAATACCTCAATAACAACATAATAACTCTTAATCATTACTGATCATGTTTGGTAGTGTAATAAACATATTATTATCCAATTGCAGCATTTGGGGTATACTCTAATGATTTGGACATTGATTCTCATAGTGTACCAACAACTTGCAGATGAAGAATTGTACATTTGAAACCTTTTTCTTAACCTGGAAATCACGTAATTGGTGTCCTTTTTCTCCACACTTATAAAAAACTCTAATTCTATTCTAGAATTTACCAAGTTGATTCTTTCCATAGTTATCACATATGGAAAAATCCTTCTTTCCCTTATTCCCTTTATCCATTTTTCTTTCTACCATCCTTTTCTTTTATGGCTTCCCTTCAAATACATAAGACTCAAATAATTCATTACTTATCTTATTAATGCATGATACTATTTATTCATATGATGATAATATGTGGGAGAATATTTTCTTTCTAAATGTTTGATTAATACCATGAAATATATAATCCTTCTTACTCTTTATATCATGTGTATTGCTGGAGTTCTTATTCCATCTACTCGACGCCATTTCAAAACAGTGGCATACACTAAGTTATTTTATGAATCCCAATTCATAATTACAAAATTGTAAAATACCTAACGTAAATTGAAAAGATTTTTCATATAATCTATAATCTTAAAAATATTATCTTTGAAGAAGTATTTACTCTTAAATCCTTTATAATGTGGTGTACAGAAAATGTAAATTATCCTAAGCATATCTACTGGGACTGTCATAACCAAGAGTGTATCAAGGCTTGTTGTCGTGTATCAGGATACCCCGAGTAAAGCCCGAAACTCTTTTTCGGAGTTTTCACTCCTAGGTACATCTGGGCCAGAGCTGCCTCTACCTGATCATATCTAGATATGGATGTATTTCATAGAAAATTCAAAAAATCTCTATATTACCAAATCACTAGGATGTTCATCTATAATAATCCTCAAAGTCTATATTAGGGTAATGTTCTCTAATCAGTGTTTATCTAAATCTATTTTCCAAGGTCATTTCTAAACATCCTCTGATACCAACTGTAACGCTCAAACCAAAGAATCCCAGAGTCGGTGATTTATTTTAATACATTGGCATGATTATAAGGAATCAAGTCCCGAGAGATCCATCAGTTTAGCAGTCATGGAAAATAGATTATATACCTAAATGCTACATCACACATTTGAAAATAAAACACAACATAAATGATCCTTTTTGAGAATTCCATTAATCCCCTAGCTCAACCCTTTTTATAAATCATAATACACTTCTTCGAATCCTGAGAAAATAAAACATAAGAAAGAGGTGAGCTCAAAATCTCAGTAAGGATAATAATAGAGCAGAAACATTCACAAATAAGCATAAACATTTAAGGCAATGTATAAGACTTAAACACATGCCTTTTAAACATAAACTTCATCATAATATGGCAAAGGTAAATCAAATAATTCCATTTACATATTCAGATAGATATTTTACTAGTCGAATAATCACATGTAATATCAATATCCAATTTCATAATGATAGAATGCATAATTCCAGATTTCATAACCACATAGTCAAGGCCTTGTGTCGAGACTACAAATATGATTTTTTCAAGGCCTTGTTCCAAGACACTAGTTTTTCTCATTAGACCTACCAATGCATTTAGGAGCTATATCAAGCTCCACCTGTCACTTAATAAGTCCAATGCATTCCTCATATAAAAAGGTTTATGCATAACACAAACATTCATATTAAAACTAACATACAAAATGAAAATACTTAATCCTTAAACCATAAATGGTATAAAAATAACACATACATAGTCAAACATATCACAAAATCTTCACTAAAATATGGAAGATGTGTACCATAATAAATCATCCTCGGTCAAGAATAATATCCTTTAAAGGATGTTGACATAGTTCAAAATGATCAGTGAAAATCTTTGAGAGAAATATCACTTTTTTGCAGGAAATCATTTAAAAGTCGCATAATTTATAATGTAATTCATTTAAAAGATATTTTTGAATCTAAGTGTCTCATACCACTTTGAATATTTTTAAAGTATTTAACATTTTAAAACAGTCTTGTCCATAAAATAAATCCTTAAAACCATTTTGAAAACATAGAAATTAATGAGAATGCTTGTTTTAGTAAAAAAGTTCCTAAGAAAGAATCCCTTTGAAAACTCTTTTATGAAACATGTATATGGATAATAAATATGTCCTAGTAGATACTTACATAAATACCACCTCAGATAATAAAGAGATTGCGAAATTAACCCTAACCTTGCACTTTCCTTTAGTCCAGGGTATGTTTAACCTCATGTATAATGAAAATATTATGTTATTAAATTATTTGAGAACCATATACATATTTATTATTTCATTTATGACTTTATACTACCCATTTAATAATGATTTCTATGTTAAATTAACATTTCAAGTAATAATCGCGTTCTTTATCGTACATGTTTTAACTTGTTATTCTTGATCGTATCATTTAGATCATGATTTACATACTTACAGAATATAAAATGTGATTTAAATATCATATATATTTAGAATATAAATATGTACAATAGATAGATATATTAAATGAAAAACACCGTTTATGGAGACGGTAGGCCATACATACGCATAAACGCAGTGTCTATTTTCATATCGTATTGAACAAAACTAAGTGAATAAGATATATTTAAATACAAATTTATATCTCTCTGTGTGTGTTTGTGTGTATTTCTAGTAGAATTATTATGTCTTATATTTCATACTTATTAATAATATATATTTTTATAATCATCAGTGAATGATGAATGTGGAAATGAATCTCATCATGTCGTGGAGATGGTAATCCGTACGTACGCACGAGTGACAATATCATTATATTGGTTGTGAAATCATATGTAATTGGATGAGATATCATATATACTAAATCATTAACATGTTATATATATTATTTACATTAGTTATACTCATTTTTATACCCATCCAAATAATGATGTTTTTGAATAACAAACTACACCACGACGTGGAGACAGTAAGCCGTACGTACACACGTATGGTGACTTTATCATTTATAGGATGGATAGAATAATGAATATGGAGGATCCATTTTTATAATAACATCACAGTATATATAATATACTGGATTTATTATTTTATAATGGAAACCACAAATAAAGAGGATGTGGAAGAAGAAAATAACTTGAAAGAGGTGATGAAATGTTTACCTCTTCTTCGGGTTCTTCCTTTTTATTTGTTAAAAATGGCTACTTTGGTTGTCTTTATGAAAAAAGGAAGGCCTCTGGGATTAAGGGAGGAAAGTTGGGAGGATATTTGGGCTAGTATTGGATGATCTAAATGGCTTTGGAGGTGTGAAATTAATAGAAGGGGAAGTACCCTTTTATAAGAGAGGTGAGGGTCACTTTAAGAAATGTTTGAAATATTATTTTATAATAAAATAAATTTCAGTTTATAATGGCACCAAAATGATTTATTTCGATGATATGGTGGGGATGTGTTGAAAACAATTCAACGAATAGGTTTTATAGAGGTTTATAACACCATATTAACCTTATCTTTTATATTTAACTCTTAGTTAAAATTTTTGACATTTACCATGTCTCTTGGTATTTTTATATTATATGGTTAATAAGCATACTATAACAAGCCATGAAAACCCCAAGTGGTTCATTATTAATATATATAACCTTATCTAAGTCCTTTGGTTGATCCTTTTATTTTGAAGAATATTATATCATTTAATAATATAGCATTTGTTTTAAAAACTCATTTATGTAATTTTTGACACTATTTATTATTTGGTTTTTGTGAAAATCATAACAGCATGATTACATCAAAAAATATTTGTTTAGTCAACCATAAAACGTCATATTAGCCTAAAAAATTAGTGTAATTTATCAAAAGTCTCAAATTACATTTATTTGGAGATTTATAATATCAATTATATTAATCTTTCATTAATAAGGTAATTACTGCATCATGATTATGTCATAAAGAAATTAAATTATCTAATGTTTAAAAATTAAAAATAAAATACGATTAGGTATTAAATTTCATTATCTTTATAATTAATATTTATAGTTAAATTTATCTTTTCTTTAACCCTATATTAAAAATGGTTTAGTTATTAAACTTTGAATTTAACTCTTTAAACTCTTCTTTAAAAAAAATAATATTAAATGTACTAATCTTATCCAAGTGGACAAAATGGGGTCATATTTTATTCATAAGGTTGTTTTTGGCTGAATTATATTTATCCAATATAATTAGGATATTTTTTAGGGTACTTATAATTTCATTTTTATGCTTAATTACACTATTTACTTTTAATCGTGGTAAATAAAAGTCAAAAGTTACTATTCATCAAAAATTATTTTCATCTTATTGAGCCACATTTTACTTACTTATGTCAACCGTTTCTCTCAGATTTTTGAATTTCAACACACAGAAGTGGTAAAATTTTGTTTTATGCAAATTTGAAAATGCTTCTATAAGGTGGGTAAAAGACGGTAAAATGTTCTATGAAATTTCATATGTCAAAAGATATTATAAAATGAATCCAATGAATTATGTTGAAAATATATAGTTATTATGTATCTATTTTGACCTAAAATAAAATAAAATAAAATAAATAATTATTTAAATAAAAATTCAGTTTTAAATAATAACGTAGTGTTTTAACTTTTCATCAAAAATAGAATGTTTTCTGAAAAAATACAGAAAATTTACCCTAAGCTAATTTGGATATTCTGAATTAAAAAATGATTTCTATTTTACCAAATTAAAAAAATAGATGTTGCATTTATTAATTTAAAATTAATTTCCATTGTCAAAACCAAAAGGCGGGTTTTTAAAAAGTAAAAACTATCAAAAGATTGACATGTGTTTTTGTCAAATTTAAATGTAAAATTACTTATAATGGTCTAGTTTGTATTAAATTATAAAATTATAATATAATTATACATCCAAAACATTTAAATTCATAATTTATCACTATAAATTATTTCATTTAAAAATTTTGTTTTCAATTAAAACATAATATTTTGCATTATTCGTCAAAATATAAAAGTTATCAGAAAAGTACCAAAAATTTATCCAAACTAAATTTTTTTGTTTCTCTTATAAAGAATAATTTAATTTCATTAAATTGAATATATAAAAGTGTTAAATATTGGTTTTAAAAAAAATATTCCATTAAAAGGCGATAAAATTGCATTTTCTGAAAAATACTTATTTTATCCGAAAAAATGAATTAGTTCTTATATTATATCCAAGAAACACATAATATGGATGTTAAAATTATATATATTATATAAAATTCAAAATGTATTTAATACTATTCATAACCTCTTTTGGAACGGTTAGTTTAGTATATTATGGTGCGCTCGAACTCGGTGTTGTGTGTAGCGCAAGCTATTAAATTACTTTAATGAGATAACGTACTATGAAATCTTGGTGTGTTACAGATATTTTATATTAACAAACTAAAATAACCACTATTAGTGAGAGGAAATATTTATATTTATATATTATATATTCAATAAATTTTTTTTAAATTCATCCAATAAATCTGTTAGTTATAAGATAGGAAGAAATCCAATTTTATTCATAAAAGCTATATTTTTCTTAAAGATTGTTTTTACTTCTTTTAATAGAATATTTTTTTAATAACAAATTTTAACAATTTTATAAATTTTAATTGAAAAAATAATATTCTTCTTTGGATTCATAATATATAAATTTACATTGTTTTATTTTTTTTAATTTTTTTATAGGATTCATTTTTTGATGAATATTGAAATTACTTCTGTTTTAATTAAAAACATAAGTTTCAACTAAATAATTTATAATAATGAATTTTATTTTAAATTGGTTTTAATTTAACCATAGATAAATAATAAATCTATTAATTCAATTAATATTATTGTACTTCTTTATATTTAATTTGGTTATAAAGTCATTTCAAACATTTTAACATTTTTACCTTAAAACACTTTGCTTCTTCCCATCTACAGGAATAATTTTAATTTAATTTTACCCAATTCCGAGATTTTAATTTCAAAAATTGCTTCCATATTTTTAATCATAAGTTCCATGTTTATTAAATAGTTTACTTTTTTAGAAAATTTGAATATTATATTTAGTAATTTTTGTCACCACGATCAATGGTAAATCATGTAATTAATAGTAAAAATAATGTTATAAGTATTATCAAATGGCCCTGAAAACTTCCCTAATTAAATTGGATGTTTATTTATCATCCATGTTAATTAAATTATCAATTATTTTTCCATTTATTTCAAATTTGATGAGAATATAACAATTATTATATTTTATTCAAGGAAAATTTTAACTTGTCATACTTTTGTTTTTTAAACTATTAAATATTTTTAATATGGGGTTATCGAGAATATATATTCAACTATAAATATTATTTTTAAATAAAAATATATTTATCTTCATCTTGGTAAAAAATTATTTTTTTGGAAAGAGACAATTACCTTAAATGCTTGAAAAACGATGATTCACTAATTGGTCAATTAATGTAAATATCAAATAAATGATATTAAAAATATTAAAATAAATATAAATATTTTTAATTAATGTCATACACTAATTTTATTGATTAATTTGACCTGTTAGTGATGTTTTAAAATATTTTTTCTAGTTTATATTATTTTATTGATTTTTGAAAAATTCGAAATAATGAATACTATCACAATTGTTATTAATGATATTTTTAAATAAATAATATATCTATAAATTATTTAAAATTCCTAAAAATTTAATATTATGAAAAAATATTTTTAAAATGTTTATAACTTCATCTAAGCCTCATTTATAGGTCTTTTATAATTTTATGGTGACTATATTGACCCTTAATTCATTCTAATTCATTTTAACATGGTATGAGTTAAATGGTTTAAATAACATTTAAATCAAAATGATAAGTTCAATAACATGAACTAATATTGTAAATGAAAATTATATTATAATATATTTATACCCATAATAATCCTGTATTCCAAATAAATTACTTTTAATATATTTGGAACTGAAAATTAATTTAAATTAATTTCATATTTTTTGAAATTCCAAGAGTGTCTCTCTCTTCTCTTATAAGAGGGAACCACTTCATATCTATTATTAACACATAAAAAACTTTTTATTTGGATAGTATCTAATCAATCACATCCTATAATACCTCCCATAATTCTAGAGCTCTTAAATTAGTCATAACACCAACATTAGTGGTCTTATGTTGTTAATAATGAGGACTGTTTGATGAAAATGTAATATCTTTAATTAAATGTTTCTGTTTGGTTTCTTCTTCCACCTCATTCAAATATTGTTAAACTTTTAAAATAAAGTATCATAAATATTATTAGATTTTATTATGTTAATATCATCACCTAAATCCTTCTCCACCTTTGTCAAATGGGAAAAGAAGTGAGTCATGTGTACGATTGACTATAGCCACACAAAACTATATATATCATTTTTCATTACCATCTATCAGTAATGGTTATAAAGATATAATTAATGATTATATATTATTTTAACATTACATGTTTTGAACTGAATGAAAAAGTGAAGGAAATTAAATTTTTCTGTTAACTGGGCAGGACAATTTTAAAATCGAGCGCCGGAACATTTTATTTCTGATAGTTGACGCTGTGATGTGTCTTTTAAATAAAATTTATTAAATTAATTAGATTAAAAATAAATTTTAATTAAATTAAATAAAGGGTAAAAGTCTTATAAACTTGAAATATTCTAGGAAATATTTTCAGAGTCAAACAATGAGTCAGCATGGGGTTATGAGACCCATAGACTCTCTACGTTGATTAAATAAAAATATTAAATTTATTTTATTCATATATGTGATTATTTCTTATCAAATAAATTTAAATAAGTCTCAAACGGTTCATCGTATGAGGAATCTGATACCACCGTTAGGTCCGCAATGCTGGGTTTATCCTAGGAAAGGTATATCCTTGATTCCCATTTGATTTTTGGCACCCTCGTAGATGATGATTCGATCTTTATTTTTAATTAATTAATTATTCCATTTTTTATATAATAAAGAATTATATTCTCACAAATGGTGCATCAAATTAGAAATCTGACATCACTGATAGTTCCGGGACATGGGGTTTACACTAGGAATTGTATAACCTTTGTGAGCGTCAGACGTTTGGTTATATCGCAATCGAAAATAATTTATTTAGGTTATAAATATTTTTGTTGGCCTTTAGAAATAATAATAATAATTTTATTATCAATATTATTATTTATGGTGAAGACAACAAATGAAAATACACTTCCATAATTAATATAAATTTTACGGTTTAAATAACAACTAGGTAATGTAATAAATATGATATTATTAATTATTCCAATTAAATACAAATGCACAATAAATATTTATTTAATAACCGTTAACCTTTTTATTAATGATTGTTGCTAGTAAAATATTAATGGTGTCATTGATTGGTTGAATTAAATAATTATTATTATTTTAAATATCGTTATTATTATTATATTGGGACAAAAACATTGATATATATATATGAGGTATATCTATATATAAGGGATGAAATATATATATAGTTATATATACATGTGTGGGTGTATATATATGAATATGCAGATGTCTGTATATATAAATATATGTAACACATATATACATGGGTGGCTATTTACTGTTAGGTTATATAAAATATTATTAATTACCTATATAAATGCATTTAAAATGTCAACTTAAATCAAGTTGTAGACTTTTAAGTTTGTAATCCAAATCATTACAACGACCCAGGGCACGCGTTTTCACACCTTGTTGCGGGTCCTGGATAGTTATTAAAATTAATTAAATGATTTTTCAGGCTTTATGTGAAATATTATGTCATGCCATAGCGCATCATTTGGGTTAAAAATAATTAAAAATGATTAAATTATATTAATGGAATTTAATAAGGGATAAAAATAAATAATAAAATAGATATGGTTGGAGAGAAATTAAAAATAATTAAAATGCGTTAAACCCATTTTAATTATTTATTTCAGTTTTTCCACCATTTTAATTTTATTATTTTATTTGTTTATATTTTTTTATTTTTACTTTTTCTTTTAATTCTTTTCCTTTTTATTTCTTATCTCGTCTCTTCCTCTCCTTCCTCTCCTATGTGTGGTGCACCTCCTCTCCCAATGTGGTTTGCACCACCTTCTCCTCCCTTCGGAAGACCACCACACCTCTATTCATTGTTTGTTTTCTTCTCCATCAGGTGTGTTGTGAACCTCTTGGTAAGGCTTATCCCATGCACCATGAATCGTGTAATCTCATTTCAAATCCTTCACGTAGTTTTCCGCGGAAGGATTTTACCCTATTTTGGGATTTTTCTAAAATCATCTGTTTTCCTCAGTTGTAGGTCAAATAAAAGCCTACCGCGGATCATAGTATCATCTACGACCATAGGGTAGGGAATCTACTTTCTTTCCTTCCATTTCTTTGTGATTTATAAAAACGTACCATTGTGCCATTAGTCAGTGCCTACGGACTTTTTGATAATTCACCGAAACTCATTAATTTATTTTTTTTGTCTATTTGTTTCACCCATTTTGATCAAGAAATAATTTTCTAAATTTGTTGAAATGTGGTCGGACAACACTTTGGGTGTACCAACGTGGTCAGTATAAATTCTGTTAGCTCAGGTATTTAATTCATTCAACTGCATGTATTGCGCAACCTATTTTTGTTGTGTTTAATATAAATAATTATATTAGAATATTTATGAACCTTTAATTTTTGGATCATTGATGGTTTTTTGTGCTGAATTATTTAGTTATTTAAATTTGCATATCTGGGAATTTAATTTAATTAACTGCATGTTTTGTGTATCCCATTTTTGTTGTGTTGAGTTTAAATAAATAATTTATTTTAATTATGAACCGGGAATTGTTGGAATCTTGGTACTTTGTTGTTTTGAATTATATATTTATTTAAAAGTTCATTTATCTTCTTATGTTAATGCAGTGTATTTCCTTATTAATATTATTATGCTGAAATATTTAATTTCTATGTTATGATTAAGGGGTGTATCTGGTTAGTTTTCAAGCTGTGAGTTTATGTGTGGATTATGTCATCTCAACTCTTGTGAAAAAATTAATAAAATTTAGGGCAGGGAAAGGAGGTGGGTCTGGTATTAAGGTCCACACTTAGACCCTCTATTCTTGATTGGTTACCTCTATGTGTCGGGAGGCGGTGTCATTGGATTTTCCAGACCGAGAAATCCCGAGGCTTTCTAATACTTATGAGTGATACCAGTTCCGAAAGTTCCCATGGGGACAAATCTATTAGCAATGTGGCTAAGTCAGCCTCAGATGACACTCGACCCATTTTGGTGAGATCGGGACGGACTCAGGGTAATGCCATGCCTCGGGCGATACATGGTCTTTTAAAAGACTTCCTTAGATAGGCTCGGTGGTATTGGATAAATTGTCGGATGTTCCATAGCGATACCTTCAGGACGGGCTCAGACTCCAACTCTCAACATGAACCTTAATAATGATGAACTTATGGTTTATATTATTGTCATTCGAGTCAGTTGAAAATTGATATGTCCTCCTGATATGTGGAAGTGCACCTGGTGGACACTTAACTCAGACCCCAAGATAAAGCACAAGCTTAGGTTATACATCTTCCTTGTTTACCTTTTTTCTTTAGGGGTTTTACATATATGCGTGTACATGAATTATGCTGATAGGTACCCTTTTGGACTACTGGATAAGCTTGAAGTAGGTGATAAGGCACAGGTGTTTTTTGAAACCAGAGTTGACCTATTTATTCTATTGCACTTAATTAATTATCTGAAATTGTTATATAATGGAACACTGCATTTTATCATTGCATGAAATATAATGGTTTAGACACCTTGGGTTCCGACCTAATGGGATTTTATCTCACACCCTGCTCGGGAATCCTTGACACCCAAGTAGATTATATGATTGCTAGTATTGACAAAGGAAAGTGTACTGCATCCGATTATTGATTGATTGTTGCTATTGAGTATGGAGACTAGGGCAGAGGATTGAGCCTTGCTCGTGATTCAGTTGTCAAACTTTGTTTATTTTATTTTTAGTTGATAGCATGCTTGGGTTCTATTTTCTATACATTCAGTTTAGATATACATCATGGCATGACATCGTTTTGTGAGCTTCCACACTTGAGTATTATTCAGTTGGATTATTTATATTTCTTATGCTGCAGTTTATTCATTTATATGCTTCCGCTATTTATTATTAATTATTTTTTAATTCTGTTGTGATAATACGTATTAACTATGAGGGAATAGTTTTCTGATCAGACACAAAAAGGCTCTCGCTTCTAGTCAGAAGCCTATGGCATTCGGGGAGATGCGCTGGAGTTCATCTAACCCACCAGTCTGGCCAACGTATTAGAGGTGAGTCATGTCGGGACATTACAAAGTGGTATCAGAGGTGGTATTTTTTCCCTTTTCCTTGTTGTTTGGGTTTGGTAGATTGGAGACTATAAGTGTGCCATCACTTGGTTAATAGCTTTACTTGGGAATGATCACCTCATGTATGGGAAATGACCATGTGGCCAGGTTTGGGATTGCTGCTCATGCTTTTTTTTGTTACAATTTATATGGTTTCACCTTGAGTGATTGGTTTAATTTCCACTACTTATGAATTTATATAATTTATGATATTTTACCCTTTTCCTATTTATTTAAGGATGAATCATTGAATGCATCATAATAGGCACATAGAGATTCACATGCCATGCATAGTTCCATGCCATGTAGTTTCATTTTAGGTTTCTTATTAATTCAAATTGATTTCCTTGAATATATGCCAATTCTTATAATTATTTAGCAGTCCTTTTTTATACCATGTTTTAGTGATATATTTATCATGCTAGCATATTTCCATACTTCCTGTTTAATACCATGTTTTCCTTGTATCATGCTTCTGTTTCTTTTAGAATGTCTTTTTGATTAAAATTTTATGCTTATTACAACATGTACCACTCTGTTATCTTCTGGAAGTGACCTGCTAGCTTGTTTTTTATGTAACTAGTATCTTTGTTAAAAAATTTTGGTTTCCTTTATATGGGAGACAAATTCCAAAAACTATAAAGTGTTTAGTCACTTTATAGGTTGATATCCAACCATATATCTAGGCTGATATGTGTTTGAACATGTTATAGTTTCAAATGAATTGGTTAACTACCTAAAGACACAACTAGGACCAAGTAGGCTAGTTGATTCATGTACTTTATGAGATAACCCGGTAAGGGTGTTTTGACTCTTAATTATTAAACAACTTTTTTTGGTGGTTGCATTCTAATGAACCCAGGTCGTCTTAGTGGGACCCTTGTAGGTTTCCTTATCTTCTTGAAAGGATTTTATGTGATAAATTCCCTAATTGAGGACATTATTTCAATTAATGTAAAATGTTTTAAAATAAAGTTTTATAAACCATTCATGTTTTCCCTTGATGTGTTTTTTAAGATCATGTACCTTGTTTTTTGTTTTGAAAAAATGGTACTTGAGGTTTTTATTAAATATTTTGATGATTTAAGATTAAATGTGATTAAATATAAAGGGCTTGGATGTGGAACCTGTATCAATGTGATCTATTTAAGACCCTCGTATAATAGTAGTTTGAGTTTCTCCTTGAGTAGCTTTGGAATAGAACCTTTCACATGTCCTTGTCCCTAGTCGGAACCCCTTGCTTAAAATGACACCCTTGTTCGGACGGGTGGTCATGTTTTCCTTGACTTTTGTTTCAGGCTTGAGAACTAGTAATGCTCATTTCCATCAGGTTAGGAATTCCTTAAGAATGGTTAGTTGCTTCATAGGTAATTCTAACCTCTCTTCTCCAATGTTATGGATGACTCCATACGTCATCATCCGAGTTAAAATTCATCTTGATCTTGTATCACCTCGAGGTAGTATGCATTCATGTACATGTTGTCGTTGAGTTCTTAATGACGTGATGAACTGGTTGAGTTTAGTGTAGTCATAATGTCTTGCACTATTAAATATGTTTTGGTTCATCTCTGTATTACAATTACTTCTGTGCCAAAGGAATCAAGTTCATTCCAATGCTCAGGATGACTTCCAGAGACTCGGGTGTTTTGAGACACCGGCCAGTTTGGTTGGGTGTTCATGCCAATTGATTAAACATTTTCCATCTAGTAATCTTCAAATGTTTTTAGTGTACTCTTCCTTAAGTGACGAGCATGTCCCCTATATTGCCTTTGTCCTTGATGCACTATGAAAGCATCGGTCTTACGTCATCCTAAAGCATTAAAAGTTTTTGGGATTTTTTAGGGTGTTTTCCTCAGTGTTTCTCATTGATGCATCGTTTTTATCAAGACTGTTTTAGTCTTGAGTGACCCTTGGATTTCTGTGTAGGAATTATTGACAAACTATTGAACAACATCGGTTTCATCTAACTTGACCGCCAGGCTGATTCTGCTCTGCGCTCGGACAATGTTTTGATATGGGCATCGTTCCCTTGTACCAACGTCTCACTCGTAAACATGAAGTATGGACTATCTTGTGTTAGTTCCTTTCACTGTTGTTGTGGAAATCCGAGGTTAACCTAGACTCATTGTCGAACTCGTTGATGCCTAAATCAAGGAACATTATCGGAGGTCAGGTATAAACTTCGGTGGACGTGTTCGCGCTTAATGTGAAATACCTTTGAATAAGACACCACTATTTATTCTATAAAACACTTTCCATATAAGCATAGAATATTCTTAAATGTTCGTCTAGAGTGGCTTGACTAGTACTTTCTCTTTTTCAATAAAGCAATTAGTGAAGGACCTTTTTCTGTCGCATCTTCAGGTGAGACGAGTGTGGTTTGTGTCGACTAGGGTATTTCATAAAAATATGGCTCAACTTGGGTTTTATGGGTGATGGAGAATCAAAAATTATATCCATTTTGGAAATCATGCAATAAGTATCATTAGAACACTTAAGGGCGTTACTGGTCAGAAATTCTGATACATGAAGGTGTCGTGACTCAGAAGTTTCTTTTTTCTATCTTTAAAACCTAAGGTGGGAACTAACTTTGACCAAATGTTAATGTAATGATTGACATGGTTGTGTCTCTATTTGAACATGTTTGAATAAGTACTATCTATGTGTTTTAGTTGAAAAATAAGTGTTGGATTAGATCATAATGGCTTATGTGCCACTTTCCTAGTGAATTATTGAATGTGCATTGAGCGTTTGGAGGTGCAACACGATGTTTTGTATGAGACTGCATGACCCTGTAGATCGGGTGAAGGATACATTGTTCGCAAAGGCTTATCAGAGAGGAGAAGGTCTATGGTGGGAAGTTTGTAACATTTTGTGTTTTGAACTGAATGAAAAAGTGAAGGAAATTAATTTTTTTTAACTAGGCAGGCCGATTTTAAAATAGAGCATCTCATCTTTTTATTTTCGACAGTTGACACTGTGATGTGACTTTTAAATAAATTTTATTAAATAAATTAAATTAAAATTTAAATGGAAATAAATTAAATGAAAGGTAAAAAGGCTTATAACATTGAAATATTATATGATATATTTTTATAGTCAAACAATGAGTCAGCATGGGGTTACGAGACCCGCAGACTCTCTGCATTGATTGAATAAAAATATTACATTTATTTTATTCAAACTTGTGTCTATTTATTTTTAATAAAATTAAAATAACTCTCAAACAGTGCATCATATGAGAAATCTAAGACCACCATTATGACCAGAATGCCATGTTTACCCTAGGAAGGGTATAACATTGATTCGCATTGGGTGTTTGGCACCCTCGCATATGATAATTCCATATTTATTTTTAATTAATTAATTATTCTGTTTTTTATATAATAAATAATTATTTTCTCACAAATGGTGTGTCGAATTAGAAATTAGACATCACCAATAGTTCCGAAACATGGGGGTTTACCTAGGCAGGGTATAACCTTTGCGAGAGTCAGAAGTTTGGTCATATCGCACCAGAAAAAAAAAGTATTTTTGTTATAAATATTTTTTTGTCTTAAGATATAATAATAATATTTTTTTTGTTAATATTATTATTTTCATTGAAAATAACAAATAAAAATAAATTTCCATAATTAATAAAATTGTCACGGTGTAAATAACAACCGGGTAATGTAATAAATATTATATTATTAATTGTTCCAATTAAATAAAAATGAGAAATCAATATTTATTTAATAACTATTATCCTTTTTATTAATGGTTTTTGTCAGTAAAATAGTAATGGTGACATTGATGGGTTGAATTAAATAATTATTATTATTTTAATTACTGTTATAATTATTATATTGGGACAAAAAAATTGATGTATATATATATGAGGTATATCTATATATAAGGGATTAAATAATATATACATGTGTGGGTGTATATATCTGAATATGCAGATGTGTGTATATATATAACACATATATACATGGGTGGATATTTATTGTTTGGTTAGATAAAATATTATTAATTACCTACATAAATGAATTTAACATGTTGACTTAAATCAAGTTGTGGACTTTTATGTTTTAAATCCAAATATTTAAAACGACCTAGGGCGCACGCCTGCGCACCCTGTTGCGGGTCCCGGACAGCTATTAAAATTAATTAAATGATTTTTCAGGCTTTATGTAAAATATTACATCATTCCATAGCATAGAGTTCAGGTTAAAAATAATTAAAAATGATTAAAGGTAATTCATGAAATTTAAAGAGGGATAAAAATAAATAATAAAATAGATATGGTTGGAGAGAAATTAAAAATAATTTAAATGAGGTATACCCATTTTAATTATTTATTTCACTTCTTACAAAATTTTATTCTTATTATATTATTTATTTATCTTCTTTTCATTTTTCCTTTTTCTTTTCTTTCCTTTCCTTTTTTATTTCTTTTCACTTCTCTTCCTCTCTTCCATCTCCTGTGCGTGGTGCACCCCCTCTCCCTATGTGGTGCGCATCGGCTTCTACTCCATTCTAAATATCACCATTCCTCTGTTCATCATCTGTTTTCTTCACCGTTAGGTGCACTGTGAACCTCTCGGTAAGGCCTTTCCCATGCACAAAGAATCGTACAATCTCATTCGAAATACTTTCTGCAGTTCTCCACGGAAGGATTTGACACTATTTTGGGGTTTTTCTAAAATATCCATTTTAGGTCAAATATAATCCTATTGTGGATCATAGGATCGTCTACGAGCTTACGGTAGGGAGTCTACTCTCTTTCCCTCCGTTTCGTTGTGATTTATAAAAACGCACCATTGTGTCGTTAGTCGGTGCCTACTTGCTTTTTGAAATTCACCCAGTCTCTTTAATTTATTTGTTTTTTCTAGTTGTTGCACAACTTTTGATCATGAATTAATTAATTTAATTTGATTAAATGTTTTCAGACACCCCTTTGGGTGTACCAACTTGGTTAGTATAAATTCCCTTAGCCCGGGTATTTAATTCATTTAACTGCATGTATTGCGCAGCCTATTTTTATTGTGTTTAATTTAAATAATTATTTTAGAATAATTATGAACCTTGAATTTTTGGATCTTTGATTATTGTTTTTTCTGAATTATTTAATTATTTAAATGTGCATATCCGGACATTTAATTTAATTAACTACATATATTGTGCATCCTATTTTTGTTGTGTTGAATTTAAATAATTAATTTATATTAATTATGAACTCAGAATTGTTGGACTCTTGTTATTTGGTTGTGATGAATTATTTATTTATTTAAAATTCCATTTATATTATTATGTTGATGTAGTATCTTTATTTGTTAATATTATTGTGCAGAAATATTTAATCTGTACATTGTGATGCATAGGTGTATCCGGTTAGTTTCCAATTTGTGAGATTATATGCTGATTATGTCATATCTATTGTTATGAAAACATTAATTAAATTCAGGGTAGGAAATGGATGTGGGTCCTGTATTAAGGGTGACACTTAGAACCATTGCTCCTGATTGGTTACCTCTATGTGACGGGGGGTGGTGTCATTGGCTATGCCAGATCGAGACTTCCTCAGTCTTTCTAATAATTATGAGTGATACCAGTTCCAAAAGGAACCATCAGGATGGATCCATTAGCAATGTGGCTAATCTAGCCTTGGATGACACTCGACCCCTTTTTGTAAGATCAGGACGGACTCAGGGTAAATCCAAGCCTTGTCCGATACTTGATTTTTCAAAACATTGCCTTGGATGGGCTCACTGGTATTGGATAAATTGACAGATGTTCCGTAGTGATACCTTCGGTATTGGATCAGACTCTAAATCTCAACCTGAACCTTAATAATGATTCACTTAAAGTTTTTTATTATTGCCATTCGAGTCACATGATAATTGAGATATTTTTCTGATATGTGGAAGTGAACCTAGTTGACACATCACTTAGACCCCAAGATAAAGCACAATATTGGGGTATACCTCTTTCTTGTTTACCGTGTTTATTTCTATTTTATATATATATACATGTACAAGAATTCTACTGATAGGTACCCTTTTAGACTACCAACTAAGGCTGAAGCAGGTGATAAGGCATGAGTTCCGTATGGGACTTGGGACGAATTATTTATTCCATTGCACTTAATTAATTATCTGAAATTGTTATATAATGGAAAACTACATTTTATCATTGCACGAAATAGAATGGTTTAGACACCTTGGGTGCCAGTCTACTGGGATTTTATCTCACACCCCGCCCAGGTATCGTTGACACCCAATTAGATTAAATTATTGTAGGTATTCACAAAGGGAATCATGTTTCTTCTGATTCTTGATTGATTATTGCTTCTTAGGATGGAGACTTGGGAAAAGGATCGAGCCTTACTCGTGATGAAGTTGTCACATGTTGTTTATTTTCCTTTTAGTTGATAGCATGCATGGGTTCTATTTTCTATACTTTCAGTTTAGATATACGTTATGGCATGACATCACTTGTGTGAGCTTCTGCAAATGGATATTATTTAGTTGGATTTTTTATATTGCTTCTACTGTAGTTTATTCATTTATATGCTTCCGATATTTATTACTAATTATTTTTTACTCCCACTTTGATAATATCTATTACCTATGAGGGCATAGTCTCCCCCTCAGTCACAAAAACACCCTTTCTGCTAGTCATTAGCCTCTGGCATTCGGGGAGATGTGCGAGAGGTCATTTAACCCACTAGTCCTACCACCATCTTAGAGGTGAGCCATGTCGGGACGTTACAATTATATTAATGAAATATTTTTAATTAAGAAAATTTAATATATCATTTTCATTCTTACCTTTCCATACACATGTATATGATAATGTCGTTCGTGTATGCGTGTGAATTATCATATCCATGAAGGGATATGGTTTCTTTCTAAAAACCACATCGTATTGATGATATATATAAATATAACCATATTATTAATATGATATTAATTATATTATGATAATAAATTAAATATAAAATTATACTTACCTTCTATCAATAACTATAATTGAAAATTGGAAACATTACTCATGTATATGTACGACTTACCATCTCCATGATTGTAGCATAATTCATTTATTATATCCATATTTAATGGATGGATTTAAAATTCTAAATAATTTATAAAAAATATAATTATGTATTGAATATAATTCTATATATGATTAAATAATGATCAATTTTACTATTTACATCATACCAAATCCATTTTGGACTCAAGTACTGAATATCATCAAAGTGTCTGATGTGAGGTAAAATAATTAAGTACATGATATAACATGGAAATAAGTAAGATAAAAGGAACAATAAACATAAAAATTTAAATCAAGAAAGTAAATAGTTAACCTAATTTAATTGTTCAGGGATATAAAGAATGTATTAGATGAGTTAGACTAAAGATAAGGTACTTGTTAACTAAAATCCTCAATTTAAATGTTGTAAAGATTTATTTTCTAAATATTTCTCTTTCATGTCCTTGTTTTTAAAAATTATTTTTCTAAATATATTTATATTTCCATGAATATTCTAAAATAGAAATTTTTTTATCTTCATTAAAATGTTTCAAATTTGTATGAGACACTTTGATTTACAAATATGCTTTTCAATATTTTAAATGGGTTTTGAAAATATATTGGTTATTTCAGTTACATGAATTGTTTTCTTATGTCCAAAAATGAAATTTTAATAGTGACATGATAAAAATAGATTTATTTTATGTTTATTTATTATATAATTGTAATTTTACATTTTCTTGGTTTTTACTTGACAAAATAATGATAGTTGGGTTCATGATAAACTAATGACAAGTGGGTCCTTGATATCCCACCAATGCATTAGGTATTGAACTTGAATGTATAGTTATTTCATTTTAAGTAGTGAAATATATGGATGTAAACCACATAGTTAGTCTATTTGAGTATAATCATATCACATGTTACCAACTAATGTATTTTATTCCTTAGTATCTATTTTTCTGACAATCACATGATTTCCAAATGGTATGATAATGGCCTTTTTTAAAAGATGATTTTTTTGCGGTAAAAGTGTATGTTCTAAAGAAAATAACTTTATTGGTTTTTATGGGTTAATAAATTATTTTATTGTATCTCCCTTATAGAGGTATTGTGATTATACCATGCTCTAAAATGTTTTCTCGCAATATTTAAGGGGTTAGAAACAAGGATGTGATCAATGAGATAATTGTGATGTTTTCCAAAAAGAGAAATCTTGTTTTATTTTAAAAACTATTGTTTTATGAAAAAATAGATACATAGTATATTTATCTACTTGAAATGTATGGGATTAATTTTTAACAGTTTTTCATAATTCTCTAAAACTCTACCCCGAATAGATCCTAGAATGTGAATTTTTGTTCAGAAACAATGGAATATGTGATGTTTAATATTGATTCCATACAATCGGTATCAATGTGAGTTTTAGCCAACTGTAATGATTAAGATGACATATAATGGATATTATATTGGCTTTACATGTTTAAGGATCATAACTTGTTTAATTTCTTAGACACATTTTAAGTGTTGCATTTTGAGGAGATTAATGTTATTTTAGAAGATGTTCACTATTTTGGGAACATGATTTGATTAAGGTAAATAGAATAACATGTTATTTTATTTTTTATACTGGAGGATGAATTATATTTTGGAATATTATATGAATTTATTATAGATTTATGGGTTTCAAGGTTATTTAATTACATAACTAGCATATCTTGATGATTATATGATTTGGAAATATACATTTTTGGAATGAGACTTTAAGGGTCACTGATCTTATTTGGAGGTAAATTAATCTTGGAAGTCTATGTGGTCAAATACTTCTAATTTATGTGTTTAAATATTATTATATAATATTTTTGTAGAAATTTAATAGAATTTTATTGTGGAGTGATCTAAGTTTATCTTCAGGTGTCACTATTGAATTTTGGAGATTAATGTTGTTTTTCATTATACAAAGGTTTATTATTTTTAAATAGTTATCTAATATTGTAGTAAAAAATATGGTTTTCATTATTTTATCAAAAAATAAGAAAAATATATTTAATCGTATATAGAATATGTGATTCTACAGATGTTGATTCTTGTGCTTCTGGGGAAACAAATTATCATTCATACTCTTTATTTTTACAAAAGGACAGTTTTGTAGTATAAATTTATTAATGGATGAAACATTAAATTCCATGTATATATGTTTCCTTATGTTCTTAATCTATAAATCAAATAAATTATATAACTTTTAGAAAATGATTTTGATACCAATGTTTTATCTGTTTACATTTATCAAAGGCATTTTAACTCATCACATATTTATGTTCTCATTATAGTTAAATTCCCATTATCATGTTATATATCACTATATATTAGTCTTTGAGAGTGATTCCACTACTAAAATAAGGGCTTTTAGCGACCGCCAAAAGTGGTCGCTAAAGGGCTTTACCGGCCGCCCAGCGACCGCTTTTGGCGGTCGCTGTTGCTCCGTCGGTAATGAGCAACAGCGCCCGCCAATGGCGGTCTCTATAGCTCATATAAACGCTGAAACGCAGAAACACGGAAATGCTACCAGAGAAACACAGAAGGCATGTGGGGGCCTTGGGTGACCTTCGGTGGCCATCAATGGCAGACATGCGGCGGCCGGAGGGAGTTCCGGTAGGTTATCAAGTGATGGTAATAGGCGGGGGGCGGCGGCGGGGTGATAGGCGGACGCTGTGATGGTAGAGGGGGTAGCGGAGGGTGACACAC
Source organism: Viscum album (assembly GCA_963277665.1). Lineage (NCBI taxonomy): Eukaryota > Viridiplantae > Streptophyta > Magnoliopsida > Santalales > Viscaceae > Viscum > Viscum album. The sequence continues at coordinate 1,234,109,875 of OY728136.1, read as the reverse complement.
ATGACACTGAGGGTGATCGGAATGAGGTGGGGGCGGTGGGGGGGGGCATCGGCGCGACGACACCAAATTTGCAGCGGTGGCGGGGAAAAATGACAAGGAAGAGGAACGGGGCGGGAAAAATCCCGCGATTTTTTTGTTCCGGATTAGCGACCGCCATTGGCAGTCGCTAATGCTTTTAATAGCGACCGCCAATGGCTGTCGCCCATTTCCACAGGCGCAAAAAATCAAAAATCTAGTAGTGTTCTTATCATACATATCCATTTTTCATACATGTATGTCTATTATGTGTTATCTCATCTGACCTTTGAAATTTTATTTCACTCTTTTCAAATTGAAGGTTTATTGACCCTTTTTATGATGTGGGATGTCAATAAAGGTATTTTGGATAGTCGAACCTTAGTTACCAAGACCAAGTTAGACTCATGAGGATGAAATTTATTAAAGGTCAGAGAATATAATATCCTGATATTTTAATAGAGAAACATTGTGTTTGATTGCATGTGTGATACGCCACATCAAGCTTTAAAAAATAACTACAAATTATTATTTAAATGTTACTATTGTAACATGTCCATTAAAATGGAGATTATGATCCAGATTAGCAAAATTAAGGGAAATATGGTTTACACATGTTTATATAATTAATTTTTTGTCTAAAATTATTTACAAATAAAAATAAAAATCAACTGAATATAAAGAATGTGTGTTTATGAAAAACTATTTTTATGCCTAAAAAGGCATAATATCGTAATAAATAAAACTAATGACCATTAATTCTGGGAAATTATTATGTTTATATATTATATATTCATAAAAATTTGTTTAAATTCTTCCAATATGTTTTTTAAGAATAATATAAGAAACAAATACAAATTTACGAAAACAAATTTTATATTTCTAAAGGTAGTGTTCATACCTTTTGTTGGAAAATGTGACTTAATGCTATGTTTTTACACTATTAAAAATTTAATTTAAAATATAATCTTCTTATTTGAAAAATAAATATCTAATTTTATCTTGGTTTAATTTTATGTATTTTTTTATATGTTTCAATTTTGATGAAAAATAATAAATAATACATTTTAATTAAAGATTATCTTTTCATCTACATAATTTATAATGTTAATTAATATTTTGAATTTGTTTTAATGTAAAATTAAATTAATAATACATATATTAATTCAATTAAGTTCATTATATTTTTTTTATTGGATTTGGATATAAATTCATTTCAACTTATTGAATAGTTTTACTTAATCCACTTTGTTTATTCACGTCTATGAGAATAATTTTAAATCATGTTTAGCCACTTATGAGATTTGAATTTTAAAAAATTGATTCCATATTTTTTAATTTAAATTACATATTTATTAAATTTTTCTTTTTTATTTTCGGTCAATATAAATACTAACATTTGTACTTTTATTTACCAAAGTTAAAGATAAATCGGGAAATTAAGGGTAAAAATAGTATTATAATTATTATAAAATGACCTTAACTCATTCCCCAATATTGTTGTAGTATTATTTTTATTCAATAAGAATTATTTTATCAATTATGGGACCATATATGTAAATTTTTAGGTGAATATTACTTTTATAAAATTTTATTCAATGAAAAGGAAAACATGTCAGTCTTTTGTTTCAGACAAGTTAAATATTTTTAATATGGAGTAATCTAGAGTATATATTCGACTATAAATATTAATTTTAATTATAATATATTTATATTCATCATGGTAATTTATTCTTAATTTTTAGGGAATAAATAATTATCTGAATGTATTCCTAATGATGATGCATTATTATTTAATTAAGGGAAATATAACATAAATAGTATTAAAAATATTAATATAAATAAAAAATGAGATAATTAATTTCATCCATGAATTTTACTGATTTATTTGAAATTTTACTAATGTTTTCGATGTTTTTTATATTATATTTTGTTGTATAAAGTTTTCTATTTGTCATAATGATAAATAGTGTCAAAATTGATATTAATGATATTTTAGAATAAATAATATATTATTAAATGATATAAATAAATAAAAATAATAAATTCCACAAAAATAATTTTGATGTGGTTTTAAATTTAATTCATGAATCATTTATGGGTTTTTTATAGTAAATGTATTTATCCTTAAGTAATAAAAATCCATTTTGACATAGTAAGAGTTAATGGTTTTTAATTTTGGATTAATCTAAATTATAGGGGTAATAATGTGACCTAAAAATTTAAAAAAAAATTATGAGAGGGTTTCCACCCCTAAGAATCATATATTTTAAATAACTCATGGTGGATCTTTTTTAAATTGAAATTTAATTTATATTAATTCAATATTTTGTGGAATTCCAATAGTGACCCTCTCTTCTCTTATAAAAGGGCACATCTTCTTCTATATTATTCTCACTTAAAAACCTATTTTTATCCACTATCTATCTATATCCCTTAAAGTAGTTTCTATTCACATTCTAGATCTCTTATTTTATGAATAACACCACCTTTGGTGGTCATAATGTGATAAGAAAATGAGATTGTTGGAAGAAAAGGTATCCCTTTTAATTAAGTGTTTATATTTTGTTTATTCATCCACCTCCTAAAAATATTCTTCTTCAATGAAGAAATAATAACTCTAGTATCCAACATATACAAAGATTTTATTATATAAATATTGTCGCCTAAATACATATTCACTTTCATGAAATGGGAAAACAAATTATTGTTTGTGTGTACGGAGGAATACCACCTCACGAACAGATATAATTAATTTTAAATCAACATCCCTCAATATTTGTTTAAATAATTGAATTTATTATTATATATGATATTAGTTACATATTTATCATTATTAAATGATAATAAATCATATTATTTCTTACCTTTCTATGAATAGAAAAATTAAAATGTCTTTCATGCACATCTTTGAATTATCAGCTCCATGAAGAGATATGATTCGTTTTTCATCAACACGTCACATGAATGATATATATATATATTTATGTTTATTTATTTTATTAATATTATATTAATGATATTATGATAATTATTTTATGATGAAATTATACTTACGTTATTTACATAATGATAATTTTAAAATGGAAATGTTACTCATGTGTACGTGCAACTTACCATCTCCATGACTAAGACATATTTAATTTTTCATATAACTATTTAATGAATGAAATTAAAAGAATAATTTATGTATAAAAACAAAAATTATTCGATTAATATTTATCTATTTATTGTTTACTAATGACCACATTGACTATAGACATCATATAAAAGTCATTTTTGACTCAAATACCAAATATTGTCAAGATATCCAATGTGAACATAAATTATTTAGTACTTTTTATAACATTGTAATATGTGAGATAAAATTAATAATATACGTGAATATTTTTCTCAATAAATTAAATAATTCATCTATTTTTATTATTTAGGAATATGGTGAAAGTATGTGATGAGTTGGAATAAAGGTATGGTACATTTTAACCAAAAACCTTATTTTAAATGTTTTAAAATTTTATTTTCTAAATATTTAATTTTAACGTCCACGTCTCTTAAGATTATTTTTAAAAATGTATTTATATGGACATGAATGTTCTAAAGTATTAATTTAATAGTTTATTAAAAATTATTCAATGTGATATGGGACACTTTGATTTAAAAATATATTTTTATATGTTTAAAGTTTGTTTTGAAAATGAATTGATTATTTTACTAACTGGAAATTATTTCTTATGAGGGAAAATGAAATTTTAATATTGACATACTGAAAATTGTAAGATTTTATAGGTTTTTATAATAAAATGATACATGGACATTCGATGCTTGATTATGTGATAAACCAATGATGTGTGGTCCTGTTATAAACTAACAATGGGTGGGTCAATGACAGCCCTTTAATCTATTTGGTAGGGAAGTTTACCATATTGTTATTCTATTTGAATGAATGGAATTTATAAAAGTCATCCACATAGTTATTCTATTTGAGTATAATTATGTCACAAGTTATAAACTTGTATCTAATATGATTTCATATTAGTTTTTTATTAAAATCAATGGATATTAAAAATTTAGGATAACTAACTTTTTTAAAAGATGATACATTTTTTGGTGTAAAAAGGTACGTTTTAAAGAAATTTTTTCTATAGGTTTTCACAGGACTAATAATTTCCTTTATTTGATGTCCCTTATTGTGATTTTGTGCTCATAACATGTTTTAAATATTTTTTCATGGTATTTATGGGGGAATATATATGATTATGAGATAAATGGTATAATTTTGAAGATTATTCATAAAGAAAAACCGTTTTTTATATAAAACAAATTATTAAAAAAATGATACTATGTATATGTGTCTGCTTGTAATTTATGGGTTTAATATCTAAGATTTTTTCCTAATTATATAAAACTGTAAAATGAAAAGATCCATGAATGCGAATTATATATCCAAAACACTTGAATATGTATTATTAAATGTCAGTTCCTTACACTTTAATACTACTTAATTGATGGTTCCTTTCGGATGATGTCCCTTTTATCTTATGGAAATATAGTAAATTAGACACATACTCTGGGTTTCACATGTCTCTTCCTTTACAACATATTTTAATGACCCAACTGGTTATTGAAATATATATTCTTTATTAAATAATGCATTACCATAAAAGTAATGTTTTTAGAAATATATTTCTAACACTCAACCCTATGTGTTATAATCTATATTATTCATTTCAAAAATCAATAGATCATTGAACTTATCAATAATTCAAAAAACATTTATCAAATAATTAATTACTAAATATAATGATATGTAAGTTGAAATTTAATATTCATTGTGGAAGGATGGAATAAAATGATCATGTTACATATATATTACATCAAGTGATATCGATATACAATCTTATGAATATGTATAACATATACTGTATAATGTTTTAATGTATTTGGTGAATTTTAATATTACACAAACCCCCTCTCACCAATATCACATGAGTATATGTATATACGTGTATCTTTGGACTATATAAATGGATGATAATTTGAGTCTTCATTTGACTATAAGGAAGATTATTTTGATAGATCAGGTGTTCATGTATAGAATTAGTTTACAAGAGTATCATAGGAATTTAAAGAGTTGAGTAAAACATTGTAATTTATATTTTTAATTTAACAATATTACAATATTTATTTAATAATTATATAATCACTGGTTATTTTTATACAAGTTTATTTAAAGAATGAAAAGTACATAGATCCCTATTTTATTCTAATTAGAGAGGTGAAACCATAGTGATACATGTTTATATATTAATTAATTTCATATTATTGTTTATTAAAATTAAAATAACTAATACAATTTAAATTTATTTTACTATTATATTTTTAAATTTATATGATAAATATGTAATGGATATATCACATATTATATAAAATTATGTTTTTGTGTCATTTAAACTTGTTAAGGAAGGATTATTATCTCAGGTCTCACTCTTTCTTAAATATTATTGTCTATGAATTATGGAAACACATAAAACCCCTAGAAATAAAATTATGAAGGTGATATACCATTAAAATTTTTATGAGAACTCAGATATATCTCTGTCTACTCAAATGGGGGATTCAAAAACATATTTATAATGAAAATATAATAATCCCCCATAAACCATTAGTTATAGTGGAATATTAAATAGATTCCATCGATTCAACAAATAGAATATAAGAACTTCACAAAGAGAATACTCAAATTGAGAAATGTGATGAACATTGAAGACAAAAAAAGACATTAATTTTTATTAATATGATTGAAATAAAATATATAAATTTTAGGAACCCTACTATTATTTTCCACACATATTACTTAATTATACATTCCTGAAAGACCCATTTTTAAGAAAATAATCCATTATGACTTAGTCATATAGCTTTTCAATCCTTTTACATTCATATGTAATGAGCATTCAAACTCAATAAAAATAAATCATATATAATATGAGGTGGAATGTGCGAGGTAACATATGCGTATAGGAGTTATTGATCATATTAAAAAAAATATCTCCCTCAAATATTCAAATAATATAAAAAATTATAACCATAGATTATGAAATGGAAATTTCCATTTCATATAGATCTATCATATATGTTTATACCATAAATATATATATATATATATTGAGATGGAGAAATTTTTATGTTGACTGTTCTTTATAGCCCTATCACTCCCAAAAAAAATATTTTATAGTTGAAAATAACATTATTCATCTCATTTTACTTGTTAATTTATAAATATTCTGTGATTCTAAATCAAAGGGTAACTATAATCTTATAATATATATTTATAAATAATATTATTTTTGAAAAACATATATTATGGTACAAAAACATTAATCATGTAAAAACCAAAATTCCAAATTATCATATATCTATAGATTCAATTAATAAACTAAATAAACCAAAATAATAAATTTTATTAATCATGACTATTAACTTGTCTATTATAACTCAGTTTATGATTTTGAATCCATGCTTATCAGAAAGGTGAAAAAAATCAACATATCAACTAATTATATCCTTTATATGACCAGTAATATATCCAATCACACATTATTCATCCTCCATCATAGAAAAATTATGATGAAATAAAGATAATAAAAAATTTCATGATATACATATCTCAATGATGTCTTAAAGTACTTTGATGAATTAAATGGATGATTGATGTTTATTTTTAGAGATGTATTTACCAATGAAATTGAGAATGTACATTATATATGAGGATATGAAAGTATTTAATATTGAATATCCATGGATTTGTTGCATTTTATTTATCATCAATATAAAATTAACATTGTTTTCTTGTTAATTTTTAGTGAAATATATTATTGATAAAAATTTGATAAAAATTCATGATGTTTATATGTTTTTTGAAATAATTTAATAAATTTTATAAAAGTTTCCATATGTTCTAATAAACCATGATATTGAAAAAAAAATGACAACAATGAAATCATTGGGTTAAAAATATTTATAAATCATAATGTGTTGTGAATTATTTATATAATATGATTTTTTAGAGTGGACTAAAAAATGTAGAGTTTTGTGACATTTATTAGTATAAAATAATATGTATATTATATAGAATATTATTGTTGATTAGTTACAAGAAACAATTCTTTTCATTTAAAATTATGTGTAAAATAGATAAATGAGTTTGTTATGGAGTTTTTTATAGAATTGTACTATAGGAGTAACTTTAAGATTTATCTAACATTGATAGGTGATGTGTGGAACAAATTATAATTCTTGTGTAAAAAAATAATGTGACAAATCAAATGCATGTAATATTGATGGTGATATACACCAAATCCTATAATTATATGATGTCATGATTTGTATCATATTATATCATATCAATATGTCATATTGTATGGTATATAGAAATTTAGGCATATCTAATGCCTTTGGATGTGGATATTGTATGGTGTGGTATGTCGGGAGTTCACCACTTACATTTGCAATAATTTTGAATGAAATATCCAAATAATAGTATTGAATTATGTGTTAAAAAAATAATTGTTATGATGGAATTCAATTATTGATTATTTAATTCAAAAAAATAAGTGTTAAAATTTAAGAACATGTCCATATGGATAACATTTATTATAAAAATTTCATCAGATAATGAATTTTGGAGAAAATGCACTTAAATGAAAAGTACATGGGTAATGGTTTACAACCCAATTATAACTACCTTCGATTTTCTAATATATTTTGAACATATGAGTAAATTATTAGAAGAATCTGGAAGTATACATGGTGGATATATGAAGATTTCTAAGACATTGGATTGTTGTTTTATCTATGCTTCTGTGAGATTCCTATTGATTCTCTTCAAAAATTATTCTCTTTGATCCCTTTCATCAGGAGGGTCTAGTAAACCATAGAAATAAAGAGTATCTATCATGATCCATCCTAGTGTGGTTTGTTCCATGAAAACCCCATTCCCTCCTCCAATATCCTAGGGGTTGGTGACTATCACCTATAATACATATCCCACAAATGGAAGGAAATTTTCTAAGTACTTGTATACACACACATATCTCCTAGACACAAAATGTTGAAAGGTAAAAATACTAAGTAAAAAATGCATGTGTACCCTGAGATCTCCCAACAGTGTATGCTAGTAAATGTACAGAAATTAAACAGGTCTAGAATACAATACCACAAAAAAAAGCGTCTGTAAAAGATGTCTAACCTATATAAAAATAAGTAGGACTATTTCTTGAACTACAAAAATACACTTCATTCTTTCTATCCTTGCTAATCACCACTTATTCCTGGTCTACCTAGCACAATGGGAAAAGTTTGATCATCTTCATAAGACAAGACATGTGAGGGAAAATACATTGAATGTGTGAGTATAACAATACCTAGTAAGACACCCCAAAACCACCAAAACAATGCCACAAAGTAATGATACAATCAACTCCACACAGGTTTATGTCTACAACACATATTGAAATAATATCTAGTACAATAATTACTAGACACATAGTATAGATGTAATACACAACCAATTACCTAACACATGATTCTTCTTAATGAATGCTCATTTGGGAGAACTCACTCCTCGAACTATGATATCATTGGATATACTCACAGAGAGGTATAGCTCATTTGGTCCATGTCCAAGGAGAACATATCGTTCAATGAATACTATGATACATAGTGATGGGATCGCACCTAGACGCACTAGGAAACACAATGGATTGCACCAGTACACACTAGGGGATACCATGTACCCAATCTGGATAAATTCACAGCCTATAGGATCTTTCCCAAACATACTATGTAATTCCACTAACCCTACTAATGTGACTCGTAATGTAGGGTATCCTATCAAGACCTACTGGGGAATATCGCTAACCCAACTGATGTGGAATTCTACAAGGAGGACCAATACCATTATCTTGGAGGTTATTTTGATTCCAAAAAACTACACTATGGGTGATAGAGGATCCTCCTCCATTCCCATGGAGGGATACCATAACTCTATTTGGGACTCAGCCTCTAGAGTGTATTACAATTCAGTGATGTGGACGTAATATCATACTGAACCCTTGAGAAAAGGACCCAAGTTACTCTCTCAACCTATTCTGGTCCAAACTAAAAAAACACCACTTTTCTCAAAACGATTTTCTCTACGTAAGGGTCTTAATGTCGCAGACGCATCATCAAATAGATGTACCATTTGAAAGTAGTTGTTGTTCGAAGGTTCAAGGGGGGTCATTGGGCATATGGACAGACCGCACAGTCGGTCCACCAACTATGGCGGTTGAACGTCATGGTTAATCCTCCCCAAAATTGATCATGTGACCACCCCATGGATGACTACCCCAAGGCATCTCAAGGTGTCATGGCGGAAAACCTCCATGGTCGACCATACAATTTCCCTTAGTCAACCCGAGGTCTGACTCGGATCTGGTCTTGTCCACTAGGTCTATCCATACCCACTAGGCATGACATGACTACTTCATTCAGCTATGTCTATGAGGGGTGGCCACGCCATTGGGTGTGGCCCTATAGATAAGGTCATCAGTCACATCTTGCATCCCTCTCTGTTGCCTCCCACACTGCCTGCTCCACCGTGTCCCACAGCCCCACATCTCACTGCCTCCATGTCTCTGTCTCTGTCGCCACCTCTGATCACCACTGCCCCGGGCTTCCAATGCTGCTACCTCACCTCATCAAATCATCATTCTATACCCATGCCATTGGTCCATTATTAGGACCCCCAATCCCCCTATGATGTTTGTAATTAAAAACGGTGGTATATCCATGCTCTTTAGGTATCGATCTACACAAACCTGACCTCCGTTGTCATTTTTTCCTCAAATCCGGATGTTTGATCACATTCATAGACACCCTGTAATTCGAACTAAGGGACAAGGGGGTCCTATAGTGATAAACATGAAGAATTGGGTAATGTAAAGAAAAACAAAACCCTAAAGAATGAACCTCTACATTTGATCATGTCAACCTAAATTCATTCTCTTTAGAATGAATAACAATGAAGAATGAGTATAAATCCCTAAATAATCCCTACAATTATAAACCACCCTACAATGGTACAATAGCAGATCAATCTATTCTTGGATTACCCATGTTCATTATAGAAATAAAAAATGGGAAACCCATAAATAAATAACCACCCTCCCTTGATTTGGATCAATCATTCATGAAGAGTAGTCAATGTGTCATCCCCGGTCCTCGATTTATCGAATCTGAGGAGTTTCTTTTGATCAATTTGTCTTCATCCTTGAATGGTTTCTATAGAGATTCTTCTCTACATATCTAGAGGAAATTAAAAGTAATGAGTCTAACCCTAAATTTCTAATAATATTTAATAAAAATGGTAATCACTACATCAGAGATAATTTTTTAATAATTATGTAATTTATGGTTATGCCCTCTGTGACATTTTTCTACAAATAACCCACACCAACAAACGTTATGTCACACCTATAGTAAATTCACTTCTCTAAACTCAATGGTGCCCTCGTGTTTCTGATTTTGGCACCCATTTATGAGTTAGCCCACTATTTTAGGAAAACTGCTAGTGTGTGCTATTAAAAGATTAATATTTTTCAAATAATTATTTTGGTAAATCTAGGTCTTAGAATCACACACCATATCAGTATCTTGTCTTGACATCAATCCATATAATTTATAAAAATAATTCACTGGGAAATATGAGATGTTACATTCTCCCCATATTGTGGATTTACATCCCCAAAATCCAAAACAAGTCAAAATCAAAAAAATGAGGGCACTAAGCATGAATGTGAGCATCCTACACCAATATGTTTTTCTACAGTTTCCCATACTAACACTGGACACACACCAAAGTAATAAGATACCTAAAAAGTATCCTCTCCTTTCGATACTCAATCTCCATTAGGTACTCAGTAAAAGTGTCTGTATCCTCGATGTACAACTCACCCCAGTACATAACATGTGATGGTTCATTCATGTTCCTCTTTAAATATGACATGGGGAAGTCATTGTGTACTTGATCTGAAATTTTTGGTAGAGCCAAGTGGTACACCTCTTCTCCAACTCTAAATAGTATATGGAAAGGGATGATGAACCTCTTAGATAGTTTTCCTCCCTATCAAAATCTCTGTAATCCCCATCGAGGTTAATCTAGAATGAACACATGGTCTCCTTCCTAAAACTATAAAGGCCTCTGTCTCTCGGTAGCATAAGACTTATGATAGTTCTATATAGTCTTCATACACTCTTGAATGATCTACACATTCTCTGAAGAATCTCACAAAAACTCTGGGCCCATGGGTACTTACTCTCCAGGGTTAGTCAGGCAAAGTGTTGACCTATAGGGTCACCTATATAATCCCTCAAATGGTTCCATACCAATGGTGGAGTGGTACCTTTTTTTAAGAAAACTCCACCTGTGGTAGGTGATCCTCCCAACCACTACCAATGTCTAACATTCATTCCCACAACATTTCCTCTAGAGCATGAATGGGTCTGCTCAATATGGTAGTCCGTTTTTGGGTGAAACGCTGGTCACAAACACAGTTGGGTCCTAAACACCTCCTACAATACCTTCCGTAAAAGGGATGTGAACAAGGCATCACAATCTGAAAAAATCTTTGATGGGACTCTATGGAGTCAAAATATATCTTGCACGTAGTGGTGTCCCATGGTCTCTACTAAACTCTGCTATGGGATATCCTGAAATTAGGATGACTTGGGGTGTTAGTAAATGATCACCTATATGGAATCGTGTCCCTTGGACATATATGGTAAAATCATCAAAAATTCCATAGTTATCCCACCCACTTCCTTTCTAGAACCTCAATTGGTTAATTTTAACCTAATGAAACCAGGTGTCCATCCTTCACTTGCTGAAAAGTGAGGCATTGAGATACAAACTCAAAAAATCAATCTTCTTCCATAGCCATGAAAACTAGTGTAGGAAGTTTATGTACATATTTTCCAAAACAAGATGTACTGCCAAAGGGGATGTGTGGAACTCTCTCAAAACCTCCTCCTACAACACGAATGCTATAATGGTGTGCCCTCTGAAATTAATTACATTATCCCCACCATTTGAATATCCATCAAGAATATTTCATGTGAACATATGAACACACAAGTTATCAGAGTTGGTGACCCAATGTTGTTCCTATATGACAATATATAAGAGTGTAGGGGTTAAAAACATTGACTGGTGGTAAGATGCTCCATCTCCATCCAAAAAGGATATGTTTAAGGGGGATAACTTCTCTGATGCATCATTCTGAATCTAAAAACTAGATATCCTACTATGAGCATCTACCACAATGTTCCCCTTCCTAGAAGTATGGAAAATCTAGAAGTCATAGTCTTGGAGAAACTCTAGCCATAATCTATTTCTCATGTTCAAATCCTTTTGAGATAAGATATAATTGAGACTCTTGTGATGAGATTATATGATAAACCACTCTCCCATCAAGTTGTGTCGTCACATCTTCAATACAAATACTATCATTGCTAACTCAAGATTAGGGGTCACATAATTATTCTCAAGTGGTCTCAATTGGTGTGAACCATAAAAAACAACTATTTTCCCCTGCATTTGGAAACATCCAAGCCTAGTACCTGATGCATCACATCACACCATGTACTCAACACCTTCTGCTGGTAACTCTAGGATGGGAGCACTCGTCAACCATTACATTGGCTACTGAAAGCACTGTTGGCACTTCTCCTTCAACAGGAAAGGCTTTCCTTTTGTGCCCACGATGCCAAGGGTGCTTCTACTATATATGTTGGGTAAAAACCACCAGTATTACCCTTAAAATCCAAGGAAACTCCAAACCTCGGTTACAGCACTACCTCACCCTCCACTAGAGCCATTACAACTGAAGACTCTGAGATGACATGTCCCCAAAAATGGATCTCTCAAATCCATAACTAACACTTCAAGAGATTCTCTTATATTTTTTTTCTCTCAGATTCTATCAAATACCTTCTTAAATTGTCTCTTGTTCTCCTCCTCAGTTGTTGAGTACACTAGGATATTGTCTATGAAGACCACTATGAACTGGTCTATGTAAAGATGAAATATTTGTTTCCTAAGTCCCATGAACACTGTTATGGAATTTATCATGGAAAACATCGCCACCAAGTACTCATAGAAACTGAAATAATATATGAAAGACTTATTTAGTATATCATCATCTCGTACTAGCAACTGGTGATAGCCTGGCCTGAGGTTAATCTTCGAGAACCATCAAACAGCTTTCAATTGATCAAAGAGTTCATGGATCCTCGGTAGTGGATACTTGTTCTTTAGAGTCACATGGTTCAATCTCTATTAATCCAAACACAACCTCAAACTCCCTTCTACTTTATTGGAAAACAATATTGGTGCTTTCTAGGGTTAAACACTGGGTCTCACGAAGCCCTTCCTTTGTAAGCCATCTAACTGCACCAATAGCTCACAAAGTTCTATGGGATCCAGTTGATATGTACGTGTAGATATCAAGGCTATCCTAGGGTGTTATTAAATGAATAATTCCATATCTCTATGTGTAAGTAAACTTGGAAAATATTTGGGGAATACATCCTCATACTCTTCCACCACTGTAGGAAACTGAGGACTCAGGTAATCCAATTAACTCAGGGTAAGGCTCTTCAAATGATAAGTAATTGGCTGCACCCTCTTATTTTTGAGCCTATCCTATTTTGTCTTCCATTTCTTTTCACCAAAAAAATGAAATCCTGGCTCCATCCCTATGGACACACCACACTTTATGACTAAAACATCCAATACGAGCATGAACCATAGATAACTGGTCCATACCAAGAATGACACCTTATGGAATCAACACTGCTACTAAGGGATCAAAATTGAAACTATCACCTCCAAAAGTAATGAAACATAGTTGGAACCAATTTTTATTCATCAATTATTCTCATGATAGAGTCTCTAATTGTAAGGGTTGAGTAAATGGTTCAACTGGAATCTTGGAGTCTCAAACAAGGTTCGTAGAAAGATAAGAATGACTAGCACATGTGTCTCATAAAATTGTAAATAAAGTGGGAAATAAATAGATCGTACCTCATATCATCATTGGAGACTTAGTTGCATAAGGTTCCATTTCCATCAACTAGACTCATCCATAACCACCAGCTCCCTCAGCCTAGTATGAACCACCTAGGGGTGGTGGTGTTAAAATGAAAAACCTCCGACCACCTCCTACAACCCTGCCTACTCCATTTCCACTTCTACTGCCCTTTGGACCACCCTGATCTTGCCTCTTCTTCTACCTCAGCAGTCCCTCGATCATCTCCTAATCAACTATACTATGGGTCCATCAATCTCAAGACAAATTTCTTTAACCACCGCATGAGTAACATCATCTGTCACTTGGAAGACTCGAACCGCCCTATGATCCCTTCATCACTGACCTTGAGTCCTAGGATCATCACCTGAATAACATGTCCAACTTGGATCACTGTGAATGTCATCAGCTACCTATGGTCGAGGTCTCAACTAACCAATGACCACTACTAGCTCCCACTACCAGTGTATGCTCCACTAGAAGTCATTCCTATAGAAAGGCTTACTCAAGTATCCCAGGATGTGTAAAAAAACTAAGGGATACCATTGACTCCCAGATATCCTGGTGTAAACCATGGTCAAAGGTATGAGCCCCAAATAACTAATATAATACCATGTCCATGGAGTAGTATAAAATATCATCACACTTTTTTGAATACTACACCACAGTCATACAAGCCTACTGCAGACACAGAAGCTTCTCTATGTGTACCGATAACAATGTGGCCAGAGAGAACTTTTCTCTAAAGAGTTGCTCGAAGACTGTCTAGGAGGGAGTTATCTCTTAGTGACACTATGTCACCATGATCCACTATTTCCCTTTAGGGACCTGATGAAGACTCGCAGTGAGGACTACCATCTATTCAATAGGCATCCTCACAAGGTAGAAAACACCAGTGAATGCCTCTAGAAAATCCTCATTCTACTGAGGAGTTGGCTCACTCCAACACTTGGGAGGTCACTGCATTTAAAACTCATACAATGAACTCATCCTACTTGAATCCTCAAATACTAGTGCTAGTAGTAGTTTCTACTTAATGTGTGGTGGTATGTCTAGTAAACCACACTGAGGTGCTATTTATAGTAGAGGTCCCGGTACCGATTCCTTGTCACTAGGAAAATCATTATCATGATCACGCAGTAGAATCCGAGCTGGCTATCTTCATGAACACATCCTAAAATAAAACAAGATGCACCGTAATCAATTGATTATATATGGGGATCTAAATCAAGAATCACATGAAAAAAAACCATTCTTATATGATGCATGTACCATTGTTCTTTCTATGAAATGAGTGTTTTATTATACCGAGTTTAAAATTAGGTAATTAGAGTTTCGGTGTTTGGATACATCATCCACTTCACCAACACTAGAGTCCTTAGCCAAAAATCCAAACTTGAAACACTCATCATTATTTCCCCAAACCAAACTCATAGACTCCCAGCCCTAATGTAGAACCATCCTCTCTCTGATACCACTCTATCACTACCTGTCCTAGTGGGACTCAAGACGTGACTATCGTAAGCCCACCTCAAATAGTCCAGGGGCTGGTGACTAGCACCGAGTAGGAATATCCCACAAATAGGAGGCATTTTCATAAGTACATGTACATACGCACACATCTATAAGTGGAAAATGATGAAATATAAAAATATTATGTAAATAATGAATGCATATCACTAACATATCACAACATAGTACGATAGTAAAAGTAATAAGTGTAAACAAGGCTAGAATACATGCCCAATAAGAAAAGTGTCTGTAAAAAATTTTAACCATTAATAAAAGAGGTACTGGGACTACTTCCTGAACCACAGGAACACTCCTTGATCTATATGTCCTAACTATGCACCGCCTAGTCTTAGACTTCCTATAATTTTTTCAAAAGGTCGACCTTATTCACAACACACAACATGTGCATTCAAAGCCTGTACAGGGGTGAGTATAACAATGCTTATTAAGAAACTCCAAAACCTCAATGGAATTTTCACAAATAAAATATACATGCAATTCCACACAGGTATATTTCTATAACATATGTAGCAAGAAAATCTATATATACTCAATCCAAGACACATGGGCTAGAGGTACTCCACAACCAATTACCTTCCATAGGATTCTTCTCAGTGCATGCTTATTCTAGGAAAACTCACTTATAAAGCTATGATATCATTAGAGACTCTTTCGGAGAGTTATAACTCATTTAGGTGCTTCCCAAATAGAAAAAAATGGTTATGGAAGACTATGATACTTAGGGAGGGGATCATATATAAAAAAATTGAGGGATACCATGTAAAAGTTCGAAACACACTGGGGGATACCCCATACCCAATCTAGATTAATTAACAACGTAGAAAATCCTACCTACACACACTGGGTAATACCATTAACCCTAATAATGTGACTTGTAATGTATATGATCCTTCCCAAACAGACTGGGGAATACCAATAACCATACTGATGTGGCCCTCTAGTTGGAGGACCAACACCCTGCTCTCAGGGATTATGTCGATTCCACAAAAATAACACAATGATTGACAGAGAATCCTACTCCAGTACCATGAAGGGAGACCATAACTCTATCTAGGACTCATCCCTTTGAGGGGATTATAATCTAGTGATGTCAAAATAATTGCATACATAATTCTTGAGGAAAGGACCAACAGAATTCTCTCAAAATATATTAGTCCAAACTAAAAACTCACCACCAATATCAAAAGGACTGACTCAATGACAAGGTTTCAACAATATAGATGGATCATCAAAAGGACATATTGTTTGAATGTTATGGTAGTTTTATGTATCATGGGGGGGGGGGGTCTTTGGTATCATGTACTGACCACATTCTCAATCCATAGACTATGGTGGATGACCATCATGGTCAATCTGCGCCATGGTCAATTGTGTGACTGCCCTATGGTAAACCTATGGTCCGACTCGGGTTAGACTCAGATCTATCCTAGTATGTTGGGTCTGACCCGACCCATTAGGTCCATCCCAACCTATTGGGTCTGACCGGACCTATGAGGTCTGCCCAACTTGCTAGGTCTGACTTGGTCTGTTTCACCCTACCTCACCTATTAGGCCCCTCTAGTTCACTTGTCCTGGCATGCTGGCACGTGGGCCACCTGGCACAGTCTGATCTATGTCATCCCTGACCATGTCCCAAGTATCTGTCACCATTGACGCATTTCTCATCCAACCTATGTGTCTTACGACCCACTCTTTCATGTCCCATATATCCCTCTCGGTCACGTCACACAATTCCATTTCACGCCACCACTGTATCCCAGGATTTTATACCTCTGTATCCCCAGATTATTTACTTATGTATCATGTGGCATGATTCTCCACCTCCAATCAACACTGACCAAGGCTACGATGTCGTTGCCTTGCTTCATTGGACTGTAGTGCCAGACCCATTCTAATGGTCCCCTCTACGGACCAATGAGTCACCTCTAATACCCGGAATTTGAAACAGTCATAGATCTATGCCTCTCAGGTCCCAATATAGATAGATCTTGCTTCCATTCTCAGGTATCCTCTAATCTGAGGCTATGATCATGTTCGGATCCACCCATCAATTTGAACCGTGGCAATGGGGGTCCAATGGTGATAAATGTGAAGAATAGGGGAATGGAAACCACAAAGAACACCATGGGGACTGAATATGATCCTTTTTTCATTTAATCCTCAATTAGTTTTCATTATAATGAAGAATGAATAAGAATGAGAAAAACTCCCAAAATAATACCCATAATTATAAACCATCTTTCAATAATCAAACTATGGGTCAATCTATTCGTGGATTGACCTGATTTTATCGTGAAAATCAAAAATAAGGAAACAGAAAAGAAATAATTTCCCTACCATAATTTACATCGGTTTCTAACAAAGAGCGGTCATCGCATCGTCATCGATCCTCGATTCGTCGAATCCAAGGAGCATCGTTTTATCGATTTATTGTCACCCACCAATGATTTCTCTTGAGGTACTTATCTATATCTCTAAAGGAAATTCATGGTTCTGAGGCTCACCCAAAATTTCAAAATAAATTTAATAAAAACATGAGTCACTACATAATTAATAATTTTTTATAAATTATTTTATATGTGGTAACACCCTCCATGAAGTTTTATACATAGGACCTATTCCATAAAGAGTTATGTCACATCTTGGGTAGAGTTACAGATCTAAACTTAATGTTTCCCTTAGGTTTCATATCTACATACCCTTTTAAGAGTTATTCAATTTTTTTAGGAAAACCATGTGTGCATGCTATTTAATGTTTAATATTTTTCTAATAATTGTTTTGGGAGAACTATTCCCTAGAATCAGATCTCGTCTCAACTCTTGATCTCCAAATCCATCCATATAATTTCTAAAAATAATACATGAGAAAATCCAAGATGTTATAGTATCCCACACAAGAGTTGGGTTGTTTTATTGAACCATTGGGAAAACCATATAAAAATAATTTCATTGGATTATTCTCATGGATATTTACGAATTTATGGTTATGGATTGGTGATTTTTCAATATTCACAATAATGTACATATACAAACTTTTTTTATAAGTGATTTCTAAAACCTAACTTAGTGATTTTTTAGTTTTTTATTTATTGGTGTCTAATAAAACCTGATTAAATGTTTTCTTATCCTGTAAAACTAAACAAATATATAAAGAATCATTGTGATATTGAATTTTTTATTTATAGTTTTTATAATATAGAGTGGTTACATATATTAGTTGTGTATAACTCAGCCAAAATTTCTTAATGATTTTTTTTATAATTCAACAATCTTAATTATCCTACTCTATAGAAAATGTTGAATCTGTGATACGTTTTTTGAGATATATTCTGAAAAGGTGTTTTGATGATTAAAATAAAAGAACATGAAGTGATTAATAAATAATCAATGAGGGGATTTTGAATTAATTAAAAAGTGATGTTGCTAAAATATTGAATTATTATACTATATTATGTATGATATTGAAATATTATTTTCAACATGGATTATAATGATCAATACAAATACATATTCTCCATTACTGATAATAAATAATATTAATCATGTTTGTGTTTTGATGTGTGTTCATTGATTTTATTTTTGTTCTTATGAGGCATTGATTAATCAATGAGATGTAATAATTAATATGGCATATAATTTAATTTGAACATTAATTATTATAATATTCATACAATACAAATTCTCCCCTACACCTTTCAATTATGCATTTATACATTTATTGGAATCATTAGTGCAATCCAAGATCCATGGTTCTCCTCATTTAGATATTTTTAAATATAAATATGATATTTTATTTATAATTTTTTTGTGAATTTTATTCATGAATTGTTAAAATGTAATTATTTTTAAGTGAGTATTCATGTTTGATATAATTGGTTTTCATAGTGTCATGGAAATTATTTTTCACTAATTGATAGAACTATGGTAAAATGTTAAGTAGTTTATATCTATTATTTTACCACCCATTAATAATGATTCGATATTTACAAGTATGAAAAGAATTTTTCTTGAAAGTTATGAAATATATTAAAATGAAATTATTTAATCCCTATTGGAATAATAATTTACCATTTTTTCAGTGAGTGGGATATCATATAAAATCAATACTAATCATGAGAATATCTAAGTTATAAATAGTAATTTGAATGAGTAATTATTTCAATATTAAAAAAATTATTATTCTATGATGAATAAAAAATAAAAAAATGGTTAATTATTCACATAATGTGGTAAAATTATTAATTAATTATGTGTAAAAATTCAAACTCATAAATATTTAACTACTATCTAACATATTTTGGTAGTTATTATTGATATATATGATAATAATTATTTAAAGCATATTATAAATATCTTGATGACATATCATTATAACAACCCAATATCAAATAAATAAAATCAATTGGTCACATTGCCACATTATTATAAGATATTAGAGATCATATCTTGTGAGATCGAATAGTTTAGTACTCTTCAGAGACCTAAAAAATACATGAGTCTCACAATAAAACATAAAATTACTAAGATAATATTATTATTTATTCTTTTATATCCCTAAAAGAATTAAATTTTCACTTCATGGTACCCTGTGGAAATAAAAAACATAAAAAGGTTGACCTCAGGAAATCAGTAAGGGAAATCATACCACATAAACTATCATGGAATAAATAAACATGAATAGTAATGGAGAGAAAAAAAATTTAAAATAACATTAAATATAAGTAATTTCAAGAAAGGAAATTATATCTATGAATGAAATAATTAAAAATTATAATCACATGGATAAAAATAATTAATTTCAAAATGAAATAATTTGTAATGTCTAGAAAAATAATATTTTCATCAAGGTATTATTCCAAGGAATCATATATAAATAGGTAAGGCATAAACTAAATTCCAAAATAGGTTTTATAATGAGACATGATAATTCATTGATGTAATATCTAATATCAATCCCCACATGTAATCTACTATGCATAATTCATTCATAACTTGAAAAAAATTAACAAAATAAAAAATCAACAAATAAAATTGTATTAAAAATATAGAATATAAATTGTTAACATTCTCCTCAGACAATAAATTGAATAATATGAACATAAAATATATATAGAAATATGATGGATAGTTTCTTTACATTATTCCACAGCGAATAATAAAAATACATAAATAATGTTACCACAAATTAAAACCTCCCTTATGAAGACATTGTAAATTATCTATGAAAAAATGAAAAAACATTTTCTGAAATAAAATTAAATAAAGTACTGAGAACTTATAAAAGAGAATTTTTTTTGGAAACCCTGAAAAATATATAGTAATATTGATAATGAATAATAGAAAATACATCATGAAAAATAGTTAATTTGATAAACATTTAAAGCATTATTTTCCACCTTGGGAAAAAGTAAAAACTGACCATTATTAAAGATATTAAAATATTCCTTTTTAAAAACACTTATAGTAAAAGTAAAACATGGTTGATAATGACAATAAATAGTTATTTCAAAATATAGAATAACATTATTGAATCATTTTATACAATATCAACATGGAAGAAACTATTCTCAACCCAAAATAAGAAATAAGTTATGTTCAATATAAAAACATCCTTTTAGCATTTTACTACACAAGAGAGTAAAATATTGATGAAAATCATAGAAACCCTAGGAATAACCAGATGATGAAATAATATGTATTTCATTACACAAATTTCATAAAATTACCTCAATTTATATTAAAATAAAATTAATATGTAATAAATATAAGATTTTATAATAAACCCATACCTTTTATTTTTTTATATGTAGGATGGACTTCAAAAATCTATATAATAAATTAATATTAATTAGTTACTTTTTTAAGAACATTTTAATGGATTATTATAATTCCACATACTTTATATACATTGATATTTATTCAATGTTGAAGAATATTCATTATAAAATAAAACAAATCCATGATATGAACATATAGATATAGTGTCTTTAGAAACTAGGAAACATAAAAAACTGGTTCACCAGATATCTTAATTGTCTCCCACTTATTTCATCATAAATAGACCCCTTTTTGACATATATTACCTAATACCCTTCTTCATGACCATTTTAAATGAAAAAGATGAATGTGTGAACTCAAATTCTCTGCAAGGGTAAACGAGGGAGATATCAGGAATATCATAATTATATGACATTAGAACATAACATTTGAAAATCTTATCCATCATATGAAAGATCGTGATACTATAACATGGGGTAAATCATGAATGTTCATAAAAACCAGTGAACATAATGAAAAAATTCATAACATAAGACATGAATTTATTTTCCATTCACATGATCATAGAAAATCATTTTATATTATTCAAGGCACATTTCCCAGACCATCATAGCGTAAAAATCCCATTAATGCACCGAGTTCACTACTCATTCCAATCTTGTATTACTGAACCAAGATCCTTTCCCATTCGATCCATGTATATCTCATGAGAAAAAATCTTTACATAATTCATTGGAAAGAGATATAGTTCCCACCAATCTCATAATGAAATCATTCTTACATGTTCTACAATAACATAATTCATTCATCATAACCTAAATAATAAAATGGGTTTCATTAAACATCATTCCAGCATAACATAATCCATGTTAAAAATGTATTTCAAAAATAGAATTTAATCATAAATAGAAAAAAAATCATAAGAAAAATAAGGATATTATTCTTGAAACAGAACCTTATTCTTGAATTTCGTATTATATAAAAAATAATTTTCATTTAACACTTGAAATTAATTCTTGAGGAAAATAACCTTTCTTCTTAAAAAACATTTTTTTTTAAATTCCGTGAAATTTAGAAAGAAAATAATTTATTTAAAAATAAAATTGAAATACTTCAGATAAATTTTCAAGGTAATATGGTGTTATGAATACATAAAAATATGTTCATGCTATAAAAGTTAAAAAAAATTCTACCCATACTTTTTCCAAAAAATTCATAAAGTACCTCATTTCGAATAACAGAAAAAAATAATTTTTATTCCTTTTAATAAAAATTAAAAAATGGATAAAATTGAATTTAACAAATTATAGAAGAATGGAAATGATATTACATATTTATTAAACATGTATGTGGATGATAAATATACCATAGTAAATACTTACATATAAAAAATCTTGGAAAACAATGGGATTGCCAAATTATCACATACCTATTAGATCTGATTTCCATTGTATGTATCTGAGCCTCCTATATAATGATTTATATATTTTCATTGACTTTGTTCAGAATCATATTCATTTTTATGATATCCTGTATGATCATATAATCATTCATCTGTTAATAACAATTCATTATTAATTGTTACTTGGGTATTAACTACTTTATTTTATTATGCTTGTTTTGTTGAATAAGTTTTAATTATCTATCATAGGTCACAGTTATATCATTAAAAAATTATATTAAAATAATATATATCAAATTAATCATTATATACATCAATATAATCATTCTTTAATTAAGATCATGATGAATGGTTCGCATCAGATCGTGGAGAGGGTAGGTCGTACACACACACAAGAAACAATATCATTCCCATAATTGTTAAATGGTATTGAATTTAATGGTGTATAATATTTTAGAGTGAATATAATGTTATAATAATAATATATAGATTTTATTTAAATCATTATACCAATCCAAGTATTGTGGTGGTGAAAAAAACCTTACACCATAGTGTGGAGATGGTAAGTTATACTAACGCACGCGTGGTGATTTTATTTTTCATACGGTGGATAGAAAGTGGAATATTGTGGTTTTATAATCATAATAACATATCAATATATTAATTATATAGTATTTATTTCTTTATAATGAAACAACTCATGAATAATAAGTAGAAGAAGAAATAAGTTTGAAAGAATCGGTAGAGGAGATTACATCTTCTTCACCTTGTTTCCTATAAATCTCCTCTTAGAGCATGAGATTTGGTCTTTGAAGAACACCAGATCCTATATAATATGACTAGAGAAGTTTAAAAGGGAAAATGGAAGGTTATGTCCGAGCTTAAAACCATAATTTGAAGTGAAGAGGTGGGAGAGGAGGTGCCCTTTTATAAATGAGGTGAGGGGAACTTTTGGGATCTCTAAAAATATTAATTCAAAATAAAATAAAACCCCATAAAACATCCAAAATGTACCAATTTCAAAAATCAGATGATATAGGGTTTTAATATCATTAAACAATAGATTTTATAAAAGTTTTTCTATCAATTTAAACTTTATCATTTTAATTAACACTTAGATATTATATTTAATGTTTAACAAAGTTAAAAAGTATTTCAATATTAAAAGGGTAAAATATTTACATATTTTATACAAATTATAGCATAAATAAATACCTTAGAACATTTTATACAATATAATAATAATAATTGTTTTTTAGAATTTTTTTATTTTAAAAAAAAATTGATAATATATTATTTTGATAAAAAATCAATGGTGTCAATTTTGACACTCTAAAATTAATTGGTTTTTAAAAATATTAAGATAATAAGTTTTCTTTGTGAAAAATATTTTATTATTATTCTAAGAGGTCAATTTCACCGATAAAATTCATTATACTTATTAATTATACAATATTATATTTATTTTTACTTTTTTTAATAATATTTATTTTTAATCTCTATTAATAAATTAATTACTACATCAATCATGTGTAATTAGTTTATATATGTGTTTGTCAGATAAATAATAAAATTAATATACTATGATAAATATAAAAAAATTAGAATTATTTAGAATATTTTACTTGAATTTATCTTTTCTAAAATCTATCATTTAAAATGTAATACTTATTAAATTATGAAGGTTACAACTTTAAAATCACTTTAAATAAAAAAATATATGTGTCACAATCTATTTTATAAGGCTCTAAATGGTAACCAAGTAAACCCCTAGATGGATATAGTCAATATATAATTGAATAATAGGATTTAATCAAGATTTGGATCATTTATATTTATTAGTGTTTTCATAAAAATTGTTTTATTTATTTCTCATCAATTAATTAGTTTTTACTTCCTCAATGAATAAGTATTTAAGGTAATTTTTATTTCTTAAAAATTACAAATAAATTAAAATGATAAAGAAAAAAAATTTATTAAAAATTAGTATTTATAATCTAGTTTATTATCTATATAACCTTAAATAAAAATTGATATAGTTATTAAAATTTGAGTAAGAAATATTTAATTTTCCATTATATAAAATAAATTAAATGTCGTAATCTCATCTAATTGGATTCCAAATCACACATTACTAACCAAATATTATTTATGTATAAAAACTCAAAAAATGTTATTAATTCATGTTTTAGGGTAATTTTAATATAATATTCTTACCCTTAATTACCAGATTTACCCTTTTACCTTATTAAAAAAAATTATTGATGTTACTATTCATAATTCCCAAAATAAACTAAATCTATATACATACATTGAACGTAAATATTCCAAAAATGGAATAAATTTTTCAAAATTCAAAACATATAAGTTTCAGTAATTTATTTAAAATTAATCATGTTGTCGGAATGAGAGAACTAGTGTTTAAAGATAAAACATTGCAAAATATTGAAATGTTTTTAAATTTTTTTCAATGTAAAATTAATTCTAATGAAACTAAATATATTGAATGATAAAAATATATTATATTTATACTTTAAAAACATTAAATATTATAATTTAACAATATAAATTATTACAATGAAAAAAGATGACTTCAAATAAAATTTAGTGTATTTTTATTATTCATCAAAATTTGAATGTTATCAGAAAAATATTAAAAATTCATCCTAAGTAATTTTTTATATCCCACTTCTAGAGAACATGTATATTTTGTAATATAAAAATTATTATTCTATTATAATATTAATTTAAAAGGGGTTCACTATTAAGTGGAGTAAAATTAGACTTTTCAAAAATATATGTTTTTATACATCAAATAGTGTTTATTCATTCCCTATAACAATTATATATATTGGATGAATATGTAAAATATTTGATTATGTATATAACATATATATTTCCTTAATTTCATTTACTAAGAGTGATTCACTCAATTTAATTATAAAAAAATACAAATATGTAATTGATTTATATTTTTCAAAAAAAAATTGGTAGCGAATGACTTCACCATAAATTTTGATATGTTTTTTATATTTACTCCCATTAACCTAAATACAAGGTTAAAATTTTCTTTTAATACTAATGGGAATATCATGGTTTATTTTAACACACAGTTTGATGCAATGTAAGCTGTTATAGAATTAATATTATTTAGAGAAAATATTTCATAAAAACTTCCAGGTGGTACATTCTACCCCCTTAAAATAAATTTTCCCCAGAAATTTGGCAATTGGATACAGATAAATGAGAATATATCTTCCTAATAATATCCTCAGGTCCCCATGTAGCTTCTTCAAATTTTTGGTTCCACCACAATTCTTTAACCAAGTGAGTGGTGTTGTTTGGAAAAAAAATTCACTACAATCCAAACTCTCTATCAGTTGTTCTTCATAAGAAAGATATTTATCTAATGGTATGACGTTTGATTTTATTAAATTTTAAGGATCAGGTATATACTTTCTCAAGAGAGAAAAATGTAACACATCGTGACCTTCATAGAGATTCTGTGGAAGCACCAATCCATAAGCTACCTTTCCAACATGATCCATAATTTCAAAAGGACTTATATAACTGGGGATCAACATTACATTATTTCCAAATATAATTACTCTATTATAATTCGATATTCATCAAAAAATCTTATAACCCACTTCAAAATCTAGGCCTTTTATTTTTTTGCTAGCATAACTTTTTTTTCAACATAAACATGATCATATGTGTTGTTTAATAAATCTAACCTTTTCTTCCATTTTATCAACACGATCTTATCCGAGAAGATTTTTCCATAGCTTCAAAACAGCAAGTTAGATTTCTTCTCTTCAGTCCATAGACACCTTTATAAGGATCCATCTGAATACTAGATTTAATGCTATTATTGTAAGGAAATTATACCGAAGGTGGCTATTGATCCCAACAACCATTGAAATCTATAGAGAAATCATGCCAAATGTATTCTAGAGTTTGAAGTGTCCTCTCAGACTGGATGTCCTTCTGAGGATGATAAACTATAATAAAAAATAACTCTGTCTCTAGAGCCTACTTAAGACTTCACCATAACGTTGAGGTAAACCTCATATCCCGATAAGATATAATGGAAATTGGTACTCTATGAAATCCTACCACTTTACATTTATCCTAGAAATATAATCAAGAGTGAAATCCTCTCTAATAGAAATGAATTGTGCTGACATCATATGGTGATCAACTATAAACCATATATAATTATGGCCTTTAGATGTTTTGGTAAGTTAGACAACAATTTTTATTATGATATTTTCTTATTTCCATTCTTGTATAGGTGATCGTTGTAACATCCCCTTAGACATCTATCACTCAGCCTTAACTTTATAAAAAACCAAGAACCAAGAGGCATATTCAACAACATCTATTTTCATTCCATCCCACTAGAAATACTCTTTTAAGTCCATGTATATCTTTTTTCATCTAAGTTGAATAGATAATGAGGAACTACGAGCCTCATCATATACCTCCTTCTTTAATTATTGAATGGGAGGAATAAAAACATGATTTCTAAACCTTATTATTCCTTCTTAATCATGGTTGAAATCAAGAATATTTCTCCCCTCTTTTTATAGATTTACATCTTCCTTTTGTGCCTCCTTAATCTTCAATTGTACAGATGGTTGAAAATTAATTTGAGAAAGATAATATTTCTCTCCTTCCTTTAAAATTTCAATATCTATCCTTTTCAAATCCATATATATTAGATTTTTTTGTCATTATCATGGATAGGAAGGCATGGTCCTTTTTATTCAAATCATCTACCACCTTGTTCATTTTCCTTAGGTGGTAATATATTGACTGTTCATAATCTTTAATAAACATCAATTATCTTTTAGGATTCATATTAGACTCTTTCTTTGCGGAAATATATTTTAAGCTTTTATGATCAGTTTAAATATCACACCTTTAACCATAATAATAATTCTTATCTAACTTTAGGGAAAATATTATAGAATATAAATCCAAAGCATTTGTTGGGAAATTTTTTTCATTGATTTTTAATTATAATGACTAATAATCTATCACCATATAATTTTTTCCAGAGAACACATCCCAGCCCCTTTTTTGATGCATAAATATAGATCACAACCCTATCTCTACTGCAAGGCAGTGTCAGAATAGGTGCACTGGATAAATTAATTTTGAGATCTTGTAAATTCACTTCACATACCTACATCCACAGGAACTTAACCACTTTCTAAGTAAACTTGCTGAGAGGATTTTATAATCATGAAAAAACATTCAAAAAACGAAGATAATATCCGGATAAACCAAGAATACTTCGGATCTTAGTTACATTTGAGGGTCTCTTATAACATTAAATCACATCTATTTTTTTGGATCAACTGATATCCCCTATTTTGAGATTATGTGACCCAAAAAATGAAACAGTCTAAATAAAAAATTCATACTTTGTAAATTTTTCATAAAGCTTCACCATTCTTAGGGTTTTCTGTACAATTCTCGTGTGATCTTCAATTTTATACATTCTCTTAAAATAGTTAAAAACATCATCTATAAATACAACCACAAACAGATCAATATAATCTCTAAAGACTCGATTCATTATATCCATGAAGATAACTGGGAAATTAGTAAGACCAAAAGGCATCACTATAAATTCATAGTGTTCATACCTTGTTCATAATGTTGTATTTAGTTTATTAACCTTCTTGACCCATAATTAATAATATCCTGAACAAATATCAAACATGGAAAAGTGTTGAGCTCCCCATAGTTTGTATAATAATTCAATAGTGCAGGGAAGAGGATATTTGTTCTTGATTGTGATCTTGTTAGGTTCCCGATAATCCATACAGAGTCTCATTGATCCATATTTCTTATTAACAAATAGACCAGGTGCACCCCAAGGTGATGAACTAGGGTATATGATTCCCTTATCAAGATTCACTTAGAGTTTCTTCTTTAATTTCTGTAACTCAATTGGGTCCATTCTATAAGGTTTGTTTGAAATAGGTATAACAGACGATATGAGTTCTATTGAAAACTCAACCTAATGATTTGGTGGAATATCTACCAATTCATCCCAAAATGCATTTTCAAACTCCCATTCAATAGGTGTATTTTTAATTTTGAGTTTCTCCCCAAACATATTAGATAGATAACCTTCATTTATAATAATCAAGACCCATAATATGGAAGAAAATTTCTTTCGAAGATCTTACTTATCCTAGAATCAGTAGATGATCACAGATCGATCTAGAATATGAAATATAACTTTCCATTCATGGATATTTAAATGAGATCCATATAGATAAATTCAATCCATACCATGAATCACATCAAATTCCATTATAGGAATTATCACAAGTTTGTAGGAAGCAATTTCCCACAAACTTCCACCGGAGAAGAATTATAAACATTTGATTCAAAAATTTGTGCCATTAGGAGTTGTCATAGAAAACTCAACATATAATTTTTGATGTAATACTTGGATACCCATAGAAAAATCATAAAAATTAAAGTGTGGGTGTATCCATAATCAAATAAAACATTTTCTTCTATACATTAGATATTAATTGTACCTTTCACCACTTCTTTATCTTGCTCCACATCACTGATAGTGATCGCATATGACTTTACTTTGTGTTTGGTGTTATGTGTTTTCTAATTTCGTTCATCATCAATAACCCTTGTATTAGGGAATTTATTGGAATAATTCCCCATTTCCCTTAACTTGAAAAATTAATGTGTAAGGGGTGCATTTGGTATATCCTTTTCTCTATTCGTATCATTAGACATATTTTTATAATCACTTCGGCAATCAATTTCCCCACGACCTTCTTTTCCAAAGTCAAAATACAAACTAGTACCCTTAAGAAAAATTTCACCATGCTTCATTCCATACATTGAGAATAAGGGAAAACTAATCTTCCTTTTAGTTTTCCCCTGAATTCCATTTTTCTCTTATTATCAAACCTTTAGGACTGATGGGTTACTCCAATATCTATCTCAAATTTGAGAGCACATCCAACAATTTCTTCATATATATTTAATTCCCTTATGGATAATTCCCTTAAGAGAATTGGATTGAATCCAATAATTAATCAATTAATTTTACTCTAAGGGTGGATAATAATTCCATAAGCATGCCTTGAAAGTCTTGTAAAATTTTCTTCATAGGTACCAACAGATTCATCGTCCTTTTTCTTGAGTTCAAATTACTCATTCCCCATCTTTGTTCGATGAATATGAGAAATTTATATTTTGAAAAATAAGTTCTTGAACTCTCCTCATTCCATGAATTCAATTTCATCTATTTGAATTTTATTCCTGATAAAATTCTATAATTAATCATATTTACTTTCCAAATTTTACACTTCTAAGATGAATTTATCATGTTTTGAACAATAGAGAACCGAAAATATCTTTTTAGTGGTACTTATACTTTTTTCAACAACCAATGGATCAAAATTCCCCCCGAAATAGGGTGGATTATACCTCATTAAGAACTCAAAAACATGTTGTTATCTACTTTACCAATTTAGAAGTCCTACATGATTCATAGCTTAAAATTTTTTTGTGATCATAGCTACAATATTTTTCATTCGATCTCCCATAAAATTTTGTTGTTCAGTAGAAAAATAATTGCATTTATCCTCACATTCATCATTATTGTGGTTCCTTCAGGTTCTAACCATTCACTAAAATCAAGATTCATAGTGTGAGGAACACCAATCATAATGGGTAAGCCACATAATCAAGAAAAAAATTTAAATTGAGGACACATTACATTTTATCCTATGTTATAAATAATCATTTCAAAAACACTAGTATTTTAACATATACATAAACATATCCTTTGTGTTCTTACTAATGTTTTCTCATCCTAGTTTCCAATGGATAACTATAACTTTCCTATAATAGAAACTATAATACCCCATACATTACACACATTGATATTACATTAAAGTCGAAGAATATTAATTAAAAATATAATAAATCCCTGACAGGACCATATAGGTATAATGTCTTTAGAAACTGGGATTCATAAAAAACTAGTTCATAATACATCTTTGTTTTCTACCACTTATTTTGTTATAGCTAGACCCCTTTTTGACATATCCTACTTAATAACCTTTTTCATGACCTTGGGAAAAGAAACATATGAAAGGGTGAACTTAGATGCTCAATAAGGGTAAACAGGGGAGATATCATGTATATTATAACCATAATACATGAGAACATTACATTTGAAAATCTTCTCCTTCATATGAAAGATATTGATACTATGTTAGGTGATTAATCATGGCCACAATCCATATTTTTGTATTTTCTAATAACACTTTTAATGGGTCAGTGTAGACCCTCACAACCATCACCAGAGTTACACGGGAAATATGCAACATTCAAATTTCAAACAAATCACTGCAACCAACCCATCAGTACCACCATTGCCGCCTAAAAGAAAACACAACATTCAAAAAGCAAAACCCTTCCATCATTCACGCTCCTGCCTCGAGATCACAAAAGTGCCTCCTCGAGATGCTTTAACATTGATTCGGTCACCTGCCTAGATTCGTTCAGACTTCTCTGTCGTCATCGCTTCTCGGAACCATCACCTTCATCATCGCCATAGTCATCGCCGGAGCATCCATCACCGTCGTCGCCGTCCTCATCACTCGACACCGACGTCCAGATCGTCGACATCGACCACCAAAAACACCCTTCACCCTCAACATCCACTCCATACTCATCGTATGAACACGAATCACCAGACGAATCGCCAGAATACCCAAAAAACACAGAAAGGAACTCCCCGATGACGAAATAAACCAAAGAGATGAATAAGACGCAGCACCTTGGACGCCCATCCCCTTGCACGAACACATCCCAAAGTCTCCTCAGAAGCAAACGCACCCAACCGACCTGGGTGGGTGCGAAGAACTTCGAAACCAGAGCAGAGCACAAGTGACGGGGCCTCCCGCATTCCGAACTGCGAAGCCAACACCCTCAACCAACCAGGGCCTACGAAGATGAAGTCGCCACGAGACACCGAACCACTTGAACTCACAACCCAGAGCACTGGGGAGACCACCGCGCAATCCGCCTCGGAGAGAGGTGGAGACCAAGTGCCAGAGCAGAGAAGGGAGCGACCGACCCCCTTGACAGAACACAACTTCGAGACCCAAAGCGAAACCCAAGAACGAACGAAGAAAACACTGAAAGAGATAACGAGTGGGATTGAAACCCTAAAATAAATCCGGGATTGAAACCCTAAAAGAACCCAAAGAGAAGCAAAAGCAAGTGCGGAGGTCCAAATCGCAGAACCAGGGAGAGACCAGGCGAGCGAAAAACCAAGAGGAAGAGGCAGAGAAGAGAACCCGAAGAGATGCGAGGCCGAAGAGAATCGGGAAGGCCGGGCGCCGTCGGGGATGGAGCAAAACCCTAAGAGGGAGAGACGTCGGGAGCCCGAAGGCGGACGCCAGGAGAGTGAGGCGCCATCCTTACTTGATGGTCGATTAATCATGAAATTTCATAATAATTAATGAACCGAATCCCAAAATTCATAACATAACACATGAAGTTTTTTGGAATACACATATGAATATAAAATTATTTCATATTAGTCATGTCTCATTGCTAATACCATCATATCGGACAATGTCCATTACTGATCTGAGTTCACTCCTCATCTATCCATGTATTACTGAACCGATATCATTTCTCATTCCATCCAAGTCTATATCATGAGATGTGAATCTTTACCCAATGCATTATAGGGATATATAAGTCTCATCCATATCATAATTAAATCATTCTTAAGTGTTCCACAATAACATAAATCATTCATCATAACCTAAGGAATAAACTAGGTTTCTTTAAACATAATTCAACTATTACATAATCCATGTAAAACAAATGGATTTCATAAATATAATACTAAAATAAACACAATAAAATCTTAGGAACAATAATGATATTAGACTTGAAACATAAACCTATTAAATAATTCCTTCTTAGAAGAAAAATAATTTTAATATAACACTTGAAAATAATTCTTAATGAAAATGTCATTTCTTCTTCAAAAACATTTTATTTTCTCAAAATGCTAATAAATTTTAATAGAAAATAATTTACTTGAAAATAAAAAGTAAATCTTGTAGTGTAATCTTCATGTAAATATGGTGTTATGAAGACATAAAAATATTCTTACGCTGCATAAGATAAAACAACATTCTCCTCATACACTTTCTGTAAATGAAAAAAAGTGCCATGTATCAAATAACGACCAAATATTCCTTTCAGACGGTTTAATAAAGATTAAAAAATGGGTAAAATTTAATTTAAAAAATTATTTAAGAATAGAAATAATATTACATATTTATAAAATATGGACGTGGATAATAAATACACCCCAATAAATACTTACGTATAAACAATCGTGGATAATAATGAGATTACAAAATAATCCCATACCTTTAAGGTCTGATTTCATTTGTATCTAAACTACCTGTATAATTATTTAAATAATTTCATTTACTTATTTTTGAATAATATTAATTTTTTTGATATGACATATGGTCATATTATCATCATTTTGTTAACAACACTTCATTATTACTTGTTATTTTGGTATTAACTGCTCTATTTTTTATGCATGTTTTCTCCAATAAGTTTTATTACCACTTAATAGGTCATAGTTATATCGTTCTAAATTTATATTAACATTTTATATATAATGTTTATTCATTATAAACATTTACATAATAATTATTTAAAAAATTCCATGTATAATGAATATCATCACATCGTGGAGACAGTAGGTTGTACGTACGCATGAGCGACGATATCATTCTCATAATTATTGAATGGTATTGAAGTTAATGGTGTATAATATTTCAGAATACATATAATTTTATAATAATCATATATAGTTATTTATTCCATACTTATACCCATCCAATTAATGTGGTAGTGAAAAACAGATTACACCACAGCATGGACACGGTAACATGTACGTACACATGCATGGTGAGTTTATTTTTCAAAGTATTGATAGAAAATTGAATATTTTAGTTCCATAATAAAAATAAAATAGCAGTATAAAAGTAATAATAGAGTTATTAATTTATAATTAAACCACTCATGAATAGGAAATAGAATAAGAAAGAGGATTGAAGGAATTGGTAGAAGAGATTAGCTATTCTTCGGCATGCTTCCTCAAAATATTCTATTAGGTCACCAGAGATGGTCTTTGAAGAATCCAATAACCTCTATAATATTACTAGGGAAGTTGATAAGGAAAAATTTAAGGGGATGTATTATCTTTAAATCTCAAATTTTAGTGAAGAGGTGAGGTAGGAGGTTCCCTTTTATTATTGAGGTGAGGGGCACTTTTGGGATCTCCAAAAATATTAATTTATAATAAAATCTAAACCCATAAAAAATATCCAAAATGCCCCAATATAGAATATGAGACTAGATAGGTTGTAATATAGTTAACAAATATATTTTATACATGTTTTTATATCAATTTAAAACTTTTCTTTTTAATTAACAATTATTTATTCAATTTAATGTTTAACTAGGTTACGAAATATTTCAATATTAAAAGGGTGAAATATTTATTTATTTGATGTCAATTAGGAAATAAACTAACAAAATAAAACAATTTATAACATATATTAAAGATTATATTTTTTCTTAAAAAAGTATGATTTTCAAATAATTTAATATTTCATTATTTGGATAAACAATCAATAGTTTCAATTTTTACAATATTCAATTCATTGATTTTTAAAGAAATGAAGATAACGAGATAACATTGAAAAAACTATTTTATTAAATTACTAAGAGGTCAAGGTCATAAATTAAATTAATTATACATATTATTTATACAGAATTTTATTTAGTTTAATATTTTTAATAACATATATTTTTTATCTTTATTAATAAAATAATTACTACATTAATTATTTGTAATTATTTATTATAATTATTTATTGAATATAAATTAAAATAAAAATACTATGACAAAGAAAAATATATTTTCTATTATAATCTCATTTTTAGTTATATTTTTCTTCTATGAAATCCAATATTTAAAATGTTATACTTATTAAATTATGAATGTAAAAACTTTAACATCACTTTAAATAAAATAACATAAGTGTCCCAATCTCTTATATAAGGATTAAAATGGTCACTAAATCGACCCTTGGATGGTTATAGTCTATAAATACTTGACCAAAAATATCTTTTTTCAGGGTTTTTGGTATTTTTATAGTTTTTTATATTTTAATAAAAATTATTTTATTTATTTATCATCAATTAATTAATTTTTACAACATCAAAGTATAAGGCTTTAGCGTAATTATTTATTTTCTAAAAATTAAAAATAAATTACCATGATAAAGAAAAAAATGTATATTCCAAATAGTATCTATAATCCAATTTATATTTTATATAATGTTATTTAAAAAATGATATATTTATTAAACTTTGAGTAAGACGTATTTATGTTTTCTGTAAATAAAATAAATTAATTGTAATAATCTCATCCAAATGGATTTTAAACGATTTCATTTTAACCTGAGGAGGATTTAGGTCAAAACACACTCATATTATGATATTAATATAAGTGTTAAGGTAATTATATATTAGTATTCTTAAACTTAATTACCATATTTACCTTTTTACTAGATTAATAAAAATTACTAAATTTACTATTCATAAATGCCAAAAATAAAATAAATATATTTACATAAATTGGACCTACTAATTAAAAATATGGAATAAATTTTTTAAAATACAAAACATTGAAGTTCAAGTAATTAATTTAAAATTATTCCCATTATCGGAAAGAAAGAATGGGTTTTAGAAGTTAACACATTACAAAATATTGAACTATTTTTATAACTGAATTCAATATAAAATTTAGGCTAATGACATAAATTATATTTAATGATAAAAATATATTATATATATGAATTAAAATACATAAATATTATAATTAAACCGTATAACTTATTTTGATGAAAAAACTTTGTTCAATTAAAATTTAGTGTATTTTTACTATTCATCAAAATTTGAATGTTGTTAGAAAAATATTAAAAATTCATCCAATGAAATTTTTGAAATCTTAATTCCAAAGAACATGTTTATGATGTTATATAAATTTTTTTTAATGTTTCGATATCTTAATTTAAAATGGGTTCGACATTAAAAGGGGTAAAATTATAATTTTGAAAAAAAATAGGTTTTTGTACATCAAATAGGGTATATTCCTACCCTATGAAAAAAATACCTTTTAGATGAAAATAAAAAACATTTGATTAAGTATATAAGATATATATTTAATTAATTTCATTTAATAATATTAATTCAATCAATTTATTAATACAAAAATACAAATATTTATTTGATTTATATTCTTCATAAATACATGGTAGATAATGAATTCATAATAAACTTTCATTACTTAGTTATATTTATTCTCACTGACCTAACAGCTAGGTTAAAATGTTCATTTTAAACTAATTTCATCGTGCGATTCATTTAAACTCATGATTTTGTGAAATTCAAGATATTTAATAATTAAAATTATTTACAGAAAATATCTCATAAAAACATCTAGGTGTTACATTTATACCCTTATCAGTATCAATTTTATTTCATTTTTTTCATGCATTATGTAATTACTAATTCAGTCGTCCTCATGTCATATGTTTTGGGGATGTTCATTTCATAATCCCAAAAAATGGTGGGTTCCCCATTATTAGATAGGTCATTATTCAGTCATCTCCAGAATATTAGTCATTAACTAATTACCATTTTTATAAATTAAATACAAATTTAGAACCATTTAGCATTGGAATTCATGATAAATGAAATACATAATTTCATGGATATTTTATTCCATACATATGCATGAATGATGTTTTCATTTTTCCAATGGATGGAAAGGAAATGAGATAGGTAAAAATTTAGTTTATTATAGTATTAATCATTTTATAAATATTATATTTATTCATTAACTTCTTCTTTATTAAAATCATGCAATATAAAAAATTTAAAATAAATCACATCACTCCATGGAGGAGGTAACCCACAAGGATGCATGGTATATGTGGTCATTTTCTATTATATAGAAGGGCATGAATACAAATGATATAAAATACATCAAAATTTATAACTGTATAATAAACATCATATATATTCCTTAATTTAAACTTTATTACATGTCATGTGATGCACTTCAGAGAAAGGAAATGCATTACTTCGTGAAGGTGGAAGTCCACATGTCTGCACGAGTGTTTTTTTCATTTAAAATTGGTTGGAAATGGATATAAATTTTTTTACCATGTAAATTATATTATATTAGTAAATTAAATATTCTTATGTTATTATATTAGCATGTTTTTTATTTATCTGGGGGAGGTAGTAGAAAATAAAATATAAAAGAACTTTGGTAGGAGTTAAACCACTTCCATTGAAAACCTCGTTCCATATACAACAAAATCCTTATTAAGTTTAGAAGGCAACTGGTTAGTTATTAGAAATAATAGATTTAACAATATTTTTAGATATTTGAGGGGAGTTGGTGTCATTTTATAAGTGATGGGAGCAGGATTATTTTATTTATTTTTAACATTTAAATATGAAATATTTTTAATTATGTTCATGTGGTGCTGAAAATATTATATTTCAAATATGAGGTGATAATGTTTTAAATAACTATATCTAATATGAGATTATATGACCTTATTATAATTTTTTTAACCTTAACTAACTCATTTTAGACGGTACCTTGTTGATATTAATTTATTATTGTTACAATTCATTATGACCAAAAATGAAATCGTAGCTATTTATAAATTTGAAAATAGTGATTCCTAATATGAAGTCCATATTTCATGATTCACTCTATAAAAGAGGAGTAAATTAATTTTAATATGAGAAACTAAAACATAGTAAAACCAGTTATTTTAAAAATGGTAGCTTGAAGAATAAACATGATTTTACACTAATCTTTTTCATAATTTTTACTCATTAAAATAATAATATTGCAATTAAAAAATAAAAATAATAATAAATTTTGATCATTAAAAAAAAAAATTCGCCTTCCTACCACACTATAACTATAAATATTAAAAATTGTTTTTATTTATAAAATATTAAAATTATGTTCCAATGCGTCATGAATGTGTTTTAAAATTCAAAATAATGATTTTAAATGGTTTATTTTACTCTCTAAAAATATATTTGGTTTAGAAAAAAAATTATGTTTTCAAGTCATGATTATATAAAAATGATTTCACAAATGTTAGTGTACTGTAAAATCATTATTTTTACTATTCACCAAAATATCAACCATTTAATAAAAATTCCGAAAGGATCACCCAAGGATGAAATTTTACTTCTGAACTCAAAAATGGTATCCATTTTATCAAATTGAATCTCTAAAATTAAGAACATTTACTTTTAAATTGAAACTACAAATATTTTTATTTTTATGATAATATATTGGAATGTGCATTGGGATGTAATTTTGGTATGTAGTGTTTACCTACTATAGCAGGATCATGGGAATTACATTATCTCACCCTAAATAATATCAGAATCAAAATTTGGAATAATGTGAATTTTGAAACAAATTTGGGTAGTCCGTCCTTATAGCTTCTTTGAGATCACAAGTATCCTCCTTGTGTTTGTGATTATACTAAATGGATTTCACCATCCGAGTTATCTAATTCCATATAAAATTATGTTTATTGTTAAGAATCTATAAATTTTATTCATTATATAAGTATTCATGTTCATACCATATTCCATCATATTCAATTACATGCATTGGATCTATAATATATTTCATCAATAAAGAAACATGGTAGTCTTTGTGTAATTTAAAGAGCATGGGTGGTGTTGAAAATTTGAAATCCATACATTCAAATACCTCTAAAATTTAAAATGAAATATTATTAATGTTGTTTAACATAACCCTTTTACTAAATCATATTGTTTTATCCCATGGAGAAATCTGTATAGATACCAAAGATTATTTTACAATGATATTACATCATTTTAGATCAATATTTATCACATTAAAATCACTAATGATTGAGGATTGTAATAGTTTATTTTCATTGGAAACATGGAAACATAGTATTATACCATGGTGGTTGATCTTAAATGCCACCTATAAAGATATTACCCTTTATTAATCTGATGTAAATCCTTTAATAATAAAATAGGAAATAGAAACATAAGAAAGGGTTACCTTCTATGATTCGTACTATAAAATAAATGATATACTTAAGCATAACATTAGAATAATGTTCTTAGATCTTGGGAATATCTTTTTAAGATCATACCATACTTATCAAATAACATAATCAGGATTCATTGCACAAATATTGTTAGTTCACAAGACAGGAATGATAAGGGAATCAACGAACATGATCCATGAGAGCATAACAAAATAATTAGACATGAAATTATGGTAGACACATAAAAAATAAAATTTAATATCCTTTTTTGAGTAAAGTATTGTTTTCAACAATACGTATTAATGTTATTTAAAGGGGAAGATTATTGAAAATAATACTATGTCTCTTTATGATAATTTTGATGATCACAAATACCCTTTGTTATTTTCTAATGACTTTATTTAGTATTTTGCAGGAGTTTAATAATTTATTTTACTCCTGAAATGACGATAATATATTACATAGCGCGGAATCTGTTTTAGCACGTTCTGGAAACACTGTTCACATCTTACGTAGATGAATATAGTGCGGAATCTGTTTTTAGCGCGTTCTGGAATCACTGTTCATACCCTACATGGATAAGCGTGGCATAAGGATGAAAATCATGTATAATTTTTGAGATAAGAGAAATGTATGGTTAAACAACCATACGTTTTCAGAAAATTATGATAGAAGAACCTTATGTTAGGAAGGAACCCTGCATTTTGGTTATTAGCAAAGTATGGAAGGAGAACCGTATGTAAATTATAAAGGTTATGTTTGTTTCTCAAAATTATGGTTCATCAACCTTACTTTTTAAAACAACCATATGTCCTTGGAAAAGTATGAATCAAGTAAAAGTATGGATCTTTTACCATATGTTTGAATGTTGAATAAAAAGTATGGACGATCAACCCTACATTTGTGATCAACCATACGTTGTTAACCTTACATTTGAAGACTATGTTATTAACCCTACGTTTGTGATCAACCTTATGTTGTTAACCTTAAGTTTTAATACTATGTTATTAACACTACTTTTGGAATCCACGTCATCAACCTTACGTTTGGTGTTGGAACTTTTGGCAGACGGTATTTATGTACAATGATCAATAAGCTGATTTCTGTGCGGATTTCAAGCTGGATTTAAAGTTGTTTTTTAAATTATGACATTGACTGATTCAAAGACATTTTATTAATGTATTTAATATCCAATTAGAAGGATCTTTTTATGCCGAGTCTTAAGGGAAGTTATTACTTCTCTATAAATTCAAAATTTTGAATATTGTGAATCAGAAGGTGACTTTTATGGATCTAGATGTGCAGGAGATATGCTTTGTTATATATGCTCTCTCTAAAACACCACAAAAAATAGAATGTGATCGATCTATTATTGAAAAAGTTGGAAAACAGAGATTGCAACTATTCACGATTAATCTGATGATTCAACAAGAGCGTAAAAGCTCTGTTAGTTCAAGAAGAAGGAACTCAATAGAAGATTCACCTGTTCTACATCGAATATCTACAGTGGATCTACTACTGCTGAGGTTGTGAACTATATTTCTATACCTACTACAACTGGATCAACTCAGAACTGCTTCGTCTTGAAGATCAATATTTTTAGAGACTTCGATCCATCTGTTGTCAATTGCATTCTGTTTCAATTGTGAAGATCAACTGGAAATTTCCTTTTGAAATTATTTTTTTATTCTTGAGTAACCAGCTTCTCATTCTAAGCTGTGTAGGTTCATGTTTGAACCAGAAGGCTTTGTTTTTCCTTGGATTGTGAAGGTGTCAACTGCCTGTACTCAGTTGTGAATCGGTCTGTGGAAAAGAGGACCAGATAGTGAAAATCACCAAGCTCGTGGAGTAGAGCGTTGGTGGAGTGGACTAGGGGCTTTCTGTTCCCCGAACCACTATACACCTTTGTGTACATAATTTTATTCTTTTTTCGCTGCATGATCAAATCTGATAAATGATATAGGATAGAACTCGTTCAAGAGAAGAGTTATCAAAAATTGAAAAAGACACGATTCACCCCCCTCTTGTGTATATTCTATAGATTTAGATCCAACATCCTTAATATATAAAAATACCTTCATAACATTGTAGGATTGGAATAATAACACATGTACCTACTTTGTGCTTGTAATTTTCCCTTGTGTACCCTCCTGTTTCGATCTTGTGTTTCCCTCTTGTCTATCATTTTTTATGGTCTTGAGATACCCTCCCTTGTACGCACTTTTTACAATCTTTGGATACCCTCCCTTTTACCCTCTTATTATGGTTTTGGGATTCCCTCTCATGTAACATTTTATCACATAGAAAATTTATAGTTACCCAAGGCATTGGAGGAAGATATAGGCACCACACTTCACATTATGAAATCACACATACATGTGCCCGAAGATAATAAAACATTCATTATATCTTATCCCTTGAAATTAAATGGGTAATATACACACATTATAAAATCATAACCTATAGATAAGTGATAGGTTAAATAATCATTTCATCATAGCATAACCCAAAAAAATAATAGGGTTCTATAATAATTTTAACATGGTATATCCCATTGAACGGAAATGGGTTCCATAAAAAACATTCCATTTTAAACATTATCCCTTAAAAGAGAGATTGATAATGTTTTCCTTGATTCAGATTACCTTTAATGAATGAGTAACACTAACTCATGACCTCATAGACAGAACATAATTTTGAAATATCATTTAATATATTTCATTGAGGAAAATATCCTTTCTTATTTAAAATTACTATTTACAACATAAAACATTTTGAAAATAATTTTATATGAAAATATATTGAAAGCCTACCAAAGGACCATTGAAAATAATTTAAATCATTTTCATTGTAATTAACCTTTGAAATATTATAAAAAAGATTATAAAACCATTTTTTACAATTTATAAAATTTAAAACATATGTAAATTCCAATTCCTAGAAAATGATCTTAAAAGATAATTTAACACATTTTTATAATG
The DNA here is from genome assembly GCA_963277665.1 of Viscum album. NCBI lineage: Eukaryota > Viridiplantae > Streptophyta > Magnoliopsida > Santalales > Viscaceae > Viscum > Viscum album. The sequence continues at coordinate 1,234,067,781 of OY728136.1, read as the reverse complement.
TTTTTAGAAATAATTATTTTGAAATAAAATATATTTATGAGTGAAGAGATAAATAATGTTAGAATTTCATAAAAAATCATTATCTTAGGAATAGATAACTCTAAAATTGGTACCATTTCATGAATAAATATAAGATAATAAAATTCATGACTTTTCTTATGGGTTGGATGGAATTATTTCATAAATGGCATCATAATCAAAAATAATCCTGATAACTGGTGAGATTTAATTAAAAAACTCTTACCACAATGGAAATATTGAATCAAAATAAAAATGACATAATAATAATAAATAAAGATTAAAGTATCATGAAAATAAGTATATTCATGATATAAAATATCAAATTAAAATATATATACCTCAAAAAAATTTGTAGGTGTATAACATAACACATTTCTCAAAGAAAGAAAATTGAGGCAAAATTATCTTACTAATTTGGTATCTTTAGAACCATAAACCCCATGAATGAAAGATCCAAAAAAAGATATTTAAATATGCATAAATTTAATTGTAATAAAAATGAAATAAATTCATGGTATGTATATACAACATGTAAGAAATAACTTGTGAACATGGATTTTATCTCATAGAAAATAAAAGTTATATGGAAATCCCTTACTACTTGCATAACTGTTGAAAAGAGAGATTCTTGAAAGAATAACATCAATTGAAACATTAAATGTCATAAAATAAATTAATTTCAGGGTATTCACTTTCATTGGTACATGTATACACCTCATAAAATAATAGAGTGTTGAATATGGAATAATTATCACATAAATAAACATGAGGCTTCAATTCCCCTTACATTGCATATTTACATTCTTCATACATGTTCAAAAAACCTATATATTAAATTAATTTTTTTATAAATCTAATAAAAACCATATTATTATATATAATACCATATATGATATGATTATGACTTTATATTACCCATTTATTAACAATTTCATGTCAATGTAATGTTTCGGGTAATAACTGCTTTGTTTTTTTTACATGTTTTGATATTTTAATCTAGATCCAATTACATAGATCATTATTTACATATTTAAATAATGTAAAAATATTATATAAATTTCATAAATATTATATATAAAATTATTTATAATAATTAATAAAATATAGAAATTAGAAATGAAATACATTGTTTATGGAGAAAGTAGTCTGGATGTTCGCGTGATCGTTTTTTCCATTTTATTATCCTATTTTTTATGAAATAAAATTCAATAATATATATATATATTATTTACATTAAAATTATTATTTAATATGTATCACATATTTTTATTTAACCCATCCTTAATTATTTAAATTTAATTTGTAAATGAATCACAACAGTTTGAGTAGGTAGTAGTCCACACGTCCACAAATGAAGTTATTATACTCTCAAAAAATGGAAATTGTTAAGGTATGAGTTATATAATAATTAAATAAGGATTAGAAATCATAAACATAATATATATAAAATAAAAAATTTATTCCATCATTATTTCCAACCTTGAGTGGTGGTAATGGAATAAATAATGACATTGGTTCATAGGGCGGTAGTTCGCCGTTCATATAGACAATGATTGTGTATCCCATTTGATCAAAGTTTGTGAAGGTGTTAGTTTTAGACTCATAATAACAATATATCAATATATATAGTATAATTTTATGTTAATATAATATTTATATAGTATCAACTAAATGTATGGATAAGCACTTAAAACAAAACTTCCCAGTGAATAGCATTACCACTTGTTAAGGTAATTCCTTTTGGTTTGCACCAAAGGACCAGCATGGTATTATTTAATCACAAAGTGGGGATTCTGATATTATATGATGGATTTATTGAGATTATTTTTTAATGGTTTAGAAGATATATTGTTATTTATAGGTGTTAATATTTGAGGATGATGAGTGTCCTTCAATATTGAAGGAGGTGTGGGATTCTTGTAAATACAAAAAAGTAAACATTATTGAGAGGTATCCCTTACATAATGTACCTAAATAATGGTAAATTTTCAATATAAGGTCTTATAAGTTATAAATATGTCTATATAATGTCTTTTTTATAAGTTTTTAGTTCATTTTGACCCTTAATACTAATCTTTAACCACTAAGTAAGCTCATTTTCTCCTTAATTGGTTTCATTAATTTTATTTGATTTCACAAATATTTTATATAAAAAATTAAGTTGACCTTAATAGACATTATATATTATTATTATGAAGAATATGGAAGTAATTTGTACAAATATATATCACATAAGTGGAAAAAATTAATTTTAAATTAATCACATGGATGAGATGAGCAATGAGTTTTTAAGGCTAAAATGTTCAAAAAATTAAAATGATTTTATAAGAAATTTCAATGTGAAATTGATTAAAATTACCTAAATTGGGTTTATTGATGTTTAATTAAATTAATTATAAATTTAAATATATTTAAAATATAAACAAACTATATAAATAAATTATAAAAAACTCATTGTCAAATTTAAATTCAGTATTTTTTGTTTTTCATAAAAACATGAAACTTCTCATAAAAATAAAAAACACCCAAGGTAAATTTTTATATTAAGAATAAAAAAATTAAAAATAAATATTATCAAATTTTCAAAAAGTAACTTCAATACAATTACTCAATTAAAATATTGAAATTTTTTTTTTTAAAAAAATACAATTTTGAAAGTATAAAGCTAAATTTATTTTTATCTCTTATATAGGAGACTCATATAATGAATGTTAAATATCTCTTGTAAAACTTTTTTTCAATTTAATTAATCCCTTTCATACCCACAATTGAAAAAGATATGTGATAACAATAATATTAATATTATGTTATAGTTTGGTAAAACATGATCTTTCATGTAACACAAGCTATCAAAGGGACTTAGTATTTTGTGCAACCTTACACAAGACGGGTGTTGTATGTAACATACCATAAACATTGTATCTTATGTTTCAAATTCCTAAATCAGTGTTGTGTATTCCAAAAGATTAACTTCTCGTTTCATGTACCACATGATTAACATGATTTATCATGCAACACAATCTATAAATGAATGTTAAATTATTCAAAAATGAAATAAAAAAATTAATTCAAAAAAAAATTGGGTTGTTACATTATACGCCATTTAAAATTATTTTCTCTCTCTAAATTCATCAAGTTAATCTATTTTTTAAAAGATGATATTTCCGTTCATAGAAACATACATCAAAAAAATTAATATTAACACATACATTAAAAAAATTATATTGGAAACATTATAGTTACCAAAAGTAACTAATTACTAGGTGTCCACCTAAGAGAACACATGTGATGATTTTGACATGGATAAAAAGTGTAAATACATTCATATAGTGATAAAGATCAAAAATAACTAGAAAGTGGTTCATCCAAAAAAGGTAATGATCGAAAATCCATAAATCAATGATGATCTAAGGAATCATTTGATTCGTTGCAAAAAAGGTACTTGGATAACATTTTTTTTCAATCACCCTTTTCCTAGAGTTGAAAAATTTTAGAATGATATATAATTACTTTATTTCATTCTACACTATCTTTATCATTATTTTTTCCTTGAAAAATTTTGACAACATCTCTTATACTAAAAAATAGAGATTAATTTAGTTTTCCTGATGCACTAATTTATCATAAGGTCAAAAACTAGAATCAGAAATTATTTTTCATATATTTCGATTTGAAAAATAAAAACAGTTATCACTGGTCTTCTAATATCCATAAATAAACGAATAGATAGATAATACATTAATATCTAAAACCTCATCCAATGTTTCTTTTAATACATTTAATAAATGACTAACCTTGTATGAATTAAAATATATATTTCCCCCTTCATTACATAAATTAGATTTTATCTTAAACAAAAAATATTTTCATTGGAAACATGGGTCCATCTTTGTACCAATGGAATATCAAATGTGATTTTATTATTCCAGAATACCTTTAGAGGGAGAGTATCACATATAATTTCATTTAATGATGAATAAAATATTATAATACGTCATAATCATACAATATAAAACATGAAATTACCAACTAATAAGGGTAGGATATGTGTTCCCTAATTATCATGATTCACATTATCTATTTTGTCACATAATATTTACCATTATCTCTTAACTTAATATATTTTCATGGTAAATCATCATAATTATCATTTAGTTTTGACCACATGATAGCATAATCCCCATAATACTTACATTTGAAAGACTAAATTATGGGAGGTGATTTCTTTGGATTTTTCTCTTTATTCCCATTAATTTTTTATTCAATAGATCGATTACCATTCATTCAAAACCTAAACCATTTACCAATTCTACTAAGACCTTTTCTTCCATGCTTCTTTCCACACATTGAGAATAATAAAAATATAATATTATTTTCCCTATATTTGTCATAGTTTCCTACAAATTATGTCTTTATTTTTTTCTAATAAGCATGATATTTATGAAAAACCTGAATCTCCCTTTTTGTAAGAATAATATGAAAAACATACTGAAACAAGAATATTTTTGTAACTTTTCACAATACGTGGAGTAAATTTTATCTTATTGCATCATATTCTTGATAAAGTACAAACACTTATTCTCTTTTCCATCCAGGATATTAGTACCCAACATAAAGTTTTTTGTTCTGAACAATGGAGAACAAAAAATATCTTCTTACTGGTATATATCCATTTCTCATAAAATAGTGTATTGGTCATTCAAGTAAAATTAAGTTTGTGTTTCCTTAAGAAGAATTGAATAAAACATTGTTCCCTTTTTTGGTCATTTAGAAGATCTACATGATTCATGGAATCATAAGGTTCTGTGGCCATAACAATGATCATTTTCATTTAATCTTCCATAAAATTTGATTTATTAAGAGGTCCATCATCGCATTATCCATTGAATTCCTAATGAAAATGGTTATTTTGAGTTTCATTCATTGAATAAAACTTTAAATCATATCGTGAGAAACATTTATCATAGTGAAAACCCACATAATCCTGAAAAATAACTTTTAGGATGCATAAATAATGACACCTAATTATTTAATCTGTGGCATCATAGGTTTATCCTAGGTTATTTATATTCATCATATACTTAAATCCTATATGATTATTCATATAGAGGTTGTAAATTTCAAAATCATATCCACCGAGAGTGTTAATCCAAGTGTGAAAGAGGTTTTCATGAACCAGTTCGGGATCGAGTCTAGTTTAATATAAAGATTCTCGGTTTATTAACCCAATGTACATATGATCTAGATACAAATCCACTTGTAGTAACCAGAGAGGGATGTAATTTATGAAAAACCACTATCTGAATACTTTACAAAAAAATCCAGGATATTTTCTTAAACATTAACTCATCCTTAGACTTATCCTTAGAGACATCCTAAGATGTATCATTAGAAATATCCTTAGAGATGTCACTAATGTTCTCTCATATTACTTTCCAAATTATAACTAAACCTTTTCTTTGATACCATCTATAGTGACCTAGGATTAATATAAAATGATATTATATCATTTGAGAGAAATATTATACATATTACAAAATTATATTCCTGAGGACCATAAATGTTTAGTGTCTTTGCAAATATGGAACCGTAATATTATAGAATGGTTCATGATATTTAATTTCTCCCATAATGAAATTATCCTTTATTACTGATACTTAATAGAATTCCTTGTATCTTGAGTTATGAAAACAAAATAAAGGGTTATCCCAAAATCTCAATAATGCTAAATTAAGGAGATACACAAGCATAACTTGATCACAAGGTTATGAGAACAAGAGAATCCAATTTAAATATCATACCCTAAATATAAAATATACCTACCATGATTCATAGAATGATGATTGAATGTTAATATGATAAAAGTCAACTAGTAATCAGAAAACATTATCCGTGAGAGTATAACATGGGAATAATACCAAAAAATGTGGAATACTCATAGTCATAGAAAATATTATGACAAGTATACCTTTAAATACCATCAGAACATGTTGTGTTTTTTATAATCACTAGTGAAACATCATAATTCTTGGTATATCCTCTCATGTTCCATATTTTTTTAGGCATGTGATGTCATCCAATATACCCTCTTGTTACAGGATTGAGATTCCCTCTCATGTACCCTATTTTTACAGAACTGAAATTCCCTCTTTTGTACACTCTTATTATGGTCTTGGGATTCCCTTATATTTACCCTTTGATCACATAGAATATTTACTATCACCAAAATAATTAGAGAGAGATATAGGTTACACCCATCAGACAATCAAATCATACATACATGTTCCATAAGATAATAAGAAATTCATCATATCATACGATATGACATGAAATTTCTTTTATAAATATGTTATAGTATCATATCTTGTTGAAAAAATAAAGGTTTTATAATAATTTCACCATCTCATAACCAATGAAAAGAAGTGGGTTTTTAAATTATTTTAAGATTGTATATCATGTGGGAGAGAAATGATTTCCATAAAAAACATTTTATCTTCAACATAAACCATTTAAAGAAATAATAAGAATGGTTTCCTAAGATGATATTCCTAGTAATAAGTGTGTAACACCTAAGAGTCTCATTTTAGATGGAAATTTATTTTTAACGATCATTTAAATCATGTATTTAAGACAAATATCATTTCTTCTTTGAAAAAATTAATTGTAAAACATGAAACATTTGAAAACAATTTTATTTGAAAATATATTTGAATATTTAAAATGTAATCCTTGAAAATAATTTAAATCATTTTCATTAAAATTTAACATTGAATGATTATAAAGAACGCTTTGAAAACCATTTTGAAATATTTTTTAAAAATAAAATCTCTTTAAAATCTCTTTCCATGAAAATGATATTAAAATATTTTTTAAAACGTTTTGAACACATTTTTAGAAGACATTGTTTTTAGAGAACATAGTTTCTCAATCAGAGAGAGAAATAATGTTGGATTTTATTTAAAAAAATCAATTTCCTTTAGTAAAGAGGAGAGTAAAAGATGTAAAATTTCATGATGATATCATGAATAAACAAAGTAGAATAAAATTAAATATTTTTTCAGACACATGAATCATATGATTTTGTCAATGGCAGGATAATCATAATCAATCCCGACAAACAATGAGATAATAACATTAAACTCCTACCACTTTGTTAGCATTGAAAAAATCACCATGAAATAATAACATTACATGATACTTAAAATATAATGAAAAATTTATATTTATTATATTATCTTTCAAAGGGTAGTACATACTACTCTCAGATTAATTTAGGTGCATAAAATAACATGTTTCTCGATAAGGGATAATTGAGACAAAATTACCTTACCAATTTGGTAAAATATGAACCGAAAACCACATTAAATATAGATCATCAAGTTGATCAGAAACATACAAAAAACATTAATGATAATAATAATATAATAAATTCATGGGATGTATACACCATATAGAATAAATATGTAGTGAACATGGCTTGTGCCTCATAGAGAATAAAAGTGATATATAAATCCCATATTACTTGAGTAACATTTGAATCGTGAGATACATGAAATAATAAAATAAATTTAATAAAATAATATAATTAAGTATATTAAATTCATTATATAACAAGTAATATATTAATATGTACACTAAATAGAAAAGTGATGAATAAGCCATAAGTGCCGCAAAAATAAAAGTGAGACCAGAAATCCCCTTTCCTTAAGTCTTGGTTTTTTTAATACGCATTCAAACCTAAAAGATAAGAAATATAATTTTATTATAAATATAACACATAAACATATTTTTATATATGATACCATATTTTATTTTATTATTACATTATATTATCTATTTATTAATAATTTCATGTTAAACATACATTTTGGGTAATAACAACTTTCCTTTTTATACATGTTTAGACTTATTATTCTTGATCCTATAACCTAGATAATGATTTTATTATTCAAATAATTTAAAAATAATATATATATCATGTATATTCAGTATAAATTTATTTATAATAATTTATAAAATATATAAATATGAAATAGAATACAACATTCATGGTGATGGTATGTTGTACGTACGCATGAATGTTGTTTCCATTTTCTAATATTATTTTTAAAGAAAGAAAATTAAATGATATATATATATATATTATATTTATTGTATAATTATTATTTATTAATTATAACATGTTTTTATTAAAAAAATTCTTAACATATTCCATGTAAAAAGTGATTGAAACACGTCTCTTTGAGGAGGCGATAGTCTACCGTCCCACAAATGAAGTTATCGTAATTCCAAAAAATGGAAAGAGTTATATAATATAAATACATAATGAATTTCATATATATATAATATATATTATATAAAAATATCAATTCCATCATTATTCTTAACCATGAGATGTGGTAATGGAATAATTAGTGACATCAGTTCGTGAAACGGTAGTCTGTCGTACATACGAATGATGATTGTGTATCACATTTGATAGAATTTTATAAATTTTAGGTAAAAGCATTATCATAAAAACATATCAATATATTTAGGATACATTGTTTATTATATAATATTTATATAAAAATAATTTAATGAGTGGAGAACGATGTAAAACAAAAGTGCTCATTGAAGAACATTACCTCTTATTCGAGTAACTCCATTTGGATTACACCAAATTACCGGATTGGATTTCTGTATATATATTTTTAGGATTATATTATTATATTAAGTATTTTCGAATATTGTTTTTTCAGGTTATTTTCAATCCAATTGTCTTGAGTGGGGTTCGGAAATGAGGGGGTTGAGTGTCATTTTATATTAGAGGAGAGTCATTATTGTAAATAAAAAAAGGTAAAAACTTTTGAGATGTTTTCCTTAAATTATGTGATTAAATAAATACCCATTTTAGATAAAAGTTGTGATATGGTGTCAATATGGCCATCCAATGTAATTTTCATATGTTTCTAGTTCATTTATCCCCATAAGAATAAATTTTAACCAATGAGTAAACCCATTTTTACCTTAATTGCAGAAAATAATTTTAATTGGTCTCATTAATATTTTTGGTCAAAAACTATGTAAAACAGAGAATGAAATATATATTACTCATATAAAAAATATTTAATCCATTTTTTATATTCAAATAACATTAGTGGAAAAAATTAATTACAAATTAATCACACTGACGGGATAAAAAAACAGGTTTTTATGGTGAAAATGTTCAAAATGTTCAAAAATATTTATATCAAATTTCAATGTAAAGTTGATTAAAATGACTTAAATTATATTTATTGAATTAAAATTGAATTAAATAGAATTTAAAATCAGTTTAAAATAAAATTTAACTATATAAATATATATGACGATTTTTTTCAATTGAAATTTAGTATTTTTAAATATTCATCATAAGAAATGAACCTTCAAAAATGATTAAACCAAGGTATATTTTAATATTAAACCTTCCGAAAATGATTTTTATTTCATCAAATAAAAATTATAAAAGTGAAAAAAATATATTTAAAATGACTTTTTCATTAAAATTCTGAAACACAAATTTTATAAAAATATATTTTTAAGACTAAAGTTGATTTATTATTATCTCATGTCCAGGAAACTCATAAGATTAATGTTAAATATATAATTGATTTTATAATATATTAATATAATTAAAATAATTCACCATGGTTGGTTTATTTAATTTATAATAAGATCATTCTTAAAAATGATTTCCTATATTTGCCAAAGGGTTTAAATTACATTTATAGTTAATTAGTAACCAAACAATTCTTCTTATATGCATGTGCAAACAACGATTTCATAATTTAATTAATACCATTAATAACAAATATTCCAACATCTAGGTAATAAATATAATGTTATTTTAATAATTATATTAATATAATATAATCAATTGGTAAAACTGATTCTTATGTGTAATGCAAGTTATTGAAGGGACTCAGTATTGTGTGTAATGAAATCTAAGCTCGGTGTTCCATGTAAATAAATATTATCATGGAATCACATGTGATAAATTAGAAACATATTCCTTTATATATTAAAATATAACCTTAGTGTTTCATGTAGGGAAATCTTACCTTGGTGTGACGTGATACACAAGGCATAAAAAATATTTAATTTATTTGAAAAAAAAATTAAAAAAATATTCATAAAAACTCAGGGTGTTAGCCTTCATTTTATTCCACTAATAGAGGTGTGTAGTGAAGTATCATAAATTCATTAATAGAGATGTGGGTAAGGCATTCAAGTTGTTCATTATCCATCAATTTTGGGAAATGTGCAGACATGGTAAGGTGATAAATAATAACATTTTTTTCATAATTATTCATAGAATATTTCAATGTCATAGAGAAAAATTCTATTTTTATAATATCCCACTTTTATATTCTTACAGGCATAGGTTCCATTAATCCCTTAGGATGTTTTCTATTATCCTCTACATACTAACACACTAAGAATCTAGACACATACCCTAAAATTTTTCAAATCATACCATCCCAATATTAATGTTCTTATAAATCCAACTATAGGTATTTTATACTAGTTTTATAATACTCAATGAATATAGACATACGTTTTGAATTCAATAGTAATTCATGTTTTTGATATAGTAAACAAGCATAATTTTGAACCAGCCATCAGAATGGAATTCTGAGAGTTTGAGAACATAAAAAAAGTGTTTTTATATATGTAATGGGTTATCAATAGGTGGTAAGAAGGGTTTGATAAAAAATCATAGGCAGTCTATGGTTTCAGAACACTAAAGTTGTTGTATCCTCCATCCACCATCTACTCGTGGGCTAGCCACTAGCTAGCCGGTGTCCTAGGTAGTAGCATACTACCACATCTTGGCTCACTAGCTATCTAGTGGCCTAGAACCAGATTTTCAATGGGGTGTTTTTATGGAAATAATTATACCAAATTACCCCATTAATATTTTTATGGGGTAACCCATTAATAATTTAATATTTTGATATATGATTTCTTCTAATTAATTCAATTATGTTCGATATCATTTTATTAACACAAAAATTGAACAAAAATAAAACATGGTATATTTTGAGCACATATACATTTCTATTTAATTAATATTTATTAATAATAGTGACCTAATTATAAAATATATCACTATATTGGTTTATAAAAGTGTATTTTATATAAATTTACCTAATTCATTATTGTGTTTAAGAATATTAATTTTTATGTGTTGTAAATTTTACTGAAGAAAATATTTTATTTTTTTGTAAAATTATGACTTTAAAAAGATACAATATTAATTAACATATAATGTCTTTATTAGTGTTTCAATGAAATATTTAAAATGAAAAAAATAGTATTTTAAAATAATTTTTTCCTATAAAAATGTTTTCACTATAATTTATGTTTTAAATAAAAAATTGATTTTATAAATTTCAGAATTAGAATTGGAAAAAATAATCATAATTATTTAATATATAAAGAAAATGTTATATTAATATTATTTGTTTTTTATTTTTTAGAGATAATTAATTTTCTAGTGAAAAGTAAAACTACAGGTTTTATTAATATCATCACTTATATGAAATAGATGTTTATGAAACCTTTTAGATATAAAAAATAAAAAAAAAATTAAAGTAAAATAAATAATTCCAAAATAATGTGTTTAATTTATAAAATCCATAAGAATAATTTACAAAATAATTTAATACTAATTTTTTTTATGTTTATATAATTAAATATACACATGGGAATTTGGTTTTGGGATTCATTTTAATATCAAAAATTTATTATTTTAAAAAATAAAAATATTATTATTATAATTATAACTAATAACTATGATACTTATGTATTATTTATATATAATATTCTTAAAATAATTTTTTTAAAGTATGTTTTTATGCATTACTTACGGTAACTGAAGATTAATTTCTTTACAAAATAAAATTTTATCTTATATAGGTCTTATTATGATTGAGGTAATAATTTTAAAATTATTAAATATGTCAAATTTCAATTTTATTGGAATAATTTCATTTTAATGATAATTAAAATGATAATATAAAATTAATTCATTTAAAATAATTCTTTTATTAATATCATGGAATTTATATCGAATATATTTTTATAAATTCCATTTAATAATTAATAGTATATTTTTTATAAAAAATAAATAAATATTTCAACACTCATTTATTTGTTTGATTTACTAAATAATATTATGAATCCAAAATGGTCAAAATGAAATTTTCCTATAAAAATATATTTTCTGAAAATTAATAATTTTAATAAAAAAATTAAAATTATAATATTTGTAAATATAATTATAATAAATAAAAAATATATTTAGTTATCTAACTTAATAATTAGGTTATATGGTTTATTTTAAATTTGTAAAAAAAATCACTCAGTTAAATACTTTTTACATTGTTTTAAAGTAAAATAGTAAAATATATAAAGTTACTCATAAAAACACTATAGCATGTTTTAAACATGTTTGGGAAGCCTGGTTGTAGGATATATTATCCTAAACACACCACACACTCAATTATTTTAAAATATTGGAGCTATTGACCTCGAAATAATATTATGATATTACTAAAATATAAATTTTTTTTCACGACTCATCCCCCAAGGCCTGTATCATGACTACCCCAAGCCTACCTTCCATAGGCCAGGGGTTGGCGACTAGCACCAAAGGAATAAATCCCTAAAACTGGGAAGGCATTGCCTTTATAAATCAGAAACACACACAACCATAGTATAAGAGGAAAAAACACTAAGTAAAAACTATGTGACTAGAATGTTGAAAGTAAAGGGGCCAGAAATACAAGCCCAACCGTAAAGTATAAGGAAAGGACAAACAGGTACAACCAAAAAGACAAACTATTGTAATGTGTCTATTAGATCATGGATCATCTACCATGGATCCTACCTGAAGGGTAGGTAAAGATAGCCTCCTTACTGATCGATGTCTGTCAGTCTCCTCCGGGTACTGACTCATCGTGAGTTCCACCTACAGGTACCTTCCAGTCCTCGTACACTCCGCCTCGGTCAGCATTGTCTGTCATCTGCATCCAACACAACGAGGTACGGGCATAGCCTGTGCAGGGGTGAGTATAACGATACTCAATAGGGACCCCGAGACCCTCCAGGTCTCAGAAAATCCAACAAGGATAAACCACAAAGTATGAAATCAAGAGATAACCATTACTTAGATATATATCCATACATATACCTAAGTTATTAAGTAACCCATCTCAGTCATGAGAAAAACACAAAGGTCATTGACTCAAATCAAACCAAGATTTTCATTATCGAAACCACGGCTGCTGGAGAACTCCTCCTATGGCGAGTACAGTGGGCTTGTCGCAACTCTGAGGCACTTCTCACAAACCATGGACTGCTGAGGTACTCCTTCTGTCGAGTACCGTGGGTTTACTGCCAACTACTAGGCACTCCGTCCACTGTGGGACTACCGCCAAATACTGGACGCTCCCCCTAATAGACTACAAAGGTACTCCTCCTGTTGAGTACATCGGTTCTGCTGCCAACTACCACGCACTCCATCCGTTGTGGGTCTACCTCCAAATATCAGGCGCTCCGTCCACTCGGCTAATCGAGTCTCTCCATGTCGAATCAGTCAAGGAGTCATCAGGTCTACAGCTACTAGGTCCCCACACTCTCCGCTAATCGTCACCGGAAGGATCTTCTCCACGAGCTACTGGTCGATACTCCAAGTTTAATGAATTATCACTTAGAAGTATCTCAAAGGACCACCACATCATATGTGTCTCAATCCAATAGATGACGAGTCAATCGGACGCCCAGTCTGTGAGTTATTAGCATTTTAGTCCTAGGGGCCCGGTTGGATTCGTGTATGAACCAACATGACCGTGACTCAACTATAACCCAAACTCTAGTGGGGTATACTCAAAGGGAATGCTATGCTCCATGAAAACCGGTGCCACTGAAAGTTCGTCAAAGGGTCGTCTGGTGCCAAAGATATGGCCTAAGAAGTTAATGGGTCAGTAATGGGCTCGGATCTGGTCCAACCCGGTCGGACCGACTCGGCCCAACCTCGTATGGGCCGACCCGGTCCGGGTCGACCCGGTCAGTCTCACTGGGTTTGACCCGGCCCATTGGGGGGGTTCAGTCAGTTATATTTTGACCCGGTCCTCTGGGCCTGACCTAACGGAACGTGAGGGCGGTTCGGCCCGGTAGTCACCACGTAGGCGACTCGGTAACTCGGCCCGGGAGACTGGGCTGGTTCGGCCAGTGACACTGCAGGGGAAGCCGTGGGTCGTCTCGGGAGGCCGGTGCTCGGGAGGCCGGTGCTCTGAAGGCTAGCAGGCAGGCAGCGCGGGGCGCGGGCAGGCCAGCCAGTCACCGGTAGACTGCGGGTGCACCGAGAAAGGCGTCAGGGTGCCGTGCAGGCTGTCGTCCGGGTACGGGGGAGCCGGGAAGGCCGCCGGTGGGGTGCGGGGGCACGAGGAAGGTCGTTGGTGGTGGGATCAGGGGTGCCGGGCAGCGCGCCGGCGGGGCGCGGGGGCACCGGGCAGCCCGCTGGTGGAGCGCAGGGTTGTTGGGTAGCCTGCCGATGGGGCGCAGGCAGGGCGTCGGGGGCACAGGCAGCGCGCAAGGGCACCGCGGGTAGGCGGGTTGGGCACCGTTGGGCCAGCGATGTTTGGCCGGGAGCACCGGTGAGTCGCGGGGGCGGCGCAGATCGCGGAGGCCGCAGGTAGCACGACCTCATTGTGGCCACCTTCATCGCCTTGCCGTACAACACCACAAGAGAGAATAAATCGACGGAGGATGTCGGACTGTGTTAGTTCGGCCCGAATCCTCCATGTTTAAGACGATAACAAACAGATCGCTAGTATGAAGCACAACTACCACCGTTCTTCATTTTAAGAGAAAGGATGAAAAATTGAAAAAGTTCATACATTAAATAAATCAAACCCCTACCTTTAAACTATTGGTAGTCATTCGTTGACATCACGGAAGGATGGTTGTCAATCCATCAATGATTTAGGAAGAAGATATCGAAGAAAATGAGTTGAGATGACGTTGTTGGCGTTCTTCGTGGGCGTTAGTTCTTCATTGGAGGAATAATTCTCCAAGGGTTGGGCATTGCATCTCTTTTCTAGCATTTTCCCACTTGAAGAAGCCCTCCCAAAACCTTCCCCCAAGCTTCCATTATATAGGAGAGGGAGGGCTTTTCTAAAATTACGTTGGCACGTAATTCAAATTTGGTGAATTAAAAGAGTGGGCCCCACATAATTAAATTCATGAGAGGTGTCACATTTAATTATGTGTATTGTCAAGAGGCTCTTCCTCATTAAAGTGGGATAGGTGGGAGGTTTTATCCTCCACCATTAATAGGGGTCGGGTGGTCCCCCACCCCTACCATTTAATAGAGAGGTTATGGGTCTCTGGTGGTTCCCAAGTTGTAACCTCTCGTGGGAGGTTATGTGCGGGTGGGCCCTACCACTATAACCTCCCATGGGAGGTTTGGGTGTGGTTCACCCACCTCCAACCTTCCTTTGGCGGTTTTAACCATCGAAATAAAATAAAGTTAAAACATTATTTTATTAAATTTAATTAAAAACCCCCAAAACCTAACTTCCAAACTCATCAGAATGCAACAGCGGTGATGGTCTCACAAAGCAATTACCAAGGTTGTGAGTTCAACAGTGCCCTTAGATTTCAATTCCATGCACTAGTTCAAAAGATATAAAAACTCGCTCGCATGTTAACTGAACGTACCCGAGGAAAACATCAGAAATTGATTCCAGACACACCAGACCTCAGAATCAAGCGCCGTCAGAAACTGTGAACTTGTAAAACTACCATGTATTTTAAAAAAAAAATTCACAAGAAATCCATGCCCTTATATTCTCCCAAACTAAGCGATTTACGTCGCCGTAAGCTACAACTTGAAATATGGGAACAAATGGGGTACTGAGCACACATCTGATCCTCCCACTCCCATGTACTCTCTTGGAGGTTCACGTGCTTCCAGCGAATGTGCACTAGAGGTATCGACTGTCCATATATGACCTGTTCTTGTCGATCCTCAATCTCTATTAGAACCTCCGTGAATGTAGCCCAGTCATCGATGTCCATCTCCCCGTGGTCGATGATGTGGGATGGGTCGTGCACGTATCTGCTCAACTGAGATACATGGAGGACGTCGTGCACCTGATGCAACTGAGCTGGAAGATCTAACCGATAAGATACCTCTCTTACTCTACAAAGGACCTAGAAAGGTCTGATGAACATAAAAGATAACTTTCCACCTCGGCCAAATCTCTGTATACCTCATCGAGGTGAGACCCGTAAGAAAATTTGGTCTCCATCCTCAAACTATAAAGGCCCCGTCTCTTATCAGCATAAGAATTATGCCTACTCCATGCAGTATTCATCCGCTCCTAGATGATTTTCACCTTCTTGGTGGTAGCCCATACCTTCTCTGGTCCCACTACTGCTGACTCCCCTAGGACTGTCCAGCATAGTAGCAATCTGCAAGGTCTTCCATACAAGGCCTCAAAAGGTGACATTCCTATGGTGGAGTGATAGATGTTGTTGTAAGAAAACTCCACCAAAGGCAAGTGGTCCTCCCAGCTACGACCGAAGTCGAGGACACATGCACAGAGAATGTCCTCGAGGGTCTGAATGGTCCTCTCAGTCTAACCATATTTCTTAGGATGGATGGTGGTGCTCAAGGGAAGTTGTGTCCAGAAATCTTCCTCCGACCCCTTCCATAGCTGAGAAGTTAACCATGCGTCATGTTCGGAGAGAAAAAGAGAAGTTACTCCATGAAAACACACTATCTCCTACACATAGAGGTGTCCCAAGCTCTCTACTAAGCCCTACACTCTAATCGGTAGGAAGTGGACCGACTTGGTGAGTTGGTCGACGATCACCCATATCAAATCGTGAGCCCTGGATGCACATGGAGGACCCATCATGATGTTTATGGATATCTCATCCCACTTCCACTCAGGGACCTCTAAGGGCTGAACCAAGCCTACTGGTACCTGGTTCTCCGCCTTCACTTGCTGAAAAGTGAGGCATCGGGAGCTAAACTATGCTACTGCCTTCTTCATACCTGGGAACCAGTGTTGTCGTTGAAGGTCCTAGTACCTCTTTGCCACTCCTGAATGTATTTCTAGAGGGGAAGTGTGGAACTCCCTCAACAATTCCTTCTGAATAGTAACTGGTGCCATGGTACATCCTCTGAAGAGGATGGCATGCTCCACACCTTCAGAAAATCCCACAGGTTCTTGCCCTATGGATATTTGAGCACGTCGCGTCTCGTAGTTAGCATCCCCAGGCTGTGCCTCCCTCACTCGCTGAAGAAGTGGGGGAGTGACTGCAAGAGACTATAGATTGGCTACTCCATCCCTATCCACAAAGGATATCTGTAAAGTGTCCAGCTGCTCTGTCGCCTCTCCTAGTAGTTGTATCCCAGTCCTCCTAATGAGCGCATCCACAACAATGTTCCCCTTCCCAGGAGTATAGACTATCTCTAAGTAATAGTTTTAGAGGAACTCAAGCCATTGACACTATCTCAGGTTCAGGTCCTTCTGAGAGAAGATATACCTGAGACTCTTGTGATCAGAGTATATGGTAAAATGTTCACCCATCAGATAGTGCCACCATATCATCAAGGCGAAGACCACTGCTGCTAACTCCAAGTCATGGGTCGTGTAGTTTTTCTCATGTTATCTCAGGTGCCGAGAACCATATGCGATCAATTCTCGCTCCTGCATCAGGACACACCCGAGTCTGGTCCCTGACACATCGCAGTAGACTACGTACCCTATGCCTTCTTCTAGAAGCCTCAAGATGGGGAAACTGGTTAGCCTCTACCTCAGATCCTAAAAGCTCAGCTGGCATCTCTCCGACCACACGAAGGGTTTCCCCTTCTTCTTCAAGGTTGATAGTGGTCCTGTAACTCTGGAGAAATCTGGAAGGAATCTCTGGTAGTATCCAGCCAGGCCTAGGAAGCTCCATACCTCCATCACACTCCTAGGTGGCACCCACGTAAGTACCACCTTGATATTTTTGGGATCCACTGCAACTCCAGCCTCCATGTTGATGTGTCCCAAAAAGTAAGCCTATTGAATCCAAGACAGACACTTCGAGAGCTTACCATAAATATAGTGCTCTCAAAGTGTGTCCAGTACTACCTGAAAATGCTAGGCATGCTCCTCCTCAGAAGTCGATTAGATCAATATGTCGTCGATGAAGACTACAACAAAGCAATCGTGGTATGGCTGGAAGATCCTTTTCATGAGACTCATGAACACTAATGCAGCATTGGTTATGACAAAGGGCATAACCAAGAACTCGTAGTGTCCATAATGACACTTGAAGGTCGACTTCTTCACATCATCATCTTGAACTCTGAGCTGGTGATAGCCTGATCTCAGGTCTATCTTCGAGAACTATTGTGCTCCCTTAAGCTGATCAAAGAGCTTCTCAATCCTCCGGAGTGGGTACATATTCTTCACAGTCACCTGTTTTACGCCACGATAGTTGACACAGAGCCTCAAGCTCCCGTACAACTTCTTAGCGAACAGAATTGGGGCTGCCCAGGAGGAAACACTTGGCCGAATGAATCCCTTTCCCTGCAAGTCCTCTAGTTTTACCCTCAGCTCGCGAAGCTTAGCGGGAGCCATCTGATATGCTGGAGTAGATATTAGTGTCGTCCCTAGGTACAGGTCAGTGTAGAAGTCCACCTCTTTGTGATGAGGTAGTCCTAGAACATCGTTAGGGAAAACATCTGCGTTCTAGTCCACCACTACAGGATATGTCAGACTCTCCACATCTACTACTCCGAGGGTAAGGCAGGCCAACTGGTGAGTGATCGGATACACCCTCCTCCGAGTATGCTCGTCTTGTGCTGCAATGGTTCCCTTCTCACCGGTGAAGTTGAACCTGGTCCCATCCGTGCGGACACACCGCACTTTTCACCTAATACAGTCGATCTGACCATGGATTGTAGATAACCAGTCCATACCCAAGATGACGTCGTAAATCCTCGACGCTGTTACTAGGATATCCCAGCCGAAGCTCTCATCTACTCGAGTAAGCATGCACTACCATCACAAGTTTGTAATAGTTGAATCATCTCCCTTAGGAGTATCTATCCGTAAGGATCGAACCAATAGATCCTTCAGAATATCTTAGCTTCGAACGAGGGAAGTGGCAATGAAAGAGTGAATGGAACCCGTGTCTATAAGAACTGCATCTAAGGTTTAATAGAGGAAGATCATACCTCGAATCATCTCCATATCACCATGATTGTTGGCCTCATCTACCTGAAGCTATTCTCTGCCATGTCCACCTGTTCCATGTGATCGGTGTGGACCTTCAGGTGGTGGTGGTGGTAGCACCTCGTAACGTCGTCAATCGCTAGTTGCATGGCCAGCTCCTCTGCCACATCCGCATTTGCCCTAAAGACCGCCTAGATCGAATCTATGCTTTTCCTAGGAGGTCCCTCCACTGTCACCTGATCATTAGTACAACTGGTCGGACAGTCACAATCCATGTGACCAGGACCACCGTGGGAGTAAAACTGTCCGCTCCAGGCATTACTGGCTCTGTCTCCACTTTGGTTTCCCCTCACAACCGATCTTGAGTTGTGTGGTCGACCACCTGTGGGTCTGGTCCTCTTGGACCTCTGCATCATCTGTCTACTGCCAGCTATATAATACTCCATTGCAAGTTGTCTACTGGAGCGTCTCGCTACTGGAGACTACTGATCAACAAAACTCTCCACTAGGAGGGATCGCTCCAACACCCCTATCTGCGTAGGGATGATGTGGTAGACAACTGAAGCTCTAATCTCTCTCTGGGGTCCCTTCTCAAAGGTCTGGGCCCTGAAGAATGGGTCTCGTACCATATCAGTGGAGTAGTGTGAGAGGTCGGAGAATCTCGCTGAGTACTGTGCCACGGTCATGCTACCCTACTGTAGATGAATTAGCTCTTTTATCTGTATCGCTCTAAGGGTGGATGGTACAAACTCCACCCAGAACAGGCTCTCGAAGTCTGCCCATAGAAGTGATGCCACATCATGCATCTGGAGCATCAGGCTCCACCATCTACCTACTGCTGCCTGAAGGAGGCTGGTAGTAAGGACCACCATGAAGTCGGATGGTGTCCCTACCAGTCTGAAGACTCTCACCACATCCTCCAAACAATCCTCAGCCACATGCGGGTCCGTCTCTCCCCTAAACCTGGGTGGCCTCTAGCGCTGGAAGTCATGCAGCACACACAAGTGGCGTGCACTCTCTGCTGCTGGGGTTGGTGGCATCTGTGGCCCAACAGGAAGTAGTACCGTTGGTGCCTCCACTTGTGCCTAAACTAGAATAGGGACATGTTCTAAGGCCTCGACACTCGGTGGGCTATCAGTACGTACAACTCTCGAGGATCTAGCTAGCCATCCATAGAGAGGCATCCTGAAATAAACAGATAAGACATGGTCAAAAGGCTAAACCTCATGAGCTGACCTGGTTTGAGCTGACTTAAAGAAAACTTTTGAAAACACACATGCAATCAGTGTTTTCATGTACTAAGTCGAAAATCAGTAATCAGGGTCCTGGTGTATGGATACGTCGGGTGCCCGCTCCAACACTGGACTCCCTAAACTGAAAACCACACTTAGTAGCATTAACAATATTTCTTCATAGAAAATAAATATTAGAGTCCTAAGTTCTATGGTAGAACCAACGTCCTCTGATGCCAATTTATCATGACCTATCCCCCAGGGCCCGTATCGTGACTACACCAAGCCCACCATCCATAGGCCAGGGGATGGCGACTAGAACCAAAGGCGTAAATCCTTAAACTAGGAAGGAATTTATTTATAAATCATAAACACACACAAACATAGTACAAGAAGAAGCAAACACTATGTAAAAACTGTGTGACTAGAATGATGAAAGTAAAGGGTCCAAAAATACAAGCCGAACAGTAAAGTACAAGGAAAGGACAAATAGGTACAACCAAAAATAAAAAATAGATGGAAGATTTCTAGAAGCTCCTGGATCATCTACCATGGATCCTACCTGAAGGGTAGGTACAGATAGCCTCCTCAGTGCTCCAAGTCCGTCCGTCTCCTCCGAGTAACGACTCATCATGAGGTCTACCTCCGGGTACCGTCCAGTCCTCGTACACTCCACCTCGGTCAGCGATGTCCATCATCTACAACCAACACAATGAGGTACGGGCATAACTCATGCAGGGGTGAGTATAATGATACTCAGTAGGGACCCCGAGACCCTCATGGTCTCACAAAATCCAACAAGGATAAACCAAAAATCATGAAATCAACGGATAACCATTACATAGCTATATGCCCATACATATACCAAAGTTATTAAGTAACCCATCTCAATCATGAGGAAAACAAAAAGGTCATTGACTCAGTTCAAACCATGATTTTAATTATCAAAACCACGACTACTGGAGAACTCATCCTATGTCGAGTACAGTGGGTATATCGCAACTTTGAGGAACTTCTCACTAACCTTGGATTGTTGATGTACTCCTCCTGTTGAGTACCGGGAGTCTGCTACCAACTACCAGGCACTCCATCCATTTTGGATCTGCCATCAAATATCGGGCGCTCCCCCTAGTAGTCTACAGAGGTACTCCTCCTGTCGAGTACCACGGGTCTGCTGCCAACTTCTAGGTGCTCCGTTCGGTGTGGTTCTACTGCCAAATACCGGGTGCTCCATCCACTAGGCTAATCGAGTCTCTCCAAGTCGAATCGATCAAGCAGTCATCAGGTCTACAGCTACTAGGTCTCCGCACTATGACTGCTCATCACCCGAAGGATCTACTTCACGAGCTACTGGTCGATACCCCAAGTGTCACAAAGTCTTTCATAGAAGTATGTCAAAGGACCGCGACGTCATAGGGGTCTCAACGCAATAGATGGTGCATCAATAGGACGCTCGGTCTGTGAGTTATTAGCATTTTAGTCCAAGGGCCCGGTTGGATTCGTGTACCAAACAACTTGACTATGACTAAACTATACCTTGAACACTAGTGGGGTATAATCAAAGGGACAGCTATGCTCCAAGAAAACCGACACTGCTGACGATTCGTCAAATGGACGTCCGGTTTCAAAGATATGGCCCAAGAAGGTAATCAGTCAGTAATGGGCCCGAGTCCAGTCCGAACCAGCCGTACCGACTCGGACCAACGAAGTCTAGGCTGACCAGGTCTGGTTCGACCCGGTCAGACTCACTGGGTCTAACCCGGCCCATTGGGTGGGTCAATCCGATATGTTTTGACCCAGTCCACTGGGCCCGGGCCAGCAGACCGCGAGGGCGGTTCAGCCCGGAAGTTTCCACATAGGCGGCTCAGAAACTCGGCCTGAGAGACAGGGGCGGTTCGGCCAGCGACACCGTGTGGGAAGCTACAGGTCGAACCAGGAGGCTGGTGGTCGGGAGGCCAGCAGGCAGGCCACACGGGGCGCGGGCAGGCCGGCTGGTCACCGGCAGACCGTGGGTGCACCGGCCAGGGCACCAGGGTGCCGAGCAGGCCACTGACAGGGGCCGAGCAGGCCGTCAGCAGGGCACGGGGGCACCAGGTAGGCCACCTGTGGGGCTCGGGGGCACCGGGCAGGCCGCCGGTGGGGCGCAGGGGTGACAGGCAGCACTCCAGCAAAGCGCGGGGGCATCGGTCAATGCATCGACGGGGCGTGGGCAGCGCGCGGGGGTGCAGGCAGCACGCCGGGGGTGCGGGCAGCATGTGGGGGAACCACGGGTAGGTGAGTCGAGCGCCGCTTGGCCGACAGTGTTTGGTTGAGAGCACCGGTGTGCTGTAGGGGCGGCACGGTTCGCGGAGTCTGCAAGTAGCGTGGCCTCGTTGTTTCCGCCTTCGTCCCCATATCGTAGAATTCTACAAGAGAGAAGAAATCAATGAAGGATATCAGGCCGTGTTAGGTCGGCCTGAATCCTCTGCATTTAAGGATATAAAAAACAGTTCTCTAGTATGAAGCACAACTACCACAGCTCTTCATTTTCAGTGAAAAGAAAAACAAGTGGAAAAGTTCATAATTTAAATAAATCAAACCCCTAACATTGATCTGCCAGTAGATTTTTGTTGACGTCGCGGAAGGATGGTCTTCCATTTTTCAGTGTTGGAGGAAGAAGAGCTCAAATAAAACAAGTCGAGATGACGTCGTCGACGTTCTTCTTGGGCGGCAGTTCTTCATTAGAGGAATAATTCTCCAAGTGTTGGGCGTCGGGTCTCTTTTCTAGCATTTTGCTGCTTGAAGAATCCCTCCCAAACCCTTCCCCCAAAGCTTCCTTTATATATGAGAGGGAGGGTTTGTCTAAAATTATATTAGCAAGCAATTCAAATTTGTTAAATTAAAAGACTGGGCCCACCTAATTAAATTTGTGAGAGGTGTCACATTTAATTATATAGACTAGCAAGAGGCCCTCCCTTATTAAAGAGGGAGAGGTGGGAGGCTTTATCCTCCACCATTAATAGGGGTCGGGTGGTCCCCACCCCTATCATTTAATTGAGAGGTTATGGGTCTCAGGAGGTCCCCATGTCGTAACCTCTTACGAGAGGTTATGTGCGGGTTGGCCCCACCACCATAACCTCCCATGGTAGGTTAGGGTGTGGTGACCCACACCTCCAACCTCCCCTTGGAGGTTTTAACTACCCAAATAAAATAAAGTTAAAACTTTATTTTATTCAATTTAATTAAAACCCCAAAAAACTAACTTCCAAACTTGTCAGAATTCAACTATGGTAAATGTCTCACTAAGCAATTACCGACGCTGTGAGTTCAATGGTGCCCTCGAATTTCAATTCCGAGCACCGGTTCTAAATATATAAAAACCCTCTCGCACGTTTACTGAACGTACTCGAGCAAAACTTTAAAAATTGATTCTGGACACACCGGGCCTCAGAATCAACTACGGTTAGAAACTGCAGACTCGTAAAATTCCCGTGTATTTTAAAAAAAATCCACAGCAAATCCGGATCATTAAATTGGGTTTCCAAAAGTGATCTTTTACTCTATTATAAAAGGGAGTCACATACACACTTATAAACATACATCTCGCGTTAGAAATTTCCTAGAAAAATTTGAAATATTATCTTACCCTATAATTAATTTTCTCATCCCTAAGACATTAGTAACTATAAATGATATTAAAGCCTTCACATATAATAAAATATATAAGAGATGGTTGAATCACCAATATAAGTGTTACCTTTTTCATAACTACTTCTCTGTAATATTTCCATTTTAAATAAAATATATTCATATTAATATAGTTTCATAAGTATCATTATTAAATTTATATATTATTATAATAATTAAATAACAATTATTTATTATTCTCTATCTATTAAGAAAAATGAAAGCGTCATTAGTGGGTTACATAGACTACCACCACCACAATAGAACATCTTCCATTTTTCATAAGTTTCATTAATGTTTAATAAAAGGGATATAATAGGTGAATAAATATACTATTTTTCATATAAATATTAATCTTAAATTTCAAATTATCATTTTTCTTCTTTCATTGTCCTTCATTGAGAAATTGAAACATTAATCATGCGTATGGGCCTACTATGGCCTCCATGAGAAATGAATTTTATTTATCATCACCATCCATCATAGTTGATCGTAGAAATTAATTTAATATATAAAAATTATTAGAATAAAACAATAATGATTAATAAAGGAAACATTTACAACCACGGAATATCAAAATTTAGGAAGAGTAAAATGGGGGATTTTATCACTTTGACTAGAAGATGCATTACATGTGGTAAATGAGGGTATTAAGGAACAAGTTGTTGAGGGTAATAGAAGGACAAAATAATTGAAGATGTTGTTATTCCTAAGGATCCAACAATGTTTTTATGTTTTTAATAAGAAGAGTTAGGTCATGATAAAAACTAATTTACTACATCAAGGGTTGATGAGGATGACTTAAACCAACCTTCTCTTATTTCATTGTAATAAATAAAATCCTATGTAATGACTTCTTTCAAGGTAGGTTTTACTTTTTCACTCTAGACTCTTAAAATTATTTTTCTATGTAATATTTCACTTATTATGTATTAATATTAAAATAAAAAATATTTTCTGGTATAATTATTATATTCATGGTATAAAAATGTTATTTTAGGATTTTGGAAATCTATGCCTTATAGGTTTATCCCCTCTTTACTTATAAGGATACAATTAGAAATGGACTATCTCTTTCTTGAAAGGTTCCATATCAAATTTCTTGTAGGGAAATCCCACTCCATATCATAAATCAAACCATGATCAACTACCATTGTATGGTCATTAGGATTACCCTATTAATGTTATTCTAAAAAGTATTTGGTGTAAAATTTCAAGGACGCAATTTATTAAATGGGGAGTAATGACCCTATATTTTGGAATATGTTTTCCTGTATTAATTCAAATATATTCGATATCTTATATCAATAAATAAAACTAAAATGAAATAAATATTTAATCTTCTTGGACAAATAAAACCAGGTTGTCAAATTAATAGGTGTGAATAAGTGTAATTGAATTATGAGATATATATGTGTGTGTTATTTTACACAAATTTACATAATTAATTATTTTGTTTAATAAAATATAATTTTAGGAATTGTAATTTTTATTATAGTATACTATTTATTTAATTAGAAAATTATGATTTTTTTAAAATATAATATTTTTTATGTAATTATATCTTTATTAGTGTTTCATAGAAATTATTAATAATGATAACTAATATTTTAAAAACATTTGCCTTTATATAAAACCCATATTTCACTATAAATTATTTTTTAATTAAGATTTGAACTAATAAACTTTTGAATTTTAATTTTAAAAATTTAATATCAATTTTGGATTTGAAATTACCATATTAGATTAATATTAATTTTTTCAATTTTTAGAAATAATTAATTTCCAGGTGTATAGTAAAAATTAATATTTTATTAATACCACCACTTTTATAAAAACTAAATGTTTTATGGGATATTAGCAGAAAATAAATATATTTATAATGTAAAATAATTAATTTAAAAATACTATGTTTACTTTATAAAACCTATGATGGTCATTTAGAAAAGAATTTAATAATTAATAAAAATATTATTTTTTGGTTTCTATAATTAAAATTATGTATGGGGAAATTAAAATATGGGATTTATTTTAATGTAAAGTAACTATTATTTGAAAAATAATAATAATATCAATATAATTTCAATCAATAACAATGAAACATTATTAATACATAAAAATTACTTTTACAAAGCACTTTTCTTAATAAGGGTTTTTAAATCTTACATGTTCTAATATTAATATTAATTTACATACAAGTAGAATGTTATTTTTATATAACTATTATTATATTTGATGTATTAAATTTCTTATTATTTAATCTATCAAATTTAATTTTATTAGGAATAAAATTTACATTACTTATAATTACAAACATAATAGTGAAAAAACTATTTTAGAACGATAGTTTAATTAAAATTGTGGAATTTATATGGAATTAATTAAAATAAAAACCATTAAGTAATAAATAATATATTATTTATAAGGACATAAATAACTATTTTACTATTAATTTAATGGGTATTCATTGTTAAATGTTATTAAGAATCCATACTGCAAAAGTTTTCATATTTCAATTAAAATAGTTTTATAACAAACTACATATTTTAATAAAAATGTTATTTTTAAAATAATTAAAAAATAAATTGTATTAAATAGAGGTAAAATTTACTTCCAAAACCTAAAAAACATATGGGTTATGTTATTTTCTCATAAAATCATACAATCGCTTATTTGAAAACTAGTTACTATGTTTAAAAGTAAAAGAATACAATCTATTAATTTGATTGTAAAAACCATGTAACATTTCAAAAACATGTGTGAAAAGACTTAGTGGAGTATTTCTAGCCCAAATTAACCCCTAAACTAAAATATTTAAATTATTTTGTGTCATTAGCCTCAAAATATTGTCATGGAATTATTAAAATATAGAGGGTGCTTCCAAAATTGTTATCGTTCTCTATTATAAAATAGACTCACATACAAACCTAAAAAAAACCTCCAATTATAAATGTGAATTAAAAATATGAAAAAATATCCCCTCATATAATTCATTTTCTCATCCTTATTCCCCTAGTCCCTATAAGTTATCTTAGTCTCTATACATCTAATGGAATCTCTAAGAGAACATCATGTCTACAATGTAAGTATTTCTTTCTTTGTAGTTTTTTACCATAGAATTATTCTTATAAATATATTATATATACATAAATAAAATTAAATAATTGTCATTTTTATATTGATATGTTTTTATATTAATATAAAAATCATTATTTATTGTTCTCCATCAATTTAGAAAAAATGGTGTTATGCGTTTAGCAAACTACCACCAATACAAAGATATGTGTTTCTTTTTTCATCGTATCCATTAATGAGTTGTAAAAAGGATTTAATGGATGAATAATTATTATTCTAATAACATAAATATTAATATGATATTTTAAATTATCATTTACCTCATTTCCCTTTCATTCATTGGGAATTAGAAACAATAATCGTGCATATATGCGGACAATTTTCTCCATGGGAAAGGAGTTTCATTTTTCAAAACCAGCCATCATGGATGGAGGTAAAAATGTATTTAATATATAAAAAAATACTTCCATAACACTATTAATATTCTCGATATTATTATTTATTTTTCAACTATTTATACCGTGGTTAGAATATATAAGGAGTTACGAATAAATTTACAGAAAAAACCTCAAGTAACTGGTGTGTGAAAGAAAAATATAATATAAATAAATATATTATGATAGTTAATGCACCTTGGAATTGTAAATATTGATAATTAATTTTATTTTACATATATAAGGATATTAATTTAATTATTTACAATGTAAACTAAAATTGTATAATGCTTTCATACACAAGTAGGGTTTTTAACTCAACACATCCTTTCTTCAGAGACATGTTATTATATACAACTAATTTTTTTTAATTGTTATTGAACTGCAAATTTTATATTTAATATAGTTTAATAAAATTAAACATGGTATTTGATCTTAAACATCATACTATATTTCATTCAATTAGTTTTTATTAAAATGTTTCTTAAGTCATAGGTGTTTTCATTTAAATTTTCCTTCCATTAGATATGTTTTAGTGTTATGCACTAATTTCATATTTTTATGGTGTATAAACTTCCCAATAATATATTTCGGGATAATACACGAGTTAGTACAATGGAATTATAGAACCATGTTCTTTTAAAGCTTCTTGTTGCTTTTGATTTAAAATTTTCTAAAGCCGTAAGGGTCTTTTATAATTCCATATGATTCCTTGATTAATAATGTTTTTCATGAATTTAATATTTCACTCCATATGTTATACCATATTTATATCTTGGTAGGTAAAATTTTAACTCATTTCCTTCTTAAATTTTATTTCTAAACCATTTTTAAAATTCCACTATTTTAAAAATAGTTCTCATCCATTTAAACAACAATTTCCACCTCGTCCATAATTTCAATCCTAATCAATGTGATCCATTTTTATTGGAAACTAATTCAGTGTTATATAAATTTAATTTCATAATTACTTTATCCTATAATCAAAAAAGACTGTTATTTTCATTAATAATGTTGGGTTTCAGCAAAATGTTTTTAAAACATAAAAAGGGATATTATGCACCTCATTCGGGACCTTCCAATTACACATTCACATTATTTTTCTGCATTTTTATAGCATATTATTATCATGTACATATTTTATTTTTTTATATATATGTACTTTACATATATACCCTGTTGAATATCCTTTTCACTACTATATTTATACAAAGATCTAAATTCCCATTGAAAATTTTTAATTTTTGGTAAACCCGATTTAGGGAAACCATCATATTTATTATCTCATGTATAGAATCACAATCATAAAATGTATTTAAACTATTAATAGACTATAAAAACTCAAAATCTATAATTTAAAATACTCTTGGTTTATAATGGTTTAATGTAAAATTTTATACTCTTTCCTTCTTTAAAAATATTCTTTACTTTTAAAATATCCACCAAAGTGGTTCATTTGTATACATTAAAATCCCGATCATTCTCATAAATTTTATATAGTGAAACAATATATTCCAAATGATATTTCCTTATTTTATTTATAAATTTTCAAAATTATTTAATTAAATATTTTTTATTATATCCTTATGATTTTACTTGTTTCGTACCATGAATAAGTGTTTTGAAACAAAATTCCCGCTCATGCGTTTTATCACTCTTATGATTTATGAATGGTTTCATTTCCTAGTGTAGAATGAATATATAATATTTTCATTATGTTTTGGGTTGATGCAGAATTACATAGCCTTATAATTCATTGGGTAATGTTTACATCTCATGGGATACCATTTATGGTCCTTGAGTGGTTAGTTTAAGTACATTATGTTCTATAACTAGAGGACCCGAAATGGTATTCCCCAAAAATTTAGGGGGTAAAGATTTATATCTCATGAGATTATATATAAGGGAATAGGGATTAAACTAAATTCAACATGTTAGTATTTCCTATATGTTTATCGGAATGGGGAGTGAACCCATTCCCCCATGGGAATTTTTCCACTATGGTTATGAGCATGTGGAGTGATCTCATTCTGCCATGGGACTTTGTTAACATTTTGAACATGTTTTTTGGAGTGACATGGGACTGATGTTTATGATGTAAAGACTTGTAATTTTTTTCACTTAAAAATTATTCCATGATCTTAGTTTTTTGTTCATATATTCTATGTTTCTATGATTATGATCATCCTTTCAACGATATCTTATTATAACTCTTGAATTTTATTTTTTGATTCATTTTTTTATCTAACACTATTATATCTTGGTATATTTTTTTATTTAGAGATTTAATTTTCTTCCTTAATGATTAATAGAAAAGTAATATTTTCATGTATGTTTATTAATAAATTTCTCAATGACATTGTTTTCTAATTTTCATAAGATCTATCCCTTTTTGACATGTCAATATGTTTCCCTAACTAGGTATTTCAGATCACTACATTATTAATTTTACCTTACCTAAGTTAAGAATATTTTTATAGCTTATTAGAAGTCTAGGAGGGGGTCTAAAAGTTTTCAATTATGGATAAATATTCACAAGTTTTTTAAAAAGTGTTTATTATTTTACTGATATGAAAATACACTATAAAGATGGTTCTATGAGATATAAGAGATTATTATGATATATAATGTTCAAATAATGTAAACGATACTATGGATATGATTATTTTGGTTCATCATACCCCCTCATTTCCACAATTTTCTTTGTTCACAACCATGGGATCAAAATTTGGCATCCCCCATTCAATTCACTTTGATTTTTGGTGCTTCTAAGTCCATTAATTGACTATTTTATGTATAAATTCGCCTTTAGTAACCTTTATTACTCTCCTCCTCCATCCTCTATATATTTTTAATTATTTTTCTAGGGATTTCCGTCCTCATTCGACCAAATAGTTTTATAATCATCCATGTATCATTTCTCTTCAATGTGGATTAGATAGAAGATTTACCATAATGATGTTTATCTACTATCGCACATTATTTCAATGTATAGATATTTCACCATCAATAACAAAATTAATTCAATATAAAATTAAAATTTTCCAATAAATTTTTTGACACTATTTATGTGGTATTTCCACCAGGTTGTGTTCAAGACTACACCATGTGTTTTCGGGAAGAACTTGATATGGTTCTTGTGTGGTGACAACACCTAGTATAATTTTTATCCCTCATTCCCTTTTGAAGCTATGTTTTTATTTAATTATAATTCATTATAATTAAATTTTGGAGATATTGTGTTGAGATTTTCGTACCTAGTTGCATTTTTTCTGCCTCAACAAGACTTAGAAACTATTTTTTTCCTTTTGAAAATAGTTATAAAACATCGAATAAAGGTCAATGGTCCATAAATTTGATTAATGTCTTTATTTACATTATAATTTCACGTAATGTTAGTTTAACCAGTTTCGAATATGGTGACCATAGAATTTATTAAATATTTTAAATTATAAATTTCATTAGTTATCCCCTTTTGGAATGATTAGATCTTTATTGGATTTTTTTCCAAGTATTACACCTTCAAAATTGTTTTTTACATGGAAAATGGATAACTAAATAGTGTTTTAAATGAATAATGGATTTTTAAGAATTTCACATTGAAATTTTATTTTTTAAATTATAAATTGGTTTGGTTTTTGAAATTGGCATATGAAATGGTGTTGATGACATTTTTTTTATATTGTAAATGGGTTTTAAACTGGTTTTGGATAATTATATTATGTTTTTTTTCTCTAAATAGATATATTAAATGAACCATTACACCTTGTTTTTTTTTCTTTTTTATTATTATAATGATGAGTTTCAAGATTACTTTTATATTTTGAAATTTATATTGGTTAGATCCTTATGGTTATTTTTTTTAAACTTTGGGTGAACCCATGTATAGAGAGGACATATTATTTCTTGATAGACTCAAGGTGAACCCGAACTCTATATGGATTGGTTGATCTCATTAAACCCATGTGGAATATGACCATAGTATGGATTTGGTTTGGTAGGGGATGGGTATATTATCCTCTAGAAGACATGGTTTGTATTTTTCATCCAAAAATTATTAAAGACACCTCCACACTAGAAGAAACATGTATGTACTATTCATGAGTGTCATCATGGATCCTGGGTTTAGAGTTTTTACAAATTAAATCTAAATGTTTTAATGATGGTAAATACCTTTGTTCGTTTATATCACTCCTTCATTCACTTCATGTAAGACTAGGTATTATTGGGATGTCATTGGTAGTGGGTAAAACATTTATAATCATTCTTTTATTGGGCATCCATGGAACTTGTATACCCTAAAATTCACTATTCTTGTTCACGTGAATATGTTTTTTTGGCAAGAACATGTTTTATTATGCATGGATTTAATTCCATGGTTTGAGTTTTATGATGGAACACACTAGAACTAGAACCATATTGGTATAGTATTTTATCAATAGTATTAACTTTTTTATAGTGATGTTTTGTATGATCTATCTAGGGGGATATCATGGAATGTATTTCACATTAATTTGTAATTTCTTGGGATGATGAGTTACTTTATTAAAAGTTTTCCTAATTCAGATGTTTATTTGGATGTGTATCTGATTGATTTCATTTATATTATGTTACAAACTTTAAGAATAGGGGAATAGTCTCCCCATGGTAAACTCATAGTCCATTACTCAGATTTGGATGCCTCTAACATATGGGGGCATGTGCCTTAGGCATAATGGAAATAGTGAGCTCGGGAAATAGTCAGTAGTCAAAGGTAGCTGGATGTTACAAAGTGTTATTATATCCACCTTTTCATATATTTTTCTAATGACTTGTGCAAGGTAGACCATATTATAGGATATGTGAGATAATGGTAATGATCTTCTTCCTTGGTGATGTATCCCCACATATGGGGTAAAATCTATGTTGTCTAGGATGGAGATAGTTGTTCTTGATTTCACTTATTGAGTTCTTCCTTTGATGGGAGACTTGGGTATGATGTAATCTATTTATTGGATTTATACTCTTATTACTATCAATAAAAGGTGTGTTTGTTCTTGAATCATGGTAGGAACATATTACTGATATGTCATTTTCATGTTCTTTTTGATTGATTGTTGCCTCAGTTTCACATGTGCTAGTGAGTTATTTGATGTATATAGTCATATATTCTTGTAATTTATATTCTTATAAGGATTCAAATAATTGATATGGGTTAATATTTAAATTTTCAATAGCCATGTATATTTTTTACATTCAAATATATGGTGTGATTCTACTTGAAGAACTTCTAAGATGAATTCTACTAAATAACCTGGTATAAAAGATTATTAACGAGATAGTCTTGCTTAATTAAATTACCAGTATATAAATTATTATGTTTTATCCATAGTAACATGTGGATGGAATTTTATATATCCTATAAATGGAATATGTAACCTAATAAAAACTAGAAATTTAAAAAAAAATATAGTGGATACTTTTGAAATGAGAATCATTGGGATTAAATGGTAAATTTTAATAAAAATTAAATGAGAAACTATAAAAATTTAGAGACTATGGTCAAGATTATCCTTCTATTATGACATGACCCCATGTATTGGTAGTTTATGTAAGATATATATCCTCAGTAGTGAGACATTGAATGGTTTGTGGTATTAGATAGAGGGATGTCTCTAGTTGTGATTTTAATTGAAATTTAACCTTGTGGTTATGCAATTTCACCATGGATTATGGTTTCTTGTGACCCATGTGGGTTTTTTCAAAACCCATATCTAGGATGGGTACTGGTAGTTAAACCTGGGTGTTTATAGGAAACTAGAGTAGGTGTGTTGGTATATAGTTCTGATATAAATGGGTGTGTATCTATGGGTGTGTGTAATGTAGAGTAAGTGGTTCGAATTTTTGAATTAGAAAATGTTTGGTTTGAAATAAGAGTAGGAGTGTTTCCTATTAGTAGATTCAAGTGTGAGGTTGGACCTAAGGTGTGAGGTGTGAGAACCTTGTGAACTTTGGAATACGACTCTAGATCATATTTTCAAGTCAAAATAGTCAGTGATTGAGACTGACTGTGAGAGTTGTTGACCAGGTGTCATTCGGGTTTTAGATATGTGAGGTGTGGATATATGGTTCAATATGAGGTGATATTAAAATGAAGGTGTAATCCAGGTTTTGGTAAGGTTATATTTATGCTTTGAACCTTTTCTAATGGAAGTAACCAAGTGTATTTGTCTTGTTTGATGATCATTTTGGAAGGTTTAATATCGTTCTAATATTGTACCCTACTATTTTAATATTATTTTTTCACAGTAATTAGTGGTAACCCTAGAAAAATAGTTCTGGGGTTAATTTAGTGTCGGTGGACACTTCTAATCTCATAATGACATATGGGATGATGGGTGTCTATATGGTAAAAATTTACTCCTCTGAGATTCGAGGCATGATTTATCCGAGAGAAAGTGAAAAAAATAACAAACCATAGATTTGAGGCTTAATGAATTCAAGAGAAGGTTGGGAAGAAGTGGTGGAAGAACTTGACTTCTGTACGATCTTGAGAGGCATAAATTAAATCGGTTCACTTAGGATTCTTTTAAAAAGATCGGGGAGGGTTTTATTCGCACTTCCAAAATACACTGATAAAGAGGGGCTCTATCAACACTAAATTAATAAGTGATGATAAAATACCTCTTTATCAACACTAAAACATTGCCACTAAAAATATGGATTTTATATAATGATATATAATTATATTTATAAATATATATACTTTTAAATATATTTATAAATATTTGTGTATAATTATAAATACATTTATAGCATTAAATATATTTTTATAATAATATATGTATTTAATAAATATATTTAAATTTATATAAATATAAATATAAATATAAATATATTAAATATATTCATTTTTTAGATTTATTTACATTTATTTTTTATAATTTTTTAATTTTTTAATTTTTTATTTTTAATTACACAAATACTTTTTTATAAAATAATATTTAATTATTTATAATTATAAATATATAGTTTCATTAATTTATTTTTAATTATATTTATAATTATTTATCTATAAATATTAATATATTTATATCATTATATGTATTTAATAAATCAATATAAATATAAACATAGTAAATATATTCATTATTTAAATATATTTATTATAATTTAATACGTTTAAATATATTTATATCATTATATATTTATATAATTATATATATATATATAATAAAATTATATAAATATAAATATAAATATAATAAATACATTATTCATTTGAATATATTTATTATATTTTTATAAATATTTATTTATTTATTTATTTATTTATAATTACATAAATACTTTTCAAAAAGTAATAAATATATTTATTTATAATTATAAATTTAGTAAATATAAATTTATAAGTAAATTCATTTATAAATAATTATTTAAAAATATATTTTTAACATTGTTAGTGAATATATAATCGTGAATACATGAATGTTAAAAAAGGGTGAAGTTGAATAATTAAAAAGGAGTAGACTTTAAAAATATTAGAAAATAGATATGTTTAATTATTTATAGTAATTGATAAAAAAAATAGATATATAATTAAATGGATATGAATACATATTGAAAATATTAAAAAAAATAATAAATAAATATGGATAAATATATATTAGAAAATGATTAAATTCATGAAAAAATAAATATTAATAAATATTAAAAATTACTAAATAATAATAACTATAATAATAATAATAATAAACAAATTAAATTTAGTGATTAAAAAATAATATATTAAACATACTATGTTACTAAATGAAATTATAAAATGAATATTACAATTTGAATAATCTACATAAATATTATTTGTGTGTGTTTCTATATAAGATTTCATTAATTCTATAAACATTTATATGTTGGAAAAAAGTCTGTGGATGTGTGTGTGTATAAAGTTTTATATATGTTAAATTGAAGAATGAAATTATATAATATGTAGTGTTTATTAATTGTATATCTCTTAAATGAGGATATTTCCACCTTCTTTTCCCTTCAGTAGAACTGAAAGGTAGAGCCTAGAGTTGGGGCTCGAGAAATTTGAGACCAGGTATCCTATGGATGTATGAATGGAGTTTGAATTTCAATTTGAATGAGTTTAAGGATCCCTATACCCCAATTTGGATTAAGATACATGATTTAAATGTCTTGCAGAACCCTATAATATTGTTTGATATCGAATCTGATATATGTACTCCAATAAGGATGGAATCCGCGACTGACTTGGTTAAATTTAGACACATTGCAAGGGTGCTTGTTGAAGTTGATTTAAGTTAAAATCTTATTGATAAGGTGGTCCTCTCTAAACCTCAAGAATAATTAAATCATATAATTTAGTTTGATAAAAAACCATTGTTTTTTGAATTGTGTATGATTATAGGACACTCCAAACCTGATTACAAGAGACATATTTATTGTTCTAAATTTCAATTTAATTGTCATGACTTTCAGACTTGCAGCAAAAAAGATAGAAATATGGGCACACATGAAAATGGGATTCTAGCTTCTGAGCATCCCACTAATCAGAATATTGTACAACACACTGTGTCAAAGAATCTAGAACCATATCTTGGACAAGATATTGCTTAATACATTATCTCAAAAATAATAGATCCTACAATTGGACTCACACTTGAAAATGTTGAGGGTTCATCTCCTATTAACAATGGATGTGTAAAGGGTAAAATTATGGCCCTTATTCCCACCTACATTGAATCTGGTTCATCTTAATCTACTAAGAAAAAGCTTAAGCACCTTGGGTCTTGGTGTGACTTGGCTGAAGAAGGTAGCAACCCTACTACTGGCTTTTCTTTTAAGGATGCTCTTACAATTAATTTATTTGATGAGAATGATGCTGGGGAGTTTTAGGATATCCTCACAGACATGAAGTCTTCAACCCATTCTAATGTTGAATACAATGTATGGTAGGAGAAAAAAATTATCTCCTCTCAAAGCCGAAAAGGATAAGAAAAATATGCTTTTGTTCATTTCAAGTCCAGGAGACAAGGTAAGTCAAATCCTTTGTTTTTTAATGAGAAGGTCCCTACTTCTCATAGAATTTTGATAAATCTACTGTGACTCCTGTAGAAACTATGAAAATGAGTAAGGATATGCCTATATGACCTCTAACTATCCTGAATATGGATTATGAGTAGAAACCTGAATTTTTCTGGGATTCAGGTGCTCAATTGAGGCCTGATAAAGCCTTTGTTCCTACTGGGGGGAAATTTTCTTCTACCCCTACTTTTGTTCGTGAAGTAGGAATTACTTATGATACCCTTATTATTGGTTTTCAAACTCTATTTATCTAAACATTAATTTCACGTGAAACTGATCTGATCTTAATGCATGTTCAAGGCAGTGTATCCGCTGTAGTTGTTGACTCATCATCTAAAAGAGATGGATCAACCGCTACAACTTATTCTTGTTTACATGTTTTAATTTTTTTGATAATCATGATCTTGTTCTTAAACATAACAATAGTGATAAATTAAATCATCATGTACACCCTAATGTTTCTCAGCCTATGAAGGATAAATCACCGTAGAACGATAGTACGCAAAACCCTTTTGAGTATCTTTCTTAAAAAATTTGTGAGGAGGATGATCTAATGGAAAAATATGCATCTCGAGTAGAAGATTCAATAGGTGTTGGAGAAAAATACATGATAGGGTCAGTTGATTATGGACTTGATGATAATGGAGATGGTCCTCAGATTCAATCCAAAACATGGAGATGAGGTAGACATTCTCTCGGTCGTGGTAGATGTGTATCACATCATTGCATGAGTACTCGGTCTCAAGATACTTAATATCTTGTTTCTTAATTGTATTTTTTTCTTCTCTCATCTGTACATTGGTTTCTTTATTTAAAAAAGGTATTGTTGTGCCTGTCCTTTTAAAAAAATATCTTCAACAGTACCTGCTTATTATAAAAAATACAACCATATTAAAAACATTTAAATGTTAATGAATAAACTTGTATAAATAAATATTCAAAATGGATAAAATTTCAAACACATTGAACAATGATAAATTGAAAATGAATAAATTAATTAAATATTTAAAATATAAATAATATTATTAATTAATTAATTTAATTAAAAATGAACAAATTTAAAAAAGATATTATAAATTAATAAATAGTATATATTGAATAAAAATATAAAAAAATGGTAATATTTACTGAAATGAAACATAATATATATTAAATATATTACGTTAATAAATATAATTCTAAAATAAATATTTAAAAGTAAATAAATTATAGAAATATTTTGTTTGTGTGTGTGTGTCTGTGTTATATATGAAAATGCATTAATTTTGTATATGTATGTCTAAAATCAACATAACACATGTTTTATATGTGTTATATTGAAAAATAAACTAACATTCATATCAATTTTCATTACAAAATACGATTAGTCAGTATTTTTAATTTATATTATTGTTTTATTATAAACCATTTCTTCAAAAAATAAATTGCATATTTAATGTAATAAAAAATATTTTTTATTATATAAAACATATTTCAAGTGAAAATATATATTGATATATATATATAATATTATTATTAACTATATTAATGAATAGTTATGTCTAAAATCACATTAAAAATTAATAATATATTAATTTGTTTTTAAGTATTACATTTTATCCATTTTATATATTATATATTTAATATATATTATTTATTATTTATAATTAATATGAATAAATATATTTTTTAAATTTATTCTCCATTATTAATAAATGTTACATTAATACCTTTATTAAAAATTTTGTAATATATATATTTAATTATCTGTTTAATTATTAAAATTTAATCATTTTATATATCTATATATCATATATAATATTTGTTAATATTTTTAATCAATGTATATGTATATTAAATATATTCATGGTGGCCTCAACATCCAAATCTCTGGATGGGGTTTTCCTCATCAACGAATGAATTGATTCTCACAATATTACTATCTCTAATATAGATTGGAAAATTGTTTGAAGTGGGGTTATTGTCAATGCTCATAAAAATCATAATGTGGTTATCAGATCTTTCACTCTTTTTAGGGATTTTTTTATTTAATTCAATTGACAAAAGAGAAATATTTCTTATGTTAAGGCTAAGCCAGATGTTGTCTCATAACGATTGGAAAATGGAAGGCATTCTATCATTTCACATCTAATTTTACCTAGGTGCTCCAAGCCATGGAGAATCATGGAACACGTTGAATTTCTATCAGAAATATTGGGTTTCAAAATATGGATATGTGTATCATAAAAATGAGGTATCTTCCATTTCCACTTTCCTTTGGATAAAATGAAGATGTTTTCTTGGGGCTTTTCTTTGATCACTCATGCCAGGAATTCATCATATATGTGAATGGGACTAGTTTATCAATCTGATGGGGGTATGAAATTCCTATGTACAACTATTTTTTTGGTTTTTGGGATTAATTGTGTAATTTGGCACACTATAGTCCTTTATAACTTTTCTTTGGAAATTGGGATACAGATAAATATGAACTAGGCAACCATGATGTAATGATTTGACTACTATGTGTGTTTCTTATTTTAAATTATTTTGTTTTTGACTTTAGTGGATAGTGTTCATCTTGAAACTGAAAATGTTGAATTAGATCTATATATAGACTATGAAAAACTCTATTCCTTTTGGTTTCTCTTTAAATATATATGGTATGATGTCTCAAATTAAAATAGATCTATTCATTGTGCCTCATTCTCAGCTCGAGGTCATGAGGAAAATTAATTCTTTTAAAATAGAAGAGCTATGAAATTCAATACTCTAAGAAGCATTACTATTCAATATTTTCCCCAACAGAGAAATGATTGTTTAGGGAGAGTTAAAGAATATCGATGAATTAGTTGATACTCCTAATGATAATATGCGTTTTTGGTGTTGTCAAAGGTCATGTAATGTTTTTTTTTCTAATTTAGAGCCTTATAAGGGATCTTTTGTTGGGAAACCACTATATCTAAAGAAGAATAGGCTTTTTAGTGATCTTTTCCAGAATCTTGGTGAATTCTCTTCTATTAAGGATGGGTTCTCTAGAGTTGATCCTACTGAAATTTTTATGGATTAATTGTCCACTGGTGATGGTAAAAATACGTGTTCTAATACAATTTTTACATCAAATTCTAATGGAAGGACTATAGATGGACAACTAGCATCTAGTTCATGTGAGGAGATAGTAGTAGAGGGATTTTATGATTAAGTTCAAGAATCAGTTTCACAGTAGATATATGACCAGTATCTATTTTAAGAACATCTTATTATCTCAAGAGATCACAAGGGACAGAAAAACATTAATGAAGAGTTTCTCATGTGGTCTCAAAATAGGTATCAAATTCAGAATGTGTCCAAAAATGCATTAAAGAAGGATCTATCAAAGGATCCTCAATCTAAGAAGGTATCTCAAGAAACACCCATTCATGTTTAGTACTCACCCATGGTAGTAAATAGGAAATATCCTATAGTCCACGGTAATAAACATTTAATGGATGATGAGGTTTTTCCAATGGTCGTCCATCGTAAGACCAAAGTATGTGTGCCTAAAGCTAAATTGGTATAGACATATCATGCTCAAGAAACCCCCCCCCCCTTACATGTAAAATATCCAAGCATGGACATTAAGGTTGTAAAATGGAGTTACCCATCAAAATTTTCCGACCACATTAAAAATTCATATGGTTATTTTGGAAAGTCCTTATATGACTAATGTGACACGGTATGGGACAAAAACTCTTGTATTATTTCTCTAGAGGACCTAGAAGGTGAAAGGCATTTTGAAGGCCTCAATAATAAGGAATAAGAGTTGTTTTTCTCAAAAATTTAAGTCACTTATTTCATGACATATCCAAATGTATTTTATTAATTATTATTTTACAGTCCAGGTTTTTTTTTTGAAAAAAACATTGTAGATAGATTTTGATCTATTTCAGATATGTACTTTTAGGAACTATCATGGAAATTTAGGGTCTTATCCATGATGGACTAATTTTATGAATCATTATCTAATTATGAATATGTTCCCCCACAATAGTACAAGACAAGGTAGAGAGCCTGAAACCCAATGGGAATGGGGAATATATCGTAGCAACATGGTAACTACAGGGAACTCTTGGAAGTGATTTGTTAAATATGGTGTGGGAAGTTTTTAACCCATTCCTTTCATTATATGATTCCCTTTGGTTAATAACTTTTGGATCTTGGATTTGGTTTTAAAATCCATGACTGATATTTTTTATTTATGTATATTTAATTTATTCATTTTTATTAATAATTATTTAGTTAATAATTTTTTTAATATTTTTCATATTTATTTAGTTTTTAGTTTTTATTTGTTTAATTATTTCAATATATGAAATTTATATATGTATATTTAATATATAATATTCATTTATATGTATACATTATATATATATAATTTTTTAATAATTATTTTATTAAAATTTAATATTTTTAAATTTATTCATTATTAATTTTATTTGATTAAATATTTCAATTTATTTAATATTTGTATTTTTTTAATCTGTTTATATAAAATAATGGGGTATGGATAGGGTTAGGCCATGTCATTGGTCAGATATATGGGGCAGGTCATGTAGAACCCAGTTGGTTGTATGACGGTGGGGCAAGACCTATGGGAAGAAGAAGGCGGGACAAGGCCTAAATGGGATCATGAATGGTCCTAGATATGTGTTTGTTGTGATTGTAGTATACCATTCCTATAATAGGATTCTGATCATGGCATGTGGCTTAATGAAATATATTGAATTGACTCCCTTGCACTATTTATATTTGGGACTCACATACATGATCAAGATCATTATGTGTTTTATTTATTTCACAAATATAGGATAGAAATGTATTTTTTTTGTAGTGGTGAGAAATAATTTTCCAAGAGGAATGATTAGATTATTGTATGGTTGATTGAGCTTACTTTTGGTAATTCAAGACTCATTGGATCATGATTCAGGATTGGTAAATGGTCTCAGGTGAATGTGTATCCCATTTCATTGATATATTCATGATTATAAGAACATTATAAACATGTGTGGTTTTTTCTATATTATGTGATTGGGTGGATCTAGAGAAATTACTTCATTCTTGTCAATGAAAATAGTGTGATACACAGTAGATATGCAATGGGCCTATTGAAATGTTGGTTTGGTAAAATTGGTAGTCTATGATTCCTTTGAGAGGATTTCAGTTTTATAATAGAGGTTGAGCGGTGTTATGGTGGAAGTGACCCCATGTGAA
This sequence comes from Viscum album, assembly GCA_963277665.1. NCBI lineage: Eukaryota > Viridiplantae > Streptophyta > Magnoliopsida > Santalales > Viscaceae > Viscum > Viscum album. Next base: position 1,234,025,772 of record OY728136.1, on the reverse strand, counting down.
TTATATTATGACTACATGACAAAAAATTATAGGGTTTTGGTGGCTCCTAGTTGAATAGTACCTCTTTAAGTGAAGTGACATATAGCTAGGGAGACCTAGGGCCTTGAAATGGGATTTTGTATATCCCTATAGTTAGTGGTGAAATCATTGAGGGATTGTATTTTAGAAGCATTGAATATCATTTTTTAACTGTATAGAGGTGTTTAGGGTCATGGAATGTTTGATGAGTGGATCATAAGAGTTTCACACATTTATAAACATAAAAAACGAAGGTTGTGACCAATTATTATTATTAGTGATTCCATAATATGGGAAGTCTTCCATCGGCAATCAGAGGGATAGTTCTTCATTATGGGATGAATATAGGGAATGTCGTGGTGTCGTTCTTATAATCCTAGAATTGGTAGTATGTGGTTTCATTTTTCCCTTTAGTGATAGCAGGATTTCCCCGTATAATATATGTGTTTGGGGATCAATAGATCATGGGATATGATAGTGTTTTATTACTCTATTGAAGCACTAATAATGAAACTTGTGTGGTGGGTAGTGACATGTTGGTCGTGGGTGTATGGTCACAAGGTTGTAAGGGTTTTATGCTTTTGAAAATGACCATGGAGTTTTCACGGTGTCATTGAGATTTTGATGATAAATTTTATTCTGTACCTAGATTCTAAAGGGATTTACAAAGAAGAAATTAAATGTGACAGTGGATTGAGGGAAAACATTGGCTTCATGATCAAGGATTAATTATTGTGATCTGAGGATGCATGGATTACAGGTGTATCAATTTATATAGAATGACATGGTTATGGTTCGGATAGTTGAGCCTCTAACCATGTGATCTGTCGAGATGTTGCGTGTGGACTTCATAAATCTTATTCAGTTGATCATATTTTTCCTCTGGGAATAATAGTATCCTGAATGCATAAATTGATATCATGTCAAAAGTTAGAGCCAATAGTTCTTAGGAAGAGTCTAATGAGGATGATCCAACTTCTGTCCACCAATAAAATTTGTTGTGGTTTGTCAAAAACCATATATATACTTTCATTTATGGAGATAGATGGTTAATTTTGGGAATCAAATTGGGCCTTTGAGGAAAAGTTAGCATGTTCCTCGCATATGCATAGATAGTGGTTATGTGTCAACCCTAGTTTGAAATTTTTTAATAAGGAATAATGATAATTTTTTAATGGTGTTATCATATATGTGAAGGTGCGGTGAGCTTTATGCCAAAATGGGCAGATATTTTGAATGTGGGAGTGGTGTTTCAATTCGATTTTCTGATAGTAAAGTCACCACGAATTTGATTTTGTTGGTTGTGAGATAATGATAGTCATGGGGAGAGCCATGGGCCCCGTAGTTATTTTAGATGATTAAACTATCTTGTTTTGGGATTTATGGTGTTTTGATAGTTTCATATTAGTTAATTGGTAATAAATAACTTAATTGTCAACGGTTTTGGAAGTTTATGAACCTTCAATTGGAGGATGTGTCTTCAGTATGTTCAGACATTATAGAATGAAACTTGGCCATTAGGATATGATTTGAAGCCCAATATATGATATAATATATATAGGGATGACCCCTAGGAAATCATGGAGATGTTAAGAGTTATGGTAGGAAGTTTTTAATACCTATTGTTTGTGGATGGGAGTTTGGAATTCAAGAGGAATTTGAGTTTTTAAAATAGTGGAGGGGTTGAATTTTGGATTGACTATCAGAATACAATTTTGAGAGTTTGAGATCCTAAAACTAGGTTTTTGGACATGGAATTGGTGCTTGAGTGGTGGTATTTAGGGTTTGAGAAGATTTGGAGGCTACCTAGTTTGGTGTGTATGTAATGTGGCTTTATCTGGTAAGCACGGGCTAGCCATTGGCATAGAGGTGTCTTGCTACAACTTTTGGGCACACCGGTTCATAAGTGGCCCAACACTGGTCATCTATATGGATATTTTAATGTGTAATTTCTAATATTCTTCCCTATATTTTCTAGGGGGAACCCCCCCCCCCCCCATTCCCTTATGTTTTTGGTTCATTACTAGGGGGTTCAAACCCCACATCCACACTTCAAAACAAATTTTATTTTTATGGTTTTGGCTCAGTTCTTTAGTGATTTTAAATATGTATGAACATATGGAAACCACCATTTCACTCTTCCACTATCCTATATATGCTTTTTATTCTCTGTTTTTGAATTTTTATTCCAATTCCAATGATTCATTGTGAATCCATATAAGTATCATGGGTCTTATGTGTGTTTTACATAGAGGAGATCTTGTGAAGATGTATCACATTATCAAATGTCATTTGAATAGATATGTCTTTAACTATTAATTATATATATATTTTTATCTATAAAATTATTTTTTTTGTAATTATATTGATGTTTTTAGTTATATGTGTAACATGGAATGTATTCTAGAAAAATCCATGGGTTTTTGGTTAATATTGGATATGGTTCCTATGTGTGGAGAGCATCTAATAGGTTCTTCATAGATTATGAAACTTTTTAGCTAAGTTTTTGTTTAATTATAATTTTTTTTAATTACATTATTTTGATATCATAGTGTTAGTGAATTACCTGGTTTGTGACACGAGCCTCATCGGGCCTCTCCAATTGTGTAGGCTGGTGAAAAATAGTTGGAAACATTGAATAAAGGTAGTTAGTCCCTAAAGTTATTTATAATATTAATCTACTTTATATGTTCATGTGATGGTGGTTCTACATGTGTTCTAATTGGAGACCATAGAATTAATTAAATGATTTAAATTTTATGTTGTCTTAGTTAAAACATTTTGACATTCTTTGAACCTAATAAGATGGTGTTTCCTAGTGGGAGAAATTGGTAATATATTTCACCTTCAAAATTGGATAACAAAATGTTGTTTAAAATTTTAAATTTTATTTTTTGAAATGAAACATTGAAATGGTATTTTTGAAATGGTAATATGGATTAGTTTTTTGAATGGGAATTTGTAGTGGTTTTTATGATATGTGTTTGATAATTTGTCCTTGTTATTTGGAATTTTTTGGAATGGTTTTTCGATATGGGATTTGGAATTATTATTGACACTAAAATGTTAAATGAAACATTTTAAATTTAATTTATTTCATTTATTCTATATTAATGATTAGTTTGGTTTTTAAATTTATTATGAAATAATTATTTTTGTTTGTTCCTTGTGGTTATTATCATTAATCATAGGGTGAACATGGCCACCATGTAGACTTGGTAGTTCTTAATATACTTAGTGTGAAACTGTCTCCTAGGTTTATTTGTTTTCCTTACTATATCCAGGTTGAATCTATCCCAGGGTGAATTTCGATTCCCATAGAATGAGTATATTACCCTCAAATGGAGGTGGATTATTTTTATCAATGTAATGTGCTCCAAGAAACCATAACATAATATGAAGAAGATACGTAAAAAACTTCATTTTCTTTATGAATATTTGGTTTGGTGTTTATTTTATGAATTTTATATAACTATTTTACTGATGGTATCAAATATTATTCATTTATAGAAACCCCACATGCATTACTTATGAGAGATGTTATCTTAGGGAAATCATTGGTTATGGATTACTGTATTATTCCCACACCCTGCTTAGGCTACCATGGCTCTTTGGTACTAGAGCATACACTTTTCTTCATCATGGTTACATGTTTTAGGGCTATAATTAATATTAATTATTATTGATTGAATTACATGGATAGATTTTGGTGATGGGATTGGGATAGACTCAAAACCTTATGGAGATAGTATGTCATCCCGAGCCTTAATTTTGTTCCTTTAGTACTGATTTGTATGATCTTATCATGGGGGGTATATTATGATCTGTATGGTACATTCGTTATTTATCGCATGTGATGATGTATTAAATTTTCAACACTTTTTATAATGAATTTACTAAAAACATTACGCAATCTAGAATTTCAAGCTAATAACTCTTTATCATACATTTTTGGATATTTTTATGTTTATAGTTTTAGATAATTTTCCTATAAATCCTATATAAAAACCTAGATTTTATAAATTAGACGGTTTTAATCAGTATCCATTTTTCCTATATTATTATTTTTTAAAAATGAAACATGTTTTATTTTTATGAAAAGTCGTTATAATTATAGACATGCCTTATTATTTCCCCTTAACCATACCCAAACCATGTGAAAAAACTTTTTGAAATGTGGGATGAGAACACAAAACTATGTAAGGTACGTAAAAAACATAAATTCATTAGTCTAGTAAAATATTGAAGACAAACATAAAAAATTATCTTCATTACATAAATTTTTACCCTGAAAAGGGAATAATATATTTATAAAATACATTATATTTCCATTTAAAATAAAAAAATCAAATAAATCCCATAATAAATCATAGAAATGTCTTAATGGTTTTTTGGGATACTATCTTCCAATAACCCTTTCAAAAACCTTACAGAACCCTTACAATTTGAATAACTATATGACCGACTTCCAATATCATTATATAAATAACAAAAACATTAACCAATGCATTGGAGAAAAATATGGAAACATCCAATGTGTAATATATATTAAGCCCGCCTATTATAAATAACATCCAATAACCATATCTTGAGTAAACCCATTAAAAATATTTTAAACATGTATAAAAACATTTTGATGTCAAAATACTATCTCCCATTAAAAAAAATTCAAAAAAATACCATGATTAAAATTGAAAGATGATACTTTATTTAAGAAAAAGTATTATCCTTTACAATGTTCTAAACATCAAATAATAGTTTTGATTATAGTGACCTAACCCCAATAATTTCGGAGCTAGTGTCTAATCCTATTACATTATCAAGAATATAAGGACCTAAAACCTAAATGATCAAAGATTTTAAAAGTATAGGAAAAACATATATATAAATGTGTTTTGTATTAAAAAAAATACATTAATCACAAAATAATTTTAATATTTTGAATATATCTTTATCCTTTTGATAATATCCTTTAATATCATTCTTAGTGCACATCATTGTATAATAGTGATATAAAAAAATAAGGGTGAGATCAAATGCATTTTAAGGGTCATTTATAATGGAATAAATAATGAATCAATGAGAATAGTAACTATGGTAAGGTAATAACTTAATACACAAGCATTGTAAATAAAATGATAAGGCATAATCAATATGGTAATCTAAATAACTGGGATACATTCCATTTAATCAGTTAAATGAGAATTAAATGCATCCAAATATAATATCAATAAAACCCCCCATGGATAATAATAATTCAATACTTATGGAGGGAAATTAATAATTATCTGAATTCATGTTCCCCAAAAACATGATACATTTACCGTCAAGATGGTTTAACATATTATTGTCACGACCTTTCAAAATACATGTTAAATCAATCGATTGAAACACATTTATTCTTCTTAGAAACATAATAGAAGGGTGTGTTGCAAACAAATTTCTTATCATGAGACCATCTATGCATCTAGGGGCTTACATTTAATGGTCACAAAACTATGTATTTTATATCCAAATAATTACTCATATATAATTTATTTAATTTAAAAAAATGTTCTTTATTATATATCGCTATTGAGTAAAGGATTCATATTTATCAATATTTCCCCATTAAATAAATTAAATTGCAATGTAAAAATCATATGTAAAAAGATTATATGGTTTTGGAAGTGAAAATATCAATGAAAAATGTTATGCATAGTTATGGGAAATTCAATGTTCAATGATCTTAGGAAATTGAATATTTTATGTGGGGAAAAGTTATCATGGAACTAAATTTCAATACTATCCTTGGTCAAATCAATAAAAAACTATCCAAATGAAAAATAATGATGTTATTAATACTAAATATCCCAAGTAGAGTAAAAATGAAGATTTATTTTTGTTGATTAATTAACATATTATAAAATAATATTTTGAAAGCATTCTTGTGGAAAATAACCTCTTTACTTTAAAAAAGCTTTATGAAGATTTATTTCTTTGAAAATAACTTTTAAAAACATTATATTTAAAAACTAACCATTTAAACTTCCAATTTAAGATTAAAAGAAATGATGGAGGGTAATATCTTACATATCCTACAAGGTAAAAAAAATATTCCTTTTATAAGGTCAAAATGATTGAAATGTGTCTTATTCAGAAAGAGACAATAAGTTTCATTTAAAATCATTTAATATGAAAAAATGGTTAAATATTATTTAATAAATTGTTTATTAAAGGTTAAAAAAGTTTCAAATCCTTTTTATAAAACATGGTTTTTAGAAGACAATAGGCTCTCAAACAAAAGAGATAAATTAAGTCTTGTTTTCTTAAAAACATTTTTTAAAACATTTTGAGTGTCAAAGAGTTGGAAAATGGTACTATTACTTGAAAAAAAAGTCCTGAATGACTAGATGAGAATAAAATTAAAGTATTTATTTAATAATTTTTTCTAATGTAAATTCAAGTGTAAATAATCTTAAACAAAATGAGATTGTGATGTAAACCCTTGAAAAGGCCATAATGTTGACGTGAAAATCAATAAATCAATATATTATGTGGGTAAAATTTAAATCTACATAAGACAAGTGTAAATAAAAAAATATATCGAAAGAATCTATTATAAACTTCATCATTGAATATTAACGATAATAAAGAATTAATATAACTCAATGAAAAATAATTGAGTTATAAAAATGATTTCCACATGGTAAATTTTAATATTAAACACCTCATAAAAAATAATTAAAATTTAAACATAAAATAAAACGTGGTAAAATATTTCATGATATCATATATCAAAATGGATAGTAGTTACCCCTATAAAGGTAGTGGTGAATGTGACATTTATCTCAAGGATGTAAAAAAGATAGATAAAAATCCATTACTTTGTGTTTACTTTCAGGTGAACATACTTTATTAATATTCATGATGGTTTATAACATGTCGCTAACTTATAATAGAACCATAATAAAATTTATAATATCATATATTGAATTATTACAATATGTTACTACCTATTTGTTAATAATATTTCATTATTTTCACTATTTTGGGAGATAATTTCCTAGTTTTTGGGTATGTTTTAACTTTTATTTTTGTTACTATTAATTAGATTATTTTTTAATAATATCCAGAATATAACTCATGATGTAAATATGAGATATAAATAGTATACATATATTTATAGTAATCCATAAAATTTTAATATTGGAAATGAAATGCACAATTCATGGAGACTGTAGATCGTACGTACGCATGAACGATACATCATTTTCAATGTCATATGTTAAAAGAATTAAAATTAAATGACATATATGAATATTATGATTAATTTATCCAATTTCTTTCATAAATTTCACAAAATTTTACTAAAATCAGCCTTAATACATAACATGTATATTGTGAAAGAGTCACATCGCTTTGAGAAGGTTGTAGTCCACAGTTCCATAAACAATGTTATCATATTTACAAAAATGGAAATAATGAATATATCTTCCATATAAAAATTAAGAAAGTACTATGAAAAAAATAATATCATATATATCATTTAAAATCATCCTGATCATTAAAATTCCCCAAACATGAGATGTGGTAAGGGTAAAACAAACAACATCATTTCATGATGTGATAGTTCGCCGTACAGGAACTGTATATTCATTACCCATTTGATGAATTTGTGTCTAGATTTCATTATATAACATAACATAAAAAATATATGTATATTTAGGATAAATATTTTATTATATAATTATGTAATAATAATAAATTAATGGGTGGATAATCAAATAAAACAAACATGCATATTGAAGAGTGTCACCACTTTTTCGGGTAACTATTTTGGGTTTGCACCAAAGGGATTCCTTGGTTTCATTTATTTTTAATTTGAGGATTATAGTATTAGGGGATTTATTTTTAGAGATTATATGATCGCTTCTTTGATGATCCAATGGTATTGAGAGGTGTTAATAAATGGGATGAGTGAGTAACTATTTATATTGGAGGATGAGTGGAATTCTTGTAAATTTTTTAATAGATAATTCCACCCATGTTTTTGAAATTTATTTGTGGCCCCTATAATGGTACCAATTATATATAAGTCAGGTTAGGGTCTATATATCAACATAAAATGTGTTTTGGACAAGTTTCTAGGCTATTTTTGTCCCTACGTTTAAGGTTTACTTCCTTCTTAAGCTAATTTTTCTCTAAATCGATGTAATTATTTTCATTTACAATCACAAATATTTCTTATAAAAAACTATGTTTACATTATTTTAAATTACAGAATATTCTCTGTGAAAATATTGAATCCATTTATCTAAACTCCATTCAGAGAAGTGGAAGAAATTAATTTAAATTTAATCTTGTAGATGGGATGACAAAGTGGGTTTTTAAAATAAATTTATTAAAAAGTTTTCTATGTTTATATATTTAATTTAAATATGAAATTTATTTCAATGACCAAAATTGGATTTATTAGTTTATAAATTATCTAATTTTACTAATAAAACAATTTAATATATAATTTAACTATATAAATAAATTATATGAAAAAAGCAGTTTTGAATTATGATTGAGCATTTTTCACTATTCATTAAAAATTAAAAATTTTCAAAAAAAATAGAAACAATTTTCCATAACATAATTGTGAAGATTATATTTAAAATATGTAGTTTATTTTTAAATATTAAATATATTAAAGTTCTAAAATTTATATTTATAATAGCTTATCCCTAAAAAGGGGTAAAATTTTATTTTTAGAAGCATACATTTTTTAAAAGTAAAAATGAATTCATTCTTATCATATTCTTATTAAATATGTTGGATGAAATTCAAAAAATATTTTATTTAATAAATACAAAATATTTATATAAATTTATAATTAGTTAATATCATTCATTAATAGTAATTAATTTTATTTTTTATTATAAAAAACTTTGTGAGCATAAACAAATTTCCTATATATTTAATTGACCTTTATATTCATTTATAATAAATTGTTAAGCTATAAATTCATTTAATATTTATATAAATGAAACATCCTAATTCAAGTTCCACAAACTGGTACCCTTAACCGGTTCGCTATGTGGCCTCAAAAATGCATCCCCGTTTGCTAAAGGCTTTCGACTAATACTAACAATCTAATATTGGTCATGGAGAGACTATACCCTATTTTCAACAGAGTAATAAACCTTCCTAAAAAATTAAATTAACCAAATTATATGACATAAACAAGATAATACCAGTTTCACAAGATAAACAAAACTAGAAATACAATATTAAAACTGAATAATAGACATGTCAGGCTAAAGTACACACCAGGTCTAAAGATGATACTCAAAAATAATGAGACTGAAAATTCCAAAATAGATCCCAAACCACAAAAAAGTTTCCTAATACTTACTCCATATAAAATAATCCTATAACATAAGGACTCTTCTGTTATCCTATCTTATAGACATGAAGTCTATTCAGCTATCGATCAAGAAGCCCATGTAGTTTCTGAGGACAACTTAGTAGGCCACCACTAATGGTGTCTAAAACAATATCTGTTCAAACAATAGTGTATGCAGTTGTATAAGGAAAGAATTAAAATAAATAATTTAATATATAACACATTATAAATTAATATTTATTTATCCACATAAACCCTCAGGTTCCCGTGGACACTCATCCCTTAATACCTTCTTTGTCTCATGCCAGAGCCTTAATTACCCCTAAGTGAGATCATGTCTTAGAATGAAATTTTTACCATTATTAATCTGAATCAATGCATGAATTACATTATTTCCATTCTTCATCACAATCAACACATGAGTTCCATTGTTACCATTAATTGTCTCAAATAATAAATATGAATGGCCACCTTATGATTTAGTATCACTATTAACACATGCATTCCAACGTTAACATTCATTATTCTATAACACATCTGACTACCCATGTTACCGTTCATTATCACAATTAATATAAGAATGTCCATGTAACCATTCAATATAAAAATTAACACATGACTTCTACTTTTACCATTCATTATTCTATAACATATATAAATGTTCATGTTACCATTCATTATCACAATTCACAATTAAATTTCTATGTTAACATTAATTGTCACAGTTCACATATATCATAATATAATTGATTAATTAATGCACAAATTAATTAATCAAATTCAACAATTCAATATTAATATCATCCCTTTAATTAATTCAATAACTAATTATTCATCTCATTATCATTACTACTTCGACAATTAATTCATTGCGTCAATCACCTTAATTAATTACCAAATTAATTAAACACGTAAATTCCAATAATTAATTCACCAATTAATTAATCAATATTCAAAAAGTCAATGTTCCATAATTAATTAAACAATTAATAATTCATCTCACATTTCCATTAACCCATAATTAATTCAAAAATTAATATTTCAATTTATAATGGAATATTCTGATAATTATTTCAACAATTAATTTTCCCCAAATAAACAGTCACAATATCTCATATTTAAATGAAAAACTAATTCTCTAAACTCTATAATCTCAATATCTTATAATTAACTCAATAATTAATTATCTCAAATTATAAATCTCAATATATCATAATCAATTCAACAATTAATTTTCTAGAATTAATAATCTCAATATCTCTTAATTAATTAAACAATTAATTATCTCTAACTCACAATCTCAATATCACATTATCAATTCAATAATTAATTATCTCAAATTAAAAATCCCAATATCCCCAATTTCACATTATCCCTAATTAATTAATTCACAAAATTAATTACATCAATAAAGAACTCAATTTATAAAAATATAATAGAAATCGTAAAATTAAATAAACATAATTGCAATCAATAATTTTGGATTTTAATTATATAAAACGGAGCTCAATTCAAGATAAGTAATATCCCAACTGGAATCCCCTATTTCAACGAAATAATGACGTACTAAGAGATCCTGATAGAAAACTTAAATCCAAGATTGAACAAATCAAGATCCAATAATTATATATCTACATCCAAAATTACCAGATATTGATCCAAAAATAGATCTAGATCCAACCAAAATTAGGGAAGAATAAACTTCAATGGGTGGAAGTAAAACATGGAAGAGAAATGAAACATTGTAACACCCGAGATTTTTATGAGTAATATTTTGTTTTTATATATCATCAAAGGAATCTTTCACTACATACTATCTTGGCATACTTTACACGCAATCGCGACCTTCCTCGATAGCTTGCGTCGTACGCAATACTGAGTTTCACTAAACAGCGAGATGCTATTAAAATATTATTAAAACTAGCCGTTATGAATAGTAATAACCACTTTTTGAAATTTTATAAATTTTATCTTTCAAAATGGACTTCATTTTTGGATTCGGAATTCCGAAATTAGCCTAGGGTGAAATTTTGGTATTTTTCTGAAAACTTTCAATTTTTGATGAATAGTGAAACCACTAAGTGGTAGGTTAAAAACTGAATTTTGCATAAAACTTAATTTTACTGCTTCTGTGAATGGAATTTCGAAAATACGACAGACACGGTTGATATCAGTAAGTAAAATGTGGTTTAATGAGATAAAAATAATTTTTTGGTGAATAGTAACTTTTTACTTTTTTTTACCACGGTTAATAGTAAATAGGGTAACTATGGGTAAATATTATATTACTATTACCCTAACACATTTCCTAATTCTATTGGATAAGTTTAGTTCGACCAAAAACAAACATAGGAATAAAATATGACCATTTAGGCCCACTTGGGGTAGATTAGGACATTTATTATTAATTTATTTAAAGATGGGTTAAAATAGTTAAAATCAAATTTTAATAAGTAAATAATTTTTAATATGGGGTTATACATAAGATAAATTCGACTATAAATATTCATTAGAAATCTAAAAAGATTTCCTACATAATGGTATTTTATTTATAATTTTTAGACATTAAATAAGTTAATTTATTTATGACACAATGATGATGAAGTAATTATCTTATTAATGAAATATTGACATAATTGATGTTATAAACACAAAAATAAATGTAATTTGAGAGTTTTTATGAATTCCACTAATTTTCTAGGTTACTATGATATATTAGTGTTGATATAATCAACTTGTTTCGAACATATAATTCTGTTATGACTTTCACAAAAATCATATATCAAATAGTGTCAAAATTGACACAAAATAGTTTTTAAATAAAATATTATATTATTAATTGTTATTTTATTCTTAAAAATCTAAGGTTCGGCCAAATGACTTAGATAAGGATATATATATTAATAATAAACAATTTGGGGTTCGTTTGGCATGTTATTGTAAGTGTATTAACCATATAGTGAACGAAAACAAAAAGACACAGTAAAAGTTAAATTATTTAACTTAGAGTTAAATCTAATTGATAAGTTTAAGATAATACCCTCAACTTGTCTAAATCCTATTGGTTGATTTGATTTCGACCCATACCCACTTTAGCTTCGAAATAAGACCCTTTGTAACCATAATAAACCGATTTTGGCTTTAATATAAAATAATATTTTGAGATATTCCTAAGGTGCCCCTCTTCTCCCTTATAAAAGGGCACCTCCTCCCCCTCCTCCTCACACCAATTTGAGCACTCAAGCTCGGTCAACCCCTTCCATTTTCTCCTCTCCACTTCTCTAGAATAATCCTAGAGGTCCTGGTATTCTTCAAAGACCAATCTTAGTTCCCTAAGTGGAGGATTCAAGGAGGCATTCCAAAGAAGAGGTAATATCCATTACTGATCTTTTCAATTTCTTTCTTCTTCAACATCTTCTTCTTTAGTTGTTTCATGATAAAGTAATAACATCAGTATTACTTACATAATGATATGTTATTATAAATATTAAACAACCCTAATTCACCTTCTATCCATCCTACGGAAAAATGAAATCACAGCGCGTGCGTACGTACGGAATACCGTCTCCACGCCGTGGTGTAATCTATTTTACACCACCACCTTACAAGGATGGGTATAATGGTGTAATGAGTAACTATTTATGATTATTATAAAGTAATATTGATACTGAAATAATATATATATACTCCAATACAATTCCACGATCATAGGAATGATATCATCACTCGTGCGTACGTACGGAATACCGTCTCCACGATGTGATGCGACTCGTTCTACATGATCATCATTACATAGTAATTATATAAATGAATTGAATGAATAAATATGATATATGTTACACTAATAACATTATGGATATAAGGTATCTATAACCATAAAAGAAGAATAACAATCTATTCGGCAAAACATGCATAAGAACAAAAGGCAATAAAGACCCGAGTAACAAGTAACAATGAAATATTACTAACAAGAAGCTAAGAATATGACCATATATGAAATGATATCAATATTTATGATTCTGAAATAAGTCAATAACATTATTTAAACCATTATACAGGAGCTTCGGACACGTACAAAGGAAATCGGACCTAAGGTAAGGGAAATATCACAATCTCATTTTATCCGAGATTGTTTATACTTTGGTATTTACTGGGGTGTATTTTATCATCCACATCCATGTATCCTCAATATGTAATATTATTTACATCCACCTACAATTGTTTAAAACCTATTTTACCCTTTGGTGAGTTTTTAGTAAAAGATATGAAAGGAATCTTTTGTCGTTTTTCGAACGAGGTACTTTTTGACTTTTCCGACAAAAGTACGAGAAGAATGTTTTTTTAACTTATACGGCATGAATGGATTTTTAAAACATTATTTCCAAGAAGATTCCTTTACAAGTTTTCAAGTTTATTTTTAATCAACTTCTTTTAGTTTAAAGTGGTATGACATGTTAATAAAGGAAAAAAAATTAAGAAGAAAGGATATTTTCCACAAGAATGGAGTTCATGTGTTTTATCAAAATTATTTTCTATCTAAGATAATAAAGGGTTCTGTTTTTATCTATCTTATTACATTGATTTGATTATGTTGTGATGGAATTATTTTTATGAATTCCTTTATCTTATATGAATTGTTTTATGATGTCATGATATTTAAGATTCCCATTTTTACTATATGGGTTATGTAATGATGTATGATTTATGATTTTGTGGCACACATAAGAATGGTATCATTATGAGATGGGTGGGACCTATATCTCCCTCCAATGCATTGGGTAAAGATTTATATCTCATGAGATAGACATGGCTGGAATGGAAGGTTATTTCAGTTCAGTGATACAGGACTGAAACGAGGAGTGAACTCGGTTCAGAAATGGACTTTGTCCACTAAGATAGTCTTGGCAATGAGTCATGACTAACAAGAAATGATTTTCCATGATTATGTGTGCATGCCACAAAGTTTCAAGTTTTATGTTATGATTATGGGGATCTCATTTTCACTTCTATGATTTATTCCATGTTAAGATATTATGATCTCTTTTGCAGGATATGATTTTCAAAAAGATATGATATGATTTTTATTTCCTTTATTTCCCCTTGCTGAGCATTTGAGCTCACCCTTTTATGTTTTCTTTTCCCCAGGTCAGGAAGATGGATATTAAGTAGAATATGCTAAAAGGGACCCTAGATATGATGAAATAAATGGGAGACACTGTAGAATATTTATGAACCTGTTGTTTATGTTTCCCAGTTTCTAAAGACACTATACCTATACGGTCCTTTGTGGTTTTGTCATATGTTGTAATAAGTGTGCTTCAATTTTGAAGTATTAACAATGTATGTAAAGTATGGGTTGTTATAGTTGGTATCAGAGGAAAGGTATAGTCAACCTTCGGAAACTAGGATATGAAAGCCTTATTAAGAACCCTAAGGATAAGTCTAAGCATAGAACACAATCTTAGTGTTTTAGAAATGGCCATGAATACCCTAGGATAAGACCTTAAGTGTGAAATTTTATCCTTGATTATGTGATTTTCCTATTATAATTATTGTTGCTCACACTATTCTTCTTGGTTTTAGTCAATGGTTGGAACCCGAAGGAACCGTGTTAATACGGAATGCGATGGGCAATGAAATGATTGTCCCCCTGAGCAACCAAATGATATGGGAGCTGGAATGCAAAATCTTTTATCCATGCTCACACAACTTTCTCAAGCTATGAATCATGCAGGACTTCCAAACGAGCAAAGGAAGGAGCAACATTCTGTTGAATCCTTCATGAGGCAGCATCCACCTTCTTTCAGTGGGTCTACTGATCCATTAGTTGTTGAACAATGGATTAGTACTACTGAAAAGATATTTTCAGTTCTTCAATGTTCTAAACATGATAAAGTCATCCTAGCAGTGTATCGTTTGGAAGGAGATGCTGATCAATGGTGGAATCTTATTAAGAATACGAGGCAAAGGGATGAAATTGTGTCTATGGAATGGGACGAGTTCAAGAACTTATTTTTCAATAAGTACTTCCCTCGTATTCTCCGAACAAAGATGGAGAAAGAGTTTCTTGAACTGAAGCAAAGGGATGATGAATCTATTGGTACCTACGAAGCAAATTTTACAAGACTTGAAAGGTACGCTTCTGGTATTATTATCCAACCTGAGAGTAAGATCGATCGATTCTTTAGTGGCTTAAAACCAAGTCTTCGAAGGGCGTTAGCCATAAGGGACTTCAATAGCTACGAGGGAATCGTTCGATGTGCTCTCAAAGTCGAGATGGAGATTGGAGTAACCCATCAGTCACATGGGTTTGATAAGAAGAGGAAGATGGAATTCAAAGGAAAATCTAAAGAGCACACTGAAAAGAAGATGAGCTTTCCCTTATTCTCAAAGTCTGGAAAGAAACATGGAGGTAGTTGTCTTAAAGGGACAAGTAAATTTTTCAAATATGGAAAGGAAGGTCATCGGGCATTTGAATGCCGCGATAATGGGAAGAAGATGTCTAATGATGCAAACAAAGGAAGGGATACATAGAATGATCCTACTACAGTTCAATGTTTCAAGTGAAA
This sequence comes from Viscum album, assembly GCA_963277665.1. Classification (NCBI taxonomy): domain Eukaryota; kingdom Viridiplantae; phylum Streptophyta; class Magnoliopsida; order Santalales; family Viscaceae; genus Viscum; species Viscum album. The sequence goes on along the minus strand of OY728136.1, from coordinate 1,234,009,812 downwards.
GGAGATGGGGCATTATTCCAATCAATGCCCAAATCCAAGGGTTGCTGATGATGGTCGACGTCAACAAAATCTTAAGGCTAAAGACAATGGAAAGTCACATGCAATTTCTATCAGCGATGTGGAGTACGATAACGAAGTGGTGAAAGGTACACTTACCATCCACTCTAAAGTTTCAAATGTTTTATTTGATTCTGTATCCACCCACTCTTTTATTTCTAATGAATTTTCTAAGGGTATCACCGTATTACCTCAATAATTAGATGTTGAGTTAGCTGTGACAACACCTAATGGAACAACAGTCGCATCAAAAGTTTATAATTATTCTCCGATCAAAGTTTGTGGGAAAGTGCTTCCTGAAAATCTTGTGATCCTTCCTTTAGTGGAATTTGATGTGATTCTTGGCATGGATTGGCTTTCTCTACATGGAGCTCATATCAATTTCCAAAGAAGGGAAGTCACATTTCATATTCCAGATCAATCTACGATCGTCTATCGATTTAAGGATGAATATAACCTTCCAGTGGAAATTCCTTCCATCTTATGGGTCTTGATTCCACTAAATGAAGGTTATTTATCTCAAATTGTTGGTGAGAAACTTGCGATTAATAGTATGCCCATCGTACAGGAGTTTGATGATGTCTTTCTGGAGGAATTACCAGGTCTTCCACCAAATCGTGAAGTTGAGTTTTCAATAGAACTCGTACCGGGTGCTTTGCCTATTTCAAAGACACCTTATAGAATGGCCCCAATTGAGTTGCAGGAATTGAAGAAGAAACTCCAAGAGAATCTTGATAAGGGATTCATATGCCCTAGTGCGTCACCTTGGGGAGCACCTGTTCTATTTGTTAAGAAGAAAGATGGATCAATGAGACTCTGCATTGATTATCGAGAACTTAACAAGATCACTATCAAGAACAAATATCCTCTCCCACGCATTGATGACTTATTTGACCAACTACGCGGAGCTCAATACTTTTCCAAGATTGATCTTCATTCAGGGTATCATCAATTAAGGGTCAAAAGGGAGGATATACCAAAGACTACTTTCCGTACAAGGTATGGACACTATGAATTTATAGTGAATCCATTTGGTCTTACTAATGCCCCTGCTATCTTCATGGATCTAATGAATAGAGTCTTTAGAGACTGTCTTGATCAATTTTTGGTAGTCTTTATAGACGATATTCTTGTCTATTCAAAGAGCAAGGAAGAGCATGGAGATCACTTGAGAATTATATTGAAGACCCTGAGAAAGGATAAGCTTTATGCCAAATTTACCAAGTGTGAATTTTGGCTTCAAAAAGTTGCATTTTTGGGTCACATAATCTCAAAAGAGGGGATATCTGTGGATCTAGCAAAAACAGAGGTTATCGAAAGATGGTCAAGACCAACAACAGTAACTGAGATCCGAAGTTTTCTTGGTTTGTCTGTATATTATCGACATTTTGTAAAATATTTTTCACGATTATCTAATCCACTCACCAAGTTGACTCGGAAAGGAGTTAAGTTTGTTTGGACAGAGGAATGTGAAGAGAATTTCAAGGAGTTGAAAAGAAGGTTATCCTGTGCACCTGTGCTCACACTGCCTTGTAGTTGAGAAAGGTTTGTGATCTACAGTGATGCATCCAAGAAGGGATTGGGGTGTGTTATTATGCAAAATGATATGGTGATAGCTTATGCCTCCCGACAGTTGAAAATCCATGAGCAGAATTACCCAACACATGATTTGGAGTTAGCTGCGGTAATCTTTGCATTAAAGATTTAGAGGCATTACCTTTATGGTGAAAGGTGTGATATTTATACTGATCATAAAAGTTTAAAGTATATTTTCACACAAAAGGAGTTGAATATGCGTCAAAAAAGATGGTTGGAGCTGATTAAGTATTATGACTGCTCAATCCATTACCACCCTGGGAAAGCAAACAAGGTGGCAGATGCATTAAGTCGACAAGAACATGCTAGTTTATCCATGATGAGGATCACAAAAGATCCAATATTTATGGATTTACAAAGGATGGATCTTGGAATTATAATGGAAGGGGAAAAATCTTATCTTTCTCAAATGAATGTTCAACCATCTATACATGTGAAGATTAAAGAGGCACAGAAAGAAGATGTAGAGTTACAAAAGAAGGTGAGAAATGTTCCTGAATTCATCCTTGATTGTGATGGGATAATAAAGTTCAGGAACCGGGTTTGTGTTCCTCCCATCCCCGAATTAAAGAAGGAGCTGCTGGATGAGGCTCATAGTTCATCATTCTCTATTCATCCTGGAAGCACGAAGATGTATAGAGACCTGAAAGAGTACTTCTGGTGGGATGGCATGAAAAGATATGTTGCTGAATATGTCTCTCGATGCTTGGTTTATCAACAAGTTAAAGCTGAGAGACGGAAGTGTAAGGGGATGTTACAACCATTACCCATACCCGAATGGAAATGGGAAAACATCACTATGGACTTTGTCACAGGACTTCCTAAAACATACAAAGGCAATAATGCTATCTGGGTCATAGTTGATCGTCTTATAAAGTCTGCACACTTCATTGCTATTAGAGAGGATTTCTCTCTAGATCAGCTTGCCAGGATATATGTAAAGGAAGTGGTAAGATTGCATGGAGTACCACTTTCTATTATATCTGATCGGGATCCGAGATTTACCTCTAAGTTCTGGCGAAGTCTTCAGCATACTCTGGATACAGAGTTGAGTTTCAGCACTGCTTATCATCCCTAGACAGACGGTCAGTCTGAGAGAACAATTCAAACCCTAGAAGATATGTTGAGAGCTTGCTCTATGGATTTCAAAGGAGGTTGGGATCAACACCTACCTTCGGTGGAATTTTCTTATAATAATAGCTTTCACTCCAGTATTCAGATGGCTCTTTATGAAGCTCTCTATGGAAAGAAATACAGGACTCTAACTTGCAGGGATGAAGTTGGGGAAAGAAAGCTATTAGGACCTGATCTCGTTGATGAAATGGCAGAAAAGGTCAGATCTATTCAACAACACATAAGAGCAGCTCAGAGTCGACAGAAAAGTTATGCCGACAACCGAAGAAAAGACCTAGAGTTTGAAGTGGGTGATAAAGTGTTCTTATGAATATCTCCCTGGAAGAGGGTTATGAGATTTGGAAAGAAGGGGAAGTTGAGCCCTAGATATATCCGTCCTTTCGAAATACTGGATCGTGTTGAAAAGGTAGCTTACCGATTGGCGCTTCCACTGAATCTCTCTCAAGTTCACGATGTGTTCCATGTATCTCTCATGAGAAAGTACATACCTGATCCTTCACATGTACTCAGCTCAGAAGTTGTACCACTGGAGCAAGATCTTTCTTATGAAGAACAATCGATAGAGATTATGGATCGTAGCGAAAAAGTCCTACAAAACAAGACCACTCGATTGGTGAAAGTTTTATGGAGGAACCACCAATTAGAAGAAGCTACATGGGGGCTTGAGGATATGATGAGGGAGAAGTATCCTCATCTGTTTGTTACAAAGTGACGAATTTCGAGGGTGAAATTCTTTTTAAGGGGGGTAGAATGTAACACCCGAGATTTTTATGAGTAATATTTTGTTTTTATATATCATCAAAGGAATCTTTCACTACATACTAGCTTTTCTTACTTTACACGCAATCTCGACCTTCCTCGATAGCTTGTGTCGTACGCAATACTGAGTTTCACTAAACAGCGAGATGCTATCAAAATATTATTAAAACTAGCCGTTATGAATAGTAATAACCACTTTTTGAAATTTTATAAATTTTATCTTTCAAAATGGACTTCATTTTTGGATTCGGAATACCGAAATTAGCCTAGGGTGATATTTTGGTATTTTTCTGAAAACATTTAATTTTTGATGAATAGTGAAACCACTAAGTGGTAGGTTAAAAACTAAATTTTGCATAAAACTTAATTTTACCGCTTCTGTGAATGGAATTTCGAAAATCCGACAGAAACAGTTGATATCAGAAATTAAAATTTGGTTCAATGAGATAAAAATAATTTTTTGGTGAATAGTAACTTTTTACTTTTTTTTACCGCGGTTAATAGTAAATAGGGTAACTAAGGGTAAATATTATATTACTATTACCCTAACACATGTCCTAATTCTATTGGATAAGTTTAATTCGACCAAAAACAAACTTAGGAATAAAATATGACCATTTAGGCCCAGTTGGGTTAGATTAGGACATTTATTATTAATTTATTTAAAGAAGGGTTAAAATAGTTAAAATCAAAGTTTAATAAGTAAATCATTTTTAATATGAGGTTATACATAACATAAATTAGAATATAAATATTAATTACAAAGATAAAAAGATTTCCTACATAATGGTATTTTATTTATAATTTTTAGACATTCAATAATTTAATTTATTTATGACACAATGATGATGGAGTAATTATCTTATTAATGAAATATTGACATAATTGATGTTATAAACACCAAAATAAATGTAATTTGAGCCTTTTTATGAATTACACTAATTTTATAGGTTACTATGATATATTAGTGTTGATTTAATAAACTTGGTTCGAACATATAATTCTGTTATGACTTTCACAAAAATCAGATATCAAATAGTGTCAAAATTGACACAAAATAGTTTTTAAATCAAATATTATATTATTAATTGTTATTTTATTCCTAAAAATCTAAGGTTCGGCCAAATGACTTATATAAGGATATATATATTAATAATAAACAATTTTGGGTTCGTTTGGCATGTTATAGTAAGTGTATTAACCATATAGTGAAAGAAAACAAAAAGACACGGTAAAAGTTAAATTATTTAACTTAGAGTTAAATCTAATTGATAAGGTTAAAATAATACCCTAAACATGTTTAAATCCTATTGGTTGATAGGATTTCTACCCATCCCCACTTTAGATTCGAAATAAGACCCTTTGGAACCATTATAAACCGATTTTGGCTTTAATATAAAATAATATTTTGAGATATTCCTAAGGTGCCCCTCTCCTCCGTTATAAAATGGCACCTCCTCCCCCTCCTCCTCGCACCAATTTGAGCACTCAAGCTCTGCCAAACCCTGACATTTTCTCCTCTCCACTTCCCTAGAATAATCCTAGAGGTCCTGGTCTTCTTCAAAGACCAATCTTAGTTCCCTAAGTGGAGGATTCAAGGAGGCATTCCAAAGAAGAGGTAATATCCATTACCGATCTTTTCAATTTATTTCTTCTTCAACTTCTTCTTCTTTAGTTGTTTCATGATAAATTAATAACATCAGTATTACTTACATACTGATATGTTATTATAAATATGAAACAACCCTAATTCACCTTCTATCCATCCTACGGAAAAATGAAATCACCGCGCGTGCGTACGTACGGAATACCGTCTCCACGCCGTGGTGTAATCTATTTTCCACCAACACCTTACAAGGAGAGGTATAATTGTGTAATGAGTAAATATTTATGATTATTATAAAGTAATATTGATACTGAAATAATATATATATACTCCAATTCAATTCCATGATCATAGGAATGATATCATCACTCATGCGTACGTACGGAATACCGTCTCCACGATGTGATGTGACTCGTTCTACATGATCATCATTACATAGTAATTATATAAATGAATTGAATGAATAAATATGATATATGTTACACTAATACCATTATGGATATAAGTTATCTATAACCTTAAAAGAAGAATAAGAATCTATTTGGCAAAACACGCATAAGAACAAAAGCCAATAAAGACCCGAGTAACAAGTAACAATGAAATATTACTAACAAGAAGCTAAGAATATGACCATATATGATATCATATAAATATTTATGATTCTGAAATAAGTCAATAACATTATTTAAACCATTATACAGGAGCTTCGGACACGTACAAAGAAAATCGGACCTAAGGTAAGGGAAATATCACAATCTCATTTTATCCGAGATTGTTTATACTTTGGTATTTACTGGGGTGTATTTTATCATCCACATCCATGTATCCTCAATATGTAATATTATTTCCATACACCTACAATTGTTTAAAACCTATTTTACTCTTTGGTGAGTTTTTGGTAAAAGATATGAATGGAATCTTTTGTCGTTTTTCGAACGAGGTACTTTTTGACTTTTCTGACAAAAGTACGAGAAGAATGTTTTTTTAACTTATACGGCATGAATGGATTTTTAAAACATTATTTCCAAGAAGATTTTTTTACAAGTTTTCAAGTTTATTTTTAATCAAATTCTTTTATTTTAAAGTTTTGTGACATGTTAAGAAAGGAAAAATGTTTTTTAAGAAGAAAGGATATTTTCCTCAAGAATGGAGTTCAAGTGTTTTATCAAAATTATTTTCCATCTAAGATAATAAAGGGTTCTGTTTTTATCCATATTATTACATTGATTTGATTATGTTGTGATGGAATTATTTTTATGAATTCCTTTATCTTATATGAATTGTTTTATGATGTCATGATATTTAAGATTCCCATTTTTACTATATGGGTTATGTAATGATATATGATTTATGATTTTGTGGAACACATAAGAATGGTATCATTATGAGATGGGTGGGACCTATATCTCCCTCCAATACATTGGGTAAAGATTTATATCTCATGAGATAGACATGGCTGGAACGGAACGTTATTTCGGTTCAGTGATACAGGACTGAAATGAGGAGTGAACTCGGTTCAGAAATGGACTTTGTCCACTAAGATAGTCTTGGCAATGAGTCATGACTAACAAGAAATGATTTTCCATGATTATGTGTGCATGCCACAAAGTTTCAAGTTTTATGTTATGATTATGGGGATCTCATTTTCACGTATATGATTTATTCCATGTTAAGATATTATGATCTCTTTTGCAGGATATGATTTTCAAAAAGATATGATATGATTTTTATTTCTTTTATTTGCCCTTGCTGAGCATTTGAGCTCACCCTTTTATGTTTTCTTTTCCCCAGGTCAGGAAGATGGATATTAAGTAGAATATGCTAAAAGGGACCCTAGATATGATGAAATAAATGGGAGACACTGTAGAATATTTATGAACCAGTTGTTTATGTTTCCCAGTTTCTAAAGACACTATACATATACGGTCCTTTGTGGTTTTGTCATATGTTGTAATAAGTGTGCTTCAATTTTGAAGTATTAACAATGTATGTAAAGTATGGGTCGTTATAAACCTCATTGGATAATATCCTCTTATTGGGAGGGGTGTGAATCATCAATATGAGATTCAAATCGCAAATAACAGATGCCTTAATGGCTTGGAAAATATCTCGAGGGATCCAAAATATTGGAGCAAACATTAAGGTCAAATGGGGGTCGATTTGCGATTAAAATGGCATCTCTATAAATTTTAAAATAAATTTTCTAGTGAATAAAATTCCTATATATGGTTCTCTTCTTGGGGAGCATGGTTTCCCCTAACTGTGATCCTTAAATATGTGCCTCTTTTGAGGGGGTTCATAGTTTCTCCTTTTTGTGCGCACAGTTTCACAAACCATGCGCCAGTCATGAAAAACCTCTCTATCCAGTGTTGCGTGATTTTCTGGGGCAAGACGCACAATTAGAGAAAACTCTATTCCAACCATGAACTTCCCTATTTATTCCATTTTCCAAAATATTTTACCCAAACACACCCCAATGTAAAACCAAAATGAAATGTAAAAAATATAATAAAAAATAGTACCATTAAACGGGCTCGAGACATCTCCACAAAAGGTTGGGGTTTTACAATCTCCCCCACTTAATAACAACTCATCCTCAAGTTATACTAAAAATAATTTCTAAGATTCCAAGTCAAACATATTTGGACACTATGACCTCATATCTTTTTATCTCTACCATTTTCTCCCTAAACAAGACCATGTTTCTATAATACCTGAAATATTGGCCTATTATTTTCCCACAACACTTTCCCACTGCGATCCAACACATGTAATGTATGGTCCTCAAAAGATGAAACTATCTAAATCTCAATATCATTCATATAAATCACATGATAAGTTCTAGGGTGATACCGCTAAAGTTTTGACACATGGAATGAATCATTCATAGCACTGTATCTTTTTGGAATATCCAATCGGTGTGAGACTGAATCGATTCTCTCCATCGCGTCAAATGGTCCAATGAACTTGGGTGCCAACATGCCCTATCTCTATATCATATGGTGACTCAATAAAGGTTACACCCAAAATAATACATGATCACCATCTATAAAAACAAAGGTTCATTTAAGTCTATAAGTATATGATTTCTTTCTACTCTGAGTCGTAGCCATATGCATTCAAATTATCAATACCTCTCTGATATCTTCTACATGAGACTTGGTCCCAAAAAATCTTACTCACCTACCTAAAACTACCAAAGAGGTGATATACATGACCAACCATAAAGTGCATCATATAGATCCATATAAATAGTTTCATGATAAACTTTTTATAGGAAAATTCCACTAAAGCTAGATGCTTCACCCAGGACTGAAAAAAATATAGGAAACATGCTCATATCATATCCTGAAGCACCAGAATAGTGTGTTCCAACTACCCTTTTGTCTGTGGGTGGAATTCCATATGCTACAAAACCAATTTACAAAGAACCTTTTTCAATACCTTCATGAAGTCTGAAGTAAAACATGAGTTATGACCTAAAACAATAGTATCTGGAACCCTATGAAGATGGACTATTTCCCAAACATTCAAGTCTCCCAGATGCTCCACTGAGAACGTCTCCCTTATATAAAAGATGTGTGTTGCCTTCGCCTTTATATCCACAATAACCCAAATAGGATCATTCTAATGAGGTTTTCTCAAGAGACCCACCACAAAATCTGTAGTCATGGAATCCCACTTCCATTTTTGAATGGGAAAAAACTATAGTAAACCATCAGGTCATTGATTCTGAACCTCCACCTACTGATAGGTATATCATTGTGTCACAAACCCTGCTATCTCCTTTTTCATGTCCTGCCACCAAATAAATTAAATGAGGTCATGGTACATTTTCGCCACCCCTATATGTACATCCCATATAAAGTCATGAAACTCATACCTCATCTCCTTTTACATACTCATATGAACCACAACATGAATCCTGACATAGCTTATCTCAACCTCATACATGATCCAATTGGATAGCGACTCCACACATTTTGAGGATGTTCCTCATGTCTAGATACATGTAATCCTCATATTAATTGTCCATGATCCATCTAAAAAGTATATACTCAACTAAAACTAATACAAGAGTAATCTTCTCATAACTATCCTAAATTGCAACATGTATCTCAGCAAGAAAATTCTTCAACTACTACTTAGCACTAGACTCCTGAATTGCTCGAGTATGAGTTTTCCTACTCAAATCATCATCCAAAAAGTTTCCCTTCCTAGGGATATGTGATTACTCATAATCCAAAAAAATTATATAATCTCCCTCCTCCACTGTTAGAATGTAAAATCTCACTATGAAAAGATACACTTTAATATCTTGGGATCTGTAAACATGGTAAAATATTCACCAAATAGATAATGTCACCTACACTTAAAATCACAAACCAACGCAACTAACTCATGGGAATGCATAGAGAAGTTTTGTTCATGAGTCCTCAACTGCTAAGACCAACACACCAAAACATGATATCCCTACATCATCATTGCTCTATGTATGATCGTAGATGTGTAATTAAAAACTATATATTCCTCACCTAGATTATTTTGGATCATGATCAGTGTCGATTTCAAGTGCTTCTTCATTCCTAGAATTCATTCTCACATGATTTATTCCATTAAAATAATACCCCTTTGTTGGTGAATCCTAAAAAAGGTATTCCAATTTTGAAAATTCAAGGATGAATATCTAATAATATTTGGCCAACCCAAGAAAGCATTAGATATTGAACACATTTTTGGGATGCTCCCAAGAAACTACTGCATGAACCTTCTCTCGATCTACTGAAACACATTCCTCCAATATGATTTCACTCAAGAAGTATACCTGATATATCCATAATTGAAAAATAGATAACATAGTGTATAGAAAATCATATATTAGTGTACTCGTGATGGTGTTATGGTGTTAGGAATGATCTTCATAGTCCTTAAATTAAACCAAGATTTCATGCACAAACACCACCACAAAATATTCTTAGTACAGATGGAATATTTTTTTCATCAAATACATACACAGTAATGGTGTTTTCATCAACCGAAATTGCATTATAATGAATCCATATAGGCCTTAAATTCCTTTGAAAGTAGTCCTAGATATATCATAAGTATGAACTCTCAATTGATGATACCCTGATCTTGTTTTTATATTGGAAAAGTCATATGATCCCATCAACTGGTTAAAAAATCATCAAAATGTGGGAGAGGATACATGTTATTCACTATCATATGGTTCAACTTCTATTAATCATAAAACATGTGTAAACATATATCCTCCTTCATTGTAATAAAACTAAGGAACACCAAGGTGATGTACTTGGTCAGATAAACCCTTATTCCTCAAACTCCTCCATTTGAGTCTTAAGTTATGGAATCTCTATTGGTTCCATTCTATATGGTGGAATACAAACTACCATAGCCCCATATTGAGATCAATTGAAAACTCTATGTCTCTATCAAGTGGAATACATGATAGTATTTAGGAAACACATCCAGAAACTACACCACTATCGGTGGAAAGAAATCCTTCTTTATAGCTCCATTATCCAACAAAAAACAAGAGACCTGAGTGATAAACACTTCCATTTTTAGGTGAACTAGCTCTTCACATCCTACCTTGATATCGCACTCTCCATGGTGAATATAATTGTCATTATTAGGATATGTAAAGGTCACTATCTTTTGATAACAATCAATGTGGACTCGATATGCTACTAACCAATCCATAACAAAAAATATGTCATATCCTGACATGTCAAGGATATAAGGATCCCAAAAAAATGATACTCTCCAACCTAAATAGAATACCCCTTTCATAATAAATTACCTTTAAATTATACTCCCATTAGTGTATCAATATTCAAATCCCTACTCACAAACTCCCCTTCCAATCTAAAACCATTTTAATGTTTTTCATAAATAAATAATTGAGAGGTACTAGTAACAAATAAGTCACTATCTAATGTAGAAGCTACATGAAAAATACCTATCAATTTCAATGATCGATCCTTTTTGTACACAAGAGTAAGCTGAATTTAGTGAAAATCTATTTCCCCTATTCCTCAAGATAAATCCTATGTCCTGTATTTTCAATGACTCTACTGATATGGGTGATTTTTCCTATAAGAACCATTCCCACTTCCTCTACTTTCCCAGCCAATATAACTCAATGTGAAAGATTAATATGGTGTAAAAGATCCAAATACCATACCTTGGTTCTATCAAGATCCTCCATCACTACCCATAAATCATATGTTCTTTCAAAACCTTTACAATTGACCCATCACTCCATCGTCTCAGCAGTACACTGGTGGTTAGGGGCATTTCCCATAAAAGTTTCCCAACCTACCAAACAATTGACAGATCATCCGTCTAAGATCCTGAGAAAATAATCCCTTTTCCTCTTTATTCCACATCCAACAACCCTAGATAACAATGTCACAGTGACACTTCTTACACTCTGAATTTATACCTCCTGATCATCTATTAGAAATCACATGTCCTTCACCGGAAGGATCTCTTAGGATCCCATCATCTATGAGAGCCTAATCCACCACCTCAACAAAATTATTTAACCGAAAGAGGTTAACTTAGAACATAATCTCAAATTCAATTCCATATTAGAAACAACCCACTAGCTATTTCATCCCCATCCAATGCTAGATAAAATAACTAAAAATATGTAAATCATTCAGAAGAGTTCATAATGGATAAGATCCCCTATGTTGGTCTCATGGAATCAGTTTTTCTCTCCTATCTCAACATCTCTATATATACATGATCAATGAAAATATCCATGAAGTCATTTCATAACATACAACCAGTATATCCATTCTGAGCCTGAACTTCCCACCAATACTTCTCTATTCCTCATATCATATGATTATCCAACTTCGCTCTCCTCCTAGTAGGAGTCTCTAGATGTTCATGTATAGTCTCGATTGAATCATTCTAGAAAACATATCCCTCATGTCCCCCCTCTCTGGTAAAATTTGAAGGGTGATACAATTGGGACTCCTGCTTGAGGTCAGACATACTCCATGAAACCCACCCTGGGTATCTTTCTATGAACTGCATGAAGTGATAGAATTTCTCTTAGAATTTATCCCCTGCTTCCTCACCCTCCACTATTAGTGCCTCTAGTTCCACTGCTGGTAGATAATCTCCAACTATATACTCTTATCCTCCACTCAAAAAGGGTCATTGTGTAGTAATATCTCTACAATTTCAAACACATGTCTCATTAAACATAACACCACTTTATCATATATACATTAGAGGAAAACACAACATGTATTTTCCCCCAAACCATGGCATGCGGTCAAAGCATAGGTTGTATCACTACCCTTAACCACCCTACAACTTAGACATGGTCAGTAAAAGGTAAAATAAATCTCATTATTAAATTTTCTAATTTAGACACCCATTTATTCTAATATTGCATAATTTTGAAATATTTCTCAATTTTATGTTTGGAACCATTTTCATTTTAATTTTTCATGAAAGAAAAATCAGTTCAAGTTTGACAACTTACCCCTAGCCCATTTCCCATGCCTTCATAAAATGTTTTATTCAATAATCCTAAGATAATAGATTGATGCATGAAAACTAAACTCTCATACCATACCAAGCCACAAGTCAAATCTCAACATATCATTAAAACAATAATCACATCACATAACTAGTGCATCACCCAAGGTGAAATAGAATACAACTGCAACAGAAAATTGCAATAACAACAATCCCACCTTGGCTAATTAGGTTCTCCCCCATATGTTGTTTAGATAATCCAATGCACATGTTCATAAATAACGAATAAATTTTCCTAGACTTTCATCTAACTTTCTCAAAAAGAAAGAAAAATTACAAAAACAGAGAAAATTGTTCTAATTCAACTTTTTTATGTCCCCACCTAGGTGCCACAAAATGGTTCCATGAACCGGTCAGCTATGTGACCTCAATCACGCCTCCACATATTCTAGAAGAATCCAACTAGTATTGAGGGTATAATATCAATCATGTAGAGAATATACACTCTTTTATCATATTAATACCCTAGAAGAAATATTAAAATTAACCCAATGATAAAACATAAATAAGACTATACTAGTTTCAAAATATGACCAAAAGATGAAACACAATATCCAAACTGAACAACAGGCATTTCACATTAATGTAACTTACAAGTATCAAAATGAAACTCAAAATTAAAGACACTCAAAACTCCCAAGATAATCCTAAATCACAACTATTTTCCTCATCTATGCTCCAACCCAAATCAACCATCCAAAACACGTACTTTTTCGTTACGATTTCTTACAAACATAAAGTCTCTTTGGGTACCGATTTGGGAGCCTGAGTAGGGTGTGAGTACAACTCTAAAGTATAACACCGATGACATTAAAAAATATCCACTAAAATAATAGTTTATGAAGTTTTATATATAAATCATTACAATACATAGGTGAATAGTTAACACATTTTAATTCAATCTTTATTTACCCACATTAACCTTCAAGTAGCCATAGACCTCACACCACAACACATGTTTTATCCCATGATAGAGACATAACTATCCCTGAGGGATATCATATCTCAGAATTCCATTCTACATCTTAATCAACACATGAATTCTATTATTACCATTCTTTATCTCAATCAACATATTAATACCACTATTACCATTCATTTCCTCAATTAACACATATGAATGTCCATGTTACCATTCATTATCATAATTAAATCATGATTTACCCTATTAAAATTCATTTTTCTATAACACAAATGAATTTACATGTTTCCATTCATTATCAAAATTTGAATTTGAGTTTCAATTTTACACTTAATTATTACAATTAACATGTGAATTCCACTGTTACCATTCATTTTTATATAGCACATATGAATGTAGTAGTTTAAATTCATTATTAAAGTTCAAATTTGAATGTCCATGTTATCATTAATTATCACATGTAATATATATCAAAATAAAACACAATAATTAATTCACATATTAATTAATGAAATTCATGAAGAGCATATTCACATCATCTAATCAATTAATTTACCAGTTAATTAATATTTTTTTTCTCATTACTAATTCAAAAAATTTCTCATCACATCAATCACCTTAATTAATTCTTTAACTAATAAACCCCATAAATTCAATAAATTAATTAACCAATTAATTAATTAAAATTCACAAACTCAATATTCTATAATTAATTCTGCATTTAATTATTCATTTCAAATTTTAAAAATCCCTTAATCAAATCAACAGATAATTATTCAATTAAGAATAAAATATTCCAAAATTTATCTCAATAGTTAAGTATCCCCAAATCAAAAATCTGAATATCTAATAATTAAATCAATAATTAATTATATCAACACTACAATCGCAATATCTCACAATTAACTCAACAATTAATTATCTCAAATCAACAATCTTGATATCTCATAATCCATTCAAATATTAAGTATATCAAATTAAAAAACATAATATCTCATAATCAATTCAAAAATTAATTATCTCAAATTTTAAATCTCAACAACTCATAAGCAATTCATGAATTAGTTATCTGAAATTAACAATCCCAATATCCCTAATTTCAAATTAGCCTAAATTAATTCACTATATTAATTAATTTAATAAATAACTAAATTGATAAAAATATAATATAAATTACTCAATAACATACACATAATTTCAATAAATAATTTTTTATTTGAATTATCGACCACCTACCTCAATTCATTGATGAGTGATTTCCTAACATAAATCAATAATTTCAAAAGAATAATGATGTAGTGTAAGATCCAGATCTAAAACCAAAATCCAATATTTAACGAATAAAAATTCCTCAATTATAGATCTAGATCCACAATTTCTATATCTAGATCCAACCAAATATAGAGAAGAACAACCTTAAATTGGTGGACGAAAAATGGCGAAGTGAAAGGAAACTGCATAGGATGATATCCTCTTATCAAGAGGGGTGAAGATCCTAAATCCTAGAATTGATTCATGAAGAATATAGGTTATAATGTAGTGGAATATACATGGACAGATCTAAATTTACAAAGGAAACATTAGGGTTGACTGGGGGTCGATTATGGATTAAAATGGGGGCTAGATAAATTTTAAAATACTTTTTTTGATGAATTAAATTCCCAAGAACAATTTCCTTCTCCGGGTGCATGATCTCCCCTAATCTTCTGCCTTAATAGTGCACCACTTTTAGAGGGTTCATGGTTTCTCCTCTTAAGGATAATGGTTTGAAAAACCATGCGCTAGTCCTGTAAAACCTCTCTATTCCTGGTTTCACGATTAGTACCACCAAATCACACTGCTTGGGAAAAGTTTGTTCCAAGCATGCACTTCCTTATTTCTTCCATTTTTCACAAATTTTCACCCAAACACTCCCCAATCTAAGCCTCTAATAAAAATTACTCAACATAGGGTAAAAGAGTACCAACAAACAAGCCTAAGACTTCTCTATAAAAGTATGGGGTGTTAAAATGACGATATATTTCCATAATTTATTTAATAATATTAATATTTTCTATTATAAAATGTAGGTTAATTATTATTATATTAAATAAAAATGTTTTAAGAATATATTTTTCTGGTATAACTCGATCTCCTATATAACAAATTCCATTGAAGAAACTCATTATTATGTGTGACACATACTAGCTTAATATCACGTGAATTTCAAGATATAACATAGATTATTTATATATAGAATTTTAAATATAATATAAGAAATCAGGATATAATATTAACTAATGTTTAGGGTTTTTCATTTGATTAAATCTATCAAATTAAATGTTTTCACTTTAGAATTTCAGGGTGTTAAATTCTCCCAACTTTAAAAAAATTACTACCCCATAATTTTAATGTCATATTATTAATAAGTCGTTTGATATTTCCTATGTTTAAATCCCACATTATGGGAAGGGATCTTAAAACATCCTCTCGGATAGAGACAATGGGAATAAAAAAATCAAATGTAATAACATATAATAAGGTCTCTATGTATGAGGACATTAGAGGGAAGTAGAAATATGGACTTGGAGGAAAAAGAAAAAATATCTATAGGGAGTGATTGAGGTCATCGACCACAAAAAAGTGAACGATCATTGAAAAGTTCATGGCCTCAAAGCCATACATCCAAGTTTATTTAAAATTCCATTAGTTCATCAAAAATTAAGGTATTAGGAAATAATTTTTAATTATTTTTATAATGTTGATTAGTTATTTTATTTTCTATGAATATAAGGAAATATTATTCATTAATTTTTGTTTCTTATAAATAATTACATTTATTGGTTGAGCTTTGATTAAATTTTAATCCATCCCTTACTCCATGAAATTGATATCCTAGAACCAACCTCTTTTTGAAGCCCTAAAATACACCTTTTCAGGTCCTAAGATCTATAAAATAGTGCCAAGTCTTTCCATTTGTGTCTAACTATTCTCCAAATCTAGTATGGTTAATACAATAATCTCTAAACATAAAATGTAACCCTGCTAGTTCATAATAAATAGTTATTCTTCAAATAATTTAGCTGAAAGCAATAACATATTATCTAAGACATTGTGTGTGTTAGTGGTTAGAGGTAAACCCTTATCATCCTTTTTTCATGGGTTCTTTCCCATGACCATGTTATAATTGATGGGTTGTGACCCAGCATATAGGTTTTCCTTTTCTAAAACCATATTTAAATAATTCCTATCATTTTCCCAAAAATGTGATGGACATCCATGAAATAAATTTAATTACTATATACCCTTTTAATTTGGTTTTCAACACAACCTCAATACATAAATGCTATATTTTTTTACATAAACATGGGTCATTCCTTGGTACAAGCTTTGACCAAGGTCATTCATTATCATTATCTATTCAAATATTTTATAATGGTTTGTATATAAAAAAGTAATTATACTAATTATATCCCCTAGTAGTGTCAAACTAGGTGTGTAGTAAGTCTCGTTGTCATGTATTAGGTTATGATCGAGTCATTCTTGATGCACCTATTTCATGTTTTTACCCATAGGTACATCTAAGAAAGAACCAAATCCACTTTTTGTATCCATATAAGGATGTATTACTAGTAAATACCACATAATCTCTATCTAACAAAAAATGTTAGGATGTTATTCCACACTTATCCACAAATTCTACCTTAGGATTAAGTTCTATAATACTTGTTTCCTTAAAGCTAGATCCTAATGTTGCTAATAAAATTCCATTTATATAAACTATAGTGACCTTACCCACGTAATCCTCGATTCGATGTCTAATACCATTAAATTTACATGATTACAAGGAATCAAATCCTGAAGGATATAAGGTTTTAGTAGTCTTGGTAAAAAAATAAATACATGAGCCTTGTATTGAAAATTAATACACTAATTAGAAAATGGTTTTTTAAGATATGTGTCTTCAATATATGATATTCATTCATATCATTCATAGTAAACTTCATTGAATCTTAGGGACAAAAGAAAAATAATTGGGATCTCAAATTCTCAGTAAGTGTCAAGTATAGTGGAATAAATAATGAATCAATGAGAATAGTCAATATGGTATGGTAGTAACTAATGACACATTCTATATAAATAAATGGACGAGGCATAATCAGTGTGGAATGGAAAATAACTGAAACACATGGCTATTAATAAATGGAATGATAATTAAATGAATCCATCGATAATGTCAAATAAAAAATCTCATTGATAATAATAATTTATTTCTGAATAATGAAAATGATTAATTTTCAGACATCTTATTTCGTAGGCACATGATAACTTTACCATCAAGATGGTTTATCATACTATTGTCACAACCCATCTCCCATGGCCCATGTCGTGACTACCCCATGCCCACCTCCTGAAGGTAAGGGGCTTGCAACTAGTGCGGAAGGCATCAACTTGCATGTGGGATGCATTTTCCTGAGTACTTGCACGAACACACACACCCACCCAAGTCCCACACACTGACCTAGGAAAACCAAGTATACTAGAACAATATTGAGTATAATGTACAACTTAAAGCAAGTGGGATAGAATACAAACCCAACAAAAGGACTGAAAATAGAAAGTACACAATGGAAGCTCAGATGGCCATCCATGAACAACCCCACTTGATCATGAGAGTAGTGTAGCTACTAGAATCTGAAGTATAATGTCATGTAAACATGGTCCTACTAGTCCCCACCAGGTCCTAGGCCACCAGATCCACTATCATAGAGTCTGTCAGTCTCGTCCCCCTTAGCACCTCTAGGTCCTGGTCCACCAATGTCTCTATCAAAACGACGATCGTCTGCACCAGAAACAACACATGCGGGCGAAGCCCGTGAAGGGGTGAGAAAAAAAGTACTCAGAAGGGACCCTAAAACAAAAAGTAAAAACCACATTACAATCATCAATGTAAATCAGGAAACACAAGACAACTCACACCAGGTATACCATTAGGGTAGTGATAGTGGAAACATCAATCACATCATCAAACAAATTGGCTATTGGAGAAATCCTCCTCTAACTAGTATCCTGGGACTTCCAATTCACGAAGAAGTTTTTCCCACAAACCTTGGACTATATAGGTACACATCCCCATAGTGTACCATGGGCCTGCTAAGTCACAGAGAAGTGCTTCCCACTGTGGCCCTATAATGTCATTGGGAAGTGCTTCCTACTAATCTTGGCCAACTGAGGTACTCCTTTTAATTGTGTACCATAGGAAAGAAATTTCATAGATAAGTGGTTCTCACCATGGGCCAAAAAATTCATAGATAAGTTCTTCCCACTGGGCCATAGTCAAGTTATACAGAACTGAAAGTCACCGGTCCTCATGTCTAAGCCAACGGCAGGGTTCCGTATGTAGTGTGCCTTTTAGAACTTGTCATCAATCTATTATTAACATAATAACTTAAATTAATGTTACCATAGATCATAACCAAATATTTGACTCATAGAGAGGGTCCCAACACCGCAAACGGATCATCAATCGGACGCGCGGTTTGCAAAATATGGGTGTTTTAGTAAAAAGGGATCGGTTGGATATGAGTCGGATACAAACTGGATGTACGCTAACCCTAGACAAAACGTTTGTAGAGTATCTCAAAGTAACTGCCTCATCTCAAGGGTCCTCTTTCCATAGATGGTTTATCAATCGGACTTCTGGTCTGTGAGTTATTGGTGTTTCAGAAACCAGGGGTCGGTTGCGTCCGGGTCCGGTTCCACCGACCTGAGCATCCCAGCATGTTAGTCCCACATACTCCTGTTTAAAAATCTATTGACTTGACTTCAAATGGTTTTGGTCTGGGTTGGTCTTGTCTGATGTGTTCAATGGGCCACGTTGGACCCATCCCAGTTTGGCCGACGGTCCAGCCCGCCGGGTCAACTAACGATCTTGTCTAGTTCGGCCCGCCGGTGTGGGTCCGTCCCGCCAGGTGGGTTCGGTCCACTTGCTAGAGGATGGCCCTTCGGCCAAAGGCCCGACTTCAAGAGGCGGCTGGGGGGAACTATCAGATCAGGATGTCGCCGGGATGTGCTGCCCGACTAGGATGCGACACCCACGACGTGTCCCGCTTGCTCTGATGGCCCTGCGGATGCGGGGACCCTCCTACCAAAGTCGGTGAACTGCGGAATGTCACTTCTTGGGTTTCCCAGACGCGGGCCACCCCCACCACACGGTTCCCAATGCTATATCATTCATCCGCCTCATTGCATCGACGGGCACGCCGCTCCACCCGGCAACTAGCATGGTCGGCATCCCTCTGTCTCGCTGACTGACATGCGGCTGGCACGTGTCATCGCCAACGCCGCATGCTTCCACAATAGTCGCTAGTGATGGCATGGAAATTGAGCCATCGGCCGACCCCCAGATTCGCTCTTTTGGATCATTCATCACGATGCATGCGTCTATGGCCCCCGGAGGTCACCCTCTTCGTCATGAAGGCCTCAATTCTGTATTTCCATTACTTCAAGGGTATGGCCACCAGGAACGCATGAGAAGAGGTGCTCAGGACTTGTTTGTGTCAGCTCAAGACCTTTTTGTTAGAGGATTAAAACTAGTGTGAGGTTTAGGGATTGATTTCAATTGTTCCTTGACAATTTGAATCCTGGATAGATAAATACCCAAAAAAGGCACCCTCCCGCATAATACACAAATCGCAGATTAGCATGTTTGTGGGTTGATCTGCATATGTAATTTTTAGAAAAGAACATGGAATTACATAAATATAAAACAAACCCTACCTCTTTGATGTTCGATACTGATGGGTTCCTCCTCGAGGTTTCAAGACGTCGATGTCGTCATTTCCGGCTCTATTCTTCAAGGTGCGTCGAAGACGATAAACATCCACTGGAATTCGTAATTCTCCATTGGAGAGGAGATTAGTTGATGTTTTTTTTAGAGAATTGTCTATGTTTTAATTCTCCATCGACCAATGCATTAGATAATAAAAAAGAAACAAAAGTGCAGAATGTTTGCATCAATTAATAATGCTCATTAAATAGGAAACATTTAATGAGCAACATTTAATGTGTCTTTATAAAAAGATCATCGTGGTTTCAAAAGAGCCATTATTTTTACTCCATTAATGTGCCTCGTCACTACACCACAACATCTCCATCTACCACCCAATGGTGAGAAGGAAATAAAATAATTCCATTAAATTATTGTATTATATTTCTCGAAAAGTATGAAAAATAACTCTTCCACTCGGCTCTTGCCGGCCGAAGTTATGTTGTTTCTAAGAGAATCTCATATTTTTTATTTCAACGATATCCTTGGAATTTCAATCTGAGCACCAGTTCAAAAGATAAAAATTATCTTTTTCACATTTATTTAAATGAACCTTAATTTTTAAAAAAAATTAACTTTCACCTAGGACCCGTGATGGCCGAGGTTAGGCTCATCATAAGGAAAACACGCCCCCCATGAATTCAATGGTACTCTCAGATTTTCAGTCTGAGTTACCATTTAGGAGTTATAAGGATTTGAATATAAAATAATTGTTACTTAATTATTTCATTTACAGCCAAAAACTAACTTCCACTATTGGTCTGCACCATCCAATTAAAGGATCATCCTAAAGGAATCATACCCTCACCAGTTCAGTGGTGGACGCAAATTTTTAATCTAAGTCACTGTTTGTGAGTTATAAGAATATGAAAAATAAAACAACATTACTAAATTATTTTATTTATGGTTATGTCATTTTCAGGTTTTCCCATTAGAGGTCTATTCCAACTAAAATTATATCATGCTTAGGGTAAACCTGCCATCTTGAATGCAACGGTGCCCTTAGATTTCAAATTTGGGCATTTTTTTTTGAGTAATTCCACTTTTCCAATAAAACCACTCATGCGTGCTATTTAAAACATAACACTTTTTTGATGGATCATTCTGGGTACTCCGGGCCTCAAAATCACATTTCATCAGAGCATGCAGTCTCAAAATAATTCCATATATAAAAATAATATACAGAAATTTTGAGTCATTACATCCTCCCCACCTTGGGGCTTTACATCCCCGAAATCCAAAAAAAACTAGACAAACATATGGGGGTACTAAGCACGAATCTAATCCTCCTGCTCCAATGTTATCTTCAGGAGACTTCCATGCTGCCACCGAACACGCAGTAGAGGAATCGACCATCCTTGTAGAACCCGCTCTTATCAGTCCTCTATCTCCATCTGGAACTCTAAAAATGTCTCCCCATCATCAATGTCCAGATCTCCCTAGTTTATGACATGTTATGGGTCATTCACGTACCTCCTCAGTTTCAACATGTGAAAAACATCATACACCTGGTGCATCTGTGGTGGAAGGGCTAAGCGGTACGCTACCTTTCCAACTCTACTTAGGAAATGAAATGTTCTGATGGACCACAGAGATATCATTTTTCCCTGTCCAAATCTCCATAACCCTTATCATGGTGAGACTCAAAGGAACACATGGTCTCCACCCACAAACTCCAAGGGTCTTCATCTATTGGGAACCAAAACTAACGTTGGAGGTCCTGGTACATCTTCGCCACACTGGGATGTACCACCAAAGAAGATGTATGGAACTCTCTCAACACCTCCTCTTGTAACCTCACTGTTACTATGGTTTGTCATCTGAAAATGATGAAATGATCCCCACCTATCAAAAATCCATCAGGAGATTTTCTTGAGGATAATTGAGAATGTCATTCCTCGTAGTCTAAATCCAAAAACGGTTCCTCCCGGACTTATCGTAAGACTGGGGGAGTGATATTCATTGACTAAAGGTAAGTTTCTCCATAATCATCCATAAAAGATATTTGCATCATGCCTAGCTACTATGTTGCCTCCCTCAACTGTTGTAAACGAGACCTCCTGCTGAGCTTGTCTGCCAGCACATTCCCCTTCCTATGAGTATTGACTATCTAAAATTCATCATCTTGAAGGAACTCTAACCATCATTATTGACTCAAAAACTAAAAATATTATGGTAACCTTTCAATCGACGTGAAAGGCACCCCTTTTAACTGATTTATGTGCCCATCGACCCTTTGATAATGGGTACTCATTCTCAATGGCCACATGGTTAAAGTGACGGTAATCCACACATAACATCGAACATTGGGTCTTACTAAGACCTTCCTCTATAAGTCACCCACGTACTCCCCAGGCTTGTAAAGCTCTATGAAAGCCCTTCGGTATACTAATGATGATATCAGTTCCATCTTAGGGTGTAGAATGATACAGAAGTCTCTCCCCCTATGGGGATGTAACCCTAGAAACATATTTTAAAGGGATTTTACCACAATTTTCCTCTACTATTTGGAACTGAAAACTCAAAACATCTACTTCCATGATGGTAAATTCACCCGACTCAATATTGGTCAGCTACACCATCCTATTCATGATTTTATCACATAATTCCAAGTATTCCTCGTTTTCACCTTCCAAGGAAACCATCATTCCAACAATGCGAATATACCACATCCTTTTTTCCGAAAACTATCAATATAAGAATGAACTTTAGATGAATATTCCATACCCAAAATAATGTCTTAAGGCCTCAATGTTGCCACCAAGAGGTTCCAACCGAAACTCTCACCTCAAGGGTCAGATCACACCATCGACAAAAGTGTGATTATCAATTCTCCCCCCATAGGTATCTCTAGATGTATGGATCATGTAAACAGTTTAATGGAAAACATTTGGTCCTGAACAAGATTCATGACTAGAAGGAATGATTATCACCATTGTTTATTAATACGGAATCCATTAGTAGACACATACCATACCAAGAATCATTCATGGAGACCACGGGTCATACTCTTTGATCGCATGCAGCTACTCCCATCCCCTGTCCTCCAGTTCTACCCTCAATTCATGAAGCATTGTGGGATTCATCTAATATGTTGGTGTGGATATCAGTGTTGTCTCAGGGTACAGATCAAAGTAGAAGTTTAAATCTCAATGGAGAGGTAAAAAATAAACATCTTCAAGGGAGATGTCCATATACTATACTGTCACTATAAAAATTGAGGACTCGTTACATTCATTGCACTGAGTGTTTAATTAGCCAACTAAATTGGATTTGGCTAC
Source organism: Viscum album (assembly GCA_963277665.1). Taxonomy (NCBI): domain Eukaryota; kingdom Viridiplantae; phylum Streptophyta; class Magnoliopsida; order Santalales; family Viscaceae; genus Viscum; species Viscum album. The sequence goes on along the minus strand of OY728136.1, from coordinate 1,233,986,062 downwards.
ACCCTCCTCTGCCTGAGTCCATCAAGAACTGCAAGGATTTCCCCTCAGCCGATAAAGGGAAATGTGGTTCCATATCGATGGATGAACCACATCCTTTTCCTAATACAATCAATCCTTGGATAAATCGTACTATTCCAAAATAAGAATGACATCATAAATCCTCGATGATACTAATAAGAGATTCCAGCTGATACTCTTGCATCCAAGAGTCAGGTCACACTGTCAGCACCAGTTTGTGGTCATTGGGTATCCTCCGGTACTAGAACCTCTTGGTATCAAACAAGAATATGTGTAAGGAAAGGTAAATCACTAGTAAAAGTGTCTATAAATACTATAGCTGATGTAGTAGGACACCCATTGTACCTTGATTCATCCCTATAGTCTATGGTTTATAAGACTCAATAGTCTATAATTGTCTCCTCTCTTACATTGCAACATGAATGGTGGGACAATCTCACACAAGATGCCCCTTTTCATGGAAAGCATAGCAAAGCCAGCACCTTGGAAAACAAGCATGTTCTATCCTATGAACCCTCTAGTTCCATGACTTACTTTGTGAACCTAAAATTCCATAGGTCCTGCTGACCCTGCATCTTGGGTGATCATTGCCTTAGATTCTCATAACACACATTCAAACCCTATGCATCATAGAAATGTGCCAAAAGAATCATCCACGACTTGGTCTGGAAAGCTGTATCAACATGAACCACTAGAGGTCAGTCTACTAACTGAAAAATGGGTGGTGGTAACCCCGATATACCTCCCAGTGGTGTCATATCTTCCATTGGTCCCTGAATAGATGCCTCATCACTAGGAAGACTATCTTAACAAATGTGTGTCATGATCCTGGTTGGTCTTCCACGTAGAGGCATCCTAAGATATATAAGGATGTTCCATGGTTAGAGGGTTATACCTGGTGAGCTGACTATTATTCAAAAGGACATAATATGATACTCATTCCACCAATTTTTTCATATATAGAGCCAAAAAATAGAATTTAAGGTCTTACTATATCGATATGTCGACCGTCGCACCAACACTGGACTCCCTGAATCATAAAATTGTACTCGCAACATTTAACACAATTTCCCCAAAACAAAACAATAGACTCTCAGTATTTGTGGTAGGACTAATATCCATGTGATACAAATTTTTCATGACCCTTCCCCTGAGTCCCATGCTGTGACCACCCCAATACTGCCCCCCAAAGGCCACGGGCTGGTGATTAGCATCAAAGAGATCAATCTGCAAGTGGGATCATTTTCCTGAGTACCTGTACACACCCACACGCCCAACCAAGTCCAAAACACTGACCAAGGAAAACCCAGTATACTAGAAAAATACTAAGTACAAAGTATAGTTGAAAAAAGTGGGCTAGAATACAAACCCAACGAAATGAATGATAATAGAAAAGTACACAATGAAAACATTTATGGCCATCCGCGGAAAACCCCACCTGGTCGTGAGAGTATATTATCTAATAAAAGATGATGTAGAATGTCTTGTCCACTCAGTCTTACTAGGCCCCTCTTGGTCTTAGACCATCAGGTCCACTAATGTAGTATCTGTCGGTCTCGTCCCCCAGAGCACCTCTAGGTCCTAGTCCACCAAATTCTATGTTGAAATGTCTATCATTTTCACCAGACACAACATTTTAGGGTAAATCCCGTGCAATGGTGAGTAAAATATTACTCATTTGGGACCACAAAACAAAACATAAATACCACACAACAATCCTCAAAGGAATGCATGAAACACAAGACATCTCACCCCAGTTATACATTTAGGTTATTGATAGTGGAAACATCAGTCACATCGTCGAACACCTCAGCTACTGGAGAAATCATCCTCTAATGAGTACATTGGGCCTTCCAAGTCATTAATAAGTGCTTCTCACTAACCTTGGAATGCTTAGGTACACCTCCCCACCGCGTATCGTGGTCCTACTATGTCATAGAGAAGCTCTTCCCACCATAGGCCTTTAAAGTCACAGAGAAGTGCTTCCCACCAATCTTGGCCAACTGAGGTACTCCTCCTCATCACATACCATGGGCCTAAAAATTCACAGAGAATTTATTCCAACCATGTTTCCGCAAATCGATAAATATTTTCAACCCATTGGGCCATAGTCGAGTCATATAGAGTTGAAAAACAGTAATCCTCAGGTCTCAGCCATCCGGAGGGTTCTGTACGTAGTGCGCCTAAGGGAACCACTCCTCAAGAAATTCATCACATATAAAATTACATGAAAGTAACCAAATAGAATTCCGAAATATATGCCTCATCAAGATGGTCCCAACACCTCAAACGGCTCGTCAATCGGACATGCATTTCACAAAATACGGGAATTTTAGTAAAAAGGTCCCGGTTGGATTCGAGTCCGATCAAAATTGGACATACGATAACCCAAGACAAAACTCCGATTGAGTATATCAGAATGACCAACTCATTGCTAGGGTCCTTGTTCAATATACGACAAGTCAATCAGACACCCAGTTTGCGAGTTATTAGCATTTTAGTAACCAGGGGTAGGTAGTGTTCGGGACCGGTCCGACTCGGTCAGACCGACTGGACCAACCTGGCTCGAGGATCCCACTTACCCCGGTTTAAAAATTGACAGACTCAACCTGACCTGGTTCAGGTTTGGGTCAGTCTGGTCTGGTCTGGCCAATGGGCTAGGACCAATGGGCCTCACTGGACACGGACCGGTTTGGACGAGGGTCCGGCCCATCGGGTTGCCCGACGACCCAGTCTAGTCCAGCCCGACCCAAAGGGAGCGGGTCTGGCCTACCAGAATGGGCCCATTCTACTGGATGTCGGTCCGAACAACCAGAATAGTTTCAGGCCATTAGGGTGCGAGATCGGCCTACTGGGCTGTGGGCCCGGCCCATGGGCCCGAGGCCCAGCTGCGTGAGGCAGCCGGCGTGTGTTGCCCGACCAAGACGCGACACCCATGCCACATCCCGAATGCTCTATTGGCCCTACGGATTTGGTGCCCCCTCTTTCGACGGTTGATAGACCATGGAACGTTGCTGCTCGAGTGGCCCCGACACGGGCCATCCCCTCCACACGACACCCAATGATGGGCCATCCAACTGTCGCGTTAGACAGTAAAAAAGGAAACAAAATCCCATCTTCGTTGCGTCAATTAATGATTCTGATTAAATGAGCCACATTTAATGGGCCTCATTTAATGGGTCATTATAATAAAATTGTCACAGTTTCAGAAGATCCATTATTGGTCCTCTATTAATGTTCCTCGTCGCTGCACCATATTGTCACCATCCGCCACCCGATTGTAAGAAGGAAATAAAATAATTCTTTTAAATTATTTTATTATTTTTCTTCAAAAATCTGAAAAAATATCTTTTTTCCCCTTTCCAGCCAAAGTTAATTCGTTTATAGGTGATTTTTGGCATTCCATGTTCAACAGTGTCCCCAGATTTTTAATACGAGAACCAGTTCAAAAGATATAAAATCATGCTCGCATGTTTATTTAAATGGACCTTAAAAGGTTTAAAAATTAACTATCACCCATGACCCATGCCGGTCGAGGCTAGGCTCCTCCTAAGGGGAACAGACCCCCTATGAGTTCAACGGTACTCTCTGATTTTCAATCCGAGTTACCATTTAGGAGTTATAAGGATTTAAAAATAAAATAATTGTTACATAAATATTTCATTTACAGCCAAAAGCTAACTTCCATTGTTGGCATGTTCCAGCTACTGTTAGGATCATCCTAAGGAAAGAATACTCTCACGAGTTCAATGTTGGGCTCATATTTTTTATATGAGTCGCCATTCATTAATTATAAGCATTTGAAAAATAATATAATATAATATAATTTTTTTATTTACAGTTATGCCATTTTCGGGTTTTCTCACTGCAGGCATGCACCAACTAAACTTATGTCACACCTAGGGTAAACCTACCATATTGAATGCAATAGTGCCTTAGGATTTGTAATTTGTGAACCCATTAAGGAGTTATTCGCTTTTTTCAATAAAATTCTGTACATGTTCTATTTAATGCTTTAGGTTTTTTTCGACGTATCATTCTCTGCACATCGGGCCTCGGAATCAGGTATTGTCAGAGCACACAGTCTCAAAATAATTCATTATATATATATATATTTAATTTATATTGAAATTATGAGTCTTTACAACTACTATTATGCAATTTCAAAAAAGAGTTTAAATATATGGGTAGAAACCTATCTATTCTTCTTGGAAGAAAAATCAAAGGGTTTTTCACTAACTAATTTCATCTCATGACATGATCGATGTATCCAGGGGATTACTTTAAACTTCCTCGAACCTGTGTCTTTCATATCCAAAGAATTAATCATATATCAAATAATCAATTTAATTCAAAAACAAGGTGCCTTATCAAATATCTATATTAATTAGAGGATAAAAATTTATCAATATTGCCCTCAAAATTTAGATAACTTTCAAAGTAAACACCATATGTAAAAATGGAATATGGTTTAGAAATTAACATATACATGATAAATGGTATTGAAAATTAAGTTAAATTCAATTTTCAATGATCATAGAAAATTGAATAATTTAAGGGGAATAAAAGGAATCAAGGAAGTGACTTTAAATACTATACCTGGTCAAATCAATCCAAAACCATCTGAAAGAAGAATAAGAATGGTATAAATACAAAATATTATAGGAGGAGTAAAAATAAAGGGTTTTTGTCATTGATGAATATAAATATTATAAAAAAATTAAATTCAATCTTGGGTAAAATATCCCATTTCTTTTGAAAAACATTATATAAAACACTTTTTGAAAATCACTTTAAAAAAACATTTTATTTAAAAATTTTCATTTTTAACATGCAAAGGCAGAATCAATGAAATCATTTTGGAAATATTTTTACATGTTTTAGTGGTAAAAATAACATTCCTTTTTCAAGGTAAAGAGGTCAGAAGAGTTCCCTATTAAGAAAAATAAAAGAAGATTCCTTTGAAAAAACTAGTAAAATAAAAAAAATCTAAAATTTTATTTAATTATTCATTTTGGAGAGGTTGAATATATTTTTGAATTTTTATTTTACAAAACATGGTTTTTAAAAGAAAATAGGTTCTATGATTAAACATATAAATTATGCCAGGTTTTCTTAAAAATATTTTCTAAAACATTTTGAGTACCAAAGAGTGGAAATTGTACTAATACAAGAAAAATATCATGAATAACCAAAGGGGAACAAAAATAAAATATTTATTAAATAACTATTCAACAATTTCCTTTAATTAAAATTCTTTTGTAAATAATCCTGAAAAAAATGTTATTTTAAATTAAACCATTGAAAAGACCATATCATTGATGTGAGAATACATCAATGAATATATTATGTGTGTCAAATTTAAATCCACATAAAACAAGTTTAAATACAATAATAGATAATTAAATGTGATTACAACCCTAATCTTGTAATATTAATGACAATGAGGAAGTAATATAACCTAATAAAAAGGAATGGTTTATGAAATTTATTACCACATGGTAACTTTTAATTCAAACCCCCTCAGAATAAATAATTAAAATTGAATCTAAAAAACATAAAGATAAAATAATTCAGGAAATTATATATAAAAATGGTAATTATGTACCCCAAAAGAATGAATTAGGTGGTGAATATAACATTTATCTCAAAGATGTAATAAAGTTAGATAAAAATCACATACATTGTGTTTCCTTTCAGGTTAAAATAATTTATCCACCATTATAATGGTTTTAAACAAGTCACTAACTTATAATAGAGACATAATATAATTTATAATATAATCTTTTATCTTATTATTATATATTATTACCAATTTTTTAATAATATTTCATTGTTTTTAATACATCGTGTGTTAATTTCCTAGTTTATCAGTTATGTTTTAACTTTTTATTTTTTTTCCTGCTACACAGATCATGATTTAATAATATTTGGAATTTAAAACTTGATTTAACTATAATATATATTTAGTATACATGTATTTATAATAATCCATAATATTTTTAGATAGGAAATAAAATTCATTGTTCATGGAGATTGTAGGTCATAAGTATGAACGAATGCTACTTATATTTCATTTACATACTTTAAAATAATGATGATTAAATGATATATATGTATATTATAATGAAAACACAATATTTTTTTAATCTATTTCACATAAATTTATTAAAACCATCCTTAATATATACTATTTATTACATGAGAATTCACATCGCACTGAGAATGCGGTAGTCCGCACTTCCATAGACAACGCTATCATATTTAAATAAAAAGGAATGAATTGTGATACGTACTATATAAAAATAACATAAGTATGAATAAAAAATAAACATAATATATATATATATATATATCATATAAAAACAGTGTTTCCATCATAATTACCAGCCATGATATGTTGTAACATTAAAATGAACAACGTCGTCTTGCGTGGTGGTAGTTCGTTGTACATGAACGATAAGACAGTTACCCGTTTGTTGAAAGTGTGAGTAGGTGTAGCTTTAAACCATAACATTAAAACAAATAATTATATTTCGGATAATTTTTTTATTATATAATCATTTAATAAGAATAAATTAATGGATGGTGAAACAAATAAAACATAAATTCACATTGAAGAGGGTTACCTCTTTTTCATGTAACTCCTTTTGGCTTTCAACCAAGGTCTTACATGGTTTTATTTCATCCCATGGTGGGGATTCTATAATGAGTGTTTGGATTTTGGGAGGTATTTTGGGTAGTTTTTTATTATTTTAAGATATTTATAGGTGTGAATATTTTGGAGGTGTGACTTCCTTTTTATAGTGGACGGTGAGTGGCATTCTTGTTAAATTTTGAAAAGGGAATTCCATCCATGTTTTTCCCATGTTAAGTGGCTCCAGTAATAATAAAAAATATATCAATGGAAGTATCGGGTCTAAATATTAACATCAAATAGATATTAAAAAAATTATAGGTCATTTTGGTCCCTATGTGTAAGGTTTAGTCCCTTGTTAAAAAAAAATATTCTCCTAATTGATTTAATTAATTTTAATTACATTCCCTCATATATTTTTTGTAAAAAACTATGTGGAATTTTTTAAAAATTATAAATTATAATAATTACATTTATGGAATCCATTTTTAGAAATTGTAAAAGTATAAGTGGAAGAAATTAATTTAAATTTAATCTCACGGACGGGACGACAATGCAGGTTTTTAAGGTAAAAATGTTCAAAAGTTTGCTATGTTTTTTATTCAATTTCAAATTGAAATTGATTATAATTAAATTAATTAAATTAATTTATATATTATTTTTATAATGTGACATATAAAATTTAAATATAATTTTACTATATAAATAAATTTTATGAAACAATAGTTTTGAATAAAAAATTATTACTTTTCATTATTCTTTAAAAAATAAATATTTTATAAATATACCAAAAATTTACAGTAAGATAACTTTTAAGGTTATCATTAAAATATAAAGTCTATTTTGAAATATAAAATATTTAAAATTTCCAAAATTGATATTTAAAATAGGTTCTCTTTAAAAAGGTTTTAAATTATTTTTTTTGAAATAATCAATTTTTAATTATAAAACTGAAATTATTCTTATCTTGTACTTATAAAATCTATTAGATGAATCTAAAAATATTTTATTTAATGAATAATATATATAATTCGTTAAATTATGTCACTAATAGTATTTAATTTGATTTATTATGATAAAACACATTTTTAGCATAAAAACATTTCCTTTAAATTCAATTGGTTTTTATATTAATTTCTAATAAATTGTAAAGTTAGGAATTCATTTTATATTTATAAAAAACATATTTTATAAGTTAGTTAATACTATTACTAACCAAAAATTTGAAGGCTATGTTATACCTTATTATATTAATTAATAATTCTATAACAATATGTTATTGTTTGGTAAAACTCAGTCTCGTGTGTAACACAAGACTATGTAAACTCATTGTTTCATGGGATGAATGCTTACTCGGTATCAGATGCATTGAATGCTATATCATATATTGAATTTATTTAAAATATTAAATATATTATAAAGTTTAAGGATATTATATTCCATTATATTCTTTGTGTTGCGTTTTACACACGATATCAAATAAAAAGTTCTTACATTATGATTTTAGGTCTTTATAATGATAGCAGAAAAAATCATCATCATGGTATATATTAAAATAGAATATTCTTTTTTCCTTTTGAAAAGAAATTCCAAACATACAAAAAAATATTACTTTTGAAAAATGTAGAAATATATCCAAAATACTCATAAAATATCCATTATAATTATTTTATATACATATAAATAACTCCATTAAACAATTTTAAGATTATTGACATGGAAGAGAAAAAGTTTGAAATGGAGAGATTAAAAGAGGATTTTATAATACAGACACCTACCTCGAGCCCAACTCATTATATGTATTTCTTATCTTCTTAAATAGTAAACATATATTAGTTATTTAATTTCCTGAGAACCTTTTTAAAATATTATTCATTTTATTTGACTTATTATTATGTTATTCATAATTGTTTTATATTTTAAGTTCACTTATAATGTTTTGATGATCTTCAGCTCATATGTAAAAAATGATTTTGGAAGATTTACTATTCACAAAGAGGTCATCATTACATCATCTCTAGAATAATAATAATAATGAAATAATTATCATTTTTATGCATCAATTATAATTTTAAAATAAATCATGAAATATGGTTATGGAAAATTAACCACATTACAGTCATGGAGATGGTAGGTCATACATACACATGAGTAACATTTCTATTTTCCAATGAACATTTTAAAAGAAGGTAATTATTATTTTTATAATTATATAATGATAATAATATGATGAATATGTTATTATTTCTTTAAATATACTTATATATAATCCATGATATGCGGTGATGAAAGATGAATCACATCGCTTTGTGGAGGTGGCAGTTCACACGTATGCACAAACAATGTTATGATTTTTATGCAGATGGAAAGGAAATAAAATAGGATTTTTATTATATTTATATAATGATAAATATTTCATGAATATAATATAAATTAAATCCATAATTATAACCAAACCAGAGAGGTGGTTGTGTAAAATGAATTACATCAGTCTGCAGTGTGGTAGTATGTCGTACACACAAACGAAAGATTCCATTCCTATTTAATGGAGGTTGGAGATGGATATGTATTATTCAATTAAAATATTACCATATCAGAATATGTTATAAATTTATGGTATTATATATTAATATATATGTAATATTTAAAGGATATGGTTGAATATAGAAAAAAATGCTAAGTTAAGAACAATACCTCTTCTGGGGACAACCTCATTTGATTTACTCCATGCAACTTCTAAAGTTGGTAATATGACCTAAATAAGGACTCTAATGTATGGATATGTATGTAATGAATTTATTTGGGTAGTTATGGGATGATCGAGAAGGCTTATGAAGTGTTAATAAATGATAAGATGATGCTTCCTTTTATAATAGAGGGCAGGGTCACTATTGGAATTTCATAAAATATTAAATTAATATAACAAAATTTTGATGTCCAAGTGGTTAAAAATTTATACTATTATTAGAAAATATTAATAAAACTCTAAATAATTTCATCTAATAAAATTTTTATATGTATGGATGACATTTTTTCCCTTTTACTTTTTAGCCCGTTGTTAACCATTTTGACAATTAGGGTAATATCAATATTTTTTAATCTTAAAGGTATAATATAGTAACTATAAAAGGTAAAATGGTCCATAAGTAGACCATGTAAAATATCTTAAACAATAGTATAAACACCATACTTAATATATATATATAACCTATCATTGTACACATACCATTACATGATTTTCAGCAAAATAAACAACCAAATACAACTAATGATCATAAATTCTACTGTCATTGGATGATTAGGTACACAATTTGAAAGAATGAAACCAAAATTAAAAAAAAAATTATTTTATCTACATAATGAGCTCCAAAATTCCATTATTATCTTACATTCTCATATGATAACCTATGGAATACATTACCAAAAGTGATGTGTTAAGAATCCCAGAAAGGGAGTAATCATATGAATAAAACAAAGCACATGGGTCAAAAGGAATATCATGATGATCAAAAAAGGAATGGAACATGAATAAAAAATATATATAATGACATGTATAACTTGGGAACTTATAATCATGTATACATCAAAATATGGAAACAATATACAAAATAACTTAAACATGAGTCGATTCAAACAGCCATGACTATATCACCGGGTGCAAAAACTCCCATAAAGGAATCGGGTTCACTCACTATCCTGACATGAAATATCATCAGACTAAACATTAACCAATTCATTTGAGATATTTCTATTCACATCAATCATAACATGATCATTCATATGTGTTCCACATAAAGAATCAAACAGAAAAATAATAATTACCCATGGAAGGAAATGTGTATCGTAATCAAGTCATGGAGCATAAAAAATGGTTGTATCATAAAAGTGTCCATGAAAAAATTGATTTAAAAAATTTATGGAAACTCATAATAAATTTTTTGAATAAATAATGATAATTATTTTTCAATATTAAGTGTAAACATGTAAAACATTGTCAATGAACCATTATAAATGAGCCACTTTAATGTGGTTTAAGCAGAAATATTAAAGAGTCTTTAAAGGTAAAAAAAGAAATAATTTTTTCATTAAAACCAGAAATTAACCAAGAAAGTATCTCATGATGAATTGATTAGTTTTATAAAAATAATAATTATTTTAAAAAATTTAATGGATTTCAATTAAAAATGTGTATGAATTCATGTAATTACCTTTAATTGGGTTTTCATATCCAGAAGAATTGAGAAGAGAACTATTTCAAATCATTTATTCCCTATCAAAGAAACATTTAATGATATAGATACATGATTATAGAAGATATAAATAGAATATATAATAATTATATAAATTTAAATATGTTTTACATTGTGTTAAGGATAGATAAATCATAACCCGACAGAAAAATGGAGGTTTCAGAAAGAACCCCTTACCTTATATCTATAGTGGTTTTGCACTAGATATTAATGTCCTAGATATTAACATTAAATTAATTAATTAATTAATTAATTCAGAACTATTTATAAATTTATTTGATTTATTATAATTTTATTAGGTTCATTTATGTCCTTTGATATGGTTTCTGAGATTCAAAGATATCGTTTGGGAACGTTGGTTTCCTTGGTTTTCATGACCGGCTTACTTGTATACATGTACAGAAGATCATGTAAAATAAGAATTATTTTCCAAAAATTAAGTTATATTTAATTAATTAAAATATATAATATTAAATATTTATATAATTCATTTGGTAATTTTGGTGTGGAAAAATTATTATATAAAACATTAGTGATAATCCTTTAGATTATTTTTGCAAGTTTTCAATGATCACAAAATAGTTTTGTTTTATTAATTAATATCATGTATATAAAATGGTTCTATAAAATTAAGTAGGATTTAATAAATATATTACAATATATTATAACTGTAAATTTGGTTTTATGAGTATTCTTGAAAGAGGTAATGGAAATTGTAAACTTTGTCGTCCTTGAATGTGATTAACACATCACAAATGATGTTTTCATTTTTAATACAAAATGAGATGGTAAAAGAAATGATTTTGAATTATTCCATTAACATGATAAATTATATTATATATAATATTATAGAGTTTTCATTACACTTGGATAAGGTTAGGTGAGGATATAATAAGAAAAGAAAATAATTTGGAATGAAATTAAAAGAAAATGATAGAAGATTTTACCTCATGATTTATTACTATTTGAGAACCTCTTTAGGGAAAGGGGTCTTGAATTTTGTTGAGACCAAGGTATACTAGATGTGTGGTAGATACTTTTTAAGATTATTTATAATAATTTATTCCATGATTCAAGCATTAAAGGTGTGAGGAGAAGGTGTGGTATTTATAGGGGAGGAGAGTGTTGTTTTCTCATTATTTTATTCATTAGTTTATTATTTTTACTCAAGACTATGAATAGTTTTATCATTATGAATAAATATATTAAAATAATGAATTATTGATATAATGTTTGGTCTCACATCATCCATCAATCATTTATGAATTAATAATTCTTGTATTTATATTTTATCATAATTTTTGATAATTTACAAGTCGTAAAAAATTTATGTATTTCAGAAAAATCTAAAAAAATAACCCAAACTATTTATTTATGTGTAGATTAAAAAAATAAAGTCAATTTTATTAAAATAATTTTATAAATATGATAGATTTAATTTTTAATTAAAATACTTGTTTCTAAGGAAAATAATGATTTAAAATTATAACTTATTTTAGAACACTTTGAAAAAAATCAATAAGGTCTAATAAAATTATCTTATAATCAAAAAGAAAAGATATCTTAATTTATGAATCTATATTATGAAAATAAATTTTATTTTAAATTATTATATTAATTATATAATTGTAAAAAAAATTCTATTTCACACAAATACCAAAACATAATTTATTCTTTCAAAAACATTTATTTACTTGTACAATGTTTTAATTATGTCATATTTTCATTTATAAGATGCCTAAATTTTTATTATAAATTAATTTGTTAGTTTACTATTATTTTTTTTCTATTTTACTATTCTTAAGGTTCATATTAATATTCCATAGTTCAGGTTACTGTATCTTGGGTATAGATTTCTTAACCTCTATAATTACATCTTATTTCATTCATTCCTCATTTATAAAGATTGTATTTTGTAATATATGTGATTTTATGTGATTGATACTGTATGAAATGATTATGAAAAGTTAATTTCCATTGATATAATTTTGGGTTGTTACATTCTTCCACCTTTATGAAATTTTACCCTCAAATTTTTATTTTACATAATATTGTGAAAAATGTGAAGGTATTCATCGATTCCTATAGTCCCCATGTTGCCTATTCATAATTATGGTTCTTCCATGTTACATTAACCATGTGAGAGGTATTATTAAGTAGAATTTTATCTCTATGATCCAATATCTTCAACGGATACTCCTTCTAAGAGAGATCATTATCCAAATATACCACCTTTGAATTCAGTACATATGATATATCCATTATGTACTTCCTAAAGAGGGAAAAATTAAATAAATTGTGTACTTAAGACATGGTTGGGGGAAGTTCAGGTAGATAGGCCATACCTCCACCATGATCAGTAATCATGAAGGGGTTAATATACATGGGACATAGCTTTCCCTTCTTCCCAAATTTCATGATCCTCTTCTATAGATATGTGCAGAGGAATACCATTTCTCCAATATTAAACTCAAGGTCTCATCAACGATTATATACATTGCTCTTTTTTCAAATTTTCACTATCTTGATGTGTTGCTGAATGCTTTTCACATTCTACACCATTTCTTTGACCATTTCAGGTCCTAGAATTTATGTTCACCGACATCATCCCTTCATGTCAATTTCATGCATCATTTCCTATAAAGGTATTCAAATGGAGACATTTTCATGCTCGAGTGGAAACTATGGTTGTAAGAGAATTTGGAAAAAGGTAGATGTTAGACCCATCCCCCATTGATGTCCAAAGAAAATTCTCTCAACATGTCTTATAGTGTTTGAATTTTCTGTTCAGATTATCCATCATTTTCAACATGGTAACTTGTACTGAAGGTCAGCTCAGAGTTTAGATCATGTTGAAGGAATTTCTAGAACATCAAGGTGAATCATGGATCTCTATTACAAATAATTGATAATGGTACTTCATGTTGCCTTACCACTTCTTTAATGTATATCTATGAATATTTCACATGTGAAAAGTCATCTAGAATTGATATAAAGTGATCTTTCATTGTGAGATGATCCAAAAAACCCCAAATAGCATTGTTTTCTATGGATGTCCTTAAAAGTTTGGTGACAATGTCCATAGTTATGTTTTTACACTTCCATATTGGTATGGGTAATGGTTGCATTATCCTGTAAGAATTTTTTTCTTTCATCTTTTACTTGCTAACATACTAGGTAGTTCGATGTATATTCAGTGGTATGCTTCTTTCTATTTTCTCCCCAAAAGTTCTCTCAAAGATCTTGATAATTCTTTTTTCCTCCCTATGTGGATAGAGATGGTTTATATATGTGTGACATTCAAAAGATCATTTATTATCTTTGGATTGGATGGAAGACATAGTCCGGACCTAAATCCTGTGACTTCCTCTCATCTATTTTGGAACTCTAAGGTTTTCCAATTTCTAATAGCTTCCATATTTTTCTGAATTTGAATATCATTTCTTTGAGAATCCTTTATTTTCTCCATGTGGGGTGGTTGAGAAATCAGTTTAGAAAGGATTGATGATTTTACTCCCTTAACAATTCCCATGTCCATGCTTTGAAGGTCTAAGAATATTAGATCCTTCTCAATTCTCATTATTGATAAATATGAAGGAGTCATCATACTGAGATAATATACCACCATTTTCCATTAATAGGATAGTATTGGATTTAGGATTTATAATCCTTAATTTACACTAACTATATTCACTGGAACATAATATTCTCATTCTATGTGAATATATATTTGAGACTCTTATGATCAATATATATCTCACATTTCTCCCCATAGAGATAATTCCACCATATTTTCAACACAAAGATCATATATTCCAACTCCATATCATGAATGGGATATTTTTATCATTAATTATCAATTTCCTCTAGGTGTAGGATATCACTTTATCAATTTCCATCAGTATATAGCCAAATTACTTCTTTGAGGCATTGATGCACACCAAAAATAGTTCCCCACTTTTCAGTAGTGTGAGTAAAAGTGTATTGATACAACTATTTTTCATCTCTTTGAAGTATAATTCACATTCACTTATCCAGAAATAAATTTACACCCTTCCTAGTAAACATTGTTATTGGGTTTGAAAATTATGATAAGTTCTTCACAAATTGTTGGTAATACCTAATTACACCAATGAAACTATGGATCTACCTTATTGATGTTTTCCTGGGACACTATTAGATTTCTTATGTATTTTGTGAATCCATATATATTCCTTTGTTGTTGATAACATTCTCCAAGAATGATACATCCTCCTTAAATAACTCACTTTTACTATGTATTTCATAAATTTTCTCCCATAGAAAATTCCTATGTATGTTATTCAAATGCTCCTCATCTTCCCCCTTTATATTGGAGTATATCAAAATATCTTCAATTAACACTACAAAAATATTCAAGGTAATCTTTAAGGAATCTATTTATGAAATCCATGAAAATTACTTGAGAATTAATGAGTTTGAAGGGAATCACTATGATCACATAGATTGCATACCTCATTCAAAATGTAGTCATGGGAATATCTCTCTTACTCACCATTAATTTGGGATATCCTGACCAAAGGACTATGTTAGATAAATACTTGGTCCAACATTTTTTATCAAACAATTTTTCCATCTTTGGTATCAGTTATTTGTTATTTATTATGATTTTATTGATCTCATGCTAATAAATGTATATAAGCATTGATCTGTCCTTTGTTTTTATAAAGAGGACTGGTTCACTCAATGGTGAAGCACTCAAGAATCTAAAACCCATGTCCATATGTTCTTGTACCTACTTATTTAGTTCTTCTAGTTCAATAGTGTACATTCTATAAGTTGTCTTGGATATATGAAAGTATCTGGTAATAAGTTCAATAGAGATCTCATCCACTCAATTGGGAGGTAGAACAGGAAATTATTCAGGGAATATATCAATATAGTACCTCACAATGGGCATGTCTTCATGAATTATTATCTCCTCTATATCAATAATTCGAGATATAAATGGTTTCTCATAAGGTAATAATATCCATAATTGGGAAATTATTTTTATAAAATATATTCATCTTCCTCCTCATAGTATTACAGAATTGAAGGATACCTTGGTATGTGAATAGTGATATGAATTTACTAATAATTGATTTTGGATTTCAATATAGATATCCAATCCATGCCCAATATAGCTTCAAACTCTACCAAAGTAAGTGATGAAAGGCTTTTTCGGAAGATCTTTCCACAAACATTAACCAAGGGGTTATATATTTTGGATGCAAAAATTTACCCATTTTTTCTCTTGGATAAATCAACCTATATATTTTGAAGTGTTATTTGAATAGTTCTAATAAACATTCAAGATATGAAAGAATTCATAGAAACAGAATCAAATTATGTGTTCTTTATTCTTACATGAATAACTAACGTACCTATAACCATATTATTGTCATGTTCCACCTCAGTAGTAGTGATATCATATGCCCTTCCTTTATTTCTTAGAGGTTATTTTTATTGACTTCCTATAACAACCCGTGTCTTAATGTAATGGATTGAATAATTTGTATGTTCCTTGTAGTTGAAACACTACACTATAGGTAGAGTGTTTATATAAACCTTCCTTTATGCATCTGAATTCTTAAGATTTTTCATATACCTTCACCGTTTATTATCAATATTCCCATAGATTTTACATTTTAAGAATCTCTTAGTTCTCTTTATTTATTTTATAGGATGCATCTTCCCACGCTTTTGAAACATGGTATGTTGGGTATTATTTCCATCATGGGATTTATCTACTGATCCAACCATATTAAAATCATTTTCCTCTTTTTTTCACTAGGACCATGATACCATAGAGAGTGTCCAATATATATTACAATTTTAAGGTCAAAAAAAATATTTTAATAACTATAAATGTCTCAAATCGCTAAATAATTTTGTACACTCAGTATTAGTCTGATAAAGAAGCAATCCACCATTATTTTGGATTTCATGAAAAAGCAAGAGTCATATCTTTCAATCCTTGTGATATTTTACTCATATACTCGAATAGAATTATATTCCATTATCATCAATCCAAGTAACTCCCATTCTATATTAAGATGTAGGGTTTTGGGTAAATATTAATTGAAAAAAATTAGGAAATATTCTCATTCCATGGAATTAATTTCTTCATTGAACATAGTTTTCTTGATTAGTGGCAATCACTGATCATCTTCCTCATTAAAATGATAGACCATCAGCATAACTTTCTCTTCTTCTGAGTACTAGAGGACAGATATAAACTTCTCTGTAGATTAATAAATATTTTATGAGGGGATTAGAATATCCACTAAACATGGTAGGCCTTTTTCATATGAATTATTTGAAAACATCTTTCCCCTTATTAGGAGATAGAGGGTGTTCCACATGATTCATGTTAGTTATCATAACTCGATCCAGTTAATAAAGTATTTTCAAGATGTTTTTAACACTTATTCCACTCATATTTGGCATATCATTAAGTAAATATTCAAATTTTCCATCACATTGATTATTTTCATAGGTTATTCTATTTCTATCCAATAAATAAGAAAAAAATATAATTAGGGGGTTTGAACACATATATAATAAGAATATAAAAAGAAAACATTGAACATCGAAGGATAAACTTGTAAAGGAAAAGTATTTCCAAAATTGTGATACCCTATGTTTCAATCTAGGTTATCCATGTTTATATAATTATCCCAAAGATTATTACTAAAGTACTCTAGTCCTAATATACAAAAATGACTAGAAATTTCTTTAATACCAACTATATAGAACCTATCCATTTACACATATCATTAAATGATTTTCAGCATAATTAAACATCAAATACAACCAAGGATCTTAATGTTTAGTGTCTTTGGAAGATTTTTTATATGATTTGAAAAACTAAAACCAAACTAATTAATTCTATTATTTAATCTCCATAATTAGATCCTCATGTCCATTGAGCTCTTACATCTACATAGGAAAATTATGGAGTATATGAAGAAATGGATGATCTATAAATCCTAGTAAGGGAATAAGAATAGCAATAAAACATAGAACATGGTTTAGAAAGAATTACATAATGACATAGGATGCAAGTGACATGAATTCAAATAAAGAAAAATAACATGTAGGAAATGGAAAATATAATCATGTATGTACAGAAATTTTGTAAGAATATATAACGCGACATAAACAAAAGTTAAGGCTAACTGCTAAGACTATATCACATAGTGGACAAAGTCCCACAAAAAAATCAAGTTCACTCTCTATACCAACATGATGCCTCATTAGAATAAATATTAACCAATTTATTGGATTCATATTTTGTCTCACCTATCATAACATGTTTATTCCTATTTGTGCCACCTAAATAAACAAATATAAACATAAGGGTTACCCATGTAATGAAATGGATATCATAATCATGTCCTGGAGCATAACAAATGGGTGTATCATAAAATTGTCCATGAAAGAATTGATTGAAAACATATATAGACATTAATAATGGAAAATATGCATAAATTATGAAAATTTATTTCAATTTTATGTGTAACCATGTAAGAACTATTTAATAAATATTAGTAATGAGCCACTTTAATGTGGTTTAAGGAGAAATATTAAGGAGCCTTTAAAGAGTAAAAAAGCATAAGTGTTTGCATAAAACCATAAATAAAAAAAATTGTTCTTTTGTGATAAATCGAGTGATTTATAAAAAGTAATTGTGTATTAAAAATTATTATAGATTGTAGTTAAAAATGGGAATTAAATTGGTTAGTTCCCTTTAATCAGGTTTTCTTATAGGGAAGAATTGAGAAAGGAACCTTTTTAAAACATGAATTTCCCAATGAAATAATAATGTGATAATATGGATACATGAGAATGTAACATATAGATATTATATACAATAATTATATTAAAATAATTAATTGTTACATTGGGGTAAAGAGAGTTAAAGTGTAACGTGAATGAAAAATGGATCATTGGAAAGATTCCCTTACCTTATGTCTGAAGCAGTTATGAACCGGATATTAATGTGATGTATAATCAGATTAAATACATTAATTAAGAACATTTTATTCATGTATTTTATTTATTATAATTATATTAACTTCAAATATATAATTTTTTATCAGTTATGAGATTCAATTTCATCATTTGGGAGCATTGGTTTCCTTGGTTTTCATGATAGGTTTACTTGTATCCATGTACAAAAAAACATGAAAAATGATAATGGTTTCCCAAAATTAATGTTATATATTATTAATGAAAATATAGAAGATTAAATGATTATATAATTAATTTAGGAATTTTGGGTGAGGATGAATCCTTAGAAAAGTCATTAGCGACAATCGTTTATATTATTTTGGTGTTTTTTGATCATCACAAACTAGTTTCATTTTATTAATTAATATTTTGTATATAATATGGATCCAAAACATCAAATAGGCTATAATAATGATATTATAATCTTTTTTATCCATAAAAATATTTTTATGAGCATTATTTATGAAGAAAATAGAAAATGAAAACATCATCATCCATGAATGCTATTAACACATCACTGATGATGTTTTCATTTTTAGAAAAAACGTAGAGGGGAATGGAAATGATAATGAATTATTACATTAACATGATAAAATTAAATTATATATAAGATACTTGATTTTTCATGGAACATATATAAGGTAAGGCTATAAGATTAGAATAAAATAAAGGAAATTTAAAGGAAAATAAAAGAAAATGAATGGCGATTTTACCTTTTGAATTTTTTCTCCTTAAGAGCCAATATCGAGAAATGGGTTTTGTCTTTTGTTGAGAAAATGGGATTATAGAAGTGGGGGAGAAACATGGTAATTGTATTTTTCATAATTTTTACTAGTCTCAAATCTATAATGGTGTGAGGGGAAGGGGTGGTTGGGGTAGAATTTATAGGGGAGGGGAGGGGTGTTTTCTCATTATTTGTTATATTTGTTTATTATTTTTCATCCAGACTATGAATAGTTTGAACATTATCACTAGATATATTAAAAGAAGAAATTATAGTTTGATATTATGGGATTAAATCAGCCACAAATCATATATGACTCAATTATTCATGTATTTTTCTTTTATCGTAAATTATCGTATCTTTCTATTCCACAAAAATTCACGTATTTTCGAAAATGCGCAAAAAAGCGCACTAAATTTCTTTTGACGATTATAATTAAAAATTGAAATCCATTTTATGAAAATAATTTTCTAAATATGAGAGATTTAATTTTTAATTAAAATCTTCATTTACATGGAAGATAAATATTTTAAAAGTATAATGAAGTTTATAACTCTTTGAAAAATTAATTAAGGTCTCATAAAATTATATTATTATCATAATAAAACAAAATAATAATTCATGAATCTATTTTATGAAAATATATTTACAATTAAATAATTATATTAACTATAAAATTGTAAATAAAATTTTATTTTTTTACCAAAATACCAAAAAATAATTTGTAATTTCGAAAACATTTATTTACTTATTCTATGGAATAATTAAGTCATATATTCATTTATAAGATGACTAAATTTTTCTCAAATATTCATTGATTATTTTTCTATTCTATTTACTGATTTAATATTTATAAAATTCATATTACTATTACAATTTTCAAATTATTATTCCATTGGTATCAGTTCCTTAACCTCTAGAAATACCACTTACTTCATTCAATCTTCATTTATAAAGTTTTTTATTATGTTATCTTTGTGATTTTATTTGATTTATACTATATAAAATTATTTTAAGAAGGTGATTTCCATTGATATAATTCTAGGTTATTACATGATATTTTTTTAGTAATTTTAATTCATTTTAAAAAAATTTATCTATTATAAAATATCATTGATTTAAATTTTGGAAATATTCTTTTAATTTGATTAATAAAAATACAATAAAATGAAAAAATTGAATATAATTAATCTTCTTTTAACACCCCGGGTAAATAAAGAGTATGAAATTTTCACATTTATCCATATTTTTGAATAAAATATTAATATAACTTTAAAGGGGACGCTATGCTCGATGGCGTACCCAACACGCAACAACAAGTTTCTTGGGAATCTTACGTTGCACTCTAATAATAAAATAATATTATTTTAAAATGTAGTTAACGCCTAACTTTTGTGATGGCGGGAATGAATAGAACTAACTACAAAATGATCATATATGTTTGTCAAATATTTTTAATTTTTAAAATAAATGTTAGAGGATTAAAAATGCGAATGAATCCAATTTTAAGCGTAAACATTGTAATATTATTTAAAAGGTCGATTAACCGCCTTTTGATGGCGAACCTCTTTTAAATCCACTTTTTGACAATTTTATGTGTTATATTTGACAAAATAAAATTATTCTTTAGAATCGGGACATCAAAATTTACTTTCTGTAAATTTTTGGTATTTTTCCAAAAAAGTTCAATTTTTAACGAATAGTGAAAAATGTTGTATTTTAATTCAAAACCTCTGTTTAATCTAATTTATTTACATGATTAGATTATCTTTTTAATTGGTTTTAAAGTGAAATAAGAATATATTTTTACCATTTAATCAAATAGTGTTCATTGGAATTAATTTCACTTTGAAATTTGACTTAAACTAGTGTCAATATTTTGATATATATTGTTTCATAAAAACACGCTATTTGTTCTGACAGCGGGAATTAATTATTAAATTAATTAATGTAACTTATATGTTATGAATTTTTTAAAATAGACATCATTTTTGAATTCAGAATATCAAATATAGCTTAGGGTGAATTTTTGGTAATTTTCTGAAAAACATCAATTTTTCGATGAATAGTGAAACCACTAAGTGGTACTTATAAAAATTGATTTTCCGTTTAAATGAAATTTTTCCACCTTTGTGTTTTGAATTTCAAAAATCAGACATACATGGTTGTCATTAAGAAGTAAAATGTGGTTCAATGGGATTAAAATAATTTTTTGGTGAATAGTAACTTATTATGTTTTTAATCGCGATTAGAGGTAATTAGTGTAGTTTAAGGTAAAAATAATGTTTTAATAATATTAAATGACCAAGACACATGTCCTACCCTCATTGGATGAGTCATGGTCGACCAAGACAATCCATGGGTCATCTTGGGGACCCCATGGAGCCACTTCGGTTGGACAATGACATAAATACCTTTTTATTTAATGTTAAAATTAAAATGTCACAAACATGAGTTTTTTAACTAAAAAAAATTTGCATGGGGTTATACAAGTCATATTTTTGAATATAAATAGTACATGGAAATCTAAGAATATTTCCTACATCATATTATTTTTTTTATAATTTTTAGACATTAAATAAATAAAATTATTTATGACATCATGATGATGCAGCGATGACCTCATTATTTAACGATTTAGATAAAATGGAAAGATAATGTAAAATCTAAGACCTACACATGTCCAAAACCTATTGTATGGGTTGATTTAGAACCCTTATCACCTTATCCTTGAAACACATCAATGTGGGACCATTAAAATCTGAAACACATTCTAAAATAAAGAAACATTTCTTTACTTTCCAAGAGTGCCCCTCCTCTCCTCTTATAAAAGGCCCCCACCTCTACCTCCTTACCCACACTTCTAAAGCCTTTTTCTTGGGAAAACCCTGACCATTTTGTCTCTCCACATCCCTATATAACTCTTAGAAGCCTCACTTGGGTCAGAAGTCTTCCCAAGGAAGCCTTTTAGCTCAAACCCAAGAAAGTTACCCGATTTTAAGGTAATGTCTTCACATGAGTCGTTTTATTTTATTCTGCTTGTACACCCCCCTATACTCTTTTTTTCCTTTATTTTGTAACAACAACAGTATCTTCAATATAATAGTATGTTTTTATGTTAAGTATTTGATCTACACTTACACACACCTTCATCTAATGGTTAAAGAACATACTGTTTCTGTGGATGGCGAATTACTACCTCACGAAATGATGATTGTTCAATATTCTCTTAACACCTTTCATGGTGGCCATTAAGATGTCACTATATTTATATATGATATATAATATGTTTATGTTTTTCTTAAGCTTCTGTATTTTTCATTTATGGCATAGCTTTATGGCTTCCATTATGGGTATACGTGATATCTTCATTTTAGGAAGTGTGGACTATCGCCCCCTCAAAGTGATTTGATTCGTTAATACCATATGTGGTACATATAAAGGATATATTTAATGATATTATATATGATAACATACTGGAATTAAAATACTATTATGTATCATTATTTTTTAATTCCATTAAATATGAAATAGAAATGGAAGTAGCGTTCATGCGTACGCACGACTTACCGTCTCCATGAATGGTGCATTTCATTTCTTAACTCTAAATGTTATGTAATATTATAAATGCATGAATGTGCTGGATATATATGATATATATGATATTTACATCATGAATAAAATTCTGGATATAGTGGATATTTTACCACATGAACAACTTGTAATTATGAAGATTTTATTTTTGACTCAAGTACCAATGATCGTTAAAACGACCGTTATTAGCTTAAATAATAACATAGTGTTCATGACATGGTAATAAGTGATATAAAAGGAATAATGAACTTGAAAAGGGTTCTTAAGGAAGTAGAAATTAACTCAAGTTTATTATTCAGGAGATTAAAAAACGATCAAGTCAAGTCGGACCCGAGGTAAGGGAACCTACCCCTCTCTTTCTTTTTAAGTACACTCTTTTATGTCATTCCTTTTAAGCTCGTATTAATTATTATTGGGATGTTATTTTATATTACTCTTACTGTAATTTTTATTTTCATATAATGAGAGACCCTATTTTCTCTCATCAATCCATTTTGGATGTTTTAAGTGGCGTTGTTAGGCTGCCGAGTTTTCATAAGGGATTTTTCATCTCACTTCTAGTCCCGTGAGATTTATGCTACATTTTCTACCATTTCCTTTGAGTGGTGTATGTACTTCCCATTATTATACTCTTTGTGCAATATAATTTCATTTATGGGTATTTACAGAGTTATTGTATGACCCTTCTTCAATGGGGTGTACGTTTCGAAAGTTACCCAAGTCGGTAAGGGAACCTTTCACCCTCCTCTTTTTAAAAGACTTATTTTGTAATGTCTTTTAATTCACATAATATTATGAAGGGATATGTTATTATATATCCTTATTGATGTAAATTTTATGACCAAGTGATGAGATACCCTTTTTATCTCTCATCAACTCTTTTTCTGAATTTGGAAGTGACGATGTTAGGCTGTTGAATTTTTGCAAGGGAACTTCTTAACCCAATTTTGATTCTTTGGGATAAACTTGTACACCTTGAATATGTCGTTTCATGATTATGTGTGAATGTCCTCTGATTGTTTTACACTAAATACCAACTTATATTTCGTGTATTCTTTTTTCACACATAATTATGTAACTGGTTTATCCTTAATCCAAGGATACCATCTTTGTATGGGACTTCGTCTCAATCTCCTTTCATTGAGGCATATTTTGTTTTATACACAACTTTATTTTATACGGTGTATAAACCCCTTTGACTTTTACGTTTATTATAAAGGAATATTTTTTCAACGAAGCATTTACTAAACGACAAAAGGGAATGTTTTTTTCATACGTATGCGGTGACAACGACTTCTCCGCCGCCGTGACCATTATTTGAGTTTCGGCTTCCTCTACAAGCCATACCTTCTTTTTAAAAGAAAAATAAATACCATGTTTTACTTTTCTTTTATTCTGGTATTGAAAATGGTTTTCATAATGTTTTTATATCAATGTGTTGTATTGATATCTTGTTATTGAAAGGTGGAAATGTTATGTTCCCTTTATGCTTGTTTTATGTGATAAGATTATGTTATGGTTCTTGGGCATTGTTATTAAGATGGGTGGTTCTTTGATAAACTAAGGGCGGGTGAGCCTGATATAGCTCTCCAATGCATTGGGTAACGCGAAGGAGTGAAACGTTAAGGTTTATCTGAAGAGATTTAGGGAATATACTGTGGTGGGTATTCCAAATGTAACTAAGAGGGTTACTCCCTACGTAAGAATGTTATGAATGCCTCAAGTTACCTTTTATGTCTTATGATTTCTATGATTTATTCATGATTTGATGAGGTATATTAAATTTCCTATGTTTTATGGGTAAAGTATGATTTCATTCTTATTTATATATGAACTCGTGTTTCTTTTCCATATTTTTATAACCCTTACTGAGCTTTTTATGCTCATCCCAAGTTTTTTTTTGACATGTTTTTCACAGGTCTAGGGAAAGGTACATGATATGATGATTGTGTCAAGTAAGTTTCAAGAAAGAATCCATGCTTTATTTTTAAATATGTTTTCGTTGATGGAAAAAAATGAATACCATCTTTTATGTAACCACTTTGTTAAAATGTGGAATGTAATGCATGTTTTATGATCTAATTCTCTAAAACTCTAAACCTAAAAAGATCCTGAACATGTAATCTTGTAATAACTCAATATTAAGTACGGTTTAAGGTTGGGGCCTTATAGTTGGTATCAAAGGTCGGTTTAGATAACTTTAGAGGTTAGGGTATTCTTTAAGCATAAGTGACATTACCATAATGGTTAGGATTTCAGAAAGAGTCCTAGTTTTTGATAAAGTGAATGAGTAAGTATATCTTAGTGTTTATCTTCATCATTAGTACATTATGATTTTGTTGATATACTCACACTGACCTTTTTGGTTTTTGTAAATGGCTGGATCTAGCAGGCACCAAAGTAACAGTGGATGTGAAGGAAACTGCGACAGTTCTTTGAGAAAGCAACTGAATGATATGGGAGCTGCAATGATAACTCTTGTTTTTATCCTCAGCCAACTATCTGGAGTCATGATTGACCATCTAAACCTTGGTGATTTCTCTAAGGCATCATATATGCGAGAAACAAATCCCTACGGAACTACAGGTAACAATCATAAAGGTAAGTGTGTTCAAAAACCTATGTGTCAAAGATGTGAAAAGAAACACCTAGGAAAATGATTCAAAGGGATAGAAATATGCTATAGATGTGGAAATGAAGTTCATAAAGAAAGAACCTGCCATGGAAAAAGGAAGCGTCCAGTTGACTCGTGTAAAGGGAAAGAAGTTCTTTCTGAGGGATCAATTGAATGTTTTAAATGTTGTGTGCATGGTCATTATGCAAACACATGTCCTATGAAGAAGTTTCGTGAATGGGATCACCAAGATTGTACAAATACTCGTTTACCAATACCTAATGCCATTCCGATTGAGGATGAAGAAACTGACAATGACCAATCAAAGGTATGGGTTATTTCATAAATTTTGTTTTCCAATTTTGGAATCTTAAGATATGATTCATGATTTTGTTTGTAGGAAATAAGTATTTCAGAATAAGTTGGAAAGGAATGGTTAATGGATCATGAAGAATGTTGAATGAGTAAGAAGTAAGCATATAAGGGCATCAAGAGTTATGGTGAAATTCTTAAGAGTATTAAGTATCTTTTGATGATGGGGTTACATTAGAAGACTTTTTATAGTATGTGTAACCCTGATGTTTAATATATGAAAATTTTATTCAATGAATATTTATCTGTTCTTTTGTGGACGTAGATATAAAGAACCCTTTGGGTTTATATGATTCTTACTTTTGAGGTAATTATGGGTTACTATATGTTATGATGGAAGTGAAAGGCATGAGATAAAATTAAGGTTAAATTATGTTATGGTTATTTTTGATGATTTTATCTCTTTTTGAAGAATGATTTGATAATTATATAGTTTGGAAAAAGGACAACACGCAGACCGTGTGAAAACCCATTGTGTCGGACAAAGCTGCGGGAATCGAACCCACAACCAAATTGAAACTGGTATTTATCGCCTACCACTGGACTACGTGAAGTCCCTGGTTAGTATGACTTATTCTTTTTAGTTAGGTGACTTTATGAATTATGAGTAAGTTGATTTTGGGTTATTTATGAAAATGATTAACCTGTCATGGAGGATATGTGATTAGGTTAATTACTTTTCAATACGAGACTTTAGGAGCAACTGATGTTGTTTAGAGATAAATGTTACAATTTAACTTGGAAGACTATGTGACTGAATCCTTCAAATATTTGGGTTTCAATCTTAGTTTGGTTTACTTTGAAGAATTTTATGGAAAAATTGTTTATCGAATGGTCCTCATTGAACTCTAGGTTTTGTTGGACAAATTTTGGAGATTAAGAATAGATTTTCTGTTTATAAAGGGTTATCCTTTTCTGGATTATCTGATCTTTTACTAACCTTTTTGGTTTTGGTTTTGGTTAGGGTCTAAAAAAATGGGAAGTATATAGTTCTCTTTTGTGGGTTAGGTGATTCTCTAGAAGTTGATTATAGTACTCTTAATGTGAACAAGTCTTCCTAAATACTCGTCTTTTGGGGAAATTATGAGTCTGTGTAAGAAATGTAGTAAAAGTTGAAAGTCAACATGACAAGTAAGTTTTTTTCCTTAAGATCAAAAATAAATTCCTCGATGAAGAGTAACATAAAACAAAAGTGTTTTCTGTTAACTTTTCCTACTAGGGAATCAAATACCGTTTAACCCATCACATGTTTGTGATTTTCCTATGGTTAACTTTCTCCTAGACATGTTTACTATCACTCTCCATCAGAACATGACCCTTTTTTCCTCCATGTCCATATTTTCATACTTGGAATCCTAGTATGGGTTAACTCGGGTGACCTTTGTACTTATCTTTCTTTATTTTAAAGTGATTTTTTTACTGACTCTTATTCCGATGTGGGATTTTCAATGAAGTTTCCAAGCCCAATTTTAAAATTGCAAGGACGCAATTCCCAAAAGGGGGGAAGGATGTAACACCCCAGGTAAATAAAGAGTATGAAATTTTCACATTTATCCATATTTGTGAATAAAATGTTAATATAACTTTAAAGGGGACACTATTCTCGATGGCGTACCCAACACGCAATAACAAGTTTCTTGGGAATCTTACGTTGCACTCTAATAATAAAATAATATTATTTTAAATGGTAGTTAACGCCTAACAGTTGTGATGGCGGGAATGAATAGAACTAACTACAAAATTATCATATATGTTTGTCAAATATTTTTACTTTTTACAATAAATGTTAGAGGATTAAAAATGCGAATGAATCCAATTTTAAGCGTAAACATTCTAATATTCTTTAAAAGGTGGATTAACCGCCTTTTAATGACGAACCTCTTTTAAATCCGCTTTTTGAAAATTTTATGTGTTATATTTGACAAAATAAAATTCTTCTTTAGAATTGGGACATCAAAATTTACATTGTGTAAATTTTTGGTATTTTTTCGAAAAAGTTCAATTTTTAATGAATAGTGAAAAATGTTGTATTTTATTTCAAAACCACTTTTTAATATAATTTATTTATATGATTAGATTATCTTTTGAATTGGTTTTAAATTGAAATTATAATATATTTTTACCATTTAATCAAATAGTGGCCATTGGAATTAATTTCACTTTGAAATTTGACTTAAACTAGTGTCAATCTTTTGATATATATTGTTTCATAAAAACACGCTATTTGTTCTGAAAGCGGAAATTATTTATTAAATTAATTAATGTAACTTATATGTTATGAATTTTGTAAAATAGACATCATTTTTGAATTTGGAATATCAAATCTATCTTAGGGTGATTTTTTGGTAATTTTCTGAAAAACTTCAATTTTTGATGAATAGTGAAACCACTAAGTGATACTTATAAAAACTGATTTTCCGTTTAAATGAAAATTTGCCACCTTTGTGTTTTGAATTTAAAAAATACGACATACATGGTTGTCATTAAGAATTAAAAATTGGTTCAATGGGATTAAAATAATTTTTTGGTGAATAATAACTTATTATGTTTTTAATCGCGATTAGACGTAATTAGTGTTGTTTAAGGTAAAAATAATGTTTTAATAATACGAAATGACCTACACACATGTCCTACCCTCATTGGATGAGTCATGGCCGACCAAGAAAATCCCTGGGTCAACTTGGGGACCCCATAGAGCCACTTTGGTTGGAAATGAGATAAATACCTTTTTATTTAATGTTAAAATTAAAATGTCACAATCATGAGTTGTTTAACTAAAACAATTTTTAAATGGGGTTATTCAGGTCATATTTTTGACTATAAATAGTCATTGGAAAGATAAAATTAGTTCCTACATCATAGTATTTTTTATAATTTTTATACATTAAATAAATTAAATTATTTATGACATCATTATGATGCAGTGATGACCTCATTATTTAACGAGTTAGATAAAATGGAAAGATAATGTAAAATCTAAGACCAAAACATGTCCAAACCCTATTTTATGGGTGGATTTAGAACCCTTATCACCATTTACTCGAAACACATCAATGTGGGACCATTACAATCCGAAACGCATTCTAAAATAAAGTAACATTTCTTTACTTTCCAAGAGTGCCCCTCCTCTCCTCTTATAAAAGGCCCCCACCTCTACCTCCTTACCCACACTTCCAAACCCTTTGTCTTGGAAAAACCCTGCCCATTTTGTCTCTCCACATCCCTCTATAACTCTTAGAAGCCTCACTTTGGTCAGATGTTTTCCCAAGGAAGCCTTTGAGCTCAAACCAAAGGAAGTTACCCGATTTTATGGTAATGTCTTCACATGAGTCCTTTTGTTTTATTTTGCTTCTCCACCCCACTAAACTCTTTTTTTCCTTTTTTTTGTAATAACACAAGTATATTAAATAAACTAGGATTTTGTTATGTTAAGGATTCGAGCTAAACTTACACACACCTGCATCTAATGGTTAAAGAACATACTGTTTCTGTGGATGGCGAATTACTGCCTCACGAAACGATGATTGTTCAATCTTCTCTTAAAACCTTTCATGGTGGCCATCAAGATGTCACTATATTTATATATGATATATAATATTTTTATGTTTTCCTTAAGCTTCTGTATTTTTCATTTATGGCATACCTTTATGGCTTCCATTATGGGTATACGCGATATCTTCATTTTAGGTAGTGCAGACTACCTTCCCTTCAAAGTGATTTGATTCGTTAATACCATATGTGGTACGTATAAAGGATATATTTAATGATATTATATATGATACCATACTATAATTAAAATACTATTATGTATGATTATTTTTTAATTCCATTAAATATGAAATAGAAATGGAAGTAGCATTCATGCATAAGTACGGCTTACCGTCTCTATGAACGGTGCATTTCATTTCTTAACTCTAAATGTTATGTAATATTATAAATGCATGAATATATAGGATATATATGATATATATGATATATACATCATGAATACAATTCTGGATATAGTGGATATTTTACCACATGAACAACTTGTAATTATAAAAGAGTTTATTTTTGACTCAAGTACCAATGATCTTTAAAACGACCGTTATTAGCTTAAATAATAACATAGTGTTCATGACATAGTAATAAGTGATATAAAAGGAATAATGAACTTGAAAAAGGTTCTTAAGGAAGTAAAAATTAACTCAAGTTTATTATTCAGGAGATTAAAGAACGATTGAGTCAAGTCGGACCCGAGGTAAGGGAACCTACCCCTCTCTTTCTTTTTAAGTACACTCTTTTATGTCATTCCTTTTAAGATCATCTTACTTATGATTGGGATGTTATTTTATATTACTCTTACTGTAATTTTTATGTTCATATGATGATAGACCCTATTTTCTCTCATCAATCCATTCTGGAAGTTTTAAGTGGCCCCGTTAGGCTGCCGAGTTTTCGTAAGGGATTTTTCATCTCACTTTTAGTCCCGTGAGATTTATGCTACATTTTCCACCATTTACTTTGATTAGTGTATGTACTTCCCATTATTATACTCCTTGTGTAATATAATTTCATTTATGGGTATTTACATATTTATTGTATGACCCTTCTTCAATGGGGTGTACGTTTCAAAAGTTACCCAAGCCGGTAAGGGAACCTTTCACCCTCCTCTTTTTAAAAGACTTATTTTGTTATGTCTTTTAAGTCACATAATATTATGTTGGGATATGTTATTATATATCCTTATTGATGTAAATTTTATGACCAAGTGATGAGATACCCTTTTTATCTCTCATCAACTCTTTTTCTGAATTTGGAAGTGACGCCGTTAGGCTGTCGAATTTTTGCAAGGGAACTTCTTAACCCAATTTTGATTCTTTGGGATAAACTTGTACACCTTGAATATGTCGTTCTATCATTATGTGTTAATGTCCTATGACTGTTTTACACTTAATACCCACTTATATTTCATGTATTCATTTGTCACACATAATTATGTAACTAATTTATCCTTAATCCAAGGATACCGTCTTTGTATGGGACTTCGTCTCAATCTCTTTTCAATGAGGCATATTTTGTTTTGTACACAACTTTATTTTATATGGTGTATAAACCCCTTTGACATTTACATTTATTTGAAAGGAATCATTTTTCTACGAAGCGTTTACTAAACGACAAAAGGGAATGTTTTTGTCATACGTATGCGGCGACAACGACTTCTCCGCCGTCGTGACCATTATTTGAGTTTCGGCTTCCTCTACAAGCCATACCTTCTTTTTAAAAGAAAAATAAATACCATGTTTTTATTTTCATTTATTTTGGTATTGAAAATTATTTTCATAATGTTTTTATATCAATGTGTTGTATTGGTATCTTGTTATTGAAAGGTGGAAATGTTATGTTTCCTTTATGCATGTTTTATGTGATAAGATTATGTTATGGTTCTTCGGCATTGTTATGAAGATGGGTGGTTCCTTGATAAACTAAGGGCGGGTGAGCCCGATATAACTCTCCAATGCATTGGGTAACTCGAAGGAGTGAAACGTTAAGGTTTCTCCGAAGAGATTTAGGGAATATACTGTGGTGGGTATTCTAAACGTAACCAAGAGGGTTACTCCATACGTAAGAATGTTATGAATGCCTCAAGTTACCTTTTATGTCTTATAATTTCTATGATTTATTCATGATTTGATGAGGTATGTTAAAGTGACTATGTTTTATGGGTAATGTATGATTTCATTCTTATGTATATATGAACTCATGTTTCTTTTCAATATTTTTATAACCCTTACTGAGCTTTTTATGCTCATCCCATGTTTTTTTTGAAATGTTTTTCACAGGTCAAGGGAAAGGTACATGATATGATGATTGTGTCAAGGAAGTTTCATAAAATAATACATGCTTTATTTTTAAATATGTTTTCGTTGATGGAAAAAAATGAATACCATCTTTTATGTAACCACTTTTTTTAAATATGGAATGTAATGCAAGTTTTATGATCTAATTCTCTAAAACTCTAAACCTGAAAAGATCATCAACGTGTAATCTTGTAATAACTCAAGATTAAGTAAGGTTTAAGGCTGGGGCCTTATACTTCCCCTCCATAATATTTCATTTTTATATAAAAAATCCTGTAAAATAAAATTTTCATTCAAAATATTTTATGTTTCCCATTTCTAAATTCATTTATTTTATATTTCTTCTAACAAAATTATTACTGAATCTATTTGGCGTAATATTTTATGGTAATTTAATATTCACTAAAATTTAAAAAAAAATATGATGATTAAAATATCTATATTTCAATTTCCTATTTATAACTGATCTTATCTTCTGTTAATTTATATATTAAAAATATTATTGTTATTAAAAGTAATAGTGTTTCAGTTTTTTCATTATATTTACTATAACATTATAAAGGAAAAAATCATGTCTAAATGTATAAAAATACCATAAATTAGAATTTTTAATGATTATGGATGAGATATACTTATCCAATAAAATTATAGAAACTTTTAGGGTTATTTTATTGTCCTTATCATTTTATTTTTAACTTTAATTACCTAATTTACAATTTATTATGCTAAAAACATTACTAATGCTTCTATTCATATTGGCCAAAAATAAAAGCGGTATATTTACTAAATTAGAACTAACTGATTCAGAAAATGAAATCAGTTTTTTAAAATTTAAAATGAAAATGTTTCAAAATTTAATTTAATGTTAAATTGGAAAAATGAGATGAAAAATGGTTTTTCAAAAACATACTTCTTTTAAGTATGAAACGTTTTTACACTAAATTTATCTATAAGATTCATTTAAAACCCATAATTTATTATTTTAAATAAAACTTGAAATTTTAAATTTCTTTATAGAATTTGACTTTCTAACTATTAAAAATGAACATACAGTTTTTTAGTAAAAAACAATTTTTTTCACTATTTACTAGAAAAATTAAAAATTTCAAAAAATACTAAAAACATAGTTCTACAATAATTTTAAATTTTTTTAAATTAATTAAATTCATTTTTTTATGATAAAATTTTATAATTTTTAAATAATATCCTTAAATAGAACCATATAATTGAGGAAAATACAATTTTTTCAAGTAATGGTTTTTTATATTTGGATAATTTTTTTTAATTTTAATTTAATGGATGAATCTATATAAAATATAACTAATGAATATTAATAAGACATAAAATGATTTATTATAATATTACATAGGTTTTTAAATTATCCCCCCTTTTCAAAATTATATTCTCATGATTTTATTCTTTATTAATCAAGTGGTGGTGTCTTTCCATCAAATATTTTTCAGACTCCCATGAAGATTTTTCAACTATATAGTTTTTCCAAAAAAACATCAACTTTTTGTAACACTTTATTCTATAAAACTTTATCCATATCTTTAATAATCTAAATATTCTAGTCCTAATAAGAAAACTTACCTTCCAACA
Source organism: Viscum album (assembly GCA_963277665.1). Classification (NCBI taxonomy): domain Eukaryota; kingdom Viridiplantae; phylum Streptophyta; class Magnoliopsida; order Santalales; family Viscaceae; genus Viscum; species Viscum album. Next base: position 1,233,952,374 of record OY728136.1, on the reverse strand, counting down.
AAATTACTTTACAGATAAAAAAATGATACCTGGTGCATATTTTATTAACATAGAAACATGAAAATGTTGTTCTCTTAGGATAAGATCAAAGGAAAATCGACTTTAGAGAAAAAATTGATCCATGTTTATCTAATATTTCATTCAGTCAAATGAACCATGGACATAACTTCCCTTTTTACAAAAACACATATCACTTTCCCATTACGATTATTTAAGAAACATGATCACCTACTTCAAATGAAAGATCTTTTCTTAGGTTATCGACATAAATTCTCTATCTTCTTTGAGTCATCTATCTGTACTTATAAATCATCATTACCTTCTTAAAAAATTTCCTCTACCAACTCTTTACCCATCAACATCCTTTTTCTATATCATCCAAAAAATTAGAGTCTGACACTACTTTACACATAATACCTTAAAAAGTTGTGGATGTATATTGAAATGGAAACTATTATTATAATAAAACACAACTAAATAATGATAATGGTCCTTAAATCCCTGGTAATCCATTGAAAAACACTGAAACATGCCTTATATTATTTGAATTATTTGGTAGGGATATCTTTTTAATTGAGGATAAAAATATTTATCATAATATAATTATATTCACAATGACTTCTGATGTCTATTCTAAAAATTATAAGTGAACTTGGGATCACTTTTAGATAAAATAGAGGAAGAAACTCTATTCAACCTGACTATCTTCTTGAGGTAAATTCAAGAAATATGATCTAACGAAGTTGCATCTCAAATTGAATGGAAATGCACATATTTAGTTAAATAGATCAATAATAACCCAAATTGAATTATTACCTTAATATACCTTTATAAATCCCATCACAAAATCCATATAAATAATTTTTATATTTCAACTCTACCACTATAAAAAGATGAAGCATCCCCTTTGTTAATTTTTTTCATATTTAACCTATTGACATGACAAACATTTCATTGTAAATTTATAAATATCTCTTGTCATTACATCCAGCCAGTAATACTCTTTAATATAGCTAAACACTTTAGTTCTACACGGATGAATAGAAAATGGAGAATTATGATCTTCACTGAACAATTGCATCTTCAAATGGGGATCATAAGGAACACATAATCTCTTTCCACATCTCATAATACCTTCTTTGTCAATATTAAATTCAAGAAAATTTACCAATTTAATATATTTTAGCTTTTCCTTTAGAACACCATCTTACTTCTATGCTTACATAATTATATTTAATAAATATGACTATAATAAAACATAAAAAATAGATTAATTTCTTATATTCACATCTTCTAGACAAAAATTAATCAAATTATTAACCAAAAGGTAATGTTCCAAACACAAAATGGTTAATGATGCATTATTTTTTTGACTCAAAGTATCAGTTTCTTTTTATTCATTTCCAAGATGATAATGAATCATGAAATCATAATCATGGATCAGTTCGAAACATCTTCCTTGTCTCATGTTAAAAACGTTCTAGGTGAATATATATTTCAAACATTTATGATCATTATATATTATATATTTGGCTCTATATAAATGTTTCCTCTAAATTTTTAAATCAAAAACCCATATCAACTAATTACAAATCATGTGTGTGATAATTTAACTCATGAGGTTTTAGTTAACATGAAGTATAAGAAATTATCTAAAAATTCTCTATCATGACACAACCAATTACCTTCAATGAAGTATCAGTATAGATGATTAATTTACCTACTCTAGTGGAAAAGAAATAAAAATAAATCATTCACCAAAATTATTTTTATTTTTGAAAAATAATCATCACATTCTTTTATCCTGATTAATTTTACTCCTTTTTTATTTAACTTAGTCAATGGGATAAACAAATAAGATTTCTTTTCACTAAACATATCAACCCACTAGTCCATGATAACTATAAATATCTATAACACTTTTAGGTCTTTTTGATTCTTTAACAACTTTTGTTTTAGTAAGGTTAATATTTATTCCATATTTACAAACAATTTTCCCAATAAAAGATTTTTTTTGCAAAAAAAATCACACATAATAATTTTTCATATAGTTTATTTCTTGTTATCATTTAAAAAACCTTATGTTTCATTCATTATCCTCATGAATTTTAGAATATTTTAATTTTTCATCAATAAACACAACCAAAAACATATCCAATTATTCATGGAAGACTCTATTTATAATTTCCATAAATACAAATAACACATTTGACAACCCAAATGGGATAACTAAAAACTCAAAGTGCTAATATCTGGACCAAAATACATTATTCGATAAATATTCCACCTTTAACTTTAACTGATATTACCCAAACTATAGATCAATATATTAAAAATAATATTCTTTATATAGTTGATAAAATAAATAATATAGATAAAGAAAAAGAAATTTGTTCTTTACAATAATGATATATAGGGATCTATAATCAATGAAAAGTCTCATTAAATAATATTTATTTTTAAAAAACAAAATTGGGGCACCCCATGGTTAATAACTATAATGAATTAAAACTTTATCTAGTAACTATTATTATATATATTTTAATTCTAAATGTTATACTTCATCCAATCAATAAGGGGGTTTTCAAGTAGGCATAGATTCAGGTATTAAGTCAATAGTAAAATCAACCTACTAATCAAGAATAACCCCTCGAAAATCATGATGAAAACATCCACATATTCATTTACTACTATCACATACCAAATTTGATCAGTTTATTTCTTTTCAAAAATATGCATTATATAACATTCATTGCCACCTCGAATTAATTTATCATCTTCATGGTAGGTTATCAATGGTATAAAATCATATAATAAAGCCTTCTCAGTCCTCAAATATATCTTATCATGATAAAAATAAATGAAATACATACCCCCAATATAATCAACCAATACCATTGTTATTTTAACAAGATTTGTAGGAGATGTCATCCCACTAATAACAATAGGAATATTTATGGAAATTTTTATTGATTTAATATTTTAGTATGAAATTTTCACTATAAGTTATATATTATTTTCAAGAGGTGGTATTCCCATTTTACTAGAAAATTTATCGGAAATGAATGAATGTAAAGATATAGAGTCAAATAGATTATAGGAATAATTTTAATAAACATGTTAAAAACTTGTCACTACTTCATTGGATGACCCTTCATTAATCATAGTAGTAAAAAAATAATTTTACAGACCTTTGTACTTTTTTCTACATGATCTTCATACCGAGTAACTAAATTTGGACACATGTTTTCATAATGAAAAATATCATTAAAAATAAGGCATTTCACCATTGGATGATAAGTTTTTCCCCATCATTTGAATTTTCAATATTATTTTCCATGAATTCAGGATCCTAATGACGATACTTACCACTATGATAAGTCATAAAAAATTATAATACATTATACAACATTAATTTTACCACACATATCATAGTACAAGAATTTAATTTTCATACATCAAATATATTTTTTGAAATATGCTTTACCATTTCCTTCCATCTGGACCTTTTCTTAATCTTTTCATCTCGTGGAAATTAATTATCAGAAAACTCCATCTCAACTTTCTCATCACAATGAACAAATTTGTAATTTCATTTAATGCCTCATGAGGACAAATATATTATTAAATTTGGTTATAATCTAATGTAAAATCTGTTATTTTTACTCTTAATGTCTCAAATAAATTATTGTGTAATCCTCGATGATATTTTAAATTTTAAATCATATGTGGATATTAAATCTTCATATTTTCCCCTTATTTTCTAGAATTACTTCTCTATTATGAGTCTAATAATCTTAGTGAAATATTTCTCTCGAAAAATATTCTTAAATATTTCCCACTCCATATCATAAAGATCATCTCTCCCTTTAGTATTCATAACTAAAACCACCATTGATCAGCCTCATCATTGAAATGATAAATGGAAAGATTTACCTTTAAATGTTTCATAAACCTCGTTAATTAAAATATTTTTTCAAGGGAATTGATCCATCCTTGATCTACCACGATATCTAAAGTTACATCTAAATCCATTGGGTCTTCTTTCACGAAATTCAAGACTATACACATGTCCCTTTTTGGTGAACATGATTTATCACTTTTATTGATACCACTACCCATTATAGAATATTTCCAATGATCCATTACTACAATAAATTAGTTTATTCCAATTTTATCCATTTTAGGATGCAGATTTGGAGGTTTATTTTCTTCTTGATATCTTTCTATAGTAGATTTTATGTTTCATTTATGGAAAGAAATTCTTAATAGACATATATTATATAAACAAACATGTGTATCTTCAAATACTTAAATATCTCAACTTAACTGTAAGGTAAAATATTTCAAGGTTATGATATTCACATTAACCTAAACTCTAGAGTTATATAATCATTTTCGTTGATTCCAAATATAAGGAATCAACCTCAAAATTTACATTATCTTGAATTTAATGTCAATAATTAATTCTATTACTTTTGAGGACCTTTTCATGTTAATATTTTTGAAGGATAAGATCATAAATAACACATAAAAGTTCTATATTATATTAAGTGTACACTTCTAACAAGTATCCATTTTTTCTATTATATATAACATTCAAAATGAAAAATGTTTTATTTTCAGGAAAAATCATCATGAAATTCAACATGAATTATTCATTATACAAACCTATCCTTAAACCCTATGAAAAGTTTTTAAAATGTGGGATGATCAGAAAATATTTAGTAGGTGATATAAAAGAATTAATTTTGTAGTCCACAGAAAAACATGAAAACCCCTTAAATAGGTTTTTCTAAAAATATTTCATTTTACATAGAAAAAATATCAATATATCATTAAAAATAATTATATTACCTTTTAAAATCAAAATATTTTCAAAACAAACTCATAAGAAACATATAAATGTCTTTTTGGTGCCTTGGGATATCATCTTCATGAAACCCTTATAAAACCCTTACAATTGGAACAATCATACAGCTAACTTCCAACACAATTCTCCAGATAAAATAATCATTCCACAATAAATTAGAGATATATAATGGTACCCTCTTCATATAAGTTATATCAGGGTCACCAATTATATATAATTCATAAGGACCAAATCACAAATAAGACCATTTAAATTTTATTTTAAACAAATATGCAAGAAACACTTTTTGACACTGAAATAACCTTTACCTATGAAACCAATTCTTACAAAAATAAATAACCAAACCAAAAGGGAAGGATATATTTTTTATTTAAGTAAACAAGAAAAAAACATTGTAATACTGTCGTAAAGTAATGGCTATGGTGGTGTAAAAAAAATTTACCACCATATAGCCAAAAGGATCAGAAGACAGGCAGAAACCTACTCCCAACAAATTTATTATAAAAAATAGTAAATAGTACAAAACAACTCAAAAACAGGAGGCTTTACAAAGTCGTGGATACAGAACATCATACCTATCATTTCTAACCAAGTTGTCGCAATACGAGGGAAAAATAAAAGACCAACTGGAACAAACCTCCGTGATAGCCCTTTTAGAGAGAGCATCTGCAACCTGATTAGCCTCTTGATAGACATGAGAGACGTTAAGATATAAACCCTACACAAGGCTAAGAAAGGAGATCAAAGCAGAAATCATTCTCCAAGGAACATTCCGAGAGCGATCTTTGAGAATCTGCATAGTTAGAGACGAGTTCGACTCCGCCCATACCCTATGCCAACCATAACGCACCGCATACCTGATAGCTTTGATCATCTCCCATGATATTCATCTAATATGTACATAATAAATTTGGTTGTTTATTATGGTCAAACAGGTTATTATTATATTTTATCCAAAATAATAATCATGAAATAATTATAATTTTTATACATAATTTATACATTTCAATCCAATAATTAAATATGATTAAGAAAAATGAACAACTTTATAGTTATGGAGATAATAGGTCATACTAACACATGAGTAATGATTCCAATTTTCATTGATCATTATAGAAAGAAGTTAAGTATTATTATATCATTAAAGGAATATAATAATAACATAAATACCAAATTATTTCATTAAATATACTTTTATATATAATAAATTAATTTTGGTGATGAAAAACCAATAACATCACTTCATGGTAGTGGTAGTCCAAACGTACAAAGAAATAAAATTATATTTTTTTAGTGAATGGAAACATTATAAAATAGGTGTCATATTATCTTTTAAAATTTAAAAATATTTCATGAATATCACATATTTTTCATCCATCATTATAATCACCCTTCATATGTGGTGATGGAAAATAAATTACATTGGCCTACGAGGAAACATTCCATCGTACACAAGAATGATGGATTCATTTCCCATTTAATGGAGGTAAGATATTGATATGGTATATTACATAAAAAATAACATCTCAAAATATGGTAGATAATTATGTTATTATAAAATAATTTTTATGGAATATTTTATGAAGGTTAAGAAGAAATAATTTAAAAACACTCAACTAAAAACTATACCTCTTCTTTAGAGAACACCCTTTTTCACTTGTTAAGACTTATATGGTCAGTAATATTCTATAAATAAGTATCTAAAAACATTTATATGGATGTATGAAATGGTTTTTTGAAGTAATTTGATGAACCAAATGGACTTTAGGGTGTGAAAAAATGAAAAAAAAAGTGGTGCCCTTTTATAAGAGAGAAGAGGGGAACCAATAGAATTTTAAAAAATATTAAACTAATTTTGACGTAAAAATGGATCCAAATTGATATTATTGGAAGATAATATGAGGATAATTTGAAATCTTCTCATACAATAAAATTTACATAAGTTTTATCACATTTTTACCCTTATCATTTTTAATACTTTATTTAACCTTTTGAAAATTATTTTAATACTAACTTTTTTTACAATTTGGATGTTCATATTGTTACTATAAAAGAAAAAACTTCCAATAAATGGACCATGGTTAATATTTTGAAACAATATATCATTAAAATTTCAAAATATATCATTTTAATCAATTTTAAATCATTTAATAAAATATTATTTATTATAAAATATCATTAATGTCAATTTTGGAACTATTCCTTTAATTTGACTTTTAAAACTACAAGACAACTAATAAAATATTATATAATATATAAAATCCATTATAATATGTACCTTTTATCATAAAAACATGTAATAAAAAATAATCATTCAAATCATATTGTTTTTAAAAAATTAAAAATCATTTATTTGTTTTTTGTAAATTATATAATTACTACATCATCGGTGTATAAGCATTTAATGTAGTTATTTAATCCTAAAGTTTTAAAAAAAATCAACATTAATAAAAATTTATTTACTTTTTTAATTAATATTATTTCCAAAAAATACATTGTGTATCTTTATATTAAACATTTTGTAGTTATTTAAATAATTAGTGTGACATTTTGGAATTATATTCACTTAAATATTATAAATTTAAAAATAATTTCCAAATAAAAAAAATGAAATATCATTGAATTTTGGATTATTATAGATGAGATATACTCACTGAGTAAAATAAAGGAAATTTTTAGGTTCATATTATAGTCCTTATGATTTTTTATCTTTAGTTTTCTGACATTCCCATTAACATGGTAGAAAAAATTACTAAGGACAATATTCATATTGACAAAAATAAAAGTGATATGTATATAAAATAAAAGCTAATATTTCCAATTATGGAATCATTTTTTAAATATTCAAAACACATATTTGGTGGAATTTAATTTAGTATTAAACTAGAAAAACATGATTAAAAAATCTTCTTAAAAATGATTATTTTTTGTTTAATTTTTTTATATTAAATTCAAGTATAAAATTGATTTCAAAAGCCATGAATATATTTTTATTAAATAAAAATGAACTAATTTAATTTTAAAACAAATATAAAATTTATTTTTTATCTATAAATAATTAAATAGATTATATATTTTCTTGTAAAAATCAATATTTTACACTACATTTTGAAGAATCAATATTTTCAAAAAATTATCAAAAATTAATCCTAATATAATTTTGAATTACTAAATAAGAAAATTAAATTAAATTTTATAAAATTAAAATCCTATAATTTGGAGAATAATTTTTTTAATAAAATCATATAATGAATGGAAGTGAAATTTATTTATAAATAAATTATTAAACTTTTGATGGAAAATTTACATAATATTCATATAAAGAATGTAATTCTATAAAATATGACTATTTAATATTAATATAAAGTAAAATTGATTTATTAAATCAATAAATAGGTTTTACACTTTCCCTTGTTGTACTATTTGTTTTGATATTTATTTGATTGATTTTATTTACATTATGCGCACTCTAAGAATAGAGATAGTCTCCTAATGGTAACCTCATGAGCCCTCACCATTAGTCACCATATTCAAGATTATGGGAAGGTATTCTTGGGGTATAATGGTCATTTTTTGGTTTTGGAACTTTTTAGTTGTCATTTGAGGTGTTACATCGTAAGGTTTTATAGGTAAATTTCAACTACATGATTCATCTAGTAGGTCAATGTTTATCTCCAGTATGGATGAAACACATCACCCACTCCAAAATATCAACACTCCATGTTTATATATGATGTTTGAAAATATTCCATCATTCATCTCTATAATCATTCCTTTTAAATAATTATAATCATTTTTCTACTTCATAATATTTTTCTATTAATGATAGCTTTGAAATTTTAAAGAAATGTAATAACGTTTCCCCTAACATAACAATTACTATATTAGGATTTACTAAATCTAATAATATTGAATCCATTTTTATCATTATCATAATAATAACACCAGGGAACCAACTTATCAATGGAGGAGCCACCTAATTTCCCATCCAAGACTCATAGAGTAATGATGAATCATAATCCTTGAGTAAATTGTTTCAATATTCATTGCCTCATCTTGAGATCTTCCTAAGAGAATTTATACAGAAAATTATTTTATTATGTATATATTTCATATATTTCACCATATATAAGGTTACTCAAATATTTAAGTAAAATATTACAACTTCAAATCAAGATCTTTAATTTTATAATTTTATTCATGGATCATCAATTTTTTCGGTGTATAAGTAACAAATCTATCATTTTAAAGATGGTCACAACTGAGTCTTTTCTTAAATACATCATTATATATTATAAGTTATTCCTTTTTATGATCGTAAATTCAGTAATATCACGTTAACCAATCAACTCTTGATGCCTTAAAAACATTTATTATATTTCCTTAATCCTATGAATTTAAACCCTTTATATGTCTTCTTTGTTAACGTGTAAGACAATCTGGAATATTTTAAACAAACCACCGATACCCACCATCTATACTAAATATCATATGTATCATAGTAATATTCATTGGTATATGAAATTATTTTACTAATTTTTTCTTAGAAAGTGTAATATATATTCCATAATTGGAGAAAATATTTATAATAAAAGAAAATTTTTGGAGCAAAATTTACACTTATGTAATTTCTTATATATTTTATTTTCATCAAGAGTCAATTATGAGAATAATTCAAAAATGATTCTATTGATCTTTTTATATTTTAATGTATACCATGATATCATGATTTAATTACATATGTAATAGTGATAATTCTAGAATACTCTATTAAGTATATCAACAATAACAGAAGGTTCATTGGTTAATCCAAAGGAAACTAACATAAAATCATAATTTTTATACATCATATGAAATATTGCCTTCGATATTTCATTTTTCATAACCCTTAATTAATTAAAATCCGAGTGAAGATAAATCATTGAAAAATATTTATCTCTTTAATTTTATTATATAAGTCATAAATTTTATGAAATGGATAATTATTATTTATATTAATGTCATTGATCTCACTATAATCAATTTACAACCACATATACCCAACCTAATATTTTTCAAATAAGATAGGGGCTCCCCAAAGTAAAACACTTGGTTTTATAAATCTATTATCATAAAAAATGTAGTTTTTTCTTCAACTCTACCTATTCACCAAATTCCATTCTATATAGAAACTTTGATATATTTTTTACATCTGGAATGGGATAAAAAACAAAACTTCATGAATAAGTGTATTTTCTAGTAATTACTATATAAATACATCAATGTATTAAATAATAGTAGGAAAAACCTCTATAATTAGGATTCCTTTCCCAAATAAAGAGATCATTTCCTCTTTTAATTTTCCCAAAATTTTATTATGGTGACCTACTGGAAGAAGTTCCACATAAGATTCCGAAAATGATGTTTCTCTCTAAAAAAATTAGGGCTTTTTTTCCTCCTTCGTAAATAATTATCACTTCCATCTATAATAAATTTTTACATGATACATTTAAATATAATCTATAACAATGATTGTTTCAAATTAATTCATTTGTATGCAAATAAATTATGTATCTATGAAATATCTATGAATCTAAATTGAGACTACTCAACATATACTTTTTACAGAAATATTACCATTAAGTTCCCTTATTCAAAAATCATTACTCAAAATGATAGGGGAAAATTTATTTCACTCCACAAACATGAAAGATAAAAAAATATTATATAGATCTAGAATCAAATAATTCATTACATAATTTTAATTTTGTATCAAATTAATTGATATCCTATCATTTAGAACTTCAACATCAACTGTATTTATCTTATATTCCTTTCCTTTCTCCTTTATATTTTTTAATGGAATTTGTTTTTGATTTTTTCATTTATTGGAATCCTTACTTGTATCCATAAAAGTAAAACATTATAAATTAAGAGTTATTTATATAATCTAATATCATCATTCATATGGAATTTATATTTTCATATGAAGAAAAATCACATTCCATTCCTATATTTCCCATAGTGTTTCCTTCCACAATAATTATATATTGGAAATTTTACCCATACATTATTACCTTTTCCTATATTTATTTTTATAGCTCCCTCAAACACCTAATTATTTTTATCATTTCCCAAGAAAATATATAACTTAGAGAATTCATTCCCAATATTGATAGACCAGGATATTATATCCTCTTATACCGAATTTTTTTTTGAGATTAATATCTTTATAATCAAAGTCATTTTCCCATCAAATATGTGTATCATACTTCCTATATAATGTGTGTAATGTAATGTATGAGTTTCAAACCATGTAAAATCATCTTTATATTATCATAATGATCACATGATGATCTATTATTTTCTTCTAGATATAGATCACAATGTTCCTACCAAACATGGTCTGACACCAACTGTAATAGAACTGACTCTGGAAAATCATATCTAGTGGATAAATTTCCATAATGGTGCATTATATAATATATTTCATGTCATTGGATTGAATTATTTAAAATTATTTAGAGACTAGATACATATATGATTATCACATTATAATAAAAACATTCAATACAATATAAAATTACAATATGAACATTATTATTTCTTCTTGTATATCCATAAATTAATTCAATTTCCACTTCATAGAACCATAGGTAAAGTAAAAATATAATAAAATTTGAGGTAAAATTCTTAATAAGTGAATGTGTTTAGAAAAAACTATTATAAAATAAATAAAACTACTGTAATATAGATGGAAAAAAATAAAAAAATATTACTTAAAATTAACATTAATAAAGGGCTCTATATCCAAGGATGAAATAAACACATAAATAATGAAATTATTAAAAATAATTCATTTCATAATAAATGAATTCATAATATTATACATCATAATATTTAGTTTGAACACTTATTCCAATATATCATACATAAATAGATAAGGCATATACAAAATTCACAAATTAGTCTGTCTCATGAGACATTCCTATGAATCAAAGGGGTTATCTAATAAAAGACCCTACCAATCAATTAATTAGACTAATTCCATCATTATATGAAGGAAATTAAAAAATATATATAACACGTGTCGACATAAAAATTTATATTGAAAAACTTGGATATTGAAATATATTATTTTCCTGAGTCAACAAATAGAATAACATGATCATAAGTCATCAAGATAAATATGGTTTATAAAATAAATTGAGTATATCTCCATTGATTCCTAAGCACCCTAAAATTATGTTAACAGAGATTAAAAACACCCTTACAAATAAATTTTAAAGTCTCTTTGAAAACAATAATAATATCATTATCTTTTGAACACATTTAATAAAAAAATACCATAATTAGTAGAATTATATTTTAATTATGGAACCATTGAACCATTTATATGATTAATGATAATGAATGTTGGTAATTATGGATCAAAAAAAATTCATCTATTAAAAATTAAAAAATATTACTTTAAACTTTGCAAAAAACAATTTAATGTTACCTTCACAAAAAACGTTAAAAGTTTCATTTTTAAATCCTTTCTAAAAAATGTAGAATATGGTCAAAAAACATTTACCCAATAATTGTAGAATATAAAATAAGTTTCTTTATATATTATAAATAATGTTTACATGGAAGATAAATATTCCCAACCCATAATTATAAATAATTTCATTTTTTCATAAAAAATATATTCTTTCAGTATTTAACTACCATAGAGAGTAAAAGTTGTAATGAAAGCATAAAAATAAATATATAACTAGAGGATAAAAAAATATATATTTTTATGATAAAAATATAATATAATTATCCTAATGTAAATTTAATAATATACAATCCTAAAAACGATTTTAGAAAAAACCCTTACCTTAAATTTCTTCTTTGTTAGATGCATTCCAACCACCTATATAATAAACTAATATAAATTATTTACTTATTTAAGAACAACATCAATGATTAATAATTTAGCATGATCACTTATATATCATTTATTACAATTTATTAAATAGTTACCATATTGGTTAAGTTTATGTTACATGTCTTGAGGATGTTCAATTCCTAATCCCAAGTCATCAGTAGGTTGTACATAGTCAAGTGGTCAATTATCCATCATCACCTAAATATTTATCATAATATAATTATCATTTTTATAGAATAAATAGTATATTAGTAACAAAAATTAAATGTGTCCATGAAAAATGAATCAAAATGTTTAATAGGGATGGTAGGCCATATCTACACATGAGTGACACTTTCATTTTTCAAATGGATTAAAATTAAATTAAATAGATAATTTTCAACAATAAGATAATCATAATAATATTAAATATATCAAATTTATTCTTTATATATATCCATATTACAATACATATAATGATTAAATGAAAAATTAATGACATCTCTTCGTGGAGATGGTAGTCCACACATACACATGAGTGATGTTATCATTTCCCAATATATGTAAAGGCAAGAAGAAAAATGATATATTATCATTCCAAAGTAGTAATTATTTCATAAAAGGATTATATATACATTACTTCTATTTTTTAACCAACCTTTTGAGGTGGTTATGAGGAAAAATACATCACTACAGGAGGTGGTAGTCCATACATTCACATAATCGATATTTTAATTACCTGAAGGACAGAAAATGAAATCAAAAAAGGCTTATTAAAAAGTATAATAAAATTTAGGTACAATATAGAAATATATGTTATTATGACAAAATTATTATGATAGTTTTATGGAAGTAATAGAATAAATAAACTTAAAACTACATGATTAATAATTATACCTATTCATTGGAAAACCTATTTCAGAATATACCTTAAGACTCAAAAGGCTGGTATTTTGTTTAGAAAATGACCAATAATGAATGGGGAGGAAGGTTGGGAAGGTATTTTTCAGATATTTTCCAAGAAATAGTTCACATGTGGTGTGTAAAAGTGATGAGATGAGGTGAAATTTTATAAGTTATGTTAGAGAAACACTTATTTTTTTCTTAACATTTAAATAACATAAATGTATTACTGATGATCATGTAGAACTAAATGAAGTGTATTTTTATGGTAAGGTTCGTTTTTTTGAAATATCCTCATCCAATATAAATTGATATAACATTTCATTATCATTATCATAATATTTCAAAATTAATTAACATGTTACACCATTTACTATGGTGATAATAATTTTCTATGGTAACTATTCTTATGATAAAATTTTAAAAACATCCCCATTAATAAATTTGAAAATAATAATTCAAAATGTGAAAACGATTTCTCTAGATTCAATCAATATAATTTTTATAAATTAATTTTAATTTAAAAATTAATGAAAATTGATGTTTAGAAAAATGACGATTTATATCTTAATGATAATTTTACACTATATTATCCATACTATTGAATCTCATGAAATTAATTGGATTATAATTAAAATTCAAAATATTATATGATATTTTTTTCAATAAAAACCCGAATTGATCCTTCCAAACACACTATTCAAATCAATGATAAATAAAAGTTCTTAATTAGAATAAAATGTATCTTATGTTCAAAAAAATAAATCATGGGTTCAAAAATAAAAATAATAGCGTTAAATGGAAAAACTTTCTCCATAAAAACAATTTTTTTCGACAAAAATGTGTCATATATTTTTTAAATCATGCTTATATCATAATGATGTTATAAAATTTTCAATATTGTAAAATTAGTATTTTCCCTAAACACCCAAAAATATATCATTTAAAAAAACAACCTCAAGATAAATTATACATTCTTAACAAAAAAATATATATCTATTTTATCCAATCAAAACTCTATGATTTAGAAATTTTAGTTTTAAAAATAACAACAAACTATTTTTACAATAATCTTAAAATAATATAATTTTCATTAGGTAATAGTTTAGGGACAAAGTTCATATCTACTATTGTAGGATCTTGGGTATTACAATATTTTCATTTTATTTATATCATTTTGATAAAATAATAAATGAGTATTTTTGATTTTTTGAAAATGAAAAATAATTATAAAAAGTATATTACATTAAAGTATTTCTTGAATTTAAATTTTAAAGAGATTTATTATGTTTATTCTAATTATTTTGATGAATGTAATTATTTTTTTATCTTTATTAAAATAATAATATAGAAAAAAGTAATTAATTTTAGAGATTTAAATGGAATGAAAAAAGTAAATTTCCATTTAGTTTATTTAATTAATAAGGATTATTATATCTCGATAAACAGTTTCCTAAGAAGAAATTTAACAACACTATTAAATTAGATAAAGAAATAAATTAGACAAGATCAAGAAAATATACATAATTTCAAAAATGGAAAATGGAAAAATATGTATAATGAAAATAAAAAATATCATTAAAAATAATGAAATTGAAAATATTATTCAGAAAAGTGATTGTAGAAGTTATGAGAAACCTATACGAAAGAATGAAAATCTTTTAGACTATTTATAAATAAAATTTAATTAAAAAA
This sequence comes from Viscum album, assembly GCA_963277665.1. Taxonomy (NCBI): domain Eukaryota; kingdom Viridiplantae; phylum Streptophyta; class Magnoliopsida; order Santalales; family Viscaceae; genus Viscum; species Viscum album. The sequence continues at coordinate 1,233,937,027 of OY728136.1, read as the reverse complement.
TTATTGAAAATAAATATATATATATGTATCCAATTAGATGAATATACATATAAAATTAATGTTATTAAAGAGATTTTGGAAAATGAAATCATACTGACCAACAAAATTATGAATGGAATAGATAAAAATGAATAATTATTCTTAAATACATTTCATAAAACATAATTAGGTTTATAAAATTATAATATCCAATGTAAATGTGATTGGGTTTTAAAAACATTAACATTAGTTTAAAGATAAATCTTATTTTATGTAAAATAAAACAATATATGTGAAATCCAATCACTCAAAATAAAAATATACATCGAAAAGATAATGGATAGATTTGATAATTTTTTTAATAAATATTACATCTTTAATAATTAATAAGAATAAATTTTATGTAGGTAAAAGAATTGTTCATTTTATTTTCTATAAAAAACACATTGATTAATAAATAATGATTAATACATGATATATTTTATTCATACAAAAATAATGATTAGATATTGGTAATTTTTACATAAAAATGGTCAAGAATTATTAAAATAGTATCATCTAATAGTGAATATAAAATAATATTATTATTTTAAAATATGTGTGTAGAAATATTGTAGACAATCCACCTCCATGAAAACAAAAATTGTAGCTTCATTTAAAAAAAATATCACTTTTAAAAATTTTAAAATGGTGACTCATTTGGCTCTAAAATATCTGATAAAAAAATAGAAAGGATAAGTACAAGAGAAAAAATCCAAATTTAATTTCAATTGAAGGTGTTGTGGATAATATAGACATATGACCTATGATTTTTAGTATTGTAGACATTTTTATTAAAAATATAAGTGATGGAGTTCCCCAAAATAAAGAAAGGGTAAAAAAATTAACTGGGCTAACTATTAAATTGAATATTTTTAAGATATTGTAAAGACCTAGATTTTTCAGGTATTTTTTTCATTATATGGGATTATTAAGAGTCTGCAAAAATTGACAGTGCTTGATTCTGAGGCCCGGTATGCCTGAAATAAAGCACTTAGGTTCCGCAGTGACCGGGATAAGCCCACGTGGCATCACATTTTCACCAAAACAAATGGCCTCTGAGCTGTTTGGGATACTGGGGGGAACGTTTCCCCCCTTTTCAGCTAGGGCGAACTACGGTCAGGCCACCCCCTTGTGGGCAGCGCCTCACGCGACTGGGCAGCCTACCAACGGGCCGCGCTATGCCTATGAACGAGCCACACCTCACACAGCCGGGTCACCCCCTTGAGGGCCTCCCCTTTGTAGGAAGACCTTTGTGGGCCACCCTATATGGTTCGGGCTACCCCCTTGTAGGCTTCCCTTTGCGGGCCGCCCCTTTTTGTAGGACGGAACGCCCTTGTGGGCCGCCCTTTACGGGCCACCCTTTGCTGGTTGGGCTGCCCTTCTGGGCCACCTTTGGGGGCCACCCCCTACGATCCGGGCTAGACCATGACCTAGTGGACTAATCCTGCCATGGCCCAGCCCAGACTAGGTCAGGCCGGGTCAGCCTAACCGAGTCGGACCGGACCCCGGCCCAACTGGGTTTAGAAGCACTTAATGGGCCATATCTTAAGAACAGGGCGTCCATTTATTGAACTTTCTATGGTGTTGGGATACTTGGATCGTAAAGGACCTTTTTTTACTTCTCTTTATGTTATGGAGATAGTTGGAGTATGGCCGGGTTGGATCAAACTCAAATCCAACCATAGCCCCAGAGTTAAAATGCTCATATCTCACAGATCGGGTGTCTGATTGATGCACCGTCAGTCGCATTGGAACCCTTAAAACATGGAGGCCCTTAGGTTACTCCATTATAGACCTTAATGGTGATCAAGGTATGACCGATATCTCAAGGGGCACATTCTATGGAACTCGAGTGCACCGGGTGCGGGGAATCCAGTGGCTGGCAGTGAGGCCAAGGTTGGAGACAGACCATACAAAGGTTAGTACAAATTGATCCTGTGTGGGTCAACACCAATCCTGTGTGGGTCAGAGCTCAGAAATATTATCTGGTTCAGTGCATACCAATCAAATTTGGGTCAGATCATGTGTGGGTCAGCGCTCAGCAATCCTCTGTGGGTTAGCGCAAACCAATCTTGTGTGGGTCATTGCGGGGGTTAGTTACCTATCGATCCAGTGTGGGTCAGATCCGGTGTGGGTCATTGAAAGAGTTATTTACCTATCAATTCTATTTGGGTCTATCTCCGTATGGTCATCAGTAGTGCCTCTTGACAAAATTAGATATTCTAGCTTTGTGATAAATCATCTATACTTCTTTACATCACTAATACCTGGTTTGAGCTGAGACTCTATTTTAAATAAGTCTTTTACCTATCTGGTACATTGTATCTTTGTGATGTTACATTTTTGGTATTCTTCCCTCATGTATGATATGAGTATTTCTTGATAACATTGGTATATTTATGGGCATATATCTTAGTAGGGTTTATGTCTTGATTTGTGGTTTTTCCTTTGTGGAACTTTAGGAGACCTACGAGGTCTTGCGGTCCTACTATGTATCATTATACTCACCCCTTCACGGGCTTCAACCACACTTGGTTGTTTCTTGTGTAGATGATGTAAAACATTACTTGAGGCTGAGGGAACCAGGACTGGATAGTGCTCGAAGGTGGACCATTTGGTGTGACATGACATACGGACTACTAATTGTGAGTTGTAGCTACCCTTCAAGTAGGATCTGTGTCATGCATTCTAGGAGTTGTTTTTCACTTTTCAGTTGTCTATACTTTTCAGTTATACTTGTACTTTTCCATTTGGGCTTTTATTCCACCCCCCTTTACATTCAGCACTCTTTTACGGTAACAGTTTACTTTTTGGTTGTTTCTTGTTGTGTTCTACTCTATGCGTTTGTACATATTTAAAGGAAAATCCTTCCGGTTTTAGGGATACACCTTTCCGGTGCTAGTTTCGAGCCCCTCGCCTATAGAAGGAAAACTTGGGGAAGTCATGGCATGGGCCATGGGGATGGGTCGTGACAGATATACACATAAAATTGATTTCAATATATTTATGATACAAGTGGAATATAGTACCACATTACTCATTATTTAGAGGATTTTTGGAAAACTATTATAATAAAATTGTAACAAAAGACAAGATCTCTATTTAATTAGATTAATAGAATAGATTTACAACTTTATTTTGATGAGGTTTCACTGAATTTAAAAAACATGTCATAGACCATTGATATTGGTTACTATTCATGCATAATACACTACTAGAAAAACAGGTATTTGCGACGGGCTATTTGCGACGGGATCCCGTCGCAACTGGCCTTTTGCGACGGGGGCCCGTCGCAAATAGCTCGTTGCTGAAAACGCCGTCGCAACTACACTTATTTGTGACGGGCCCGTCGCTAATGCCTTTTTTTGCGACGGTCATTCTTCCCGTCGCAAATAGTATTCCGTATTTTTGTAAAAAACTTTTAAAATAGTTTTTGCGACGGGTCCCGTCCAAAAAACGATTTATAAAAAAATAAAAAACTATTAATAATACTAGTATTTGCGACGGGCATCGTATCCCGTCGCAAATACTGTTGATAGTATTTGCGACGGGTCCCGTCGCAAATAATATTTTTTTTAAAAAATAAAAAACTATTAATAATACTAGTATTTGCGACGGGTATAGTATCCCGTCGCAAATACTATAAAAAAAATAAAAAAATAAATTACTAATAAATTATTTTAATTAATATAATAATAGAATTAGAATTTACAAATGAAAATAATAAATTATTTTAATTACTATAATAATAGTAGAATTATAATTCAAAAATAAAAAATAATAGAATATTAATAAATGATTTAATTAATATAATAATATTACAATTATAATTCCTAAATAAAAAAAATATTAATAAGTTATTTTAATTAATATAAAAATAATAGAATTAATTTACATTCAAATATTAAAATAATTCAAGTATTACAAAAAATATAATTAAATTATAATATTATAAAATTTTAATATATATATATAATTTTAATATATATATAAAATTTAATATTATAAAATATAAATAATATTATTATTCATATTAATATTGTTTTTTAAAAATATAATATTATTAATATTTTATAATGAGACAGAAACCATATTGGTAAATATTACTAATTATTGTTAATTATTGGTAATTATTACTAATTATTGGTAATTATTCCTAATTAATACTAATTATTGGTAATTAATACTAATTATAGGTAATTATTACTAATTATTGGTAATTAATACTAATTATTGGTAATTATTACTAATTATTGGTAATTAATACTAATTATTGGTAAATATTACTAATTATTGGTAATTAATACTAATTATTGGTAATTATTACTAATTATTGAGAATGTTTCCTAATTTTTCCTAATTTTTCCTAATTTTTCCTAATTTTAGGTATTTATTACTAATTATTACTAATTATTGCAAATTATTGCAAATTATTTGTAATTATTGCAAATTATTGGTAATTATTGCTAATTATTGCTAATTATTGGTAATTATTGGTAATTATTGGTAATTATTGGTAATTATTGGTAATTATTGGTAATTATTGGTAATTATTGGTAATTATTGGTAATTATTGGTAATTATTGGTAATTATTGGTAATTATTCCTAATTATTCCTAATTATTTCTAATTATTGGTAATTATTTGTAATTATTCCTAATTATTCCTAATTATTGGTAATTATTCCTAATTATTCCTAATTATTGGTAATTATTCCTAATTATTCCTAATTATTCCTAATTATTCCTAATTATTCCTAATTATTTCTAATTATTCCTAATTATTCCTAATTATTTGTAATTATTGGTAATTATTGGCAATTATTGGCAATTATTGGTAATTATTACTAATTATTACTAATTATTACTAATTATTAGTAATTATTGGTAATTATTACTAATTATTGTTAATTATTGTTAATTATTCCAAATTATAGATAATTATTACTACTTATTGGTAATTATTACTAATTATTACTAATTATTACTAATTATTGATAATTATTACTAATTATTACTAATTATTGGTAATTATTACTAATTATTACTAAATATTCTTAATTATTGATAATTATTGATAATTGTTCCTAATTATTAGTAATTAAATGAATAATTACCAATAATTAGGAATAATTACCAATAATTACAAATAATAACATTATTAGTATATTTTATTATTAATATTAAAATAATATAATTTTCTGATTTATATACAATTCTCCTTTCATCTGTGCGTTTTCTATCTCCACATACAAATAATACATGTGAAGACAGTAAACACACAGATGAAAAAAGAATTGTATATATATAAAAAATTATATTATTTTAATATTAATAATAAAATATACTAATAATGTAATAATGTTATTATTTCTAATTATTGGTATTTATTACTAATTATTAATATTTATTCTTAATTATTAAAAATTATTACTAATTATTCCTAATTACCATTAACTATGATCAATACTAATAATTTAAATTTATTAAGTAAGAAAACAATGTAAACATAATTAAATTACAACTAATTAAGAATAATTGAAACTAATAAAAAATTAAAAATAAATATTAAATTAAAATGAACATAAATACCTTGAAAATTGATCTGCTCTGATCGTTCTTCAAAACTTTAATATCATCTCCGAAGAAAAAAATTAAACTGAAAAAAAAACTCAACTCTAGAAATAGAAGTTTGAGAGCAGGAGAAGGTAGAGAATGAGAATGATTTGAAAAAAACGGATGGGGGTATTTATAGGTTAGATTAGTTGCGACGGGTTTATTTGCGACGGGATTCCCGTCGCAAATAGTATTTTTTGCGACGGGTACCGTCGCAAATACATTAGCCCGCATTAATTACGGTCAACGAGTAAATAGTTATTTGTGACGGGTCCCGTCGCAAATAACATACTATTAGCGACGGGAATACTTTCCCGTCGCAAATACCTTTTACCGCTGTCGATTATTTGCGACGGGAAAATTTTCCCGTCGCAAATAGTTTTCCCGCGATTTGGCGCGCAACGCGGGAAAACTATTTGCGACGGGGAAAGCAATCTCGTCGCAAATAAGTTTTTAACGGGACCATTTGCGACGGGATTTATTCCCGTCGCAAATAACCCATCGCAAATACCCATTTTTCCCGTAGTGATAGGTGAAATCAATATCTTTATGATTATTGAAATTAACTCTATGGATAATGGGATAATGATAAAGATAACATGGATATAAATGATTAAAATTAGAATATTTTATACTATATATCACAAATAAATTCCATTTCTTAATATTTTTCATAAAATATTGATTTATATGTCTCTAGTTATATTGATATTGAAAAAAATGGCTTTAAATGGATTAATTATAGCTAAATTAGTATCTATATGTGAAAAATATTGTTTTTTTTCAAAATGAATTAGGAAAAACCATATATAGTCTAATAATATTATGAAAAATAAATCTATTTCAAAAATAATAAAATTACAGTTGATAAATTTGTTTTAAAAAGATAAATATTTACAATTTTCATGGGAATCATGATTATGTTTTATGAAAAGAATAATTAATTTATGGATTTAAAAAATTTCTTACAAAATTAATATATCTAGAATAGATAATGAATTAATAAAATTTTGCATTATCAATTACATATTGAATATTTGTATTTATATATTTTTTCAATATTAAGTAATTATAAATATATTTAAAATTTAAAACACATTTTCTAATTTCATTTTATATAATGTAAATAATAAACCATTAACAACATAAATGAAAAAAAAAAATCATGTGTTTAGTACCATTATATCATGTTTTAGATGATGAACACTTAGAAACATCCAACCATTTATCTCCTCCAATATTAAACCACTAAAAATGAAATCTCATGATATATTTAAAAAAACCTTATTCAATTGAATATGTATTTTTCTATAATTATTATGGTGAATGTTGTAAGAGGGGGTCTTTAAATATCACATTATATTCCATTATGTTTATAAGTGATATAATAAACTACTTTTATAAAACATATTCATAAATAAATGTGCCACATTGATTTTAAGAATTTCATAACTTCTTGACCAACCCATGTAATATACAGAAGAAAATTTAAAATTATGATAAATTATTTAAAATATGTTATTAATCTCATAAATGATTAAACATAAGTTACTCTACAATAAGTAAATCATAACATCATTTTCTCTCAAAAAGATCATAGAATATGTAGTAAAATAAAAATTTAGTGCATATGATAACCAAAATAATATTTACATATATATATATATATCAATTAACGTAATACATAGCATATAATATTTAATGACCCATATTTTTATATATTCCACGGTATGTTAATCTATTACAGCTTCGAGTTTCCCATTTTCAGAATATCATTATATACCATAATTTTATTTCACAAACATTTTTAAAATCATATTCAAAAATTTCTAGAACGTTTGGAAAAGATTATTATTTTATGAAATATTCTATTACCAAACCCAATATTTATTTCACAACAATTTTTTTGACCCTATAATACATTATAACACTGATAATTATTAGTAATTTTCAATTCTTATATATATATATTCACATAGAATCCTTGAGAAAAATTTGAATAAAACTCAATCTATAATGTGAACTCGTGTAATCACCATCATACCCATGAATCATCACATGAACAAGTCAACCAAAGGTATCACCATTGATCTCATGTAAAATCATAAAAAACCTTTTTGAAGACATCAAAAAAATCACAACACATTGAACTTGCATATCTCATATATGTTAACTCATATATTATTGATTATCCAAAAAAATAATAATCAATAAATGTTGAAAACATAATGTATAACTCATTGGTATATAATATATCATGTGTACATAAACTAATAATAAACATATATTTATTCAGTCATATTTAATCATAGATTAAGATTCAGTAGCTGATATCAAAAAGGAAAAATAATATCATTTTAATAAAAAAAACCCATGTTTTTAAATACATACCCAAACACATTGTGATTTCCACAACCTCATAAATACAATATGAATGCTATCAATATATAATGTTTTACATGTATTATACCTCATTAACCTCATATAATATGGATTATATATACCTTTACTCCCTAATGTATATTATATATAATATAGATGTTATTCTTGGTAATAGATATTAGCAGTACAATTAAGTAAAATAGTCATACTTTATTTTCTTGTGTTAACTCTATATATCTATATGATCACCTTCTCTAGATAATCATAATATTTTATCACATCCAATGATATTTTTTTATACAAAAATATTAGACATATCTCAATGGCTTTTGATGATGGGTAAATTATTATCCCGGTGTTTTATAATAAATAAAGGTTTCATCAATGAATGATTTTGTAGAAATAACCATTAATTTTAAAAAATACATTATTTTATATTACCCACATTTATATCACATGGACCACCTATAGGGATAGTTAAAAAAATTAAAACTTATCTCAAAATTGTTGAATACCAAGGTATATCACATTCCTATAATGATTATTTTATTTCAATGGTTTTATTAATATTCCCATGACATTATAAGTCAGTTTATTATAGAATATTTAACCCGTAGAGAGGGTAAATCCTATAATATATGTTCAAAAATGATTCTTCCTCAATTTGGGATCTTGTTCTCTCTCCATGAGGAACATTTCAATTTCTCTTTATTCTATATAAATGATTGACTGGAGTAGTAATTAAAATTAGTAATTTTATTTGGATTACACGGAATGAACTATATCCAAGTAGAATGCATGTAAATGTGCATGTGCATAAGAATCACTAAAGGATCCCTACGTTACTTGTATAAATTTGGAGTTGTCTCACTAGTCATCCTTGTTCAATACCACTAACAATTTCATAAATCAATGTTATATTTTAATATGGAACTAACTAATTCTCTTGTGTACAATTTTATTCTCCATAAAAATATAATGAAAAAAAATCTAAAATGGTTTTTATAATCAACACATAAAATTCTGAATTAAAGTGAGATAGTGAAACACTAATAAAATTAACTTATTTGACCTTTAATCTTTTAGATTAGATTTGGGATGACACGTTGTTCTTCTTCCCTTCTGATTCTTCAAGTCACTATATATATCACTATATAACCAACACCAAATTAGTTCCCCAAATTAAATATATTCCAAAAATTTAATTCTGTTTATGCCTTTAATTCATGAATTGTGTCTTCAAAACTAAAAAACATCAATAAATTCATAGTTAACACTTACATAAGTATGCATGTGGTGAGGAAACACATTTTCCATATCTTACTACTCAGGTACCGAAATACTTTCATGACTTAGTGAACAATCCTTGGTCTTTTTTCCTTTAAAAGTATGAGCTCTATGTTCATGGACTTCTACTATAAGTTGTACCACATAGGTAAACTATATCAAAAATTTGACCTTAAAAATAAAAATATCACGACTCCTCACTGCTCACAAGTTAACACCTAGACTGAAACTCCCTTCTCCACTTCTATAGTGTATTCTCCAGGCCTTACACATAGAATTAATCTTCACTATACCTAGGGAAATGGTGGGGTCTCTCATTTGGGAGACTCCTTATACCCAACCTCGACCATCAATTCCTATCCACAACCTGGTGAAACATTAATAGCCATTTCCCCATGACCAGGTCATGTAACATGTATTGTGCCATGATCAGTTGTGCATTTTTCATTACAAACTTTCATGTCAATAATATCCACTATGAACATCATCACACCCATTTTAAGCATCTTGGTTTCTCATAAGTAGACACCACAAGCACCATGATGACTAATAGGGTGTGGTCTTGTCCATTTGAACTCTTCCAATGTAACACACCATAGGAAATGAGTGTGGTCACTAACTCAAATCATTTCCTCTTATACCGTGTTTTAGATAGCATATTCCATGGAATTGACATATCCATTTTGATAACTTACATCTCCGAACATCAGAAACACCTTCCTTCAACATCCCAAGGAGAAACCTTCAAAAATGATTCATCAAAAAAACCAAAACGTCTTTTGATATATTCTTGTTAACAGTCTCCCCCTTTGGGATTTTTGAGAACACCTCAAACACTCCAAGAACATATGGTTTTATCGTTAAAAGTACCACTATCATGATATGTATCAATATTCTACTAATTACCAATTCTATGCTTACATGATCCATTCTTGGTGTGAGAAACAAATATAGAATGAAATGTTTTTCCAACTAGATTCCTTGAATTATTTTATCAACCACACTTCTCTTACCTTAATTTTTCAAAGACATACACCCCCCAACACTTATCACTATACCCCATTTCATAAACACTGGGTAATCCACCCCCACCTTGTAATTGAACCAAAAGAAGTCACTTGTCTTAAAATTTTATAATATTCTTAGAAATAAAGTAATAAGAGGCAAGAAAACATACCATTCTAATGAGAGAGACCACGGGAAGTGGTGGTTACATCAAAAAACCTATTAACTGGATGGGCATGATTAGACTTCAATATCAATGGGAGTGATTGGACTCCAATATCCAAATGACTCTTCTCAAAAAACTACTTGTTGTAGTGCCTTTTTAATTATATATTCTAATTTATATCAAGTGGAAACATACTCCAAAATCACAATTAATAGCTCCACCTTCTCCTTTAAAAATTATATTTTCTCTTGAAATTCTTGGATTATGAGTGTTTATTTCTGATACTGTTCAAACTATATTTTTCACACATGATTAGGGTAATATAAGTCATATTTACACCCACATCATCATGTTGTTTCCTAATACATATAAACATAGAGGATGCATGAGTGGACAAAATGTATTTTTGACTCATGGTGATAAAGGATATGTAATAATTCTCTTTATTATTCTATGATATACATGATCTCCTATGATATAATCCCATGGATGACATATATTTTTTATCATTGACTAAACTATCCCAATTTGTAACATAAAATTTTACTAAATTATTCCATGGATCCTTATAATAGAACAACCCATATTTCATCATGTGATGTATGTATCGAAGAATTATTTTCCTGAATTTCATATGGATTAACTAAGGATAACCGTAAAATTGACTAGCTTAAAATGAGGAAAATAAATTGTCTAGTCAAGTGGAAGTCAAATAAAGGAAATTTCCCATGTTTTTTGGATAAGAATCCAATTTTACCTACTCTCATCACTTAGCATTTATCAATTTCATTCATATCTACCTAAGAGTATTTATAGGCATCAAATCATCCAAATTAAATTTTATTAAAAAAATCCTTGGAATAACCAGTTTAACATATGAATATCCCATTATTTCATTGAAATAACATCAACACTAGGAAAAATAAAATTTCACCAAACAAAGAATTATAATATTTTCCCCTCCTAATTTCTAAAAAAAGATTTCATTATTTTTCATCTCAACCTCTAAAAATTATTTCATCAATACTGATAAGCACCCTCATTCACTAATCATTCTCCTTCATGATATATAGGTTATGATCAACCCATGCTCTATTAAAATTAAGATTCTATAGCAATTAATCTAATCTTGAATACCATCATAATCATTCTTATTTATGGACATAAAATTAATTCATTAATAGATGTAATTTTCCATCATCTTCATCAATGATAAACCAAATTTATGTTTCAATATACAAATCATCTTTATGGAATAAATTTGATAAAGTAGATTTGACATTCATTATATAAACATTGAATCCCTTTTGAATCACTATGGCTAAAAAATTCAATGGCTTCAAGACATATTACCAAAGAAAATTCCACATCAACATCAATTCCATTTATTTAGGAATACACCTTCCAAAAAATCCATTCTTTATTCCAAATCCCATTTCTATCTTCATTAATATTATTTTGGGTCACCCACATGGTTATAATACCATTGTTATCACTTGACCATGGAAAAGCTTCCCATATCTCATTTTTCTCTATCTTATTGATTTATTAATTCATATACATGAAACAAATATCATCTTTTGAATCTTTCTTAAATAATTTTTGTTTCAATATAAACAATAATGATACTTCCTACTAATCCATCATTTTTATCATTTTAATTGATGATGTTCAGTCTCCAATAATTTTCCTTTTTTATTTCATCCCTAATCATCCATCTTATTGAACCTTATATAATTAATGAATCTTCCTAAACATCTCAGTTTTAACTTGAGTTATCTTCATTCCTTGAAACTCCCCATGACCATTATTCAGGTTCATCACTTTTAGATTCAAAAATTTATTTTTTTTCATGTTGAATATGCCTATTTTTTGTTGTCATTTTCCGACATTTATCCACCACCACATAATTTATAACAATCATTATGTCGGTTTTATTATTATAGAACTCATATGATTTTATTTTTGGTGAATAACCCATAAATAGGACATTATAAAACCAATATTAAAAGTTTATACTCTTCCTTTTATTGTTTTGAAACCACATACTTCCAAACTAACTATTGTACTGAAGTGATGGATTCCATCTATAAAATATTTCATATGGTATTATACCTTCATTTTTAAATAGAAATTCTATATTATATATGAACATTTCTATAAGAAAATATTCTTTCCAATAATTTTTAAAAGGTAATTCACTATAAGCTTTATCTAGGTATTATTTTTATTATGTGATTTCTTCTTTCGACTATACCATTTTTCTTGGGTGTTCAAATTGCCAAAACCTGATGCTAAATTCTATGCTTATCTAGATATTCCTCATCTTTATTATTTTTAAATTTAGTTCCATTATTGGTTTATAATATCCAAATATCCACACCAAGAATTTTTCAACTCTCCTATGATTTATAGTGATACATCTTTGCACCTCGGTCTTCTATGTGATGGTAATAATAAATTCCAAATAACTAAAATCATCAACAAACAACAAATAATACCCTTTTCCTTATATTTTTTCGGGTTATATCATCCCACAAAATATCATGTGAACTAGATTAATAAAGTTAATTAATTTAAATTCCTTATCTTTTCAGACATCTACATAATATTCTGTTTGATATCAATCACATATGTGTGTGTGATATTATGTGAGATAAGGAATTTCAAATTCCCCCCCACTTTTTCATATTCCCTAATGAGGTTTGTCTCAAATGTATAAACCCCATATTTAATAGCCCTTTATCTTCCTCTTTAGACACAATATATAAATTTCTATTTCTGATATGGTATACATTTCAAATCGTTATTTTTCCTTATAGAACTAGTGACCAATATTTATCTTTCACAGTACATAACATTTTTTTGATCTTCACAGCATATCTAGAGTCATACAATTGAATAAAACAAATAATATTATGAATTATCCCATCAAAAAGCAGAACATCATCTCACATAATATCTTTTCCTAAAATTTTATACTTTTTAAAACCAACAATTATAAAACCCACATCGTTTTCAAAACAAATAAAACCATATTTATTGTGCCTGATATTCAAAATTAGGTTTTTATTTTTAGTTATGTGTGATGTTCAGTTATAATCTAATATCATTAAAGTCAGCCTTTATATTTCCCGCAAGTAAATTTCAGCAACATTATCCTTATATGAATTCCATTTCTTCACCCATATTGGTGGTGAATGTTCCCACTTAACATTTTTCTTCATGAACTCTTATCCAACTTGTAATGATAAATATCTATTTAGATTTTATATGACTTTAGCAAAAGAATATGTATTTTTATTTTCTCCACATCAAGTAATTATTGATGAACTTTTTCTCATTGTTGACGTGCTAAAAATTTTCTTATATCTGAATCCTTCTGAAAAAACAATACAAATTAAAATAGAAATAATTAAATTAAATACTTTTTTACTTCTTGGATTTAGATTTATCCTAGAGATACCACATAGAAAAAGATAATTTATTGTAAGTTTGTCCCAATATTTCACATAAAAAAATATGACTCTTGATGCACTATAATTCTTATTGGCCGCATGATTTTTTTCCTTTTCAATGTTTTTATGATCTAGCTTCTTTTAGGGAGTCAGTGCGTTAATTTTTCAAATAACCACAACTTTTTTATTCTCATAAATAATATTTACAATAGATTTTACATTATAAATGAACCACTAAACATGAGGAATATGTATACACACATCCTCCAAAAAAAATTTAACTTCACTTGATGATGATTCCTTTGGATTCATTGTCAGCATATTGAGTGTTACTACTATTTATTAATCTTCACACATCCAATACAAATTCATAACATCTTATTTGAACATATTATTTATATTAATTTTTTAATTGATATTTTTATCCAGACCATTAAGGATTCAAGTTTTATCTTAAACATTATGTTTATATTCAACTTAATTTTCCTAATTTCTAGATATTCCATAGTTTATTTTTTCAATCTCTGATTTCATCTATAACTTTTATTAATCTTTTAAATACATGTAAATATTGGAATAATGCGTATTTTTTATTATTTTTTCTTAATAATTCATGTTATATAAGTAATTCCTCATGTTCTTCATGTAGATGAACCCTTCCCACAACTCCATATTTCTCATCATCAATATAATAAACACATGGATTATTTGTAATAGAAATCAAAACACCGTCAACCTTTAAATATTTAGTTTCCTCTCATTCACCTTCTCTAGAAATATATTATTATTTAGAAATAAAACATTTATTTTTTAAGAAACTCAAATAATAATTCGTTATATATTTTACACATTTTTTCAAGTTCTTGGGATTTTTATCTTCATCATTATCATAATATTATTATATTATGGTAAATTTATCCTCAAGATGTCCCAAAATTCCACATTTGATGAATAAAAGAGTAATTATGAACTTAAAACACCTTATTAAATTATTAAATTTATAATATTTGAAGGAAATAACCTCATCAACTTCCTTAATTTCTTGATACTCTTTAATAGAGATAATTTTTATAAAATTTAAGTCTTACTCACATGTACTTTATTTCATTATTGACTCACTTTCATTTTTATAATCTCATAAGCTAAAATAGTTCTATGTAAACTACCCAGCGAAATAAATTTTTGATCATATTCTTCTAGAAATAATAGTTTCACATTAAAAGGAGGGTGGAGTAATACCATGATCCTCTTTGTGATCTTTTCAACTATAACTACACTTTATTCTAGGAATATTTAATTTTGTGTTTCTAAATTGTTAAACTCTTAAAAATTTTGTTTTATCAGTTTTACAAGGATATTAACATTTATTCCTTTTAAGTCTCACATTTCATTTGGTTTTACGCTAATGAAATCATGATAACATATTCTCATTAAGGGTAAACATGGGACACAATAATAAAATATCATATATTATTATAAGAAATTAATAAGGGTATAATAAAAAGATAACAACTTATTAAATACATACCCCATAATTAAAAAATTTTAAATCATTATTAATTTCATAAAACATTCCCATAATTAGATACATAAGTTATAAGACTCTAGAATCACTAATAATCAATTATGAGTCATGCAAGAATATAAAAATAATAAAAAATTGGATTTTGTTGAATAATTATAACCATTTAAAATAAATCAATTATTCATGAATCACTACCAAGACCATCATCACATAACGGAAAAATTCTCATAATGAATTGGGTTCACTCCCACAAAAACTTTTCATTCATGTAATGGGTTCATTCCCCACCCTCTTCTCATTATTGGAATGTGTTAACACCCAATCCTATTTCATATTATCACATGAGATATAAATATTTTCCAAATGAATTATATAGCTATATAATTTTGGTTAAACCCATCTAATAATGAAATATATACGATTTAGTTTCATTATATAATAAAAAAATCATCATTCCATCACAGATTAATTAACCCATGAAATGAAATCGTAATCATGAAAACATCCTTTAAATACCACTATTATACGAAATAGATTTAATGATATAAAATGGTATAACATGAACATGTCCCCTGTAAATAATAATAACAATTAAGGATGTTGATAAAGCTGAAATATAAATTTATAAAATCTTTTGTTATATGATTTGAAAATTAAGAGAAAACATCATTTTATTTTAATAACATTTAAAAAAATTCCCCAAAAAATATTATTTTATATTAAAACCCTTAAAACATATAATTGAATAATCATGATGAATAAAATACTTTATGATGATAAAAATTATTCATGCCATAAATTTTTTAAAACAATTATTCTTACACTTTTGTAATAGATGAAAAAAATGATCTGTTCAAAAAAACATTAAGAATATTATTTTTTAAAAACATTGTAAGAAATTAAAATATAATAAATATTAATTAAAATATTAATAAATAAATTTAAAATTAAATATTTATTTATTTTATATAATCTGTACATGGAAGAAAAATATTATCGACGAAAAAAATGAAGAAATATGGTTAGATTTTATTAATAAAATTATTTTGATCGTTTGTTGGTACGAAAGAGGTTAAAAATTAAATAATACTTTAAACTATAAAAAATATTTGTATAATAAAATATATTGTGTTTATGAAATATATATAGTTCACCATCCTTAATTTATATTTAAACATGAACAATCTTGATTAAAAATGAGATTGCAACATAAACCCTTACCTCATGTCCCAACATACATCATACTAGATCTAAAATCATGTATGATGAGTATTGATTTATTATAAGTGTATATAAGAATAATATTAATAAATATACTACTTGAAATTATCTTTTCATAATTTATAATCACCCACTAATTAATAATTCTCTACTAAAATCAATATTTGGGGTGTCGATTATTTTGTTTTTCATGCATGTTTCAGTCTTTTAATTATGGTCCTTTCACCTTGGTCATGGTTTAATCATATAAAAAATAATAATATTCTATTAAAAACAACATTTATTCATTAAAATTTATTTTATAAAAATTCATGTAAGAAAGATATCGAACATAAATTCCATCACCTTGTGGAGGTTGTAGTCTGCACGTACACATGGCTGATGCATACAGTTTTTAATGAATAAGAAAATTTGAAGATAAAAAATTTCATATCATTGAAAATAAAAAATAAATATAAAAAATATAAGATATATTATCATTAAATAAATCAATATAACCACCAATGTTAGGAAGTGATGAAAAATGAAACACCTCTCTTTATGGGGATGGTAGTTCGCATATATGCATTAGAAAAACATTTATATTCCCTTGAATGGATGGAAGAAAGAAAATGGTTATACCATTAACATTAAAATAATTAAGTAGAGTTGATACACATATTTTATTATATTTTAATATTTAAATGTGATTTAGTAGAGTTGGAAGAAAAAAACATAAAATAATCTGATTAACTCAACTACCTCATCCTTGAGTATATTCCTTTGAAATACACCTGAATCCCTCATACTATGGTATTATGGGGATACTAGAAAATCAAGGATAGGGTGAATATTTTTGGGATGTTATTTTAGTGGGTATTTTTTGAGATATATTTTTCAATGTGATTTAATAAGTGAGAAGATGTGGTGCCCTTTTATAAGTTAGGGGACTGATACCCCTGTAATATTAAGATCTTAAAAAATATAATAAATGAAATCCACATGTAAAGTGGAAAATAAAAATAAATATACCAAAAATAAGGATATTTATTATTAAATATTTTCAAAAAATCAGGTAATGGTATTTTTTGAGTTATTTTATACCTTTTCACTTAGATTAACACCTTCGTTAAGCATTTTAAACCATATCATAGAGATATTATTTTTATCATAGTCACAATTATAAATTTATAAAAATTAGTTTGAAATTATTAAATAATATTTAATATGACTATTAAAAATATGGAATATATTTTAAAATATTCAAATCCACTATATAGTAGAAACTATTTTTAAAACAGGTGAGAAAATGTGTAAAACCAATTTTTTGGGAAAAAGTGTTTTTATGAATAAAAATGATTTTATTCTCATAGGATTTCTAGTAAAAACCATTAGAATAATGTTAAAATATTTTATTTAATTTATTATATAATAATATGATTAAAATAATTCATAAATATTTATCAAATAAATTTATTATGATAAAAATATATTGCACACAAATAAAAAGTTTCTCATAAAAATATCTATTTTTACCAAAAAAATATGAAATCCTTATTTATAAAAAATATAAAAACAATTATGAAAGAAATTTAATTTTTCTACATGTTTTAATGATACATTTACATAATTTTTATACCCAAAATAAAAGAAATTCTCTTTTAAAAAAATAACAAAGGATAAAAAATATAAAAAATTTATCTAAAAATTACTAAATTAACATTACTTTTCATTTATCAAACATTTAATGTATATAATTATATGATTTTATTTCTTTAATTTTATCAACAATGTTATTAATATCATTCCACAAAAGTATTATATTTAATAATGTCTTGAATAATGTCTTGAATTTTATATCTTAATAAATTTATAATGTGTTATAAGGTGTGTTATCTGTATTTTCAAATTGAAATAAATTTATAATAATGTCTTGAATTTTATATCTTAATAAATAAACCTAATTTAATTTCTATGTTTTTTTCATAGGATATTAAACACATAAAATTTATTAAATATAAATATATTCTAAAATCTCAGTGTATTTAACGCACCTTGTAACACATTATAAACCCCTTTATGGAGTTCTCCTTGTTAAACAACTTAAGAAACTTTCTAATATATGTTTTCTGAATCAAAATAATAAACCTAAAAAATATACCTCTAAATATTATGAAATCTAGTATGTAGAAAAATTCACCCCATGCCTTCCACTAAGAATCATATTATCAACTAATCATTTAAAGAAATTAAAGCAAGGATATAAATTATATTTATTATTATAAAAACACATATAAATCTTAACTTATATAATCCCTATCAAAAACCAGAATATATAAAAAATATTATTCTATACCTTTGATGAAACATAACCCTCTCAATGCGACCTAAAAAAATATTCTAAATTTTTTATACTATATTCAATCCAGAAGTGGATCATTGAAACGTTTATACCTTATATACAACATTTGGATCCACGAAACCCTCTAGTTTCATTATATGGACATACGTAAACATATTTACATTAATTAAATGTATTTTAACATCAATAAAAAATTATTTTTTATTTATAATAATGCACAATAGAAATTAAATTTGAAATAGAATTTATCATTATTACTAGGGAAAATCGTTCTTTAGAGACAATAACATGAATTTTATTTTAACTTTTCACCACCAAAAAAGATTTATATATATAATAGCTATTTTGATTCTCAATTATATTTAAAAAATCGCAACTTAACACTATGTTTCATTCCACTTCATGTGTTTTGATAATGTTCTAAATTTTATTTCTATATATGGATTCTATTATAAGCATCACGGCCTCAAACCATTTATCAAAAAATAGACATATTTATATTTATTCAATAGGTTGCATGTATATCTTTTATGAACACTACATTAGTATCATTTTCTTAAAATAAATATATCTCTCAAGTACCTAAAACATGATTCTAAAAATGGTGTTTCTTTTGTATATATAAGGTTTTAATCACATTATTGACCCTAGGTAAATAGCTGATCTTGAAAAAAACATTCAATACCACAACATGTAATTGAAAAACACAAAAAAATGAAAATTTTAAAAATATTTAAATCAAAGAAAAATAATTAATTCTTTTCCCCTTTAATATTATTTTGTTAATCTAATAACCAACACCTTAGTGGGATCCTCATCATCATAGAGGAGGAAAATTTGGGAACTCATTTTGCTGAGGAATAAAATATTTAATTAGGCACCAATCAGATATTTTATAAAATAAAATGTGGGCTACACACCTCCCAAAATCTATTTATATAATTTGGAGCTTTAAATATCCTCCAATGTTCATTCCATGAACTAAAGAGCCTCTAAAGGAGTCTTAAGTCACAAAAAACATGGTAGGTGTATGAATGAACCTCTATATTAGTTAAATCTATAAATAGATGTGATTAAATGGTCACACTATTAAGAATTAAAAAAATTTCAATGGACCTTTATATACCATTAAATCCATCCAAATCCAAAATACAATTTTTATTTTATTATATCCTCATTTTAATTTTAATAAAATAAACAAATAATTACTTATCTTATAATTAGAACAAACTGGGACATGAATTGAATACCAAAATCATATATATGAGAAATTTATTAATGAAAATCAAGGTTACAATACATGAATGAGTTGTAATGATCTTACAACATCAATTAATTTAGTGAAATACATGATAAAGTAAAATAAGAGCACATATAAAAGTACACATACCATCATACCAGTCCAAAAATATCATTTCATCAGCCTATAAATCACCACATCTAATCAAGACAGCCACTCCATGTGAACATAAACTCTTCACAAGCATGAATCTATAGCAACCAGCAGACGCAACAATAACATTACATTAGCAACAATATCATCAACTCTATTAATTATCAAATAAAAGAAAAGTTTAAATTTTGAGTTCCCTCGGGTTCTATATGAAGCACTACCACATCATCATAAAGTAAAACACAAATGCATGTGAAAACCATCAAGTGTAGTTCAACAGACAATAAAAAAGACACTGGAAATCATTAAATCAAGGATCTCATTATCAATGTAGAGAATACATTGACCATTACACTATAAATGGCTCATCAAAGCATCACTACCAAAATCTTGAAATTAAAATCATCATTTTAAGAATGACTAGTCTTCTATTAAGCTTAAATAATCCACACAAAGGTCCAAAATATTCAATGAGAACCACTTGAGAGAGAATCTCCTAATTAGTAACAAGATTCACAAAAAAATTAATTACTAGAAGGAATCCAGATGAACAAGAATCATAGATAAATAAAGTAAATTGTTAAATCAGTATCTCAGTAACATTGAAACCATAGTTTAGTGTTTCCCATTAATTTGGTACATCCCCACTTTAAGTAAACCAAATGCATCCAAAAAACCCCTTTAATCAAAGTGTCACAAAAAGAATTAAAGTAGTAATTCATGAAAAAGAAATCACTTCTTCCCATGACTTTTATATTCAAAAGTGCATTAATTCATCAAAAAAATCCTTCATGTACCTGTAGGATTCCAAATATTAATTGGTATCCAAAATCCATATGCGTAATCGAAACCAAGATCTAGTTAGTTCAAACATAATATAAATCCTTCTTCTATTATATGATATATTATTCTAAAACATCCACCATGGAAGTGAAAATCCCACCATAGAGAAACTAAATTAGGTTCATGATAATCAAAAGATCAAAACAAATTGAATTCCAAGAGATGATTCTTTGTAACAGTGCCATGCTTCAACGACCAGTCCAAAAAAATAATCTAAATATCTCAAGATAAAGAGAACAAAAAAATATAGCACAACATAACTCTCATAAAATATCAATATTGTATATCCTTTAGAATATAGAGACGCAATATTTAAAACCTTCATGGGAAAAACAAAAATCATCACAAAAATAAGATACATCATGAAGCACTTTAAATGGGGAACTGAAAATGTTAGATATGAACATATTCAGTCATTATCATGTGCCTCGGTGAAATAAAAAATAAGATGTATTCCAAAACCTCAAATTAAAGTGTCTAGTATTTCAATATCAACATTATTCAAGAAGAAATATCTTTACAAAAACATAGAAATAAGTGAAAGAATACCTAAATTAAAATCCAACCAAATCCAAAAATCTAAACTAAGAGGCATTGTTTCAGCACTGAAAACCAAGAATGCAGTCCTCAAACACGGTGACAAAAAAAAGAGTAATTTCCATGGAATTTCTAAAAAATTAAATATAAGATTTTAATAAATTTTATCTACTAATTTGATGAACATTTTATTTTTAATTTAAAGATATTGATATATGGTAATTTTACCATTAATATATCATTTTAATACTATTACATCTTTCTCATCCATCCAAGATTCTAGTTCTTCCATCAAATCCCCATCAAACTAATAAGCATCCTTTATAAATGTGTCATATTTTCATTATAATTAATGTCACTCAAGATATTTTCACTATAGTATATACTATATTTTTTTATCAACCTTAATATATATAGGAATAGCAATATTCACCTTCCTAAAATCCTATAAATATCTTGTATTGGTTGTTTTCTTGATATTAGAGTAATCTATGTGCTTTCGAGTCTTCTTGGGGTTTGGAGTGATGAATACATCTGAATGAATAATTGGGTTTTTACCTTTATTAGAGATTTATTTCAAGTATGAATCCTCAATTAGACAACATTGATCACAGTAATAATGTAGAGATTCACTACAATTAAGGGTGGCACTTTTTTCCTCCCCTAGAAAAGAATCGTGAGGTTCACTAGGTTCCCCCACAACCCCCACCAGGGTGGGGGGATCAGTGGTGGCACCTAATGAAATGTGAATATAATTAACAAAATCCAAAAGGTAAATGGACTTAGAAGAACGTCTCATTGATTTTCCTATATGTTCATTGTCGGCAACTGGAGTCTCAACCGTATTAGGCTTCTTATAGACTTCATTTTGTCTTCTAACAGGATCTTGAACCCCCAAAGGTCTAGCAGTATCTGTATGACTATCATTTCTATCTTTTGGGTCCTGATTCATTTTTCATTTTCAAACCATTTTTTTATGTGTCATAGTACATGATACCCTACTGTCACGATCATTGAAGGTGTGTCCAAGATTATGGAAGCACTACAACAATTAGGGAATATTTTCATAAACCATTTCTTAAGGAACCAAGAATTTACATTTTCAATCCATATCAGGGATGGGACCATTTTGAAATGTCATTCTCATCATAAACCCTAGAAAATGATTTTATTGAAAGATTCCTCATTCCAAAGTATAATTATAAAGAAATTCTAATGAGGCTGGAAATCAAAAATAGGGAATCTTATATAAATAGGAGGAAGGGTATAATCTAGAGAAAGTAACCCATACCTGAACAATAATATATTATATGTGGGGATAAAAATATGGTTTCCATTTTATAACATTCATAGAAGAGCCCCTGAAAACCAATGATCATATTTCCCAAAGTCTATAGCAATAGTTTTCAGAAGATAAGTGAAAAGTAACATTAGATGATTTTAAAAAGCTAATATAAAATCTTATAAAATCAATTTCTTTAAAAAAAATTCCTCAAAATGTTCAATTATTACCTACGTTTGAGGAATTTCATAATGAGCACAAAGTATAAGTCTGGGGAAGAAAGTTAACCACATTTTTAAAAAAAATAAATCATAGGATATCCACTATGGAAAAAATTATTTGGCTCTATGTGTGAATCAATATATATGACAACACCCATGAAAGTTTTAGTAGGCTTGAAATATTTTCTAAAAACAACTTCGATGAAGGATCAAGGATTTGTGTAATGGTTTCTTGGTTGATCACCCAAGAGTGGGTTTGGAAAATCCACAACACCATGGGTTCTCATCAACTATCTAAACCAGGATTATTTATATTATAATGCTATATTAAATAATGGCTTAAATGACCAATATTTAATTAAATATTTCTAATTTAAAAAGTAGATATATAATTTTTATTTACAATAATAATGGAAATATTTACACAATAGATACTCAAAATAGTTAAAATAATACTAGTTATAATAATATTATGTCTAGCCCAAAGGGACCTTTGGAAATATGGAAATCATTATAAAACTCATTCATAAACATAAAATGTTATAATTATCTAAAATATATTCATGCATAGAGAAACTAAAAATGGATTTAGTGTGATCTAATCCACTAAATATTCATTAGAAACATTAATTTATCCCTACCATCGAGAAATATAATTAGGCATATGAAATTTAAATCCTTTTTAGTTTATTTATGTTTATCTATCCTCAAGATGACTAAATATTATATAATTACATTACATGTAATAAAAATAATATTGTCATTCACATAAATATTTGAACCTCAATTGAGGTCCAAGATGTTATAAACCATCACAAAAGAGGACATATTCTATATTTTTCAATCAAGAACGACTTCATGATTACTTTTGTAATACCCAAATATTTTAAAATAAGACTGTGTTTGATATTATAAACTATATGCTACATAGATCTTACACGATCCACAAAATAATATTATTTTAGATATGATCACTATAACTTACCCAATGTGTTTGTGGGCAGGAATAGGAGTGACTTAATTGTGAAACTCACATACAATATTCCTACTAAATAATTAATTATTGTTTGCATCTAGGAAATAAGAACTCATTTTTTAGTGAAGTAAATTTATGCTTCAAAAATACCTTTCCATCAAAAATTGTTTTTATTATTTTATGTGATGAAATAATATAATTAATTTCTAAAACTATTGGACATTTTATTTAATAAAAAAGATATAAAATATGAAATCGGTATATCAAAATAATCTTAAGGTGTAATTTTTTTATTTTTATGAAATGATTAATTTTTTAGTGAATTGTTAAAAATAACAATTTTAGAAGAAAAAAAATATTTCCATTAAATTATATAAAAATTCCCATTTTTATTTGAATTTATTTTAAATTTTTTTCCTTTTTTTAAAATATAATCAAATTAAGGATATTTCAATACAAAATATGCTTACATTATCAATAAAAACATTTTTACTTAAATATACATTTTTCTAAAGAACTATTATACATCATATTTTATGTGTTTATATTAAATGTACTATCTTCCAAATATAAAAATTTATTTTTATAAAATTTATTAAATAATTTTAATTAAAATTTTATAATTTTAAAATAGGTCAACATTATTTATTTTCATAATGAATACTAAACTAGGTAAAATTATTGTCATCCGGGAAAAGGTAAAACAGATTGAATAAGGTTAAAACTGTGGAATAGGGATTAAAAATACACCATAAAGATTTATATATTCAATTTGTGGATTTTAAATAAATAACACCCTTAATATATTTCAAAATATTTCATTATTCTCCATTTTCTCTAATAAATACTATTATATTATTTTATTTAAAGGAAATTTATAAATGTCTCTAATGATTTTAAAATATATTATATTTTTTTACAGAGATAAAATATGTTATTATTGGTTATAAATTGATATTTAAAATAATAATAAATTTATATTATGATACAAATTTATTTTCTATTTTTTAGTGATTATATTATTACCTTAAATTTTTTCTAAATGTTGAAAAAAATCTTGTGGAAGTAGTTCAAAAAATCATGTTAATGAATTTACGTACTATAAATATGATATTTTTTGGGTATTATAAAGATTTGGAATAATTTTTTAGATATATATAATATATTTTTTTGTGTTAATGGTTTAATTAAAAGTATACTTGTAACACCCCAGGTAAATAAAGAATATGACATTTTCATATTTTTCCATATTTGTGAATAAAATATTAATATGACTTTAAAGGGGATGATATGCTCGATGGCGTACCCAACACGCAACAACGAGTTTCTTGGGAATCTTACGTTGCACTCTAATAAAATAATTTTAAATGGTAGTTAACATGTAGCCATTGTATTGGCGGGAATGGATAGAAATAACTAAGATATGATTATATATGTTTTTATATGTTTTTACATTTATCCAATAAAGGATAGAGGCTTAAAATACGGAAAAATTCAATTTTAGGCGTATATGCCCTAGTTTTCACTAAAGGTTCACTTATCACCTTTTGATGTTGAACCATAATTAAATATAGTTTTGTTCACTCTTAAACATTATTTTGGACCAAATAAAACTCTTACTAAGAATCGGGACATCAAATTTTACTTTGTGTAATTTTTTGGTATCTTTCCGATAAGGTTCTTTTTTTTAATGAATAGTGTAAAATGTTGTATTTTAGTTCAAAACCACTTTTTAATCTAATTTATTTATATGATTAGATAATATTTTGAATTGTTTTTAAAGTGAAATTTGAAAATATTTTTACCATTAAATCCAATAGTGGTCGTTGGAATTAATTTCACTTTGAAATCAGACTTAAACTAGTGTCAATCTTTTGATACTTATTGTTTTATGAAAACACGCTATTTGCGCTGACAGCGGGAATTAATTATTAAATTAATTAATGTGAATAATATGTTTTGAATTTTGTAAAATGGACTTCATTTTTGAATTCGTAATATCAATTATAGCTTAGGGTGAATTTTTGGGATTTTTCTGAAAAACTTCAATTTTTGATGAATAGTGAAACCACTAAGTGGTAATCAAGCAAACTGATTTTTCAGTTAAATGAAATTTTACCACTAATGTGTATTGAATTTTGAAAATCCTACATACATGGTTGTCATTAAGAAGTAAAATGTGGTTCAATGAGATTATAATAATTTTTTTGGTGAATAGTAACTCATTAAGTTCTTAATCGCGATTAGTGGTAATTAGGGTAGTTTAAGGTATAAATAATGCTTTAATAATATAAAATGACCTAGACACATGTCCCAACCTTATTGGTTGTGTCATGGCCGACCAAGACAAGCCATGGGTCAACTTGGGGACCCCATGGATCCACTTTGGTTGGGAAATGACATAAATAACATTTTATTTAATGTAAAAGAAAAATTGACACAAATATGATATGTTTTACTAAAACAATTTTTAAGTGGGGTTACACAAGTCCAAATTTTGATTATAAATAGTCATTGGAAAGCTAAAAAGATTTACTATATCATAGTATTTGTTTTATAATTTTTAGACATTAAATAAATTTAATTATTTATGACATAATAATGATGCAGCGATGACATCATTATTTGACGATTTAAATAAAATAGAAAGATAATGTAAAATCTATAAACTACACATGTCCAAACCCAATTGGATGAGTGTATTTCGAACCCTTATCACCTTATCCACGAATTCCATCAATGTGGGACCTTTTAAAACCGAAACACATTTTCAAATAATGTAATGTTTCTTTACTTTCCAAAAGTGCCCCTCCTCTCCCCTTATAAAAGGCCCCTACCTCTACCTCACTTCACACACTCTTAAAGCCATTGGCTCGGCTAAACCCTGCCCATTTTCTCTCTCCACATCTCTATCCTCATCCTAGAGGATTCCCTTTGGGCAGAATCCTTTCAAAGGAAGCCTTTAGGCTCAACTCAAAAGGAGTTACACTTTTAAAGGTAATTCATTCTCTCATGTTCATTTGTTTTATTTTGCTTCTCCAACCCCCTAAACTCTTTTTATTTATTTATTTTGTAACAACACCAGTATCTTCAATATAATAGGATGTTGTTATAAGATTTATTCTAGCTACAATCTCACACAACTACATCAAATGGTTAAAGAACATACGGTTTCCGTGGATGGCGAAATTCTGCCTCCCGAAACGATGATTGTTCAGTACTCATTTAACACCTTCAAAGGTGGCCATTATGATGTCACTATTTTTATATATGATATATAATATTTTTATGTTTTACTTATGCTTCTGTATTTTTCATTTGTGTCTTACCTTTATGGCTTCCATTATGGGTATATGCGATATCTTCATTTTAGGAAGTGCGGACTACCGCCTCCTCAAAGTGATTTGATTCGTTAAAAACCATATGTGGGATGTATAAAGGATGGAACTATGATTTTATATATGATATTATACTGTAATTATAATATACCTTTATATCATTATGATTCCATTCTATAAACAATGAAATAGAAATGGAAGTAGCGTTCATGCGTACGTACGGCTTACCGTCTCCATGAACGGTGCATTTCATTTCTTACCTCTAAATGATTATGTAATGTTATAAATGCATGCATGTACTGGATATATATGACATATATTATATCTACATCATGAATACAATTCTGTTTATAATAAACATTTGTCCACACGAACAACATGTAATTGTAAGAAGTCCACTTTCGACTTAAGAACCAAATATCGGCAAAACAAATATTATTAACTTAAATGATTACATTATGTTTATGACATGGTAATAAGTGGTATAAAAGGAATAATGAACTTGAAAAAGGTTCTTATGGAAGTAGAAATTAACTCAAGTTTATTATTCAGGAGATTAAAGAACGATCAAGTGAAGTCGGACCCGAGGTAAGGGATCCTACAACTCTCTTTCTTTATAAGTACACTCTTTTATGTCATTTCTTTTAAGCTCATATTTCTTATGATTGGGATGTTCTTTTATATTACTCCTACTGTAATTTTTATGTTCATGTGATGAGAGACCCTATTCTCTCTCATCAATCCATTTTGGAAGTTTTGAGTGGCGCCGTTAGGCTGCCGAACTTTTGTAAGGGATTTTTCATCTCACTTTCATTCCCATGAGATTTATGCTACATTTGCCACAAATTCCATTGAGTGGTGTATGTACTGACCTTTATTCTACTCTTTGTGTAATATACTTTCGTTTATGAGTATTTACATCAATGACCTATTGTCTTTCTTTCATGGGGTGTATGTTTTGAAAGATACCCAAGTCGGTAAGGGAACCTTTCACCCTCCTCTTTCTTTTTAAAAGACTTCTTTTATTGGGTCTTTTAATTTACATATTGTTATATTGGGATATGTTCTCATATATCCTTATTGATGTAAATTTTATGTCCAAGTGATGAGATACACTTTTTATCTCTCATCAACTCATTCTGATGTGATGTCATTAGGCTGTCAAGGGGACTTTTTAACCCAATTTCGATTTCTTTGGGTTCAACATGTAGTCATTGAATATGTCATCCATTGAATATGTGTGAATGACCTTTTATTGTTTTACACTTAATATCCACTTATATTGGGTGTATTTATATTTGTCACACATATTTTGGAGATTGATTTATCCTTGATTTAAGGATACCTTCTTTATAAGGGATTTCATCACCTTTTACATCCCTATTGAGACTTCATTGTTGTCATGCACCAATTCACTCTTATATGGTGTATATACTGTCCTTTGGGATATTATATCATGGATTCCTTTATTCCCATGATATTACAAAGTTTTGACTAAATGTTATTCCTCAATTATTGTATTCAAGTGTCTCTAATTTTGGTAAAACCCCTTTAACCAAAATATCGTTTTAAATGTTTTAATTATTCGTTCTTATTAATATCCATGTTTTCAAAGTGGTTTTAAGGATTTATTTATATGGATATTAATGGTTTAAAATTTTAAAAGCCTCAAGGTGGTATGGGACACTTTGATTCAAAAATCTCTTTATTAAATGTTTTAAATGGTTTTGAAAATGGTTTTTAATGGATTCATTATTTCAATATCTTAAACTGTTATATTGTGATTGAAATGTGGAAATGTTATGTTTCCTTTATTCATGTTTTATGTGATACAATTATGTTATGGTTCTTGGGCATTATTATGAAGAACGGGTGGTTCCGTGATAAACTAAGGGCGGGTGAGCCCGATATAGCTCTCTAATGCATTGGGTAACGCGGAGGAGTGAAACGTTAAGGTTTCTCCGAAGAGATTTAGGGAATATACTGTGGTGGGTATTCCAAATGTAACCAAGAGGGTTACTCCCTACGTAAGAATGTTATGAATGCCTCAAGTTACCTTTATGTCTTATGTTTTCTATGATTTATTCATGATTTGATATGCCTATGTTTTATGGGTAAAGTATGAACTCATTCTTATGTATATGTGTACCCATGTTTCCTTTCCATATTTTTCTATCCCTTACTGAGCTTTTTGTGCTCATCCCAAGTTTTTGAAATGTTTTTCACAGGTCAAGGGAAAGGTACATGATGTGATGATAGTGTCAAGGATGTGTCAAGAAAGAATCCGTGTTATATTTTAAATATGTTTCCGTTGATGGGAAGAATGAATACTGTCTTTTATGTAACCACTTTGTTTAAATGTGGAATGTAATGCAAGTTTCATGATCTAATTCTCTAAAACTCTAAACCTGAAAAGATCCTCAATGTGTAATCTTGTAATAACTCAAGATTAAGTAAGGTTTAAGGCTGGGGCCTTATAGTTGGTATCAAAGGTCGGTTTAGATAACTTTAGAGGTTAGGGTATTCTTTAAGCATAAGTGACATTACCATAATGGTTAGGATTTCAGAAAGAGTCCTAGTTTTAGATAAAGTGAATGAGTAAGTGTATCTTAGTGTTTACCCTCCTCATTAGTACATGATGGTTTTGTTGATATACTCACACTGACCTTTTTGGTTTTAGTAAATGGCTGGATCTAGCAGGCACCAAAGTAACAGTGGATGTGAAGGAAACTGTGACAGCTTTTTGAGCAAGCAACTGAATGATATGGGAGATGCAATGAGAACTCTTCTGTTTATCCTCAACCAACTATCTGGAGTCATGATTGACCACCTAAACCTTGGAGTTTTCTCTAAGGCATCATATATGCAAGAAACAAATCCCTACGGAAGTACAGGAAATAATCATAAAGGTATGTGTGTTCAAAAAACCTATGTGTCAAAGATGTGGAAAGAAACACCTAGGAAAATGTTTAAAAGGGACAAAAATATGCTATAGATGTGGAAATGAAGGTCATAAATCAAGAACCTGTCATGGAAAAAGGAAGCATCCAGTTGATTCAAGGAAAGGGAAAGAAGTTCTTTCTGAGGGATCAATTGAATGTTTTAAATGTGGTGTGCATGGTCATTATGCAAACACATGTCCTATGAAGAAGTTTCGTGAATGGGGTCACCAAGAGCGTACCAATATTCGTTTACCAATACCTAATGCCATTCCGATTGAGGATGAAGAAACTGACAATGACCAATCAAAGGTATGTACTATTTCATGACTATTGTTTTCTTATTTTGGAATCTTAGGATATGATTCATTATTTTGTTTGTAGGAAAGAGGTATTTCGGAATAAGTTGGAAAGGAATGGATAATGGATCATGAAGAATGTTGAATGAGTAAGATGTCAACATATAAGGGCTTCAAGAGTTAGGGTGGAATTCTTAAGAGTATTAAGTCTCTTTTGATGATGGGGTTACATTAGAAGACTTTTTATATTATATGTAACCCTGATGTTTAATATAGGCAAATTTTATTCAAGTAATAGTTATCTTTTCTTTTGTGGACATAGTTATAAAGAACCATTTGGGTTTATATGATCCTTACTTTTAAGGTAATTATGGGTTACCATATGTTATGATTGAAGTGAAAGGCATGAGATAAAATTGAGGTTAAATTATGTTATGGTTATTTTTGATGATTTTATCCCTTTTTGGGTAATGATTTTAGAATTATATAGTTTTGAAAAAAGGACAACACGCAGACCGTGTGACTACCCGTCGCATCGGACAAAGCTGCGGGAATCGAACCCACAACCAAAGTGCGACTGTTATTTATCGCCTACCACTGGACTACGTGAAGTCCCTGGTTAGTTTGACTGATTCTTTTCAGTTATATGATTTTATGAATTCAGAGTAAGTTGATTTTGGGTTATTTATTAAAATGATTAACCTATCATGGAGGATATGTGATTAGGATAATTACTTTTCAATGTGGGACTTTAGGAGCAACTGATGTTGTTTGGAGATAAATGTTACGATTTAACTTGGAAGACTATGTGACTAAATCCTTCAAATATTTGGGTTTCAATCTTATATTGGTTTACTTTGAATAATTTTATGGAAAAATTGTTTATCGGATTGTCCTCATTGAACTTTGGGTTTTGTTGGACAAATTTTGGAGATTAAGAATAGATTTTCTTTTTATAAGGGGTTATCCTTTTCTAAATTATCTGATCTTGTACTAGCCTTTTTGGTTTTGGATTTGGTTAAAGTCTAAAGACATGGGAAGTATATAGTTCTATTTTGTGGATTAGGTGATTCTCTAGAAGTTGATTATAGTACTCTTAATGTGAACAAGTCTTCCTAAATACTCATCTTTTGGAGAAAATATGAGTTTGTGTAAGGAATCTAATAAAGGTTGAAAGTCAATATGATAAGTGATTATGTTTCCTTATGAATAAATTCCTCAATAAAAAGTAACGTAAAACAAAAATGTTGTCTATTAAATTTTCCTACTGGGGAATCGAATACCGTTTAACCCATCACAAGTTTGTGATTTTCTCGTGGTTAACTTTCTCCTAAACATGTTTTCTGTCACTCTCCATCAGAACATGACCCTTTGTTTTTTCCTCCATGTCCATATTTTCATACTTGGAATCCTAGTATGGGTTAACTCGGGTGACCTTTGTACTTATCTTTCTTTATTTTAAAGTGTTTGTTTTACCGACTTTTGTTCCGATGTGGGACTTTCAAGGATGTTTCCAAGAGCAATTTTAAAATTGCGAGGACGCAATTCCCAAAAGGGGGGAAGGATGTAACACCCCATGTAAATAAAGAATATGACATTTTCATATTTGTCCATATTTGTGAATAAAATATTAATATGATTTTAAAGGGGATGCTATGCTCGATGGCGTACCCAACACGCAACAACGAGTTTCTTGGGAATCTTACGTTGCACTCTAATAAAATAATTTTAAATGGTAGTTAACATGTAGCCATTGTATTGGCGGTAATGGATAGAAATAACTAAGATATGATTATATATGTTTTTATATGTTTTTACATTTATCCAATAAAGGATAGAGGCTTAAAATACGGAAAGAATTCAATTTTAGGCGTATATGCCCTAGTTTTCACTAAAGGTTCACTTATCACCTTTTGATGTTGAACCATAATTAAATATAGTTTTGTTCACTATTAAACATTATTTTGGACCAAATAAAACTCTTACTAAGAATCGGGACATCAAATTTTACTTTTTGTAATTTTTTGGTATCTTTCCGATAAGGTTCTTTTTTTTAATGAATAGTGTAAAATGTTGTATTTTAGTTCAAAACCACTTTTTAATCTAATTTATTTATATGATTAGATAATATTTTGAATTGTTTTTAAAGTGAAATTTGAAATTATTTTTACCATTAAATCCAATAGTGGTCGTTGGAATTAATTTCACTTTGAAATCAGACTTAAACTAGTGTCAATCTTTTGATACTTATTGTTTTATGAAAACACGCTATTTGCGCTGACAGCGGGAATTAATTATTAAATTAATTAATGTGACTAATATGTTTTGAATTTTTTAAAATGGACTTCATTTTTGAATTCGGAATATCAATTATAGCTTAGGGTGAATTTTTGGGATTTTTCTGAAAAACTTCAATTTTTGATGAATAGTGAAACCACTAAGTGGTAATCAAGCAAACTGATTTTTCAGTTAAATGAAATTTTACCACTAATGTGTATTGAATTTTGAAAATCCGACATACATGGTTGTCATTAAGAAGTAAAATGTGGTTCAATGAGATTATAATAATTTTTTTGGTGAATAGTAACTCATTAAGTTCTTAATCGCGATTAGTGGTAATTAGGGTAGTTTAAGGTATAAATAATGCTTTAATAATATAAAATGACCTAGACACATGTCCCAACCTTATTGGTTGTGTCATGGCCGACCAAGAAAAGCCATGGGTCAACTTGGGGTCCCCATGGATCCACTTTGGTTGGGAAATGACATAAATAACATTTTATTTAATGTAAAAGAAAAATTGACACAAACATGATATGTTTTACTAAAACAATTTTTAAGTGGGGTTACACAAGTACAAATATTGATTATAAATATTCATTGGAAAGATAAAAAGATTTCCTATATCATAGTATTTGTTTTATAATTTTTAGACATTAAATAAATTTAATTATTTATGACATAATAATGATGCAGCGATGACATCATTATTTGACGATTTAAATAAAATAGAAAGATAATGTAAAATCTATAAACTACACATGTCCAAACCCAATTGGATGAGTGGATTTCGAACCCTTATCACCTTATCCACGAATTCCATCAATTTGGGACCTTTTAAATCCGAAACACATTTTCAAATAATGTAATGTTTCTTTACTTTCCAAAAGTGCCCCTCCTCTCCCCTTATAAAAGGCCCCCACCTCTACCTCACTTCACACACTCTTCAAGCCATTTGCTCGGCTAAACCCTGCCCATTTGCTCTCTCCACATCTCTCTCCTCATCCTAGAGGATTCCCTTTGGGCAGAATCCTTTCAAAGGAATCCTTTAGGCTCAACTCAAAAGGAGTTACACTTTTAAAGGTAATTCATTCTCTCATGTTCATTTGTTTTATTTTGCTTCTCCAACCCCCTAAACTCTTTTTATTTATTTCTTTTGTAACAACACCAGTATATTCAATATACTAGGATGTTGTTATAATATGTATTCTAGCTACACTCTCACACAACTACATCAAATGGTTAAAGAACATACGGTTTCCGTGGA
The DNA here is from genome assembly GCA_963277665.1 of Viscum album. NCBI lineage: Eukaryota > Viridiplantae > Streptophyta > Magnoliopsida > Santalales > Viscaceae > Viscum > Viscum album. Next base: position 1,233,902,631 of record OY728136.1, on the reverse strand, counting down.
TGGCGAAATTCTGCCTCCCGAAACGATGATTGTTCAATACTCATTTAACACCTTCAAAGGTGGCCATTATGATGTCACTATTTTTATATATGATATATAATATGTTTATGTTTTACTTATTCTTCTGTATTTTTCATTTGTGTCTTACCTTTATGGCTTCCATTATGGGTATATGCGATATCTTCATTTTAGGAAGTGCGGACTACCGCCTCCTCAAAGTGATTTGATTCGTTAAAAACCATATGTGGGATGTATAAAGGATGGAACTATGATTTTATATATGATATTATACTGTAATTATAATATACCTTTATATCATTATGATTCCATTCTATAAACAATGAAATAGAAATGGAAGTAGCGTTCATGCGTACGTACGGCTTACGGTCTCCATGAACGGTGCATTTCATTTCTTACCTCTAAATGATTATGTAATGTTATAAATGCATGCATGTACTGGATATATATGACATATATGATATCTACATCATGAATACAATTCTGTTTATAATAAACATTTGGCCACACGAACAACATGTAATTGTAAGAAGTCCACTTTCGACTTAAGAACCAAATATCGGCAAAACAAATATTATTAACTTAAATGATTACATTATGTTTATGACATGGTAATAAGTGGTATAAAAGGAATAATGAACTTGAAAAAGGTTCTTAAGGAAGTAGAAATTAACTCAAGTTTATTATTCAGGAGATTAAAGAACGATCAAGTCAAGTCGGACCCGAGGTAAGGGATCCTACAACTCTCTTTCTTTATAAGTACACTCTTTTATGTCATTTCTTTTAAGCTCATCTTTCTTATGATTGGGATGTTCTTTTATATTACTCCTACTGTAATTTTTATGTTCATGTGATGAGAGACCCTATTCTCTCTCATCAATCCATTTTGGAAGTTTTGAGTGGCGCCGTTAGGCTGCCGAACTTTTGTAAGGGATTTTTCATCTCACTTTCATTCCCATGAGATTTACGCTACATTTGCCACAAATTCCATTGAGTGGTGTATGTACTGACCTTTATTCTACTCTTTGTGTAATATAATTTCGTTTATGATTATTTACATCAATGACCTATTGTCTTTCTTTCATGGGGTGTATGTTTTGAAAGATACCCAAGTCGGTAAGGGAACCTTTCACCCTCCTCTTTCTTTTTAAAAGACTTCTTTTATTGGGTCTTTTAATTTACATATTGTTATATTGGGATATGTTCTCATATATCCTTATTGATGTAAATTTTATGTCCAAGTGATGAGATACACTTTTTATCTCTCATCAACTCATTCTGATGTGATGTCATTAGGCTGTCAAGGGGACTTTTTAACCCAATTTCGATTTCTTTGGGTTCAACATGTAGTAATTGAATATGTCATCCATTGAATATGTTTGAATGACCTTTTATTGTTTTACACTTAATATCCACTTATATTGGGTGTATTTATATTTGTCACACATATTTTGGAGATTGATTTATCCTTGATTTAAGGATACCTTCTTTATAAGGGATTTCATCACCTTTTACATCCCTATTGAGACTTCATTGTTGTCATGCACCAATTCACTCTTATATGGTGTATATACTGTCCTTTGGGATATTATATCATGGATTCCTTTATTCCCATGATATTACAAAGTTTTGACTAAATGTTATTCCTCAATTATTGTATTCAAGTGTCTCTAATTTTGGTAAAACCCCTTTAACCAAAATATCGTTTTAAATGTTTTAATTATTCGTTCTTATTAATATCCATGTTTTCAAAGTGGTTTTAAGGATTTATTTATATGGATATTAATGGTTTAAAATTTTAAAAGCCTCAAGGTGGTATGGGACACTTTGATTCAAAAATCTCTTTATTAAATGTTTTAAATGGTTTTGAAAATGGTTTTTAATGGATTCATTATTTCAATATCTTAAACTGTTATATTGTGATTGAAATGTGGAAATGTTATGTTTCCTTTATTCATGTTTTATGTGATACAATTATGTTATGGTTCTTGGGCATTATTATGAAGAACGGGTGGTTCCGTGATAAACTAAGGGCGGGTGAGCCCGATATAGCTCTCCAATGCATTGGGTAACGCGAAGGAGTGAAACGTTAAGGTTTCTCCGAAGAGATTTAGGGAATATACTGTGGTGGGTATTCCAAACGTAACCAAGAGGGTTACTCCCTACGTAAGAATGTTATGAATACCTCAAGTTACCTTTATGTCTTATGTTTTCTATGATTTATTCATGATTTGATATGCCTATGTTTTATGGGTAAAGTATGAACTCATTCTTATGTATATGTGTACCCATGTTTCCTTTCCATATTTTTCTATCCCTTACTGAGCTTTTTGTGCTCATCCCAAGTTTTTGAAATGTTTTTCACAGGTCAAGGGAAAGGTACATGATGTGATGATAGTGTCAAGGATGTGTCAAGAAAGAATCTGTGTTATATTTTAAATATGTTTCCGTTGATGGGAAGAATGAATACTGTCTTTTATGTAACCACTTTGTTTAAATGTGGAATGTAATGCAAGTTTCATGATCTAATTCTCTAAAACTCTAAACCTGAAAAGATCCTCAATGTGTAATCTTGTAATAACTCAAGATTAAGTAAGGTTTAAGGCTGGGGCCTTATAATACTACTCTCATCAAATTTAGTATGGTCAATTGTTTGAATAGTGAAGAAAATAAAATTAATGATATTTTATGTTAAATAATATTTTATTAAATGATTTAAAATTAATAAAAATAATTTCATTTTAAAATTTGATATGGTATAATCTATAATATGAAACATTTTCCACTTATAGGTTACTTTTCCTTTAATTTCAACTTTTTGTCCCTTAAATATTAAAGAACATTCTAATCACATTAATTACTACAAGGGTTATTGGGTGTTTAAAACTAAGATATGGGGGTTAAAAAATCAACTTAACTTGTATAAATATTATTTTATGGGATATTTATAATTATTTTAAACCTATATTTTAAATATATAAGTTTTTTCCACTTGTATAAGAAAGATAATTTATATTAATTTAATACTTTTTTCATTCCAAGGTTTCCCCAATCTTCTCTTATATAAGGACACCGCCTATACTATCCTCCCCAAAATTCATGATCTACTTCTTAAATTATTTATAAAAATTTTATTTGTGTAATTATTCTTAACTTACCATCCCTAGTGTCTTTACAAAGTTACCAAAATGAGGTTCTTCAAAGAGGAGGTAATTGTCACAATCGAGCATTTTCATTTTAATTAATCTTTTACCTCTAGGAATTATTTCCTAGCCATTCATATATAATAACATAATTATACCTCATATAATAATATGTAATTATGTTTTGTAATAACCTTATTTATCTTCTTTATTCATCAAATGGGAAACAGAACCATCGTTCTTGTGAATAAAGAGACTGATGCCTCACGAACGGATGAATTTCATTACTCATCAGCAGTATTAATGGATGGTTATAATAATTTTTTTAATATATATATTAAATTAAATTAATTATTATTATTCTATAAATATAATATAACATCTATTTTCATACCATTACAATAATTTTAGACATAATCATTGCACAAGCGTACGTGTGAACTACCATCTCCACGAAGTGATATACTTCATTTTCATTATAACAATTCTTTTCATAATTTTTAATTGTGATGGATTTAATGAATTTATTTTATGTTTAAGAAATTTTAATTATTCGATTTGGAAAATATTTTATTTTATTTATCAAACATTCATCAAACGAAATGTAAAAAATATCACTTGTATGTACGTGCGGACTATAACCTCAAGAGTCGATATAATTTTCACATGATCAATATTCATGGTTGGATACGAAATTTTATTTGATGTATAAAAATTATTATTATTTTATGATTATTATTCATTTTATGATGGATAAATTACCCCTTTGACCATCATCAACATACCAAAGTCATTTTTAACATCTAAATAAAACATCCAAAGTAAACCCAATAAATAAGTGATTAAGTATAACATAGTAATAATTGAAATAAGAAGAATAATAAAAATATAATTGAAATTAAAAATATTCATTATATTATAGATAATTAAATTAACTTTATTATCCAATATGATAAAAAATTCATGTGATAAGTCTGACTTAAGGTAAGGGATATTATATCTGAAAACATAGAATTAAAATTTTTTAAAGATTTATTTGTAATCATTTTCTTCCATACCTATATTATTTGATAGATTTTTAAATATTGAAATAAATTTATTAAAAATTTCATTTTACGACTCCTTTTTAATTCTCAAAATAGTCTTAGAAAGGAACCCTTTATCTATATTTCTTGCGTAATTCTTGGTTTTCTTTATCATGTATCATAATAAGGTTTTTTAACTTTTATAACATCAAATAATTTCCCCCCACCCTGATTTTTTATTTATATTTTGATTCCTTTAGAATATGAAATATTTTATTCAAATAAAAACCCTTATTCTTATTGTTTTGGTTATTTTTTTTGGAAACTGGGGTTTTATAGGAAAGGGATATATAAATATCAAAAATGTTTGATTAAAGTGTTAAAAATCACATTTTATGAGTTTGAATATGGAAAAGAAAGATTTTATGCATTTCATATATATGATATTCCTCATACTTTTTTATGATAATGGTTGATCCTAATATGTCTCTCTAATTCATTTATTAATGGTTATGTACTAAATATAATTATGTTTGAAATAAGATAGTAGGTTATTATATTTTTTATATATATTCTTGTAAGGGTTCTTCGAAGGGTTATATAAAGATGATTTTCAAAGGATCATAAATTAATTTTTAAGGCCTAAAAATGACTTTTAAAGGTAAAAATTATACATCATAGGATTATCTATGTAACGTACCAACCCTAGAATCCCAGAGTCTGTGCATTATTACATTACAATGGCTTGAATACAAGGAATAAAATCCTAAAGGACTATTCAGTTTAGCATTCTTGGAAATAAAAATTACATACATGATACCCATAGTATATTGGTAAGTAGAAAATTCAATCATCATACATAATAAAATGAAATAAACTACAACCTTGAATTCTTATTCAATGATTTCTTCTTCATAACCTGGGGAAACATAATAAGGGTGAACCCAAATACTCAGTAAGGGTAAGTAAAGAGGAAGAAATAATGAATGAATAGAAATGAATTAACATATCAAGGTAAATAAATAATAACTCATTCATTTAAATAACTAGAAATGTAATATCCATATGGTAAGGTAAGAAACTAAAAAAACATTCCATTAAATCAATTAACTGAAAATGAAATTCATCCATATATATGTAGATGAAGAATATCATGGATAAATGATAACTTAATAGTCAATAAAGTAAATTCTTGTTTTTTGGATTTCATGTTTCCTAGGAACATGATACCTTTATATTAAAAATATCTGTTAAACTATTTGGAAAACTAATTCGCCTCAGGAGACTATAGATGCATCGAGGGGCTTTCATTAACCGGCCCCAACCCGTTGGGATTTCTTTAAATGGTCAACAACCCATGTATTGCATGTCCATATCATTCCTCAAATATCAAATAAATAATGTTCCTTATAAAATTTCTAGATTTAATAAGTAATATTTATTTATCAATAATACCTCAGAATAGGTAAAGTAAAAAAATAAGGTTTGATGACATTAAAATGGTCGTGAGGAAAAATAATCATTAAACATTCAAAAATGTCCCATACCACTTTAAAACATTTAAATAACAATTCCACATGAATTAAAGGAAACTTGTAATATCATGAGAATAAGTTTATTCATGATATAAAATTTCAATAGGTAGTATATACCCCAAATAAAAGTGGATTTGCACATAATAACAATTAAGTCTCAATGAAATGTAAGTTGAGACGAAATCACTTACCATATCCATCTTTTTTTTGTGTGTTATTTAACCTCATGTATAGTGGTTTAGAAAATGATAATAACTTATTCCACAACCATACACATTTTTATGGTATCATATATTTACTTCTTATAATATTTTATTACCCGTTTGATAATACTCTTTGATTATTTTAACTATTTTGTGTGATAATTGCCTAGTTTTCTCAAGTATGTTTTGACTTTTTATTTGTTGTTCTTATAAAATATATCATGGTTTAATAATCTCCATAATTTAACTCATGACTAAATTATCTTATATATTTAGTACATATGTATTTATAATACTCTATAGTATTTTGAGATTATAAATTTAGTGCACCGTTCATGGAGATGGTATGTCGTACGTACGCATGAACGATACTTTTAGTTCCTTATTGTATTAAAAGAATTAAAACTAAAAAATACATATTGATATAATAATTAAATTATAATATTAATTTTATATATGTTACATTGTTTTATTAAAACCATCCTTTGTGTATTCCATGTATGGAATTAATGAGTCCTATCGCTTTGAGGGCGCAGTAGTCCACACTTCAAAAATGAAATTATTGTATTTATGATACTTGGAAAGAATAAAGTCATGTATTAAGTAAAAATTAAATATTCATAAATACATTATAAATAAAATATATATATCATATATAAATATATTTTCAATCATAATAGTCACCACTATAGGTAGTAGGGGAAAATTGAACAATCATCGTTTCGTGAGGCAGTTGGTCGTCGTATAAGGAAACAGTATGTTCATTACCAATTAAATGGAGGTGTGTGTAAGTATAGGTAGAACCAATAGAATAAAAATACCCTAGTATATTGGGGATAATTTTTTTAATTTAATCCTATAATAATAATAGTTTAGGGAGTTTATAATGGAAATAAAACTAGAAATCACGAGAGAAGGTGTTACCTCTTAATCAGGTAAATTCTTTTGGTTGGAACCAAAATCTTCGTTGGAAGGTCTTCTGCCTAAGGGGATGATTATAGGTATAAGTGAGGGATCTTGGGAGAATATACGTATATATTTTGTATGAACCTATATGGATTGAGAGGTTTGTGGAATGGGTGTAGTGTTTTCCTTTTAATAGTGGAGGGGGAGTGTCACATTAGTAAATACCATAAGGTATTCAATAATGGGTGGTATAGCTTATCTAAAGTGCCTAAAAATGGAAAAAATATATTTATAGAGAATAATTGTCGATAAAAACCCCATACATGCAAAAATATGTGTATTTTTATAATTTGGTTCTTTAACTTCTAAAATTTCCAAATTTTATCATTTTTGTTTATATTAAACCATGTTTTTTTCTAATCTAATTAATTTAACCATTAATACTAAATCAAAGTTTTATTTATTAGAGAATATATATCCATATAATTATTTATATTATATATAATTTATAAAATACAATTCCCATGTGTTTTGTAAATTAATTTTAAAATTAGCACATGTGACATGCTAAAATTTTGCTTGAACCCATACCATGTTAATAATATTTTTATAGTATATGGGTATATAAGTCAATTATAAACAACTAATTGGTCCATTAATATATAATTGTTAATATTTATTAACACATAAAAATTACTTCGAAGAATATAGGATTTTTATTAATTATAATTCATTTAATAAGATTCATTTATTGTAAAATAACAATAATGTCCATTTTGATGTTATTTATTTAATGTTAATTTTAAAATATCAATATTTTAATGAAATTAAAATATATTTTTTTATGGGTGTGTAACATGATATATTTTTCTCAAAAAATAAATAAAGGCAATAATTCAATCAATTTACTTTTGTAACACCCCAATCATCCACGATACGTTTCTCTTTGAATAATGCACTAGCTTGCATTGTACGCAACTTTGAGATTCTAACACACTACGACCAATAAAACTAGCCGTTATGAATATTAATACCCACTTTTTAAAATTTTATAATTTTTATTTTTCAAAATGATATTCATTTTTGAATTCAAAATATCTAAATTAGCTTACGATGAATTCTTGGTATTTTTCTAAAACCATTCAAGTTTTTGATGAATGGTGAAAAACACTGCGTTATTGGTTTAAACGGACTTTTTATTTAAATAATTATTTATTTTATATAAATTTAGTTTAGGTCAAAATATATACATAATAACTATATATGTTTGATGTAATTCATCGGAGTCATTTTATAATAAGTTTAGATATACAAAAATTTTATTAAACTTTTTACCGTCTTTTACCCACCTCTTAAGAGCATTTTCAAATTTGCATAAAACATAATTTTACCACTTATCTGAGTTTAATTTCAAAAATATAAGAGACACAGTTAATATCAGTAAGTAAAAATAGATTTAATAAGATGAAAATAATTTTTAGTGAATAGTAACTTTTTGACTTTTATTTACCACAGTTAAAATTAAATAGGGTAATTAAAGATAAAAATGATATCATGATTGCCCTAACACATGTCATAATTTTATTTTATAAGCGTAATTAGACAATAAAACTTCAGAATAAAATATGATCCTCTTTGGTCCACTTGGATTAGATTAGGACATTTATTATTACATTATTTAAAGAAGAGTTAAAAGAGTTAAATTCAAAGTTTACTAACTAAATAATTTTTAATGTATGGTTACATACAATATAAATACGACTATAAATGATAATTAGAAATATAAAAATATTTCCTACTTAATTTTATTTTATTAATAATTTTTTGACATTAAATAACTTCATTTATTTATGACACAATGATGATGCAGTAATTACCTTATTATTGAAGGATTAAAATAATTTATATTATAAATATCCAAATAAATGTAATTTGAGACTTTTGATGAATTAAAATAATTTCTAGGTTAATTTTACATGTTATTGTTGATTAAATATTTTTTGTTTGAAGTAATCACGTTGTTATGCTGTTCACCAAAACCCAAAACTAAAGAGTTTCAAAATTGACATAATTGTGTTTTTAAAACAAATACTATATTATTAATTGATATAATATTTTAAAAAATCTATGGTTTAGGAATAGGACTAAGATAATGACATATATATTAATAATGAACCACTTGGGGTTCTATTGGCTTGTTATAGTGTGTTTATTAACCATATAATATAAAAATAAAAAGAGACATGGTAAATGTCAAACTATTTACCTAAGAGTTAAATCTAAAAGATAAGGTTAATATAGTGACCTAAACCTGTCTAAAACATATTGGTTGAAAGGTTTTCGACCCATACCCACATTATCCTCAAAACAAATCGTTTTGGATTCATTATAAACCAAAAATTAATTTATTATAAAATAATATATAAATCTATTCCTAAACTGACCCTCACCTCTCTTATAAAATGGAACTTACCCTTCTCTTAATTCCACACCTACAAAGCCATTTGTCTCATCCAAACCATACCTAAATATCCTCCCAACTTTCCTCCCTTTATCTTAGAGGCCATTATTTAGTCAAAAATCCAACCTATGGATCCCTTTTGATCAAATCAATGGGAAAAACCTGAAGTAGAGGTAAATATTTAATCACCTATTTCAGGTTCATTTCTTTTTCCACATCCTCTTTCTTTGTAGTTTCCATTATAAAATAATAACTACAGTTTATTCTATATACTGTTATGTTATTATAAAATTGGTACAACCATATTCATTATTCTATCCATCATATGAATGACAAAGTCATCATTTGTGCGTACGTACGGCTTACCGTATCCACGCTGTGGTGTAGTTGTTATTCAGACACTTCATTTTTTGAAAGGGTATAATAAAGAGTATATCTGATGTAAATAATAAATATAACATGTTAATGATTCTGTATATATTATATACCATCCGATTTCATACGATTTCACCGTTAATATAATGATATTGTTACTCGTGCGTACGTACGGATTACCGTCTCCACGAACGCGATGAGATTAATTTCCCATCGTAATCATTCATGAATAATTTTCATTTTATGATTAAAAATAATGTTTATGAACATAATGTAATTCTATATATGAATCATATACATCCATTCCATAGCAAACATGGCTTATGTAACCAAGCATATAAAAGAAAATGAATCAGTTAACACCTGAAACGATGATACTACTGAAATATTATAAACAAAGAAATATTAGAAGATCACATATGATATCATATTTCTGTATATAGTTCTTGAATAAAATAATAAAAATGTTTTAACTATTATAAAGAAGTTTAACATACCATCGACTAAGGAAAATTACAAGGTAAGGGTTCATTTCATAATCTCTTTATTGTCTGAGGTTGTTTTTACGTAGGTATCTACTGGGACTCATTTATCATCCACATCCATGTTTTCTTAATAATATGTTTCAAGACATTTTTCATATTTACTAGACTATGGTTTAAATTCATTTATACTCTTATTTGAACTTATATTTTTTGAAAGTAATCTTTCCGTCATTTTCAAAACTAGGTACTTTATGACCTTTTCGATAAATTAAGGTAAGAATTTTTTTTAACTTATACGGTTGGTGCGGCTATTTTACTCTCTTATAACATATTCAGATATTACCTTGTAATATTATAAGAATATTTTCAAAATAAATGTGTTCTTTTATAATTATGTAACTCTTAAATTATTTTAAAATAGAAAGATATATTTGTCTCAAAAAGTTTTGATTTCATCTATGTCAACATGCTTTGATAAAATTTCCACTTTTTTGAAGTTGATTTATTATGATAAAAATATTCTATATTGTATTTAAGGTTTTGTTATATATTCAAATATGGATTTGTTTTTTTTACCATTCATGGTTGATGGTTAAAGTATTGACATTTCGTATTCTAGTTTTAATACGAATGTTTATGTTATGTTTCAACCTTTTCCTAGGTGCATCGGTAGGTCTCATTATACAGTTAGATGTGGAATTGGACGAGGCCTTTCACAATTGGATATATGGTTTTGTCCGAGGCCTAAATCATTTTTAGATGTATTGGTCGAGGCCTTGACAAGATGTTTCACAATTTCTGTCATTATACACTCCCTCATTCTGAAAATAATAATGATGTTTCATGTGGTTATTTGACTTGTAGAATACCAATGACTAAGTTTTATTATGGAATTATTTAATCAGATCATATTCCTCCCATAAATTATTCATGTTTATTATTTGTAAAGGCATTTGTTTTATATTATTCATCATTTCTAATGTTTATGTTATCTTATGCTGTATTCCTTACCCTTACTGAGCATTTGATCTCACCCATTTCTTATTTTTCATTTTCTTAGTATATGAAGAAGTTATTTATGAGTGACTTGCAGGCATAATATAGGAGACTTGGATGTTTCAAATGGAAAAAATTAGTTTCGTATTTGTTTTCAAGTTGTAATGTACAACTTATGTGTGTATCTTGTTTCCAATAATACTAAACGGATCGGTATTTTGGGAATTGATTCCTTATATCACAGAAATGTTATGTAATAAATCACCAACTCTAGGTAACTGGGGTCAGGGCGTTACAGTTGGTATCATTGGAAGTTTAGTATAATCCATGAAAACTAGATTTAGAAAAACACTAATTAGAGCACATTACCCTAAGATAGACTTTGAGGATTAGTATAGAAGAAATTCCTAGAATTTTGGTATTGTATAGATTTCATGAGTTTTCCAAGAAATACATCCTTGTTTGGATATGAGAATGTATAAGCAGATATGGCACAGATGTACCTAGGGGTAAAAAACCTGAAAACACGGCTTTGAGCTAGACTCGAACGGGAAGTGGTGCACGACCACGGGCATTGATGCACTTTTGGTTACGTCACTCCAAGGGGAAATGCATAGGATAATTTTCATTTTATTTACACACCATTATAAATGATTTATGAGTATATACCTCCTCAAAGAAAACATTTTTATGATTATGGATTATATCCATAAACTATTCAATTTATGTTAAGTGTTTTACATGTTTGGAATTATGTATTGCAGTTTATAAACTAATCTACTATATGCCATTCTTTAGAAATAGAGCCTAGTGGAAGGAATGGAAACAGAATCCACTCACGTAATACATGTAGGGATTTCCCTCCTAATTAAGATAATTATAGTGGATCTGGTGATGCAACTGGTGCTGATCATCTTATCACCATACTGGGAAAACTCACTCAGGTTATGAAAAATAACTTTACCCGTATGGAGCACCCTGATCCACAGCGTAGAGGATCAATATTATACCATTTCATGAGGCAAAAAAGACTAACATTCAATAATAGTACAAATTCGTTAGTATCTGAGCAATGGTTAAGTTCCTTAGAGAAAATATTTCATACTTAGTGGAGTAGTGAAAGGGAAAAAGTTTTCATGGCAGTTTATCGCCTCACGGGAGATGTAGATCAATGGTGGTCATTGATTCAAAACCCAAAGGAAGATGAATAAGTATAAAACCTGGAATGGAGGGATTTTGAAGATATTTTCTTAGAAAAATACTTTCCTCGTGACCATCGAGTGGATATGGAAGGACAATTTCTGAGTCTGAGGAAAAAGAAGGATAAGAATGTCACAAAGTATAAGGATAACTTTACAAGGTTAGCAAGGCATGTTGTAGATTATATACATAACCCAATAAGTAAGATTTATCATTTCTTTGATGGGTTAAAACCATTTCACTGTCAATAGGTAGTCTCGCAATCATTATCTTCATATGAAGATATTGTCTCATGTGCTATCAATACAGAAAAGGAATTATCTATGTCTTACGACTTTAAAGAAAAGCTATAGAATAAGATATTTTCTGAACACTCTGGGAAAGGAAATAAGGAAACAGGGAAGAAGGGAAGAGTTGAACTTCCACCCTGTGATAATTTTGGAAGGAAGCACCCTGGTACCTGTCTAAAAGAAAAAATAGTATGCTACAAATGTGGACAGAAAGTCCATCTTTCTAGTGATTATAAGGGGAAGAAAAAAGCTACCAATGTTTAATGCTACAATTGTAGGGAGATAGGACGTTATGAAAATGAATGTCCTAAGAATTAGAGAAACATACCTTTGAAAAGGCTAAGGAATCAAGGCCAAGCATACGTGATCACTACTACTGAGGTTGAAGCTCAGAAAGATGTGGTGGAAGGTAGTTTAATGGTTTCCTCAAGTTTATCCAATGCTTTATTTGATTTTGTATCATTGCATTGATTCATTTCTTCCAAATTTTCTATGAAAATTAGATATTTCCAATTTTATTTAACAAGGGAGTTTTTAATCAAAACTCCTAAGGGAAGTATCATTGCAACAAAGTTTTGTGAATCAGTCCTTCTTAAATCATATAAATGATATTCATCTCCTGACCTAATCGTCATACCCATGATTTAATTTGATATAATCCTTGGTATGGATTGGATTTTGGACCATGATGCGAAAATTTCTTGTAAGAATAAGGAGGTTGAAATTATCAATGATGATAAGGAGTACCTTATCTCTAGAGAAGAAACCTCACTATCTGATTCTTATCTAGATCCACCCCCATTAGCTCTACTAAATTCAATTATTGGGGAGTATGAGAATGAAATAATTATGGGTGAAGAAAAGAATGTTTGAATAGAGGACATACCTATTGTGCAAGAATATGTTGATGTGTTTATAGAGGATTTACCTGGACATCCTCTAGAATAAAGAATTGAGTCTTCTATTGATTTAATTCCTGGTTCAAGGCCCATATCGAAGACCCCTTATAGAATGTCCACTGTGGAATTAGTGGAACTAAAGAAACAACTAGAGTAATTAAGTAATAAGGGATTTATTCTCCCTAGTGTTTCTCTATGGGGATACCCTATCCTTTTTGTTAAGAATAAATATTGATCTATGAGGTTTTGCATTGACTACAGGGAGATCAATGTTATAATAATAAAGAACAAGTATCCCCTACCTCACATTGATTATTTATTCGACCAACTTCATGGATCTCAGTATTTTTAAAAGATTGACCATCGACCTAGATATCATCATTTGTGTGTGAAGAAGACATTTTGAAAACAGCATTTCAAACTAGGTACGGTCATTATGAGTTTACAGTAGTGCCTTTTGGATTGACTAATGTTCCCTCTATCTTCATGGATCTAATGAATAGAGTTTTCAATAAATATCTTTATGAATTTGTAGTGGTAAGTATTTATTATATCCTAGTATACTAAAAAATCTATAAGATCATAAAAATCACTTATGCATTATTCTAAAGACTCTTAGAAGAAATTAATTATATGGGATGTTTACCAAGTGTGACTTTTGGCTTTAGTAGATATCTTTTCATGGATATATTTTCTCTAAGGATGGAATCTCTGTTGATCCCTCGAAGAACATGGAAATCCAAAAATGGCAAGTACTGATGAGTATAACTGAGGTATGCAGTTTTATTGGTTTAGTAGGTTATTATCAATTCTCATCAAGAATTTTTCCCTATTTAGCAAACCCATTAACCAATCCAACACGTAAAGGGGTTAAATTTTTTTGTACAAAAGATTGTGAATAATGTTTTGAAGAACTGGAGAGAAGATTAGTTAATTCTCTCATCTTGATTCTACCATTGAGGAATGATGGGTTTGTTATTTATAGTGATGCTTCAAAGAAAGGACATGGTTTTATCCTTATGCGGAATGATATAGTTATTTACTATGCATCACGATAGCTAAACATTAATGAGAAAAACTATCCTACTCATGATATTCAGTTAGAAGCTTCAATATTTTCCCTAAAAATATGGAGACAATATCTCTATGGTTAAAATTTTGATATTTATACTAATCACAAGAGTTTGAGATATATTTTCTCATATAAATAACTCAACATGAGGCAAAGATGATGGCTTTAACTACTCAAGGATTATGATTACATTATACACGACCACCCGGGGAAGGGAAATAAGCTGGTAGAAGCTTTGAGTAGAAAGGACCATGGAGTTTTGAACAAGATGAGTGTTGAAAGGGATCCTATTTTCATGGATCTAGTAAACATGGATATTGGAATAACCATGGAAGGTGAATCATCATTACCTTTTCAAATGGTTGCAAAACCATCTTTACAAGAAAGGATAAAGAGATCTCAGATTGATGATGAGGAGTTTCAAAAGAATATTAAAGCTGTAAATGATGGGAGATAGAGTGACTTCATATATGAATATGGAGTTTTCAAATTTGGATAGAGACTTTGAGTTCCAGATATACCTGATCTAAAAATGGATTTTTTGGAGGATTTTCATAGCTCCAATTTCCCTATACACCCAGGGAGAACCAAGATGTATAGATATTTGGGGAAACATTTTTGGTGGGACAACATAAAGAGGGAAATTTATGAATTTTTGTCAAGATATATGGTTTGTCAAGAATTGAAAGCTGGAAGGCAATAGCCTGGAGGAGTCATGCATCCTCTTTCCATACCTGAGTGGAAATGGGATGATATTACGATGGACTTTGTCATGGGGATACAAAAGACTCCTATAAGGATTGATGCAATATGGGTCATTGTTGATCATCTTACCAAGTCAGCATATTTTCTTGCTATAAGAGAAGAATTACCACTTGAACTTTTAGCAAGACTATACATTAATGAAGTTTTAAGACTTCTTAGAGTACCCCTATCGATTGTTTCTGATTGTGGTCCATGTTTTACATCATGATTCTGGAAAAGTCTTCAAAAACCCCTGGATACTGATCTTCGTTTGAGAACTGCCTACCACTCTCAAACTGATGGACAATCAGAATGGACTATTCCAACATTAGAAGACATTTTGAGGTCTTTCTCACTTGACTTTCCAAGTATGTGGGATCAATATTTACATTTGGTATAATTTTCCTATAAAATAGCTTTCATTCAAGTATTTAGATTGCACCATATGAAGCATTATATGGAAAGAGATGTCACACACCAACTTTTTGGGATGATTTTGGTGAAAGAAAACTCATAGGCCTAAAATGTGTTAAGGAAACAATGGAAAAGGTGAAGGTTATCCAAACCCACATCAAAGCAGCTCAAATAATGTAGAAGAGATATGTCAATAATAGAAGGAAGGATTTGAAATTTGAGGTAGGAGATCCTATTTTCTTGAAGGTATCTCCATGGAAGGGACTTATACGATTCGATAAGAAGGATAAATTAAGTCCCAAGTACATCAAACCTTTAGAAATTATATAATTAATTGGGTATGTAGATTACCATTTGGCAACACCACCAAGTCTCTCCAAAGTTCATGATGTGTTCCACATATCACTTTTGAGAAAAATACATGCCTGACCCAGTGCATGTACTCACCTATGTGGAAATTAAACTCGAACCTGATATATCTTATTGTGAATAGCCTTTCAAGATTCTTGATATTAGATAACAGGTGTTGAGAAACCAGATGACTCCTCTGGTAAAAGTTCTATGGAGAAACCATAAGATGGGAGAGGCAACGTGGGAACCAGAGGAACATATGATGAAGAACCACCCAAATCATTTTATGTAGTGGTATTCTAGATATTTTGAGGATTAAATTATTTAATGTAGGGAAGAATGTAACACCCCAATCTTCCATGGTACATTTCCCTTTGAATAATGCAATATCTTGCATTGTATGCAAATTCGAGATTCTAACACACCACGACCAACCAAACTAGTTGTTATGAATAGTAATAACCACTTTTTGAAATCTTATAAATCTTATTTTTAAAAATGGGCTTCATTTTTGAATTCAAAATATAAAAATTATCCTAGGGTGATTTTTTGGTATTTTTCTAAAAACATTCAATTTTTGATAAATAGTGAAAAACACTGCGTTATTGGTTAAAACTGACTTTTAATTTAAATAATTATTTATTTTATTGAAATTTATTTTAGGTAAAAATAGATATGTAATACCTATATTATTTCCATGTAATTAATTGTATTCATTTTATAATAAGTTAATAAATATAAAAAAATTTATTGAAGTTTTTACCATTTTTACCCACCTCCTAGGAGCATTTACAAATTTGAATAAAACATAATTTTAATGCTTTTGTGAGTTGAATTTCAAAAATTTGAGAGACATAGTTAATTTTATAAAGTAAAATGTGGTTCAATAAGATGAAAATAATTTTTGGTGAATAGTAACTTTTGACTTTTATTTACCATGGTTAAAAGTAAATAGGGTAATGAAGGGTAAAAATGATATCATAAATACCCTAAAACCTATCCTAATTATATTTGATAAGTTTAATTCAACCAAAATAAACCTTAGGAATATAATATGGTCCCATTTGGTACACGTTTATTAGATTAGGACCTTTATTATTATTTTATTTAAAGAAGAGTTAAAAGAGTTAAATTCAAAGTTTAATAACTAAACCGTTTTTAATATAGGGTTAAACACAATATAAATTAGACTATAAATATTTATTAGAAAGATAAATCTATTTCCTACATAATTTTATCTTATTTATAATTTTTTAAATTAAATTATGTAATTTATTTATGACACAATGATGATGCAGTAATTACCTTATTAATGAAAGATTAAAATAATTGACATTATAAATAACCAAATAAATATTATTTATTTTTTTGATGAGTTCAACTTATATTCTAGGTTAATATGAAATGTTAGGGTTGATTAAATAATTTTTTTCTAATTAATCATGTTTTTATGATTTTCACAAAAACCAAATACTAAATAGTGTCAAAATTGAAATAATTGAGTTTTTAAAACAAATACTATATTATTAATTGATATAATATTCATAAAAATATAAGGTTCATACAAAGGATGTAGATAATGTTTTATATATTAATAATTAACCACTTGTGGTTCTCTTTTCTTGTTATAGTAAGTTTATTAACCACCTAATATAAATATAAAAAGAGAAATCGTAAATGTCAAACTATTTAACTAAGAGTTAAATAAAAAATATAAGGTTAATATGGTGACTTAAACCTGTCTAAAACCTATTGTATGAGATATGTTCGACCCATCCCCACCTTATCCACAACATAAATCATTTTGGATCCATTATAAACATAAAATGATATAATTATAAAATAATATTTCATGATTTTCATAAAGTGACCCTCACATCTCTTATAAAGGGTACTTCCCCTTATCTTAATTTCACACCTCCAAATCCATTTGGATCGGCCAACCCCTACCCAAATATCCTCCCAACTCTCCTAACTTCGTTCTATAGGCCATCCTTTGATCAGAAATCCATCCTAAAGAGGTTTTTTGATCAAATCAAAAGGATGAACCTGAAGAAAAGGTAAATATTTCATCACCTCTTTCAAGTTCTTTTCTTCTTCCACTTCCTCTTTCTTTGTGGTTTCCATTATAAAATAATATATATAGTATATTTTATATACTATGATGTTATTATAAAAATGTTACAACCATATTCATTGTTCTATCCATCATATGAATGAAAAAGTCACCATACGTGTGTATATACGGCTTACTGTCTCCATGTCGTGGTGTAGTTGTTATTCAAACACTTCATTATTTGTAGGGGTATAATAATGAGTATAACTAATGTAAATAATAAATATAACATTTTAATGATTCTATATATATGATATAACATTTGATTACATTCGATTTCACCATCAATATAATGATATTGTCACTCGTGTGTACGTACAGATTACCGTCTCCACGAACATGATGAGATTCATTCCCCATTGTAATCATTCAAGAATAATTTTCATTTTATGATTAGAAATAATGTTTAGGAACATAATATCATTATTTATATGAATAAAATACATCTTATACCTAAAATAATGGCTTATGTAACCCATTATATAATGGAAAATGAATTAGTTAACACCTGAAATGATGATACTACTGAAATATTATTAACAAAGAATTATTAGGGGATTAGTTCTTTTATAATTTAATAAAAATGTTTTTACTATTATCAATGAGGTTAACAAACCATTGACTAAGAAAAATTATAAGGTAAGGGTCAATTTCACAATCTCTTTATTATCTGAGGTTGTTTTTATGTAAGTATCTACTGGGACCTCTTTATCATCCACACCCATGTTTTATTTAAAATGTATTTCAAAACATTTTTCCTATTTACTATACTATGGTTTAAAATAATTTATACCCTTATTTGACCTTATATGTTTTGAAAAGAATCTTTCGTTCATTTTCCAAACAGGGTACCTTATGATATTTTCGACAAAAGTAAGGTAAGAATGTTCTTTTTAACTTATACGGTGGGTGCGGAAATTTTCCACCATTATAACATCGTTGAATATTCTGTTAAAATCATATAAGAATATTTTCAAAATAAATTTTTTCTTTTATATTATTTTTACTCTTAAATGATTTCAAAATAGAAAGAGATATTTCTCTGAAAAAGTTTTGACTTCATCTATGTCAACATCCTTTGATAAAATTTACACATGTTTGAAGTTGATTTATTATAATGCAAATATTCAATATTTTATTTAAGGTTTTGTGATATGTTCAACTGTTGATGTGTTATTTTTATACCATTCATGGTTTATGGTTAATGTATTGACATTTGGTATGATAGTTTTAATACAAATGTTTATGTTATCTTTCAACCTTTTCATATGAAGAATGTATTGGACTTAGTATGTGATGGGTGGAGACCTCTATAGATCCTTGGTTCATTGGTAGGTCTTATAAGACAATTAGACAAGGAATTGTACAATGCATTTCCCAATTTGATATATGGTTTTGGAAAAGGCCTAAATCATTTTGAGGCATCTTGGCCTAGGCCTTGAAAAGATGTTTCAGAATGTCTGGAATTATAAAATCCCTTATTATGAAACTAATGATGATGTTTCATGTGGTTATTAGACTAGTAGAATATCCATGACTATGTTTTATTGTGTAATTATTTACTCAGATCATATTCCTTCCATAAAGTGTTCATGCTCATTATTTGTAAAAGGCATGTGTTTTGAATTATTCATCTTGCATAATGTTTATGTTATCTTCCGATGTATTTCTTAACCTTAATGAGTGTTTGAGATCACCCCTTTCTTATGTTTCATTTTCCCAGGATATGAGGAAGTTAGTTATGAGTTACTTTCAGGAATAATCTAGGTGACTTGGATGTTTCTAATGGAGCAAATTAGTGTGGTATTTATTTTCAAGTTGTAATGTTGAACTTATGTATGTATGTTGTTTACAATAATACTAAACTATTCGATCTTTCGAGACATTATTCCTTGTATCATTACAATTTTATATAATAAAGCACAGACTCTAGGTAACTAGGGTCGGGGAATTACAATTTCACTTTTAATATTTATAGTATCATTTATTTTAATTAATTATTAACAAAATAATCCCTATATCGACGTTTCATGAGAATTCTAAGTAACTAAACCACATCTAAAAAATATTGATAAATTATTATGATAAAAACAACCCATATATATTAAAGATGATACGTATAACCTAAAACATGATGTGTTTTCCATATCTCAAAATTTTATAAATGTTAACTCTATGGAAATTTCCAGTTTTTCCTTTTTCATTACATACCCTTTTATATAGGGAACTTCCATTTAATAATATCAAAAAAACATAAATTTAGAACCATGTTGGTAGATGTTAAAATTATTTTCATACAATTTTTTTAAAATTTTCCAAGTCATTTTCGTCCTTAATATTAAGGATTAGTCTCTTATTAAGCATTATTATACGTAAATCACCATAATTAATTTTTATCACACTCACTAATCATTTTGGTCAAGAAATTAAGATGATCTTATTAAGCGAAAAATATCATACTAATTAATTTTTTTTATTCTAGATTTCATAAATTCAAATCATACAAGTGGGAAATTTAACATTAATACTGATCTTGCAAACAGGTCGATAATATGAGTTTTTAAAATAGAAAAATGATCAAACGTTTATTATGTTTTTTATTCAGTTTCAAAGTAACATTGATCCTAATGAACTTATTTGTTTAAATATATTTATAATTGATCTAATTTGGTGATAAAAAAATCTAAAATATAATTTATCATTAATAAATATTTAAATGAAAATGTTGGTTTTAACTAAATCACTGTAATTTTCAGTATTCATCAAAAAATGATGTTGCTTAGAAAAATAAAAAACAATCACCCTAATATTATTTTGACATTATGAATTGAAAAATTATTTTTATTTTTAAAAATAAAAGTCATAAAGGTTTCAAATTTTATTTTTAAAATATGTTCTCCATTAAAAGGTAGTAAAACTCAGTCTTACATGTAACACAAGATAATTCAGTGTCATATGCAGTCTATGTTTAACATTGTGCATAAATAATTCCAACAAACAAAATTATGTTTATTCTGAAAGGAAAATATTTTTATGACATGGGGTTTCACATTTTCCCCACCCTAATTAAATATAGACCTCTCAATTTTAACTTGATATCATTAATCAAGGGAATTAAAATAAACTATTATTGATAGACCCACATCCTAAAAAGGGTTAATACAACATATTCTTAATAAGAGATAAATGAATGCACAATGGTCATGTAACTAGGTTCCCCTGTAGGAGAACATAGGTGGAAACAAAAATAAGGGCATAAAAGAAAAATCGAACAGTCAAGTTCTAATGGAGAGTGCAAGAAAACACGTTTAGATGAAAGTTATAGCTATAAAAACTCGAAAATTTGAAGGAAAATTTTTTCTTAAATCCTTTGGAATTTTATGAGTCTGTGGTTTCTGACGGCACTTGATTCAGAGGCCCGGTGTGCCTGGAATTAATTTTTAAAGTTTTGTTAAGCTTAAATTAACGCGCGTAAGCAGTTTTCCTAAAAAGTGAAATAACTCTAAAAATGTAACTCAAATTAGAAATCTGAGGGCACCGTTGTGCTCAGGATGGCGATTTTACCCTAGGTGTGACTTAAGTTTAGTCGGCGCAGGCCTCCTCTGAGAAAACCCAATTTTGGCTTAATCATAAATAAAATAATTAAATAAATTATTTTATTTTTCAAAATCTTATAACTCACAAACAGTAACTCAGATTAAAAATATGAGACCACCGCAGAACTCGTGAGGGTATGATTTCTTTAAATAGATACTAACTTGGGTCAGCGAGGGCCACTAGAGAAAGTTAGTTTTTGGACATAAATAAAATAATTAACTGATAATTATTTTATTGTAAAATTCATAACATTTAGGCGGTAACTCGGATTGCAAATCCGAGAGTACCGTTGGGTTAGTTGGGGCATTTTTCACCTAGGAAGAGCCTAACCTCGACTTCAGTAGGTCGAGGGTGACTGATAATAATTTTTTGACGTTTAGCTCGAGTACATTCAGTGAACGAACAAGCGGGGTTTTCTATCTTTTGAACTGGTGCTTGGAATTGAAAATTGAGGGCACCGATAAACTCACAGCGCCGGTAATTTCTTAAGGGTACCTTTAGCCCAATTTCTTTTTAAGTGGGTTCAGATTTTATTTTTGGGGAATTAGTTTAAAAATAAATAAAATTGGTGTGTACAATTTTATTTATATCTACGGTGGTTAAATCCTACAAAGGGAAGTTAAGGGTGGGACCCAAAACCACCTAACTACCCTTGTATGGATATTTGGGAGGTGGGGCCCAAAAAAGCCCCAACCTTCCACCTTCCATAACACTTTTCAAATCCCTCATTAAAATCCCCAAATAACTCCCTTAAACCCCTTTTTAATTAACTTGTTAACACCTTAACTCCACTAATAATGAGAATTATTCACCTCCCTCTTCCCCTCTTAAATTCATGCCAACTATTTTTAATTAAGGAGATCAACCTCTTAAATTAATTAAAGAGTTTTATTTATTTTCAAATGGAATGACACTTCTATAAATTGGGAGAGCTTATTTCTTATTATGGGGTTAGCAAATATTTTGTGGGGGAAAACTCTGGAGAAATAAAAATTGGTGTTCTTCTCTCAACGAAGAACATCGTCCACTCCCGACAAAGAACACGAAGTCACCGACGACGTGCCTTCTAGACTTCATCCTCTGCATCAAGGGAGGAGACACCACCAAAGGGAATGTCGCCATCGATGACGACACTTCCTCCGACGTCAATGGAATTGGCACTGATCTTTCGCAAAGTCTGATCATCATGACGCTAGCCTCTTTCCGCGGCTCGACAACATATGACGTCTTTGCGAGATAGGGGTTATTTATTTGTTCAAGTTTATCATCGTCTTTCATTGTTAAGATTGTGCGAATGATATATTCGTAACAGGAGGAGATCGGACCACACGAACACGGCCGATTCTCCTCCCCTCCACTTTGTCAATTTCAATGATGTTTGTGATGAAGGCGGCGCGATGCCGTAGCACCGCGCAGAAAACGAAGAGGACCGCGGCCGGAGCGGGCCGCGGTAGTGGAGCGTGGTGCCATCGCGCCGCGCCGGTGAGGCCGAAGGAGGCCGCAACAAGGAGCGGGCCACGACGGAGGGGTACAGTGTCATCGCGTCGCGCTGGAGCTCCAAGGGGGCCACGGCCGGGGCGGAGGGGCGCGTTGCTGTCGGGCTGCGCCTGTCGGATAGGAGCTGCGGCCTAGGGCCACGGAAGTCTCCAAATTGGCAGTGAGATAACCAGCCATCGGCGCCACCTGGAGGTGGGACCCGAAGGGGTCCCGCGGTAACATAGCTGGTCGGCCTTTGGGCCTGCCGTTCGACGAACTCGGTGGGTCGTAACCCCACAACAATCAAATAGGGAGGACCCCACAGGGTTCGTCCTTCCGTAAAAAGGGGGAGCCCCCCCCCCTTTACACCCTTCTTGGCCACGAGCCAAGCCGCGGCCGACTTCCGAGCCAGGTCGCAAGCCGCGCCGGGCCGGGCCACCCGCGCTGGGTCGGGCCGCCAGCGCTGGGTCGGGCCCCCCACGCTGGGTCGGGCTGCCAGCGCTGGTTCGGGCCACCCGCATCGGGTCGTTCTGCTCCATCCGGGCCAGGCTGCGCCCCAATCAGTCAGCCTCGGGTCGGTTCGACCCGGTTCGGGCTGACCTAGGGGGTATTGGGCTAGGTCGGACTGGGCCTAAACACCCTATTTTCAGACAGATTTGTTCAAACATCCATATCTTGGGCTACTAACCTCTGATTGATGCACCGTTAGTTACGTTGGGATCCGTGGATCGAGACGATCGTTTCGGTATATTACACTCAAGCTTTCGGTAAAGTTTGTGTATGACAAGGTTGGTTCAAACTCGAAACCAACCAGGCCCTCGGAGAGGAAACAATTATAACATGAGCTACAGACGTCCGATTGACATGCCGCCGACTTTGTTGGTTTTGTTTTAGTGATACGGATCTTTTGGTATACATCACCTGAGGTTTGGACGCATATGGAATGTGGTCAGGTTGGATTGTACCCAAAATCCAACCGGGCCCCTGGAACAGAAAAGCCGATAACTTTCAGACTGGACGTCCGTTTGAAGAACCGTCAGCGGCATTGGTAATCACGTTGAGAAACAATCCATTTGAGTATACCTTATGAGAGTTCGGGGTACAGTTGAGTTACGGTCGGGATGGTTAGTTCATGAAATCAACCGGGCCCCGGGACGAAAAGGCTAATAACTCACAGACCGGGCGTCCGATTGACGCACCATCTATTGCATTGAGACCCCTGTGATGAGGTGGTTCTTTGTGATAATTCTTCATGGGATTTCTTTTTCTTGGAGTATCGACAAGTAGCTCGTGGATCAGATCCTCCCAGAGACGAGCATGTGGAGTACGGAGACCTAGTAGCTCTGGACTTGACGACTGCTTGACCGATTCGACTTGGAGTGAGTCGACTAGCCCAGTGGATGGAGCGCCCAATATTTGGTGGCAGACCCACGGCGGACGGAGTGCCAGGTATTTGGCAGCAGACCCATAGTACTCGACAGGAGAAGTATCTCTGTAGGCTATTAGGGGAACCACTACTATGTTTGGGCGGCAGACCCCTGGCGGGGAGCACTACTATGTTTTGGTGCAGACCCTCGGTACTTGACAGGATAAGTACCTCAATAGTCTAAGGTTAGTGAGTAGCGCGTCGGAGTCGTGACAGGGCTATTATACTCAACAGAGGAGGAGTTCTCCAGTAGTTGTGGTTTCAGTATCATTAATGAAAATCCTGGTTTGAGTTGAGTCAATGACATTTGTGTTTACCTCTTGATTGAGATGGGTTACTTGATAACTTAGGTGTATGTATGGGCATATAACTACGTAATAATTATACGTTGATTTCATATCTGTGTGACACCTCATGATTGAGATGGGCTACTTGATAACTTAGGTATAAGTATGAGCTTATACCTACGTAAGGGTTATCTGTTTAGATCCTTCTTTGTGGTTATCCTTGTTGGATTTTGTGAGACCTTGAGGGTCTCGGGGTCCCTAATGAGTATTGTATACTCACCCCTGGACGGGCTATGACCGCACCTCGTTGTGTTGCATACAGACGACGGACAGTGCTGATGGAGGCTGAGTGTTCGAGGACTGGATGGTACGTGGAGGTGGACCCCACGACGTGTCAGTATCCGGAGGTGGACTTCAGGACGAGTCAGTCTCTAGAGGTGGACTTCATGACAAGACGGTACTCGGAGAAGGTTGACGGGAGAGAGTGTTGAGAAAGCTATTTGTACCTACCCTTCAGGTAGGATTTGTGGTGGACGATCTAGGAGTTGCGCTATATATACCTACCCTTCAGGTAGGATCCGAGGTGGACGACCCAGGAGCTGCTTCTATTCTTCCAACTGCTTGTCTTTTCTGTTATACTTTCGTTCAGTTATAGCTGTACTTTTTAGTTGGGTTTGTAATCTGGCCCATTTACCTTTCATCACTTTCTTTTGTACTTAGTGTATTACCTCCGCTTGTACTCTGGTTGGATGTGTTTATGTTTTATAAAGGCAATGACTTCCCTATTATCAGGATTTATGCCTTTGGTACTAGTATCCAGCCCCTGGCCTATGTAAGGCAGGCTTGGGGTAGTCACAGCACGGGCCCCGAGGATGGGTCGTTACAAATTGGTATCATAGGAGTCAGTTCTACTGCAGAAATCAGGACTCTGATAATTATTTTCTGTGAAGCAATAGTGTTAAGAGTATCGAGTGTGATCTTCAGCTCAGGGAGTCCAATGATGGTGCACCGGCCGACGTATCCATACACTAGGACCCTGATTACTGATTTCCAACTTTGTGCATGAAAAAACTGATTGTGAGTGTGTTTCCAAAGGTTTTAAAGTCAGCTCAAACCAGGACATCTCACCAGGTATAAATCATTTGACCATGTCCCATCTATTCAGGATGCCTCCACACAGACAGTTAGTTGGTGTTCTGAGAGAGTACACGATGATGGCCCACCAAGGGACGAGGCTCCGGTGCAGGGCCCTTTTACTATGTTGGCACATTCTGGTGGTGTACCAGCAGCACCACCACTCATTGGGCAGCGATGCCACTAGTCGTACAGGCAAACAGTGCACGCCGACGGAGCCCGTTTCACATGTTCCAGCAACAGAGGCCTCTGAGGTTACGAGGCGAGCAGATTCCCAGGTAGAAGAGGACTGGATTGAGGCGATTTCTATAGTTTTCCGCCTAGTTGAGACACCAGTAGAGTGGATGGTGGACTTATCTACTAGTGGTTTCCAGTGAGTGACCATGAGGTCGGACCATATAGTGATGAGGCTTCGGTACGTGGACCGATGCCTAAGATAGTACCTTCGGGTAGTGTGCCAGCTATATCACTACCTGTTGGTCAGCAGAAATTACTGGCAGTACCGGTAGAGGACACTTGTAGGCTTAGTTCCTTACATGTGCTTCAGCACCAGATATACATC
The DNA here is from genome assembly GCA_963277665.1 of Viscum album. Lineage (NCBI taxonomy): Eukaryota > Viridiplantae > Streptophyta > Magnoliopsida > Santalales > Viscaceae > Viscum > Viscum album. The sequence goes on along the minus strand of OY728136.1, from coordinate 1,233,875,916 downwards.
AGGTTCTGAGGCGAGCCCAACGCACAGGCGGCTGAGGACTGGCTTGAGGAAGAGGCTGAGAGTTTTTTTAGAGCTTATACAGCATTGGCAGGATGACTTATCGGTAGCTGAGTATTCATCGAAGCATACTGATCTTTCCTGGTACTCGATGAATATGATACGATCAGTGCTTTAGAGCTCGGACCTCTGATCGAGGTGTGTTTAAGGATATTTGAGCCAGAACCTTTCCTCAATGCATTCCTACTTATGTTAGAGTGCTAGAGAGAACCTTTGTGGTTGATAATTCTCTAGGTGAGTGGATACAGTCAGTGAAGGTTAGCAGTGGGAAAGAAGAAAACTGGCGCCAGTCTTGGAGACTTGGGTGTGTAAAATGTTTCAAGAAGAGTAAATGTTAAGGACAGATAAATCTGTAGAGTAGAAGACGTGGAAGCAGAGCTAGGAGATCAGCTTGAGGTGGTGTACATTTCGACATGTTACAATCACCCGCCTTTGTAGTCCACGCCAGGCTCAGGGAGCTGGAGGGCAGGGGGAGAGAGTAGCTACATTCGGTTAAGGAGTGTGACCCATAGGCTCTAAGAATGAATCAAGGTACGGTCGGTGTCTACTACTAGCTGTCGTAACAACAGACATTGAAACGAATCATCCTGTCCTTCCAAGAATCTTGTCCCAGACCTAGAGTTTCCGGTTAAAATCCGTTGACTTGACCCTCACGTTTGAAGATACCTTTGGTAGCAGACTCGATAATCATGCTTACACCGATGGTGTGATACGACCCTTGAGATGAGAGTTTCAGTTAGAACCTCTTAGTGGCATTGTCCTGGCCTTACGACGTTAGTTTGGGTATGGACTGGGAAACCATAGTTCATACACAGATTGACAGTATTAGGAAAAAGGTTGTGTTTTATCTTCAATGTTGGGATGGGGTTTTCCTTGGTCAATGAAAAGAAAACCCCAGGCATCACAGGACAGAATCATGCATAAGAGGGTGCATTCGATCACTCAGTAGATGTCCAAACATACCTTTGTTCTAGAATTATCCAGAGTTGTGGCACCACTTCCAGCAGAGCTTTCAGAAGCTGGGGTAGAGGTTGACCAGTGTGCCCAACCTGTGGGTGTTGGTTACATAGTGCACTGCAATGCATCAGGGACCGGACTCGGGTGTGTCCTGATGTCGGAGTGGGCAATGATCGCCTATGGATCACGACAGATGAGACTGCACAGAGCTGGACATTGAAGACGGGGCGACTTTCTCGGAGGTTCCAGTAGAGAATGAGGATCGACAGGAACAGATCCTGCATGGACGGTCGATTCCTCTAGTGCGTGTTCGTTGGCAGTACGGGAACCTTCAATGGAGGATATGGGAGTGGGAGGCTCGGATACGTGCTCAGTACCCTCTTTTGTTTCCTTAGTGTGTGATGTAGCTTTACAGGGATGTAAATTCTTGAGGTGGGAGTAATTTAAAGACCATAAAATTTCAAGGAAAATTTTCTGTTAAATACTTTGGAATTTAATGAGTCTGCGGTTTTTGACGGCACTTGATTCCGGGGCCCGGTGTACCCGGAATCAATTCTTGAAGTTTTGTTAAGATTAAATTAATGAGTGTAAGCAATTTTCCTGAAAAGTGGAATAAATATTAAATGGTAACTTAGATAAAAAATCTGAGGGCACCATTGCGCTCAAGATGGAGATTTTACCCTAGGCGTGACTTAAGTTTAGTCGGTGCGGGCTTCCTCTGAGAAAACCCAATTTTGGCTTAATTGTAAATAAAATAATTAAATAAATTATTTTATTTTTCAAAAGATTATAACTCACAAACGGTAAATCAGATTAAAAATCTAAGACCACCACTGAACTCATGAGGGTATGCTTTCATTATGTAGATACTAACTTGGGTCAGCGAGGTCCACCAGAGAAAGTTAGTTTTTGGCCATAAATAAAATAATTAACTGATAATTATTTTATTGTAAAATTCATAACTTTTAAACGGTAACTCAGATTGAAATTCCGAGAGTACCGTTGGGTTCGTTGGAGCATTTTTCGCCTAGGCAGAGCCTAAGCTCAACTGCAGTGGGTCGAGGGTGACTGATAATAATTTTCCAAAGTTTAGCTCGGGTACGTTCAGTGAACGAATGAGCAGGTTTTTCTATCTTTTGAACTAGTGCTCAGAATTGAAAACTGAGGGCACCGATGAACTCGCAGTGCCGGTAATTGCTTAAGGGGACCTGTAGCGCAGTTGCTTTTTTAAGCGGGTTGAGATTTAATTTTTGGGGAATTAGTTTAAAAATAAATAAAATTGTTGTGTAAAATTTTATTTATATCTACGGTGGTTAAATCCTGCAAAGGGAAGTTAAGGGTGGGACCCACAACCACCTAACAACCCTTGTATGGATATTTGGGATGTGGGTCCCACAAGAGCCCCAACCTTCCACCTTCCATAACACTTTTCAAACCCCTCATTATACTCCCCAAAAATCTCCCTTAAACCCCTTTTTAATTAACTTGTTAAATCCTCAACTCCACTATTAATGAGAATTTTTCACCTCCCTCATCCCCTCTTAAATGCATGCCAACTCTTTTTAATTAAGGAGATCAACCTCTTAAATTAATTAAAGAGTTTGATTTATTTTGAAATGGCATGACACTTCTATAAATTGGGAGAGCTTATTTCTTATTATGGGGTTAGCAAATATTTTGTGGGGGAAAACTCTGGAGAAATAAAAATTGGTGTTCTTCTCTTAACGAAGAACATCGTCCACTCTCGACGAAGAACGCGAAGTCACCAAATACATGCCTTCTACTCTTCATCCTTCGCATCAAGGGAGGAGACACCACCATAGGGAATGTCTCCATTGATGACGACACTTCCTTCAACGTCAACGGAATCGGCACCGATCTTCCGCGACGTCCGATCATCGCGACACTTGCCTCTTTCCGCGTCTTGACGACGTGCGACATCTTTGCGAGGTAGGGGTTATTTCTTTGTTCAAGTTTATCATCACCTTTATTTGTTAAGATTGGCCAAATTATATCGTCATAATAGGAGGAGATCAGATCACACGAACACGGATAATTCTCCTCCCCTCCACTTTGTTAATTTCAATGATGTTTGTGGCGAAGGCGGCGCAGTGCCGTAGCACTGTGCGGGAAACGAAGAGTACCGCGGCCGGAGTGGGCCACGGCGGTGGAGAGAGGTGTCGTCGCACGGCGTCGGTGAGTCCGAAATAGGCCGCGGCCAGGAGCGGGCCGCGACAGAGGGGTGCGGCGCCATCGCATCGTGCCAGAGCTCCAAGGGGGTCGCGGCCGGGGTGGGCCACGGCGGAGGGGCGCATGGCCGACGTGCCGCACCGGTCGGACAGGAGCCATGGCCTAGGGCCGCGGTGGTCTTCAAAGGGGCGGCCGGTTAACCGGCCGCTGGCACCACCTGGAGGCGAGACTCGAAGAGGTCCCGCGGTTACACAGTTGGTCGGCCTTTGGACCGGCCATTCGAAGAACTCGGGGGGTCGTAACCCCACGAAAATCAAATAGGGAGGACCCCACAGGGTCCTCCGTTCCGCAAAAAAGTGGGCGGCGCCCCCACCCCCCCCCCCCCCCCTTCGCACCCTACTCGGCTGTGAGTTGAGTCGCGGACGGCTTCCGATCCGGGCTGCAGGCCGCGCTGGGTCGGGCCGCCAGCGCCAGGCCGGGTCACCCACGTTGGTTCGTGCCGCACCAGCTGGGTCGGGCCACATTAAAATGGGCCGGACCTATAACAGGGTCAGGTAGACCCAGTTTTGGCCGACCCAGGGGGTATTGGGCCGGGTCGGACCGGGCCCAAACCCCCTATTTTCTGACAGATTCGTTTAAACGTCCATATCATGGGCTACAAACCTCCGATCGATGCACCGTCAGTTGAATTGGGATCCCTGGATTGAGACGGTAGTTTTGGTATATTACGTTCAAGCTTTAGGTATATTGTGTGTACGGCCGGGTTGGTTCAAACCCGAAACCAAACGGTCTCTCAGAGCGGAAACAGTTATAACTTGAGCTACAGACGTCTGATTGACGTGCCGTCGACTTTGTTGGTTTCCTTTTAGTGATACAGATCTTTTGGTATAATTAACCTGATGTTTGGACACAGATGGAGTATGGGCGGGTGCGATTTTACCCAAAATCCAACCGGGCCCCTAGAACAGAAAAGCTGATAACTTTCAGACCGGACGTCTGTTTGACGAACCGTCAGCGGAGTTGTTAATCACATTGAGAAAAGATCCCTTTGATTATACCCAATGAGATTTCGGGGTACAGTTGAGTTACGGTCGGTTTGGTTCGTACATGAAACCAATCGGGCCCCTGGGATGAAAAGACTAATAACTCACAGACCGGGCGTCCGATTGATGCACCGTTTGTTGCGTTGAGACCACTGTGATGAGGTGGTTCTTTGTGATACTTATTCATTGGACTTTGTGATACTTGGAGTATCGACCAGTAGCTCATGGAGCGGATCCTCCCGAATATGAGCATGTGGAGTACGGAGACCTAGTAGTTTTGGACTTGACAACTGCTTGACCGATTCGACTTGGAGTGAGTCGACTAGCCCAGTGGACGGAGCGCCCGATATTTGGTGGCAGACCCATAGAAAACGGAGCGCCTGGTAGTTGGCAGCAGACCCGTGATACTCAACAGGAGGAGTACCTCTGTAGGCTATTTGGGGAACTACTACTGTGTTTGGGCGGCAGACCCCTGGCGGGGAGAAATACTGTGTTTGGGTGCTGACCTATGGTACTCGACATGAGGAGTACCTCAGTAGTCTAAGGATAGTGAGTAGCACCTTGGAGTCGTGACAGGGCTACTGTACTCAACAGAGGAGGAGTTTTACAGCAGTTGTAGTTTCGGTATAGTCATGACCCGCCTTCACCAAAAGTAGGGAAGGCTCAGCAGACTGCCAGGCCCTTCCTTATTTATGTTGATGGAGAGATAATGACCCCCGAAACCCGCCTTCAATAGGTCCCAGAGTGGCGACTAGCACCAAGGGTATAGAATCACACACTAAATGGAAGGCATTAACCTTTTTCTGTTAATAGGATTGGGAGATAAGATGGTAAATCCCAACAACAGAAAAAGAAGAAAGTAAAAGTAAAGCCAAGAACATCCATTCCCATATGCATGTTCCAAAAGTAAATACCACAAGGTACAAAGTGACTACAAGGGTAAAGTACCAAATAAAGGAAAACAACAACTAAAACTGCCCCAAGGGTGCGAGCTAGTATGGTCCCGCGCGACCCCTGACGTCCTCCTGGAAACCTGAAAGCAGTTTTATATATGTAGGATGAGCATACAAGTATACTCAGAAGGGAAAAACCAAATACTCTCATGCACAAGTGGGGGAAAGTACTAAAGTCCCATTAGAAAAAAGATTAAACCAAACACCTGACAACGTAAACTATCCACCCAAGCCTCACCAAGGTACACTCCCCAAATAACGCAAGTCAAGTAATATATATAAGATCACAATGATGTTTGGGTACCCCATGCCACTTTCCCACTTGTTATTGAAGACATCCTACACATCGAACCAATCCCTCCATTCTCACTGTAGTCCCACTGACACACCCCGCCCTCACACACCTGGACCACAACCTCACGCAGTCCCACTGCCAAACCCCACCCACACACACCTGGGCCACAATTTTCACACGTAACCACGCCTGAAAACACCTAGGCCAGAACAACCACGGCCACGCCCGAAGACACCTGGGCTAGAAGATCCACTTCCATGCCCGAGGACACCTGGGCCTCATCCCGAAGATACTTGGGAAACTACCTTCCCGCACACACCTATTCCATAACCACCACACTACCCCACCCAAAGGTTCTTGGGCTAATAATGGACCTCAGGCCATCACAACCTGCCCGAAAATACTTGGGAAATCCAGGAAAGGGAGCAGAAAAAGAGCTAATAACCAGCCACTAATGGAAGTGTTGGGAAAAACACCCTCCCCCATGAAATGGGAGTGTTCGGCACTAAGTGCTCAACTTGGGTGGGGCGCGAATAAGAAACACAAAAATACAAGCATAAGTATAAGTAACAAGCACTCATCCAAAGTTTAGGTTTCTCTTCATCCTGCCTAAAGAACACAAACAGTACCATTTCCAAGTCACAACTCACATCAAACCAAAACCCATTTTCCCCATCCTAGTTTACATGTTCAACAATAACATTTAAATAAGTTTCTGCACTACTGGGAAACTAACACCATAATCACAAACCAAGGGAAAAAGATCCAGACAAACATCTATTTAAGCATCCACTCCGGGTTCTCTTGTAAAGCCACAACAACCCAAGAAAAATCTCAAGTTACAGCCCCATGTCCAAAATCTAGGAGCCAAAGGTTTCTCATCAAAAGAGGATTCCACCCCAATTCGTGATATAACAAAGGATCCCATCCTTAATTTTGCAACCTCCCAGATCATAACAAGAGGGGATGCCATCCCCATCCACATCACCTAGCAATCGGCCCGTGAAGGAGAACAACCCAATCACTACCACTAACATAAGGCAGGTCCATGCTGGTATTTTCAGATTTATAAGATTTAACACACTCCATGCTTTCAAATTCGCTGTACTTAACCGAGGTTATCACAGAAAGGAGTTGATCCTGGTGCCTCAATTTATTTAGCCGGATATACGTAATTAACCAAATTCCTTTACACAGTAAGGTTTCACAAACACGATCCATTTAAACATCACCAGAGGTAAGGGTTCATTATTTCACAGAGAAAATTCCACCAACGGCTATGATTTTCAATAGGCATAAGCCCGAAAAATTCAGAAAAGAAAATCATAAAACAAGGCAGCATCATCAATCACACCCCCTCCCCTTCATTCTTTAGAATTCCATTTATTATCTTCATTAAGGTTTGGTCCATCCAATTCTATAGAATCAAAAGCATTCCCACCCCGCATGATACACAATAGTGAGAGACGAGAATAAATTCCCTACTTGTTGATCAACGATCGACGCTGAGCCTGGGCGCGGAACTTCACGGATAGCGATGCGGCTCACCTGAATGAAAAATCTATTCATTAGAAAGAAGGGTAATACTAGCATAGGGTGATCGAGGAAAGTAGAAACCACGGCTAACCCTTTAGTTTATAAGGTCCAGGGACGGTTGAGATAAGAACGTGAAATCGCGTAAGGAGTGGGGGTCGTGGGTTGACCACACAGCCCCACACGTTATTAAAGGGGTCTAAACCGATGCACACACCAGGTTAATTCATTAAATATTTAATTAAAACATTTATGGGCATTACCGGGATTTAAAACAAGCTTAAAGGGGTCAAAATATGGTTTAAAACCCAACTCGCGCAAAAAGAAGGCGCTACTGGAAAGACCCTGTGGGGGTAGGCGAGAGCCACCAGTAGTTGAGAGCTACCGGTGGATGACAGCTACCGGTAGGATGCAGCTACCGTTAGACTAATCTACCAGTAGACAGAGCTACCAGTAGGCTGCAGATACCAGTAGACCGAGCTACCGGTAGGCCTACTACCGGTAGGTTAAGGCTACCAGTAGGCCTACCGTTAGGCCAAACTTCACCGAGATTCACAGACCAGAAAACCCAACACGAAATTTTCACCAAGAAATGGACCCCAAAAACCAGGGGCATTACATCAGATACCTCTTAAACGATTCTCATCCTTGAGAATCAAAACAATCCAGAAGGAAAGAGAGGGTCTGAACAACCACCTCGAAAGATACCTCTTAGGAGTGAACCTCATTGTTAGCTAAGAACACTTTCCTGTCAAGAACCAAGCAACATACCATGTCAAACTTCTCAGGCATGTGGGTTGGGGAGTCTCCTCCCCCATGTCAAGATATTATCCACTTTGGGCGGCACTGACTCGCCCACGCGGGTTTAATCGCATCCACCTTAATGCATCTTGATTATGGGTCGGGGTCTCTCCTCCCCATAGCCAGTGCTTTTCACACACATTCAGAGGAAAGAAAACCAGTATTTCAAAGCCAACAAGGTAAAACATTCCACCACAACAGGTATAAAATAAATAGTACAAAACTCAAAACAACTCGGAGTACTGGGCACACATATGTGCTTCCCTCTCCCATGTACTCTCTTCAAGCCCACCATGTCTCCATAACACACGAACCAAGGGAATGGTTCGCCCACGAAGCACCTTCTCCTTGAGATCCTTGATCATCACTGGTCTCTCCACAAAAGTCACGTCGTCCTCGATGTCCATCTCTCCCCAGCCAAAGATGTATGAATCGTCGTGCACATACCGATGGAGCTGGGACACATGGAAGACATCATGTATCCTTGGGAGAGGTGGTGGTAACGCTAGCTGATAAGCCACTTCGCCGACCCTCCGCAACACTTCGAAGGGCCCAATCAACCTGGGAAAAAGCTTACTCCCCTTGCCGAACCTCCATTGTCCACGCCGAGGGAATACCTTCAAGAACACGTGGTCTCCAACCTCAAACTACAAGGGTCTGCTCCTAGAATTAGCATATGACTTCTGTCGGTCCTGGGCTGCCTTCATCCTCCCCCGTATAAGCTGAACTTTCTCCGTCGTGCTCTGCACCCCCTCTGGGCCAAGGATGCCCGCATCTCCGACTTTGGTCCAACACACAGGTGAGTGGCATGGCCTTCCGTACAAGGCTTAAAATGGGGTCATACCAATTTTAGAGTGATAGATATTATTGTAGGCGAACTCTACCAGAGTTAAGTGTCACACCCATGATCCTCCTAAGTCTAGAACACATGCCTGCAGCATATCCTCCGAGGTCTGGATGGTGCGCTCTGTCTGTCCATCTATCTGGGGATGGAAAGTAGTGCTAAGACAGATCTGGGTGCCAAAAGCATGATGCAATCCTCTCTAGACTCGTGAGGTAAACCGTGCATCCCTATATGAGACTATAGACCTCAGAACTCCATGCAATCGCACCACCTCATCCACGTACCTTCGTGCCAAAGCATCCACTGCACTCGACTCCCTGATCGCCAGAATTTGAGCCGATTTCGTCCACCGGTCCACTACCACCCAGATGGAATCATATTCCCCTTGGACCTTGTGTAGTCCCGTGATGAAATCCATCGATATGTCATCCCACTTCCACATGGGAACATCTAGAGACTGCAGTAGGCCGCCTGGAACTCGGTGTTCGGCCTTCACTTACTAACACACTAAGCACTTGGCCACAAACTCTGCCACTGCTTGCTTAACTCCGGGCCACCAAAACTATTTCTTCAGTCCCTGGTACATCTTGGAAACTCCTGGGTGTACTTCCAGGGGTGAGTTGTGGAACTCACTGAGAACCTTGCCGCACATCACTTCTGGAACAAATAACCTTCCCTGGAAAAGCATCTAATTCTGACCATCCTCTGTCCATCCTTCTAGAGCATTGCCCTGGTCAACTCAGTCATGCATCACTTCGCACTCTGGGTCTCCCCACCGAGACTCCTCCACTTGCTGCAAGAGAGAAGACTGCACTGTTATCTGATACAGGCAGACTCTATCACTATCCATCCTCGCATCCAGGTGTAAGGTAGACAACTCCTCCATTACCTTCCAGGTGTCTGCCGACTCTCGGACCGCATCCTTCTGTGTTCTCATTGCTCAAGGCATCAGCCACTACATTACCCTTCCCTGAAGTGTAGGAGATATCGAAGTCGTGATCCTTGAAGAAGTCCACCCACGTTCGCTGCCGCAAGTTTAGGTCCCACAGGGAGAAGATATAACTCAAGATTTTGTGATCTGTGAAGACCACAAAGCGTTCTCCGATGAGGTAGTGCCGCCATAACTTCAGCGCAAAAACGGCCGCTATATGCTCCAGGACGTGGGTGGAATAATTACGCTCATGAGGGCATAGCTGCCTAGACCCATAAGAGATTACCCCTTGTCACTACATCAATACACATCCCAGGACCTGTCCTGAAGCATCACAGAACACCTCATAGGCCGTCCCTTCTTCTGGTAATCACAGCACTGGGGCACTAACCAACTTCTCCTTCAGATAGCTGAAGGCTGACTCGCACTGCTCACTCCACATGAAAACCTGGTCTTTCTTGGTCTGGGCTGTCAAAGGGGCTACTACTCGGGAGAAGTTGTGTACGAACCTCCGATAGTAACCTGCCAGCCCAAGGAAACTACGGACTTCTGCCACATTCTTGGGTGCTGCCCAAGAAACTACTACCTCAACCTTTGATGGGCCACTGCTACCCCCTACTCGGACACCACGTTCCCGAGGAAGTGCACTTCTCGTGTCTAGAATTTGCATTTCGATAACTTCACATAGAGCTGGTGCTGTCGGAGGACCTCCAAAACTATCCTCAGGTGCTCTGCATGGTCCTCCTCTGATCTTGAATAGATCAGGATGTCATCGATGAACACAACTACGAACTGATCCAGGTACTTCTTGAAGATGATGTTCATAAGCCCCATGAACACAGCCGGGGTGTTCGTAATGCCAAAAGGCATGACTACAAACTCGAAGTTTCCATATCGGCCCCTGAAGGTCATCTTCGAGATGTCACTCTTCTTTACCCTCAACTGGTGATACCCAGACCGCAGGTCGATCTTCAAGAACCACCCTGCCCCTTTCAACTGGTCGAAATGATTGTATATCCTCGGAAGAGGATAGCAATTCTTGATCGTCACCTGATTCAGCCTCCTGTAGTCTATTCACAACCTGAGACCACCATCTTCCTTCTTTGCGAACAAGACTGGAGAACCAAATGGTGATGCACTCGGTCAAACATAACCCCTCTTCATCAAATCGTCAATCTGAATCCAAAAATCCCATAACTCTGAAGGTGCCATCCGGTAAGGAGCCATCGAGATCGGTCGAGCGGCAGGCTGAAAGTCTATCCCAAACTCGATATCCCATCGAGGGGGTAGAGTCTTCACCTCCTCAAGAAATATGTCCATAACCTCATGGACGATCTCTGGCACCTCCACCATTTCAACATCTACTGACTCTACTAACATCTCAGCTAACAAGGAGAGGAGGGGTTCCTATCACCTGCTACCCTTCTGATTTCTCCGCTCATCAGTGAAGGAAACATGTCGGCCGCCTAATTTTGAGAACACAAACCTTCCTCGCAAGCAGTCGATGATGGCACACAACGATAATAGCCAGTCAATTCCTAGGATGACATTGTATGGTTGTATATGTAGCAGAAGAAGATCCCTAACCGACTGATGTGGCCCAATCATCAGTCTGCATCCTCGACAAACAAGTAACAAGTTGGTCTGACCTCCTATTGGTGTACTTAGCACCAGGGGAACTGGAAGTATTTTGACATCTATACCAAATACACGGGCTAAACTGGGTGCAACAAAGGAGTGTGAATCTCTAGTATCGAACAAGGAAAAAGCAAGGGTACTGAACAAAACGATCGTACCTCGAACAACCTCCGGCCCTATTGGAACTACTACCTCTGCGACGTGTAGTTTTCCACGCCCAGCTCCTCTGCCCCTCGGTTGTCGGCCACCTCCCCAACCACGCCCCGGTAGAGGTCCCTGACGAGCGCCCTGAGGTCGTCCTCCTCCTTCTCTGTCTTCCCGCAGAGGAGTGGGAGCTCGCTGTCCCTGCTGCTTCTGCTAGAAAGGCCTGGCTAGAAGCTGCTGTTGTGGCAGGTGCTGGGGTTGTCCACAACCACCGTACTGTACCCGGTCCGGGAACTGACTCCAGAGATGTCCATGGCTCCCATAGATGAAGCATCGAGGTCCTAAGCCCAAAAGAAAAGGGTGAAGACCAGGGGATCGAAACTAAAACTGTTGTGGCATGCTCCCTGCTGGTCGGAACCTGGAGGGTCCTGACGCTGGAGGCCTGGTACTGAAGGCCTTCCCCTTCGATTTTCCCAGCTGGATCCCATCTCATGACACACCTCCTAGAGCGTGCATCCTCTCCACCACTTCGTCCTTCTTCTGGACCTCCAAGTACGTCGGCAGGGTAAAGGGTGTAACAACATACTGAAGGGAGGGCCGGAGCACCTCCTCCAAACTACTTGCCCGAGACTCCTCGTCGGGAAAGAGGTCCGGAGAAAAACGTAGGAGGTCCTTGAACTTGATTCCTAGCTCCCTTACTGACATACTCCCTTACTAGAGGGAGAGTAGCTCCTGTATCTTTTCTGCCTTCATCATCGAAGAGAGGAATTTCGCCCGGAACTCCCTCTAGAAATCATCCCATGCCACCTCAGCCTCTCTCCTCTCCCCCAGGTAAAGCGTCCACCACTGTCACGCTGCTCCCCGCATCTGGCAGACGGCCAGAGGAACCCATTACTCGATAGGAGCCCGGATCAAGCCGAAGGCTATCACCAGCTCTTCTAGGTAGCCCTCCGTCTTCATATCAGTGGTTCTTCCCTCATACTTCTCGAGGGTCTGTTGCTGGAAGGCCCGAAGTGTCCTCTGCCACTGGTCGTCCTCCTCCTCTCGATCAGCTCTCTGCCGATCGGCCAAGGTAGTCTCTGAGACCTCGATCGCCCGCACCAATCATGGTCGCCTTCCAGGTTCCATAGCTGCAAGGTAAACAAGGAATGCCTAAGCCCAAGTAGTGCAGAATATTGTTCTTAAAACTTCTTAAACTTTTTATTTATTCTTAATTCCCAAGATACCCCAGAAACACGAGAACACAAGTCATTATGATGCATGTACCTTTCCTAGGGTCTCTACCCTACAATCACCGTGGTCTCACTTGGTCGTTCGGTAGGTCCAGAGTCCCTGCATCGGATCACGGGGGGGCCCTAAAATCCTGTGTCCTAGCCGGTCTTCCCTAGCCTAATTCAAGCACCAAGGTCACCCAACACTGTTGCCCTACCATCCCATACAATCCTCACTGTGCCTAACTCCAGGCTCCATCCTATCTCTCAACCATACCTCTGATACCATTCTGTTATGACCCGCCTTCACCAAAAGGAGGGAAGGGTTAGCAGAATGCCATGCCCTTCCTTCTTTAAGTTGAAGTATAGATAATGTCCCCGGACACCCGCCTTCAATAGGTCCCGGAGTGGCGACTAGCACCAAGGGTATAGAAGCACACACTAACTGGAAGGAATTACCCTATTTCTGTTAATAGGATTGGGAGATAAGATGGTAAATCACAACAACACCAAAAGAGGAAATTAAAAGTAAATCCAAGAAAATCCATTCCCATATGAATGTTCCAAAAGTAAATACCACAAGGTAAAAAGTGACTAAAAGGGTAAAGTACCAAAGAAAGGAAAACATCAACTGCAACTGCCCCAAGGGTCCCATCTAGTATGGTCCCGCACGATCCCTGAAGTCCTCCGGGAAACCTGAAAGCAGTTTTATATACGTAGGATGAGCATACAAGTATACTCAGTAGGGAAAAACCAAAGACTCTCGTTCACAAGTGGGGGAATGTACTAAAGTCCCGTGAGAAAAATAGTAAACCAAACATCTAACAAGGTAATCTATCCACCCAGGCCTCATTAAGGTACACTCCCCAAATAATTCAAGTCAAGTAATATATATAAGAGCACATCTATGTTTGGGTACCCCGCACCACTTTCCCATTGGGTATTGAAGACATCCTACGCATCGAACCAATACTGCCATTCTCACCACAGTCCCACTACCACACCCCGCCCGCACACACCTGGGCCACAACCTCACGTAGTCCCACTACTAAACCCCGCCCGCACACACCTGGCCCACAACTGTCACATGTAACCATGCCTGCAAACACCTAGGTCAGAACAACCACTGCCACGCCTGAAGACACCTAGGCTAGAAGATCCACGGCCACGCCCAAAGACACATGGGCCTCATCCCGAAGAAACTTGGGAAACTACCTTCATGCACACACCTGGTCCATAACCACCACACTGCCCCCCCCCCCCCCCGAAGGTTCTTGGGCTAATAATGGACCTCAGGCCATCAAAGCCTTCCCGAAGATACTTGGGCTATCCGGTAAAGGGAGCATAAAAGGAGCTAATAACCAGCCACTAATGGAAGTGTTGGGAAAAACACCCTCCCCCATGAAATGGGGGTGTTCGGAACTAAGTTCTCAACTTGGGTGGGGTGTGAATAAGAAACACAAAACAACAAGCATAAGTATAAGTAGAAATCACTCACCCAATGTTTAGGTTTTTCTTCAGTGTGCCTAAAGAACACAAACAGTACCATGTCCAAGTCACAAATCACCTCAAACCAAAACCCATTTTCCCCATCCTGGTTTACATGTTCAATAATAAGGTTTATATAAGTTTCTGCACTACTGGGAAACTAACACCATAAGCACAAACCAAGGGAAAAAGATCCAGCCAAAGGTCAATTTATGTATCCACTCTGGGTTCTCTTGTAAAGCCACAACAACCCATGAAAAATCCCAAGTTATAGCCCCATCTCCAAAATCCAAGAGCCAAACGTTTCTCATTAACAGAGGATTACTCCCCAATTTGTGATATAATAGAGGATCCCATCCTCAATTTCGCAACCACCCAGATCATAACAAGAGGGGAACCCATCCCCATCCATATCACCCTGTAATCAGCCCGTGAAGGAAAACAACCCAATCACTGCCACTAACACAAGGAAGGGCCATGCCTGTATTTTAAGATTTATAAGTTTTAACACACTCCATGATTTCAAATTCGATGTACTTAACCGGGGTTATCACAGAAAGGAGTTGATCCTGGTGCCTCAATTTATTTAGCCAGATATACGTAATTAACCAAATTCCTTTACACAGTAAGGGTTCACAAACACGATCCATTTAAACATCGCCAGAGGTAAGGGTTCATTAGTGCACAGAGAAAAGACCACCAAAGGCCATGATTTTCTGTCGGCGTAAGCCCGCAAAATTCAGAAATGAAAATCATAAAACAAGGCAGCATCATCAATCTCACCCCTTCCCCTTCATTCTTTAGAATTCCGTTTATTATCTTCATTAAGGGTAGGTCCATCAAATTCTACAGAATCAAAAGCATGCCCACCCCTCTTGATACAAAAAAGTGAGAGACGAGGAGAAATTCCCTACTTGTTGATCAACAATCAATTTTGAGCCTGGGCGTGGAACTTCACGGATCGCGATGTGGCTCGCCTAAATAAAAAATCCATTCGTCAGAACAAAGGTTAATACTAGAAAAGGGTGATCGAGGAAAGAAGAAACCACAGCTAACCCTTTAGTTTATAAGGGCCGGGGACGGTTGATATAAGAACGTGAAACCACGTAAGGAGCGGGGGTCGTGGGTTGACCACGTGGCTCCACATGTTATTAAAGGGGTCTAAACTGACTCACACACCAGGTTAATTCATTAAATATTTAATTAAAACATCTTATGGGTGTTACTGGGATTTAAAACAAGAAGGGGTCAAAATAGGGTTTAAAACCCAACTCGTGAAAAAAGGAGGCACTACTAGAAAGACCCCGTGGGGGTAGGCGAAAGACACCGGTAGCTGAGAGCTACCAGTTGCTGACAGCTACCGGTAGCCGAGCTACCGGTAGGCTGCAGGGATGGGTAGACCGAGCTACCGGTAGGATGCAGCGACCGGTAGATCGAGCTACCGGTAGACAGAGCTAGCTACCGGTAGACCGAGCTACTGGTAGACAGAGCTACTGGTAGGCTGCGGCTACCTGTAGACCGAGCTATCGGTAGGCCTGCTACCGGTAGGTTAAGGATACAGGTAGGCCTACCGTTAGGCCAAACTTCACTGAGATTCCCAGACCAAAAAACCCAACACGATATTTTTACCAAGTAATGGACCCCAAAAACCCAGGCCATTACAGGTATCATTAATGAAAATCCTGGTTTTAGCTGAGTCAATGAACTTTGTGTTTACCTCCTGATTGAGATGGGTTACTTGATAACTTAGGTGTATGTATGGGCATATACCTAAATAATAATTATACGTTGATTTCATATCTGTGTGACACCTCATGATTGAGATGGGCTACTTGATAACTTAGATATAAGTATGGGATTATACCTAAGTAAGCGTTATCTATTTAGATCCTTCTTTGTGGTTATCCTCGTTGGATTTTGTGAGACCTTGAGGGTATAGGGGTCCCTACTGAGTATTGTATACTCACCCCTGCATGGGATATGTCTGCACCTCATTGTGTTGGATGCTGATGATGGACAACGCTGACGGAGGCTGAGTGTTCGAGGACTGGACAGTACCTAGAGGTGGACCCCACGACGTGTCACTATCTGGAGGTGGACTTCACGATGAGTCAGTATTCGGAGGTGGAATTCACGACGAGACGGTACTCGGAGAAGGTTGACGGGCTTGAGCATTGAGGAGGCTATTTGTACCTACCCTTCAGGTAGGATCCGTGGTGGACGATCCAGGAGCTGTGCTATCTGTACCTACCCTTCAGGTAGGATCCGTGGTGGACGACCCAGGAGCTGCTTCTATTCTTCCAACTTCTTGCCTTTTCTATTATACTTTTATTCAATTGTAGCTATACTTTTCAGTTGGGTTTGTATTCTGGCCCATTTACTTTTCATCAATTTCTTTTGTACTTAGTGTATTACTTCCTCTTGTACTCTGGTTGGATGTGTTTATGTTTTATAAAGGCAATGCCATCCCAGTTATCGGAAATTACGCCTTTGGTGCTAGTCTCCAGCCCCTAGCCTATGGAAGGTGGGCTTGGGGTAGTCACGGCATGCGCCCCGAGGATGGGTCGTGAAAATATCTTACAAGGACATAAACCATATGTGTGAGTAAAGGTCATTGATATCATCAAAAATGATGACAGTAAGAAAAAAAATTGTTTCAACCCCATTTTTTCTATAGTTATGGAATTTTTTTACTTCAAAAGAATATAATTAAATATACATTTCTATAAACATAATACTTTCCTTTGATTATGCCTTGAACTATTTCTACTTCATCTCTTATCACATGATACAGTATATAGTGGAGTATTACATTACCATCTAAAATCTAATCTAATAAGTCATTTATTCATCATTATGAGAACATAAATAATATATTAAGGGTTTTATTTCCCTCAATCACATGTTTTCATAAAATTTTAACTTTCTACTAAATTAATTTTCTACATACCATTCAGCATATGATCTCAAATCCTTAACAAAAAAGTGCTGAAATATAATCCCCATATATTCCATAATTCTTATAACCATAAAATTGATGATAAAATATTCAAATTAAATAGTTATTTAACAAGCATATTCATCATTACTCTTCTTATACGGTAGTATCATAACTTCAACACTATCCAATAGCATTATTTGGGGTATATTACTTTTACTCTTGGGACATTGATTCTCATAGGACTCCATATCCTTGTAGTGGAATCATTGAACATTAGTAACCTTTTTCTTACCCTCTTAATCATGAACTTGGTGTCCTTTATATCCAAACTTATAACAAACTCTCATTCCCTTTAATCATTTATCAGGGTGATTCTTTCTGTAGTTGTCACATGTTGGAAAATCATGTTTTACATTCTTCCATTTATCTATCTTTTTCTCTACAATCCTCTTATTCCCTTAAAATCCATAAGAATCTGATAATTCTTTACTTATATTTTTACCACATGATATTATTTCCTCATATGATGAGAATACATGGGAGACTATTTCCCTTAAAATTTTTGTCTTAAGACGATGAATGATATGATCCTTCTCTCTATTTACATCACGTGCATTGGTGGAGTCCTCGTTTCTTCTACTAAGCACTATTTCTAAACATTTCTATATGCTATATTAGTTTATAAAATTATGAAATTTCTATAAATATAAGAATGGTATATCACACATCATACATTTTTTCATCGTAAATACTTGAATCCTTAAGTATGGCTACTTTGGGGGTAATCTTTACTTCTAATTCCTTTATAATGGTAGGTAAATAAAATTTGAATTATCCTAAGAATATCTCGAGAGAGTGTCACACCATATGTGCAGTAGGGCTTGTTATCATATACCAGGTTACCATGAGTTAGGCTCAGAACACCTTGTTGAAGTTTTTACTCCTAGGTGTATCTATACCAGAACCACATCTACTTATAGTATCCAAACAGGGATGTATTCTAGGAATACCCATATATTCTCTACTTTACTAAAACTCTAGGATGTTCTTCTACCATTTTCTACAATAAATATCTTAGGATTATGATCCCTAATCTATGTTTTTTAAATCTAGTATCCATGAAATTTTCTAATTTCTTTTGGTACCAACTATAATGCCATGACCCTAGAAACCTAGAGTCGGTGCATTATTACATTGCATTGGAAATGTTACAAGGAACCAAATCCTGAAGGACCATTCAATTTAACAGTATTGGAAATCCAGATTACATACATGATACACATAATAAATTGGTAAATAGAAAATACAAAGATGATATATAATAAAATGAAATAAACTATGTCCCTGAATTATTATTCAATGATTTCTTCTTCATAACCAGGGGAAAGAAACATAATATAGGTGAGATAAAATTTTTATTTAGGGTGTTTAAATCGGAAGAAATAATGAATAAATGGAAAATAATTAACATGTAAAGGTAAATAACTGATAAAACATTCCATTAAAAACTATATAAGGAAATATCAATATGGAAAGGTAAGAAACTGAAAACACATGCTATAAAATCAATGAACTGAAAATGAAATTCACCATAGATATGTCGATGAAAAACTTCATGTATAAATAATAATTGAATTCTCAATAAAGGATGTGCTTATTTTTTGGATTTCATTTATCCTAGGTACATGATACCTTTACCATTAAAAGATATTTTAATATATTTTTCCAACTAATTAACCTCAAGAGACTATCGATTCATTAAGTGGCTTTAATTAACTGATCCCCACCCTATAGGTATTTCCTTAAACAGTCCCCAACCTATGTATTACATGTCAAAATAATTCCTTATATATCAAATAAATAATGTGACTTATTGAATATCCAAAATTTAATAAAGAATATGGATTTATCAATTATACTTCATAGTATTTTATGTAATAATAAGGTTTGTTGGCATTAAAATTATCTCGAGAAAAAATAATCATTAAAATTTCCAAAGTGTCCCATAACATATTGAAACATTTAAATAATAACTCCCCATGAATTAAATGAAACATATAATATCATGAGAAAAAGTGGATTTAGGACATAACATGCCAATGGGTAGTATATACACCAAATAAAAGTTAATTGGTGCATAATAATAAATAGGTCTCAATAAAATGTTAGTTCTGATTAAATCCCTTAAATTATTATTACTTTTTTTTTGTGGTCTTTATCCTATTTTATAGTAGTTTAGAATATGTTTATAACTAATACCAGAACCATACTTATGTTTATAATATCATATATTAACTTCTTTCAATATTTTGTTACCTTTTTGCTAACACTCTTTCATTATTTTAACTATTTTGGATGTTAATCGCCAAGTTTTTTCAAGTACATTTTCACTTGTTATTTATTATTATTATTAAATATATCATTGTTAAATCATATATATAATTTAACCCATGAATAAATTGTCTCATATATTCTGTGTATATTTATTTATATGATTCCATATTATTTGGAGGTTATAAATGAGTTCACTATTTATGGTGACAGTACGTCGTACGTACACAAGAACACTACTTTAATTTCATTGATGTATTAAAATAATTAAAACTAAATGATACATATTTATATTATAATTAAAATATAATATATATGTTATATATGTTACATATTTTATTAAAACCATCCTTTATATGTTCCATCTATGTCATGAACGAGTCATATCATTTTGAGTGGGCGGTAGTCCACACTTCCTCAAACAAATTATCATATTTATACAACTTGTAAAGCATAAAAGTATTTGTCTAAAAAAATTATAGAAGAATAAAGGAATTATAAAAAACATATATATCATATATAAATATAGTGTCCATCATAATATCCACCATGAGAGGTGGTAGGGAAAAATTGAACAATCATCGTTTCGTGAGGTAGTAGTTCATCATACACAAAAATAATATGTTTTTTGCCCATTAATTGGAGGTTGGTGTAAATTTAGGTAAAAAACATATCTTAAAAAATTCCTATAATATTTAGGATAGTTTTCTTATTTTAATCATTGAACAATAATAGTATATGGAGTGGAGAATATAAATGAAACTAGAAAGCATGAGATAAGTTGTTACCTCCTAATCTGTTAAATTCTTTTGGTTTATACAATAACCTTCTTTGCATGGTTTTCTACCCAATGGTAGTTTTCTAGGTTGAAGGGAGTGATTTTTTGAGACTATTTTCATAGATATTGGATGACCCAATGTGGCTTGAGTTGTGTGAGGAATAGATAGAGTTTTTTTTCCATTTTATAGTGGAGGGGGAGTGTCACTTTTATAAATACCAAAAGGTATTAAATAATAGGTGTTATACCTTACCTAAAGTTCTTAAAAAATGAAAAAAAATAATTAAATGTGAATCATGGTCTATAAAAACCTCATCCACACCAAAATATGTGCATTTTAATAATTTTGTTCCTTAACTTCATATATTTCCAAATTTTGTCATTTTCGTTTTTATTAAAGCATCTAGGTTTATAATCAAGTTAATTTAACCATTAGGAAAAAAATAAAGTGAACATTATTATAAAGTATATTGAAACTGAATTATTAATATTATATCTAATTTATAAAATATAATTACCATGTTTTTTGGAAATTAATTTTAAAACAAGCGCATGTGACGCGCTAAAAAGTTGTTTAAAGCCAGACCATATTAACAACATTTTTATAGTATATGGGTCAATATTATAATTATAAAATATTAATTGGTACATTAATAGACCATATTTAATATTTATTAACACATAAAAACCACTTTTCATAATATAATATTTTTATTAATTATAATTCATTTAATAAGATTCATTTATTGTATAATAATAATGATGTTAATTTTGACATTACTTATTAAATGTTAATTTTAAAATATAAAACTTATATTGGAATTAAAATATATTAGGTTTACAGGTGTGTAACATTATATATTCATCAAAAAATATAAGTAATTACAATAATTCAATCAATTATCTTAACTTTTAATATTTATAGTATCATTTATTTTAGTTAATTATAAACAAAATAATAACTATATTGATGTTTCTTAAGAATTTTATGTAACTAAAACATATCATAAAATTAATGATAAATTATTATGATAATAATAACCCATATATATTACAAAATTATTTGTATAACTGAAAGCATGATGGTTTTACATATGTCAAAATTTCATAAATTTTAAAGGTAAGGAAATTTTATTTTTTGTATTTTTCTTTATTTACCATCTTATTTAGGGAATCACTATTTAATAATATCCTAATGACCCATAAATGACCCATAAATTTAGAACCACATGGGGAAATGGTAAAATAATTTGCATCCGATGGGTTTTTTACAAGTGTCCAAGCCATTATGGTCCTAAATATTATATTTTAGTCCATTAGTATGCTTAATCATACCTTAATCATCATAATTAATTTTAATCACATTCACTAATAATTTTGGTCAAAAATTTAATTTTATCTTATTAGATCACAAATATCATACTAATTAAATCCATGTATGTAATATTTTCAAAATTCAATTCACAGATGTATAAAAATTAAGATTAATACTAATCATGTAGACATGGCGATATAATAGGATTTTAAAGTAAAAAACTGTCCAAAGATTGTTATGTTTTATATTCAAATTCAATGTAAAATTTATTCTAATTAACATAATTGTTTAAATATATGTATAATTGATCTAATTTTACTCTAAAAAAATATAAAACACAATTTATCATTAATAATTATTCAAAATAAGTCTGTTTTAAACTAAATTCCAGTAATTTTCACTATTCATCAAAAAATAATGTTTCTCAAAAAAATTCTTAAAAAATCACCCAAAGATTATTTCTAAATTATTAATTAAATAATTTTGTTTATTTTTAAAAATAAAAATCATAATTGTGTAAAATATTAGTTTTAAATTAGGTTTTATATTAAAAGGTTGTTTAACCCGGTCTTGCGTGTAACACAAGTTAATTTAGTGTCGTATGTAATGTATGTTTAGGTAACATACTATTTGTAACACCCCAATCTTCCACAACACGTTTCGCTTTGAATAATTCAATAGATTGTGTTGTATGTAACTTGGAGTTTTAGCACACCGCGACCAATCAAATTAGTGGTTATGAATAGTAATACCATCTTTTTGAAATTTTATATATATAATTTTTTGTAATGGAATTCATTTTTTGATTCGTAATATCAAAATTAGTTTAGGGTGAATTTTTGGTATTTTTCTACAAACATTTAATTTTTGATGAATAGTGAAAAATACCGCGTTATTGTTTAAAACCTACTTTTTTAAAATAATAATATATTTTAGTTAAATATATTTTATGTCAAAATAGATAAATAATATCTACATAAGTTAAATGTAATTAATTAGAGTCATTTTATAATTAAATTACATTTATACAATTTTATTGAATTTTTTAACGTCTTTTACCCATCTTCTAGGTACATTTGAAAATTTGCATAAAACAAAATTTTACCACTTCTGTTAATTGAATTTCAAAAATATGAGAGACACGGTTGACATCAGTAAGTAAAATTTGGTTTAATAAGATGAAAATAATTTTTGGTGAACTGTAACTTTTGACTTTTATTTACCACAGTTAAAAGTAAATAGGGTAATTAAAGGTAAAAATGATATTATAATTACCTTAAAACATGTCCTAATTCTATTGAATAAGATTATTTATAAAAATATCAACCTTAAGAGTAAAGTATGATCCTTTTGGTCCACTTTTATTAGAGTAGGACATTTATTATTATTTTATTTAAAGAATATTTAAAAGTGTTAAATTCAATGTTTAATAACTAAAGCATTTTTAATATAGGGTTATAAATAAGAAAAATTTGACTAAAAAATTAATTATAAAGCTAAAAATATTTTCTATATATTAGTATTTTATTTATAATTTTTACACATTAAATAATTAAAATTTCTTATGACATAATGATGACGCATTAATTACCTTAATATTGAAAGATTAATATAATTGTAAATTGAGACTTTTGATGAATTCCACTATTTTTAAGGTTAATATGACATGTTAGGATTGATTATTTTTTTTTTCAAAGTGATAATGTTGTTATGACTTTTAAAAAAACAAAATACCAAATAGTGTCAAAATTAACATAAATTAGTTTTTAAAACAAATACTATATTATTTAATGATATAATATTCTTAAAAAATCTATGTTTTATCCAAAGGACTTAGATAAGATTATATATATCAATAATGAACCATATGGGGTTCTCTTGTATTTTTATAGTATGTTTATTAAACATTTATTATAATAATACAAGAATACATGGTAAAAGTTAAACTATTTAACTTATTGTTAAAGAAAAAAGATAAGGATAACAGGGTGACCTAAACATGCCGAAGACCTATTGGTTGAGATTTTTTCAACCCAACCACTCCTTAAAATCGAAATAAATTTTTTTGGTGCCATTATAAACCCAATATGATTTTATAATAAAATAATATTTCAAGGTTTTCCTATTGTGACCCTCACCTCTCTTATAAAAGGGTACTTCCCCTTCTCTTAATTTCACACCTCCAAAGTCATTTGTATCAGCCAAACCCTACTCAAATATCCTCCAAAATACCCTCACTTAATCCTAGAGGCCTTAAATTGATCTAAAATCCAACCTAAGGATCTCTTTTGTTCAAATTAAAAGAAAACACCCAAAGAAGATGTAATAATTTCACCACCTCTTTCAAGTTATTTTCTTCTTCCACTTCCTCTTTCTTTTTTGTTTCCATACCCAAATAATAACTATAGTAACTTATACATATTAGTACATTATTATAAATATGGTACAACCATATTTATTATTTTATCTATCCTATGAATGACAAGTTACCATACATGCGTACGTACGGCTTACCCTCTCTATGTTGTTGTGTGGTTTGTTATTCAAACACATAATTATTTGGATGGGTATAATAATGATTATAACTGATGTAAATAAAAAATATCACATGTTAATTATTTTTTATATATGATATACCATCCAATGACATATGATTTCATCATCAATAGAATGATATTTTCGCTCTTGCGTACGTACGGATTATCGTCTCCACGAACATGATAAAATTCATTCCCCATCATAACCATTCAAGAATAATTATCATTTTATGATTAAAAATAATGCTTAAATAATTAATATAATTCTGGATATGAATCAAATAAATCATATCCATAACGAACAGGGCTTATGTAACCAAGCATATAAAGGAAAACAAATCAATTAACACTCAAAACAATGATACTACTGAAATATTATTAACAAAGAAATATTAGAAGATAATATATGATATCATATTTATGTATCTGGTTCATGTATAATTTAATAATAATTATTTAATTATTATACATAAGTTTAACATACCCTCGATAAAGTAAAAGTACATGTTAAGGGTTATTTCTATAATCTTCTCATTATCCAAGGTTGTTTATTCGTGAGTATCTACTGAGACCTCTTTATCATCCACATCTGTGTTTCCTAAAAATATATTTCAAAAAAAAATTCTACTTCCTAGAATATGTTTTAAATTCATTTATACCCTTGTTTTACTTTTTATAGCATTTTTATAAAGTAATATTTCCTCAATTTTCCAAACAAGGTCTTTTGTGACCTTTTCGACTAAATTATGGAAAGAATGTTTTTTTAATTATACAGTGTGTGAGACTATTTTTATCCATTATAAAATCTTTGAAGCTTCCATTACATGATTATAATAATATATTCAAAATATATTTTTTCTTTTATAATTATGTTACTTTTAAATGGCTTCAAAATAGAAAGAGTTATTTATCTCAAATATTTTTTATTTTATCTATGTCAACATCCTCTGATGAATTTTATGCTTGTTTGAAGTTGATTTATTATAATGCAATTTTATATATTGTATTGAAGGCTTTTTGATATGTTTGACTATGGATGTGTTATTTATATACCGTTCATGGTTTATGGTTAAAGTATTAACATTTTGTATGTTAGTTTTCATACAAATATTTATATTATGTTTCAATATTTTCATATGAGGAATGCATTGGACTTAGTAAGTGATGGTTGGAGCCCGCTATAGCTCCTTGATGCATCGTTATATCTCATGAGACAAACTAGTGTCTTGGAACAAGGCTTTGAAAAAATCTTATTTGTATACTTGGCATGAGGCCTTGACTATGTGGTTATGTTGTTCGGCATTATACATTCCATTATTATGAAATTGGCTATTGATATTACATGTGATTATTTGACTAGTAGAATCTACACATGAATAAGAAGATGCGTTATTTTATTTATCTTGGGTATATAATACTTATTTATAAGTTTAAAAGGATTATTTTTTAGTCATGTACATTGCCTTAAATGATTATGATTATTTATGATAGTTTATGTTATATTGTTATCCTTACTGAGCATCTGAGATCACCCCTTTATTATGATTTGTTTTTTCTAGGATGTGAAGAAGTATATTATGATTAACCTGCTGGAATAGGCTAAGAGATATAAGAGTGTTCAAAGGGGACACAATGTTGTTGTTTTTATTTTCATGATGTAATGTAAAACGTATGTTTGTATATAGTACGTCTAGGGCTACTAAACTGATCATTCATTCGGTGCATGATCCCTTGTGATCATTCCAATGTTATGTAACAATGCACCGACTCTGGGTTACTGGGGTCGGGCATTACAGTTGGTATCAGAGAAAGTTTATTACAAACCTTTGAAGCTATATTTAGAAGAAAAATATGATTAGAAAACATTACCCTAAGATATACTTTTAAGATTAGTATATAATAGCTTCCTATAATTTTAGTAATGTAGAGATTTTGTTTATTTTCAAAAAATACATCCCTGTCTGGATATGAGCAGGTAGAGGCGGCTCTAGCACAGATGTACCTAGGAGTGAAAATGCTAACAAGGAGTTTCGGGCTTGACCTGGGGTATCCTGGTACATGACAACGGGCATTGAAGCACTCTTGGTTATGACACTCCCAGGGGATATGCTTAGGATAATTCACATTTTCTTTACAAACCATTTTAAAGGATTTATGAGTATATACTTCCTGAAAGAAATTTTTTATATGATTATGGATTATATTCATAAACTATTCAATTTATGTTTGTTATTTTACTAGTTTGGAATTATGTATAATGATTCATAAGCTAATATAGTGTATTCCATGGTTTAGAAATGGAGCCTAGTGAAAGGAATGGAAACCGTATAAACGTATATAATCTATGTAGGGATTTCCCTCCCACTCAAGATAATTATAGTGTATATGGTGATACAACTGGTGCTGAAAAACTTATTACCATACTAGGACAACTCACTAAAGTTATTAATAATAACCATACCTATATAAAGCACACTAATCCACAATGAGTAGGATCAATATTAGACTACTTCATGAGGCAACAACCACCAACATTCAATTGGACTAAAAATTAATTTGTATCTAAGAAATGTATAAGTTCCTTAAAGAAAATATTTCATGCTTTGGGGTGTAGCGAAAGGGAAAAAGTTGTCATGGCAGTTTATCATCTCACGGGGGATGCATATCAATGGTGGTCATTAATTAAAAACAAAAATGAGAATGAAGAAGTTTCAAATATAGAATGGAGGGAGTTTAAAGACATTTTCTTAGAGAAATCACTTCCTCGTGACTATAAAGTGGATATGGAAAGACAATTTCTAAGTCTGAGGAAAAAGGAGGATGAGAATATCACAGAGTATGAGGCTAACTTTACAAGGATAGAAATTCATGCAGTTGATTATATATGAAACCCAATGAGTAAGATTAATCTATTATTTTATGGTTTAAACCCATTTCTCTATCGAGCATTAGTCACACAATCCTTCTCATTGTACGCAGATATTGTCTTATGTGATATCAAGACAGAAAAGGAATTCTCAAAGTTTTACGACTTTAAATAAAAGCAATATAATTAGATATCTTCTAAACACTCTCGAAATATAAATAAAGGGAAGAAGGTAAAAGTTGAATTTCCAACCTTTAGTAAATGTGGGAAGAAAAATCTTGATGCTTTCCTGAAGGGAATGGGAGTCTATTACATCTGTGGTGAAAAAGGCCACCAAGCTTGTGATTGCAAGGGAAAGAAAGAGGCTAACAATGTTGAATTCTAAAATTGTTGATAAATGGGGAATTATTCAAATTAAAGTCCTAAACGCTAAGGAAAATTACCTAAAAAAGGACATGGAAGTAAGCCCAAGCTTATGCGATCACTACTGCTGAGGATGAAGCTCTGAATGATGTGGTGGCAGGTAATTTAATGGTTTACTCAAATTTATCCAATTCTTTATTTTATTTTGGATCATTTAATTATTTCATATCTTCCTAGTTTTATAATAAAATTAGATATTTACAATTTGATTTAACAAGGGAGTTGTTTGTTAAAACTCCTAAGGGAAGTATCCTTGCAACATAGTTTTGTGAATCAATTCTCATTAGGTCATATAAACATACTTTATCTGCGGATCTCATCATTATACCCATGATTGAATTTGATATAATCCTTAGTATGGATTGGATTTTGGACCATGATTCAAAAATTTATTGTATGAAGAATTAGGTTACAATTTTCAATGATGATAAAGAGTACCTTTTCTTTAGATAAGAAACATCACCATATGATTCTTATTTTGATCCACCCTTAGTAGCTCTACGAAATTCAATTATTGTGGAGGAATATAATGATATAACTATGGGTGAGGAAACAAATGTTCAAATAGAGGATGTACCTATTGTGTATGAATATGTTGAATTGTTTCCAGAGGATTTTCCTAGACATCCTCTAGAATGATAAATTGAGTTTTCCATTGATTTACTTCATTGTTCAAGGCCCATAACGAATACCCATTATAGAATAGCCATTGTGGAATAAGTGGAACTAAAGAAACAACTAGTGGAATTGAGTAATAAGGGATTTATTCTCCCTAGTGTTTCTACATGGGGAGCCCATATTCTTTTAGATAAGAAGAAATATGGATCTATGTGGTTGTGCATTGACTAAAGGGAAATTGATATTATAACAATAAAGAACAAATATCCCCTACCTCACATTGACGATTGATTTGATCAACTTCCTGGAGCTTAATATTTTTTAATGATTGACCTTTGATTTGGATATCATCAGTTGTGGGTGAATAATGAAGACATTCAGAAGATAGAATTTTTTACCATGTAAGGAAATTACGAGTTTACAGTAATGTCTTTTGGACAAACTAATGCACCCTCTGTCTTGATGGATCTAATGAATAGTGTTTTCAAGTAACTTCTTGATAACTTTGTAGTGTTATTTATTTATGATACCCTCATATACTCAAAAATCTATGAAGATCATTAAAATCACTTGTGCACTATTATAAAAACTCTTAGAAGAAATGAATTTTATGGGACGTTTAGAAAGTTTCAATTCTGGATTCTTGAGATTTATTTTCTTGGCCATATTGTCTCTAAGGATGGAATATTTTCGATCCTTCAAAGACTAAGGAAATCCAAGAATGGCCAGAACCGATGAATATAACTGAGGTATGCAGTTTTATAGGTTTATCAGGTTATTATCGGGGTTTTTTCTAGAATATTTCTTGATTGGCTAACCCATTAACCAATCTCACATGTAAATGGGTTAAATTTGTCTAGATAGAAGGGTGTGAAGATTGTTTTGAAGAATTTAAGAGAATATTAGTCAATTACCCTTACCTGACTCTACCGAAGTGGAATGATAGATTTGTTATTTATAGTGATGCTTCAAAGAAAATACTTGGTTGTGACCTTATGCTGAATGATAGAGTTATTTCCTATGCATCACGACAGCTAAAAATTCATGAAAAAAACTATCCCACTAATGATCTTGAGTTAACAGTTATAATATTTTCTTTGAAGATATGAAGACACTATCTATATAGTGAGAAACGTGAGATATATACCGATCACAAGAGTTTGAAGTATATTTTTACATAGAATGAACTCAACATGAGGCAAAGACGATATCTTGAACTACTCAAGGATTATTATTTCATTATACCCTACCACCCGGGGAAGGAAAATAAGGTGGCAGATGCTTGGAGAAAAAAAGAACATGGAGTTTCAAACAAGATGAGAGTTTAAAGGTATCCTATGTTCATGGATCTAGTAAAGATGGATATGATAATAATCATGGAAGGTGAAACATCAATACTTTTTCAAATGGTTGCTAAACCATATTTACTAGAAAGGGTAAAATGTTCTTAGACTGATGGAGACGAGTTTCAGAATAAAATTAAAGTTGTGAACGACGGGAGGTTGATCGACTTCGTATATGAAGATGGGATTTGGAAATTTGGAAAGATACTTTGTGTTCCTAACATACCTGATCTAAAAATGGAACTCTTGGATGATGCTCATATCTCCAATTTCTCTATACACCCTGTTAGCACTAAGATGTATAGATATTTGAAGGAACATTTTTTGTGGGACGACATGAAGGGGGAGATTTCTGATTATGTGTCACGATTTATGGTTTTTCAACAGGTGAAGGCTGGAAGACAACATCTTATATTTTCATGAAACAACTTCCTATACCTGAGTGGATATGGTATGATATTACGATGGACTTTTTCATGGGACTACCAAATACTTCTAGAAAGAATGATGAAATACAGGTCATTATTGATTCTCTTAGCAGTCAACACATTTTCTTGCTATAAGGGATGTTTTAAAACTTGAAAATTTAGCAAAACAATATATTAATGATGTTTTGAGACTTCATGGTGTACCCATTCTGATTGTTTCTGACCGTGATCTCCTCTTTACATCAAGATTCCGGAAAAGTCATCTGAAGGGCTTGGATACTGAACTTCGTTTGAGCACTGCCTACCACCCTCAAATAGATGGACAATAAGAACGGGCTATCCAAACCTTAGAATACAAGTAGGGATCCTTTTCACTTGACTTTCAAGGTATGTGGGATCAATATTTACCTCTGCTAGAATTTTCTTATAAAAATAGCTTCCATTTATGTATTCATATGGCACCATATGAAGCATTATACGGAAAGAGATGTCACACACCAACTTGTGGGGATGATATTGGTGAAAGAAAACTTGTAGGCCCATAAATTGTTGAGGAAACAATAGAAAAGGTGAAGATTATCCAAACCCACAGCAAAGCAGGTCAAAGTAGGCAAAAGAGCTATGTCGATAACCAAAGGAAGGATTTGGAATTTCAAGTAGGAGATCAGGTTTTCTTGAAGGTGTCTCCATGTAAGGGTGTTGTATGATTCGATAAGAAGGGTAAATTGAGTTCGAGGTACATTAGACCGTTCGAAATTCTAGAACGAATTGGAGTTGTAGCTTTCCGTTTGGAAATGCCTCCAAGTCTCTCTAAAGTTCATGATGTGTTCCACGTATCACTATTGAGAAAATACATGCATAACCCAATGCATGTACTGACCTATGAAGAAAAATAACTAGAACTCGGTCTGTCTTATTTTGAAGAGCTTCTCATGATTCTTGATACCAGGGAATATGTGTTGAAAACTGGACGACTCTTCTGGTAAAAGCTCTGTGGAGAAACCATAATATGGAGGAGAAAATGTGGGAACACGATGAACTTATGATGAAGAACCACCAAAACCTTTTTATGCAGTAGTATTATAGAAATTTTGAGGATGAAATTATTTGATGGAGGGAAGAATGTAACACCCCAAGCTTCCACGGTACGTTTCTCTTTGAATAATGCAATAGCTTGGGTTGTACGCAACATGGAGTTTTAGCACACCATGACCAATCAAACTAGCCGTTATGAATATTAATACCCACTTTTAGAAATTTTATAAATTTTAGTTTTCAAAATGGACTTCATTTTTGGATTTGGAATATCAAAATTAGCTTAATGTGAATTTTTTTTATTTAGATGAAAACATTCAATTTTTGATGAATAGTGAAAAACACAGCATTATTGTTTAAAAACTACTTTTTATTTAAATAATTATTTATTTTAATTAAATTTATTTTCGTTCAAAATAGATACATAATAACTATATAATTTCAATTTAATTCATTAGAGTCATTTTATAATTAAATTAGATTTATAAAGTTTAATTTAATTTTTTATCGCCTTTTACCCACCTTCTAGGCACATTTGAAAATTGGAAAAAACATAATTTTACCACTTATGTGAATTTAATTTCGAAAATCTGAGATACATGGTCCACATTAATAAGTAAAATGTAGTTTAATAAGTTTAAAATAATTTTTGGTGAATAGTAACTTTGGAATTTTATTTACCACGGTTAAAAGTAAATATGGTAATTAAGGTAAAAATGATATTATAATTACCATAACACATGTCCTAATTCTATTGGATAAGTATATTTCAACCAAAATAAACTTTAGTAATAAAATATGATTTTTTGGTTCACTTGGATTAGACTAGGACATTTATTATTATTTTATTTAAAGAAGAGTTAAAAGTGTCAAATTCAATGTTTAATAACTAAACCATTATTAATATAGGGTTATACATATTATAAATTCTACCATAAATATTAATTATAAATCTATAAATATTTCCTACATAGTGGTATTTTATTTATAATTTTTAGACATTAAATGATTAAATTTATTTATGATACAATGATGATGCATTAATTACCTTATTATTGAAAGATTAAAATAATTGACATTATAAATATTAATATAAGTGTAAATTGAGAATTTTGATGAATTAAAATAATTTTATAGTTTAATATGACATGTTAGGGTTTATTAAATAAATTATATTTAAGTGATAAAGTTGTTATGACTTTCACAAAAACAAAATACCAAATATTGTCAAAATTGACATAAATGAATTTATAAAACAAATACTATATTATTAAATGATATAATATTCCTAAAAATTGATGGTTCAGAAAAAAGGACTTATATAAGATTATATATATCAATAATTAACCACTAGGGGTTCTCTTGGATTTTTATATAGAGTTTATTAACCTTTTATTATAATAATACAAGAATACATGGTAAAAGTTACACTATTGGACTAAGAGTTAAATGTACAAGATTAGGTTAATATGGTGACCTAAACCTGTATGAAACCAATTTGTTGAGAGTTTTTATACCCATAACTAAATTATACTCTAAATAAATAATTTTAGAGCCATTATAAACCGAATATTATTGTGTAATAAAATAATATTTCAACTTTTCCTAAAGTGACCCTCACCTCTCTTATAAAAGGGTACATCCCCTTCTCTTAATTTCACACCACCAAAGACATTGGTCTCATCCAAAACCTACTAAAATATCCTCCAAACTACCCTCACTTAGACCTAGGGGACTTAAATTGATCATAAATAAAAACTTAGTAGCTCTTTTGAACAAATCAAAAGGAAACACTCGAAGAAGAGGTAATAATTTCAGCACCTCTTTCGAAGTTCTTTTCTTCTTATAATTCCTATTTCTTTGTTGTTTCCATAAAAAAATAATAAATCCAATACCTAATACATACTGTGATGTTATTATAAATATGGAACAACCATATTCATTATTCTATCCATCCTATGAATGACAAGTCACCATATGTGCATATGTATGGCTTACCTTCTCCACATCGTGGTGTAGTTTGTTATTCAAACACTTCATTATTTTGATGGGTATAATAATGATTATAACTTATTTAAATGATAAATATAACATGTTAATAATTTTATATATATGATATACCATCCAATTACATATTATTTCACCATCAATACAATGATATTGTCACTCATGCGTACATACGGATTACCGTCTCCACGAATGCGATGAAATTCATTCCCCATTATTAAAATTCAAGAAAAATTTATTTTTATTATTAAAAATAATGTTTAAAACATAATATAATTATGGATATGAATCAAATACATCCTATACATAACAAACATGGATTATTTAACCAAGCATATAAATGAAAACTAATCAGTTAACACCTGAAACAGTGATACTACTGAAATATTATTAACAAAGAAATATTAGAAGATCATATATGATACCATATTTATGTATGTTGTTCTCATATAATTTAATAACAGTTAATTCAATATTATACAGTAGGTCAAAATACCCCTAATTAAGGAAAATTACAAGGTAAGGGTTAATTCTACAATCTCTTCATTATCCAAGGTTATTTATATGTGAGTATCTACTAGGACCACTTTATCATCGACATATGCGTTTTTAAAAAATGTATTTCAAAAAAATTACTATTTCCAAGACTACTAGTTAAATCCATTTATACCCTTGTTTGATTTTTTATAGAATTTTTATAAAGGAATCCTTCCTTCATTTTCCAAACAAGGTCCTTTAAAACCTTTTCGACAAAATTATGGAACGAATGTTTTTTTAACTTATATGGCATGTGTGGATATTTTCTTCCGTTATAACATCTTCGAAGATTTCCTTACAATATTATAAGAATATTTTTAAAATAAATGTTTTAATTTATAATAATATGACTTTAGTATGGTTTCAAAATAGAAAGAGACATTTCTCTCAAATAGTTTTGATTTCATCTATGTCAACATCCTTTGATGGATTTTACACTTGTTTGGTGTTGATTTATTATGATACTATCTTCTATATTGTATTGAAGGTTTTGTGATCTATTTTACTATGGATGTGTTATTTTTATACCATTCATGGTTTATAGTTAAAGTATTAAAATTTCGTGTGCTAGTTTTAATATGAATGTTTATGTTATATTTCAAGAATTTTGTATGAGGAATGTGTTTGACTTAGTAAGTGACAGGTGGAGCCTGCTATAGCTCCTTGATGCATCGGTAGATCTCATGAGACAAACTAGTGTCTTGGCACATGGCCTTGAAAAAATATTTTTTTTAGTCTTGAAATGAGTCCTTGACTATGTGGTCTTGATGTCTGACATTATGCATTCCATCATTATGAAATTGTCTATTGATATAACATGTGATTATTTGACTAGTAGAATATCCATGTGAATAAGTAAACTATATTATTTGACTTACCATTTCTATATTATGATGAATTTTATGTTTAAAAGATTTTTTGTTTTAGTATTATATATTGCCTTAAATTATTATGCTTATTTATGATAGTTTCCGCTATATTGTTACCCTTAAAAATCATTTCAGCTCACTCTTTTCTTATGTTTTATTTTTCCTAGGATTCGAAGAAGTATATTACGATTAACCTGTAGGAATAGGCTAAAGGATATAAGAGTGTTCAAAGGGGACATAATGTTTTTTTATTTCATGATGTAATGTAAAACTTATATATGTATCTAGTACTTCCAAGGCTACTAAACTGATTGGTCTTTCGAGACACATTCCCTTTGGATTATGCCAATGTTATGTAATAATGCACTGACTCTTTGTAACTGGGGTTGGGGGATTACACCGCTACTATTTCAGGTATTCCTTAACCTTTATTTGTTAAATTATTATTAAGTTAAATGAAAAAAATGGTTTACCTGTGAAAAGATTATTTTTTGTTAAACATGTCACATAATGGTAAAACACCCAATTAATACTATGGGATGTTCAATTATATATTTATTTGAGTTAAAACTGAGTAAGTATGAGTTTTCAAGGTCTAAAAAGTCTCAAGGACAACGGAATAAAAATATTAAATCTATTATTTTAATCTTTGATAGTTTATTCAAAATAATTGGATAACTCCAAACCATTTCATTATATGACAAATTTGAGGCCACATTTATGTCCAAAATATGGTGTTTACCCTAGTAGGGGTATAATATTTGAAGGCGCTGGACTTTTGGATTTTTTTCTCATGATATAAAGTTTTTAAATAATATTTAATATGTTATTTATTAAAAAATAATTAAAAATATCTTAAATGTTGCGTCATATAAGAAATTAGAGACCACTAATGGGTTCTGAATGAGGTTTTTACACTATATGGTGTATAACATTTGCAAGCATCGGGCGTTTGGATTCCTCACTCACAAATATGACACTTTTTATTTTAATTAATTAATTATTCCAAATTTTCTTCTACAAATCATTAATATCTCTCAAACCATTCATCATTTGAGAAATTTGAGACTATTGTTTTGTCTGAAATGAGGTGTTTACCCTAGAAGGGGTTTAAATTTAATGTGCAACGGATGTTTTGTGTCATTTAATTTTTAAGTTAAATAATTAATTTTATTAATTTAATTATTAATCCAAATTTAATGAAATTAAATGGATTTTTTTTATCTCCATCTTCTTGACGTGCACACTCTCCATTAATGAGGAGTTTGATTTTAAAAACCCCATGTTTCATCACCATTTTAATCCATTTTTTGTTTCAATGCATTAATGAGAAGGAATTAATAACTCCATCATTAAATTTAGATTAAATTAAGGATTGAATATGATGTTTTAAATGGGGTTTATCAATCCTGCATTTTTAGGGTTCTTGAAATCCATAAACACCTTGAAATTTTCTATTACTCTATCTCATAGAGTTAATGTAACATGGATCTTCCTCATACGCGGTAGTTGGTCTTGGTTGATCTAATTGATATCCAGCATCCAACAATTTCATCCTCCTTTTTGGGTGTGGTTCATGTGCATAAGAGGTATGCTATTCTTTATTTTGTTTTTATTTTTGTATTATTAAATCTTCTCTCTTAAATATCTTTCAGTATATTGGTCGGTTTTACGGGCTGTCTGAGTCATTGAATTCGTCTCAACGAGCATAATCAAAATAATACTTTTTTTGGAAGGTAATAAGGTTTTGATTAATCTGCTTTTTCAAATTTTAATTGTGTTATTTTAAATAAATAATTACATGTATTATCCTTAGATAATTATGTCATATTTTAAAATAATAATTATGAAAAATCACTAAATGATAATTTCCTCTTTCTGTTGAAATTATAGTTATAAATAATTATCAAATGATAATTACAATGAATAGTCATGAGATAATCGTAGGACCTCTAAATGGTAATTATTAAAAAAAAATATTGAAGTATATTTATTTAAATTATATATGAAAAATTATAAAGAACTACCATAGGTGTTATCATTTTATTTTAAAGATATTATAATATCAAATTAGGTTTATAATTATTCTAAGGAAAATATTGTGAACATATTAATTGATATAAAATCATAATTTGTAATTTTATCAAGGATGTTAGAACTATTATCACATGTAATAATCAAAATGATAATTTGGAAATTATCCCAAATAGATAAAACATTATATCATTTAATATTTTAATTGAGAAATTGAAATTATCAAAGAGAGATAAAATATTATCGTATGTAATATTTTAATCAATAATTTTTAATTACCCATGAAAGATAAAATGTATTCGCATGTAATATTTTAATTCGTTGACAAATAAAATAGAGGGACATAATTATAGAATGATCTTTATAATTACCCTTATAGATAATTCATGTTATTGTATGTATTAACATAAAATAATAACCCCATGATTATCCAAGAGAGAGAAAATGTAATCATGTGTAACATTTTACTTCCTTGTGAAATAAAATAAAGGTATTGGTTCTAGGAACCCTTGACGAGAGTCGTTAATTTATGTGTCAACGCTTATGATAAAAATGTTGTGAGGAGGTGTATTAAACCACACTAGGTGGATTATCGTTACCGCCGACATCAAAAACCTTGATATAGGTGGTTCCCTTATGATTCGCCATATTTATTATCCTTGAATTGTTTTATTTATTTAAAGTGTTGATTTAAATTCAATTGATCAGAATTTTCTTTAAATTTAATTGATAAAAACCCAATTTCAGTGAATTGAGACATTTGAAATTGTTTTGGAATGGAAATATGTAAAAACCCAATTCCATTGAATTGGGAGTGTTTATTGAAATTGGCTGATTTAAATTTATTAATTTAAATTGTGAATTTTATGGAAATGATTTTAATTAAATTGTTGAATTTAATTGTGGAAATAAATTGTGTAGGGATAGAATTGGTTTTGAATGGATTTCAAACTTGGTTAAAATGGCTTAAAATTATTTGTCAGAAACCCAATAGTTTTTTCTTGTGAAAAAATACATGTTTTTAAATAAAACTGGTTTGGTTTTAGATGGAAAAAAATTGTCACTTTGGAAATGGAAGAATGGGATTGATCATATTTTATGCAGTCTTAAAATAGTTCTCCCATAATGTAACAGAACATGCAAGCCTTGGGTAGTTAGTGAGTTATTTGTATACACTCTAAGCTACGAAAATATTCTAAATGTTACTTGTGGTTGGTCACATCCTAGATGGGTTGGTGATGAGTCTCCTTTGACCAGTGTCATAGGGACGTGTGTATACACATTTTGTTGAGTTCACATAAATAATGAGGAATCCTATATCTAGTTAATATTTTTGAACCTTTTGGAAGATGACAATGTTTCTCAGTTGTTTATTTATATTTGAGATATAAATTTATGCTAATGTTTATTTAAACTACTTTATATGCATTCTAAATTTATATAAACTATTTTATATAAATTTTTATATATTACATTGTTTTATAAATATTACATCATTTGTAAAATTATTTCTTAAAATATATATTTCCATTATTTTAAAATGTATAAAATGTTTTGTTTAAATATTCTTTTGAATTGAAAAACCTGTTTATTTGAAAATTGAAATATTTTATTTGGATAATCTATATTTGGTATCTCATATGGAATATTTGGTGGTATCCTACTAGGAATAGGCTCACATCCAACTTTTTCCTTCAGGTGTTTGTAGACATTATTCTTTGAGGTTCGAACAAAAAGAAGGGATCTCTTATAGGTGGATCTTATTGTAGAGCTTTGGTCTTGGTGAGTTGTGTCCTTACAGACCTTGGGATTTTTTCCCATTTTCGTACTTGGGTTGTAGTACTTTGAGATTTTTATGCCTTATTATATTCTGGTACTTCACTCCCAATGGAGTTTCTTTCATTATGCATACTTTCTTATTTTCTTTGGCTTCCGCATTTTTATGGAAAAATCGATCCCACTTGTGTTTGGTATGATGTCATGTGTTAGTCACTGACCCATGGGGATCCAAAATTCCCTTCGAGCTATGTGAGGGCTAGCTCAGTTATTGCATTACCAGGGTACCTGGGCTTGATTGTGACAGTTTAACATTGTGTACAAAGAATTCCGACCAAAAAAGCATATTTATTCAAAAAGTAAAATATTATAAAGTCATGGAGTGTAATAGTCTATATAAAGTTTCCTTAAAGGATCAATTATTCCCATAAAGTTTAAATGGTATGTTTCTTAAGAAAATGTTTTTATGGGTTCCAATGTTTTCAAAGAAACCCTCATGATTATGAATTTTCCATTATGTTTTCTTCTAAAATATTGAATTAAATTCATTGGTTATTAAATATAATTTCGTTTCTATATAAATGATTATTTATTCTAAATGTTTATTATGTTATAGGAAAACACTCTTTTATGATCTTATGGTTTTTAAATGGACTAAAAGGATTATTTTCTTGTTTTTATATGTCCCTAACTATGATTTTTGGGCTCAAACCACATTTTCAAATGTTTTTTGTAGTGATGAATGGTTAGAAAAAAAATTAATGAAGTCAGAGTTATATTTAGGGGAGTTACCTTGAATAAAGAATTTTTGTATTATTAAAGAACATGTTTAGTGGGAAAACCAAACACATTGTGAAATTTTCGACTTTATTATATAATATCTTACCTAATTCAAAAAAACAAAAATCTAAAAGGATCCAAAATTATAATAAATTGGAACCATTTTAATAAGACATGTCATTATGGGTTATTTAAGGTATGGGTCCTTATAACTAATTTACATAATTATCTTCAATAAATAAAAATTCACACATAAATTTAGATATATATCATAGTTTGAGACCTCAAAATAAATGAAACTATTTGAAACCCTCAATTAAAAGGATCCAAAGATAATATATAGTTAAATTACAAAAATAATATAGCTATAAAAAATAATTTACTTTACTTTCATTGGGTCCATTTGAAAACAATTTCACCAATTTACATCCTATTTAGAATCAATTTAATTCATATCCAAGTGATAAAACTCATATTTAATTTAATATATCTTCACAAAAATATAATTTTTATAAATTTAGGATACCCCTATAACACCCATTTTTAATGGGGTAGTTATCGTATCATCTCCCATGTTATATGAAATAAATACATTGGATGATGTTTTATAGAAATATATATATATATATATATTTCATGATAAAAATTTCCAACAGTCTAACAACATGTAACTTAATTTAGGGAAAAAACACAAATAATCTTCTGTTTTCACTAAATATAGTTAATTTGGTTTTTGTTTTTTTTTTCATATATTGGGTTGGGGTTTTTAGTGGATCTACAATAAAATAAAAATTAGGAACTCAAAGTTTGATGATATCTCCCCTCTAAATAATCTCTTAAATAATATAAATTTGAAAAAGAATATTCTTAAATATTTTGGGAGACCTTGGTTTTTTACCCTGTGAAAAATCCCAACTATTGTCACAATATAGTTTAATCGGATGCATGATTCCTAGGATAACCCATTGTTAATTATGTAAATTCTATATAAAAATAGATACTTTAGTCACATCTAATATACAGTTTATTTGGATTATATTAAAGTATCTGTAACAATTAGTTACTTGGATATATTCTAACTTACAACCCCACTATTTATATATATAGAAAATTATAAATAAGATCTAAAGATAACATATTTTGTTTGGAAACTAATATTAGTGTAACTATTTATATTGATCTCTTCCTTGCTGCTGAAGACTAAAAATACAGTCTATGTTCTTTCCATGTATTTAAGGATATTCATTATGAAAATGTGATTAATTTTTCTAAAATTTTATTTGTATTTTTTAATCACACATGATATATAATACACATTTATAAGATCATAAAATAATAATACATGGTAGATCTAACTATAGAATCATGTTAAATCTTACTCATGTTTTAATTTCCTTCAACTGTTGAAGGATACCATGTCCTCTGAATTTCTTTTCTATTAAACATTGATAAGAACAATTTTAAGAGTATTCAATTTTAAACCTCTATAGAACCTTACTAATGTATGTTTTCTAACTAAATAAAAAGAAATCATTTTGATATATCTATATAGATATTCATACCAAGTATGTACTTTTCATTAGTAAAATCTTTTATTGATAATAGATTTCACAAATAATGTTTTAACTCATTCAATAAAC
Organism: Viscum album; assembly: GCA_963277665.1. Taxonomy (NCBI): domain Eukaryota; kingdom Viridiplantae; phylum Streptophyta; class Magnoliopsida; order Santalales; family Viscaceae; genus Viscum; species Viscum album. The sequence goes on along the minus strand of OY728136.1, from coordinate 1,233,835,573 downwards.
AAAATACCTTAACCTTTTTTTATATTTTTACATTCTCATTTTAAACTTAGTTGAGGGGTAACGCTTTACATGACCCATAGCCCAAGTAGGATCATATACTAAGAACTAGACCTGAAGGTCCCTAAGACCTGAAATCGCTTAAACAGACCATCCCAAGCATCATATACTTTCAATATTCCATGTCCCAACATCACATGAATTAATGGCTAGCATTTTCCCAGGTAGAAATACATATTTTCTAGTACCAATGGATAATTCCATACCATATCTTCCATCGCAATCCGGTATCCCTTCATAGGTGGTTCCTACTATTCTGATGCATCATCTAGGTATACTCATGTATTTTTGAGTCCCTCTCCTTTTTCATTTCATTTTATGCTTATCACACCCTTCTTGTTAGTGTGGTGAATCTACCACAGCCTCATCAAGGTTACCCACCACCACCTACCTCCCAGATGAGCTATGTTTTACTGACCGCAATCGAGGCATTTATGGACCACTACCAGTCCACCCATTTGATTCTTTGTCTAAATGTAACTAAATATATTTTATCATAGAAACTAGAGAGAATAATTTAATTTATCCATTAAAATAGTTCTTTTAAAACCATTACCTACGAAGAGATATTAATAGACAAGAATTCCCTCATCTATGTCAATCTTCTTATAAAAGAAACATGTCAAGCCAATGGGCTTACCCCTTAAAGTTGATCTACTAGGTTACAATCCTAGTTAGTGTATATGGATTCCATTTTAAATTACATTAATTATAACCATTTATTATTGTTAGATTTCATTATGTCTTCCAGTTAAGATATTGGATCATCTTCTGCAACTATTACATAAACTTAAGTGAAAATGATAAATCTATATATCTTGTGATATTTATGTAATATATTAGACTTTCATGGCCATTTGTATAAAATAAACTCCCATGGAATAATATTTATATATATTAATACATGATGTATATGCTTCTTGTCATAAATATTTCAATAATATAAACTTTTATTTGTTATAAACTTGAAATGTCACTCCCAATGAGTGATATTTAATTGATATAAAACAATAAAAATAAAATTGATTTCCATAAATTTAAATCAATAAAAATGGTTCATATATATTAAATGTATCCAATGTCCTTTAATACCACTTCAAGTTAATGATTCCAACATATCAAAACAATTTACAGTACATAAATTTACCTTTATAGATAACACATAATTTTATTATTAATTAGTTTTGAAAAACCTTTTGGTGATTACATATACACATCCTTAAGTGTGGTTCAATTATAGGAGGTCATTTTTTCGTCCATTTTATATATTTATTATCATATAATTGGGTAATTTCAAGATTGGTTCTCTAGGTTTTAGTCATTTTAATAAGAAAATGTTTCCAAATATTCAGTTCCATAATGTTTCTTGATATAAATCCAAAAAATCTCAAACTAAAAGTAGTCACTATATTATAAATGTGTTAATTATTCTTAAAGAATTACATTGACCTAGTAATTATTGACAAATAATTTAAATCAATTAAATTCCATACCTTCATTAAGATCATGTATTTAAATCCATATTTCATGAGAAAAAATATCTATCAAAAATGTAAACATAGAATTTAATATTAAAAATTTTATAGCCCATTTTTAATGTTCATAACTTCATTTTCATATTCTATAAAAATTTTATTAATCTTTATGATATGATTAATTTTACTCATCCTACTATTCATGTGTATTCTAAATTAGTTCATATTCATTTATGTTTTTTGTAACTTACTCACGCACATTAATAAAAAAGGCCTTTCTTCAAAAAATTCAGGAAGATCATATTTTCTCTCACAATTTATCTTGGAAACCAAATATTTTTATAAATAAAAAACAAAAATAAAAAAAACAATATAGTGCAAGGGGATATAAAAATAACCCTTCATTTTTTTGAATAATTTAATTTAGTAAAATTTCTAATTTTGGATGCAACATTATAGTAATTTATAATATTGGAATATAAATTATAGTATTAAATCTATTTTAGGGAACTATTTGGATTTTACCCCCTCTATGTCCCTTATGGAGACTTTTCCACTACCTAAATTAGATCATGATTTGTGGTAAAATTCATTTTTTCTAGTACATCATCCAAAAAAGAAGAAGGTAGTTAAGTGTTAAAACCTAAATTATTTATGATTTATTTTTTGAATAGTAGTTAGTAAATATAGAAAATTAAATAGTGCAATGGTGATCCATGAACAATTTGATAAATATTATTTAAATATTATATTAAATAAACTTAGTTGCATGTGGAAATAAATACACTTTAAAATTATAAAAATATCTATGTTAAATTTATAATAGGGATTGAAGGAATATCTATCATAAATTAAAAGTATTAAGTAATGAATAATGATGAAATTGGAATTTTTTTATGAATGTTTTTCATGTAGGGAAGTTACATGATTTAAATTTTTTATATTGAGTATTTTTGTAAGGTAAAGTTAATTTCTCTTCCCAGTGAAAAGTGATATATTGAGTTAAACTCAATTTTTTCTATAAATTTATATTTCACATAGTTCAATTATATAATTACATTAACAATCCATTTATGTAAGAATGTCTTTTCATTTTGTGTTATTTCTAGGTGATGTTTATTTAAATACTATTTCAAACCCAACTACGATATGCATTGTACATAATCCAGGAAAATCAAAAACCAGAAAATTCCATAAGAAAAATCAAAATTACTACTCAATTAAATGATATTTTGAAGAGGAATTTTAAAATATGGAATGAAAATTATGAATGAATATGCACAATATCTAAAATGATTGTGATGATTTTACATTAAGGAATAACAATTATTATATTTAGGGATATTAATTAATGATTAATCTAGTCACTATGAAGAAGAAACTAATCACTATTTTAGCACAAATATATAATTTGAGATGAAATATAATATAATAATTTATTAATAAGAAAAAAATTGATGTTTTATTGGATGATTTTTTGAGACTTTTAAAAATATTCAGTTGTATTTTCCATTTCAAATAGTTAAACCAGGGCCTAAATTTTATAATAATGTTTTTAAATTCATATATATATATATAATTATTTTTTATATAATTCACCATATATCTCATAAAACTATTAAATTTTTAATAGTTGGTGTTGATTTGAATCCATTTTCAAAAAGAGACTCTTGGAGTCAAAGGATGTTTCATTTGTATACACATGATCTTACATTTTTAATAGATAAATATGAATTTTTTTAATGTTCCAAAATCATGAAAACTAAATTTATGGCGTCTTTAAGAGGTAAACAAATATTTTTTGGATTAAAATTTATATAAAGGTAGAATGAAACCCTCAGGTATCTATATAAGTATAGAAGATAATTTTCGTGAAGTTTAAAATGAATGAAAATAATAACGTTATGTCAAAATTTTCATGTTCTCATGGTGTGGTTTTAACTTAAATATGTTCAAATAATGTGTATTTTGACTCATTTTTTTCACATAACGGTTCAAAGGAGGTTTGGGATCATTATTTAAAGAAAAATGATCATAGTGGATGAATTTACACTTAATAATATTTTCTATCAATACACTATAGTGTAGCTACCATTATTATGGTGGCCCTTCCAGTGGCCCTATTCCATTTGATAACCCCTTAGTGTTTTAGTTGGTGGTCCAAAAATTTATACTAGGGACCAATATACTTTTTAAAAATATAAATTAACTAATATATTGGGATTTAAATTGAAGAAACCAATAATATTCTTCCCCTAATGAATTCACAACAACATCCTCCTTCCTCTCCATATTATTCTTCCCATGTGATAGATCATCCCCATATATGGTCTATTTCAATTATTTTTAGTCTCTTAGAATCACTAGGGGTGATTTTTTCCTATATATCATATATATTAATGGAATCTATAATTATTTTTTTACATTCCATAGGTTATTCCTTTTTGGGATTTTATCTAGTTTTGGGGTTTCTCTTGGTTCGATCTACTTTGTAAAGTGATTCTTGAGGAGCCTACTTCCATTAGTATAAGGTATGTTGTATATAACCATTCTCGATGGATTATTCTCATTTATCAAGTATTATAATATTTATTCTTTGTACCCCCATTGATTATTAACCTATAATTTAAAAAAAATGGGTTTCTTCATCATTGGGTGTTCGAAAAGAACATTTAGTGTCATGATGGAAACTTTTATTATTTTTCTAGGATAATGTGACTATCGTTGTATGTGTGAAAAATATAAAGTAGGTGGGATATTATAGTCATCTCCAATTGTGGATTTTTGTTAAAAAATGATTATGATAAAAAGTACCTAGAGAGGTTCCCTTAACCTCATTGGTTTTATGTTATATGTTTATTTGAAAGAGGCAAGCATCTAACATGTCTCGTGAGTGGTTTTTAGATGCCTTATAAACCTGTATGGATTGTTTGTCTTTGATATTGGTTGAATTCTTTTCTTTTCCCTTTAAAATTGTTAGTACAAGGTAGTTTATTCATTATATGTGTTTTTTATTATTTATATCATATGGGAACGGACCCAATTCATATTTATATGACATTGGACAAACATCTAACCTGGTTGTTACTCTCTTAAGATAAAATTTTAATGTTTTTTATTTTAAAAATAGTGATCATGGTTATCTAAATGGGATGAAATTATTTTTAATTATTTTTTATGGATATAGATGTGATGAAATTCCACTATACCTTGTATTTTTGTGGAGTGGTGTATTATGCCCATAATTTTTATTACTGGTGATTTGGTTGTTTTTCCCATGTTATATGATGACATGAACTTTAAATACTATCAGATGGATTTGGATGGGATAAAATTTCAAAACTCATTATATTAGATAGGTTGACTAATTTTATGTTCGTTTTATGTAATTCATGTATCTATAATGTCATTTTCACTATTATGGGACATTATTCCAACCAAATTTCTATTACAGATATAAGTGGGATGTATTGTTTATGATGAGATTATTCCATGGGAGGAATTTAGATGCTCTTATGAGTATGTTCTCCTATAAGATGTGATGTTTTATTTCTTAAATTATGTCCATATAATATGGATGATCTTCCCACTTGAAGGGTTTGGGATATTATTCTCTCTCTAGATAAGTTTTTTGGTAGGTGGTGCATGCTTGTACATGAATCCTTTGGGATGTGATGCCCATTTGGAATTGAATATTAATCTAAGAAGCTATTATTATTATGAGTTGGTTATTGGGACATATATCCCATTTATTAAATTTTATATTATTACAGGATATTATGTTCATGCTTGTAACTCGGGACATGACAAAATTAGACACCCTCAAACTGTACAAAATAGGTCAGGTTACACCTGGGATGTTTTTTAGTACAAGTGGATATGGAATATGTATTATTACTACAATTAACCATTAACTATTTATATACATATCATAATTCATATATAATTATATATGTTAGTTTGGTTTAGGGACACTATTAATGGGGACTGTTGTGATATACTCAAACCCTTCATATGATCTTTAGTACATGAGAATAATTGATGTTTTATACCAATAAAAGTGAAAAGTCCCTAAAATATGAAATAATTAAAATATGAATCATGGGTTGGAGTGTAGGGATAAACTTGTGTGAGGCATAAAGTCTAGTTTTTTGGATTCCTTTAATTTTTTTATTACTATTGGAATCCATTTTATTTAATGGACTATCGGTTTACTTTTTAATAGTGTACAATTTGGTGAGATTAATACTACTCATTTTTTATATCATGGTTGTTATTATCTACCCACCATTGGAATATATATTTAATGTTCACTAATTTATATTCTTTTATTTTTTGTGACGATTGTTACTTCATTACATTCACTAATTTTTTTGGATAGAATTTCACAAAAGGGTATTGGAACCCCCACCATATTCATATACCCTCACCATTAATATTAATCCTCTAGCACATGGGGATGGAAAAATATGCTATATTACACCCTCATTAGTTACCATGGAGGAGAACTAGATTAGGGAGGATACATGATATTAAATTTTTTTACCACTATAATGAAATGTACAAAAAATGATCATAGGAAATTATTAAAGGTATCTTAATATAGTTATAACTATAAATATTTATTATATATTTCATACTAAAGACCAAAAACTAGGTTTAAAAAATTTCTAACAGTAAAATATTAATGTGATCTTAAACAATTTTTTTTGGACGTTTTAAAAAATTCAACTCAATTAAGTTAGGCATAACTAATTTTTGCTTATTTTATACAGAAACAAATTAACATAAATTAATTTATTTTAAAGAAATTTAAAGTACATGGTTATTTAATCAAAGAAAATAAATGCATTATGGATAATTTTATTTAATAATGGAATGTATATTTGTTAAGAATAAGAAAATGATATTATTACATTTGGAATAGTTGATGTCATAAATATGGTTTCTACAATTAATTCACTAAATTTTTAGGGTTGAAATACAAAAATAGATATTTTAAAGATAAAATATATAATTTTATATCAAATGTTTATGATGTAAATAATTCTAATAATCTTCTCAATAATCCCATATATCATTTAATAAACATTAAAATTGATAATAAGTTTTATATTATAAAATAATAGTTGGAGAACATGTTGAATATATAATCTACAACAATATAGCATCAGGTACTTAATATATTAAATGAGTAATTAAAAATAATTTCCTTTGAAGAAAATAATACTAATATTGGTTTTGATCTTACATATAATACATAAATTATGTAAATTACATCCCCTTATATTATTTTTTTATAATATCAAATTTTTTTAGTGATTTATTTCACAATAAATATTTTTCAAAATAATTATAAATATAAGAAAAGTAATACATTAAAAAAAATTGAACCTTTTCAATATGGGATGATCTAAATCAGACATAGTATTTAATAAGTTTTTTTTTAAACACTTCTCTTGATTTTAATTTGATAAATATAGAGAGATAGAGTTGTACCTAATAGAGAGAATGTTTTGAAAAATAGAGCTTCAGTTGAAATGGGGGATGTTTATTTCATTATATAATGGATTAAATAAATGAAATCACTTCTAAAAGTAGAAATGTGTATGGACATTTCCCATAAAATAAAAAGGGGGAGACTGTGTTACCCTTAAGTGCTAATGATATTGGATTTGTTATCAACAATTATTAGTATATATATAATACTTTTTTAGTGGCATGTCAATTTATAGTGTGTTGTTAAGAATTATTGTAATATTCTAAAATAGAAAATTAAACATAGAAAAAAATATATTTATAAAAAAAATCTATAAGGTAAATCGATATGTCAGGTCCAATAAATCTATATATTGAAGACAGAAGAATTATGGGAATAATATTTTTTAAATTACATGTAAAAAACTAAAATTATAAAATAATAAAATAATATTTTCTGACCTACATGACATGAAACATTAGGTTTATACATGTGAAATATATTTCTTTATATGTATTATCTTCGATAGCTTTGAGAACATGCAACCTAAAGTCTAAATGAACATGTAATATAGTATACCATTATATATTATCCATTAAATTAGATATTATTAATAATACTAAATAAATTATGAATATTTTGGTTATATATTAATTAAAAGTAAATAATTAATCATTTATAATAAAAAGAAATTTTTTCTGAAAAAACTACATTTTTAAAGACAGTTTAGTCATGCTTTGTACACATAATTTAAAATTAAATTTTACCACAATTATAAAATGTATTTGATAAAATTAAATTAATTTTGGAAATAATAATATCACATTTATATTAGGGTGAATTTTTTGGATTTCTCTAAAATAATTCATTTTTCTATGAATAGTGAAAAATACAGAATTTTAATTGAAAACCCCCATTTTTTAAATAATTTGTAATGTTAAAGCATATTTTTTATTTGTTTAAATGTTAAATTAGTTCAATTTATATCAATTAATCCAATTTATGTAATTTTAATCATTTTTACATTGAATTTATATTTAAAAAATTTGTAAACTTTGGAATGTTTTCTCTCTGAAAACCTGCTTCCTCATTGCTTTTGTGAGATTAATTTTAAATGAAAATTTTCCACTTATGTGATTTTAATTGTTAAAAATGGGATCAATATTTTTAATTACTATAATTTATAATATATAAAAATTTACATGTTATTTTTTTCCAAAAGAAATAGTAAAAATAGTAATAATTAACTACCCCGGTTAAGGTAAAACTAGGTTTAATGAGGGGTAAAAAAAGAGATAATGGATAAATTCAACAATAAAGCTATCTAATATATTATCTTTAAATATTAATATATTATAACATATATTATTAAAATATTTAAATTATTGGAGACTTGGTACATGAAAAAAACATGGGAGGAATACATTCTTCTCAAAAATTACAATTATGCCACTCACCTCACAAATAAAAGGTCACCCTTCCCCTCTCTTCTTTGCATAATAAAACCTCTTTGTTTTATTAAATATCTGAAAAAATAACTTCCCATGTTACATAATATCATCCTAGAAGCTTTTTTTAAATAATTCCATCCTATGAAGGATTTCATGCAAACCTAAGGATGATACCTGAAGAATAGGTAATTTTTTTCAACGAGCATTTTTATTATATTTATTCATCTTCCTCTTCAAATATTATTAAAAAATTCTGATATAATATACTCAATAAATTCTATATACTTATATGTTTTTATTTTTTATAAATTACCTAAAACCATTTCCACATCCATCAAATGTGTTACGAAATCATCATTCATGTGTAAGGTAGAGTACCACATGTGAACCAATGTTATTCATGTTTCCAATACCTCCTCTCACAGTTGGTTATAATGATAGATATAATTTGTATATATATTATTTATAAAATTATTATACCGATGAATTTATTATTTCATATATATATATATATTAATTTTTATTTCATATAACACATGAAAATGTTTCTCATGTGTATAGCGGGCTATCACCTCATGAAGAGATGTGATTTGACTTTCACTAATGCTTTCCATGGATAGTGGTAGGGATATATTTAATGATTATATGTGATATAAATGACATAATTAAGATATTAATGATATATTTATCATTATTAAAATATAATATAAGATTTTTATTCTTTCTTTTTAACTCACTTAATAATGATAACATCATTCATATATGTGTGGACTACTGTCTTTACCAAGTGATGCGACTCCCTTTTCATCACCACACAGCATGGAAAATATATATAGTTATATTTAAATAAATAATATGATATATATTATATTCTTATCATTCTGAAAATATAAAATATTGCTTACCACCTTTCCATAATGATCATTGAAAAATGGAAATGTTACTCATGTGTATGTATGACCTACCATCTACATGATCATAACATGCTTCATTTTTCAGAAACATATTTCATGATTGGTATTAAAATTATAATAGATGTATAGGTATTAAAAAAATTACTAATTTTTTTATTTATATAATTTAACATATAATATGCATAAGAAGTGGGACATTCATAACAAAGAACGGATGATAAAATAGGGAAATTAAGACCCGAAGTAATGAAAATAATGAAATATTATTATTTAACAAGTGATAAGATGTTATAAAAGGATCTTATTTGATAAATATTAATATTTTTGTGGTATAAGTTAATAATATGTCTAAAACTACTATACTAATGTATAAATCATGTTCAACCAAAAGGTAGTGTGAGGTAAAACACTTCATCTCAATTTTACTTCATTAAGGAGTAGTGTGATGTTGTGCATCTAATTTCTTTTATATAGTGTATATATAGTACATTTTACACGTAATCACATGATTTCATAATAATTCAAGGTATTTTAGTTTCAATTTGAGTTATTTCATCCAAGGGGGTTTTACCTAAGAGTTAATAAGTGGTAAATCATTTCATAACTCAATTTCATTTCATTAAATTATATTATTTCTTATTAACCATTGATATTATAAGATTATATGTGTAATTAATTTTAATTATATTATTTTTTATTTCCACTATTTTTATGTGCATTTATAGTTGATAAAAATCATTTATTCATTTACTAATTCCCACTTCCACAGTATGATCATTGTAATTGTTTATTTTGAAATCGCATTCTCATCATGCATATTTATTCTTGAATATTAGTTAAAGGAATTGTTTGATACTTTTTTAATAAACTAATATATTTTTATCATAATTTAGTTATTCATGAAATTTTTCATTTAATAGTACAATTTTTCGACTCTTTGGTACTTAAAATAATTGATAATTGTTTTTAATAAAATTCGACTTCATTTCACTCTTTATTCAGAAATATCTTTTCTTAAAAACCCATTTTTTCTAAAACTGTATTCAGAAATGTTTTTAACCTTTTAAAAACTATTTATTAAAGCCGGTTTAACTCATTTTTTCTTTTTTAAAAAAATATAAAGGGGTATTCATTTCATTTTCATAACATTTCTCCTATGCCTTTTAATATAATAGTGAAACGAATATTTGTTTGAATGTGTACAATGTGAAAAACAATTTACTACCTTCATCGACACTCAATTATTTAAATGATTCCTTAATAAGTATAAAATATTATTTTCAAAGAGTTTTTTAAAAAAAATTATGGAATTTTAGTTTGGAAAAGTGATTTTCAAAATAAGAATTATATTTTCCTAAAAAATGTTTTTAATGATCTTTTTTTTGTTATTTCTATTCATCAATGAAAAAAACCCTTCATTCATACACAAACGGTTATATGTTGTATTAATACCATCATTATTATTTCTATGGATCGTTTATGATCTCTTTGACCAAGGAAATTATTAACATTCACTTTATTAATTCATTTTTATATTCATTAGAATTGCCTTAAAATATTCATATATATGTGATCTTTGAAAAGTATATTTCCCCTAAATATCCACATTATTTATCATAGATAAGTTTTTTTCTTAAATTGTATATCACTTTTACATATGGTTTTCTACACTGAATGTTATTTATTTATTTGGGGAAATATTGATAAATAAAAATTCTTTAATAAATAAGGATATTTGATGGTAAGTCACATTTTTTATAAATTTAATAAATTAATAAATATATGAGGATTGATTTAGAGATTCAAAACACATGTGGGGCCTATTTTTAGATATCCTCTCAAGGAATTAGTAGTATCATGTGAAGAAATGTTTGGCTAGACATAGTTAAATGTGTTTCTACCCATCAGTTTTAAACTATCTTGAGGGTTGATCTTGATGGTAGAGGTATCATGTGTCTGATACATGGCATTCAATAATAAATAATTACCTTCATTAAGAATTGAATTATTATTATCTATGATATTTTTTCAATGATATTATCTATGGATTTATTTCATTGTAAATTATTGATTAAATGGAATGTGTTTTAAATTATATAATTTTTCATATTAATTATTCCTTATCCAACTAAGATAGCCAGGTTATTAATTTAATGGTACATGTTTTCATTATTTACCTTTCTATATTTATTATAATCCACGATATTTTCACATTGATGTCATCTCTCGATTCACTTCATTATATGTTTACGGAATACATGTAATGTGTGTTTAGTTATTTACCTTTCAATAATGTTTATGATTATTAATTCATGATTGGATCTGTTTTACTTAACCCTTACTGAGTATTTTATATCAACCTTATTTTTTTCTTTCTCAAGGATTCTAGGAAGTGTACTACAAAAGATATAAAAGAATATTCTAGAGGTGATAATGATATTCATGAAAAATAAAATTATTTTGTAATTTTTGTATTCAAATGTAATATGATAATCATATATTTATCTAGTTTATCAGGACTACTAAACTATTCAGTCATTTGGGATGTGTTTCCTTGTACCTTATTCAAATGTAAAATTGTCGACATTATCTATGAGCTTCTAGGTTAGGGGTCCATATAGTTGGAATAAAAGGATGTTTAGTAGAAATTTTGGGAACTATATTTAGGAAAACATATATTGGGGGGAAAATCCCTGAAATATAATTTGAGTATAAGTATACAAGAATATTAATAAGTTTTTATAAGGTATATATTATGTGGTTTTTCGGGAAATACATCCATGTCTGTATACTACAAGTGAAAAGGATTCTATCATACATGTACCTAGGGGTAATAACTCTAAAAAGGGTGCATTGGTATTGACTTTGTCTTTACCTGGTCTAAGAAAATAGGCCTTACATCGCACCAGGTTTGACACTCCTAAGGTATACTCTTATGATAATTCATATAGTATTTAAAACCTATTATAAAATATTTTGATACCTCAATTCAACTAATGGCGTAGGATAAATATGAGGTGTCATATATTTAAAGAGAAATCGTCATTGAGGCATCATATAAATGATTCTACAGTTTTCTGACTACAATTATTATTTATCCCACTATTATTTTTTGTTTTAGTCAATGGATAGAACCTAAAAGAATTGTGTTAACATTTAACATGAATTAAAATGTAATAAATATGAGAAACCATATAGGATGATGAAAAGAGTTAATGATATCACAATTATTACTAATCATTTATCAAAATATGTGATTAAAAACATATAACTTAACCAACTTTTGGACTCATGAAATAAGAGAAGGATGGAGTTTTCTAAGAGCTCGTGTGATGGAGACCATACAGGAAATAATTATCAATTTCATTGACATAAAAAATGTGGCAATTGAAACCCAAGAAATTGTCTCAATGGAATGGAAAAATTCTTTATGTGCAGAAATGAAGGGTATAATGAAAAAATTTCCAAAGAAAAATGAAGATTAATATGGAATGAAATAAATCTCATCTTAGGGATTGATTTATAGTACATTGTTTTAAATGTAGATAACATGGGAATTGTCCTATTCAATTAACGCTTATAAAGGTTAACCCCTAGACCAAGGAATTAACTATGTTGAAATAAAATGGATGGATGTTTTATTTATTTGTATTCAATAATTAAATTATATAATTATGTTTTTTAAACAATGGTATTTTGGTGATAAGAATTGTGAAAAATCTAAGTATTGTGATACATTTTATAGTCATTAGTGTCTTCTTTAACAAAATCTTTATCTATACCACCATGGGTTAATTATTTTCTGATTAATCATAAGTTCAATTTTTTAAAAACATTTTTTTGTATCTATGTGTTTGGCGTCTACCAAGATTAAGAATAATTTAGGGAAAAACATTTATATATAACTTATTGGTTTACTATATATTTTAGTGAAAAAGTTATTCATAGATAAATTTCTTTACCTATTATAGATATAATTTTAAATTTATGGATAAACTTTTGGGATGATATGATAATTAATGACATTGAAATAATATTCAAATAATATTATTATACTTTGTGGGAAAAAATATATTTTATTAAAAACCATAGTAAACATGTTATTTAATGATATACTTCATTTCAAGGATGTCCATAATATTTTTTGGGGAAATTTATAGAAGTAATATTAATATAGGTATAGAAAAATGACAAACCACATATAGAGTGGAAACACATCATGTCATTTAATGATGATGGGTTTGAAATAATGACGGAAGCACAATATGTGTTTAGATCCTACCACTAGCCTAGGTGATATTCGGGTTGATATGACTTGGTTTTTAGTTAAATGAATTAAAAAATAAATATTAATGATGAAATATTGTTGTTACATTGAGGATTATAGATTACTTTATTATATTGGATAACTTGTTTTAACCATATTGGTTTTGGAAAATAGTTGGAGATAGACATAAGGACATTTCACTCTTTTATGGATCTTACGATCCATTATATGTGAATTTTAGTGCATTAAGCATAAAAAATAATTTTTGGATATTCATATCATGGAGTAAGAGATGAATTTAAAATTGATCAAAGCATAAGAAAAAGATTAAATTATGCGTATAAAATAAAAATGTGTCAAGAAACAATGTTTCCTTATATTCTTATATAGTAAAGGAATTTGAAAACATTTGGAAAAGAATCTTGAAACAAAATTATTATCCTATTACATTAATATATAATGAATCATATTCTATTTTAAATCATCACAGATTTATGGTTTTGAGGCCCTTAACATTCCATTGATCATTCACTTACTTGTGATCAATGACCTCAATCACTCTCTATAATTGTTTATGCTTCCCCTCCATGTCCATATAATCACATTTCTTAAATTTTCTCCTACATATAATCCTATTAATGTTTCAATCCATATGACCTTTGTACATCCATTTCTCTATTATTAAGAGGATGTTTTATTAACTCATTTTATGATGTGGGTTTTTAATAGAAGAATTTTCAAATATCAAACCCTTGATTACCAAGAAAATGTTTAAATTGTGAGGGAGTAATTTATTAATTTTTGGGAGAATCTAACACCATAAACTTTTAAAATAATATCATTTTAATTGATTTTTTATGAAACATGAAACATTGAGCATAAATAAATGATAGAATATATTTATTTAATTTTAATCACTTCTATAGCCTACAAAATACACAACCATGAGTATAAATGAAAAATAATATGGTATAAAATTATTAGCTAGAAGTTAAATTTGATGGTTGAATATTAATAAATAAATTATGAGTCTTATGCTTATCTATTGATTATAGAAAAATTAAGAATCATTTAAAATAAAAAAGAAACATTTTATAAAAATCTATATATTTTCTAAAAGAAGTTTCAGTTGTGATTTGAACACATAATTTAAAAGAAAATTTTACTAGTATTACTAGAATTATTTGATAAAATTAAAAATAAATTGGAATCACACTATCAAAATTGCCTTAGGGTAAATTCTTGGGAAATTTTCTAAAATGTTTCATTTTTTGATGAATTGTAAAAAATACTAAATTTAAATTGAAACCATCTTTTTCTTTTTATAGAGGAGGAGTTCTCCTTACGTCAAGGTGAGGAGGAGTGCTTATTTTCTTAGATTGAGAAAAAGGAATACATGATTGTGTATTCTCATGTTGGACTCAAAAATACCCAGAATAATAAAAAATTGGGTTTAACACTCCCCCTCAAACTCGACATGCTCGGCTTGGACAACAAGTCCCACAAAAAAAAAAGATGACATCAGATTAGGTTGTACACACTCCCCATCAATCTGGGTCACAGATTCTGTGGATTACTATCTTGATACTAAGTGAGGCTAGGTGAGCCCCTGGGATTCCTTTGTTGAAGAAGTCAGAAAGATGATCAGTTGTCAGGATGTGGCTAAAGATAACATTTTTGTGCTTGAGGTGGTGGTGAATAAAGTGGATGTCCACCTTGATATGCTTCGTGCATTCATGGAAGACAAGATTTTAAGTAATCTTGGTGGATTCCTGATTGTAACAGCTAATATGATCAGCTGTCTGTTGAGAAAATACAAGCTACTAAAGAAGATGACGAACCCACAGGATAACTATAATGACAGTGGGCATGGAACGGTACTCAGACTCCACACTGGATCTTGATACGATATTCTGTTTCTTATTGTGCCAAGATATGAGGTTTCCTGCGAGAAAAATGGAAAACCCATAAGTATACTTCTGGGTAGCAAGGCAACCAGCATAGTCAGCATCACAGAATGCCTCAATATTCAGAGGAGCATGGTGGGATTAGTGGAGACCACAGGAAGGGTCCCTCCTGATATATTTGGTGATGTGGAGGACAGTATTCCACTAATAGGTGGTCGAATGATCCATGAATTGGTTCAGTTTTCCAAAGGAGAATAAACTGTCTGGACAAGTCATGGTGAGATAATTGAGTTTTCCCACCAGTCGAAGGTACCTCTCTGGGTGTGAATATAGTTCTGACGAGTCATTGATAGATCGTTCCCTAGGCTCAAGAGGAGTGTCAATCTTAGTGGCCTATGTCAGCCTAACATCTTGTAGAATGTCCAACACATATCTCTGTATGCAAAGAAACGTGGTGTCTGAAGAATGGGAGACATCGATGCTAAGGAATTATGTGATAGGGCTGAGATCATTAGTCTATAAGTGGTGATGAAGATTCCCCTTGGGGTGGGAAATTCGTGTGGAGTCAATCCCTATGATGATGATATCATCCATATATACTACCAATAGGATACAACCAGTGGATTTCATCCTATAGAACAAGGTGTAGTCTGTCATACTATGAGAGATCCCAATTTTGATGACGATGGTGCTGAAATGGCCAAACCAAGCACAAGTAGACTCCCTTATACCATATAGAGAGCATCAAAGTAGACGGACTTTGGAGTGGCACTGGTGGCACAAAAACCGAGGGGTTGTGGCAAATAAACCTCTACCTCAAGAAATCCATGGAGGATGGAATTATTAAAATCCAGCTGATAAATGGACCAATGATGATGAGTATCCAAAGAGATGGATAATAGAATAGAGTCCATCTTGGAAACTATAGAGAATGTATCAAAATAGTCAATACCATATGTTTTAGCAAAGCCATATTCCACAAGGCGGGCTTTAAGGTGATGGAGAGTTCCATCAGCATTATGGTGGACTGTAAAAATTCATTTACTGCTAACCTCTAATTTTCATGCCGGAAGGGGGATGAGATCCCAAGTATGGTTACCTTCCAGAACTTTTAATTCATCCTTCATCGCTTGTAGCCACCTTGAGGTAAATTTTGTATCACCAACTGTGCAAGGAATAGATATTGTATCTAGAGCTAAAAACCCCATTTTGAATGTGTAAAAAGATGAGTACTCTATCAAGAGTGACTACCATTCATAATTGAAATGGTAAAGTCATCTAGTGTTGGGGACAGAGCCTCATACGAAGTTGGAATGATGATTTTATCCGACGCGATGAGGGATACAGTCTATTAGTGATGATAGTAGACCATACCAAAATGGGGATAATTAGGGGGAGACACTAGAGGAGGGTGGATGATGAGAGGAAGACAATAATCAAGGTAGTGTAAATATGGGGAGAGGGAAGGAAGAATGTAGAGATCTCAACAAATGAGATATCATCAAAGATGAAATACCTCTATAGGTCTGTTGAGAAGCATCGATATCCATGCAGAGTGTGTTAATAGATAAGGAATATGAAAAGGAGGGATTTGGGAGAGAGTTTAGAGAGGTCAGGATGAGTGTCACGAACATAATATAGGCATCCAAACACCTGAAGTAGAAGTGAGTGGGAAGTTATAGAGGAGATTTAAGTCTTAAATGGAGTCTCCCATGAAGGATAAAAGAATGAATCTGGTTGATTTGGTATGTAGAAGTAAGGATTGCATCTCTCCATAATAGTAAAGGCACCTATTGATGGAAGAGGAGGGCATAAGTAGAATCAAGAATATATAGATTTTTCGCTCATCCACATCATTCTAATGGGGTGTATTAGTATAGGAGTTATAAATAATAATGAATTAATCCTAAATAAATCTATGAAAGGGAGTGGATAGATACTCATGCCAATTTTCCGAGTGAAGACATTTTACAGAGATGGAAAACAGTGTATGAATCTCGGTAAAAAAATTATGGAAAGTAGAAAATACTTCAGACCATTCTTGAATAAGGTAAATCCAATTCATTAATGAAAAATCATCAATGAAGGATATATAATATTTATACCCTAAATGACTCAAGATGGCATAGGGACCCCAAACATCTGAATGAACCAAAAAAATGTTTTGAGGATCGTGTATCCAGTCAAGGAATGTATGAATTGAGATGATGTTTTAAAAATTTATAAGACTCACAATGAAAAGACACATTCTAAATAATATCTAGAAATAGCTGATGAATGGTGGAGGCTGATGGATTTCCTAATCGAGAATGAAATTCTAATGCACGGGCAGAGACAGATGTGTAGGCGATAGATTTCGACCCATCAAACATGTATACCTTGTCCCAAAACTGACCTCTACCAAGTTCCTAGTTCGTATTCTGATCCTGAAAGACAACAGCAGAGGATGTAAATATTGTAGCACAGTTGGAATCCATTTTAAGATTATTTAATGATATAAGTTTAAAAAAAATTATGATTCACATGTGCCATAGATGGTAGGTGAATAGATGAAGTCAGCGAGCAGACACCAAAGTCCACAATGGGAATAGTGGGTCTATTAGCTATGGTGATGGATATAGAACCATCATAAGTATAGTCTGAGGAAAACATACCATCATCACTAGTGAGGTGATTGGAATCACCTAATTCTAACATCCAGACAGGGGAGCGACGACCGAAAAAGGCAACGGAACCACCAGAATGGGTAAGAGAAGCCGAAGACAGTCTCATAATAGAGGGGGTCTGAGGATTGTGAAGCATTTCGAGGTCCTAAATGGAGAGGTCCAGAGATGTAGGAAGAGATAAAACTGATGAAAAAGCATCATGGATCATTGTATAACCCTGTCACAGTTGCAGAAAGAGACATCCATGAAGAACCCAACAGCGGTCGATCTGGTGGTCGATCTTGACACAGTGCTGAGAAATGGGATGAGGACATCTCTCCCCACATACATGTCCAAGATTTCTTGAAGAGTGTCCCCTTCCATGACCAAAGAGGGAATAATGATCAATGATGGGGGTGGCCAGGGTAAGATCTTGAGGATACTTTCCCAGGCGATGGTACAACTGTGGGATCTCCAACGTTGATGGGTTGGTCAGCATCTCAGTAGTCGTCGTCACATACTTAGGAGTTAGTCCATTAAGAAGACTAAAGATGAAAAGTTGGTCCTATTGGGACATAGTTACCTCCGGTGTCTGGGGAATGGGCCACAGCTCAATAAACTCATCCCAGAGATCTTTCCATTCCATGAAGTATGACTGGAAAGAATATTCCTGATGTCAGATAAGTGATAGAAACTAAAAAATATCAGAGACCTGTGCCAAATTATTGGGCTAAGAATACATGAGATTCAAGGAATCCCAGAGTTCATTGACCGTATTTTTAGTCTAGGTGACATCCTTGATATAGAAATATAGGGAATTTACTAGAAATAAAAAGATCAGGCTTTCAACAAGATTCCAATGATGGTATTTGGGATTAGTAGATGCTAGTGGAGGATTCTCAAGGTGAAAATCAAGGTCCATTATTATCAGAGACATCAAGATGGTATTACACCAGACTGATAAGTTGGTGGAGTTGAACCGCCCATCAATGAGGTGGGTGGAGGCTACGATCATCTGTGGGAGATCAGAAGTGGCTTCCATTGGAGAATTAAACATCTATAGTGGAGGGTAGAATCAGTGTTGCTCCATGGAGGGAAAAACCAATATGTGGAAGCGGAGGCTGAGATGTCTTAAGGGAGGTCGATTTGAATGAATCACCACCAGGATCTGGAATAGGAATCGGGAGGCCCCAAGAGAGGCGGTCGACCATCCAATGGTGAGCGTTACAATTTCTGGGACAAGGCAGGTGGAAACGGAAGAATTCGGAGGTTGAAAGAAGGAACTACGGGTCAAGGGCCCCACTGGGAGAACTATGGGATGAGAAGGTTTCTTGGGGAAGAGGAGCACCATGGGGAGGGGGTGCACTAGCAGACTGGCCCAGGAGTCTCCAAGAAGAGGCATGATGGGATTTATTGGGATTTTCAGTGGGTGCCAGGATCCATGTCTGGAAGTGGGGAAACCAGGTGGTATAGTAAGAGTTGTATCATATGGGAGCTGGGAGGGGGGATATATAAGGTAGGATCTGGGAGCTGCAATGGAAGTAGGATGGGAAGGGTGGTGGGATTTTCATTGGTAGTTGCTGATGTCAATAGGGCCACTGGAGGTGATGAGGTGGGAGGCACGATGGTGGCGGTGTGTAGAATCTGGCGGGAGCCAGAAGGATCATTGGGAGGGGATCCATATAAGGATGGATATGGGAGCAGTGGCTAGGGGATCCACATAGGGTGATAGTCGATATAAAAGCCTATAGGGGAGCTGCATGGGGCGGGATTCAGGAGGGGCGTTGCGCAAGATAGGAGTATGTAGGGGGTTTGTAGGGCAGAAGCTGGGACGAGGGCCGCATAGGGAAAAAGCTAGAAAAATATTAATGGGATATACCCTCTGATACCTTATAGGGGAGGAATTCTCCTTACTTCAAGGTGAGGTGGAGGCCTTCTTTTATATATTGTTAAAAAATTAATACCTGATTGATTATTCCAATATGGGACTCAAAAATACTCAGAATAATAAAAACAGGGTTTAACACATTTAAATAATTTATAATGTCCAATTAAATTTTTAATTGGACTAAATGTAACACTAGTTCAATAATATATCAATTAATTCAATTTAGTTATTTTAATCATCTTCATATCAAATTTTTTTATAAAACCTTTTTATTCTTTTAGACATTATTTCTTTGAAAAAATGCTTCCTCATCATACATAGAGTATTAACTTTAAATAGAACTTTTCTAAGTCTATAAAATAAATTTTAAAAAATGGATTCCATATTTAGAATCAAAATAATTTTTAATATCTAATATGATAAAATTAGTTTTTGAAAAAAATGAATAGTACAAATAGTACAAATTAATTACCTCGGTTATGGGGGGAAATGGGTTTACATAGGGTTAAACTAAAAAGATAAGGGTTGAATTGACCTATATACATGTCAAAAATATATTTTATAGAAATATTATTACCTTTTTTATTATATTATTAATAATAGTTCACTATTGGATCTTTTTTACTTGAAAAAAATATGGTTAGAATTCATTCTTCTCAAAAATTACAACTGGTGAACTCACCTCACTTTTAAAAGGTCAACTCTTTTATTATCTTCTTCACACATAAAAAACTATTTGTCTCAGCCAATATATTCCCAAAAAACTTCTAAACATAAATACTCTCATCATATAAGACTTATTTTTTACTTAAATTCATCCTATGAAGCCTTTGGTGAAATATTAGGGAGGATACCCAGAGAAGAGGTAACGTTCTTCAACCAGCATTTTTGGTCTATTTATTCCTCCACCTTCTTAAAATACTATTATACCAATATGATATAATTTATTAAGTATATTACATAAACATATATGTTCTTAGGTTATGGTAATTACCTATAACTATCTCCACTTCCATCAAATAGGTTACGAAATCATGGTTCATTTTACGGAGGACTACCACCTCGTAAACTGATGTCATTCATGTTTCCATTAACACCTCTCATGGTGGGGTATGATGATGTCTATAATGTATATATATTATATTTATAGATTAATCCTACCTCTAAATTCATTATATCATATATATATATATATACATATTCTATTCGGTAGGATATACCATAATGTAATTCGTGTGTACGGTAGACTACCGCCTCACAATGTGATGGGATTCGTCTTTCACTAACGCTTTCTATGGAAAGTGATAAAGATAATTTCAAAAATTATATCTAATATTCATGAAATAATTATTATATTAAATACATTTTTTCATTATATAAATATAATATATAATTTTATCTCTTACCTGTTCACTCGCTTAATGATGATAACTTCATTCTTATACATGTGGAATACTGCGGTTGTGAAGTAATGTGACTCTCTTTTAATCACCACACTGCATGGATAATACATATAGGTATATATATAAAAATAATATAATATATATAATATTATAATCATTTAGTAAATATAAAATATTACTTACATCATTTTTATAATGGTATTTGAAAAATGAAATCATTACACATGTGTGTGTACAGCCTTCCATCTCGATGATTATAATGTACTTCATTTTTCAAAACCATATTGAATTATTTGTATTAAAATTATAATTGATGTGTAAATAACATAATTATTTCATGATTATAAATCTATAGATTATATAAATATATAATATACACATGAACTAGGACTTCCATAATAAATACCAAATGACAAAACAAGGCAATTAACACTCGAAATAATGAAAATAATGAAATATTATTAATGAATGGGTGATAATATGTAATAAAAATTTCATATATGATAAATATTAATATTTTTATGTTATAAGTTAACAAAATGTTTAGAACCACTATACATTAGTTTAAATCATGTTCACTTAAAATTAAGTTTGAATTAAAGGGCTTCATCTCATTTTCCCATCATTGAGGCATATTATAATGTTATACAACAAATTTAATTTATACGGTGTGTATACTACCCCTTTTAAATTTAATATAATGTTTACTTAATAATTCATGTAATTTTAAGATTCAATTGTAATTATTTCATCCAATGGTATTTGGATTATTAGTTAAAAAGTTGTATATAATTTCATTACTCAATTTCTATTCATTGGGTTATATTACTTATTCATATTATTTGATATTATGAGATTTTGTGTGTAATGAATTTATATAATAATATTCTATATTTCAAATTTTATTATTTAGATTAAAAATTGATACACATGATCACTTAATTGACTAATTTTCACTTCAATGTTATGATCATTATAAGGGTTTATTTCCCAATGACATTCTTATTGAGGTTGTTTATTCATGAAATTTATATGACGGAAAATATTTGATCTTTGTCTCATAAACCCATTTTAATTTATAATAATTCATTAATTAATTAAATTTTTCAATTAAAATCATCATTTAGTCACTCTTTGGTAATTAAAATAATTTATAAATATTTTTAATGAAATCCAACTTCATTTCTCTATTTGGTTGAAATTATATTTTCTTCATAATATATGTTTCCTATAAAAAAAAATAAACTTTTAAAAATGATTTATTGAAGATATTTTTACTGATTTTTACTTCTTAAAAATTATTTTTAAAGTGATCATTATTTAATTTTTAAATCAATTCTCATTTGTCTTGTACCAAAATAGTGAATGAAATATTTATTTTAATTTCTATGCAATGAAAAAAAAATTAATGTCGTGGAAAATCTAATTTTTTAATTCTTCCATTATATGTTTCAAATATTTTTAAACTTTTATTTTTTATAAAGGGATTTTAAAATGAAAATGAAATTTTCCTAAAAAAATAAAATTAATTATCGGTATTTCTATTCCCCGACAACAACAAAAATAATTCTTACAGTAATTTTTATTTTATATATTGATAAAATCTTTATTCTTTCTATGGATGGTTTATGGTCTTTTTACCATTAAAATTAATGAAATTCACTTTCTTGATTCATTTTTTAGTTACTAAAATTCCCATGAAATATTCACATATCTATGATCATTGGAAATTAAATTTCTATAATATAACCATAATATTCATCAAGGATAAATTTATTTCAAAATCTATATATCATTTTTACATATGATATTCTACATTGATTTTTTTTATTTATCTGGGGTAATATTGATAAATCATTATTCCTTACACAATACAAAAATTTGACGATAAGAAAAAATTTCATGAATTAAATCAATTATTCAATATATGAGGAATGCTTTGGACATGCAAGGCATAGGTGGTGAATAATTATAGTTATCGCCTCAATGCATCATTAGTCTCATGGGATGAAACATTGGGCTAGCCTTAGTTAAATAGGTTTCTACCCATCATTGTTAAACTATCCTAAGGATATATCTTGATAGTAGAGGTATCATGAGCCTAAGAAATGATTTCAAATAATTAATAATTTCCTTATTTCAGAATTCAGTTGTTATTATCCATTTTATTTTTACAAAAATATTACTCTAGAGTCATTTCATTCTTAGTTATTGATTAAATGGTTTTGTTCAATTATTTACCTTTCTATTTTTATTAATACATGTCCAGTTATGATATTATTATTATTGATTAAATTAAATGTGTTTTATTTTATTTAACTTTCTATATTGATTATTATACATGATATTTTCACATTAATAGTTTCCCTGGATTCATTTCTGTCTCATTTTATTGATTACTTGTAATTTCAGTTTAGTTATTTAACTTGTAATAATTTCTATGCTTATTGATTCATGATACCTTCCACTATACATAAACCTTACAGATCATTTTAGTTAACCCTTTTTTCATTTCCTAAGAATCCATGAAGTGCACTATGAAATATATATAAGAATATTTTAGAGGGGAGAATTTATTCTTGAAAAAAAATTATGTTTTAACTTTTTTCTTCAAATTTAATATAGTGATCCTATGTGTATTTTTTTACCAGGACTACAAAACTATTCAATCCTCTGGAATGTAGTTCTGTGTATATTATACCATATATAAATATGAATACTCCATCTCTGGATACATGGGTTGGGGTATCTTATATAGATCCATGATATTCAGAATCTAGTATATATTCTTTCATTTCAATTATTATGAATTCTTAGAAAAAGATAAATAACTACTGTAGATTTCTTTTCAATTTAATATTTAGTTGAATGACATAAAAAGTATACAAAATAACTGTAAATTTCATTAATTTTATGTCATAATGAAAAAAACTTATGTCTACTATTAAATAAGAATACATTTTAACCATTCACTATTAAAAACTTTTCATAGTAATAATTTTTTTTAATTCGCATTTTTCTATAAAATTAATCTTAACCATGAATTCAGTAAATATTTTCACTATTTATATGTTTTTAAAACTCTATATTCCACCAATTAATACCTATTAAGATCCTAAACAACATTTAGTGTCATTATAACATTCATATGGGGATTATGATAGCTCCATCCCAAAGACTGTTGAATAACTCTCAAGAATTCAGTAGCATCGCATTGGATCTAAGGTAACATATCAATGATATTAAATAATATTATTTCTCTTTATTTATACCTCTTTTATCTATCTTATAAACTATTTTGTAATGTATCTAGTCATTAATAGAACAATAATCAATATTTGATCATATATGAATGTATAACTGAACAAATTTCTAAATGTATTGGATAATTTTATTAAATTAAGAACATAATATTTATGTCAATATGTATGGAAAAATTAAATTTTCTTTCTAAGGTGGGATATTTTTAATCATTCATATGAAATATATCATTTTTTATAATATTTTTTAATTTAATTTTTTATTTAATGGCCTATGTTTTTATCTATATCATCAATATATATTAGAAATCATGTTTTAGAAATTTGATAATAAGGTTTGTGCAAAATAACTTAGTTTTTCTGAAAATAATGAAAATTTGATTATAAAAAATTATTTTATTTAATAATAGAGTCATAAACATGATTTGAAAATAATGTGATATTATTAAAAGTTATTTCTAGGAAAATTAATTAGAATTTTTGTTAATAGAAAATAAGGTTTTCATTTTTATTCATGTCTCATTTTATGTTTATAAGTTGTTTATTTTTTTGGGAAAACATTTTTCTAGATTAAAAGTGGTTTTATAAGAATATTTGAAATTGATATGAGAAATTGATAGTGGTGTTGTAATAAAGGGGTAGAAACATTTTAAAATAAAAAATGGTAATATCCTTTTTATATTTAACGAGGATAAGATGGAAAATGGAGAAATGTGAAGGAAATAGTTAAATAAATGAAGATTAATTATCGGTGAAACTATTTTCATAGGTACATATTGAATTATTTTTTATTTCCCTTGATTCCCAACACTAGTAATATAATTTTAACAACATATGATGATTTTATCATATTTTTTAAATTATATTTATATTGTTAATGACTATTTTATAGGTAAATAGGGTCTGATTACTCATATTTTATAAATTCTTGGGTGAACAAATATTGATATTAAATTTTATTTCATATAAATTGTTTTATGAACAATTAGTTTCTCATATTGTTTCCTATTTAAAAAATGATCATGATTTATACATTTCATATAGATACTAATTATGAATGAAACAAATTGTTTTTTGGTAAATCCTAATGAGTATTAGTTTACTCACCCATAAATGAGTACCTTAATGTGCGTTTATATTTCATCATGATACAAGAAAATGGATGGCCTTATATTTTTTATTTATTATAAACCATAAGCGTTATTAAGGAATAGGGTAATGTTAAATTTATCCACATATTCAATGGAGGCATTGAATGTGCGTTGAATAATAGGTGTCGGTAAATTATTTTTTTTTCATTTCATTATTCTCATATGTATGGTTTGATTTATTTCTCAGTGTACTTTTTTTCTTCCATGTTTCTTAATGGTTGTATTTAATTTTTAATTAAAAATTCATTTTTATAGAGTATGTATATATTGTATTTTTAGAAAACATCATTCCAAAATAGTTTATATCTTTCCCCCCAAAACATGTTTCCACTCACTAAGGGTTAGGTAGGATACTTTATGGTATTCATTGACCAGGAATCAAGTATTTAAGTCGTTATATAGGTTGGCCATTATAAAACAGTGTCAAAAAATTATATTATATTATATTTTGATAATTTTTTGTTAGGATTTTAGAGAAAAAGATAAAGACTAAAAATGTTCTTATAAAAAGGTATATCTAGAAACTTTATAATGAAACTCATGTTTCTAGTATGTCTTGGTATGGTATAAAACAAGAACAAAACCTATGGGATATCGTGTAATTTTCCAAAATTGGTTACTAGATACATGATAAGTTGAAATGGATTGTTTGTTACTTCATCCTTATAAACATTAATAATGGAATCAATGGTTTTATAAAAATTATTTCATTTAAAAGGATTTATTTTGATAATTGTTTTAATTTATTATTGATTATGAATGTAATTATAAACATCAATTTAAAAGAATATGGTTAAAATTATTTTATTTATGTTTTATGTAATAATTGATTGGGAAAGGAAATGATCGAGTATAAGGGAATATAATAGCATTGAATTATAATTTAAAATATCCTATAAGGGGTGAAATGTTTACTGGAACACTTTTGAATTGAATTCATATAAATTTACTAAAATGAGATATTGTGTTGTGTATTTCTTGATTTCATTATTTAAACTATTATAAAAGATGATCTAAGAATAATTTTAATTCGAGATCAAGGAATACGAACATTGGAGATGCATTCATTCTCTTAAATACATTGGTTCATGAAATCCATGTGTATAGAAGTAGGAAAACATGAATAGAGATAAGGGATTCAATTGAGCCTAATATTTTGAAGGAATTAAAACTCATGAGTTAGAAGGAACTTATATGGTTTAGGTAAGTGAAGATTATTTATAGAGTATCAACTGAAAAATTCATTTCCTAGTTATTATTGAGTTAAAAAAGATGGCATATGATTCTTACATTTTTGGGGTAAGGAACATAAATGTTGGGATTGAGGATGGAGGAAAATATATATGAAGTTATTTTATGGGTTGGGATTCAAAAATTATTTTATAAAAAAACTATATGCAAATTTTGAATGTATTGAATGGTTTAGATTCCCTAGACCAAAAATGATGGTTCATGCACATGTGAATCATTTCATTTGTAATTGATTGAATTTAAAAAATATTACATAATAAAGGATAATGTTATGATTAACAGATTTTATATGTGTTCAAGACTAAATATTTTTCTAATTTATATTTTATTCCTAGTTTAAAATTATTCTACAGTAGTAAACAAGGTGGATATAGTGAAAATACACCTGAATGTTACTTAAAGCATGTGTGTATTTCTTCCCCATTTCAGTGAGGGTAAGAATTATTCAAACATATAAAAGGGGAAATGAAATATATATTTTCTCTAAAAAGTATCCATAATAGATTGGTGAGATTATCTTTTTTTAGGGAGTGACTGACCATAGGTACTACTAGTGTTGTACTATTGGTATCTATTATTTAATAAATGGTCTATTTTTGGGGTTTAAAACAAGATATACATAGATTTATTATTTCTACATGAATGTGTAAAATATTATAGTTTGATCTTTGATAAGGATACATGAAAAAACTAATTGTTCTACAATGCATAAGGACTAGTAAAATTTATTCTATAAAAATAATTCATAAGAATATTTTAATTTCAAACATGTGATAGTATAGGTACCCTTCTTATTTTATATTCTTTCATAATATAATTTAATAATGTATTTTTTCATATTAATTTATATCTATATGATTATTTTATTTTTTTAGTTTTCATGATTAATTAATTTAGTGTTCAATTAATATTGGCACTCCCTAAAATTAAATTGTTGGTGAAGGATTTTAATTCATGTTATGTTCAATTATGATAAGTTATATTTAAATATCATTGTATTTTTTTTATAGAAATTACTTACCTTTTCATTATAATGGATTAGTTTGTGTGAATTAATTATCATATTAATTATTATAATAAAAATTGTTTTTTTGGATTCTTGGATGGGAGTGCTGGATCTTTACTAAGAGAGTGAAATGTTAACGCAAGTTGGGTATGACTCATTATTTTTTATCATATATAAATTTTATATTAGTTTCATATATTATTCATGGATTAGTAATATAATGTTATTATCCGGATTTTATAAAAAATGTGGAATACTTAGCAGACATTTTTTCAAAATAATTTTTCAAACATGTAATATAATGTTACATATATAAATCATTAATACTATTGACATGAATAATTTAAAATTCAATGCCTTTTTCATGTAGTTTTTTGAAATGTTAAGGTATAGTGAGATGATCTTTGGGAGAATATATTTATTGATCGTAGTGTTTCTCCTTTAGAAATACTAATTTTTTCCAAGATAGAAAAAAATAATTTTTGGTTTTTCAAAGACTATTAGAAATTGAATAAAATGATATTAAAGAATAAATACTGTATTCCAATAATAAAATATTGTTTCATAAACTAATCAGTTCATAGTGGGTTTCAAATATTGAATAGATATTGGTATATCACCAAATTAGGGTGAAGGAGAAAAACATTATTTATATAGGATTTCATGGTCGGTATGTGAAATAAGAGTAATCAGTAATACCATTAAAGTTTGTAAATTCCCTTATAATCTCTTGGATTGAATGAATCATATTTTTTTAAAATATATCAATTCACTTATTGCAATATTTTTTTAAAAAATTATTTTATATTAAATAGTAATATATCCAATTTAGGAATATTTAAATAATTTCAACAAATTTTCAAGAAAATAATATATGTATCTATGTGGTTGTTTCTAACTAAATTGTTTTATTTCAATGATTAAAATTCTTAATGTATTTTATTTTAAATAATAAATTTTTCTTGATATTAATAATGTCAAGGTTAAAATGTCTTTTTAATGATATTTAAATATTTTTAATATTTAAACCTTTATTAGAATTTTAAATTAATACCCACATTTTATCATGGATTTCATGATGATGAAAAAAATAATGATAATGTATAACAAAAATGATTTCATGTTTTGGTGGGAGGATAGGTTGAATTAATATTATCATAAATTAGAAATAATAATTACAATTATTCCAATGCATGAATTAGATGAATATAGTGATGGATTTTTAGTTTTTTTATATTCTGAGACAATGGTTATAATGGTGGCTGATACAAGTGAATAATATAATGGAATATGAATCAATATATTTAGGACCACATCAGAATAGTTATCCTACCCATAACATAGAAAAGGATACACTTTTTTATGAATTGATGATATAGAGGCAATATTTTTAATGGAATGTTTATTGAGTATTCGGATTGAATTTTTTTTATGTATATACTCACACAATGGGACATAAACAAGTGGAAATAAATGTGGTTAAATATTTATTGAATTTGACCTCGAATTTTATTATAGACCAATAATGTGGAATTTTGTGATGGGATTAATAAGGAAAATATGTAAAAATATATTAGTGAAGGAAGTAAAGATCCAGTAGTAGTTGATCCAATTAGTGGAATATTTAAATCAAGATTCTAACATCATGACGTAAGATATACTAATAGTGACTTGAGTGTGACGACCCATCCCTCGGGGCCAGTGTCATGACTACCCCAAACACACCTCCCATAGGTCAAGGGCTGGTGACTAGTGCCAAAGGTGACAACCTGCATGTTGGAGGAATTTTTCAGAGTACCTGTATGCACACACACTCTCAACCACATCCCAACAAACTGAAAGGGGGAAAAGGTACACTAAAACAAACCAAGTAAAAGGTACATCTAAAAGAAAGTGGGTCACAATACAAACCCAACAAATGAACTGGAACAACAAAGTACAAAATAGAGCTCTGATGGACGTCCACGAAAAACCCCACCTGATCGTAAGAGTAGATAAGCTACTAGAAGCTGAAGTAGTATGTCATGTCCACCTAGTCTTATTGGGCCCCACTTGGTCCTAGGATACCAAGTCCACCATCATAGCGTCCTTCAGTCCCGTCCCCCTAATCAGCTCATCGAAATTTCAATCGTCTACACCAGACACAACACGTGTGGGCGAATCCCGTGTAGGGGTGAGTATAACTATACTCAGTAGGGACCCTAAGACACCCAAAGGTCTATCAGTAATCCATATAGGAAAACACCACAATGTAAAATACCATATAGGTAATTCCACCAAAATATATATCAAACACATAGCACAAATTAAAAGACGCAGTTCACACCAGGTATATTCTAGGATAGTGATATTAGCATCATCATTCATGTCATCAAACTCCTCAGCTGCTATATAAATCTTACTATATCAGGTACATTGGGTCTGTCAGGTCACAACAAGACTCCTTCCACTATCCTTGGACTTTTTTTATACTCATCCATGATGAGTACCATGGTTATGATGGGTCACACAGAGTTGCTCCCCAACGTGGGCCTTCCAGGTCACACAGAGTCGCTTCTCATCTTGGATGAACTAAGGTTCTCCTCCTGTAAAGTACCATGGGTCTACCGGGACACACAAAGTCACTCCCCACCCTGGTTCTTCCATGTCACATAGAGACTCTTCCCATTGGGTTGTCGTCGAGCAGTCTTTGGGTCTCATCCAATCGGAGTGTTCTGTACGTAGCGTGCTTGATAGAACTGCTCCTCAATCTATTCTTCACATATTTATGTCCATTAAAGTCACCATAAATCATGCCCAAATATCTAACTCTCCAAGAGGGTAAAAACACCTTAAATGGCTCATCAATTGGATGCACAGTTTTCATGTTACGGATGTTTTAGTAAACAGAGGGCTGGTTGTAACAAGGATCAGTTTGACCCAGTTGGACTGACCTGACTAACCCAGCTCAGGGGTCCCACATACCCCATTTTAATTAGACAAACAAGACATGACCTTGTTCAGTTATGGGTCGGTCTGGTCTGGCATGGCCAGTGGGCCAGGCCCAATAGGCCTCACTAGACCTAGCCCGGTTTGGTTGAGGGTCCAGCCCACCGAGTCACCCGGTGACCCGATCAAGTCTAGCCCGACCCAAAAAAAGAAGGTCCAAATAGCTGGAATGGGTCTAGCCCGATGGGCCATGGGTTCGTCCCTCTAGGCTGGGGGCACGGCCTATTTAGATTGGGTATGGTCCAACAACCTTAGCGCGGTTTTACAAGGGGGGTCGGCGGTGCGCCACCCAACTGGGATGTGGAATTTGAGCCACTTCTGACCCCATCTGACCCCATGGACATGGGACCCCTCAGCCATGGAAGATGGACTGTGGCTTGTCCAGCCGATTCTGGTTGCCTAGATATGGGCCACCCCCTTCAAGCGGCGCCCTCCTAGCACTGCGACTCCCATTGTTGTGGATGGTTTTTGTCACCCCTTTCGCACAGCTAGAGTGGGAAACCTTCGCCACCGGTCATTGTCGCGCTAGTTGTGTCCCACCAGCGGCACCTTCTACGTGCCATCGGAGTTGCTTCGATGGTCTATTTTTTGATCCGTCTATGCCTACAGTCCTCTTGGGTCTCCTCCATCCCTGCTCAATCCCTGGAATCAAATTGATTCCACTTTGGGAATTAGGCCATCAAGAACGCATGAGTGGAGGTTCATGGGCCTTGTTAGTGTTGACCCGGGCCCTCTATGTTAGAGGTTTAAATCAAGGGGGAGGTTCAGGGATTAAAGTTCAATCATTTCATGCAAGGTTTGAATCCTAAATAATAAATCCCTAAGAAAATTTACCACCCCCCACATAATCACACAAATCAGAAGTAGACTTGTTCGTGGGTTGATCTATGTTCATCATTTATAGAAAAAGAAGAGTAGGGAATAAATTTGAAATAAAAAATCAAACCCCTACCTCTTTGATAGTCGATACCGAAGTGTTATTCCACAAGAGTTAAAGATGTCAACATCATCACTTCCAGCTCCATTCTTTGAGGTGTGTCGAAGACGTTGAAGATTCACCAGCAATCATCATTCTTCATTAGAGAGGATATTGACCAGTGTTTTGTCCAAAACCCGTCTCAGTTTAATTCTACATCCACCAACATGTTATAAAATAAAAAGGAAATCATGTTGTAGTATTTGTGTTATTCTACGACATCACGTCGTTATGTTGTTTCATTTATGAAATAGTGTTGTTGTTACACTTCCTTTATTTCATCATTACGATGTGTGATACAAGCCATTAATGAGCATCATTAATGTTCCCTTTCACCACCTCATTGTTACACCGTAGTGTCTTCATGTTTCCACTCGTCAGATGACAAAAGAAAATAAAATAACTTTTTAATGTTTTTTATTATTTTTCAAAAAGTAAAAAAAAATCAATTTGTGCCTTGCTGGCCAAAGTTAAGTGCATTCTAGAAGAATCCCAGCATTATGAGTTCAATGTTCTCCTTGTATTTTTGATCCGTGTACCAGTTTAAAAGTTAGAAAAACCCACTCATTCATTTATTGAACGAACCTTAAAAAAAGATCAACTCTAGGCCTCTGAATCATGTATTGTCATAGTGCTTGGTCTCATAATAATTCCACATAATAAAAAATATATATACATAAATTCCAATTTATTAAAATATCCAAACCTTTGGGATTTACATCCCTGAAATCCAAAACAAAGTCTAGACAAACTGATGTGGGTACTGAGCACGAATCTGAGCCTTCCGCTCCCATGTGCTCTCTATGAGATTCATGTGCTACCACCAAACTCGCACTAGAGGAAACCACCATCCATGTAGGACCAACTCCTATTGATCCTTTGTCTCCTTTGGGAACTCTACAAATATCACCTCATCATCAATGTCCAGCTCACCCCAGTTGATGACGTGTGATGGGTCGCGGACGTACCTCCTCAGTTGTGACACATGGAAAACATATTGCACTCGATGCATCTATGGGGGATGGGAAAGGCGGTACACTACCTTGAAAACTCTTCTCATGATCTAAAAGGGTCTGATGGACCTCATAGATATCTTTACTACCCTACCAAATCTTTTTAACCCTCGTTGGGGTGATACCCGAAGAACACATCGTCTCCCTACTCAAACTCCAAGGGTATCATTATTCTAATGGAATAAGAATTCTTCCTGCTTTGTGCAGTCCTCATCCACTCCAATATGATCTGAACCTTCTTGATGGTAGCCCGTACCTACTCCAGAACCATGAGTGCTGAATCCCCTAGTTCTATCCAACAAACGGGTGATCTACAAGGTAGCTTATACAAGGCCTCAAATGGTGCCATGCCAATGGTGGAGTGAGAGATGTTTTTTATGAAAACTCCATTAGTGGCAGGTGGTCCTCCTAACTATAACCAATGTTGAGGATGCAAGAAAATTCTAGGGTAGGTATGGTCTGCTCCATCTGACCATTATTCTGGTGACAAAATGCTATTCTCAAGTGCAGGAGAGTCCTGAACGCCTCTTGTAATCCCTTCCACAGTCGAGATGTAAGGAATGCATCGCGTTCTGAGATGATCGTCGAAGGATCTCTGAATAGCTGCACTATCTTTTGGACAAAGAGTTGTCCTGAGCCCTATACCCGTCCCTACTTTAGGATGGGTAGGAAGTGAGCCATCTTGTTTAGTCGGTCAACGATCACACAAATAGAATCATTGCCTATGGGAATACGTTGTAACCCCATCACGAAGTCCATCAAAAAACCATCCTATTTCCTCTCTGGTACATTGAGTGGTTGGGTCAAGCCTACTAGAACCTGATGCTCGACATTCACTTACTGACAAGTGAGGAATCATGAAACGAACTCGGCCACCACTTTCTTTATCACTGGCCACCAGTATTGATGTCGGAGGTCCTAGTAAATATTTTCCACTCCATGATGTACCTTCAATGGGGAAGTGTGGAAGTCCGTCAACACCTCTTCCTGCAACATCACTGGTACCACGGTGCGCCCTCTAAAAAGTATGGTGTGCTCCCCACCTATCAAAATTCCATCATAATCCCACCCTGAGTATAACTGATCAATTCGGGCCACAGAGTCATTATTCTCTATTTGTGCCCTTATGAATTGTTGTAAGAGTTGTAGAGTGACAATCATCAACTAAAGGTAATCTCCTCTATCATCGTCCCCAAAAAATATCTACATCATGGCTAACTTCTCATTCACCTAACTCTGTAGCTGAAAACTGGTCCTCCTGCCGAGTGCATCTGCCACCACGTTCCCTTTCCCAAGAGTATAGACTATCACAAAGTCAAAGTATTGGAGGAACTCTAGAAATCGTCGCTATCTCGAGTTAAGGTCCTTCTAGGAGAATATATACCTGATACTCTTGTGGTAAGAGTAAACCATAAACCATTCACCCATAAAGTAATATCGCCACATCTTTAATGCAAAGACAAGTGATACTAACACTAGGTCACGGGTCGTTTAGTTCTTCTCATGCTACCTCAACTGGCATGAGTTGTAGGTGATCGCTTCTTGCTCCTACATTAGTACCCAACCCATTCTGGTCTTTAATGTGTCACAATAAACAACATGCCCAACTCCCTCATCTGGTAACCTCAATATGGGGTCAATAGTTAGTCTCCACCTTAGATTCTAGAAACTCTACTGGAATTTTTCTGTCCACACGAATGTTTGTCTCTTCCATGTCAAGGATTATAAGGGTGATGATAATCTGGAAAAGTCGGGTATGAACCTACAATAGTAACCACCCAACCCCAAGAAGCTCTGCACCTCATTCACGCTCCTGGGTGCCTCCCAAGCAAGCATTGCCTCTATCTTCACAAGATATGCTGGAACTCCAGCCTCTGAGATGACGTGTCCCGGAAAGTTGACCTTATGAATCCATAACTAGAACTTCGAGAGCTTACCATAAATCTGGTTCTCTCAGATTGTATGCAGGACTATCTGTTGGTGTGTAGTGTGCTCTTCCTCTGACACTGAGTACACTAAATTTTCATCAATGAAGACCATGACGAACGAATCAAGGTAAGGCTGGAAGATCCTTTTCATGAGGCCCATGAACACTACTAGGGAGTTGTTCATGCTGAAAAGAATCACTAGGAACTCATAGTGGTCATACTATCACCTGAAGTCTATCTTCAGTACATCCTCATCCATTACCCAGAGCTGGTGAAATCCTGATCTGAGGTCTATCTTTTAGAACCACTTAGCTCCTTTCATCTGTTTGAAGAGGTCATCAATTCTAGGTAGCGGATACTTATTCTTCATGGTCACCTAGTTCAGGCAATATAAGTCCATCCACAACCTAAAACTTCCATCTTCCTTCTTGGAAAAAATAAAAGGGGCTTCACATGGTGAAAAGCTAAGCCTTACAAACACCTACTTTTGAAATTTCTATAGATATACCCTCAGCTTGAAAAGCTCCGTGAGAGCCATCCGATATTCTGGTGTGGATATCGATGTCGTCCTGGGGAATAGGTCGATGCAAAAGTCATCCACTCTATGAGGAGGTAGTCCTAGAATATCCTCAGGAAAACATCCTTGTACTCTTCCACCACTACAGGAAATCATGGACTCCTCTCATCCACCGCACTGAGGGTGAGGCTAGATAACTTATGAGTGATCAGATGAACCATCCTCCAAGAGAGTATTCCCTACACTGCAAGGGTTTCATTCTCACCGGTGAAGGAAAATCTGGTCCCATCTCTACAGACACACCACATCGTATGCCTAAAACAGTCGATCTGAGCATGGACTATGGATAACCATTCCATACCCAAGATGGAATTTTAAGACCTCGATACTGAAACTAGGAGATCCCAGTCGAATCTCTCGCATCCTACAATTAGTTCACACTACCGGAACTAGTGTGTAATCGTCGAGTTATGTCCCGTAGGAGTCTCTAACCATAAGGATTGAGCCAACATCTCCACTATAATCTCTGATATCCGAATGAGATTCATGGAAAAGAAGGAGTGAATAGAACTTGTGTCTATTAGTACTGAAAATAGGGTGGAGAAGACATAGATCGTACCTCAGATCATCTTTGGAGCATCGTGGTCGTAAGCCTATACGGCCAGGAGCTGAGCTCACCCATGTCTTCCTACTCCCTGAAGTCAAGGTTTACCACCTAGAAGTGGGGGCGGTAATACCTAAAACTGTTTCCCACCACCAACCGCTCAGCCAACAACCTTGCCACGTCTGCTACCCTATGGACCTCCCCACTCGAACCACTACCACTGCCTCAGCGGCACCTCAACTGTCTTCTAGTCATCTATATGACTGGTCAGGCAGTCGTGTGCCATGTGTCCCTGCCCATCACACGCGAAGAACTGCCTAGATCCATGCTGACTCCCCCAGGATTGGGAGCCCCGTACTACTGACCCTGAGTCCTGGGGTCATTCTCTGAAATACCTAGACCACTTGGGCCCACATTTTTGTTTTCTACTTCCTGTCAAAGACTCTACCACATTGGGTCTGTTGGCTACTCTAGCTATCGGTGCATGCTCCGCCAAGATGTTTTCCACAAGAAGGGCTCACTTTAGCACCTGATTCTTGGTAGGGATACTAAGAGGCAGCACTAAGGCCCTGATCTCTCACCTGAGTCCCTTCTCAAAGGCTCGAACCCTGAAGAAAGGGTCTCACACAATGTCTGTGGAGTTGCGGGAAAGCTCAGTGAACCTCGTTAAGTACTCATCCACCGTTATGTTGCCCTAGTGTATGTGAATCAACTCTTGAATGCACACAGAGTGCATGGTTGTAGGAAAAATCAATTCCTGAAAAAGTTGCTCGAAGTCTTCCCAGGAAAGGGTTTCCTCGTCATGCACTTAGGTTTTCAAGCTCCACCATCTCCCTACCGAGCCCTACAGAAGGCTCCCTACCAACATTAACATCTTGTTAGGTGGTTTCCTCACTAATAATAAGACTCATGTCACAGCCTCGAGTCAGTCCTTATCGACCCGAGGATCCGTCTCTCCCATGAACCTGGGAGGTCTTTGTCATTAAAACCCTTGTTGGGAATTGAGCCTATGAATATCCTCTGCCCGAACTTCTGACCATAGATGCTAACCATTAGGTGGTGGTAGCACTAGTGCATCACCCAGTAGGGAAATCTAAATCACTGGTCCCAAAATAGATGCCACGTTGCTAGGCGGGCAGTCCTCATGACCTCTTATCAGGATCCAGACTGGTCGTCCACGTGGAGGCATCTTGAAATAGATCAAGATATACCACGGTCAAAAGGTTATACTCGGTGAACTGAATTTTATTCAAAAGTACATATGGAGACACTTATGAAACCAATTTTTCCATTTATTGAGATAAAAAGTGGAATTCAAGGTCCTGGTGTATGGATACGTCGGTTGCTCCACCAACATTAGACTCCCCAAATCTGAAATTCAGACTTACAACACTTAATAGTAGTTCCCCAAAACAAAACAAAGACACCCGATCTTTATTGTAGGATTAACCACCCTTTGATACCACTTTTTCATGACCCGTCCCCTGATACCCATGTCGTGACTACCCTAAGCCTTCCTCTCATAGGCCATGGTCTGGAGACTAGCATTGAAGGCATCAACCTGCAAGTGGGAGGAATTTTCATGAGTACCAGTACACACACACATGTCCAACCATGTCCCAACACACTGAACGTGGAAAAAAATTACACTAAAACAAACTGAGTAAAAGGTACAGCTGAATGCATGTGGTCCCGAATACAAACCCAACCAAAGAACTGGAATAGCAAAGTACAAAAAGGAACTCTGATGGTCGTCTGTGAAAACCCCCACATGATCATAATAGTAGTGAAGCTATTGGAAGACGTAGTATTATGTCTTGTCCCCCTGGTCCTACTGGGCCCCACATGGTCCTCGGACACCAATACCACTGTTGTAGCATCCATAAGTCCCATCCCCCTGATCACCTCTGTCGAAACGTCGATCGTATGCACCAGACACAACAAGTGTGGGCGAAGCCCGTGCAGGGGTGAGTATAAAAATATTCAGTAGGGACCCTAAGACCCCCGAAGGTCTCTCAGTAATCCATGAAGTAAAACACCACAAAGGAAAATACCATAGAGGTAATGCCACCAAGCAAGATTTAAAACACATAGAATAAACTAAATGACATATCCCACACCAGGTATATTTTAGGGTAGTGATATTAGCATCATTAGTCATGTCATTGAACTCCTCGGCTGCTGGAGAACACCTCCTATATCGACTACAGTGGGACTTCTGGTTCACTAAGAGATTTTTTCCACTAACCATGGACTATTATAGTACTCATCCCTGATGAGTATCATGGGTATCCTATGTCACATAGAGCCACACCCCACTGTGGGTCTTCCGGGACACACAGATCCAATTCACACCATGGAAAAATTGAGTTACTCCTCCTATTGAGTATCATGGGTCTACTATGTCACATAGAGTCACTCCCCACCATGGGCCTATCGGGTCACACAGAGCCGCTTCCCACCAGGCCGTCGTCGAGCAGTCTTTGGGTCTCAGCAAACTGTAGGGTTCTGTATGTAGCATGCTTGGGAGAACCACTCCTCAATCCATTTGTTTCATCTCGATGTCCAGTAAGGTCACCAAAAATCATGCCCAAAGATCTAGATCACAAATAGGGTCCCAACGCCACAAATGTCTTGTCAATCGGAACCGCAGTTTGCAAGTTACAGGCATTTTAGTAAACAGGGGACCGGTTGCAATGGGGCTCGGTCCGACATGTTCGGATCGAACCAACCAACTCGGCCTGGGGGGCCCACATACGCTAGTGTACTTAGATGAATTCGACCTGACCATGTTCAGGTCGGGGTCAGTCTAGTCCTGCCCGGCCAGTGTGCTAGGACAATAGGCCTCACTGGACTCGGCCCTGTTTGGCCGAGGGTCCAGTCCGTCGGGTCACCCGATGACACGGTCTAGTCCAACCCAGCTCGAAGGGAATGGGTATGGCCCACCGGTGCTGGTCAGGCCCGCTAGGCTGGGGGCCCGACCCATCATACTTAGCCACATCCACCAGGGGGCGGACCGATAGTGCGCAGCTCTGCCGGGAAGCGGCAACCAAGCCGCGTCCAGCTCCAGCTGGCCCTACAGACAGGGGGCCCCTATGGTCGCGATCGATGGAGCACAGCTCGTCCAGCCAATCTGGGTGGCCCAGAAGTGGGCCACCCCTTCTTGTGGCACCCTCTTGGTGTCGCGACTCCCACTACCGCGGCCGGTTGGTCATGGCCTATTGTCACCGCTGCGCGATGTCGTCTTCCAACGTGGTTGGCGAGGGCTGGTCACCTCTGCTACTACAATGGCACCTGTTGGCTCCGACCCCTTCACTTGGTCGGCGTGGGGTAGCCACCACCACCGATCTCCAGTGTCGCTGCAACAGTGGTACCGCGTCGGTGGTGTCACATCAAAGACACATTCCACGGGCCTCTAGAGTTATTCTGGTGGTACATTTTCTAATCCATCCATGCCTACGGGCCTCTCAGGTCACCTTCATCCCTGTTCAGGCCCCAGAATCAAATTTACACCAATTCAAGAATGTGGCCATCAAGAACGCACAAGAAGAGGTGCTTGGGACTTCTTCGTGTCTACACGAGCCCTCTGAATTAGTAGTTTAAATCTATGTGAGTTTTGGGGATTGAAGTTCAATCATTTCATGCAAGTTTTGAATCTTGAATAATAAAACCCCAAGAAAATTCACTCTCTTGGAAAATTACAAAAATCTCTGATAAACTTGTTCATGGGTTGATCTATGTTCATCGTTTCTAGAAAAATCCGAGTGAGGAAGAACATTTAAATAAAAATAAAACCCCTACCTCTTTGACATTAGATACCGAAGTTTTCATCATCGAGAGTTCAAGATGTCGATGTCGTCACTTCTGACTCCATTCTTTGAGGTACGTCGAAGACGATGAAGATCAACCGGTGTTCGCCGTTCTTTGTTGGAAAGGAGATTCTCCAGAATTTCATCATAGAATCCTCCAAGCTTAATTCTCTGTCCACCAAAGCGTTAGACAATAAAAAGGAAATCACTACGCAACATTCTATTTACACTGTGACGACGCATCGTTACGTTGTTTCATTTATGAAACAACGTCTCTGTTACGCTTCCTTTATTACATCGTTATGTTATGTGATTCAGTCCATTAATGAACATCATTAATGCACCTCGTATCCACCTCATCATTACACCGCAGTTTTTTCATGTCACCACTTGTCGGATGGAAAAAGGAAATAAAATAACTTTTAAAAGTTATTTTATTATTTTCCAAAAAGTCAAAAAATAATATTTCCTATTTATCCCTTGGAGTCCAAAGTTAACTCCATTATAGGTGAACCCTGAAATTCCAGGTT
This sequence comes from Viscum album, assembly GCA_963277665.1. Lineage (NCBI taxonomy): Eukaryota > Viridiplantae > Streptophyta > Magnoliopsida > Santalales > Viscaceae > Viscum > Viscum album. Next base: position 1,233,795,054 of record OY728136.1, on the reverse strand, counting down.
CAACAGTGTCCTCGGGTTTTTGATTTGTGTACCAGTTCAAAAGTTTGAAAAACCCACATGCGCGTTTACTGAACATAACTTAAAAAAAGTTCAAATTTATGTTCCAGGATCTCTGGGCCTCGGAATCACATGTTGGAAGAGCAAATAATCTCATAATAATTCCATGTAATAAAAAATATTTATCTAAATTTTTAGTCATTATAATGAGTCGGTGGGTCATTTGGCCATAAGCGTGCCTCTCCATATAATATAAGCTTCCAACTAGTTGTAAGGGATTTTGTGGAAGTGGAGAGAATATGGCCAAATAATCATAGTAAAATAGGAGTACAATAAATAAATACGAAGTGGAAGAAAAATATAAAATTGAATCTCAAGATAATTCATCTAGAAAATATTAATTGAATGAAAAGTTACCATAATTAGATGAGTTTATATCTATAGATATGTAATGTATTAATTTAATTTAAATAATTCATAATTAAGAGTTAATTTAATTATTTAAAATGGATAAACATTATAAACTTTAAAAAAATTTAGAGAATAGGTGTTTTAAAGACTAAAAAAATCTTATAATAAAATCTAGTATCGTGCTGCTTTAAACTCTAATAATTGGATTTAATATAACTGAATAATATTTATGTTAATTTAAAATAAAATTAAAATAAAAATGGTACTTAATTTATGAATAATAATTAATAATTTTATAAAAATATGAATTTTCACTATTCAATGAAAAACCTAATATTTTACGAAAAAATCACAAAATTTTATCATATGTTAACATCAGTATGATAATTTTAAAAAATAATTTTATTTATAAAATAAATTTTCAAAAATTATTAAAAATTAATTTTAAATTATATGTTAAAAGATCAACTAAATCACCTTTTAGAAAAAATATGCTTTTTTAAAAAATATTTTTTTCATTAAAATGGTTCTTACTTAATTTATAATGAATAAATAAAACTTTATTTTGTTTTATTCATGTTTAAATAATATATTTGTTATTATTTAGTTAGTCATATTCATACTCTCCAATTTATCATCTAGATTAAAACGATCATATTTAAATAATAATATTTTAATATTATGTTGTGCTTCTTATGATCACAATGTTTCGTGTTTAATACATTGTAAAATGTAGTGTTATTTTAAAATATCATGATGTTACATTATACACCTATTAAATAAATTGTTTCCAAGAAATTTGAACTTTTCTCTATAATTAGGATTTTTACATTTTGAAATTTCTTTCGAGAAAAAAACACACATCATAAAAAGGGTTACTAAAAATTCTACTTATAAGAGGTAAGTTAAATATGAATTTCATCTAAAATAACTCATAACTTGGGATCATGTTGGATAACATTTCTAGGATTGAAGAAAAGTTTAAATAATTATAAATAATTATAAAATTTATTGATCACTATAAAGTGAATGATCAAGAGAAAGTTAATGGCCACAAAACCATAATTCTATGATAAATTAAAAGTCCATTGATTCATCAGATATGAAGGTAATATGATGAAATTTTAGTTAAAATATAATTTTTATAGATTTGAGGGATTCTTTTACTATAAATATATAGAACAATAGAAAATAATCCTTTTTAATTCTTTTTTATTCTGTAACAACAATTTCATTGTTTTGTTGTGCTTTTATCACTTTCCTCTTCACCTATTACTCTTTTAATGAATATACAATATTAATTTTGTATTCCTAAAGAACTAAAATTAACTTTGAATATATAATAAGATTCATAAAATAGTAACAAAACATTTCTATTATCTTTATTAAAAAATTGTATTCAAAAAGTAAGATAATACCCAAAATGAATATGAATATGTTAATCTAAAAAATTCAACAACAAAAATAAAGGTTTGATATATACATTTAATAAAATAAGTAAACCTATATCACAAATAAACTCAACAGCCTCAACATTAATAATATTTTGACCATAATGGTTATATAATTCCATTCATATTATATCTACAAAAAAATAATAAAATTCTTCCCAAACAATCCTTTACATTAAAACTAATGGTTATATATATATCAAACTACTAAAACATTTCCCAAAATATTATAAACATATTAAAAATAAATTTAATCATCAAATCAATTTTTTACCACTAATTTCTCCTATATAGTTTATTTTTTCCATAAAATCTAATAAACCTAATTGACTATTAATACCTTAACAACAAGGATAGGAAAACCCATATGGGTTACCAATAACATTTAGCTTATGTCTAAAAATAGAAAGGAATTATTCCTAAAATAACCATTTTTTTACTAAAACCAATACTAATCCCAAGGGATATATTATCATAAATTCCATATAAAATAATATTAATCATCTTAGACTTGTATAACTTAAAACCTCAAAAGGGGTATTGATGCCTTTAAACTTATGAGCGACATTGTATCTATCAGCCAAAGAGACTATAGGTTTAACCTTGGTTATCCATGGTCACTATCTACGCAAATCCTTCATCATGGTTCGTAATGAGTTTTTGAGTTTCTAAAGAATATCCGATGGGATTTTCAAACTAGGTGTGTAGTAAGTATCATTTTCATTTACCAGGTAATTCTCAATTTAAGGCTAGAATTCCTTTTCCATATTTATTACCCCTGGGTAAATATATTCTAGATACATGTCTACATTTATTATCAAAACATGTATATTATTTCTCAGAAACCACTCAATCTAAACTTCTCTAAAATTCCAGGATATTTTCCTATGCACAGGATTATCCTTACACTTATCTTTAGACTAACCCTTATAATTCACACTAGGGTTCTCACTAAGTTTTTCTCATCCATGTTTCAAATATTTAACTAAAACATTCCTATAATACCATATACAGTGATCCATGACTTTTAGACATATTTTTACATGATTTATAAACATAAATATCCATTAATAAAAAACAAGGTTCATAAAGTCCTATTTTATTTGGAAGGTAATTCACTTAATTCATAAAAGGAATCTAAAAATGTCATCCTTGTTTTATTCTATATAGTAGGATCCTAAAATAAATTCTAGCTCCAAAACATACATAGGATAACCTAGGGAATATATGAAGGATAGGGATGATCTAAATATCCCATTATGTGAATAAACATTATAAGGCATTATATCATTTTAGTCAAAGGTATGACATTATATTATAATAGAGAATTCACATAAGTAATCACATGGAAGAATAACATAAATAACATGGTATCATAAGATCATGACATCATAGTAAGTGTGTAAACAACATAAAACTTAACACAAGAATATTTTAAGTCTAAATTCCAACACAACATCACTTGGTGGACAGAGTCTCTTAGTGTATTAGGTTCACTCCCTAATCCCATAAAAGACATATCATGAGACTAAAACATTACAAAATGAATTGAAGGGATATATAATTCTAGGCCCATGAATCATAATAATTTCATGTATATGAATTTTTGTTCCACATAAGTATATCAATTATAAGTAATAAACATAAGAATTACCCAAGAAAAAAAATAAGCTTCATAATCTTTTCTCGTAAAATTATCCAAAGTGATTTTCATAATGAAGGCATTAGTGAGATAAACTTAACGATTGTATTATGTAATAAAAGGAATAGAAAATAATATAGATATATATTTTAGATCCATATGTACATAATTCTGAAGCAATCCAATACATCAAATGTTTTCATTATTGGAAAATAGGAATAATATGAAAAAACATTCTTGAGGAAAATAACATTTCTACATTGAAGTTTTTTTTAAAAAAACTAAAAAATCACAAAAAAAATCATGTAATTTATTTTCATTGAAAATAAAATGGTAATATTGAAAATTAATATTCAATGAAAATAATTTTAATGATGGTGGGTAATTTTGTACATAATATTTAAGTTAAAAAGAACATTTATTGTACACTTTGGAAAAACAGTCAAAAAATACCTCATTCCAAAAATGACAAGAATTTTACCTTCAAAATGATTTATAAAAATTAAAAAATGGTTAAAAATAAATTTTTACAGTAATAAGAGAATGTTAAAAATCTTTTTCAAAACATTTTTATAAAACATGGATATTGAATAAGAAAAGAGTTTTCAAATGAAGAGAGAAATAAAGTCGATTTATATTCAAAATATTATCTCAATAATTTTAAGTACCAAAGAGAGTAAAATGGTACTCTTTATTAATAATTTAATGAATAAAAATATTATAATATAATTATAATAATTTTATTATAAAAGTATCATAGAATATTTTACAATGGAAATTCAAGAAAAACAATCCTGCATAAAATGAGATTCAAACATAAACCCATACCACTTTAGTAACTCATAATTCATAACTCAAATTGATGAATTAGATGAATTGAAACATAAAATATCCTGAATTATGAAGGAATATTCATATAATATGAAAAGTATCATTATATAAACCATTAAAAATAAATTTTTTACATAAAAGAACATGTGTCTCAAAGAAGCAAGTTTTGAGATGAAAACCCTTACAAAGATCATATCATTGAAGTGAGAATTAATAAATGAGTAAATTATGAGTATAAAATTTGAATAAAAAATTAAATAAAAAATTAAATAAAACCTAAAATAATCAACGATCATTACACACATAATCTTTTCACAATATATTCCATGATGTAAAAGTTTATCCCAAAGAATGGAAACTGAGTAAACAGAACCCTTTCTTTGATTCCGAATTGTCACATTCATTCTTTATCTTCTGGAATAATAAAATTAAGTAAATTATTTAAATGATTAACATTTTTTAAAAGTTTATTATTCATTTAATTTTATTTATTATCATGCTATGTTCAATTACTTAACTGTTTTAGTTCATGTCAGACTTTTTGATGATATTCGGCTCATATGTCCAAAATCACTTTCGTAAGTTAAATAATGTAAATATGATTGTTAATTAATAATCTATAGAATAATAATAATAAAATAATTGTCATTTTTAAAAATCAATTATTATTTTAAAACCAATCATGATTTATGTTTATGAAAAATGAGCTATGTAATAACCATGAAGACAGTAGGTTATATGTACGCATGAATAACATTTCCATTTTTCAACGATCATAATTGAAAGTAGGTAATGATAATTTTATACATAAAAAATTAAAATTATTTCATAAATATCATATTATTTATTTAAATAACCTTACGTATAAAATCCATGTGATGTGTTATAAAAAAATGAATCACTTCACTTCATGAGGAAGTAGTCTATCATACACACAAACGACGATGTCATTTCCAATGGATAGTAGAGTAAGAAATTATATTATGTATTTATTTTTAATAATGTGTAATATTTAAATATTATCATATATAAAAAGTAAATTAATCCTCATTACCTTCTAAGTAAAGAATAGGTGAAAATTGAATTGCCTCACTTTGTGAGGTGGTAGTCCACCGTAAACACGAGTGACATTATTATATTTCATAAGGAATTTAAAGTATGGAGTATGGGATATTTTAATTTCTGAAATATAATTATATCATAAATATAATATATAAACATTAAATACATCATTATATCCATCTTTTAGAATCGGTGATGGAAAACAAATTACGTCAATTTGGGAGGTCATAGTCCACCATACACATGATCAACAGTTTCACTTGCAATTTGAGGGAGGAGTAGATAGTTTTATTTATTTCCTTTAACATAAAAGAAGTATTATTATATGGAATATAATAATATTATTATATTATCATGCTATAACAATATTTTTTTAGTTTGAAGAATATATAAAATAAATCTCCCAGTTTATGGATATTACCTCTGGTCCAGACAACGTATTTTGGTTTTCACCAAAAACCTTCCTATATTGGATTTATTCTAAAGAAATGTATTATATGATAGGGAGTGGTAATTAAGTTATAAATTTAGGTATGTATTCATAAAAAATTTGTTTTTATGAGTGTAAAGGATAAGAGAGCTTCAACCTTATATAATTGAGGTGATAAGAACACTTTGTAATTTTCAAAGTTACTCAATAATTTCATGTCACTTTCTTGTAAATAAGACTAAAAATGGGATATTTTTTATTCTTGTAAGAGATAAGGTCCAAATATTTCAATATAATAATAATTTTATAGTTTTGGGTCATTATTTACCCATATATTTTTATTTTAACCCCTGGTAAAATTACTTTTTACCTTAACCATGGTAAATAATTTTTACAATATTCACAATTAATTATAGTAAAATATTAAAATTAATTAATTAGATAATATAAATTATTATGATTCCAAATTTGTAATAAATTTTTCCAAATTTAACTCATATATTTCATGAAATTTAATTTAATGTTAAATCCTTAGACTTTTCGATAAAAAAGGTTTTCAAGAAATAAATTATTTTAAGGAATTGATGATATCATATTAACTGTATGACAAGTAAAAATAATTAGATGAATGTAAATCATCATTTATATGTATAAAATATATAATTTTTATTTAAATAATTTTTTTATTAAGTGTAATTTTATTAATTTAAATTGGATAAACATTATACACTTCAAAAACCTTTTTTGAAATTTTTTTTTTGAAGCCTAAAAATAAACATATAATAAAATATATTTTAAAGATTATTTAAATGTAACTAATTAGATATAATATAACTAAATAATTCTTAAGATACTATTCCATCAAAATAGAATACTAATGAGACTTATTTTATTAAAATTAAATTATAATTTTATTGATTTTGGTATTTTCACTATTCACGGAAAAAGTAATATTTTCCAAAATATCCAAAAAACATACCATAATATGATTTAAATATATTTATTTAAATAATGATGTTTTTTTCAAAAAAAATTTCTCAAAGTGATAAAAATAAATTTTAAATTATGTGTACAATGAGTGATTAAACTGACATTTATAAAAAAAAGTTTTTGAGAAAACATTTCTTTTTCTTTAAAATGGTTCTTATTTTATTTAAAATAAATAAAAAACCACTGAACTTATTTTATAAGTATGTAAAAAATTAAATTTTTATAATTTTTCTATTCCTATTCATACCCTCTAATTTATTGGCTAGTTCAAATGATCATATTTAAATAATAATATTTTAAATATATGTTGCAATTAAATTAAACTCGGTGATTCTTATTGAATATGATATAGAACATAGTTGTGATATAAAATATCAAGGTGTTATAATTCATATATTATCACATATATTAATTATCAATCCATCTACTTAAACAATATTGAATTTAATTCTCCTTCATCACCTAGTAATGTGTCCTTAGTTTCCACTTGCACCATGTAAAACAATTCGAGCACCTCACAATTGTTCTTATTCATCACTTAGATCAAATAACTTGGAAGTGTCTAGTTCCACTCCTTCCCTGATATCAACTCTAAAAATTGAACATTCATCTAAATTGTATCATAATCAGATAATCTTCAATGAAATGAATCCTATTCTAATTGTAAATTGGTACAATATTATTGAATGAGCTTCAATGGACCTCATGATTTCTAAAGCTGGACATGGGTCCCACACTTGGATTCTGATCAAACCTTCATTCCCAATCCTTTTTTCCAAACTCATCACATTTACAACATTCCCAATCACCAAAAAATTGAAATCAAACAACTCAAATGTGCATCCTTGATCCAAAATCCATCTTCACACCATCCTATAACTAGCTCGACAGAACAGGATGTTTGGAATTTCCATGTAGATAGTTACCAACTACATTCATCCTTCTTCTTTATAGATGAAAATATTTGATCAACACACCTGACTCCATTTTCATTCAAGATAATTATATCATAAACTAGTTATTAATCAAACCAAAAAATTGATTCTTTTCATTAATTCCAAATTTATCATCTAAGGAAGCACCTAAAACCTTGACCGAGCTTCGAAAATAATCGTACTAGCTTAGACCTATATTTTTATCTCCATAAAAATATCCATTCTAACTCATGTTCATAGCTTATGTTTTCTCTATTCTTCCATCGTCAACATCAATGGGTAATTTTATCTTTAGGAAATGAATATTCACCTTCTACACAGTGGTCAATTATTCTTTTATCCATAACAGGTGAGCTCAGTATCATATTTCTTCTTTTGTGGTGTTGCGGAATATCGAGGATATGAGTCGCCACATGGTCACTTAAGTGATGCAGTGTATCCTCATAGTAACTTAACTGACATGTGTCATAGCTTCAACTCCTAAATAATAGTCACATTAGTGACCATGCATATTTCATTGTAAATTCATATTTAGAAATGTGCAATAGGTTCTCTACGAATATGGTCCCTTAGGTAACAGTGACTATTCATAGTATAACTTGAATTATTCAACCCATGGTCACTTAAGTAGCCATGAAAATGTTATTTTCTGGCAAATTAAGTGTCTGGGGATGGTTAATTCTTATTCACATGTGGTCACTTGGACTGACTTCATATAGTAGGTTGGGCAATTTTAATGATTCCACTTGGAATAGTCACATAAGTGATTGTGTCCCACTATTTGTCAACTTCATGCAGCCATGTAGTCACTATACTAACTGCACCATAAAAAATTTAAAACAAAAAGTAAATCAAATTCAAAATAAAAAAACCTGAAATCAATATTTTAATTAAAGTTATAAAGAATAAATACTTATTATCTAATTAATATAGTAAGATATAAAAGATAATTTTTTTAATTAAAATTTTTTTTTGAAAAATTAAAATTATTATTTGGGAATACTTTTATAATTAAAATAAATAAAAAAATAAATAAAAACAATGAATGATATTTTAAATAAAAATAATAAAATAAATGATGGTTTATTTTATTGCCCATTAAAATATACATTAATCAAAAAACAAAAATTAAGAATTAAACTATATGCTTTGTCATCATATCAAAATATTAATTAACTTGAAAACATTTCAAAATTATTAAATAAAAATAGAATTTAAACAATTAAAAAATTAAATATAAAACATAATGTGGGGAAATACATTAAATAAATACCACATAAATACTTTAGGAAACTAAATTGACCATATATTTCATCCCATATATCTTCACTCCTAAAAAATCCCAAATCAACTTCTCAAATCTGGAAGATAAACATTTGGTAGTTTTCATTTTTTCAATAAAATTACATCAAAAAATAGTACTCTCTAAGGTATTTTCATATACTATTTTTTTCTAAATTATAGACATTCTTGAATAAAAATTATATGAATCCATAGTTAATTCAATAGATCCTATTATTTTAATAGATTAAAATTATGATCATTTATAAGGAGGGCATAGATATAGTGCCCCGACATGAGAACCACTAAAATAGTGCCCCGTGTAGGTTGTCCATTGAGACACAAGTGCATATCCCTATACCCTATAGGTTGTCGACTAGAATTGAGGGTCTAATAATGGTACAGTGGAAAGACTATAACCTCTAGATCAATAAAAAATATAGAATAAGAAATAATAAATAAATAAAGATAGTGGAATAAAATAATAACTCATAAAAAATAATAAATTAATGAGTAATCATGCATTAATAAGATACAATGTGCAATAACAAGCGTATATGAGGTAATAGAAAAAAAAATGCACAAAGAAATAAAAAAATTATCAAGGGTATCTCCATGAGAATATGGAGCTCTATCTCGGTCTAGTACTCCTAATCTCTGATGTACAAGTATAACATTATAAGTGTAAACTATAAACATGAACCTTTAAACAATAGAATTCTACAAGTACAAAACTGCGAGCCAAAAAGGGTGTGATATAAACCCAACAGGCCACTACAAATAGTTTCTAAATCTTTCTAGTCCATGAATATAATATAAGTAGTGATTAGTTATATCGAATAAATTAGTGAAAAATAACTACTAACAAGTCAGTATTAGGTTCCTCAAAGATACATGGCCAACCATACATGTTTCGGCCTGAGATGGAATATCTATGCACACCTTACATCATGTATATATATACATACATAATACAATTATTTTCACATATATAAATTCACCTATTTGGACTTGAGGCATATAACTAAGGCATTAAAATATAGATTTATATTAAAATTCTCACACCTAAATATGGGTCTCCATTCCTAAGTATCATGAATCATAAGGGAGGTGATGCTCAAGTATCACAATCATTATCAGATTCCATGTCTGGGTATCATTGTGTAAGGGATTCCATTATTGATTATTATAGATTATGGGACACCATGCCTGGGTATCACAGATTAAGAGAAGGCATTCCTGAGTATCAAAGTATAAGGCATTACATTCCCAAGTATCACATAGTAAGATATTCCATGCCTGAGTATCAATTCAAGTATTAATAATAAATATGACCATGTTAAAAGTCATTCCATATCACAATTAAATAGTTTAATTATATGGTTATTTGGTTAAGGAACATAATGTATGAATCTCCATATCCAACCCACCAAAAATTCATTTAATTCTATTTAATATTTCACTTTCTCACATAAAAGATCCAAGTATTCACATTTAATAAATATGATACAAGAAAGTGTGGTTCCTTTTTATTTAATGCATCATTCAACCATTTATAAATAGGTCCAAGTGTAAATTTATTTCCTATTTAATAATTATCTTACATCAAACACTAATTATCCCATGTATATTACCAAAGGGTCAAGAGCATAAACTCAACACTCACCTTCAATTAAGTCATCACGACAAACCACTAGTAAGTGAAAATTCCATTATACCCATATGATGGTTTGGTAATGTGTGAAAACATGTCCAATTTAAGTATGTAATTTGAACTCACCTTAATTGGTTGTTTGGGTTAAGGTTTTGGACCGCAAACCATGCTATGGGTTCTCAAAAATGTTCTATGTCATAGTCAAGAGAGTAAAACCAAGGTTTCACCTTTATGTAGTGATACATGGAGAATACGATGCATGTAAAAATGGAAACATTTTATAAAATATTTAAACCTAAGGTAAAATCCATTTACAACCTACCATATACTTAGAATTATCCACTCATACAATATCAGGATTTTATTCAGACTGAAATGCTATAAATTAGAAGAATCATCAAACAACATAAAAATTGGGTGAATTAGCTGACATGGATTTATCATTCTATATGGTGAGATAAAAGGATAAAAGAGGCAAGAGGAAATAAAGACTTGTTGATATGCTTCCAATGCACCTAGTGACACATGATTTTGTGCTCATAAGGTGGAGATCCACTATGTAGGAGGAGAGGGAGACCTTGGTGTTAAATGTAGGAAAAATTGGGAAAATACCTTTTATGTATAGATGGGGGAATGGTTATTTTTTCGCTTAAAATGAGGCGCAGAGTTAGGCATCATGATTTGGGCAACTGTGTGTAAACCGTGTAGCTCTCACTATTAAAGAGATACACCCTACATGGTCAAGAAAACCATGTGCCAACCATCCCCCTGGCCTTATCTAGCTAAACATCTAACATGGGCTAGGAACATAGTTATAAAAAATATGTGTAGGACATATATTTCACCTCTGTAAAAAACATCAATTATCCTACATGGTCGTGTGCCCCAGCTTTCACGGTTAAATAACCCATGTGACAACCCCTTATAGGGCCTCATAGTTTCTCTTAAGGGGATTCATGGTTTAGAAAAATCTTACACCCTTTCTGTTTCTCATAAAAAGTGATACTTTTGGGCTTAACAATAATGAAACTCATCGAAACTCTTGATACACTACTCAATCATTATTCCCCATTAAGAAAATTTTTCTTGTGTTCTATCCCTCATAATCATGTTCTGAGACTTGATTTATGGTTTTGACCATCCAACAAAGGAAATGGAAAAAACACCTAACCTAATTGGGTTGTAACCTCACAATCGAACGGTCTCATTGTGTTTCTGAATGTCCATCGTTATTTAAATTTATCTATTAATAAAATTTACCTAAATACATTAAAAAACTGAAATCTTCTACTCGAAACTGAAACATCAAGATTTCACTTAACTGAGCTCTTGTAACCCAAGAAATGATCACATCATTGTCTCTTATATCATTCGTCCAATGATGCTCCCCACCATTGGTTCTAGTTTTAAATGGAAAATTCTATGTCATTGTATTCACACCATTATATTTTCCAATAGAAACATGTACATATAATTCTTATGACACTCCCAACACATTTATCAAATTACACATGATGACACTAACCTCTATCCTCAATTATATCAAAATTTTCAAACTCTAATCGACAAAACTCAACTGGTCACATCGGTCTTTTGTTAAAAATCATTAGTAAACCTTTTAAGTTAAACCTATCTCATCCTGATGAAATTACCAATGAAATTTTCTCCACAAAATCATATAAATAGATACTGAATTCTTATCAACTATTTTGAAAAATTCTTAGTTTATATTTTTGAAGTGGCATTAAAATCAATTTTAAAACCTTATCAAAAGGCATACCGAGATTGTTATGGAAACATTCACCAAATCCCATAGTTGACATCTAGAAACTTCCTTAATCAAAGTATCTCCTAAAAATCATAATGATATAACATCAGCACAAACACTAGTATGATCCATCATCCTAGGGTCATCATAAGATACTATAGGATTAACTCTGACATCTAGATTTCACTTAAATCGATCATCAAACTCTGCCTGTAATTCATAAATAATTCTAGTTGTAACATATTTTACCTATTAAACAATATATGAGTTCCAAAACAACCATCACATGGTTGGTGTCAAGGTCTCATGACATTTCTCTCTTGAAGGCTTCCCTGTGGTGATCGAAGTATCACTTCCCACTATAGGAGCATCTTTATCACCACTTAAATGAAATGAAAACTGATTACCTCAGTTCATGTCCCATTCATCCTAGAAATATGAATGGAATAGCCATGATCCAACTCATTCTCAGGAAAGTAGTTACATCACCCATCACATAGTTCCAATTTCTGAGAATAGGACTTGTGATGTTTGTAAAAAAGAACAAACACATTGATTCTCATCACCTTCCAATGATCAGTGGTGTATTATGAACCATTTGGATTTTCTTAAACCAATTCTTGAGTTAAACTCTCATAGAGAAATGTTTTTCACACCATAATGGCTATTTAAATAGGTATCTAAGCATATAGTCAAAGCTCTCTCAGTATAATCTGGGTAATGTCAAGATAATGAGTATGATTGCATCATTACTAGGATAACACTAAAATTTAATCAACAGTCATGTATAGATACCTTAGAGATATGATAACGTAAACTAGGTCACACCTGCCTTTTTCAATGCCTGGCACAACATATCTTAACCATGTGTGTCTAGGTCCATTCCAGTTTATCCATCATACTAGGAAATTCCTTTAAATTTACAATAAAATATAGTTCTCCATAACCACAAGAATCAAATTAAAATCTACCAATTCTAAACCCTTACTTGGTTGCTCATAGATGTTCAATTATAAATTGTTTCTATATTAAATGGTCAATAACTGGCTTGTCATTTAAAGTTTGTGTATTGTCTCATAAAAACTAGTTCAAAAACCCAACTCATGGTTCTGAGAGTTATCATCCAACAATATCAAATTGATTGTTCCACATAGCACATCAATATTTGAATACTTCTATAGTTCCCTTGGAACTCCTCATAAAAATATAATTTCTCACATATTTCGTTATTTATAAAAATACTTCCAACCTCCCTGTATCATTTATGAGAATAAATCTTCGAAAACACAAGAACTGGTCAATGATGACAGGTTCCCAAAACTTCCTACCCAACATGGATAGTTTTAATAAATAAGCATTTGGGGTCTTTTCAAAATCATGGGAATCACCATGCATGAATCAAAATAGTTGAGAACCTACTGTGCATTAGTCTAGAAAAGAGCATAAAAAGGATATCACTAAAGAAGTACAAACATAGTCTTGGACCAGTCTCTTCCATAGCTTATCCTTAACATAACCACATAATTGGCCAAGTAGGGTATGAGTTAAAACTAAGGGTCTCTAGGCTTCCCACCATGACATAATTTCTGTTGTATGAAAACCATTTACCATTCATGGGCATTTATCACATAGTTTACAATGCGCTAGGAAACCCTCTTTTATAGGAGTTCAAACTAAAATGTATAAGTTAATATTAACCTATATGGGTCAGAATCAATCATCAAAGGTGTAAAAACATCACCTACCAACATCGGTCTATCAGGCCCTGATTATTACCAAGCATCTAAATAGTGGAAATCTGGAGGAATTGTTAAAATGATAACATGAAGAATAAAAGATCTAAAAATTAGTGGTATATAGAAATGTTAATACCCCCTTAAGGTTTAACATACTAGAAAACCACCCATGTATTCAGGGTTTCATTTCATTATCTTTATTCCTACTTAGGAAAACTATCACCCAAATGTAACCTCTTATCTGAAAACAATATAGAATCATTTTCAAATGCTTAATGGTTGGAAGGAACTACCAAAACTAGGATAGATACTTACATATATGGGGTATCGACCCTAAAATAAGGTCATTCCTGAAAATATCACTACTCCACAAGACCTATCATCAAGTTCTAATGTATCATAGGAACAATTCATCAGAGTTCCACTATAACAGGAACATTCCCATTCAAGGAAAATATCCAAATAAATTATGACTTTCTCTTACATAGGGTAATTTACAAAAATAAACTCTAAAAGATTTAATTTTGAAGAATTTATACAATACTTAATCATTTCAACATTTAAAATAGTTCACATACCGAGGATATGATATACCAGTTATTGTAGACACTATTACATTCACTTTATTTAGCTGACTCCATGTATCATTTGGAAAATTATCTCATAATTTACTCTCTAACCATTTATTTAATTCAAGATCTTTTACTAGTGGCTCTCTTAAAAAATCTATTTCAAATATATAGGGGAAACTCTTCTTAGTTTTTAATTGGTATTTTAATTAACTAATACATCATTATAATAAATCTCAAAATAATACAATGGGCCATTTATTAATTAAGATAACTGGTCAAGTAAGATGCTACCATACGATTATATGTAACACCATATAATAATCTACATACACTTTAAATGACCATTGACTATTCTTAAACAAACCCCCAAAGGGTTTAAATACTAAACATGTATGAAAGTAAAGGAAACCTATCAAGATACCATAATGCTAATATATGTATAATTAAATGAATCCTAAAAGATTTTATATTACTGAAAATTTCAAATACCCTAAATGGGTTTATCTCTTAAAAATCACACCAAGACCGACGAACATGGGTCAATTTAAACTTATATCATTATAAACATGCCCCAACTGACCAACTTAGTTCTAATTATGAATTTAAGGATTTATTCATATGTTTTATCATGCCCAAATTATAGGTACTTTCCTTTATAAAGGCAACCATTTTCAAGAAGTATTCCTTTTCAGCATTTATTATAGCTTAGTTAGATAAATTACCATTCCCAATTTATAAAGGTACTTTTCTTTGTATGTTTCATTTAAATTTCATCTAGATTAAACCAATTTTTCATAATGGTTTAATAATATGGATTGTAACTTTTAATTTATGAATTGTTCATACACTTGAAAAGTTGAAAAATTCACATCCACCTAACTACAACCGTTCAAATTTTAATCCGCACAACCAATTATAAATGACTCAACATGTAATAATTTATTAATTAAGGTGTCATCATCCAGCGATATAGAAAAACATAATTTATATTAAAGAAGACACTTTAATAACTAATTACTTATTTTAATCATGATAAGTTATACTATCACTGAGAAATAATACAAATAATCATGGTAAGATAATGCTTAAGTGGGGAAAACACCTAAGAATGCTATAAAAATAATCATGCTACATAATCAGAAATCATATTATATAGGTAATCATGATAAATTTTCACATAATCATGGAATAACACTCAAGGTACATATCAAAAATTTCCGGAATTATATAAATGAAACCTACATGGAATGGAATATGCATGGAATGTGAGTCTTTGTAACACCCCAAGACTTTATGGTATATTTTTTTCAAATAAATTTATTCTATTTGATAACATACTTTTCACTGAACACTGATCTTAAATAAATTCCAAAATATTTTTATTTTAAAATGTCCACTATAATATAGACAATAAATTAGAGAGAATGAATAGTATTAAAAACAATATGAAATATATAACTTTCCAACTCTGTGTTAATATATTAATTAACTCTTTAAGAATATTCACATAACTTTTAGTAAAGTCATTTTATTCAAATATATGTTTTCTTCAAAAAGTAGTTTTTATTTATTTCTATTATAAATTAAGTACAATTAATTTTTTAAAATTATAAAAACCTTATCTGTTAAAATAAACATCATTTTTGGATTCTGCACATTAAAATTATATTAGGATGGATTTTTCAATTTTTTTTGAAAATTTTAATTTTTTAGTGAATAAAAAAATACTTATTATTATTAAACTCTCATTTTCTTTATATTTATGACATTTTATGATTCTAAATTGAAATAAATTTAAATTAAGTAATTTTTAGTTAAATTTAGTCTACTTAATTACATTTAAATTATCTTTATACATTTTTTTGATATAACTGCATTTTTGGGATCAAAAACACATTTTTCTAAAAAACTATTTTTCATTGAGTTTTGACAGTTTAATTTTAAATGTAAATCTTAAAATTATGTGTTTTAATTTTTAAAAATGGATTAAAAATATGTAATTATGGGATCAAAATTAAGTTATAATTTAATATATATTTTTCTTAAATAACTTTTCATGGTAAAAAAGGATTTAACACAATATCTATAAAATAAGGCTGTGACTTAAAGTTAAAAGGTAAAAGATTAAAATACCTAAAAACTAAAAAAAAGGTGTTTTTTGTGTTTATTGACCTTAACCAGCATTTAAAACATTAATTATAATCCAATTATTTTTAAATTAATGCCACCCAAATGTGGTTGTCTTTAAATATAAAACAATCATTATTTAATCACATAAAACCACACGTCCCCATGTATAAATACCACTCCCCACCTCCACATTTATCCTAAAAGTCCATGAAGATTTTAAAATTTTTGAAAAAACCTCTCCTCCCCACTCTCCACAAGTATAATTTATCTTCTTCTCACCCAAATTTCAATTGAAAGTTCTATAAGGGGTCCCTTAATGGGGTGATATTCAAGAGGTAACATTCCTAAACAACCTCTCTTAATTTTTTTTCTTTTTATACATTATAATCACCTCATTTATCCATAAAATAATAATAAATATAGTATTGTATATATACTATAATTTTATATTCCTAATTTAATATCTTTTATCCCCCCCTTTCTCATATACTCTTATTTAAATAAACGAGAGCATTGTCCAAATTATAGCGGTCGACCATCTCTATAGATAATGATTTTTTTCCTTTACCACTTAATGGATATTAGTGAAAGTATTATTTTTGTTAAACATGACTATAATAGGAATATTATAACTTATTTCATGTTGTGTTACTAATATATCGAAATAATATTACATAAAATCAAAACTAGTTTGTGATGGTCGGAAAAAATGAAAAAATAAACTAAACATTTATCACTAACACTTTATCAAATTAATCATCCTCATAGAAGAAAGAAAAATGATATATGGAAAATTTAGACTTATTAAATATCATTAATAAAATTTTATTTTAATTATGGTGTTTTATTTCAATTTTAAAATAAAATCCATAATTAAACACAAATGATCCAATCATATTACCATGAAACGAGTGCACCTGAAAGAATGAAAATAATGAAATATTATTAATTAATGAGTAATAAGATGATATATATGAATCATATAAGGTGTTATAAATAATATTATAGTTCTATAATGAATTAATATTACTATTTAAACTTATATACTGGAGGATGAAAAATTAATAACTAATCGGAAACGTGAAATGTGGGTTTCTCATCTCATTGTTACTTATGTGAGATATATGAAATATTCACCCTTTATTTCTTATGTGTGGTGTATATACTAACATTTTATATATAATATCATTTATCTCGGTATCTTATTTTTATTAAATTTTTAATTTTAAAATTATTTATCTTATGGGCAATACAATTCGACTAATTAGAAATAGGTAATGTATTTTTTAACTCAATTTCCATTCATTGGGAAAACCTCTTATTAAATAATTATTCCATGTTAAGATTATCATCTGGGATAAATTTTGATTATATTATGTCTTATTTCCACTTATTTTTTATATTAATATATTCTACACATAATTAATTCTTGCTTCATTGATATGATTTTTATAAGGGAATTTTTTTTAAAAATTATCTTTTTAACGTTTCACTTAAAAATTCCTTTTTATTCCATGCCCATTTTTTCTAAACTTGTTTGCAATTTTTTTTTCTATTCAATTATGATTTTATAAATCCATTTTTACTCATGTTTTAATTTTTATAAAATTTTTTGAAATGATTCTTTTTTCATTTTCAACATATGGAAGGAATATTTTTTTAGCTTATACATCATGAGAATATTTTACCTTCAACATGATTCCTTAATGATTTTATAATTTTTTTACAATATTACAAGATTCATTTCGCTGAATTTTTTTATCTTAAAATTTTAAAACTCTTTAAAATGAAATAATTTGAAAATGAAAATGTTATTTTTTAAGAATTATTCCAAGTTATTATTGAAATTTATTTTTCATATAAGATAACATTATTTGATGTTAACAATGATTTATTTGCGATATTATAAAAGAATATTATTCTTATACTTTTTATTATTTTCTTATTTTTATGATGGCTTGAGTTTATGAAGCTCATTTCTTTTCCATGAGTTATTTTATGTTGAAATGTTTATGAATCTCATTTATTTACATGGGTTATGATATGATGAATGAATTATGTTCTTATGGAACAAATATTTATGGTTTTCATTATGTGATGGTGATTATTTTATAACCAAGTATAGTGGTTATGTTATAACCATGGAAAGTTCTTTTTTTATAAAAAATGATTGGTGGCACCTATATCTCCCTCGAATGCAGTGGGTAATGTTTTATACATCATGAAATAGAAATCAATGAAATAGGAATTAAACCCAGTATATTAATACATAAATATAAAAGGAAGTAAACATGGTTCAATAAGACAATATTGGAATGGGTAGATAACTTGGATTAGTATAAAAATACTATTATGGGAGATAAAATTTGTTCAGTAACCCAGGACTAAAACGGGAAGGGAACTCAGTTCATTAAGATAGGACAATAACAAGGATCAAACCTGATTTAGTACGACATGATTGTAATAGGAAGTGAAGTCGATTAGAAATTTATGACTAGAATGAGAAATGAACTTGGTGTAGTAAGACAAGAATATAAGGGTAAGAGAAATCTGTTCAGTAAGAAAAGGCTGAAATGAGAAGTGAACTCAGTTTAGTGGGAGAATTTGTACTCCAAGATAGAATTAGGAGTCAACCTTGACTAATATGATGGGATGTGGAGTGACCCCATTCCACTATGAGGAAATGGATTCCACTAGGGATGGTGGTGTGTCCTTTCCAGGAGGTGTATCTTCCAATAGAGTTCCCTTATATGTTTTCACAATGATCCTTGACTACTAAAGTAATGATTTTCAATGATTATGTGTATTCTAAAATTCCATGTATTATTACTCATATATTAGGCTATAGAGTTAACCTCATTTCTTTCTATAATTGTTTTAACATCATTAATTACACTTCTTATAGATTAAATGTCATTTGAACCTATATATTAATCCCCCTCGATTATCTATGATTTTTGTCTTTATGAGGTGGGAATTTTATATGTATTTCAAGATTATGAAAAGGTATAAGACTTTATATATGATCCTAAATCTATTTTAATTTATTATCTTAAGAGATAATGGTAAGGAATTTAATGGGAGTAACATTTAAAATAGAATAAACCATAATGGTGAATTTGAAAAATATGAATGGAGGTCATGAAAATAAAGGAAATTTCAAGAGAAAAAGTAAAATACATGTTATATTTTATCATTAGAAAAATGAAGAGTTAAACAAATTTCTACCTGAATCCATAAAAATTAATTCCCTATTGACAATTTTTAATTTTTTTAGCATCAATATTTGAATATTTTTATCAGGAACTTCATTTTTAATATATTGAGAGTTCATACTTTAGCACAATTATGAGTCTATATATAAGGATTATTGATAATAATATTTCATGAATATATTTTTTAATAATATTAATTAATTTTTTTCCAACATTTGAATTGAATTTATATATTTTATGGGTAATTAAATTTTAAATAAAATTTCAAAAAATGAATATTATGGTGATTAAGCTGTTTTTCATTTCTATAAAGGATTTTTACATTAGAAAATGTTTTTTTTCAGTAAAGGGAATTAATGAAATGGAAATTATTTTCTTTTTGAAGTGTTTGGTAAAAAATTCAATGAAATTTCATCCCTCAACCTAAGGAAAAGCTATATAGCCACCCCAGGGGGTATCTGTCAAAGACACTTAGGAAGTATATCCAAGCAAGGAAAATCCCCAACTTGTGTCTGTGTAATGGCATATGAGTGTGTATGTTTTACAAGCCCCTAGGATAACTAGCAATGTATGAGTTTTTATAGGAATGAGTAGGAAATAAAATTGGTAGTGGATATCCTCTCACATGTGGGTAGGGGTGGGAGGTTTATTCGATCCCACTGGCTCAACCAAGCCTTTTTTCATATATGTATGTGACATATAATATTATTCCGTTGAAGAAAATGGGGTTGAAAAAGGAATATCCGACAATGAAGTAAGTAGGTAATGAACATTTTTACCAAAATGGTTCAATTTTACATGGAACCCATGTCATAAGACTTATATACACCTTTCTACCATTGCTTATTGTGACAACCTCAAACCCCTACTCCTGGATCTAGTGACAAAAACATAGTCATTACACTTATAGATTTGATACGGAGAAATGTGGCCCAATTTTAACCCTTTAAACCATATAACATATACGAGAATATTTAATAACTTACATTCCCAATTATATTTTATTTTTATTGTATTTTATAATTAATACAAAATCTTTATAAGTGTAAATTTCCATACAGTATCCGTTTTCCCCATAATAAAGTTATTTATAAAAGACATGCTTATTTTGAGCAAGGTAACATCCATATATGGGACTATGAAATTATTAACATTTCTAATCACTCTTAAACCCTTTGAAAAACATTTTGACACCTTTTATGGGAAGAAAAATCTTATTAATGGACATTAAAAAATTTATTTTGAAACCATGAGATTATAAAATGATGTTTTCCTTTAACATAATAAACATTTATCTCAAATAATCCTTTACATACACATGAATTAATAATTAGGGGCTAAAACTTTTCATAGAACACTTCATTATAAAACATAATATAAAATTAATAATATTGATTTTTTTTAGAAATTATGACAACCCGTGAAAGTATGTTCATAAAGACATACATTTAACCCTAAAAGGTCATATAAATTACTTTAAAACAAAAGATCAGTATCTTAACATTTTAAATCAAACAATTTACTTTATAAATAATTATAGATAATAGAAAACTCATGTTTTTATTTGGGAAATCATCCTCATATAACTTTTATCATCACTCTTTCAAATACTCAATGCATTTGGTAGAGATATTGGGATCAATCATTCTTGGATTATAACAAAATCCTTCATCCTTGGTTTCAAATGAAACCACATACCCTTGTTTTATAAAGGAAGCATTTTTCATAAAAAAAATGACCAAGAACCATATAATAATCACTAAACATGAAATATTTCATTAAAATATTATTTCCACCCATAAGAAAAACATTTCTAAATATCAAAATATTCATTCCATTTAAAACACTTTTGAAAATAATAGAAAAAAAATTAAGTAGGTTTTTTCAATCATGATATCATAAAATCACATAAATTAATACAAATATAAAATATAAATTATGGAAGTGGGAATAACCATTGATGATTTATGCAGTATAATATAATAATTGAATTAAAAGTACTTTTTTATTTGCAAAACATTTTATGGGAAAGTGAGAACCCAAACAGTATAAACATCAATTACTATACGATATAGACAAACAATTAAAATTTAATTTGATCCTATTAGACGCACTATCCATAAATAATAACCAATTGATGTTTCTTACCACATTAGCAAGATAATCCTTGATGAGATCTCCAAACCAATAATCCATTTTTTCCCTTGTTTGGATGCAATCCTCCATATTCATTTTTTCTGCATTAAAACATCTTACCAGTATAAGGACTTTCTTATTAATCCACTCTATCAGCTCTTTATTAGTATCCAAGAGAAGATGTATCTCAGACACCTTACTAGAATCCTCCTCTGAGGTATTAATCATAACCTAATATTTCAACATAACCTCCTCCGAGTGTACAATAAGATCCTAGGTTAGTACCTCTTTGGATGTTTCTTGATGTTGTACATTGGACTCACCCATAAGATCAACCTGATCATAGGTTCTCTCAGATCAGGTGTTCTTTACCATCATCAGTGCCTCTTGAGTCCCATTAGTTTATCTCATCATATCATTTGTCTCATTTTCATTGACTAGAAAACTTTCTTCACATGGGATCTCCTTCTATTCACTATTAAGTTCTAGGTTCTTCTCCATAGACCTATTTTTCTTATCAGATATAGTCTTTATTGATTTTGGAAGAAAGGAATATTACTTTTGATCTTTGGGTTTGTGTTTTTTCATAAGAATGCAGCTTCTAGAATCCTTATTTCCTTTCTTCCCCTTCTACCTCATCAGATTATGAGGTCCTCTTTCAAAAAAACCCCTCCACACTAACTTCTGATTTTGGGAAGGATGAATCATCTTTGGCCTCTACCCATAAGAAAACTTTTCCTTTATAAGAAGCCTCACCCAATGTCAATGATGATGGGCCCTGAACCTATCCTTTAGAGGGTAGACATTCAAATCAGTTTCCTAGATTAATGTTTGGCATAACTTTCCTAGGGCCAATCCAATTCATAGTAACCTCAATATCCCATGTGGACTACTTGTTATGATTTGAATCATCCATAAAATATTTTTAGTTTGTATCAAGATATTTACATCCAGATCATATTCCGGGATAGTAACTACCCATGACTACTGTAGCCCCTCCATGGCACTGGTTCTATTTCTAACACACATAACCTTAGCATATGAAGAGGTACCTAAAGCCACATACCCCCTGACGCTGGTTTGTTCTGTACAACACAAACCACCATGTTGCATTTCAATCATCTAAAAACATCGACAAATTTTGTATTGGTCTGCCTCATAAGAACCTCTTTCTTAGAGGGAGCCACCGGCTCTATGAATACATCAACACTTCTCACCCCATCATCATCTACGAGATCCCAAAAATTTCCAAAAGTACTTGGACACCCTTCATTTAGCTTCTACATTCAGTTAACATGCCTAAAAGTTCCCTTCATGTGACCATTACTCTTGTAGGAAGAAAAAAATCAACCCACTTTTCAAATAGAACTGGTTTTTTTAAAACCTTTCTTCAATTTAATTCCACACATAGTTAACTGGTACTTCAAAAACATCATCCCCGACCCAAATTTTTGGGGAGATCAGATTTCAAACCGCATGAGTTCGACTATAATTGAATAAATATGGACCCACAAGGTTCCCAAGCATATGGAGATTTTAAGGATTTGGTAATTAAAGGGGAAGCTAAGGAAAACAAACCCAAATGGCCATCATAGGTGAGTCGTGGTTCATTTGGAAATCGAAGGACCACCTAAACAAGAAGAAACCAAAGCCCTTGGAGACCTAGGGGAATAATACCAAGATTATATCATATCTTCTTCATAAGATAAATGAATTATAATATGGTGATTATCCATTGGGCCCACTATTGCATGATATTGTAAGCCCCATGCTTCAAAGTCAAATCCGTCAAACAAATCCATAGAAGGAAAATGTTGTTTTTAATGAGCAACCAACATCATATTAAAGAGATTTGATGAATCTATGAACTCCAATATCCATAGAGGAATCTGTGAAAGGCCTTTGAATAAATCAGCGACTTTAGGGAAAACAATGATTTGATGGAAAGTGGGGAGTATGTATTGGTTAGAAAATGGTGAGAAGAAGTCCAGGTAGACCTCTATAGGGGACAATGAAGGTCGCTCCTCCTATAGTAGGGGAGGGATCATTATAGATTCCATCATCACAAAGGGCATGGATGGAAGCAGTCTGAGTGACAGAGACACAATCCACCTCTTTGGGAAAATATAACTTTAATATAGACCTTTTTTAAAGAAAGTCAAGAGGTTCCTTATAAAATTTGTTTAAAATATTTATTTTTAAAACCTTTGAAGAAAGTAAAAAGAGAGATAAATTTTCATTTATATTTCATTTATGTTTATATAAATTCAAATAAAATGATATTTAAGAAATAAAAATGAAATAAAAATATTCATAAATTAATTATTTAAAAATAATAATATAAGGTTTTTAAGGTAAGGTGTCCATTACCTCAAGTCTGACTTGTCATAGACATTGATTATTTTCCAAAATAATCAAATTATGATAATTATTTAATTTATTTAGAACCATTTTCACATTTATTATTCCTTTTATTTATTACCATGTTATATTTAATAACATAATCAATTATGTTCATGTCATATGTTTTGACAATATTCATCTCATATGTCCAAAATTACTTAGGTAGTCTGACTATGGTCAAATAGGTCAGTATTGAATTATATATATAATAATAATTATGAAATAATTATAATTTATATATATTAATTTTATTTTTAAAAACTATTCATTGATTATGGTTATGAAAAATAAACTATGTTGAAATCATGGAGAGGATATGTCATACGTACACATGAGTAACATTTCAATTTTTTAAAGAATAAAATTCAAAGAGGACAAGTATTATTTTATCTTAAAGTAATGATGATTATATAATAAATTTTATATTTTTTATTATAAAAACATATATATATTAACCAAGTGATGTGTTCCTGAATAAATAATCACAACACCTCGTGGATGTGGAAATTAATATATACACACAAATGATGTTATTATTCTTAAACGGATAGAATACTAAGAAATTAGATGATATATTATCTTTATACAATGATAAATATATCATGAATATCATATATATACCTTAAATACAAAATTATATGTATCCATAATAAGATTTTATAGAAAACTAATTGCATTAGTTTGTGTGGTAGTAGTCCACCATACACACAAACAACGGATTTATTTACCATTTGATGAAAGAATGAGATGAATATAGGCCATTAAACTGACATAAAAACATATTAGTATATGTAATATATTTTTTCATTATTTTAACATGTTTTAATAATATTTTAAGTAGGTCAAAGAATAAATTAAATGAAAATGATCTACTAAGAACTATACCTCTTATTAGGACAACCTATTTAGGTTTATGCCTAAAGCCTTCATAGGTTGATTTTCTGAGATAATCAGGGCCTCTAAGAAATGGGTAGAGATGTTATTAAGGGATATGTGAATTTCTTGGCAGAACTAGATTTCTAAAAATGTTTTAGGAAGATAGGATATGAGGATCCCTTTTGTAAGTGAGGGGATGGTCATTCATAGAATTTCTTAAAGTATTAAATTAATATAAATTAAATTTCATTTCTAATTGAATAAAAACTGAATTTAAATAAATATAGGATGTGTATGAGTGTAAATACTTTAATAAAATAAAATTTAAAAAATTATATATTAATTTTAACCCTTATCTCTTTGTTTTAACCTCAAGTTAACCCTTTTGACAATTTTCCTCGTATTTAGGATTTTTACTCTTTGGAGGTCATGAAAGTTACTATAAAATGAAAAAGAACCTATAAATGGACCATTATTGATATTTTTAAACTGTATTCCATTAAATTTTCTAAATATATTATTTTCATTATTTTTAAATAATTTCATAAAATATTTAATATTATAAAATCGTATAAATGTCAGTTTTTGAAATACACAAAATATTATAATATAAAATTTTTCTAACTCGTTTAAATAGTTTAAAATGAAGTGAGTTTAATATAAGGTGTATATGGTCTTAATTTAATTCTATAATCATGTTTATATAGGTTTACATGTTATTTTGAACCTTATCCTTTCATTTAACCCCTTAGCTAGCCAATTTTAACCTTAACTACGTTTATGACTTTTTCAATATCAAAGGGTTATAATATTACTTATACATTGATAACTGGATAATAAAAATAAAATGTATGAAATTTTTAATCATTTGAAATCCTAATTTTCCTTTAGAATTAATTTTATGGTTTTAGATAATTTATTAAATTATAATTTAACATAAAATAACTGTATTTTCATTTTTTACATGGTTTATTTAGTTTAACATTGAAAAAAATGACAGAAATGGAATTAAAATTAAAATATTTAACCAATGTATAATATTTTTTATTTATCATTAAAATTATTTCAAAGTTTTACTCACTAAAAAAATATTACTTTTAATGTTTTTAAAATCATTTACTTTATTTTTATACCCCTTACACAAGAATTGACTCCATGTTTCATAATCATTTAAGGTATTTATTTTTACACTAAAAATTAAAAATAAATTAACTAGATAAAAATAATTAATTAATATTTAAAATAACCTTTTATAATAAAATAGATGTTCTTTTTATCCATATCAATAAAAATTAATGATTTTAAAAGAAATAAAGTGTCATTTTTTACCTTGTATTTTACATAAATATTATGAAGGTAAAAATCAAAGCTAAATAGAAAAAAGGGGTCTTGTTTTCAAACATTGGTTGATAAATATAAAATATTTTCATCCAAGTAAATTAATTCAAGTGTTTGAATGAATTTAAAGCTTTATCACATTATTTTAAACCCTAATTAACAAATTTTAACTTAACTATGGTAAAAAAATTATTATGGTAACTATTAATAATGGAAGAAAATAACAGGGGCTAATTTTGAAAAATATAAAATCCTATTTAAAATTATGGGATACATTCTTCAAAAATTAATTCTTAAAATTGGAAAAATTAATTTAATATAAAAAATGCAATGAAGTCTCATTTCACGACCCGACTTCTCCAAGATGAGGGGAGGGATAACAACATGCCTTGCCCTTCCTTCCTCAAGGTGAATGAGAGATAGTGATCCCCCCGAGTCCCACTATCAGTAGGGCCCGGAGTGGCGAATATCTCCAAGGGTATAGAATCTCACATAAATGGAAGGCATACCCCTTTTTATATAACAATATCGGAAGATAAGATGGAAAAACCCAGCAACACTGAGATCTAAAGGTAAAAGAAAATCCAATAATCCATTACAACATGCATGTTAAAAATTAAAGCTAATAAAAAGTAAGAAAAAACTCCCAAATATGTACTAAAAAAACTAAGTAGCAATAACAATTATTCTGATGCATGAGCAAGAAAGGTCCAACATGGTCCTCATAGTCCTCCTGGAAACCTAAAACAGTTTTACATATGTAGGGTGAGCACACATGTGTACTCAGTAGGGAAAACTAATACCACTCATGCACAAGTGAGGGAACATACTAATTCCCCTATGAGAATAAAGTAGAACCTCAAGTACCAACCAAATAATAGTAACCTTCCCAACCTCACCAATGCACACTCACCCAAGTAAGACAAGTCAAGTAATGTAATAATATAAGAACATCGACATATGGGTACCCCACACATATTTCACACTGGTTAACTACTCATTCCTAATGATCTTATGTCTTGACACTACCACTCTTCCCACATGAAATCCCACTACTGCAACCATCCTGTAGACACCTGGGCCTGAATCCATACACAACCATGCCCACAGATAACTAGTCCAGAACAACCACTGCCACACCTAAAGATACCTAAGCCAGAACAACCACCACCACTCCAGAAGACACATGGGCCTCATGTCGAAGATACTTGTTAAAACATACCTGGAAAGAAAACCCCAGAGCCCCTAGTCCAAAACAATCCCTTTCCTAAAGAATCATGGACTATGTTAATCCTTGATCCATTATAGCCCTCCTGGATACACCTGAGTGGCAAGATCTAGAAGAGGCTACGAGGAAGAAAACGCAGCAACCAGCCATCTATCCTCCCACTGGGATGTTGGGAAAGACACCCTCCCCCATGAAATGCAGGTGTTCAGAACAAAGTTCTCAAAAAGGGTGGGATGCATATAGAAATCACAGGGAACTAAAATATACATATATAGGTAATCAAACACTCAACCCCAACCCACAAGTTTCACACAAACAGACAATAATCCCACACTAGAACCACTTTGACTCCTACCCCTAAATGCAAAACCACACGACAGCCAGAAACCCAACCCCTTTCATGTTTAGTTTCCATTTATTAATTTAAGGGAACTACTAGAAAAATAACATATAGCCACGGATCAATATCCACACTTTAATTTATTCATGTCTATAGGTAAGATAAAACAACAGAGAGATTCTCCCTCGTGGCAACAACTCCCTCTAATTTTTCTCTCCCACCCTAACGCTCGGGTTTCCGCTCGCCTATCTCACACTCGCAGTCATGATTTCCTCTCCCACCCTCATGCTCAGGTTTCCTCTTCCACCCTCACGCTTGAGATTTTCTCTCCAAAACCCCATATCCTCAGCATATATTCACCCGATCGATTCTCCCTCATCAAATCCTCACCGGCTTCTCCATTATTGTTCCTCCATCCTTCGTCGGCTTCTCCATTTTTGGTTCCTCCATCCCTCGCACATTCTTTGGGAATTCCTCCTAATTTTGGTGTGTCGGCTAGTGCTTCCCCTCTTTTCAATCGATCTCCCCATCCTCCGCACAATCAAACTTCCCCTCTTCGTGATTGAGCTCCCCTCTTCTAGCGTTCATCGTTTCACTTGAGGTATGTTTCATTATGGATTTTTTTAGCATTTATAAAAATTTTGGGTAAAATTAGCAGTCTAATTTAGTTCATTGGTTTGGGTTTATTTATGAATATATGAGTGGGAAGTGATGAGTGGTAAAATTTCAAAGGTTGTGTTATCGGAGCTCTTTTGGTTTGGTTTCTCTTTCTACTTTAATTTTGAATTGTTGTATCAGCCATTTTTATCCTATTATATTTATTTATCTTCTTCTACATTGTTTTATTTCAGTTGAATCTATATCCTTTTATGAATATTTTCTTATATTATGTTTGTTAGGATTTTTAATTATTTTTTCCATTGTTTATTTATTTTCACATTAATATTCATGGGAGAAATCCTTCCCAAAGGGGTTTTCTCAATACCCATGTACTAGTATCTATCTTGGGGGTATCAGGAACCCCCTTTGCGCTAGTGTTGGGTTAGGTTATGTGTCTAGTAAGATGGTATCTCCATGACAGTTCATTATAAATGGTAATAAATCCTATGATTCAATATTTGGACCTTAATTCTCCAATCCATCACTTGTTATTTGGGGAAATTGGGTATGATTTAGTTGGGTTGGTCATCAGGACTTTGGTGGTTATTCATGAGTGGGTTCTTAGTCACCACCATTCATAATGACACATGAGTTTCCACGGTTAGTGGGGTTTGAGTTATGAAATTGGAATTTCACTTGATATTTTGTGATGATGTGAAAAATCCTCATTTGTATTGTGTGAGTTACCATAGGTTTTAGATTAAATTTTGTGATGGTAAAAAATTTGTTCGATGGATTTATGTTACATCACGTGGTCGGATAAATAGGGCAGTGAACAAACACTCAACCTTAATGACGTTATAGGGAATGTTAAATAAATGGCCCATAACCTATCTAACTACATGGCTTAGTAAAGCATGGTTCTTTATCCCATTTCACTAGATGTTTAGACTCCCCTTTAGAAATTTAATGTACAAGTAGTTCAGTCAAGGTGGTTCTTATTTTATGTTGACGATGTAAATTGGTTTTTACATGAATTTTTTTTGTTCCCCAATTTTTGTGTGATTTTTCAAACCATTTTCTGTAAAATGTGAGTTTTTTATTGAAAGTTATTTCTGTTTGAAATGATGAATTGAAGCATGTCTACAAAATGGTTTTGAATTTCGTTAAAGATTCCTAGTTTGGGGGGTGCTCCATTTTTGTTGTTTATAAAATGGAATTTCTTTTCCCAATTTTTATTTCTTTTTTTATGTTGGTTGATTTGGTTATGGAATCTGGAAAATGTTTTAGTTATAAAAATCATTATCTATACAATTGTATGATAATTTTAGATTTTAGATCCCTTGGGTTGTGTTCCAAGAAATATTTTTTGTCTTCATTGGATGAT
The DNA here is from genome assembly GCA_963277665.1 of Viscum album. Classification (NCBI taxonomy): domain Eukaryota; kingdom Viridiplantae; phylum Streptophyta; class Magnoliopsida; order Santalales; family Viscaceae; genus Viscum; species Viscum album. The sequence continues at coordinate 1,233,764,641 of OY728136.1, read as the reverse complement.
GATGATGCTATTAATATTTAAAACAAAAATTAATTGTGGGTGAATTTTTTGTAAAATGGTTTAGAGAATGGTATTTGAGCATTAGAGTTGATTCTTTATTTTGTAAGGGAATTATTGGTTTTTAAATTCGGGATAAAATGTTTTGGAACTCCCAACAAAAAGTTTACTTTTAAAAGAAATAAAATTTTTTCTAAATGGTTTTGTTCTTCTAAAAACATTGGAGTTATCAGAAAATGGATTTTTTTTATTTGGGAATGTAGTTTTTTTTAAATAAATGCAATTTTTGGAATATGGGTTTACTTGTTTTCTTGTGCTTTATGGGTTTTGTCCCATCCTGTAGGTTGGTACCATTTTATATTATTTTAGAAACATGACAAAGTGTGGTATATGTATTTATTTGATTAAATCATGCCTCCCCGAAAGGTAATGGGTTAAAGGGGAGTGTTTGTCTTCAAGGGTAGTCATTTTATTATTCATGGATCTTGCTAATTTTCAATGCGGAGATTAAATTGTTGACCATTTTTAGATGATTGAAGGTAAAGTTTGTGAACCGTTATTGTGGGAACCAATATCCTTATGTTTGTAGGTGTTGGTCAATTTTGGGGATTAGTGCATGATTTTAGAATATTATATCCTTGAGTTATATTCCAATTGGTATGACCATTTGGGTGTTCATTAGGTTTCACTTAATTTGGTTTCACTGTTCTGAGATGCTCACTCCATAATGTTCATATCTCTATGTATGGATTTCTGGGATATGTAGGGATTATGGTGAATAAAAATGAATATGATGTGGTTGTAAACCTCTTTTCAGTTATGAGTAAGGGAATACAAGTCCATAGTCATAAAATTGCTTTACTTTAAAGTGGTGAAGTCAACAAAGATAAACGAGAATGCATACAAAGAAGAGGTGGTTAAAAAATTAACTTATATGTTCATTAAAGGCATATAAAATTAAAAAAAATAAACAAAAGTGTAAATAAATACATATCCAACATGAGTTGAGTTCAAAATAGATAAAAATTTCGGAGTATGAAGATCCTAAGAATCTAAGTTCACATCCACAGGCTCCCTATCTGGTGTTTTCCATATGAGTATCCTTCTCAATGGTAGAGATATACTTAAGATGGTTGGTATTATCAATAGAATGAATATTTACCTTTTCTGGATAATTTGAAACCAAGGTGGAAACTGGCTACCCATCTAGAATGGTTTGGTCTAAAATAAGCGGAGTCTAATCTGGGGTACTGGGTGCATCCTGCTCATATACTATTAGGGAACTCTACAATGTAGTCGTGGTCTATGTCAGAGTTTATGTTGAGGGATACTCGTTATATACCTTTATAATCTAAAAATATGTTATGGTTTGGGTATTATGGTTAAAAATAGTTCTCTTCACCTTTTTCAGTGGCATGTCCCTTCCCCTTTCTTTGGTAAGCCAGAAAATACTCATGTTGGGCAGTCGAGCTACTGATATCAATAGAAATTTGAATATAGTTTTGGATTGTCGGACCACTGATTTTAGTCAGAATAGGGATAGGGGTTGATAAGTCAATGAAAGAGGAAGGCTACAAGGCCAGGGAGGTCTTACAAAGATAAAAGGATGGACTAGTGGCTCGGTGAACAATAACCCACAACCCTATAATAGAATATAAAGTTGATCGATATGAAACTGGATAGAGGAACCCAAGTAGTGAAACCATACCTCCAAAGTGATGGTGGGTGAATATGGTTAAGAATAAGAAATAGATACCACCTTTTTAGTCTCTTTCTGGTGATCTTATATCCCAAAGTTCCTGGACATATATCCCCACTCTCAATAACAGTGTACTCGGGTGACCACTCATACGATTTATCAATCAATATAAATAGGCCCAACATAAGTAGAAGATGAAATTCAGTCAAATATAATTGGAATAAGGATTATAGTGGAATTGAGGCCTCAAATATGATGAGGTTATCTTCCATATGTGTAATAAGGTTTCCTCCCACTGGTATAACATACTTCCTCTTAACTATTGGATTGGGAATGGGGAAGAGGTGTTATTAACCGTAGGTTGAATCCCAAGAACATCAAAGTCTATAAAATGTTCCAGGGGAATACTAGATCATTGGGGGATGATTTCCATAGAGATGAGAATAACCTAATGAATATGAAACAAATACAACCAGTTATATATGATTCATTTAATGAAATACAATACAACCCAAACTAGATGTAATATCAGAGTAATGGATGGAATAAAATAAATGATATTACACATACATGAAAAAAAAAGAACCCAATGATACTGATGTGGAATCAACATAGGCATCACCCCAAACCAGCACCAAGATCCAACTCCAAGATCCAAGCCTACAACATTATGATGCATCACTAGAGAATTACGACACCATGCCTTTACATATATCTTGGTACCCAACATACTCAACGGAACCAAAGTTCCCATGTAAAGTGTGAGTATAAAACCGATTAGGTAATCCCCAAATACATTACAACATATACCACTAGGAATAAGAACAAGTTAGCTCACATTTATATTTATAACATAATATAAGTAGAGGGAATTGGGGTGGGGGTGGGGGCTGGTGCAGGCTAGGGGGTTGGGGGATGGTGAAGGCTAGAAGACTAGTGTAGGGGGGGACTGGTTTTGGGGGGAGAAGACTGGTTTGGTGGGACTCTAGTACAGGGGAAGGGTTGGGGGTGGTGCAGGGGGGTTAGGGGGGGCTAGTGCAGGGGTGTGGGGGGGTTTTGGGGCTGGTGCTGGCTAGGGGGTTGGGGGCTGGTGCAGGCTAGGGGGTTGTGGGTGGTGTAGGGGAGGGGGACTGATTTTGGGGCAGGGGACTGGTTTAGTGGGGAGTCTAGTTAGGGGAGGGGTGGGGGTGGTGTAGGGGGTTATGGGGGCTATTACGGGGGGGGATAGAGTAAGAATAAAAGAATGAAAATTATCTACTTTATAAAATTGATAAACCTATATAAACTCAGAATAAAGGTGAATTCTAGGAGAAGAACATGCTAAAAAATGAGGTTTCAATTTAGAAAATCAAGAAGGATATAGGCGTGAAGAGTTTTAGGTATTTTATACATTCAAGGAATGGATTTTCTAGGTTAAGAACAATGTTTGATCCCTATTTCTCACATTTAAGTGCTGATAGAAGTTTTCTTTATTCACATATTTTGGTGATTTTTGATTTTTGAATAGGCAATTGAAGGTGATGTTTGAAAAATAAAGAGGTTTATTAATGATCTTGTTATTTAGTATTGGGATGTACATATCAAATTCAATATTATTTGTTTATTATTGGTTGTGGATTCATGTATCATTTATCATGCACAGTTAACACACTGATCATATATATATATATAAGAATTCGTTATATCTCATTTTTTGCACTATTTTCTTATAGGTGGTTTCTTATGATGAGGCCGGTTCTATCCACCACCATCGATGATAGTGATTTCAACATCAGATTTGGGTAAGGTTTATTCTATTTTTATTCTATGGCCCAATTTTAATTAGGGAATTTTTTATTTTTGGGTTCTTTATATTTATGGAGTGTGTTTCGTATTTCGTTGAGGTGGATTCGACTCGCCGTTGATGAAGTCTTACATGTGTATGCATAGGTAGCCATATACATATATAAATTATTCCTTTATATATATTCACTCATGGAAGTATGAATATATATATTGGGGATTGGTGTGCATATATATAGATATGAAAAAATCACACATGTGTAAGTGTAAAGGGGTATATGCAAGTATTAACATATATCTAAGGACCCCCTTGTGCATATTTGGCCATGAAAATATGTACATAGGGGCTAGGTGTCCTTATATATATGTGAAGTTACATATGCGTGTAATCGGAAAAAAGGAAGATTCGAGTTGTCATTATCAAAAGCAACGCGCCTTGAGGTTGAGGTAGGTTCCCTCTGACTAAACCTTTAATTTTAATTCTATAATATCCCGATTGTTTTAAAAACTTCTTTCCATAATTGATTTGTTGTTTTAATAAATGGTTTTCTAATAAACACTATCTTTGTCAAGGAAGAATATTAATATAGCCATTAAACATATTTATAGACCTTGTTCAAAGAGGTTAACAAATTCTAGTAGTTTCTAGGTACTAGAACAAGATATCTAAAAACCATAGATTGATCATCCTTAGAGACATTCATGATCTCATTCAAATTCCCATCAAATTCATCATAAAAGACCACTACTTAATTTTACGGATCTATTAGTTCCAATCCCAAGCTTCCTGGCATCTTCTCTATTATCATGGAACTCACCCATAATATTCCTCTTCAAATATTGCATAAGGAATAGTGTTCAACACTATAGAGACTGAATCTGTAAGGATACATAATTCAATTTTGAGAGAAATTGATCAACTCCACTCTAAAAAGCTGAAACAACTAAAGGTTCAGAGGTGTAAGTTATATAGGGTTTAAATCTTTTGATGAACTCAAACTAGCTTAATAAAACACTTTATAAAGTGTGTAGGATTCCCTTAATTTCAGTCCGGAAAGACTACCTCATCAAGATCATATTTAGACTTGTCTAATTTCACCATTGAATGATTTTGTAACATGTACCTTTGAGATACAACGATAACACCAAGATCATTGAACTCTGACTTCGTTTTATAAACATCCTTCAAATATCTAACTAGACCATTCACATCCTTAAGCACTTTGAAACTTGCTTCAAAAACAACTTTTTGAAAATGGGGGAATGATTGGAGATTCTTAATCAACTTTGTTTGGGTAGTCGTTAACCCAACCAACTTTTCAAAAACAAACATTGGAATAGAGGACATCTTAAGTTCTCTAATCTCATCATTAGTATATTTTAACTTCTGTTTCAGCTCATTATAATCTCCTCTAATATTATCAAACTCATTTAGAATATCAGAGGAAAAAAGATTACATTTTATAACTTTATGAGATCTTACTAATAGAGGTTTATTCCTCATGCACAATAGGAGGTGTCAATTGTATAGTAGAGAACCCAGGAGATATGCCAAGCGAGAGAAATCATATCCCTGGAGCAAGGGGAGGTTGCAGGGGGAATGGGGAGGGTGCATATGGGGTTCATGGGGAAGGGGGAAGGGTGCAGGGGGGGTTTGCAGGGGTAGGGACAGGGGGTTCAAGGGAAGGGGGAGGGTGCAGTAGGGTCTACAGGGGCAGGGGAGGGTGAAAGGGGAAGGGGGAGGGTGCACGGGGTGTGTGGGGGGATACAAGGGGTAGGGGAGGGTGCAAGGGTTGTGCAGGGGCAGGAGGAGGGTGCAAGTGGCGGGGGGGTTCTGCAAGGGGAAGGGGGAGGGTGCAAGAGGGTGCATGGGGTGTGCGGGGGGGAGGGGGTAGTGTTAATCCCACTAATTAGACTTTATTGTCACATATTATTTGATCACATAGTCAAACAAAGTAATATTTTAGATATTTGAATACTTTTATGAAATACTTATGCACAAAATTTTCATATGACATTATAAGTCATATGATTATCAATGTTGTACAACATAACCACTATTTCCATATCATTTCGAGTGTTTCTCAGGACTTCACTCCTAATGAAATAACACTCTTCTTGACACTGTAGCATCAAGTAGTTAATCATCAGGAAAAACAACCATCTCCATGGCCACATCATTATTTAGTCATCCACCTCATAAACATATATTCTTATCTTTCAAAACTCTAATATGTCCACCAAAATGCCCTTATAGGGCTTCCAGTTTCTCACAATTTTGGTAAAATGTTTTCTCCTATTGTTTGATGGTGTTTATATAAAGATCATATCCAAAAGACTTTGTATCATTTCACAATTATTTTCAATTATTTGAATAAAACCTATGATGCATATGTGAATTTTGTAGATTATTGTAAATATGCACCAAATTATACGACATTATGTAGTAAAAGACATCGTCTTGTGGTTTGTGTTATTTGGTAATTCATGATACCATGCCTAGGCTTGATTCATGATACCACAACTAGGCCACTATGACTCCCTATACCTTAGGTCTCCATGTGTTAACTAGGATACCATCATTTCTGCTTTAGTGTCATTCCAAAATTCCACCTGCAAGGGGTGGTGCAAGGGGTATGGGGGGGAGCTGTGCAGTGGGGTTCTACAGGTGTACAGGGTGTGGTGTAAGGGGGTTGTGCAGCGGGGTGCCGGGGTGGGGGGTGTCTGTCTGGGGGGTGTGCAGTGGGGCTATGAAAGTGTGCAGGGGGTTCAGGGTGGGGTGCAAGGGGGGCTATGCAGCGGGGTGGGGGTGTCCAGCAGGGGTGGTGCAAGGGGTGTCTAGTAGGGGGTTTGTTGTTCGGGGGGTCTGTCCAAGGGGGTTTTCAGGGGGGTATGTCTAGGGGTGTCTGTCCAGGGGGTGGAGGGGGGGCTGCTGTCCAGGGGGAGGGGTTATCTAGGAGGGTTTCCAGGAGGGAGGGGTGTCCAATAGGGGGGTTTCCAGGGTTTCCCAGCTGGAGGGTTGTTTTCCGAGTGGGGTTGTCCTAGGGGGGGTTCACTGAGGGGAGGTTGTTGTCCAGGTGGGGTTGTCCAGGGGGTTTTCCTGGAGGTAGGGGTGTCCAGTAGGGGTGGTTCAAGGGTTTTCCGACAGGGGGGCAGCTGTCCGAGTGGGGTTGTCCTGGGGCGGTCTATCCAGGTGGGTTTCCAAGAGGGGGGGTCTGTCTCGGGGGAGTGAAGGGGGGTCTGCTATCCGGGGGGGTTGTCAAGGGGGGTTTCCAGGAGGAAAGGGGTTTCCATGAGGGGGGGGGGGGTATGTCCGGGGGGGTCTAGAGGGGGCTACTATCCGAGGGGGGGGGCTGTTGTCTGGGTAGGGTTGTCTAGGGGGGGTATGTCCAAGAGGTAGGGGGTGTCTGGGAGGGGTAGCAGAATCCAAGAAGGAAAATTATAATTAAGTTATGTTGTTCATGTAATGTTCCACTTGTATTTCAGTAGGAATAAAGAAATAAATTATTTTTTCTTCTCAGGCTGACTATTGATCTCTTTAAAGACAACTAAATCCTGTAGAGAATTATTGTATAGGGGAAATTCAATGCAATACTGTGGACATGAAATGTTACATTCTGAAAGTTCTCAGTTTAAATTTATTAGGTTCACCTAAGAAAGAATATGAAGTAGATCATACCATGAATGTTGTATATGAAGCTTCTCAATAGAATTGGAAATATATTAATTAATTAGTAAGGTCCATTAGATGACCAACCATGATTACAACAAATATTCTAGAGATCAGAGCATCATTTAATTCAATTGATGTAGGAACTCCATCTGTATCATGTTCAGACCTCTAAATTAATTTTTCTTCATCCCTGAGATGATGGTTAGAAAAAAATAGGAATCACTGGCCACTGAAAATTGGAGTCCCTTGGGTTATGTGCGTGCATGATGAAGCCCCGGATCCCATTGTTAGTGTTCAAGTGATTTTGATTTTGATGAGAAATGTGTTTCTTATTGGGTTATTTCCCTAAGTTTTTTCTTCTATTTGACTAAAAATTAACACCTGTAATGGTTTCTACTATGATAGAATTTCACCAAAAAAGGATTCAACCCTATTATTTGAACTAAAATCTAGAGTGGCTGATACGATTATAATCTTTCATGTTCATGTCCTGATGAAATTTTCATAAAAATTGTTTTCTTTAGTTTTTTTCCTTCATATGTCACCGCATGATCCCATCCCCCATCTTCCTTTTTTTGAAAGGTACACTGATTTTGGATGGGGTGTGCCTTTCCATCATGTTGAAGACTTGGTAGCCCATAATAGATCAAATGAGAATATTAGGGAACTGATAATCTGAAATGTGATGATGCAGAGACTCAAGGGATGCACAGGAGGAGTTCTAAAGGCATGACAACTAACTGCTTGATTTCTAGTGATGTAGAATCATCATGTTATGTGTTTTAGTTGTTTTAAGGTATGTCTCAACTATAAGAATTTCTTTTTTCTTAATTGAGGAGTCATTTTTTTGGATTATAAGCAATAGAGATTATTTTTTTGTTACTCACAGTAACATACATTCAATTATACCCATATTTTATTCCAACTGTTCTGTCCAGGGTCTGGTGGGGGGGAATGGGAAGGGGGGCTGGTATGGGGTCTATTTTGGGTGGGGTGGCAGTGGGGGGGATGGAAGTGGGTGACTGGAGGGGGGAATGGACAGGGTGGGGATGTCCAAGGTCTGGAGGGGGAGTGGGGGTCTCCAGGGTCTGGAGGGGGAGTGGGGGTCTCCAGGGTCTGGAGGGGGCGACTGGAGGGGGGAATGGGTAGGGGGTAGGGGGTTCATGGGGAAGGCAGGGGGAAGGGTGGGGGTGTCCAGGGTCTGGGGGGTCTGTCATGGGTGGGGGGATGGAAGTGGGGGACTGGAGGCAAGGCAGGGGAGGGGGAATGGGCAGGGGGTGCAGGGTGCAGGCAGTGCAGTGAAGTGAAGTGCAGTGCTGGGTGTAGGGTGTAGGGTGCAGGCAGTTGAGGGTGCAGCGCAGACATTGGAGTGCAGGCAGTGCAGTGTAGGGTGCAGTGTAGGCATTGCAGTGGGGGACTGGAGGGGGGAATGGGCAGGGTGGAGGGGTTTCCAGGGTCTGTAGGGGGAGTGGGGGTGTCCAGGGTCTAGAGGGGGAATGGAGGGGGGAATTTTTAGGGGCAGGGGGGACTGGCAGGGTGTGGGCGATAGCAGGGGGGGCTGGAGGGGGAATGGGAAGGGGGTGCAGGGTGCAGGCAGTGCAGTGAAGTGAAGTGCAGTGCTGGGTGTAGGGTGTAGGGTGCAGGCAGTTGAGGGTGCAACGCAGACATTGGAGTGCAGGCAGTGCAGTGTAGGGTGCAGTGTAGGCATTGCAGTGGGGGACTGGAGGGGGGAATGGGCAGGGTGGAGGGGTTTCCAGGGTCTGTAGGGGGAGTGGGGGTGTCCAGGGTCTAGAGGGGGACTGGAGGGGGGAATTTTTAGGGGCAGGGGGGACTGGCAGGGTGTGGGCGATAGCAGGGGGGCTGGAGGGGGAATGGGCAGGGGAAGGGGGGAATGGAGAAGGCAAGGGGCAGGGTGGGGTGTCCAGGGTCTAGGGGGTTTTTCCGGGGTGGTTGGATGGTAGTGGGGGACTAGAGGGGGGAATGGGCATGGGCTGGCAGGGGGTGGGGGCTGGCAGGGGTGGAGGAGGCCGGGGAGGGGGAAATGGGAAGGGGGGACTGACAAGGGGTGTAGGTAGTGCAGTGTAGTGAAGTGCAGTTCTGTGCAGGGTGCAGGGTGTAGGGTATAGGAAGTGGAGGATGTAGTGTTGGCAGTGGACTGAAAGTAGTGTAGTGCAGGGTGCAGTGCAGGGTGTTGTGCAGGGTGTTGTGTATGGTGCTTTGCAGGGTGTTGGACATTGCATGATTTAGTTTTCTTCCATGTAATTTTTTTTATGTTCATGTGTTCCTACTATAAGGTATATAATATCATGTACTTTGGGAATACTTAACTTATGGATGAGGTGTTGGTCTCTTAACATGTGGATAATGGGCACTCATGTGTGATTAACCAAGTGTATGGTGTCGTGGAGTATAGGGTTCAAGCTGTGCATTTCACTATCGGATTCAGGTAAGGCTTCTTCCATTTTTATTCTTTGACTCAATTTTAATTAGGTTTTTTGTAGTTTTTGGGTTCCCTATATTTTTGCAGTTCATTTTTGATCTTGTTGAGGATAGGGAAGCACCACATAACTGGGATATCCTCTCAACCTGTGGGCATGAGGCCTTATAAAAGTTCATCACAAGGCCCAGCTCCTTGGTTCAATTTGGTCCGGGTTAGGTTTTCTAGGTTATATTTTATTGGGTTCGTTTTTTTTTGTTTATGTCAATTGCAACAGGTTCATTTTGTTCGATTTGGTGCAATTCAGTTCAATTAAATTAATTTATATTCAACCAGGTATGTTTCATTAGTTTCATTTTTTATTTCTCAATTATGCTTTATTGAAGTCATTTTTGATTAGTTTCAGTCAGTTTGGTTACATTATTTTCAGTTTGGTTCAGTTTCATCTTTTTCAAAACCATTCGGTTTAGTTCCACTCTACTCAATTTGGAATGATGATGTTTCATTTAGTTCTTATCATATTAGCATGTTTTTTATTAGGGTAGTTCATTTGACTGGAAATTTTTGTATCATATCCATATTAGCATGTTTTTGGTTTTTGCAATTCAACTGACTAGTGTGTTGGGTAGGTTGGGGGTGTAGGTTGGGGGCTATTTGTAACAGCCCGAGATTTTATGAAAAATATTCTTTAATTCACTAATGTCTTGTGTTATACTCTACACCAAAAGGAGCTTTCACAACACGCATCATTGACTTGCCTTGCATTACACGCAATCGCAACCTTCCTCGATAGCGTGTGTAGTACGCAATACTAAGTTTCACGAAAAAACGATATGCTATTAAAATATTATTAAAACTAGCCGTTATGAATAGTAATAACCACTTTTTAAATTTTAGCAATTTTAGCTCTCAAAATGGACTTCATTTTTGGATTCGGAGTATCGAATTTAGCCTAAGGTGAAATTTTGGTACTTTTCGGATAACTTTCATATTCTGATGAATAGTGAAAATTACTAAATTATAATTAAAAACAACTTTTTTAATCAAAATAATTAATAGTGATAAATCATTAATTTGAGTGGTTTTAAAGTATATTTAGAATATATTTTTACAATTTAATACAATGTTGTTCATTGGATGTAATTTCACATTTAAACCAGACATAATCAAGTTTCAATCTTTTGATAGATATTGTTTCTTAAAATCACGCTATTTGTTTTAACAGCGGGATTTAATTATAAAATTAATTAATGAAATTTCTATGTTATGAATTTGGTAAAATAGACTTCATTTTTGAATTTGGAATATGAAATATAGCTTAGGATGAAATTTTGGCATTTTTCTGAAAACTTTCAATTTTTGATGAATAGTGAAATCACTGAGTGGTAGGTTAAAAACTGAATTTTGCATAAAACTTAATTTTACCGCTTCTGTGAATGGAATTTCAAAAATCCGAGAGACAAAGTTGATGTTAGTAAGTAAATTTGGTTCAATGAGATGAAAATAATTTTTGGTGAATAGTAACTTTTTACTTTTATTTACCACGGTTAATAGTAAATAGGGTAACTAAGGGTAAATATGATATTAATATTACCCTAACACATGTCCTAATTCTATTGGATAAGTGTAATTCGACCAAAAACAACCTTATGAATATAATATGACCATTTAGGCCCACTTGGATTAGATTATGACATTTAATATTATTTTATTTAATGAATAGTTAAAATAGTTAAAATCAAAGTTTAATAACTTAAACATTTTTAATATGGGGTTATACATAAGATAAATTCGACTATAAATATTCATTAGAAAGCTAAAAGGAATTCCTACATAATTATATTTTATTTATAATTTTTAGACCTTAAATAAATTAATGATGCAGTAATTACCCTTTTAAGGAAATATTAACATAATTGATGTTATAAATGCTCAAATGAATGTAATTTGAGACTTTTTATGAATTCCACTAATTTTCTAGGTTACTATGATATATTAGTGTTGATTTAATCAATTTGGTTTGAACATATAATTCTGTTATGACTTTCAAAAAAATCAAATATCAAATAGTGTCAAAATTGACACAAAATAGTTTTTAAATCAAATATTATATTATTAATTGTTATTTTATTCCTAAAAATCTAATGTTCGGCCAAATGACTTAGATAAGGATATATGTATTAATAATATACAATCTGGGGTTCGTTTGGCATGTTATAGTAAGTGTATTAACCATATAGTCAAAGAAAACAAAAAGACACGGTAAAAGTTAAATTATTTAACTTAGAGTTAAATATAATTGATAAGGTTAAAATAATACTCTAAACTTGTCTAAATCCTATTGGTTGATAGGATTTCGACCCATCCCCACTTTAGCTTCGAAATAAGACCCTTTGGAACCATTATAAACCGATTTTGACATTAATATAAAATAATATTTTGAGGTATTCCTAAGGTGCCCCTCTCCTCCCTTATAAAAGGACACCTCCTCCCCCTCCTCCTCACACCAATTTGAGCACTCAAGCTCGGCCAACCCCTGACAAAATCTCTTCTCCACTTCCCTAGCAAAATTCTAGAGGTTCTGGTCTTCCTCAAAGACCAATTTTAGTGCCCTAAGAGGAGGTCTCAAAGAGGCTCTTCAAAGAAGAGGTAATTACCGTTACCAATTCTTTCATCTTTATTTCTTCTTCCACTTCTTCTTCTAAGGTTGTTTCATTATGAAGTAATAACATCAGTATCACTCATATGTTGATATGTTATTATAAGTATGAAACAACCCTATTTCACCATCTATCCATCCTACAGAAAAAGAAATCACCGCGTGTGCGTACGTACGGAATACCGTCTCCACGCCGTGGTGTAATCTATTTTCCACCACCACCTTACATGGATGGGTATAATGGTGTAAAGAATAACTATACATAGTTATTAAAACATCATATTGATTCTGATATATTGTATAATCTACTCCAATTCAATTCAATATTTATGGAAATGATATCATCGCTCGTGCGTACGTACGGACTACCGTCTCCACGACGCGATGAGATTCATTCTCCATGTTAACCATTTAAGAATGATTATAAAGTATATATAAGAAATATTAATGAAATATATGACATTATAAAGCTACTGGATTTATGTATATATATATATATGTATGTCATCTACTTACTTCCATTCAGGACAATAAGGAAAGGAAAACAGCGTTCATGCGTACGTACGGACTACCTCTCCATGAACGGTGTTTTTCATTTCATTTATCTATCTATTATATATATATATATATACTGAATATATATGATATATAAATCATATTTTATATTCTGGAATTAAGTAAATCATGATATAAGTAATAATAATGTCAAGAACAACAAGTCAAAACACCTACGATAAATGAAACGATTTTACCCAAAACGCTTCTTTAACATGGAATTTACAAAAGAACGGGTAATATAATGTCATAAGTGAACCATATATGATATAATAACAATGAATATGATTCTGTAATAAGTCAATGACATTATTTAAATCATTATACAGGACGTTCGGACACATACGAAGCAAATCGGACCTAAGGTAAGGGAAAATATCACAATCTCATTTTTATCCGAGATTGTTTTTACTTTGGCATTTACTGGGGTGTATTTTATTATACACATCCATGTTTCCTCAATATGTAATATTATTTCCATCCACCTACAATTGTTTAAATCCAATTTTACCCTTCGATGAGTTTTTAGTAAAGGATATGAAAGGAATCTTTTTTCGTTTTTTCGTACGAGGTACTTTTTGACTTTTCCGACAAAAGTACGAAGAATGTTTTTTTTTAACTTATACGGCATGAATGGATTTTTAAAACATTATTTCCAAGAAGCTTCATTTACAAGTTTTCAAGTTTATTTTTAATCAAATTCTTTTAGTTTAAAGTTGTATGACATGTTATGAAAGAAAAAATGTTTTTGAAGTAGAAAGGATATTTTCCTCAAGAATGAAGTTCAAGTATTTTATCAAAATTATTTTCCATCTAAGATAATAAAAAGGGTTCTGTTTTTATCCCTATTATTACATGGATTTGATTATGTTGTGATGGAAATATTTTTATGAATTCCTTTATCTTATATGAATTGTTTTATGATGTCATTTTGCTTAAGAATCCCATTTTTATTACATGGGTTACGCTATGATGTATGGTTTATGATTATGTGGCACACATAAGAAAGGATTCATTGTAAGATGGGTGGGACCTATATCTCCCTCCAATGCATTGGGTAAAGATTTTATATCTCATGAGATAGACATGGCTGGAATGGTAGGTTATACTGGTTCAGTGAAACAGGACTGAAACGAGGGTTACTCGATTCAGAAAGGGACTTTGTCCACTAAGATAGTCTTGGCAATGAGTCTTGACTAACAAGAAATGATTCTATATGATTATGTGTGAATGCCACAAAGTTTTATGTTTTAAGTTATGATTATTGTGATTACATTTCACTACCATGATTTATCCCATGTTATGAAATTATGCTCTCTTTTGCAGGTTATGATTTCCAAAATGTTATGTTCTTATGAATACGATGTGATTGATATTTCTTTTGTTTACACTTATTGAGCATTTGATCTCACCCTTTTATGTTTTATTCTCCCCAGGATATAAAGAAAGGTTTTAGGTAAAAAAAAGGAATATCTTTATGGGAGATGTTGAAGATCTTTCACCACGATTAGAAGATTTTATTCCGAGTTTCCAAAGACACTAAAATATTACGATCCTTGTGTGTGTGTTTTTGTTATATACTAAGTATTCCGCAAAAGTAATGTAAAATCCATGTACGTCAAGCTTCGGGTCTCTACAGTTGTTATCAAAGGGAAGGTTTAGTCAACCTTTGGAAACTAGGATGCGAAAACGTTAGTGAGATCCCTAGAGATATTTCTAAGGTATTTTTAGGGATGTCCCTAAGGTTAAGTATACGTATAGGTTATAGTACTAGAATTATGCTAACGATCATGGAATTATACCTAAGATGTTAGATATTAAAGGTACTCCCCCTTTATTATGTTGTTTCCCTAGCATGATTTTTGCCTCTCACACTATTCTTTTTGGGTTTTAGACGATGGCTGGAACCCGGAGGAACCGTGTTGATCAATGCAATGGACAATGCAATGATTGTCCTCCTGAACAAACAAATGTTATGGGAGATGGAGTGAAAAATCTTATTTCTATACTTACACAAGCTATGAATCATTCTGGACATCCAAATGAGCAGAGAAGGGAACAATATTCTATTGAGTCCTTCATGAGGCAATGTCCACCTTCTTTCAGTGGGTCTTCTGATCCACTTGTTGCTGAACAATGGATCAGTACCACTGAAAAGATATTTTCAGTTCTTTAATGTTCTGAACATGATAAAGTCATCTTAGCAGTATATCGTTTGGAAGGTGAAGCTGATCAATGGTGGAATCTTATCAAGAATACAAGGCAAAGAGATGAAATTGAGTCCATGGAATGGGACGAGTTCAAGAACTTATTTTTCAATAAGTACTTCCCTCGTATTCTTCGAACAAAGATGGAGAAGGAGTTTCTTGAACTAAAGCAAAAGGATGATGAATCTGTTGGTATATACGAAGCGAATTTAACAAGACTTGCAAGGTATGCATCTGGCATTATCATCCAACCTGAAAGTAAAGTTGATCGATTTTTCAGTGGCTTAAAACCAAGTCTTCGAAGGGCATTAGCTATAAGAGACTTCAATAGCTATGAAGAAATTGTTCGTTGTGCTATCAAGGTAGAAATGGAAGTTGGTGTTACATATCCATCTCATGGTTTTGACAAGAAACGAAAGATGGAGTTCAAGGAGAAATCTCATAATAATGGTGAAAAGAAGATGAATGTTTCCTTATGCACAAAGTGTGGAAAGAAGCATGGTGGAGATTGTCTTAAAGGGACTAGAAAATGTTTTAAGTGTGGAAAAGAAGGTCATCGAGCAGCTGAGTGTCGAAGTAATGGAAAAAGGGTTTCTAATGATGTGAATAAAGCAAACACTGCAGAGAACGCACCACCAACACTTCAATGCTTCAAGTGCAAGGAAATGGGGCATTATGCTAATAAATTCCCTAATCCAAGGGTTAGTGATGATCACCATGAGCAACCACTGAAGTCAAAGGACAAAGGGAAGTCACATGCGATCACTATTGGCAATGTTGAATATGACAACAATGTGGTGGAATGATTAAGTGTTTATGTAATTGGATTCCAAAATAATGTTGTATCATTGAGTATTGCAATATTTATTGATGTGGTATTCAAAGTGATTGAGATATTTTTTGGAAATAAGATGATATGCGAGAAAATGAAATGTTTAATAGTATTCATGAGCTCATGATTGATATAAGGACTAAGTGATATCATGGTTTGAGTATATAGAATTTTGAGGATTTTGGTATGTGGAAAGTGTTAACTTTAAACTGCATTCATGTTTTCACTAAGGTATTCAAGAGAATACATGATTAAGGACTTTGAATGTTTGGAATGTGACCAATAAGACATATCTTATGATATATGGGGATCAACGATGGTATTAAATCTCTGGTAATCGTTTTCACTATGTTATGAGAGTGGACTGCAGCATTATGGGTAAGCCTAAAGAATGGAATGGATTATGTTGGAATAAGTTAGTATTGTTTAAGGATAGAAGTTTTGTTTCTCGATATTATTGATGGGATGTTATAATAATATAGTTTTAGAAAAAGGACAACCTGCAGGACGGGCGACAGCCCATCGCGTCGGACAAGGCTGTGGGAATCGAACCCACAACCGAAGTGCGACTGGCCTTTATCGCCTACCATTGGCCTACAGGAAGTCCCTGTTTAGTAGAAACTAGTTTTATTATATTAAGCAGTATGATATATGAAATATAAATCCATTTTAGGAACCATATGTGATTAATCTCACTATAGATCGACTTATGTATATAATTTTTGCTAACCTTTTGTTTGAGACAGATGGAATGACCCGTCATTCTATCACATGATCTGCTAACACTTCCCGAATAACAAATTCAACTTCATTTATTTAAGAGATGAAGTGGAAATTGTTCAAGGCATGAACAACAGTGAGATTGTACCAAAATAAAGAAAGTATTTATTCTAATTCAAATTTTCAACTTTAGGGAAATGATCTTGAAAACCAAAAATGTTGTCCTAGTGATCTTATACCTGATGAATCAGATGGTACCTTAGATCATCACAAATTTATGGATTTGTGATTTACTGGATTTTCCATAGCCATGTTCTCTACCACTCTCCATCAGAACATGATGGTTAGATTTCTCTTCCATATCCATATTTTCACCTATGTGGAAACCCAGTGATTAGTTTATTTGGGTAATCGTTACATTTCATACTTTAGTTTTTAAAGCCAAGTTTTGGTATTCCTTTTTACGATGTGGGTTTCTATTAAAGAAACTTTCGAATAGTAAACCATTTATAACCCCGACGAATTTCGAGGGCGAAATTCATTTTAAGGGGGGTAGAATGTAACAGCCCGAGATTTTATGAAAAATATTCTTTAATTCACTAATGTATTGTGTTGTACGCTACACCAAAAGGAGCTTGCACAACACGCATCCTTGACTTGCCTTGCATTACACGCAATCGCAACCTTCCTCGATAGCATGTGTAGTACGCAATACTAAGTTTCACGAAAAAATGATATGCTATTAAAATATTATTAAAACTAGCCGTTATGAATAGTAATAACCAATTTTTAAATTTTAGAAATTTTAGCTCTCAAAATGGACTTCATTTTTGGATTCGGAGTATCGAATTTAGCCTAAGGTGAAATTTTGGTACTTTTCGGATAACTTTCATATTCTGATGAATAGTGAAAATTACTAAATTATAATTAAAAACAACTTTTTTAATCGAAATAATTAATAGTGATAAATCATTAATTTGAGTGGTTTTAAAGTATATTTAGAATATATTTTTACAATTTAATACAATGTTGTTCATTGGATGTAATTTCACATTTAAACCAGACATAATCAAGTTTTAATCTTTTGATAGATATTATTTCTTAAAATCACGCTATTTGTTTTAACAGCGGGATTTAATTATAAAATTAATTAATGCAATTTCTATGTTATGAATTTGGTAAAATAGACTTCATTTTTGAATTTGGAATATGAAATATAGCTTAGGATGAAATTTTGGCATTTTTCTGAAAACTTTTAATTTTTGATGAATAGTGAAACCACTGAGTGGTAGGTTAAAAACTGAATTTTGCATAAAACTTAATTTTACCGCTTATGTGAATGGAATTTCAAAAATCTGAGAGACACAGTTGATGTCAGTAAGTAAAATGTGGTTCAATGAGATGAAAATAATTTTTGGTGAATAGTAACTTTTTACTTTTATTTACCACGGTTAATAGTAAATAGGGTAACTAAGGGTAAATATGATATTACTATTACCCTAACACATGTACTAATTCTATTGGATAAGTTTAATTCGACCAAAAACAACCTTATGAATATAATATGACCATTTAGGTCCACTTGGATTAGATTATGACATTTAATATTATTTTATTTAATGAATAAATAAAATAGTTTAAATCAAAGTTTAATAACTTAAACATTTTTAATATGGGGTTATACATAAGATAAATTTGACTATAAATATTCATTAGAAGGCTAAAAGTATTTCCTACATAATGATATTTTATTTATAATTTTTAGACCTTAAATAAATTAATGATGCAGTAATTACCCTTTTAAGGAAATATTAACATAATTGATGTTATAAATGCTCAAATGAATGTAATTTGAGACTTTTTATGAATTCCACTAATTTTCTAGGTTACTATGATATATTATTGTTGATTTAATTAATTTGGTTCGAACATATAATTCTGTTATGACTTTCAAAAAAATCATATATCAAATAGTGTCAAATTTGACACAAAATAGTTTTTAAATCAAATATTATATTATTAATTGTTATTTTATTCCTAAAAATATAAGGTTCGGCCAAATGAATTAGATAAAGATATATGTATTAATAATATACAATTTGGGGTTCGTTTGGTATGTTATAGTAAGTGTATTAACCATATAGTGAAAGAAAACAAAAAGACACGGTAAAAGTTAAATTATTTAACTTAGAGTTAAATCTAATTGATAAGGTTAAAATAATACCCTAAACTTGTCTAAATCCTATTGGTTTATAGTATTTCGACCCATACCCACTTTAGCTTCGAAATAATACCCTTTGGAACCATTATAAACCGATTTTGACATTAATATAAAATAATATTTTGAGGTATTCCTAAGGTGCCCCTCTCCTCCCTTATAAAAGGACACCTCCTCCCCCTCCTCCTCACACCAATTTGAGCACTCAAGCTCAGCCAACCTCTGCCAAAATCTCTTCTACACTTCCCTAGAAACATCCTAGAGGTTCTGGTCTTCCTCAAAGACCAATTTTAGTGCCCTAAGAGGAGGTCTCAAAGAGGCGCTTCAAAGAAGAGGTAATTACCGTTACCAATTCTTTCATCTTTATTTCTTCTTCCACTTCTTCTTCTTAGGTTGTTTCATTATTCAGTAATAACATCAGTATCACTCATATACTGATATGTTATTATAAGTATGAAACAACCCTATTTCACCATCTATCCATCCTACGGAAAAAGAAATCACCGCGCGTGCGTACGTACGGAATACCGTCTCCACGCCGTGGTGTAATCTATTTTCCACCACCACCTTACATGGATGGGTATAATGGTGTAAATAATAACTATAAATAGTTATTACAACATCATATTGATTCTGATATATTTTATAATCCACTCCAATTCAATTCAATATTTATGGAAATGATATCATCGCTCGTGCGTACGTACGGACTACCATCTCCACGACGCGATGAGATTCATTCTCCATGTTAACCATTTAAGAATGATTATAAAGTATATATAAGAAATAATAATGAAATATATGACATTATAAAGCTACTGTATTTATGTATATATATATATATATATATATGTATGTCATCTACTTACTTCCATTCAAGACAATAAGGAAAGGAAAACAGCGTTCATGCGTACGTACGGACTACCTCTCCATGAACGGTGTTTTTCATTTCATTTATCTATCTATTATATATATATATATACTGAATATATATGATATATAAATCATATTTTATATTCTGGAAGTAATTAAATCATGATATAAGTAATAATAATGTCAAGAACAACAAGTCAAAACACCTACGATAAATGAAACGATTTTACCCAAAACGCTTCTTTAACATGGAATTTACAAAAGAACGGGTAATATAATGTCATAAGTGAACCATATATGATATCATAACAATGAATATGATTCTTAAATAATTCAATGACATTATTTAAATCATTATACAGGAGGTTCGGACACATACGAAGCAAATCGGACCTAAGGTAAGGGAAAATATCACAATCTCATTTTTATCCGAGATTGTTTTTACTTTGGCATTTACTGGGGTGTATTTTATTATCCACATCCATGTTTCCTCAATATGTAATATTATTTCCATCCACCTACAATTTTTTAAATCCAATTTTACCCTTCGATGAGTTTTTAGTAAAGGATATGAAATGAATCTTTTTTCGTTTTTCGTACGAGGTACTTTTTGACTTTTCCGACAAAAGTACGAAGAATGTTTTTTTTAACTTATACGGCATGAATGGATTTTTAAAACATTATTTCCAAGAAGCTTCCTTTACAAGTTTTCAAGTTTATTTTTAATCAACTTCTTTTAGTTTAAAGTTGTATGACATGTTAAGAAAGGAAAAATGTTTTTGAAGAAGAAAGGATATTTTCCTCAAGAATGGAGTTCAAGTGTTTTATCAAAATTATTTTCCATCTAAGATAATATAGGGTTCTGTTTTTATCCCTATTATTACATTTATTTGATTATGTTTTGAGGGAATTATTTTTATGAAGTCATTTACCTTATATGATTTTTTTTATGATGTCATGATGTTTCAAGAATCCCATTTTTGTTATATGTGTTATGTGATGATGTATGATTTATGATTATGTGGCACACATAAGAAAGGATTCATTATAAGATGGGTGGGACCTATATCTCCCTCCAATGCATTGGGTAAAGATTTTATATCTCATGAGATAGACATGGCTGGAATGGTAGGTTATATCGGTTCAGTGAAACAGGTCTGAAATGAGGGTTACTCGATTCAGAAAGGGACTTTGTCCACTAAGATAGTCTTGGCAATGAGTCTTGACTAACAAGAAATGATTCTCTATGATTATGTGTGAATGCCACAAAGTTTCATGTTTTAAGTTATGATTATTTTGATTACATTTCACTACCATGATTTATCCCATGTTATGAAATTATGCTCTCTTTTGCAGGTTATGATTTCTAAAATGTTATGTTCTTATGAATACGATGTGATTGATATTTATTTTGTTTACCCTTACTGAGCATTTGAGCTCACCCTTTTATGTTTTCTTCTCCCCAGGATATAAAGAAAGGTTTTAGGTAAAAAAAGGAAGATCTTTATGGGAGATGTTGAAGATCTTTCACCACGATTAGAAGATTTTATTCCGAGTTTCCAAAGACACTAAACTATTACGATCCTTGTGTGTGTGTTTTTGTTATGTACTAAGTATTCCGCAAAAGTAATGTAAAATCCATGTACGTCAAGCTTCGGGTCTCTACACTATTCGGAGGGGGGGTCTGTTGAGGAGGGGGTGTAAGAATTGGGGGGGCTTTCAAGGGCTAGGGGGTGTCCAGGGGGAGGGGGTGTGCAGTGAGGCGGGGGAAGGGGGTGTAAGGTGCAGGGGTGGGGTGCAAGGTGCAGGGGGTAGGGGTGGGGCAGGGGAGGTGTGCAGGAGCATGGGGTGGGGGTCCTGGTGCAGGGTGGGGAGGGGGTGTGCAGTGAGGAGGGGGCAGGGGGATCAAGGTGCAGGGGGGTGGAGGTGGGGTGCAAGGTGCAAGGGGGTGGGGTGCAGGGCATGGGGCAGGGAAGGTGTGCAGGAGCAGGGGGTGAGGGTGCTGGTGTAGGGTGGGGAGGGGGCTGTCTAGGGGGAGGGGAGGGGTGTGCAGTGAGGAGGGGGCATGGGGTGCAAGGTTCAGGGGGTGGGGTGCAAGGTGCAGGGGGTGGGGCAGGGGAGGTGTGCAGGAGTACGGGTGGGGGTGCTTGTGTAGGGTGGGGGAGCTATGGGTGGGGGGAGGGGGTGAGTTGGTAGTGTCCTCCCAACAACCAGCATGGCGAACTGTGCTTGGATTTTTTATGCAATGGAAAGGTATATAGACACGGTTTTAAATCATGGCTAAAGCCCTATAGCCACGGTTTCATGAACTGTGGCTGGTATTGGCGTGGCTATAGGGCTATAGCTACTTTTGGAGCCATGGATTTAGGGATATAGCCACTGTTCGAACTGTGGCTAAAAGGCTATTTCCACGGTTTCAAATCCTGGATATAAGCTCTGACCTATATCCACACCAATACTAGCCACAGTTCATGAAACTGTGGCTATAACCTATTGCCATGGTTTTTGGGCCTATAGCCACAGTTTAGAACCGTGGCTATAGCTTAAATTTCTAGTAGTGGGGGATTCACTTTAAAACATTATTCCAACGCTACCGAGAAACTAACAACCATAACCATACCAAGCAATAAATAAAACCAAAATGCAGTCCCACTACACAATAACCCAAAACTAGACTTGTAGTACCATTTCTCATCCCAGTTCAAATCCTGCAAACTTTCATTCTTCAAAGTGATACAACCCATCCCTTCTCTCAAAACCCATCCATGCAGCCCCAATGCCCAAACAAATCCCCAATGCAGTGCTACTGCATAATGAGTCCATAACCACCACACAGTCCCACTGCATGAGGTCATTTCACAACCACAAAACAACATAAAAAAAGTTCAACTACCTACAAGTTCATCCATTCAACAAACAATCAATCTATCAGACTAAGCAACCAACACATCCCCCTTTACCACCCCACATATCAATCCCACAAAACCCATACCAAAAAAAAATCACATAACCAAAAAAATCAAACCAAGCCTTTTTCATGTTTAACTAACATGGGTTCTTTAATTTCCACTAGAATATAACTTGGTTGATCATATAATAGGTTTGATACTGGGGCATTTCTTTATTTAATCGAGTTTATGTGATTAATCATATTTCATGTTACATTTGCACATCAATACATCACAATAAAACAGATCACCACCAATACACAAGAAAGTACCACCAACAACCATTATTTTCAAAAGGAATACTTCCAAAACATCCATAAAAGAATCAAATAAAACAAAATAAAAAATCTGACCAACATCAAACCACACCCTGCTGATTATTTTATTTTTGCAAGTTATATTTTGATCATTTTATGTCCTTGTTTAATTTTAATTTTAAGAAGAGTATCAATATTTTCCTCATAAGGAACCATAAATATTCCCACCCTCATGATTCATAATTAAAATAAGTAAAATAAAAATCCCTACTTGGATGATCAAAGATCCAAGTTCCTTCTTGCACCAAGAATAAGGGATGGCCTGGCTCATAGGAAGAACTCCATGGTTGGGCAGGAAGGGCTCCAGCATGGACACTTGACTCCTCTCAGGAGGAAGTCTCTAAGAACATAAATAGAAACTAAAATCAAGAAAGAAGAGAGGATCTCAACTTATGAAGTGGCCAGAGAGAAAATTTCAAAATACTTAAAAGTTGGATCATGGTTTGACCACGCGGCTTAGTGGTTTCACACGTTGGAATTGATTGAGATTTAATAATTCCCATCGGAAACAGTGGATATAAATCAGAGGATGGTTGTGAGTTGATAGATTAACCATAAATGGATAAAAACACGTAACAGTGGAAAAATTGGTAAAATTGGGAAAAACATGAAATGAGTCACTGATGGGTGAGTCACCAATGCTAAGCTACCAACACTATGGCCTAACGACCCAATGACCTACTGATGCCTCAACCTACCCACGCCCTAGCCTATTGATGCTGATACACCAACACTAAGAAACCAATAGGTGAGCTAATGAAGTTACCTACCATCACCTCGACCTACTGACACAAATTACCTCAACTCATCATTACCAATTCCCTTGACTAACCAATTTTGACACCCATTGACTCACTGATACCGACCCCCCTTGACTCATCGATGTCAATGTCCCTAGACTCACCAATTCCAAAGCCCTCGAATCACCGATGTCGATGCACCTCGAATCACTGATGCACTAACATGTAGACATACTGACATGATGATGCAATAACATGCTGACGCACTGACATGCCGACACACTGACATTCCGACACACTAACATGTTGACGCACTAACATGATGACGCACTGACATGATAATGCACTGACATGCTGATGCACTGACATGACCACGCACTGACGTACCAATATACATATATGAAATTTGGAAAACTCATGAAATGAGCCACTGACAGCTCCTAGAACACATCAACACTGGATTTCCACAAAAGAAGGGCTTGGGGAAATTTTGATTTATTACATGAGATACCTCTCAAACTGTTCTCATCAATGAGAATTTTGAAACCAACCTAGAAAAAAAAAGAGGTCCGAAAAACCATCCCTTAAGATACCACTCAGGAGTAAACCACCCTATTTTGTTCGAAAACTAGAGTGAAAACCTCGACATCCAAGTACACCTCCTTGACATATATCTCATTAAAAACTATAGAATAACTACCGATCCTCTCCCTCAAGTAAGCACACAACCACCAAAAGTCACATTATCCAGACACATGGATTAACTTTGGGTGGCACTAAATCACCCGCACGGGTTTAATTGCATCTGCATTAATGCATCTTGATTAGGGATCAGGTCCTCCTCTCTACATAGTCAAGAATTTTCACAAAAATTTAGAGAACATGGACACAACTTATTATACAGCAAGCGAGGTAAAACATTACATCATAAAAAAGGCACAGAGCAAGAACAATATCAGAACATTGAAAATATCTAGGTACTAGACTTTCATTTGTGCCTCTCATTCCCAGGTACTCTCCTCGTGGCCACCATGCCTCCATAACACACGAACTAAGGGAATTGTTCTTCAATGAAGCACATTCCCCAAACGATCCTCGATTCTCACCGGTATCTCCACAAATTTCATATCGCCCTCGATATCCAACTCCCCCTAGTCTAGGACATGCGATTCATCTGGTAGATATTGCAGGATCTAGGAGACATGAAAGATGTTTTGAATCTTCTCCAACCATGGTGGTAACGCCAACTGATATGCCACCTTTCTAACTCATCCTAACACCTAGAAAGGTCTGATGAACATGGGATAAATCTTACTCCCCCACCAAACCTCCATTGTCCAATACAATGATAGACCTTCATGAAAACATGGTCCCCTACCTCAAAATCCAAAGGTCTCCTCCTATGATCATCATACAGCTTCTACCGGTCCTGATCTTCCTTCATCCATTCATGCAAAATCTAAACCTTCTCTACCATTCCCTGCACCATTTTTGGGCCTAGAACACATGCCTCCGCAACCTATGTCTAGCACATGGGAAAACGACATGGTCTTTTATACAAGGATTCGAAGGGTTCTAGGACAATGGTAGAGTGATATCTACTATTGTAAGAAAAATCCACCAGGGGCAAGTTTCATACCCACGATCCTCTGAAGTCCCAAAAACACACCAGCATCATGTCCTCCAATTTTTGGATGGTCCTCTCTGTCTTCCCATCCATATGAGGGTGGAAATTCGGGCTAAGGTGTAGATGGGTTCCAAAAGCACACTCTAATCCCTTTCGGACTCATGAAGTAAAGCGTGTATCCTGATCCAAAATTATGGATCTTGGAACTCCATGTAGACGTACCACTTCACCAACGTACCTTTGTGTTAAGGCATCCACTGTGATCGTCTCCTTAATCACTAAGAAGTGAGCTGACTTCGTCAAACGATCCACCACTACACAGATGGCATCATAGCCTCTGTCATCCCTGGGTAGTCCTATGATGAAATCCATCAATACATCATCCCACTTCCACTCAGGAATGTATAAGGGATGCCACAGACCACCCGGAACATGGTGTTCAGCCTTCACCTATTGACACACTAGGCACCTTACCAAAAACTATGCCACTTACCGCTTCACTCCATGACAAAAAAAACTAACCTCTCTAGCCCTGGTACGTCAAGAAGACTCATGTACATACTTCCCAGGGTGAATTATGGAACACACTGAGAACACCTTCGCACATCGCAACCAGGACAAACAGCTTCCCATGGAACAACATCTGATTCTGACTATCCTCTGACTATCCCTCCGGAGCATCACCCTGGCCAATGCGATCATGCATCACTTCAGCCTCTGATTCTACCCACTGAGACTCCTCCACTTGTTGTACCAAGGAAGACTACACTATCATATGAAACAGATAGCCTCTAACTTCTTCCACTATCAACCCATTATGTAAGGTATCCAACTACTCCATTGCCCTCTAGGAATCTACAGACTTCTAAAATATATTCTCTTGTGACTTCTTTCTCAAGGCATCGGCCACCACAATCCCCTTTCCTAAGGTGTAAGAGATTTTGAAGTTGTAGTCCTGAGGAAACTCCATCCACGTTCACTACTGTAAGTTATGTTCTCACTGGGATAAGAGAAGATATACCTCAATCTCTTGTGATCAATGAAGACCGCAAAGCATTCCCCGATGATTTAATGCAATCACAACATCATCATGAACACAACTGCTACAAGTTCCAGGTCGTGGGTGGAATAGTTACATTTGTGAGGATGTAACTACCTAGACCCATAAGACATCATTCCTCACTACTGCATCATCACACACCCGAAGCCTAGACTGGAAGCATCACAGAACACATTTAATGTCACCCTTTCTTATGGAACCCTCAGCACTGGGGAACTTACCAGCTTCCCTTTCAGATTACTAAAAGATTTTTAACACTTCTCACTCCATAAAAGTCATGGACTCTCCTAGTAAAATCTATCAAAGGTTCTTCAACTCAAGAGAATTCGGATATGAAAATTCAGTTCTAACCTTCCAGACCTAGGAAACTACGAACCTCTTCCACATTCTTGGGTGATACCCAATAAACAACCACTTCGACCAGCAATGGGTCCATTGTTATTCCTTTCTGAGACTCCACATGTCTATGTAAGTGCACCTATCGTTTCCATAACTTTCACTTGGGAAACTTCCTGCAGAGCTGGTGATGTCAGAGGACCTCCAAATCTATCCTTAGATGCTCAACGTGATCATCCTCCAACCATGAGTAGATCAGGATGTCATCGATGAACATGACCGTGAACTGGTCCAGATACTCATAGAAAACATAGTTCATTATACCCATGAACATAGCAGGTGTGTTTGTAACACCAAATAGCATGAACATGAACTCAAAGTGCACATACCTACTCCTAAAAGCAGTTTTGGGATTTCAACCTCTTTCACTCTCAACTAGTGATATCCAGGCCACGGGTCGATCATATAGAACCAACTTTCTCCCTTCAGCAGGAAAAAAGTTTGTCAATCCTTGGGTGGGGGTAATGGTTCTTGACCATCACCTGATTCAGTCTCTAGTAGTATATGCATAGCCTGAGACCATCATCTACCTTCATTGTAAATAATAACGGAGCACCCTATGGAAACTCACTTGGTCAGATAAAAACCTTCTTCATCAGGTCATCAACCTGAATCCACAACTCCTACAACTCAAAAGGCTATATCTAATATGGATCCATCAAAATCGAATGGGCACCATTTGTATGTCTAGTACAAACTCAACTCTGCATCGAGGGGGTAGAGTCACAACCTTTTCTGGGAAGACATCCGAGAACTCACTAAAAATCCCACAAACTTCCACCATCTCTATGTCTTCTGATTCTACTGACATCTTGGATAACAAAGAAAGAAGGGGCTCCACACATTGGCTACCCTCCAAGAAACACCGCTCACCGATGAAAGCTACATGTTGGCCACCCATATCAGAGAACATGATCGTTCTCCAGAAGCAGTCGCTAATAGCATGCATGGACAAAATCCACTAGATGCCAAGGATGACATAATTTGGCTAAATATTTAGTAGAAATAGATCCCCACTTGACTGATGCGACCCCAACAATAGTCTACATTCTCAACAAACATCAAATAGATTGGTCCGACCTCCAACTGGCGCACTCAACACCACCGGCATGGAAAGTCTCTCTACGTATAGACCCAATGAATGGGCTAGACTAGGTGAAACAAAAGAGTGTGAAGCTCCTGAATCAAACAAGGCATAGAAAAGAGTACTAAACAGACTGATCGTACCTTGAAAAACTTCTATCCCCACTGGAATTGGTACCTCTGTGGCATGCAATTGCCCACGGCCAACCCCTCTTCCACTCAGCTATCAACCACCTCCCCAACAACACCTTGGTAGAGGTCTCTGAGTGTCGCCCTGAGTTTGGCCTCCTCCAGCACCATCCACCCTTGGTGGAGCGAGAGCTCGCTAGCCCTGCAACTGGAAGGGCCTAGTTGGAAACTGTTGCTGCTGAGGTGGGAATTCAAACTTCACACCCCCACTGTACTACACTCGGATAGGGAACTGATTCCAAAGATTCCCATTGCTTCCATAGATAAATAACCTTGGTCCTAGGCCCATGGTAATAGGGCGAGGACTGAGAGATCGGAATAGGAACTGTTGAGACCTACTCCCCAATGGCCGAAACTTGGAAGGCCTTGATGTCATAGACCTGCTTTTGACGGCCTTTCCCTTCGACGAACTGAACTGGCTACCCTCTTGTATCACACCACATATATTGTGCATCCTCTTCCCTACTTCATCCTTTTTCCGAACCTCCAAGTATGTTGGTAGAGTGAAGGGAGTAACAACATACTGAAGAGAAGTCCAGAGTGCCTATTCCAAGTACCTTGCCCGTAACTCCTCATCTGGAAATAAGTCTTGAGAAAAACGAAGGAGATCCTTGAACTTGATCCCTAGTTCCCTCACTGAAATACTCCCTTATTAGAGGGTGAGAGTATCCTGCATCTTCTTGACCTTCATCATGGAATAAAGGAATTCTTACCAAAACTCCTTCTAAAATTTAGTCCACAAAACCTCGGTTTTCTTCTTCTCCCAGAGATAAAGTGTCAACCCCTGACGCACCGATCCTTGAATCTAGCTCACTTCTAGAGGAACCCAGTACTTTGTCGAAGCCCGGTTCAAGCTAAAAGAGATCACTAGCTCCTCAATCCAGCTCTCTGTCTCCATGTCTAAGATGAAACCCTCGTACTTTCTTAGGGTTTCGCACTGGAAGGCACAAAGTGTCTTCTACCATTGTTCATCCTCCTCTTCTCAATAGGCCCTCCACTGATCAACCATATCAACCTGTTAGGACTCAATTTATCATACCACATGTGGATGACATCTGGGTTCCATATTTGAAAAAGAAAACAAGAAACACCTAAGCCTGAGTAGTGTATAAATTTACTTTTAAATTTTTATTTGAACTTTTTTATTTATTTAAATTCCCATAACACCCAAGACACACAAGAACACAAGTCATTATAATGCATTTTCCTTTCCTAGGTTCTCTACCCTACAATCAGTGTATCCTCCCCGAGTCACTCAGTAGGTCTATAGTCCTTGCATCGGATCATAGAGGTCCCTAAAATCCCATGTATTAGTCGGTCATCCCTGCCCTATTTCACACACCAAGATTGCCTAACACAGTTTCCCTACCATCCCATGCAATAATCACTATACCTTACCCAAGACTCCATCCTATCTCTCAACCATCCGCTCGAATATCATACTGTCATGACCCACCTTCTCCAAGATAAGGGAATGGATGGAAAAGTGCCATGCCCTTCCTTCCTCAAGGTTAAGGAGAGATAATGACCCCTCCAGTCCCACCTTCAGTAGGCCTCAGAGTGGTGACTAGCACCAAGGGTATAGAATCTCACATAAATGGAATATATTACCCATTCTATAGAACAAGATCGGGAGATAAGATGGTAAATCCCAACAACTCCAATATCTAAAGGTAAACGTAGATCCAAGAATCCATTCCCACGTGTATGTTCAAAAGTAAAGCTGATACAAAGCATAACAAAACTCCCAAATAATGTACCAAGGAAAATAAACTAAGAAACAACAACAATTTTCCTGGTGCTTGAGAGAGTAAGGTCCAACACGGTCCTCAAAGTCCTCATGGAAAAAAATAGTTTTACATACATAGGGTGATCATATAAGTATACTCAGTAGGAAGAACTAAAGATACTAGTGCACAATTGAGGGACTATAATAATGCCCCTATGAGAAAACAGTAGAACCTCAAGCACCTACCAAGGAATACTAACCAGTCCAACCTCACCAAGGCACACTCACCCAAGTAACTAAAGTCATGTAAAGTAATATTTTAATCACATCAACATCTAGGTATCCCGCATAGTTTCCACATTAGTTAATAGCTCATTCCTAACAATTTGACGTCATAATACTACCACTCTTCCCACACATAGTCCCACTACCACAACCACCCTGCACACACTTAGGCCTCAAAACACACACAACCACACCTCCAAACTCCTGTTTCAGAACAACCACCACCATGCCTAAATACACCTAGGCCAGAACAACCACCTCCATGCCTGAAGACACCTAGGACTCATCCCGAAGATACTTGGGAAAACATACATGGCCTGAAAACACCTAATCCCCTGGTCCAAAACAAACCCTTACCTGAATAATCTTGGACTATGGTAATCCTCGATCCATTATAACCCACCTGGATACTCCCAAAAAAATACAGAAGAGGGTTCGAGTAAGAAAAAGCATTAACCAACCATCCATCCTCCCACTAGGATGTTGGGAAAGACACCCACCCCCATGAAATGGTGGTGTTTGGAAAATAGTGATCAACAAGGGTGGGGTGTGTAAATAAATCACATGGAACTAAAATATATATATAAATAGGTAATCCAACACTCAACCCCATTATATGAGTTTCACAAGAATAGACAACAATCCCACACCATCACTGCTTTTACTACTACCCCTACATGAACAACTTTACAACATCCATAAACCCAACCTCCTTCTTATTCAGGTGCCATTAATTTATTTAAGGGTATCACTTTAAAAAATTATTCCAACACTACTGGGAAACTGACTACCATAACCATACCAGTCAATAATCACACCCAAACTACAGTCCCACTACCCAACAACACAAAACTAGACTGGTAGTCGCACTACACATCCCCGTTCAAACTTTTTCCAACTATAATTCTTCAAATTGATTCTGCCCATTCCTTCTCTCACAACCCATCCCTATAGCCCCACTGCCTAAACAAATACCAAATGTAGTCCCACAAGATAATGAGTCCATAACCACACCATAACCACATCATAGTCCCACTGCTTGACATCACTTCATGACCACAACACAACATAAATGCAGCTTAGCTACCTACAAGTTCATCCTTTCCACAATCAATCAATCTAACAGATTGAGATACCAATGCACCCCCCTATACCACCCCACATATAAAGCCCACAGAACCCATACCAGAACCCACATCACATAACCACAACCATCAAACCAAACATTTTCAAAATTTAACCGACAGGGGTTCTTTAATTTCCACTTGAATATAATCGAGGTGATCACAAAATAGGTTTTATATTGTGTTATCTCTTTATTTAACCGAGTTTATGTGATTAATCAGATTACATATTACATATGTACATAAAAACATCACAAAGAAATAGATAACCACTAGTGAACAAGAATATAACACCAATGGGCATGATTTTCAGAAGGCATACAGGCACAACATCCATAAAAGAATCAAATATAACAAAATAAAATAGGTGACCAACATCAAACCACACCCTGCACATTATTTTATTTGTGCGAGTTATCTTTTGATCATATTAAATCATTGTTTAATTCTCATTTAAAGAAGAATATCCAATAGTTCCTCATAATTAACCATTAATATACCCACCCCAATTGATGCAAAATTAAAGAGAAGAAAAAGAAAAATCCCTACTTGGATGATCAAAGATCGAAGTTCCTTCTTACGCCAAGAACAGGGGATGACGCAACACGTAGGGAGACCACCAAGGATGAGTTGGAAAGGATCTATCACAGGCGCTTGACTCATCACATGAGGAAGTCTCTAGGAACATAAAGAGAAATAAAAAGGAATAAAGAAGAGATGATCTCAGCTTAAGAAGAGTCCAGATCCTAAAATTAGGGAGGCCATTTCAAAATATGTAAAAGTCAGATCATGGTTCGACCACATGGCTTGGTGGTTTCACACATTGTAATTAATAGAGATTTAATAATTCCCCTAAAAAATAGTGGAGATAGACCAGCGGATGACTACGAGTAGATAGATTAACTATAAATACAGAAAAACACATAATAGGGGTGAAATTGGGAAAACTAGTAAAAAAATAGAAATGAGTCATCGATGGATGATTCATCAATGGGTAAGACATCGATGTTGATCTAGCGAAGCCATTGTTTACTGACCGAACGACCTACCAACACCTCGATATACTGACACCATGACCTACCGATGCTGATCCACTAACATTGAGCTACTGAAGGGTGAGCTACTGACGTGACCTATTGATGCCTCGACCAATCGACACTGATTCTCTCGACTCGCTGATACCGACACCCTCGACTCACCGATGATGACACCCCTTAAATCACCAATGTTTAATCCCCTTGAATCACCAATGCTGACTCGCCTTGACTCATCGATGCAGGCACCCTCAACTCACTGATGCTGATGCCCCTTGACTCACTGATGCAATGACATGTTGAAACATTGACTTGCCGACACACTGATATGCCAACACACTGACATGTCAATGCACTAACATGGGGACGCACTAACAGGCCGACACACTGACATGACAATGCACTGACATGTTGTTGCACTATCTTTCTGACGCACTAACATGCTAACACACTAATATGCCGATGGAAAAAATGTAAATTTGGAAAAATCTAGAAATGAGCAACTAAAAGCTCCTAGAACACTTGAACAATAGATTTTCACAAAGGGCTTGGAAAAATCCTGTTTATTACAACTATTTTAAGACAAATGTGTTTTTAAGACAAAAAATGAACTTATACTAAGATAAATTATAAAGATAATGAAAATTTTGTTAATTATATTATACCTTAATAGTGAATGAATGTGTTAAATTGAGATAAAATTCTAATTATAAATGTTTTTTTCAATGAAATGAAATGATATTTTTACAAAACATAGTACTTTTCATTATTCACTAAAAAATAATCTTTTTAGAAAAATACAAAAAAAAATACCCTAAGATAATTATGATATACAAATTTAAAAATTATAAGATTTTTATAAAATTCCATTTTTAGAAGTAGTATAAATTTATTATATTATCGTCCTACAAAAATAAAAAAAACCATTTTTAAGGAATGCATATTTTTGTATCATAAAGTGACTACTAAAAATTGGGTAATTATTTATTATACAATAATCAATAAATTTGAATATATAAAATCTTTTGATTTATTATCTTTAATATAGTTATTATTATTCATACTTTAAATTTAATGGCTAGGTTATAATGATCACATATAAATATTAATATTTTATGGTTCATTTGAGCTTGGTGTTGCCTATTGTATATTCTATGAAACATAGTATTCTTTTAAAATCATAGGGTATTAAACTCTTCCCCACCCACATTAATCCCTCAACATTTAATCTTTATCTCAGTATTTTTAAGTATTTTACATTTGAAAATCATTTTATTAAAAACTCACATCATAAAAATGGTTAATAAAACATCCTCTTAAAAATAAGAAATGGGAAATAAGAAGTTCATACTGAATCATGTATAACTAGGTTTTAAAATAGAAGAACAATAGTGATATGTGAAAATATAGACAGGGAGGAAAATTTTAATGTTCAAATAATGATATATAGTGATAGAGAACATTAATCATAAGAAATTAAATGAATATGATAAATTAAATGAAAAAAACTATAAACCAACTAGGTCTAAAAAAGAGAATAAATTCCTCTTAAAATGAAGGTAAACAGATAATATTTTTGTTTCATAGTCCTTTTACACAACTAGAAGAAATACATATTGTCATGGTTCAAAATTGTGGCAATATGCCTCAAAATCCGCCACCGTGTTAGTTAGCCTATAGTGATGGTTTAAACCATGGATATAGGTAGCTATTAAAACAGTTTAATATAGTGACCCTAACCTTTTCAACATAACATTACATGATTTTAAGCATAATAATACATCAGATCACAAGACAAGGATCGTGGAGTCTAATGTCTTTTAAGACTAGGTACATAATCAAACAAAAAAACCAACTTTTTATTTGATCTTCATAATGAGATTCTATCTTCCATTGTGCACATAAATCTGCATAGGATAACCTCAAGATAACATGAACAAAGGGATGATCTAAAATCTTAGTAAGGGAATAACCATGAGAACAAATCATTAGCACATGGGTAGAAGGCATGAAATAATGATATAAAAAGTCATGTAACATATGGAATAATAACATATAAACATGGGATCATTTAAACATGGAATCATAAAAAAGTGGAAGAAACATAAAACATGTCTTTAGTGTGGGTCAAGGCTAAATTTCAATCCTGTTTCCCATAGTAGTATGGGTCAAGGCTTACTACAAATCATGTTTCTCATAGTAGCACAAGCCAATGCTAACTGCCAAGACCATTGCACGTTTCATCTCATGAGACTTAACTTTACCCAATGCATTGGAGTGATATCTAGTCTCACCCATATTACATTTTAGGATTATGTTTTCCACGTAAATAATTATACATAACCAATCTTACATAAACATAAGGGTTACCCATGGAAAGAATTGGGTACCACAATCATGACATAAATCATAACTAAAGGGTGTATCCTGAAAGTGTACTTAAAATAAAGAAATTAGAAAATAAAAGGGATTTGATAAGGTAAAATAGGAATATATCATGTCATTTCATGTCAAACAGAAGTTAAAACATTTAGAAAATTTATTTGAGAAATTTTAGCATTAAAACTTTTTCTTGCGGTTTTAAGGAAAATAGTATAGAGCATTTAAAATAGAAAAGGGAAAAAAATTTATATAAAACCAAAAGTGAACCAAGAAGGTTTTCATAATAAAAATACTTGTTTTATAAAGACATTGGTGGATTAAAATATAAGATATAGTTCACTTTAAATCAGGTAAAAAATTCGGTAATTTACCATAAACATGTTTGCTTATCAGAAAGTACTAAGGAAAGAATCTTTTAACAAAACATGCATATCCCATAATGAGAGTGATTCAAGGGTCATGATAAATAAATTTTTAAAAACTACAAATAATTTATAATATTCACATAAATAGATAAGATAACTTCATTTTGATATAAATAAAGATAATGCAACCCGAAAGAACAAATGTAGTTCGGGTAGAATTCGTTACGGATTATCAGCATGGTATCGGGTGTACCTAAGAGGGCTTGATGAGAGATAAAATGGTTTTATAATCACTTTTACATCATTAGGAAAGTATTGGGGAGGTGATAAATCATACCCCATCATTTGTTATTACACATAAAAATGACTAGCATAGTGGACAATCTTGATTTATGAGTGAAATGGACAGGATCTCTCACCTTATGTCTGTTGGTGTTCTCCACTTGTTATTCATGACCTGAATAAAAAAAATATTTTTATTAATTAATAATTTAATAACCTATTATATTTGTTAAATATTTAGTACAACCTTTTTAAGTTCATTAAATATAATTTTTATTGGTTATAATGTTCAATTTCATTGTTCGGGTTCGTTTGCTTGCTTAGTTTTTAATGGTCGGTTCACTTATATTCATGTTCGGATAAACATGTAAGATGAAAGTGGTTGTACAAAATTTAAGTTTTATGTTATTTTTTAAAATAATGGATATTAAATGGTTATAAAAATTCATTCCGTTATTGGTAGGGAAGATGAGTTATTATATAAAACTTTAGTTATAATTGTTTTGGTCCATCTGTGGATTTCATTACAATAAACATGTTTTCTTTATAACATCATAACATCTGTACCAAAGGATTACAAAACCTTAACAAGGATATATTACATATATAATAATATGTTTAAAAAATAATACAAATGGTTTCATGACTAGAATTAATGATGATAATAGAGATTCATAAACTATTGTCCTTGAATGTGCTAAATTAACACATATCATACGGTGTTTTCAATTCTTTCAAATAAAGGATGGGGAAAAGAGAGATGATAATGAAATATCCCATTTTAATAACAAAATTACAATACATTTATGTTACTAGATTTATCATACAATTTTGGTTAAGGTATGTGAGGGAAGAAATAAGAAAATAAAATAACTTAAAAGAAATAAAAGAATTGGAAAAAGGAATTTAGCTCTTGAGATTATATCATTTGAGAACATCTTGACGGGAGAGTTTTTGATATTTTGAAGAGAATAGGGGATTTTGGACATTATGGAGAATCTTGGCAAGATATTTTGGTAGAATATTGGCAAATCAAAAGAATTGTGATAAGTGGATAGGAGGGGGAGTGAGGGGATTTTTATAGTGGATGAGAGGAAGGTTTTCGTAATATTATAATCATTAATTTATTATTTCTTCCCAAAACAAGAAATAGTAAGTATTCCTTGAACAATAATAGTGATAAATTCATGTGATTTTGAACCGAAGTCCATTTACATCATCCATGACTGAAGCATGATGCAAAAATTCTGGTTTTACCATTTATTGTGAATTGTTAGATTTAACTATTCATCAAAAATTCAGGTATTTTAGAAAAATCCCAAAAATTCACCCTAACCATTTTTAGACGTGTAGAATCCAAAACTGAAATCCATTTCTCAAAAATAATTTTATAAATATGATTAATTTAATATTTAATTAACATCATAATTTATTATTAAAAAACAGTTTCAAAACATTCATTTACTTATTTTAAAATATAGGCACATCATACATTTAATTGAATATTATTTTTATACTATCATAGGTAAGGTTAATTTTCATTAGTGAATATCACTATTCATAATGGTATGTTACTATTCATAATTTTAGGTTACTATTCACAAAACATTTATGTTTTCCCTAACGGACTCCAAATAACTTACTGATCGCAACCTTGTATATCAGATTTTTGAAATTACAAACACAAAAGAGACAAACTTATGTTTAAAAGTCACATAGAACTTATTAGTTCATTCTTTTTTATTTTCATGTGATTTAGACATAATTATATGAAGGAAATTTCCATTGAAAAACATTGGGTCATTATATTATTTTCCCATTAAGAAATTTTTCCCTTGAAATTTCATTTTACATTCTAGGTCATAAACAAGTGCATGTACTTTTCCTTAATTTCCTCCTACAGTTCACATGTTGCCTCTTCTTACTTATGGTTCTGCCACAATACTTTGACCAAGTGATTAGTCTTGTTATGTTGAACATTATCTCTACGATCAAATATCATCATTGGATACTCCTCATAGGAAATACCATCCCTCAACTGTACCACCTCTAAAGAGAGTACATGAGAAGGGTCTGGTATTTACTTTCATAATAGGGATACATGGAAGACATCACATACTTTTGACATGGTAGGTGGAAGTTCTAATTGATATGCCACAGCTCTGAACCGATCAAGGATCTCGAAGGGACCGATATACCCTGTACTTAGCTTTCCTTTCTTCCCAAATCTCATGACCTTTTTCCACATAGATATACGGAGAAATTCTATGTCTCCAACTTTGAACTCAAGGTATCATCAACGATTTTCTGCATAACTCTTCTATCAACTTTTGGCTTCCTTGATATGATACTGAATTGTTTTCATCTTCTCCACCATTTCATCGACCATTTCAGGTACTAGCATCTTATGCTCACCGACTTCATCCCAATACACCGGTGTTCTATACCTTTTCCCGTAAAGGGGTTCATATGGTTCCATTCAGATGCTCGAGTGGAAACTGTTATTATAGGATAATTCAACCAATGGGAGATGTTGGTCCCATCCTCCATTGAATTTCATAGAACACTCTCTCAACATTTCTTCTAGTGTCTGAATAGTTTGCTCATATTGGCCAACAGTTTGAGGATGATAGGTCGTACTAAAGTTTAGTTCAATGCTTAGAGCATGTTGGAGACTTTTCTAGAACTTTGAGGTGAATCTAGGATCATGATCAGATACAATAGATAGTGTTACTCTATGTATCCTTATCACTTCTTTGATGTATATCTATGCAATTTGATCCAATAAGATGTCCTCTCGAATGGTGATAATGTGAGATATCTTCATAAGTCGATCCACAATGACCCATATAGGATTGTTTCTTCTAGATGTCCTTGGAAGTATAGTGAAAAAATCCATGGTAATGTTCTCCCACTTCCATGTTGGTATGGGTAGTGTTTTCATCATCCCCTTAGAATTTTTCCTCTCATCCTTCACTTTCTTACATACCAGTTACTTTAATGTATATTCAACAATCTCCCTTTTCATATTGTCCCACCAAAAGTTTTCTCAGATATCTCATTACATATTTGTGCTCCCTGGGTGGATAGAGAATGTTGAGCTATGTGAGTCATTCAAAAGCTCCTTCTTTGTCTCTAGATTGTATGGAACACATAATCATGACCCAAATATTACAACTCCTTCTTCATCAATCATGAAATCAAAGGATTCCCCATTTCTAATAGCTTCCACCCTTTTATGAATTTCCACATATTTTATTTGAGAATCCTTTATTTTCTCCATGGGATATGGATAATCAATCATTTGAGAAAGGATTGATGATATTCCTCCATTAATGATACCCATATATATCCTCATCAAATCTAAGAAGATCAGATCCTTTTCAATTCTCATCATTGATAAAGATGCAGGAACCCTTCTACATAGAGAATCCACCACCTTATTTACCTTACTAGGATGGTAGTGGATTGAGAATTCATAATCCTTGATAAGATATATCTATCTTCATTGGCTCATATTAAGATATTTTTGTGTGAATATATATTTGATACTCTTGTGGTAAATATATATCTCACACTTCTCGCCATAGAGATAATGCCTCCATATTTTCAATGCAAAGATCATAGCTTCCAACTCCAGATCATGTGTGGGATATTTTTTCTGATGGATTTTCAGCTTCTTTGAGGCGTAGGCTATCACATTATCATTTTTCTCAGCACACGGTTGAATACCTTCTTTGAATCATCACTGAACACCATAAAGATTTCTCCACTTGTTATGAGTGTGAGTATTGGAGTAGTGATAAACCTCTTTTTCAGCTCCTTGAAACAATCTTCACATTCCTAAGTCTAGACAAACTTTATTACCTTCTATGTTAGCTTGGTCATTGGGTTTTAAAATCATGAAATGTTCTTCACAAATCATTGATAATACCCAACAATACCCAAAAAGCTACGGATCTCTGTTACAAAAGTTAGCCTAGGCCACTCTTCAATTTCATTTACCTCAGAAGGGTCGATAGATATCCCTTTTTTGGGGATAACATACCCCAAGAATGATACTTCCTTCATCCAGAACACACATTTACTATACTTTGCATACATATTATCCCTTCGTAATGTCTTCAACATAGTATTCGAATGCTCCTCATATTCCTCCTTTCTTTTAGAGTTTATCAGAATATCATTAATAAAGACTACCACAAATTTGTTGAGGTAATGTCTAGAGACTTGATTCATTAAATCCATGAAAGTTTCTAGAGTATTAGTGATTCCAAAGGACATCACTATGAACTCATAGTGTCCATACATCATTTGAAAGGAAGATTTAGGAATATCTTCTTTCTTTACCTTTAGTTGGTGATATCTCGAACTATGGTCTACCTTAGAGAAATAACTGGACCCAAAAATCTAATCAAAAAACCCATATATCCATTGAATGTGATACTTTTTATTTATCATGATTTTATTAAGCTCATGATAATCAATGCATAGAAACATTGATTCATCCTTCTTCTTGACGAAGAGTACTAGCTCACCCCACGGTGAAGCACTCGGGCATATAAAACATTTCTCCAGATTCTCCTGTAATTGATTCCTCAGCTCTTCCATATCTACCGAATCCATTCTATAAGGTGTTCTAGATATATTTAGAGATCAGTAAATAAGTTCAATTGAGATCTCAACCTCACAATTATGAGGAAGAATAGGAATCTCTTCAGGGGATAAATCAGTGTAATCCATCATGATGGGCATGTCTTTAAGAATGATTATCTCCTTTGTCCCAATAATTTGATCAAGATAGGCTTTCTCATAAGGTAGAAATATACACATTTGAGACAGTGATTCAAAAGAAGATTCATCTTCCTCCTTACACTTGTAAAGAATCGGAGTAATCTTTGGGATGTGAATAGTGATCTCCCTTTCCCGACAGTTGATGTTATATTGGTATAAAGATAGCTAATCCATGCCCAAGATAATGCCAAAATCCACTAAAGAAAGTAGAAGATATTTGATGGGAGTTTATTTCCACAAATATTAACTAGGTAGGAGTTATAAACCATTGATGCAATAATTTCCACATTCGTTGTTCTCAAAGATAACATGTCATTCAAATTATGAGGTGGTTTTTGAATAGTTATACTAAACTTGGAAGATATGAAAGAATGCATAAAACTATAATCAACTTGTATGTTTTCTATTCTTGAATGAATGATTATCATACCTGTCACCACATCTTTGTCCAGATCCACCTTATAAGTATTGATAGAATAATCTCTTCCTTATTTACTTAGAGGTTGTTCTTGATTTCCTCCGCCAATACTTGGCTTATAGAAATTGTTTGTATAATTCCCATTCTCCTTGTAGTTGTAACACTACACCACTAGCTGAGTGTTGATCTGAACATTCCTTTATTCTTCAAGATGAGTTGGATTTTTTATATCCCTTTGGCATTTCTTGGATAGATAACCAAACTTTCTATATTTAAAGCATTTCCCGGTTCCCTTCATATAGTTCCCAAGATGCTACTTCTCAAAAAATTTACAAGGGAAAAAGTTAGGCTTCCTTCGATCATGGGATTTGTTTGTCAAACCACCCATGTTGTTCTACATTTTCCACTTCCTATCACTAGGCCCATGAGACCACTAAGAGTCTCCAATCTTCATTTTATCCTTAAGGGCACAACATATATTCTCCTCATAACCGTCGAAGTCTCAAATCTCCAATGATTTTCATAGACTTGGATTTAATCCAATAAAGAAGATATCTACCTTGCTTTTGGTGTTCATTACAAATCTAGAGGAATACCTTTGAAGCCTTTTAAAGTTTTATTTATACACCCTGATGGACTCATCTTCCTTCTGCTTGAGTCCAAGGAAATCTCTTTCTATCTTGAGATGAAGGGTTTGATGAAAATATTTATTGAAAAACATCCTCTTGAATTCCTCCCAATTTATGTAATAAGTTTCTTATTGGTACATTGTATTCTTGATTGGTATCCACCACTGATCAGCTTCCCCATCAAAATGATAGACCGCCAGTATAACTTTATCTTCTTCCGAGCACTAGAGGATGTAGAATATGTTTTCAATGGAGTTAATCCACTGTTTTATGAGGAGGGGATCAGAAGATCCACAAAACATGGTAGGCCTTTGTGGCAGGAATTATTCTACATCAACTTGATCTTTTCTTGGAGGCGGGGGGTGTTCCACATGATTCAAGTTAATATTCATAACTTGATCCACCTGATAAAGTATTGTCATGAAGTTTTGAGCACCTTTTCTCATCATATCAGGCATATCCTTAGGGAAATATTTACATTTCATATCACATTAATTTTTGGAACATGTTTTTTATTTCCCTCCATTAAATAAGAAAATTAATGTATAATTAGAGGTCTTGAATAATTAGTTATTGAGAATAACAAGGAAACTTTGAACATAAAAGGATAAAAATGTAAAGGAGAAGTATATCCTAAGTTGTGATTCCTTAGTTTTAAATCTAGGTTATCCAAGATATATTTATTAACTTATATTTGTATGGTATTTTTTTATTCCCTTAATAGTGTTTTTCACTAATCTCATGAATTTACCAAATCTTAT
Organism: Viscum album; assembly: GCA_963277665.1. NCBI lineage: Eukaryota > Viridiplantae > Streptophyta > Magnoliopsida > Santalales > Viscaceae > Viscum > Viscum album. The sequence continues at coordinate 1,233,722,826 of OY728136.1, read as the reverse complement.
CCCCTTGGAGTGTCAATATCAAGAGTGCAGCAAGGGTCGTTGTCGTGTACCAGAATACCCCATGTCAAGCCCAAAACTCCTTGTTGGATTTTTCACGCCAAGGTACATCTGTTTCAGATCCACCTCTACCTTTTTGTATCTAGACATGGATGTATTTTCAGGATAATCCATTTACTCTATACATACCAAAATTTAGGGTTGTTTTCTTATACTTTGTCTCATCCTTAAGGTTCTTACTATTTTTCTCTATTCCTAATCTCAAAAATTAACTAAAACATCCTCTAACACCAACTATAGTGACCCTAGACTTTTCACATAACATTACATGATATTAAGAATAATCATACATATGAGCACAAGACAAAGATTGTGGAGTCTAGTGTCTTTAAAGACTAGGTATATAATCAAACATAAATAAAGTCTTTTTATTTTAACTCCATAATGAGCTTATATCTTCCATTTTTCTCATAAAACTACATAGATAACCTAGGGATAACATAAAAAAGGCATTATCTAAAATCCTAGTAAGGGAAAACCATGAGAACAAAGAATTAGCACATAGGATAGAAGGCATGAGAAAATTATATGAAAAGGCATGTAGCATATGAAATCATAACATATAAACAAGGGATCATTTTAACATGGAGTCATAGAAATATGGAAGAAGCATAAAAATGTCATTAGTACGGGTCAAGTCTAACCACAAATCCCATTTCCCATAGTAGTACAAGTCAAGGCTAACCGCCAATCTCATTTCCTATAGTAGCACAAGCCAAGGATAACTGCCAAGACTATTGCACATAGAATCTCATGAGACTTAAATTTACCCAATGCATTGGAGAACTATATTGGTTCACCCATATTACATTTCATGAATATGTTTTCCACGTAAATAATTATACATATCAATCTTACATAAACATAAGGGTTACCCATGGAAATAATTGGGTACCACAATCATGACATAAAGCATAACTAAAGGGTGTATCATGAAAGTGTCCATGAAATAAAGGAATTATAACATTCATGGAAGTTCATAAGGTAAAATAGGAATATATAATGGAATTTGATTTCAAACAAATGTGGAAACATGTAGGAAATGTATTTGATAAATTTGAGCATCAAAACATTTTTGTGCGGTTTTAAGGAAAATACTATAAAAATTTTAAAATAGAAAAGGGAACAATAGTTTATATAAAACCAGAAGTGAAACAAGAAGGTTTTAAAAATAAAAATAATGATTTTATAAAGACAATTTTGGATTAAAATATTATATAGATTACACTTAAAATTAGGTAAAAAATTCATGAAGTTCCCTTAAAACATGTTTTCTTATCAAAAAGTATTAAGGAGGGAGTCTCTTGAAAAACATGTATCTCCCTGAAAGAGAGTGATGTAAGGGTCATGAAAAATTAATTTTTTACAACTACACATAATTTTTAATATGTACATAAATAGATAATATAACTCCATTTTTATATAAATAAATATTAGGCAACCTGGAAAACAAAGGAGGTTCGAGTAGAATTCATTACGGATTATCGACATGGTATCAGGTGTAACTAAGAGGGCTTGATGAGAGAGAAAATGGGTTTTTCCTCACATATACATAATTAAGGAATTATGGTATAGGTGATAAATCATACCCCATCATTTTGGATTACACATAAAAAGGAATACCATATAGGAAAATCTTGATTTAAGAGTGAAATGGAGAGGATCCCTTACCTTATGTCTCTTGGTATTCTCCACTTGTTATTAATGAACTAAATAAACATATTAATTTTATTAATTAATAATTAAAAAACCTCTTAGATATGTAAAATATTTAGTATATAACCTTTTTAAGTCTATTAAAGAACACTTTGATTGGTTATAAGGTTCAATTTCAATGTCTGGGTCGGTTTTCTTTCTTGGTTTTTAATTATCGGTTCACTTATATTCATGTTCAGATAAACATGTAATATGAAAGTGGTTGTCCATAATTTAAGTTTTATGTTATTAGTGAACATGTAGGAGATTAAATAGATATAAAAATTCATTCCTTTATTCGGCTTTAAGATGAGTTGTTATATAAACCTTAGTGATAACCGTTTTGGTTAATCGGTGGGTTTGATTTCAGTAAACATGCTTTTCTTTATAACATAATTCCATTCCTACAAAAGGATTAAAAATAATTAGCGTGGATATGTTACATATATAATAACCTCTTTCAACCATAATAAAAATTGATTCATGACCAGAATTAAATATGATAATATAAATTGATAAACCATTGTCCTTGAAGGTGCTAAATTAACACATCGCAAACGGTGTTTTCATTTCTTTCAAATAAAAGATAGGGATAGGGGAGAGGATAATTAAATATCCCATTAGCATAAAAAAAATTCTATTAAATGTATATTATTGTAGTAATCATACAATTTGGGTGAAGGGAGGTGAGTGGAGAAACAATAAAATAAAAGAACTTAAAAGAAATAAAAGAATTGGAAAGAGGAATTTACCTCTTGAGTTTATCTGCTTTGAGAACCTCTTAAGGGGAGGGGTTTTGATATTTTGAAGAAAATAGAGGATTTTGGAAGTGGTGGAGGAAATTGGGGAGAGATTTGGGTAAAATATTGGAAATTCAAAAGGCTTGAGAGGAGTGGAGGGATGAGGGATGAGGGGGTTATTTATAGTGGATGAGAGGAGGGTTTTCGTAATATTATAATCATTAATTTATTAGTTCTTTAAAAGACAAGAAATAGTAAGTATTACATGACCATGAATAGTCAAAAATTCATGTGAGATGGAGAAAAATTACATTTACATATTCCATGACTCAAGAATGATGCAGAAATTCAGGTTTTAGTATTTATTGTGAATTATCGGAATTTACTATTCATCCAAAATTCAAGTATTTTAGAAAAATACCAAATATTAACCCTAACCATTTTTGATGTTTAAAATCCAAAAATGAAATCCATTTTTCAAATATAATTTTATAAATATTATTAATTTAATATTTAACTAAAAACTCCATTTATTATTAAAAAAATTATTTTAAAACATTCATTTACTTATTCTAAAATATAGGTACATCATAATTTAACTTGAATACTATTTTTATACTATCATATGTTAGGTTACAATTCATTAGGGTATATCACAATTCATAAGGTCATTTAACTATTCATAAGGATAAGTTATTGTTCACCAAAAAATTTTGTTTTTCCTATCAGACTCGAAATAACTTACTGATCGCGACAGTGTGTGTCTGATTTTTGAAATTCCCAACATAGAAGTTACAAAATTATGTTTAAAGGTCACATTGCACATAATAGTTCATAATGTTTTATTTTCATGTGATTTTGAAATAATTATAAGAAGGAAATTTCCATTGAAAAACATAAGGTCGTTACATTTAACCGTGGTTATAACCTTGGTAAACCGTGGAAATAGCCTAAATAAAAAATGTGTCAGCCGAGTTTCAATCCATGCACCTCCTGTTTGCCAATCTGCAATGCTCACCACTACATCATCAAATGATTCACTTATATATGTATATATTATGATATATATATATATATATATAAAATGTGTAAATATCCACAAAATCGTGGCAGTAGGCCTTCCCGCCAAATTATTGGCGGTAATTGTTTTCCCCGCAGAAGCGCGGGAACCCTATAGCCATGGTTTTGGAAAACCGTGGCTATAGGCCTTCGAAAAAGATGTCCTATATCGAGTATTTTAAAAACGGTGGCTGTAAGACACATAACTATTCCTATAGCTAGGGTATATATCCACAATTATAAAAATGGTGGCTATAGTCCACAGAAAAAATACATATAGACTTGGTTTTATAACCAAGTCTATAGGCTATAGAACCATTACTATAGGTATGTGGCAGTAGCATCATTTTCTAGTAGTGTTACCCGAGTTTTTTGAGTTACTTTACCAACTACATTTAAAACATAAGAAAACATACTTACTTGATTTTCTTCAAATCTATAAATGAATGTTTCTTCCTTTGGTTTTTTGTTTCAGTTATTTTCCACCTTTATCTCATCTTTTTTTAAAAATGATGATTATTCAAAATGAATTTTTCATGCTTGAAGCACTAAAATAATATTTTAACATATCACATACTCTATAAAATGATAACATGTTATTCCTCCTATCTTTAGACATTATCCAATACCCAAAATGGTTAGCACAAGGTAAGATAATTTCAAAATGAATAAACCTTCATATGAATAAATAAAAAATTAATCACAAAAACCTCAAAAATAACACCCAAAGATAAAATTTGATCAATAGATATATATCTGTCCTTAAAATTCATAAAAATATTAATTAAAAATATTGAAAGCCAAAAATAATAAGATTTTGATCACATAACTAGCACAAATATGGCTTATAATAGCGCTAAAATGGCCTTTAACAGCGCCAAAAAAGCGCTGTTAATCTCAGTGAAGATAAAGGGGGTCCCCTTTATCAGCGCTAAAAAAGTGCTGATAAATGTATAATATATCAGCGCTATTGTGAGCGCTAATAAAAACTAAATTTATCATCACTCAAAAATAGCGCTGATATATTATCCATTTATCAACGCTTAACTAGCACTGATAAAGGCCAAAGATCCTATCCAAAACCATAACCTGCACAGAACCTACCCAGCACCTGCACACATTACAGCACCTGCACAGAGTCCAAAAAAAACTTGCACACAGCACACACAACACCCACACATAAAGCACAGAAGAACAAAAAATGATATATACATTTACCTGAAATCATGACTACAAAACAACACACTTATATATACATTTCAAACAATGATTAATTTGGTTACAATTACATTTATCCAACAAACAGTTAAAAAACAATGATGTTCCATCCTTTTTTCATCCATCCTCTCTAAAAAATTGTCATCCATGGCGGCAGTTTCCGAACAAAGCATTCGAACTGAGGAAAAAGATTTCACCTACATAATAAAACAAATATTATGTTCGTAATAAAATAATGAAATAAAGAATGGGGTTGCTAAATGGAATTATACTAGTGAGGAAAAAAACATAAAATAACCAATTATACTAGTGAGGCACAAAACATAAAACAAATATTATGTCCCCCCATTCCATAAAAAAGAAGCACCCCTTCCCCCTTACCCAGCACACCCCCTACACACTACCCACCCCCGAGCACACCCCCTACCCCTACACACTCCCTGCCCCCTGAACACCCCCTTCCCCCTTCCCCAGCACACCCCTGCCCACTGCACTTCCCCCCTGCCCATTGCACACCCCCCTTCCCACCCCCTACATATTTCAAAAGAACCCAGCACACCCCCTACCCCTTCCCCATACCACTTTTCCCCCTTCCCCCTCCCCCAGAAAACCACCCCTGTCCTCTCACCATGCCCCCTGCACATCATAAAGAAAATACCTTGTATGTAAATTGTGCTCAATTTACATTATACACATCATATATATCAACACATTCTCATGTTCTTTCATTCAATGTAAATACACATATATAGAATCTCTACATCTCATAAGAAAACCCTCTTTAAAATTCACAAACACATTAAATCCATTTGAGAATACCCATCACACAACTTTCTCATTTCTTCAAACACATTTAAAGGACTTAAGCATGAAAATCCACAAGAAATACAACTGCATTCAATTTAAAAATAACTTTCAAGTCTATACACACCCCAAATTCCTTTGATAACACATTTTTGACCACACAAACATTTCATATAGTATACATAGCAAGCAAATACAGGATAATAAAATCATCATTTAATGTAAAATCATGTAATCACATACATAAAGCATGGAATCTTCTAAAATCTACTAGAAAACATAAAACCACACCTCCACAATACCTTAATAAGGACTGATTAAACATTAATATTGAATATGTTAATGGAAACCCATGTTTAACTTGTGGTACTCCAGGAGTTTAACATCCTACAAGGATAGAGGGTCATGATTTAATGTCTTACAGAGATGTAAGACCTGGGTGGATCAAAACACTTATAAAGGGGGATCAGGTAGGTACATATCTAGGAGGGAGCACCTAGAATGTTTACCTGATAGATGGATCAAAACGCCCAATGAGGTCTGAACCAAGTGTGGGGCATCCCATAAAGTTAAGGTTTCTCATTTTGAATAATTATTCAGATGCCACTAAGGGAAATACAAGAGGGAAAATAAGCGAAGGTGTACCCCAGTGAGGGGGTCACCATGGTTTACCATTGGTTGGGATTTAACCTCATATAGGCTTCCTACAAACCCTATTTAGAATACAAGGATCAAAACCCATATATTTAAAAAAGGTATGTTGTGGGTATTACCCATGGTTAGCTTCCCTTCACACTAGGAATACTCTTGGTTGGATGAGTATGGGTCTTGTGGGGCTTATGCATTGTCAGATTCTCAGGTTCTTCCAAGAGTAGCAATGGTATGAATGGGACATACGTGCTAATATGGACCATGTGAATGGAGTGATCCTTGTAAAGAGGCACGAGGCACAAAAAACATGTGGATCTATCTGTAAACATTATTTATGGTGTCCATGGGGCTTATCAGACTCCCCATACCTTCCATAATCACCTCCAAACATCACGAGGACCAGATTCTACATGATGGTGCATCACGTGGTTGATTCTTTTGATGATGTACTGGTCGTTTGAGCCTGGATTTCATCTCAACCAGCCTTTCCCTTACTTGAATTATCCTGGGACACATATTTTGGTTCCAAAAAATCCCTCAACGATACTGATTATCTCATGAATCTACCTAGAAATAATTGTGCAAGTCAAACAACAACACATGTGCTCAAATACATGTTCAAACAAACGAGATACAGAAAATGGATTTTGTTGATCCTCGGTGGTTTCGTTGTTCACCCCATACACACTACACACCATCATGACTTACTTCAATATTGATTTGTTCAAAGATCAATAATATGAATCTGGGGATAGAAAACATTGAGTAATAAATTAAGATTTCAATACATCGGAGCATTCTCAATTCACAAAAGAAGTTTGGAGGATAATCAATGATCATATATAGATAACATAAGTGGTAGGAATTCACCTTCATCCTATTTGTGTACAATATTCCATCAGGTATGTTTCCCATTCATTTCTAAACACATGTATATCATCTTCTGAATATGAGTTTTTGCGACAGTCATGGTAGTACTGAAAAAATAAAAATACACAAAGGATTAATAAGTATTTTAAATGAACTCGTAATTATTTTCGAAAATACCTCATCAGGGATGATAGTTTGTTGATGAAATATGATCTCTTTCATAAATTTACAAACGTAATAACCACAGCCATTTCCATTTGTTTGTTTTGGACACTACAGAAACATCGACAACAGTAAGTAATTTGTTTTGATATGTGTTTGGATAGTGAAATGTTATTATATATACCCGGATACTTTTCCAGTTGTAGATCTTGTAGGCATACTCATCCTTATTCCTTGGATTCATTCCATGCATTAGACGATATTGATGCACCGCCCTATCATAACAGATTACTCATTAAAAGATACCATAAATTATATAACTAGATGTTTAGTTTTAAAATGTTGGATCTAGTGTATTATAAATTAACAATGGCCATCATGCGTGGTCGGTTTGTTGGATATCCATGCATTGAATCCAGAAATAAATCTTCGGAGTATCCAAATTGACTGCAATCAGCATCCAATGATCCCTAAAAATACAAAAATGAATAAGTAAAGAAAGAAATGAAAATATAGTTGATATGATTAAATTGTAGAGTTTTACCCCTACATCGTTGGTATTAAAAAGAGTCTGTCATTCGTAATTTTTTTTCAAACGATTTGAGCAGGGATGACATTATTGTAGCCTATTTAATAGAATCTATTTCGTCTTTTGAAGATGTGGTGTGAGGACTAACGAGTCAAAAATTTTGTTCATGGGGAAATCCCTTCAACTGTTTTCCATATATACATCTGCGAAAAATATAAAATGTATTTAGTCAAAATTATCAGAGTATATCAGCTTTTGTAAAATCAAATCATGAAAACTTACCTCATGTATACATTTACAACTGAGGCGCCTAGCCATTCATACTTCAGGATTTAATTTACATTTTTAGCACTAATGAAATCTGATATCTCCTCTCCATACATATCTTTTTCAAAAGCAACTATGTGAGTACTGTCGTCTTTCAAATTTGTATCCACATGAGCCTGCAATGATATTAACTGTGGATATAGAACGGGTGGGGTGAAGGTGCTCTCAGTAGACCGTTTCAATCGATTGGTTGATCCTTGAGATAGTTTTGAGCTGATATTTCATTTCACCCCATAGTCTTTGTCATTCTGTAATACCAGTCATCAGTTCAGACCTTTTTTCATTAAATGTTAAAGGTACAGCTTGAAAAATAAATAAGAAATGAATACCTTTTAGTCAACATGTTTTTTTTACAAGAACTGTCGGTCATGCGATGAATGTTCCAACAGCTTGTTCAACCGTATGAATGTCATCATCGTCATTTGGAATAGGTAGCTCGGCACTCGTCTCATTAGCTACGTTAATTGACACTCTAAGATGATCTTTTCGAAGCTGTCTGTTGTGTAGCATGTCGTTTTACGTATTGAACACCGTAGCCCTCGCTACAAGGCGATAGGTGGGAGTTGATAAATATAAATCATAGTCATTTTCACCCTATGGAATATTAGTATAGGAAAGGTATCAGTGTCTATGTAAATCACAATTCACAGAAACAATTATTAAAACATTGATTACCTCATCTAAGTCAGGTTTTTTAGGGGAATGGCTCGCCTCAAAACTGGTGGGGGTGGGGCGAGATCATCACGCATGGGTTATTGTTGAGTTGTTTCTTCTCTTTGCCTCTCCCCCATCAATTTTTCTATCATCTCTCTCTGGTATTTTAATTCTTATTTAAAAATAGATAATTGTTCTTGCAGCTTTTCCATTTTTTCATTTTGATCCTCCGCTTGTTTTTGTTTTTGAAAATATGTTCAGGGTGTCACCCCAAAACCCGCACCTCTGACGTAGCCATACTTTTCTGGCTGCTTCAAGGCTGCTGAAAGTATGTCTGCATCTGGTGCGGTTGTTGTTGATTCTTGTGACTATTTTAGATAGAAAATATAGAAAAATAAGTAGTTGTTGTAATGTAATAGCGATTTAAAGCAACTCAAATTTATATTATGTCATACTTACACATGTTTCCCACACTTTTTGTGTGTTTTCATCTATCAATGTCCCCTATTTATTTACACGATCCTCCTTCCATAGCACATGGCATGGGATGGATATGGCTTTCAATTTCGATTCATCAATCTGCATATAAACAGAGAAACATGGTTATGGTGTTGTTTTATGTCACATACTAGTAGTAGGGTAGATTTAAAATACGTACCAATTTTTTCTCAAGTTCAGCGTACCCCATCCTTGCTTTACGGTAAGGGTAAGCTGGTTCTGTTGCGCATTTTTTATTTTCAGCACTCAGTAGTTGTTTCATAAATAAAAAACTGTCAATCAGAGTGATGAATACAAGAACACAACAAACAACGTATTACCCCACACAATGTACCTGAAAAGTATGCTCCCCATGACGGTTGCTAAATGCATCCCATGCTCCTTGGGATATCAAGTGTGTGTAAAGTGGAGGTGGGTGCGGCTTGATTTTCCCTTCTGCATCTTTAAGATGATATTTCATTAAAATTTTGCGGAAACCTCTATGAATCCTTCCTGCAACTCTTAATACATATTCTTTGTGCGAGACATCTACTATAAATGCACTCTACAATGGATGATAAAGAGTAAGTCAATGTTTTGGTATTTTATTTTATTTTAATAAATTAAAAAAATGATATCATAATGTTATTGTAATCTCTTCCCACATTAGTGTCTTCAGCTCGGTGACAATATGGTGCCATGACTGTACATCAATCGGCACACATTGTCGAGTGACGATTCCAATGTAGCTACTAAAGATGGCTTTGTTGGGGTTAACATATTGGCCTTGCTTATTCCATCCCACTTCAAATTTTATGCCTTTTGCTTTTTCCTTAAGGATTTTGGCCAACACTGTCAAACTACAACGTTGTTGTTGTTGTTTTTTGTGCTTTTAGGGTTTCATTTCCTTCCATTTCCTCAGAAGTAGCATTAATATCTTCCCCCAGAGCACTAGCATCGGCAATGGGACCAGCAGCAACAGGTTGAGAAACCTGTTGTACCTCAGCACTGGGACCAATAAGAACAGGTTGAGAAACCTCTTGTTGCTCTGCACTGGGACCACCAACATTTGGTTGAGAAACTTGTTGTTGCTCTGCAGTGGGACCACCAGCTGCTGGTTAAGAGACCTTTTGTGCCTCGGGATTGGGCGCATCAGCAGGTGGAGAAGTCATTATCTGCAGAAGTGGTTTAATATTTAATTTAGATTACATAAAAATAGCATCGAACAGATAATAACATAACGTAACACAATGTATGTTACAACAAACAAATAACCTGATTATTGTACTCTCTTTTTTTTCTTTAAAGGCTGAAGTGATTTGACTCCTCTATCGACTATGTAAATTCCTTCATTGTGGTCTCCTCTGACATAAAAAACGCCGTCAACATTTGGACCGCTGCGAAATGATTGTGAATTCCCTATAAAAGGGTCAACCTCCATTGAACTTTCATCCGACCCTTCATTTTTTTTGGTCGATAACAGAACAATTGACCAATTTCGGTTTGCGGGGTCTAGAACATAAAATACTTGTACATCCTGTGATGCCATTATAAATGGTTCGTCTTTCTCCCCTTCCTTACTGAAATCAACTTTCACGAATCCTAATTCATCTATTTTAACAACAGTCCTATTATCAACCCACTTGCATCGAAAAATCAGCACTTTCAATTTCGTATAATCCAAATCCCATATTCGTTTGATGATGAAAAAGTATGACATATTCGCATAAATTGGATTTTTGTCCTTAGCACCGGAAACATGCATCGCCTCAGCCACAAGTGTAACCCCACTATTCTGCATGGTAATGTCTTCATCATGTTCATTAGTATATAATGTATAACCGTTAACTGCATAATCATTGTAAGATAATACGTACACACTTGCTCCTCCGGCCAGCCATCGAAGTCGTTCTGAAATTGAGTCTGGATTTTCATCTAACTGCTTAAAAATATGGTCTCGAAACCATCCTATAAACTGTCTATTATGTGTATCTGATATCTATTTTTTATCCCTAGAAGGATTCAAACGCCTAATAATTTCTTTGTGGGTTTGAACATATGGGTCAACGTCGAAACTGTTATGCAAAACGTAAAGGTGGGCCTGCTCCTGATCTGTAGTATTGATTGTGACAACCTCTCTTCCAGAAATTCCTTCACCCTCAAGCCACTCAGTGTGAAAAGATTTCGGTAGGCCAACGATTTCCACACCAGACAGGTATTCGGTACAAAATTCAACAGCTTCCTCAACAATATATTGCTCCGCAATACAACCCTCTGGCTGACTTCGGTTTTTGACATACCCTTTCAAAATATTCATATACCGTTCAATGGCGGTACATCCATCTATAATGTACAGGACCACATAGTCGAATCTCTCTCACCAAGTGAACCATCAAATGAACCATCTTATCTAAAAATGTCGGTGGGAAGAACATTTCCAATTCACATAATATGACAGAAATTTCTCTTTCCATAGTTGGCAATTTTGTCGGGTCTCTAACTTTTCTGCATATAGCTTTGAAGAAGAAACAGAGATTCGTTAATGTATGGAGAAAATTCTTGGAAAAAATGCAACGTAAAGCTATAGGAATTAGATCTTGCATCAAAACATGGTAGTCATGTGATTTCAGACCCTTTAATTTTAAATCTCCCATTGACACGATGTTCTTGATATTTGAGGAATACCCCTCTAGAACCTTTACGTCATTCAAGAAGTTTCAAAATTAATATCTCTCCTGCCTGGAAAGAGTGTAAGCAGCAAGAGGAAGAAATGTTCATTTTTCACCTTTCACTGGGCCAACTATTCTCGTATTCCCATCTCAACCATGTCCAATCTAGCCTTAATTCCATCCTTTGTTTTGTCGGGTTCATTTAGCAGCGTGTCGATGACACTATCACATACATTTTTTTCAACATGCATAACATCAAGAAAATTCCTGACATACAGACAATTCCAGTATGGTAATTCAAAAAAAACTGATCTCTTTTTCCAACCAGTTTTCGTAAGGTTTTTTGAAAATGGTTTATCAAAAGTAGTGTCCAAATATTTCACTTTCTCAAAAAATTGATCACCTATTAGTGGAGATGGTGATGTACGTTCCTCTGAACATCCGTCAAATGATGTCATCCAAGATCGGTACTTATGTCGTCGGGGTAGAAATCTACAATGCCCTAGAAACACGGTTTTCGATAAATGTTTCAACCTAATTGATTGTGTACCTTGTTCGTAAACGGGACACCCTTGAGTTCCTTTAATTCTATATCCTGATAAATTTATATAAGCAGAAAATTCATTTATCTTCCCGTACAACATGGCTTTCAAATTGAACTATTCATTTTTGTAAGCATTATACATCGTAACACCTGAATCCCACAATATTTTCAAATCCTCGATCAATGGGGCCAAATAAACATCAATATCATTACCCGGTTGTTTTGGTCCTGATATAAGCATAGATAACATGATGTATTTTCGTTTCATGCATAACCACGGTGGTAAATTATAATTTACCAACATAACCGGCCATGTACTGTGACTGCTGCTTTGAAAACCAAAAGGATTCACCCCATCTGTAGATAACGCTAGACGAAGGTTTCTCAACTCGTTCCCAAATTCAGGATACTCGTGATCAATTCTCTTCCACTGAGGAGAGTCTGCAGGGTGACGTAGTTTCCCATTTTTAATTCTTGTATCTGCATGCCATGTCAATTGTCTTGAAGTATCCTCACTTCCATATAGGCATTTAAACCTAGGAATGATTAGAAATTACCATACAACTTTCGTAGGACTAGAATCGTCTTTCTTGTATCGGGAAGCACCACACTTTGGGAATTCTTTAAGTGATTTGTGGTCCTTGCGAAACAATATACAGTCATTCGTGCAAGCATGTATTCTTTCAGAGATCATACCCATCGATCATAGCATTCGTTTGGCATCATATGTTCGTCTTGGGAGTTCATTATCTTCTGGGATCATGTCATTCAGGAGAGCAAGTAGTTTCATAAAACTGGCATCACTCCACCCATTGCCTACTTTCAAATTATATAGCTTCAATACGGCTGACAATGCTGTATATTTAGTGAAACCAGCATACAATGACGTTTTTGCAAAACTCTTTAACTTCTCAAACAATTTTGGGAAATCACGAAGTTCATCTTCAACTGTCCTTGTCATTTCCTCAATACGATCTTCATCATCGTTCACATCTGTAATCACACCCTCCATACGATCGTCTTCACTGTTCACGCTTCTAATCATATCAGATGATCTATAAAATGTCGTGTTCTCTGAGTCACTACCAACATTGGTTTTTTTTTCCCGTGTTTATTCCAACATGTATAACTTCGATCTATTCCGTGAAAGATCAGGTGTTCTTCCAACTCCTCTGGACTAATTTGTCTTGAATAACAATAGTGTAAACACGGAGAAAGGATTTGAGAAGGGTCACATGCATGATCTTCTGCAAACTTGATAAACTCTATCACGCCATCTTCATACTCTTTTGTCAGCCGATTGTAATTCATCCATTCTTTATTTATATTCATCGTCTTTATGGGTTCGATCTCGAGAACTTGCCTAATATTATGTTTTAATTAATCAGGTATCATTGTTTGGGTTTTATAAAAACAAATCATGGTACAAATGCCTTTAAACACATTTTAAATCCATATACATGGTGTGTCCAGTAGGGTGAACATCGTGTATGTATAAGATACCTGATTTAATCTGACATATATCAAATTTATTCCAAGTTTTTCTTACAAAGACTGAATGATGACTTAGAAAATACATGACATGCGAACAAGAGGAAACCAATGAGTAACAGGAGAAAACAGTAATAAATATGATGCTATCTCAATGTACTCAAGGTGATGATAATATGTTGGTGAAGATCAACTATGTGTTGGGAGTACACTAATATTTAATTGAAAAAACTACTAAAAACTAATCCAGAAAAGGATGAAATATCCTATTCATCAAGTCCCTTAATATAACCAATGCATTAGTTAAACCAAAAATCATCTCTAAAAAATCATACAGGCCATAACTACTCCTAAAAGCAGCTCATGGTAGGTTCATCGATGTCCAACTCATCTAATGGTATCCTAATGTAATGGAGAAGATCATAGAACCTCATAGATGATCAATGTGACTATCAATGCATGGATGAGGATACATATTCATGACTCCCATCGGGTTCAATCTCCAATAGTCCAACAAAATAATAAATACCAATCAACCATCTATTTTAGAGAACTATAAAACCCCATGGTAAAGTACTATGCCATATGAAACCATTATATTCTATATCATCAAATTGTAATTCAAACAACTGATGCTCTTTTGGTGTTATTTTAGAAATTGTGATAAAAACTGAATTTTCTTCCAAAAATAACTAGATTATAAAGTTTATCTCTTTATTAAGAAGTAAATTTTATTCGTCGTCAGTGAAAACATCCTAAAAATGTACTACCATTGGGGAAAAAGAATCCTACAACATTCTAGAAACATCTACAATATGCCTGACTATTTGAGCCATTAGGGTATAGTAAATATATAATTATAACATGATATTTAAAATGAAATGTGGAAATAGGAAATCATACAGACTCCTGATAAACCCATAATACAAAACATATCACCTCGTATGTCTGTCACATATAAAAATAAATAAATTAGAAAAAAACATGCTACAAAGCACAAAGGCACTATTAAATACTTACATAGGTCAACTTGTTTTAGAAATTGTTTATCTTTATCTGTGCCTTGTACTTGCACCCATGAATTTGAAGGTGAGTATGTGTACACGATAGTTGACCTTCTTAGAGAAGAGTTTCTGGAAGAGTATAAGAGACATGAAGCAATGAAGATCTTGCTATTCATTGTGGCAATCGGCTTGTGCAACGTGGCCTAAGATACAATACCTGCAAGTTGTAACTTAGGCCGCATTGCACAAGACGATTGCCACATTTTTTGTAGCAACCACATTTTCTCCAACACTCTAATGATCTTCATTGCTTCATGTCTCTTATACTCTTCTAGAAACTCTTCTCTAAGAAGGTCAACTATCGTGTACACATACTCACCTCCAAATTCATGGGTGCAAGTACAAGGCATGGATGAAGATAAACAATTTCTAAAACAAGTTAACCAATGTAAGTATTTAATGGTACCTTTATGCTTTGTAGCATGTTTTTTCTAATTTATTTATTCGTATATGTGACAGACATACTAGGTGATATGTTTTGTATTATGGGTTCATCTTTGTCTAATCATATAACTATGAGATTATGCTATGTGATGAAAATTAATATGAATCTATCATCATTTACATTGGTATAATCTTTGGGAATCCATATAACCATAAGATTAAAAACTATTTCCTTTGTATCTCATACATAAATATTCAACTCGAAGGGGTAGAACTAACCACCCATGCTAACTCAAAATAAAAAAAATGAAAACAAGCATTGGTTATCCACAGAAGTCATCACACATAAACTTGGTAGACCTCTCACACATGGGAACCATCATAACTAACCAATTACCATATACTTCATCTTAGAGTCAAGATATCCCTATGGAACCTATAGGGTATCCAATTCCACCTCATTCCCAAACAACCCACTTGTGTTGCTAAATATCAATAACATCTCTTATTCCGACACTCATCACTAATTATAAATCACATCCCTAGACATAATCATAATCACATTAAGACCACACTATCTATTATGGAAATCCTTACTGGAATTAGGCTCAAGATATGGTATCATTCCTATCTCACACCTATATTCACTATTTGGTCCTCACACACACAATATATAAATAATATACCAAGGGAATACCATCCATGGAACTCACCTCCCACCTTGAGAGCATGAGGAGGAGGAGGACGAGGCGGCGGCAGTCGTGGCAGCGAGGGTGGAGGCGGCGATGTCGGCAGAGGCGGAGGAGGCGGCGGTGGTAGAGGCGGCGGCGGTCGTGGCAACAAGGGTGGAGGCGGCAGAGGCAGAGGCGGTCGCGGTAGCGGGAGCGGGGGCGGAGGCGGCAGCAGAGGCGGAGAAGGAGGGGGACGAGGAGGACGAGGAGGATGAGGAGGAGGAAGGAGGAGGAAGGAGGAGGACGAGGAGGATGAGGTCACGCGGTGATGGGCCTGGTTCAGCTTCCGCGAGAGCTTGACCGCATGCAAGCGAGGATGGCCTGTTAGGGTTATTAAATAAAAACTGATAGAACCTTTATCAGCACTCGTTAAAAGCGATGATAAAGGTATTTTTTATCAGCGCTGAAAGAACATTCATTTATCAGCGCTTTTTTAGCGCTGATAAAGATCTACCATTATCAGCGCTAAAAACGCACTGATAAATGTTACCTTTTATCAGTTCTTTTATATAGAACTGAAAAAGGCATACCCTGTTATCAGTGCTTTCTGTTTAGCACTGATAAAGCGCAGCGCTGCCCTTACCCTGTTTTGTGGTAGTGCATGTTATTCTAAGGTTATTTTAATATTTATCTCCAAATAACATAAATCATTATTAGAGTCTTATATCAAATATGTACATTTTTTATCATATATTCTACAAAATATACTAATTATTACCCAAAATAATTCAACAATAAAATATTGTATTATTCAGAAAGATAAATCTATATTTATTTCTAAAATAAAAATTTGGTCTTATACAGAAGTATTTTTATTTACCTTCATCGTAAAATTTCACCAAAAATAGTAAAATTATTTAACAATAACACTAATGACATAGTCACCAGATCAATTTCTAATACCATGGGTATCTATATGGAAAATAATATATTTTCAACAAGTAATAACCCTTTTATCCATAATAACTATAATTACCTCAACATTAGAGATCATCTTAACTATAAATGTTATTAAGTCCTCTCAAATTATATCCATATAATATAAAATAATTATTATTCAATTATATATTTCACTAAAACTCATATTATACCCAAGGGTTCTATTACCATAAATTTCTTCCAAAATACTCTTAATAATCTTAAACACCCACAACCTTCAACATCAAAATATGGTTTCTATGCCTTTAAATTAATGATCAACCTTAAACTTATAAACCCCTGATGGTATTTATAACTCTTAAGATAACCTCAAGTGAAAATTTCCTGATATTCAATGTTATATAAACAATGATCTTATAACAAATATGAAATCATCTTGCCCACACTCCTGAATCTGGTTCTAAAAACCTAATATTTACAATTATGGTTTTGATAGTGATAAACCTAGCCCAATTTTATCCCTTAAAACATGTAACATTAAACTAGAATATTGGATCACTTAAAAACCCTAGGAAAGTCTATTTTTAGAGATTTTTAGTTTTAATATAAACTCTTCTAAAGTGAAAATTTTCACACAGTATCCATTTTTTCAATAAAACAAGTTATTTATAAAGACATGCTTTCTATACTCAGGGTGTCTTCCATATATGGAAATCTAACATTATTAAATTTTATAATAATCTGTAAAAATATGAAAAAAAAATTAAAACATGGGATGAGAATAGAAATATCCATAAGGGATATCTAAAAAAGAAACTCGTTACCCAATTATAAAATAATGAGATCATAAAACAGAGTTTTCCTTTAACATAATAAACTTTGAGCTAAAATAATAATTAACTTAGACATGAAATCATCTATGCAACCCATATTTTTTCATAAAAAACATTATATGATAACATAAAGGAAATAATTATCATGAGGTTTTATTAGAAAACATGAGAACCCATGAAATATATTTTTATAGATAATGTAAATTTTTACCCTAAAAGGACATAATAATTACATTAAAACAAAATATCAATAGATTGCCTTTTGAAATAAAATGTTTCCATGAAACAACATATATAAGCATCGAAAATTCATGTTTGTTCCTTGAGAAATCATCTTCCTATCATTATTACAATCACTCTTGTAAATACTCAATGTATTAGAGGGATATATGAGGCTCACCCATTCATCGTTTTTATTGGAAACACCCATCCTTGGTTTATAATGGAACCACCCATTTATGGTTTATAATAGGACTACCTATAATTATAAACAATTATTATGAACCATTAAATAATCATAACACATGAAATCTTTCATAAAAAATATTATTTCCACCTATAATAAAAACATTTATAGATATCAAAATATCTATTAAATTTAAAACCCATTTTGAAAATACTCAGAATAATGGAAAATGGTATTTTTATTTTCATAAAACCTAAAAAATTGTAAATAAATCCATAAATAAAATAAATAATGGTTATCTAAGAGAGGAAAACTATTGATAATGTATATGTTAAAATAGTACACTCAGTTTTACTTTTTAGTAAAAAAAGTAAGAAACATTACATATAAAATATATAAAAAGATTCATTTTAATAACATTTTAAATAAGCTAGAAAAGAAATAAAAATAATTTTATTATTTATTTATTTACATTTAAATACATATTAAAATTATTTTTAAGAATATATTCATGGATAAAAAGGATTTATAAAATAGATATTTAAAAGATTTAAAATGGAGGTTTTAAGGTGAAGTGTCTCTCACCACATGTATAAATAATCACATATGTTTTCTATATTCATGAGTAATAAACTTATATTAATTATTTACATGATTATTTTATTTATTTCCATGTTTTATTTAATTAAATAATCAGTTAAATTCACGTCATAAGTTTTGATGATATTCGACTCATATGTCCAAAATTACTTTGGTTAGTTTACTATGATCAAAGTGGACATTATTCCATCATATCTAGAATAATAATCCTGAAATAATTATCATTTTTATATATTAGTTTAAATTTTAAAACCATTCAGGAAATATGGAAATGATAAATGAAAAATGTTACAATCATATAAATGGTGGTTTGTGTGTACGCATGAGTAACATTTATATTTTTAGTGAACATGAAGAAAAAAATGTAAGTATTATATTATATTTTGAAAATGATTATTATATAATACATAACATATTAATGATTTAAATACACACACACATATATATATATATATTATCCATGTGATGTGGTCATGAAAAAAAATGACATCACTTTATGGAGGTGGTAATCCATATGTACGCATGAACGATGTTATCAATATTTAATGGATGGAAAGGTACAAAATTATATAAAATATTATCTCTTTTGAATGATAAATATTTAATAAATATCATACATATATATATACATACATACATAATTATATTAATCCATACGAGGTTGTGATGAAAAATTAATTATATCGGTTCTTTGGTAATAACTCTTTGTACACATGATTGATCGATTCATTTCTCATTTTATGGAAGAAGGATATGGATATAGGTAATGAAATTAACATAAAAAAATATTATATTTAATATACTATTATTATTATTTCATAATGTTTTAATAATATTTAAAGATGTATAATAATAAATAAAATAAAAATGCTTGATTAAGAACTATACCCCTTCATAAGAAACCTCTTAAGGTTTATACATAAATCCTTCATAGGTTGGTTTTCTGATTAAACCAGGGCCACTTGAACATGGTTAGTGATTTTATTATGTTATTTTTTATATATATTTTAGGATAGAGTGTTTAAAATTTGTGAATATAAGAGAAGAGTAGGTTCCCTTTTATAGGTGGGGGGAGTGCCATTCATGGAATTTCATGAAGTATTAAATTAATATAAATTAGTTTTCATGTTAATGTGGCTAAAAATTGATTCAATTAAAATATAGTATGATTATTATTTTAAATACTCTCATAAAAAATTTGGGAACTTTTATATTTTTTGACACTTATCTCTTTGTTTTACCCACCCCCCCCCCCCCCCAGTTAAACATTCTGACAGTTACTGTGATATCAATGTTTTTTTACTATTTATGGTTCAACAAAGATACAATAAAAGAAAAAATGACCTATAAATTGACCATTATTGACATTTTCAACCATATATCATTAAATTGGATGAATGTAGTATTTTTATTAATTTTAAATCATTTAATAAAAATATTATTTATTATAAAATATCATTAATATCATTTTTGGAAGTACATGAAATATTATAATATAAAATTTGTCAAACTCATTATATGTAATTTAAAAATTACATAGATTCAAATATTATGGGAATATTTCATTAATTTAATCATCTTATAAAATTGAAACAGGTTTAGATATTATTTTAAACCATGTATTTTGGTTTAACCCCTTGATTGACCAAATTTTACCTTAACTGTGATACTTAATTTTTTAATATTAATGTGTTATAATTTTACATATATTGTGATAATTTGATAATAAATGGTAAATATATAAAATTTTATACAATTTCACATCCTAATTTCTCTTTATATATATTTTTATTATTTTTTAAATAATTTGATAAATTATTATTTAGCATAAAATATCATTACAACATTTTTGAAACTATTAATTCAGTATGAATTTCAAAATGACAGGAGAGAAAAGGAATTTGAATTTAAACCTTTAAAACATTTATAATATGATATATTTTTATTCATAATTATTTTTAAACATTAACTCATCCAAATAATATTAATTTTAGATTTTTTAAAATCATTTACTTGATTTTCCTACTACTTGCACTTGCAACGTGCCAGTGTTGCATAAGAATTTAAGTTAATTATTTCATCACTAAAAATTAAAAATAAATTACAATGATAAAAAAAATCATTCATATTTATAATATACATTTATAACTGAACATAATTTTATTATCCATTTCAAAAAAATATTATAGTTTTGTAAAGAAAGAAAGTGACATTTTTACTTTATATTTTACTAAAATATTATAAATGTTAAAGTCAATGATAAATGAAAAAAAGGTCATATTTTAAAATTTTGGATGATTATAAATGATATATATCAATAAAATGAACCTATTCCATATTTTTTAATGAATTTTAAGCCTTTTCACATTAGTTTTAACCCTAACTAACTCATTTTACCTTTACCATGGTAACAAAAAATTATTATGGTTACTATTCATAATGAAAAAATATAAAAAAGTGATTTATTTAGAAATATTGAAACTCCTAATTAAAAATTTGAGATACATTTTGAAATATTTAATTAATATAAGTGGAATAAATTAATTTAATATAAAGGCAAAAAAATAATGAAAAATAGTTTTTAGAAAAATGTGTTTTTAAGACCAAAAATGAATTTATACCAAAATCAAGGATAATACTGATGGAAATTTTATTAATTATATTATATATAATTAAATAACACCTATTTTACATTAGGATAACAAACAAAAAATAATGGTAAATTTTAATTAAAATAAATGATTGTTTTATAAATATCATTATTTTTTACTACTCATAAAATAATAAATCTTTTTAAAGAATCCCAAATTTCACCTGATGATAATTATTTTATGGTGATTTTAAAAATAATATCATTTTTATAAAATAAAATTTCTGAAATTGAAATAATTGATTTTATTATCTGTTCACAAAAATAAATAAAATTAGTTTTTGAAGAAAACATATTTTTGAAGCATAAAATGACTTTACAGAAAATTTGTACTTATTTATTATGAATTGAATAATACATTTGGATTATATGAAACCTTAATAAGTATTTTTCATAATATCATTATTAAAATTCATACCAAATAATTAAACATCTATGTTACAGTGGTTTTATTGAAATAATAATATTTCATTGTTCATTTAAGATCGGTGTTCCATATTGTATACGCTATAGAACATTGTATTATTTTGAAATATTAAGATATTACACATACTTTATGTCTACATATTACCTCCACTTCCATCACCATTAAACACAATTTTCACCACTTAAAATCTGGAACTAGAGAACCATTTCTACCAAGAGGTCAGAAAAAGACAATAGAATATCCTTCGGAACTCGGGTTACCACTACGAGGGCCATGTGAGACAAGAGATGTTAGGCTAGTAAAGAGTAATACATAGTCAAGACCAAAGTTTGTGATGTGTGATATTGGGGTCTGAATTCCTTGTAAATATCATGAATTATTCAAGCATGATTATGCATGGGAAGGCTATTCTCTGATTCATTCACTGAATGAGAAAATACAACGTGAACAATAAAGTCCCAGGCATGTCGTGATGTAAATCGCATGAATTGTCATGACCCCCCCCCCCACAATGTGTACCCATCCTAGGCCAACAATGTAAAAATAGAGATAATGACCCCTGATTCCTACCTCTAGTAGGCCCTCAGTTTGTGACTAGAACCGAGGGAATAATAAACACACAAATGAGACGCATTACCCTCTAACAAAACACAAGAGAAATAGATAGCTAAGACAGACACCAAACAACTACTGATCAAACTAAAATACAAAAAGAAATCCCAAGTACACATATTTATTGTCATGCAAGAGCTACTATAACTGAAAGGGAAAACTTTAAGAATCGAAAGAAAGTAAAATGATAGCGGCCATGAATCTTGAACACATCCTACGACCCCAAGCTAGTAGTAACCAGCCTGATCTCTAACCTTCTCCAAGTGAACTAAAAATAGTTTATATATATGTAGCTTGAGTATAATAGTATACTCAGTAGGATCCTCCTAAGAGTTTATTATGCAAAATTAATGAAACAATATTAAAGTACAGTAAACAACAAGTGAAACTAACGCGTCACCTAAATATGTATACTATATTTCCAGCCGAACCATGGATACTCTCACAAAGTATCACATAAAATAGTATATAATATAATAAATAATATCAAGGGTACCCCACTAACACTAACCAAATTTTTTCCACTTTTCCCCAATGTCGCATGTCTTGAGAAAATCTCTACAAAAAGGCTAGACTAAAGACATCTAAGAAAATCCCCACAACCCACACCCCGTACAACACACCACCACCACATACACATAACCAAAAGTATCAAAATAGTTTCTATGAGCCACCATAGCTCACATAACATGTATTATACATTGGATATTATACCTCAAAACATTACAGCACATACACCAAGTAAGGATCCTCAAGCCATCATAGTCGATACATGTTACACCTATAGTAGTCAATATGAAACTATATCTAGAATATATGTGTGTTAAATAAACACAATCCATTATAGCCCTCTACACACATATAAGGAGAAAACTAGTCGTTGTACATACCAACACTAATAAAAACCAAGATTAGAGAGTATGGCCAAATGGGGTAGTCATCCATCCATCCTCCCATAGGGATGTTGTGTAAAACACCCCCACCCTATGGCTCAGAATCCATGGAGTGTTAGTTTCCCTAACCGACAGGGTGGAGTAACATATAGAAAAAAACGTACAGAATATAATATATCTCACAACCACACTATTATCATATACTGTTCTTATACTCATGTATAGCTAACGTCTCTCAGACTCCTGGCTTCCACTGCTATGAATAGGTATCTTATAAACACACATTCATTTAAAGAGCTAAATAAGACTACTTTATCTCTTTTTACGAGTTTCACTTTAGGTTAATTAATTATTTAACCATTAATTAAATATTATCATTTCAATATTAAATTTGATTTATTAATAGTGTTATCACTTTTCCATAATCATAGGTATTTTAGAAAATAATTCTAAGCTTCCAAACACAAGGGGATCAACATGTTGAGTTGGTAAACTACCCGTCGAGTCTTTTCCACCTATAGTCAAAGCGTAGGCCCATCTATCCTTGAGAAGCTAAACACATTAAGCATGTGTCATAACCTGTGCATCATCACATCTTTTGAAAGGAGGGTAAGAAATACCATCTTCTTCAAGCAGTTGGGAAATTAATGTAGATAAATAAACATAAAATTCAAAAGCAACTGATTTCATATCAATAGTTAATCCTATCTTTAACCTTTTCCATCATCCCTGATGTCCTCCCTAACAACCACATGCATAAGATGATGCATCTCTCCACTCTAAGTGTCAGTTGATGCCACCACCACTATGCCTCTCTACCCCCACTTACCACAACATCCCTCTAGGCTCATCCATCTAGGCTCACACCACAACACAAGCAGTATGAAACAATCAACATAGCGATTGGGATCTTGGCCCTAAACAAGAAATTCGTCCTTCACACACAATGAGCACTCACATCTCCAAATCATAAGGCTCTTAGCCTTTAAAAGAAATGGGGAAACTCAGAACCGTTTAATTCATTATCTTTATCACACAATGAGTCCTTTATTCCATATTTAATTAACTGGTTCAATTAAACATGTATAACTGCATCCATTTTATTTATAACCAAACACAAAAACAACAACTATATTGATTAAACATTACCCTTTATCATTATCCAATTAATTGATAGTTAATACCATCTTTATGTTCTTTACCAATGTCCATCAAGAATGAAATTCTAAACAATCCAATGCATAGATTTCATACTATCTAGAAAATAAAGAGGCGATAACATCACTACTAAATTTATAACATTTCTTTAATTCAGTTCAAATAATTATTAGGTCAATTGCATTGTGATCTAGAAGCTAAACCATTCTAACTCTACAATAGCATGTAAAAAATAGAGAATGATTGAATTCCCTACCACAAATTTTTTTGGCATTATTTGTATGAGAACAAACCAACACAACATATCATCATCACCTCACCTATAATGATTGAGCCCACCCGAGGATACTGCGACACAATTGCATCAACCAACACCCAATAAAGGTCCATTAGAAACATAGAGATCACATGACATAACATGTCAAGGTTCAAAGGAGGAAACATACTAAGGAACCCATAAGCACTGAGGTATAACATACCTTATATCGAAGAAGATAAATCGACACTTTTTGATTGCACCAAAATAGGGGGTGCACTTGCCGTAGGAAGAACTCCAAAGAAAACATGATCCATGGTCCGCACCAAAATTGGGAAACTCCTTGGGAAGGAAAGGTGTGAATAATCCCATACCAAATAAAAAAAATAAGGAATAATAATATGGAATGTATCTCAGCCTTTTGAAAACCTAAATAGAACAACTGTTTAGATATGGTTTTGATCTACCATTAAAGGAGGATTTGGTCAAGACTATGTAGAGTAAAGTCACCCAGAAACTTGGGGATATTAAGATATGAGTTATGTGATTTGAATCAGCCATAAATACCTTAAAACAAGTATTTGAAATCATTTTAAGTCATAGATAACATCAAAGGGATGAAACTATAGGATGATGGAAACATTGTTCATCGACTGATCTAGAAACACTGTAGCACCTACCAACATATAACCTACCGATAGATGACCTACCAATAGATGATGTACTGATAGAGGACCTACCAACAGATGACTAACCGACAGGTGGCCTACCATTAGATGACCTACTGACAGAGGACCTACTGAAAAATGACCTACTAATAGATGACCTACTGACAGATAACCTACTGATAGGTGACTCACCAATGAAACTCATAGATAACATTGTTCACATATTTCTCACCAATGGGACTATTCACATCTATCTCACTGATGACACTATTCACACCTATCTCACTGATGACACTGTTCACATCTGTCTCATCGATGGAATTTTCCACAGAACTGGAAACACTGTTCACAGAACTAAAAGTTTTTCAAAGTGTTAGGAATAAGTCACTTTGACATACCATAATAGCTAAAACAGAAGATTTTATCAAAGGAATGGACCTAAGAGGTATGGGACATTACATCATATACCTCTCAAAACATTCTCATCCTCAAGAAACCAAAACCAACCTAGAGAGGAAATAGTAAAAGGGTCTAAACAACCACCCTTCGAGATACCTCTCAAGGCTCACACCAAAAAAGGAGCTCAACCGCTTCATCAAAGGAACAATGTAAAACCACAAAAAAATTACAACCATCTCCTAACTATACTCCCAATGGTGGTACCTCTAAAAAGAGAGAAATCCACAACAAGCAACAAGGTAAATCCATATCATAAATAATAATGTTCCACAACCATAAAACGAACATCGTTACAAGAAAAGATCCAACATCAAATATATCGGGGTAATGAGCATGTATTATTGACTCACATTCCCAGGTACTCTCCTCCATGTCACCATACTTCCACAATACATGAACCAAGGGGATAGCATGCCCACAAAACACCTTCTCCTTACGATACTCGATCTCTACAATCCACTCCTCAAAGTTTGCATCATCGTCAACATCAATCTCTCCCAAATTGATTATGTGAGAGTCATCATGAATATAAATATGGAGCTTAAACATGTAAAAAGTATCATGTATCCTACTCATCTGTAGGGGGAAGTGTTACCCAATACACCATGGATCTAACACGAGCCAACACTTTAAAAGTCCCAATAAACTCGAGATAAATCTTACTCCCATGACCAAACTCACTGATCAAGATGGGGAGTTACCTTAAAAAACACATTATCCCCAACATAAAACGAGAAATTTATCCTCGTATGATTGTAATAGGATTTATGATGATCCTATAGTGCCTTCATCCTCTCATGAACCACATGAACCATCTCTATTGTATTCTGTATTAGTTCCAGCCTGAGAATTAATGAATCTCTAACCCCAGTCCTGCACAATAGTGAATGGAATGTTTGGCCATACAAGGATTCAAATGACTCCATACAAATGGTTGAGTGAAACTATTTTTATAAGAGAACTCTACCAATGATAAGTGCCTCATCCATGAACCTGAAAAATCAAGGACAAAAGAGCACAACATGTCTTCAAGAGTCTGGATGGTCCGCTCTATCTAACCATCAATCTATGGATGAAAAGTAGTGATAAGTCATAGCTGAGAACCAGAAGCATGCTGGAGACCTCTCCATGCCTGGGAGGTAAAATGAGTGTCTCGATCAGAAATGATCATCATAGGGACCCTGTGGAGTCCCACCACCTCCTCCAGATATTTCCTCAACAAAACCTCCACTAAGCTCAACTCCTTGATTGATATGAAGTGGGATAATTTCTTAAAATGATCCACTAATACCCATATAGCATCATATCCTCCCTAATCTCGAGGTAAACCAGTAACAAAGTCCATTTATATTTCCTCCCACTTCCACTAAGGAACATCTAATGGACGGATAAACCCACTAGGAACACGGTACTCATCCTTCACCTTCTTGCACACCAAACATCGAGGTAAAAACACTACAACTTCATATTTCAACCCAGGACACCAAAATAGACTCCTTAAAGGTGGGTACATCTTTGTCACGTTGGGATGTACTACTTAGGGAGAACTATGTAACTCTATGAGAACCATCTCACGCATTCCCAAAATAAACTAAATGTATTCCATTAATCAACACCCAGTGTTTTTCATCATGAAACCTACCATCAAAGGCCTCACCACAAACAACTCGGTCACTCTAAACCTCTACCTCAAGATCCACCAAATGGGACTCTTCCACATACTATACAAAAGAGAACTACAACGTCATCCAAAAAATAAAACCACTTAGCCCAAATTCTATCATATTCAGATGTAATGCTAAAATTTCTTCCATTACTCTCTAGAAATCACCTGACTTAAACACTGAATCACTATGTGACTTCCTTCTTAGCACATCGGCTACAAAATTCCCCTTACCTGGTTTATATGAGATTTGAAATTCGTAATCCTATAATAACTCCATACACCAACGTTGTTGCAAGTTCAAGTCACGCTGGGAGAAAAAATACCTCAAGCTTTTATGATCAGTTAAGACCACAAAGCACTCTCCGAGGAAGTAATGTCTCCAAAAATTTATGGAAAATACCACTACTTCCAACACAAGATCATGGGTGACTTAGTTATGTTCATGGGGACGCAACTTCAAAGACCCATAAGAAACGACTGACCTCTACTACATTGAAATGTATCCAAACCCCAAACGCAAAGAATCATAGAAAACATAAAAATGAAATCCTTCTAATATTGGAAAAAAATTGGATCACTAAACATCTTCTCCTTCAGATACTCAAAAGCTAACTAACACTGATTAGTCCATTCAATCTCCAAATCCTTTCTGTTCAACACTGTCAGAGGAGTCGTAACCCAAGAGAAATCAGCTGCGAACCTCCTATAATAGTCTAAAAGACCAAGTAAACTTTTCAACTATGCCAATGTATTGGGGGATTACCAATACACAATTTCTTCAGTCATCAATGGATCCATATCTACTCCCTTCTGGGATACAACATTCCCCAAGAAACAGACTTCTCAATCCCAAAAATCACCCTTCAACAACTTCCCAAATAGTTGTTGTTAGTGAAGAAATCCCAAAATGGCATGAATATGCTCTGCATGCTCCTCCTCATATATGAAGTACATAAGGATTTAATTGATTAATATCACCATGAACTTATCCAGGAACTCATGGAACACAAGGTTCATCAACCCCCTGAACATAGGTGGAGCATATTTCACATCGAACGACATCACAACGAACTCGTAATGACTATGATGAAAACTGAAGGCAGTCTTTAGAATATCCTCATCTTTCATATACATATGATGACATCCTGACCACAAATCGATCATAGAGAACCAAATTTAACCCTTTAGTTGATTGAAAAAATCATAAATCTTTAAAATATTATAGAGGTTCTTCATTGTTGCTTGGTTCTAGCGATGATAATCGATACACAACTACAAACTATCATCATCCTTCTTCACACAAAAAATTGGTGTTCCCCATAGTGACGCACTCAACTAAAAAAAGAGCACTGTAATATACCATCATGGTTTATACTCATCTCCCGCAACTCATAAGGTTCCATCTTATATGGAGACATCGAGATAGGATATGCTCCTGGATGTAGATCGATCCTGAACATGATCTATCATCGAGGGGGTAACGCTAAAACCTCTTCTGGAAATTCATCAGGGTACTCTTCTACATCCCTGGGAATTGCCAACTGTTGAACCTCCGATGAAATCAGAATCATCTCATCCATCAAGGATGAAAAAGATGAAACATGCCTCTATCCCAACTAAGGGTCTCTCTCGCCAACAAACACTACTGGCTCTCCATCAGCATCGAAGAACACCACCTACCTTTTGAAGAAATCAACAATATATTACACTAAATAAAAACAATCCATGATGAGGATAACATTATATGGTTGTATCTGTAATCATAGGAAATCTCCCTAAGAGCGGTTCTTCCTTAGAACTATCTCAGAGTCTCTACATACTTCAAACAATTCAGCTTGACCTCCAACTGGCGTAGTCAATGCCAAAGGCACTGAAAGCCTCTCTACCTCAAGTCCCATGGAATGGAAAAGGGTAGGTGATATTAAGTATTATGTCACTCCTTAATCAAACAATTCATACATCCAAGTAGAAAACAACAAAAGGGTACCTCCAATAATGTCTGGCACGCCCGACACTAGAAACACTAAAGCATGAAGCTGACCACGACCTACTCCATGACCTCTATGACTCTTTTGATGACCACCATCATGTTTGTACTCTCCTACTTGAGGATGGGTAGAATCATAGGGTTGTCATATGCATGCCCCATCCTCTATCTACTGACCCAATGATGGTGTAACACCAGCTACTACCTCTGTTAAAACTGTCTCAACAGAGGAACATGAAGCTGAACACCTGGAACACGCTGACTGTAATGACCCGAATCCGGAGTTCCTCCATTGGTGCCCCATACCCAGTTCTCCACATGACCTCAAGCGCGTTTCCCCGAACGCCAGAGGCTTCGGACTAGCAGCGAGGGCCTTGGTGACAACAGCGGAAGCAGTAACAACATGCATAATAGCCGAAACCAAACTGCGGAAGCAATGAATATATATGGAAATGATGACAATGATGCAGCAGGTACAAGTATCTATGGAAAGAAGCAAAAACAACAACGTTCTGGAATACAACTGAAAACAAGTGCAAAAAACAAAACAAAATAAACTCCTCAGCATCGCGAGCCCCGGCTCAGTCCCATGCTCTCCAGCTCTAGCGCAATCAAGATCCTGAAGTAGAAGGGCGCTTGCCCTTATGTATACCTGCAGAAACATAGTCTGTTTGGGCCCAAAAGCATGGCCCAAACAGGGTTTGAGATACAATCCCAGTAGGAAATCACCCAAAGATTTGTGCCTAATAGTCAATGAATACAAGGTAAGTAATAAAATAGGAAGCAGTAAACATGAAAGAACAAGCAGCTACAATCCATAGTTCTAACAAATAAAGTACACAAGTAAGCGGCCAGCAACAAGAAGAAAACAGGTAACCCTCTGGGTAGCTCTCACATCCTAACCCCTATGGTTCAACCTATAAGTACCAGTAACCCTCTAGGAGGCACACGCAGTCTCACCCCTCTGGTTCAGCGCAAGAATTAATAGACTCTCTGGGGAATCACTCACCATCAATTCCCCCTATAGTCTCATATCGTGCTAAAGTCTCTTTGGGGAAGCACTCAACGTCTATTCCCCATGTGGCCCACGTCGAGGAACTACAGACTCTCTGAGGAAGCACTCAACGTCAATTCCCCATGTGGTCTTGTATCGTAACTAAAAGACACTCTGGAGAAGCCCTTCCGTCAATTCTCCCTTTGGTCTACTACTCTAGGTTCTCACAGTATTGAGTGAAACTAAACATGCTCAGCATGCGTGTACATCATCCAAGTAAACCTCAATAACTACTTGGCTATCAACTAAGGCTCAACAGCGTAACAAGGTAGCAGTTCCACTGCCCTACGACTAAGCATGGCATCTAGAAAAATGCCAAACAGGCAGAACAAGCATGGAAAGCATCCAAAGTACATTAAATCTACCATAATCATAGTCAAAACATCTACTCTATCAATCAATCAAATCAAGAAAAAATCAGGGAAAAAACAGGAAACCCCTAATTTCCTGTTCAAGGGAATTGGTGGAATTTTCACCAAATATCCATCAAATTTATAAATAAAGTCACAAACCACCTACCTCGATCCTAGGAGATCAATATATGTGAACCATGATGACATATTCCCCTTGGGATAACGTAGATCTGAAAAAACGCACAAAACGCTCATCCTATGATAACTTGGAAACCAGAAGGAATCAAGAAACAGGGCTCAACCAGAAGGCAGAACTCACCGTTGTGCTTCCAACGCAATCGACCATGCTCGAATCGGAGAACGGACGGCGAGGTGAGATCTCGGGGAAGATTCAGCAGTACGGGTCACTTAGGATAGACAAAAACTGGAGAAGAAGATGAAATCGGGGGTTAGGCGTGACCCCGGTGGGTTTAGTGAAAAAAAAGAAAAGTACACGGCGCGTATTTTTAAATTACACAGTGTGTAGTGGTTTTTCCGTACTCTACCAAAATCGGCCTCCACGTCACCCCTACACACCGTGTGTGTGGCCCAGGAACGGCCAACACATGGCTTCGAGCTGGGTAATAGTACACGGTGTGTACTCACAAAGTACACGGCGTGTACTTTGAAAATTTCTAGAAAGATCATTTCTCTTAAAAACTCCAGAAAAAGGAAAACCATAACTGAATGAAGATCTGGGTTCTTACAAACTTCCCCCCTTAAGAAAAATCATCCCCGAATTTCCCTAACGAGGCGGAGAAGAAGAAACCTCAAACAGCTCCGGCCATTGCGATTGTACATCGGCCTCCCTCTCCCAGGTCTCATCATGTACTCTCTCATGCTGCCATAGCACTCGTACCAGAGGGACAGACCGCTCACCTATAACCTTCGTACTGCAATCGAAAATCTAGATAGGATGCTCCTCGAACGATGCATCCGCTTCAAGCTCGACTTCCTCGGGCCGAAAGACATGAGACGGGTCTGAAAAGTAACGTCGGAGTTGAGAGACGTGGAAGATGTCGTGCATGGCCCGATACCTCTGAGGTAGCTGCAACCGATAGGCGACCGACCCCACTCTCTCCAAGACCTCAAACGGCCCGACGTACCACGGTGAAATCTTACCCTGTTTCCGAATCCTCTTGTGTCCCAACCATAGTGCGACATGCAAGAAAACCTGATCACCGTCCTCGAACTCCAGAGGTCGTCTCCGCTAATCAGCATAAGACTTCTGTCGAGACTGTGCTGTAGCCATCCTCTTCCGGATCAGCTCTATCTGCTTTGAGGTCTCCTGAACGAGATGAGGTCCCATCAAAGCTATCTCTTCTACCTCAAGCCAGCATAAGGGTGATCGGCATGGCCTACCGTACAAAGCCTCGTATGGTGCCATCTGAATGGTCGCATAGAAACTATTGTTGTAGGAGAACTCCACCATAGGAATATGCTTCTCCCATGAACCGCCAAAGTCTAGAATGCAGGCTCAGAGCATATCCTCAAGCACCTGGATCGTGCACTTGGACTGGCCATCAGTCTGGGGATGGTATGTTGTACTCAAAAGTACCTGTGTACCCAAGGCCTTCTGAAGTCCCTACCAGAATCAAGAGTTAAAATGTGCATCCCTGTCTAAAACAATGGAGTGTGGAAATCCATGAAGATGAATGATCTCTCAGATGTAAAGTCATCCCAGGTCATCAACACTGAAGGTCTCCTAAATTGTCAAGAAGTGCGCAACCTTCGTAAGCCTGTCGATGATAACCCAAACAACATCGTTTTCTCAAGGCGACCTTAGTAACCCAGTCACGAAGTCCTTCGTGACATCGTTCCACTTCCACTCCGGAATGGGTAACTGCTGTAAAAGGTCTGCTAGTCTTTGATGCTCTTCCTTCACCTACTGACAAGTAGAACATCTCATGACGAAACCAGCAACATCCATATTCATACCTAGCCACCGGTATTGGTGACGAAGATCCCAATATATCTTGGTGACGCTAGGATGAACTTCCCAAAATGAGGAATGAAAATCCCGCATTAGCTCCTCGCGTATGTCTGCTGACACCCATATGCGTCCCTAGAAACGCAAGATCTCATCCTCACCCACTACCCATCTGGGAAGAGGGTCCTCTCCTGACACACTCTCTCATAGGACTAAAACTTCAGAGTCTGATAGCTACCTCATTTGTACCTGATCAAGAAGTGTATAGGTAACAGCTATAGAAGATAGGAAGGTCTGTCCCTGTCTATCTTGCACCTCTAGTTGCATCTCAGAGAATAGAGCCATCAGCTGCCACTCACTGCTGGCCTCCTGAACTACCTGAATCTGAGTTATCCTGCTCAATGCATCTGCCACTACGTTGCCCTTCCCCGAAGTATAGGCGAGATCGAAGTCAAAATACTGTAGATACTCAACCCACCTGTGTTTTCTTAGGTTCAGATCCTGCTGAGTGAAGATATACTTGAGACTCTTGTGTTCAGTGAAGACTACAAAGTGCTCCCCGAGTAGGTAGTGTCTCCAACAGTGTAAGGCATGAATAACAGCTGTCAACTCCAGATCGTGCATCGGGTAGTTCCTCTCATGTGGCCTCAACTGTCGAGACCTGTACGCAACGACTCCATCTCCCTGCATAAGCACAACTCCCAGCCCGATACCTGAAGCATCATAGTAAATTGAGTAGATTATGCCTGAATCTGGAAAGACTAGTATCGGCGCTGTCATCAACCTCCCTTTCAGCTCTTGAAAGGATGTCTTGCAAGAATATGACCATAAGAACTTTGACCCCTTCTTGGTCAGACCTGTCAAAGGTTCTGCTAGATGAGAAAAGTCCTGAATGAAGCATTTGTAGTATCCAGCCAGTCCTAGAAAACTCTGTACCTCAAAAAAGTTCTTCGGCCCCTCCCTAGAAACTACAACTCTCACTTTCTCTGGGTCCACTGATACTCCTGCCTCTGAGATGACGTGACCCAAGAAGTAAATCTAATCCATCTAGAAGTGGCACTTCAAGAGTTTAACATAAATTTGATGCTCTCTCAGTGTACTAAGAATGATCTCAAGATGTGTGGCACGGTCGTGTCGAGTGTGAGAGTACACCAAGATATCGTCCACGAAGACCACGATGA
The DNA here is from genome assembly GCA_963277665.1 of Viscum album. NCBI lineage: Eukaryota > Viridiplantae > Streptophyta > Magnoliopsida > Santalales > Viscaceae > Viscum > Viscum album. The sequence continues at coordinate 1,233,688,649 of OY728136.1, read as the reverse complement.
AGGAGTCCAAGTAAGGATGGAACACTCAGTTCATCGGTGCCATGAAAACTGCAGGCACGTTCATGAGACCGAACGGAATGACTGTATACTCGTATAAACCATACCTGCTCCTGAAGGCTGTTAGAGGTATATCTGATGGTCTAACGCGCAACTGATGGTAACCGTACCTCAAGTCGATCTTCGAGAACACCTGGGCTCCTCGAAGATGATCGAAAAGGTCGTCAATTGTCAGCAAAAGATATCGGTTCTTGACCGTCAAGTGGTTTAGATTCCGATAATCCACACAAAGCCGAAGGTTACCGTCTGTCTTCTTTAAAAACAGGACAGGCGAACCCCAAGGAGAAGTAGATAAAACCCTTAGCCTGTAACTCCTCCAACTGCTTCTTGAGCTCCTGCAACTCAAGTGTGGCCATCCTATAGGGAGGAATGGACACCGGTGTCGCTCCTGACACGAGCTCAATAGAGAAGTCTACCTCACGCTCTGGAGGCAAACCTGAAAAGTCCTCTGGAAATACATCCCTGAAGCGATCCACCACTGGAGGAAAATACAATTGTGGAGTCCCCTGATCATCCAGATAAAGGCTAGAAATTAGGGTCGTCACCCCTCCTAGCCCAGGATGCTCGAGTCCTACCCGACTCACCCGAACATCCCACTCGCCCTTATGAAGAAAAGACTCTCCCTCTGGTGAAATGAAACTCACTCTACGGCGATAGCAGTCAACAAATGCCTAAAAGGGAATCAACCAATCCATGCCAAGGAAGACATCATAGCCTATCATCTCTAGGACATAGAGATCCCATAAGAAGCAATACCCTGCAACCTCGAGAGGGAACTCTCTACACTGGTGTACACTAGATGTCCTAGTCCCCAAAGGTGTGTCTAGTGTCAAAAAGTCGGCAGAAGAAAAGACGCAGAGTCCAAGGCTCTCCACAACAGCAACAGAGATAAAGCTATGCGTAGCACCAGTATCGAAAAGGGCTGAAGATAAAACTGAGGCTACTAAAATCGTACCTCGAATAGTATAAGGGTCAGGATCCTGCTCCGGATAAGTCTTCTCCATGGAAAAATACTATCCTGCACCACAGCCCTCCTCCCCTGGATGACCACTCTACGTTGAACCTCCTCGCAGGTGCTGAGGAACTGGTGGCTGATTTCCATGGCCTCGACCTCCGCCTCGGCCCGAATGGCTAGAAGAACTCCAGTTCCCCGACTGGTGAGAAACTGGTGGTGCTTCTCCTGAACGAGGAGTCATGGAAGAACCCCAGTCACCAGCTGCTGGTGAGAAAACCTGACAGAAACGATGAAGGTGACCCATCTTTCTGCAAGATTGGAACTCCACGGGGTCCCTCTGGCACTGCGGCCTCGTGTGCCTTGACCGGCCACACTGGTAACATATCACCTGGCTTCCTGATGATGCATCTCGCTTCCTCAGATCATAGAGTGTAGGCTCTCTACGACGCTTATTGCTATCATCTAGAGGCAAACTAGCTCTGTAAGCAGAACCACCCTGGATCACAGCTCCAAAGTCTCTCAGATTGCACTCCGTAATCAATGCCTGGTTGATGATGGAAGTAATGGAAGTCAGCTGGAAGATGATCACCTGTGAGCGGATCTCCCACCTGAGACCATCCTCAAACATCCTTGCTAAGAACACCCCACTCCCATCCCGGAGGGGTGTGAAGCACTAAAACTCCGTGAAATGATTGGAATACTCCATGATAGAAAGAGTACCCTGCTCTAATATCATGAACTCCCGGGCTCGGTCGGCCCTCAGGGTCTTCAAGTAGAAGTAGTCATAGAACACACACTAGAACTCCTCCCAAGCCATAGCCTGCTGCTGACCTTCTAGTGAGATCACGTCCCACCACCTCTTGAAGGAGTCTCGGAGCATGTAAGTGGCGAGCTTGACCCGCCTCTCTGAAGGCGTCTCCAGATGCTCGAAGATAGTCAGTATGGCTTCCAGCCATGACTCTACATCCTGAGGTCCTCCTTCCCCTGAGAAAGTAGGAGGATGATGCTGCTGGAAAACCTGCGTCAAGTCTGCCATAGATGTGGCAGGAGGCGGTGCTCCCTGGAAGGCCTACATCATTCTCATGAAACCTTCCTTGAACTGCGCATCAGCACCTACAACTGATATAATAGCTAGTGCCAAGGCCGGCCCAACTAGAGGATTAGAAGGAAGTCCCTAATCAGCCCTATTTGGCGTCTGATCACTACCTGACAGCAGACGTACGACCGGAGGACGTCTCAGAGGCATAGCTCTGAAAGATCAAAAGTACACCTTAGATCAGAAAAACAAGGACAGAGAACACAATAGTTCAAAATGGGAATAGGGGAAGAAAAACACACAAGGTTACAAAACACAACTACACGGTATGTATAAAAACTACACGGTGTGTCTTCTTAAGCCACTGATATGGGCGTGTACTTATGCCCTACAAGTCGTGTACACCTCAAACTACACGGCGTGTTGCACCCACACACAGTGTGTACTTGGAAACTACTCCCCTACCCGGGTCTCTTTACACGGCTAACCCACACAGTTTTTCTTAAACTGAGACTACAAGGCGTGTTCACTACGGACATGACGTGTAGTGGAAAAAACTTTGGCGGCCCGTGTTGTTAAAAACACGGCTGAACCTTACATGGCGTGTTCCGAACAAACATGGCGTGTATAGGCAAGGTGACATTGTCCAGTGTTGTTCGTGACACGGTCGGGTACCTGGAAAGACTACACGGCGTGCTTCAAGAGCAACACGGCATGTCTGAGAGACAGTCATGCTGACCCGTGTTGTTTGTGACACGGCCGGGTGCCTGGAAGGGACTACACGACGTGTTCCGTTACAACACGGCGTGTGCTACCCGAGCTTCCCCGACCCGTGTTGTTAGTGACACGGTCGAGTACACGTCTCATTACTACACAGCGTGTACCAACAAACACGGTGTGTTCCTAAAGTTACTTTCAAGACACCGTGTTCTACTCACACGGTCAGTGACACGGCCTGAAAACTACACGACGTGTATCCAAAAAGTACAGGCCGTGTATTCTGGGTTTTTCTGGGCAGTAGCTCAGAAACTACTCAGACTCCCATAAACACTAAAAACAAGGGAAAGAGGTGCCAAATTCTGATCCACGAGGGCCCATACTCCCCACGAATCAAAACCTAGCATCTCCCACAGTCACATACAAGGGAAAAAATAGCTCTCTAACATAACAACAGGGATTCTATCAAACAACTATCACAACATCATGAATAATCTACACAAAGTCTATCACAACAGCATGAAATTGCTAATGCACCCTAGATGGCATGGCAATAATTCATGGAATGTGATTTCTAGAGGTGCCTATATGATGCATGAGATGGAATACCATCATCTCATCGGGTTGCGACAGAAATAGAACCGAAATATCAAAACAATAACTGCACAAGTCATGCGAATCACTCTAGGTGAAAACATATCAACCATAAAAACTCAAAACCAGCAAGTTGAAATTAACGAGGTAGCATGGATTTTCCATGTACACGGGTTAGCTACACTCAAGCATAGCTTAATACCAAGTAACGAGTTCATCCTATCCCTGGATAAAGTCTCCAAACAGTAAATCAATAGAAAAGAACTCCTCTGATACCACTTTGTAATGACCCGAATCTGGAGTCCCTCCACTGGTGCCCTGTACCCGGTTCGCCACATGACCTCAAGAGTGTTTCCCCGAATGCCAGAGGCTGCCGACTAGCAGTGAGGGCCTTGTTGAGTCGGTGGGGAAACTATGCCCTCATCCAGTAAGGTATACAGTGGAAAAACAACAGTCAACAGCAGGAGTAACAACATGCATAACAGTAGAAACCAGATAGTAGAAGCAACGAATATATATGGAAATGATGATAATGGTGCAGCAGGTACAAGTATCTATGGAAAGCAGCAAACACAACAACGTGCTGGAATACAACTAAAAACCAGTGCAAAAGAAAAACAAAATAAACTCCATAGCATCACGAGCCCCGGCTCGGTCCCATGCTCTCCAGCTCTAGTGCAATCAAGATCCTGAAGTAGAAGGGTGCTTTCCCATATCTATACCTGCAACAACATAGTCATCTTAGGCCCAAAATAATGGCCCAAACAGGGTGTGAGATAAAATCCCAGTAGGTAATCATCCAAATATTTCTTCCTAACAGTCAATGAAAACAAGGCAAGTAATAAAACAAAAAACAGTAAACAAAAAAGCACAAGCAGCTACAATCCATAGTTCTAACAAATAAAGTACACAAGTAAGAAGCCAGCAACAAGAAGAAAATAGGTAACCCTCTGGGTAGCTCTCACAGCCTAACCCCTATGGTTCAACCTATAAGTACCAGCAACCCTCTAGGAGGCACACACAGTCTCACCCCTCTGGTTCAGCTCGGAAATTAATAGACTCTCTGGGGAAGCACTCACTGTCAATTCCCCCTATAGTCTTGTATCGTGCTAAAGGCTCTCTGGGGAAGCACTCAACATCTATTCCCCCTATGGCCCGCATTTAGGAACTACAAACTCTCTGAGGAGCACTCAACGTCAATTCCCCCTGTGGTCTCATATCGTAATTAAAAGACACTCTGGAGAAGCCCTTCCGTCAATTATCCCTTTGGTCTACTACTCTAGGTTCTCATAGTCCTGAGTGAAACTAAATATGCTCAGCACACGTGTACATCATCAAAGTAAACCTCAAGAACTACTTGGATATCAACTAAGGCTCAACAGCGTAACAAAGTAGCAGTTCCATTGTTCTACGACTAATCATGGCAACTGGAAAAACTCCAAATTGGTAGAACAAGCATGGAAAACATCCAAAGTATAGTAAAGCTACCATAATCACAGGAAAAACATCTACTCTAGCAATCAAGAAAATTAGGCAAAAATCAGGGCAAAAACAGGAAACCCCCAATTTCTCGTTCAAGGTAATTGGTGGACTTTTCACCAAATATCCATCAACTTTCTAAAGAAAGGCACAAACCACCTACCTCGATCCTATGAGATCGATATATGTGAACCATCACAACAGATTCTCCTTGGAACGACATAGATCTGAGAAAACGCACAAAATTCTCATCCTATGATAACTTGGAAACCACGAGGAATCAAGAAACAAGGCTCAAGAAGAAGGAAGAACTCACCATTATTCTTCCAACGCAATCGAACGTCCTCGAATCGGAGAACGGACAGCGAGGCGGGAGCTCGGGGAAGATTCGGCCATATGGGTTGCTTCAGATGGATGGAAACTAGAGAAAAAGATGAAATCAGGGGTTAAGCGTGACCCTGGTGTGTTTAGTGAAAAAAAAGAACAGTACACGGTGTGTATTTTTAAAGTACACGGCGTGTAGTGGTTTTTCCGTACTCCGCCAAAATCGGCCTCCACATCACCCCTACACACCATGTGTGTGGCCTGGGCATGGGCAGCACATGGCTTCGAGCCGGGGAATAGTACACGGTGTGTACTCACAAAGTACAAGGCGTGTACTTTGAAAATTTCTAGAAAGTTCATTTTTCTTAAAAACTCCAGAAAAAGGAAAACCATGCATGAACAAAGATTAGGTTTCTTACACTAACTTCTCTGAATGGTCGGGCACTCTCACTAATGATGAACTTGTAATCCATAAGAAGAAAAAGAAAATTATTCCTTGGAATAAGAATAATAGTCATTTCTCCTAGAGAAATGAGATACTAAGGGTTGGGACCTACCCCGGGCCAAACAAAAACTCTTCTTCCCAAAAAATGGGGTACCCCTAACCACAAATATACTTTATAAGGAATCCTAACAACTCCCCAATCATGATGATCTAGTTCTGGATAACGTTCTCTCTATGACCTCTTCCCTCACCATCACCTCAAGAAATGTCTTTAGTATAAATGGGGTGACCTGGAATTGGATCTCTAGATGCAAATCCTCCTCTAAATGCCTCACATGGGTCCCCTCATCTGTAAATATATCCAAATCACATTGCAAAATGGTTCCTAAAATGGATTCCAAACAATCACAAACTAGAGCTCCCCTATCGAAGGGTAACAAGATCCTGATGATTTTCCACCTTCACAGTCGAAGAAATAAACATGACTCTAAACTGGTCTTAGAACTCATCCTATGAGACTATCGACTCCTATCAATCCTTGATGAACAAGAAACATCACTACATCACTACCCACGTAGAATTTCCACAACCAACGACACCCAATGCTCCTTCTGAGAACGGATCAAATGGAAATCAATCTCAACCTCCTCCAACCAGTCTTCCATGACTGTATCTAAAATAGATACCTCACACTTTTGCAGACTCTAGCACTGAAATTCTCAGTGTTTCCTCCTCTAACTGTCATCTTCATCAACCTCTACTATCTGGTGATCGGTAGCCACAACCTATCAAACATTTTTTGTGTAAACCTAATGAGGACGTCGACCAGGATCCATTTATGAAAGAGATGAAATAGTTAGATCTCCTAAACATGAAATATATAAGACTTAACATTAATTAATTTTTTTTAATCATTTTAGGTTAAACTATCCCAAGGTATACCCATTCAAACACAAGAATGAAGAATAATGATGCATGATCCTTTCCTAGACCTCTACAGTGCAACAAGTATCACCTTGTTTAGTAGCCATTATAAAATTAAAGGTTTGTGCATCAGATCCAAGGCAGTCGTATATACTCATGTCTCAGGTAGTCTATCATATTTATAGTGCTTTCTAAACTTAGTTGACATTGTTTCCATAGAAACCCATGCAACCTCACATATTCATAACACCAAAATTTATCCTATCCCTCAACCATACCTCTGATACCACTATGTCACGATCCCCCCCCCCCACAATTTGTACCCATCCTGGGCCAGCAATGTGATAAGATAGTTAATGACCCCCGAGTCTCACCTTCAGTAGGCCCCGAGTTGGAAACTATATTGGGTGGTATAATAAAACACACAAATGGGAGGCATTTCCCTCTAAGAGAACACATGTGAAAGAGAGAGATAATACAGACACCAACCAACTCCTTCTCAGACAACAATATAAATGAAATTCCAAGTACGCATATTTAATGTCATGTAAGGACAACTAAAACTTAAATGGAAAATTTCAGGTACCTAAAGAAAGTAACATGGAAGAGACCAAAAATCCCGAAAAGATCCTACAACTCCCATATAGTAGTAACCAGACTGATCTCCAACCTAATCCAAGTGACATGAAAAAAAGATTATATATACGTAGGGTGAGTATAATAGTATAATTAGTAGGATCCCTCTCTGGAGGCTCTCTCTCAAAATTAAGGAAATCATACTAAAGAACAGTGTACAACAAGTGACACACACTCATCACCAAAATAGGTATACTATGTTCCCAACCTCAACATGGATACCCTCACCAAGTATCACATACAAGAGTTTATAATATAATAATGAATATCAAGGGTGCCTCACTACCACTTCCCCACTAGTTTTCTAATTTTCTCCAACATCTCACACTGTGATCATCTCTCAACAAAAAGGCTAGCCCGAAGACACCTGGGAAAAGCACCACAACCTACACCTCATGAAACACACCACTACCACATCCACATAACCAAAAGTATCCAGGTAGGTTTCAGAAGCAACCACATCTCGCATAATGTGTATCATATATCGGGTATTATATTTCAAGCCATTACAACGTATACATAGAGTAAGGATCTTCAATCCATAACAACATATATATGTTACACCTATAGTAGTCCATAGGAAACTATATCTAGAATATATGTGTGTGAAATAACCACAAGCCATTACAGCCCTCTACACACATATATGAGGAAAAGAAACCATCATTCATACCAAAACTAATAACTAACAAGATAATAGAGGGGGATAAAGGGGGTATTCATCCATCTATCCTCCCACCATGATTGTGGTAAAAACATACCCCAGGGTTTAGAATCCCCGTAGTATCAGTTTCACTAACTTATAGGGTGGAGTAGAATATAGAAACATAATAAGTACATAATATAATATAACTCACCATCACACTATAAGCATAACTTAGTCTTAGTCTCATGTACAACTAACATCTCTCAGACTCCTAGCTTACACTTCTAAGAGTAGGTATCCTATAAGCACACATACATTTAAAGAGATACATTAGATTACTTTATCCCTTTCTATTAGCTTCACTTTATGTTAATTAATTATTTAAGAATTTATTAAAAATTATCATTTTCAAATTACATTTCATTTATTAACAACATTACCACTTTTCCATAATTAGAAGTATTCTAGAAAAGCATTATAAGCTTCCAAACATATGGTTATTGACATGGTGATTAGATGAACTACCCATCA